>CM060919.1:851455457-853955457 GCA_030737875.1 Allium sativum
AAATATAATTTTTATATTAGTAGAAGATTAAAAATATGATTTTTATATTATTGAAGTATTAAAAATTCGATCTTTATTTTGTAGAAGGAGCAAAGATGAGATTTTTATATGAGTAGCGGTATAAAAATAGAATTTTATCTATATAGTAGCGGTATAAAAATAGAATTTTTATCCATACAGCGTAATTATAAAAATGTAATTTTTATATACATAGCAATGATATAAAAATGTGATTTGTATATATGTAGTGGATACGGTCAACGAAAGTGACAAAAGGCGAGCACAGCGAAGATTTTCTACATATGAAGAGTCGTAGCGTTTGGTTTAGCTAGTCGGTGAGAACTTCTCACTCTAAATTTTATTTTCTAGATATAAATATATACTAGGATGCAGACGGTGTTTAGTAGCACCCGACACTCGTTGTCCACAGACCATGGATGACTTGTTTGTTTGATTGCTGTGTTGTGAAATTTTATTGTGCGATGCGGAATGGAATAAGATATTTTATAGTGGAAAATATTTTATAGTTAAAAATATAATTTTTAATGTGTATATAAATAAAATATAGTAATAAACAAATCGGACAATTTGTTTATGTACACTGATTTGACTGATATTGATTGGGACGACAAATTTTACACATCGCCCAACTGCAGAAATAAAATGTGTGTTTGTTGATTTGAAACCCCACATGGGTATTGGGATGATATTTGATGTACACTAACCCCGATTGTTTAGTTGTATGTCAATCGATAGGTTGACAGACTGTGTAAGCGTTAATTGTATATATTTAACGCTTATGCAGTTGTGTGGTGCACTCTGGATGATGGTTGATTATTTATCGTTGCTATTATATACATGTGTTGTAGAAAATCCATATAATTAACATTATATGGTAATTAATTGGGCCTCATTCCAATATATAATAAATATCATGGGTTGAATAGAAATATAAATTCATGTGTTGAATTGAAAATAAATATTCATGTGTTGAATAGAAATATATATTCATGTGTTGAATAAAAGCCATGTTGATTAGATTGACTCCATTTTGACGTGAATGATATCTATATCGTTTTTATTCATTTTTATAATGAATATAGAAAAGAAAGTGATTTCAAAATATAACGTTTTGAAAATATTATCATTTGTATAGCGATGATGTGGAATATTCAATTTTGATTCGAAATTGAATATGAAGTTGAAATCGTTTTGAAAACGAATTTAGAACGATTTATAAAATACGTTTTAATAGGAAATCGACGAAGTATATATTATATATATTATATATATAATATAATGGCCTGAATAGAACGCGTCGCGGCAGTTCGCGAATTTCGACCATTGACTTCGAATGGATATTACGGGAGATCCGACCGTCGGATTCTCCTAAACCAAGAATCTTTGGGTTCGTATCGAAAAGAGCTTTCTAAAGAATATTAGAGATTTGAAATCTAATGGTTGGATTTGGAATTATGTCCAAATCAAATTTGGAGAATGTCGCTGTAAGTGCAGTTCGATGGCCGTTGATGGAAATCGACTGTACGGGCCTTAATAAAATTATTTAAAATAGTAATAATTTGTGTAAAATCATAAGGGATGATTTGTGAAGAATTGGGATGAAAAAATTCAAAATTATAAGGATAAAAATTGTTTTTTATCGAAACGAACTAGTTTTGAACTAGAATTATAATTCTATTTATTTTTAAAATAAATAAAATGGATTTGAAATGGTTTGGAAAATAAACAGAATTTCCAATAATTGAATTGGAATGGATTGGAATCAAAATTATCTTTGGAATATTTATATGTTGGATTTCGTGATTATACAGATATTGTTATGGAAATTTGAAAGATATATTTATATCTTTATTTCCAATACGATATTTGTTGGTCGTAGAATTTGATATTGAATATAAGCCGATATATTTTCTATTCAGAGCTTTGTATTTAATATCAAATGGGATTTGGGTTTGTCGTGAATGATGTCTTCTTTAACATTGCCCTTAAACCTAGTTGAGAAAAATATTAAATCTTTTTATTTAGATTTAATGAAGTGTACCAATTAAATGGTATTTAATAGGAACTGAATTTGAATTGATTTTTGGGTTTATCGTGAATGGTGTTTTAAATAACACTTGTTCTTTAACCCGATAATTAATGGAATGTGATTCTGGGTTTATAGTGAGCCGTGTTTTAAAGGACATTGGTTCTTTAACCCAGTTAAAGACAGGATGTGTTTTCCCAAGTTAAATAATCATTGATAGTGATTATTGGGAAGATTAAAACTAAGTGGAGTTTTAATGAATCTTTAATTAGATTGAAGTGATCAAGAATGGGGTATCACCAGTTCATGTTGCAGTCATGATGGGAGGTTCTCGCTTCGCGGTTTGGTGGCGAACGGGAGAGTTTTACCCCCACATGTCCCTTGCGGGGGTTGGTTAGGCAGTGGCCGGGAGGCTCGAGAGAGTCGCCGCAAAACAAGTGTATTGGGGGACCAGGTGGAAGCCACGGTGGGTTTTACCTGCTACTTGGGGGATGAAGGGATGGTTACAAAGCTTACCTGATTTCGTCGGTCGTTTCATCGTGGTATCAGAGCTTTGGTTTACAAAGCTCGGAGAACAAGACACATTAGAACCATACGAAAGAATTCATCAGAGATTGGATTAGTAATATCCAATGGGAATGACTCATTAGAGATGGGATCAGTAGTATCCTAGAACGAGTGTGAAGAGTATACTTTTGAAAAATGAAAACAAATTTTGTTTTGAAAATTTAAATCAACTATTCGTATTTGATTATTTATTTTAAATTATATTGAATTTCGATAATGCAGTATATAAAGATTTTGCGTACACGTCTGATCCGCGTGTATTCGAAGTTTTAATATACTGGATAGATATAGAATCACACTCTAGTCACCCGGGGATGATACTGATAATTGTGATCACATTACCAGTATTTATATTCGAGTTTCGAAAGTGGGATTTCTATATATTTCCAATTGACTGGTGTGAGAACCAAAATTAGATAGGGCCTATTATTGTAAATTGGCATCAAAAACGTGATGTTCTGTATATGTATCAAAATTAAGAATTTGAAAAGCTAATCAACTAATTGATTGTTGGTTGTGTTGTTTGATTATTGTTTGATTAATTAAAATGTTGAACCTTTAGCCAAATTGAACCAAATAGTGAATTGTATCGAAATTTGTCGCATTTGCATACATATACATGTACTTACATTGAACAGGTCATAGCAAGGAGGCTAGAGAAGAGGAATAAAATTGTTTGCCCGACAAATAGGTACATGTTTATTGTATTTCTTGAGTTTTGGGTGATTTTATGAGACGATTGGCTAGCTGCTTGGCTTTTCCCTTTTCTTTTGGATTGAAGAAGGCCATGGGAGGCTATATGAAATATACCGAAGTCCCCGGTACAGGGGAGGTTATGGCGAAATTTTTCGAAAATTTAGGGTGTTAGCCAAATTTTTGAAAAAATTTGAAAAGTTCTTAGAAACTGAAAAGTTGAAAAACTTAAGCTGTAAAGAAAATAACGAAAGTTGAGTTGATTTGTAAAACAACTTTCGGCTTCGTTCCTTTTTGGGGATGAAAAGCTTTAAGTGGGGGAGATTGTAATAACCCGGAAATCCGAGCCAATTTAAAATTTTTATTTTTGGCAATTTTAGCGAATTTTGATTATTTAAATTGAATTATTTTAAATAATAACGACGAGGAATTCATTTTGAATTGAATTAGAACGTATATATTTATATACGTCGTCGTTAGAACATAAATATTTATTTATATATATAAAAGGAATTGAAAATGGCGTGGTAGTTCGATAATTCGATTTCAAATTTCAAATGAATGTACCGGGTGCAAAATAAACCGGATTTTAGTGAAACCAAAAATATTTGAATCTATTTGAGAATTTCTTTCCAACAAATTCGAAAAATTGAAATTTCATAGCAGGGATAAAAAGTTACGTCCAATTGAAATTTCAGAATAGTCGCTATGGAATTCTGGCCCCTTAAAAATGGAAATTTTGCAAACGACCTCGGTTTTCGACGAAACCACTTTTGTTGGATTCGTGATGTCAATTTATTGCTAGGTTTCAAAATTCATAATTTTTCGAATCAATATGTGAGTGTGGTAAAGGAAAATGCGTTTGACCAGTTTTAGTTGATTTTAATTGACTAGAAAATGGCCATTTTTCAAACAGTCTTAGAATTTGATGAAACTAGTTTTGTTAAGACCGTATCGTCAATACGAAGCAAGAAAATATTTTTCAAGAATTTTTAGAGTTAGTATGTGGCCCCAATAAATTGAAATGCGCGTTCAAATTCAATATATAGAGTTATATTTTGATTTTGACGAAAACTGTTCGAAAAGATCGAATCAGCTTACGATACATATCCCATTGTGTTCGGAATTGGGGTAATTAGCTATGGATGACAGTCGGTGGGTTCGATTTCAAGGTCGAAATTAAAAGTTGCTTTTTAGAAAGTTTAACAATAATATATATATTTATTTATATAATAACCCCCCTTTCTTTAATCTCTCCCCCTTCTTCAATATTCAACAGAAGAAAAAAAAATATAATAAAAACCCGTCGCCCCCCATCGTGGAACGCGCCACCACGCCTGGAGCACCCCACCGCCGCTCGACCTCCACTCCCCCCTCACCTCCTCCTTCTCCTCTGCTTCCTTCTCCCCCTCTTCTGAGAAGCTCGTGAACCTCCACGCCCGCCGCCCTCACGATCGACACCCCCCTCTACATCGAAGACCGAACACCCCCTCTCTCGATCGAACTGTAGCCCCCCCCCCTCGAGCGCGCAAACAGTACCCCCCCTCTCCGATCACTATAAGTCTTATTATTTTTATTATTTTTATTTTATCCTTTTTGGTGGTCGATTTCTATTTAACAATAATTGGTTTATTTGGAAAAAAATAGGGTTTTTATATTAATTTAAACAAAGCTTTGATTTTTAATTTAAATAAAGATTCGATCTTTAATTTAGAAAAGGAAAGGTTCGATTTTTAAACTAGAAAAGTAATAATTTTTAATCGGATAAAGATTAGATTTTTAATCATGAAAAGACTCGATTTTTGATAAGGAAAAGGTTGGATTTTTAGAAATATAAAAATAGAATTTTTATTAGATGTGAAGAATAAAAATATGATTTTTATATTTAGTAGAAGATTAAAAATATAATTTTTATATCAGTAGAAGATTAAAAATATGATTTTTATATTATTGAAGTATTAAAAATTCGATCTTTATTTTGTAGAAGGAGCAAAGATGTGTTTTTATATGAGTAGCGGTATAAAAATAGAATTTTATCTATATAGCAGCGGTATAAAAATAGAATTTTTATCCATATAACGTAATTATAAAAATGTGATTTTTATATACATAGCAATGATATAAAAATGCGATTTGTATATATGTAGTGGATACGGTCAACGAAAGTGACAAAAGGCGAGCACGGCGAAGATTTTCTACATATGAAAAGCCGTGGCGTTTGGTTTAGCTAGTCAGTGAGAACTTCTCACTCTAAATTTTGTTTTCTAGTTATATAAATATATACTAGGATGCAGGCGGTGTTTAGTAGCACTCGACACCCGTTGTCCACAGACCATGGATGACTTGTTTGTTTGATTGCTGTGTTGTGAAATTTTATTGTGTGATGTGGAATGGAATAATATATCTTATAGTGGAAAATATTTTATAGTTAAAAATATAATTTTTAACGTGTATATAAGAAAAAAGATAGTAATAAACAGATCGGACGATTTGTTTATGTACACTGATTTGACTGATATTGATTAGGACGATAAATTTTACACATCCCCCAACTGCACAAATAAAATGTGTGTTTGTTGATTTTAAACCCCACACGGGTATTGGGATGATATTTGACGTACACTAATCCCGATTGTTTAGTTGTATGTCAATCGATAGGTTGACAGACTGTGTAAGCGTTAATTGTTTATATTCAATGCTTATGCAGTTGTGTGGTGCACTCTGGATGATGGTTGATTATTTACCGTTGCTATTGTATACATGTGTTGTAGAAAATCCATATAATTAACATTACATGGTAATTGATTGGGCCTCATTCCAATATAGAATAAATATTCATGGGTTGAATAGAAATATAAATTCATGTGTTGAATTGAAAATAAATATTCATGTGTTGAATAGAAATATATATTCATGTGTTGAATAAAAGCCATGTTGATTAGATTGGCGTCATTTTGACGAGAACGATATTTATATCGTTTTTATTCATTTTTATAATGAATATAGAAAAGAAAGTGATTTCAAAATATAACGTTTTGAAAATATTATCATTGTATATCGATGATGTGGAATATTCAGTTTTGATTCGAAATTGAATATGAAGTTTAAATCGTTTTGAAAACGAATTTAAAACAATTTATAAAATACGTTTTAAAAGGAAATCGACGAAGTATATATTATATATATTATATATATTATATATATTATATAATGGCCTGAGTAGAACGCGCCACGGCAGTTCGCGAATTTCGACCATTGACTTCGAATGGATATTGCGGGAGATCCGACCGTCGGATTCTCATAAAACCGAAACCGTTGGGTCCGTTCGAAAAGAGCTTTCTAACGAATATTAGAGATTTGAAATCTAACTGTTGGATTTGGAATTATGTCCAAATCAAATTTGGAAAAGATCGCTGTAAGTGCAGTTCGATGGCCGTTGATGGAAATCGACTGTACGGGCCTTGATAAAATTATTAAAAATAGTAATAATTTGTGTAAAATCATAAGAGATGATTTGTGAAGAGTTGGGATGAAAAAATTCCAAATTTAAAAGGATAAAAATTGTTTTTTAATCGAAATGAACTAGTTTTGAACTAGAATTATAATTCTATTTATTTTTAGAATAAATAAAGTGGATTTGAAATGGTTTTGAAAATAAACAGAATTTCCAATAATTGAATTGGAATGGATTGGAATCGAAATTATCTTTGGAATATTTCGATGTTGGATTTCGCGATTATACAGATATTGTAATGGAAATTTGAAAGATATATTTATATCGTTATTTCCAATGCGATATTTGTTGGTCGTAGAATTTGATATTGAATATAAGCCGATATATTTTCTATTCAGAGCCTTGTATTTAATATCAAATGGGATTTGGGTTTGTCGTGAATGGTGTCTTCATTAACACTGTTCTTAAACCTAGTTGAGGAAAAGATTAAATCTTTTTATTTAGATTTAATGAAGTGTACCAATTAAATGGTATTAAATTGGAATTGAATTTGAATTTGAATTGATTATTGGGTTTATCGTGAACGGTGTTTTAAATAACACTTGTTCTTTAACCCGATAATTAATGGAATGTGATTTTGGGTTTCTAGTGAGCCGTATTTTAAAGGACATTGGTTCTTTTACCCAGTTAAAGACAGGATGTGTTTTTCAAAGTTAAATAATCATTGATAGTGATTATTGGGAAGATTATAACTAAGTGGAGTTTTAATGAATCTTTAATTAGATTGAAATGATCGAGAATAGGGTATCACCTGTTTTGCTCCAGGCGATATTTAAATCTTTAATTAGATTTGAACGTGAAATGGTAATTGAATTTACCGATAACACCGTGGTGTTAGATATGAAGTATGACCAATTTTACTTCATGGGATAAATAGGTTGGGATTAGGAAATAAAATAAATGATTACTTCGGTGTGGTTCGCTAATCCCGACTAGTTTGAATTGATATTCAAAGGAAGATTAAAGAATAAATTTAAAGAATTTATCTTTGATAAAATTAATGGGAACCTTTCTCAAAGTATAAGAATATTAGAATAAAAGAATATTCTGAACTGGAATGAGGCGTATGTTGTGTTTGTGTAACACTTGTTTATTATACACGTGAGTTATTCAGAAAGACCGGGTTTATCCCATTCTGAATAACTGATTCGACGTGGTGACGAGGATGAAGACGGTGGTTGGAGGCCGGAGGTCTTCACATCGTTTGGGTGATTGCTGATGATCTTGATTGGGCTGTACACCCAAGAGGAGGGAATCAATTGGTGATCGTCCAGACGTACTTGGAGATCGATGGATATGCAAGGTACAAGGTACCTCCGGTTTCGTTCAGACCCAGAACGAACTTGTAAATGGATTGTGTGTCTGACAATGGATTTTATTTTGTGTGATTGATTTCAATTAAATATATATCTGTTTGGCGGTGGAGAATTTATTCTCTCGCTTAACGCCTTTCTCTGAGACGTACGAGCTCATAGGTTATATATTGATGGATATCAAACGCATGGAGTGAATTGCCTGTGTGGCATGCCTAAGTGGCAAATGATTAAGGCTTCTGTTGAAAAGCAAAGTTTTGTGGTTGATGATCGAAGCACTGCCTGTGTGGCATAGCTTTGTGTAGCGTTGATTCGCGAGCCTCACACCCCGGTTGTGAACCAAAAACGGGAGAGGACCTCAGGGAGGACATGCGTTTCTTTCTATCTAGAGGTGGTGTCAGTGCTTAAACTGGCTGACATTTATATTATTTTCACTTGTGTGGTTGTTGCTGTTGCGAGGCGCCTCAGTTATACTGGTCAATCCGGGACCGATGGAGTCATTCGTTGGCTCACTGACACCCTAAAGGGTGGGGAAAAGCAGTGTTCAGGCATTTTAATCCACATTGGTGGACCGACCCTATCGCTCCTAGGGCCCACCTGAGTCTGGGTCCTGTGGCACGGGCTAGAGCGTCTCGAATCGTAGAGGACGATCTCTGGCCTTGGTTCATAGATGGATATCCATTTTCCAAATACGTGACTTTGCGGTTTTGATTGTAGAGCCTAGTATGGCGACATGATATATGGTACCCATGCTGTCTATGATTGGTATTTACGACTGAAATTGTTTTGACACTATACACTTACAGTAATGTCAAAATAATTTGTTTTTAAACGTATCAAGCATTCTTTGGCTATTATAAGGTAAAACCCTATCCTCCGGCTTGTGTTGCATTGTGTGATGGGACCTGGGTCTTATAATAGCTTCATTTTTCTTTATTTAGCATTGCGCTGTTGTTTATGCGATGGTATTCTTGGGAGGAAACCCGTTCCGTGTTATACGGCATGGTCCCTTGATTTACCTAACTTTAAAATAAAGATTAATAACTGTTTTAGTTCTCACGCCAATCACATGACTGACCTAGGGTTTATTGTTTTAACCTAAACTCTGGGTGCCCTTATTTTTCGCACGGGCAGCTAGTAGTTTTGGTTTTGCAGATTTATATTCACAGGATCCTGATTTACAGCTGGAACGATACTCGGAAAGCTCTGTATCCGTGTATTACTTCTAGTTGTGTATTGTATTATTTTCCGCTGCTATGTAATGTATTGTAATCTCTGATATTTTTCTGATGTATATTATTTGTTTATACTCTGTATATTCTTGTATTCTGATGAATTATTGTAATAAACAATGAAATGTTCTTCCGTCTGCGTTCCGATGTGGCTTGTTCTTTACTCAATCCGTGATTTCCCGTAAGGGGAATTTTGGGTCGTTTCAATCTGGCCATTTCTTCTGCTCGAATTTCAAAAGAGTACGAAAACCTATAGTCCGTTTCAATTATAAGGTTTCGGCAAATATACTGTGCAACTCATAGAGTTTCACTATTTATTTTCTGGGCTCTTTGACTCCAATGGAAAACATGTTTTACCCTGCCAAATAATATGCCAAATGAAAGATTCAAATTTGGGTTGTTTTTCAATATTAATTTCAATGGATATGCAATAATATCTTATCGATTATTCCCTGTGTATGTAATTCATGGTTGTTCAGCTTTTCATAATCCAATGTATATAATTTACAATGTTCATTCTGAGCTTTCAACTGCACTCATGGAATGTAATACTTTTTGTATGCTGCTATTCACATCCCCATTTAGACTACCGGCCACCTTTAAAAAATTAATAGATTGTACTATTTTTGACCTACTTCCTACCACCACTTTATTTCTTTTTACTCAGTCAATAACAGCTGTACTATCTCTTCTCTTCTCAAACAACGTAAATTCTCAGATATCAAACCCTAAACTATAAGAAAAAAATAATTTTTTTGGCTACGTAGAGGATGGAAGATAAAGACAAAAAAGATGTTAGTTTTGTATATCATGCTACATAATCTATTCTGTTGTTATAGAATTTTTTTTAGGATTTTGTATTAATTTTTGTAGGAGCTCTCTTTCACCCTTCTCTCTACTTCGAGTTTGGAAGACATTAATTTCAATGATGTTGTAATAGAAAATGACATTGTAAGTTATTGAATTTTAGAGTTTTCTTCATACAACAACAATTTATATGTCAAAATTTATAAAAAGTTTCATTTAAATTATTTTTATTTGATTTTTGTAGGAAGATAATGTGATTGACGATAAACTTGATAACTATGTAGATGATAGCAACAGGCCGCAAGATGATCGGTCAAATGCCGTTGAAGACACAAAAGTTGATTTGACAGAACATTTTATAGCTGATGAAATATGTAATATACACTTAATTTACAATCACTATTATTCATGTAAAACCGGAAGTATGTTAATTTTTTTTGTTAAACGATGTGATTTCGGGTATTTGATTCGCAAAACGCGCTAATTCGTTGGTGTAAAACAACAAGGAAAAATTTGAATATTACTGTAGAGCGATTCGATGGTGTTATCAGCTGATTGGACGCTTGAAATTGCGTTGATAATTTAGGGAATACTTCAAGCTTGTAGAGCGATGGAGAAAATTTCAGGAAGAAGACGTTTTTTTTAGAACGATGAAGAATTAAAGGCAGAGGTGGTAGCCGATTAGAAATTAAATAATTTAGATGGTGTAAAGGAATAGAGAGACATAAAAAAGAGGTGGTCTTTAGTATAGGTGCACAAAAGTCTAAATGGGGGTTTGAATAGCAGCACACTACTTTTTTTGGCACCTGCAATTCAGTTTCCAGTGTTGGTAATGGATATGGTTATTTCATTTCATATGATGAGATTGGGTGTTAGATCAACAAAACCGTCTCCTATAAATTCTTCAATCATGGATCAAATTCATGTATACCCATTTTGTGAATTCGAGAAGCAGGCAAGAGGTTTTATTTCTATATGGCATATGGAAAAAAAATATTGAATTACAAATGACTTTACATACGGCACCGTTAAGGAACTGGTCACAACACAAGCACCAGCTATAATCAGTAGAATGGTTAATATAACTGAAGATGAAAGTGGATTTATGCTCGGAGATTGGGAGCATCTATGTATGGAATGGAAGGCATATCTTATCTTAGTTTTAGGATATGAGGACCTCATCTTGGGTCCGCCTTAGTTTCATGTACTTCTTTTATTTTTGAATGCGTTTTCTTTATTTTTCTTTTGTTTTTTAATAGGTTATGCAGGTTAGTTCACTAACCTAACTTTGTACTTCTTTCTATGAATTAATAAAAGCATACCCATTTTCAATATATATATATATATATATATATGAGGCAGGTTCAATGGCACCCCAAATAGTGAGCACCCCATTAGCCTCCCACTTTTCCACCACTCATTCCCCACTAACTCCCATTCTCTCTCCTTCCACTAACTCTCTCACTTCCCACTCACTTTCTTTAATATAAATGAGAGGTGGAAATCAGGGGGCTTTTGGGGTGCAACGGAACGCTTGCGTGTGTGTGTGTGTGTATATATATATATATATATATATATATATATATATAATTTCCTTCCTCTCTCCACGGGAGAGAGGAAAGGCGATTCTCATTTTCTAACCATGGAATTCTCTGAAACTCCTGATCCAACTTATTTATCACTTAAATCACACGTGTTTCTAAATCAACTAATCAAATCTTCAACGAAGTTCTTCGTTCATAAGCCATATTTCCGTTCCTACTACCATAATTCCAACACTAAATCCACGCATTGCGACCGACATCAGTGATTCCTCTACTCTGAACTTCATTCCTTGATATTTACCCAAATCTGACTGCAGATCTGTCCTCCCTGTAGAGTACTTTAGATAATAGGTGATTTTTTTTGGATTTAGAGGATCAAGCCACTAGAGAAGTTGGGATCTGGCATGTTCCAGTGTAACACCCCACGTCCGCTAAGGTCACTCATACCAGGGGAATGCCTTAGTTTCGGTGAAGTATTTTAAGTGAATATAGAACAGTAAAATTACAACAAGATAGATATAAGTAATACTTGAAAATTTAAAACATCATTTCATTGCAGCGGAAAGTAATACATGTTTGGTTACATCACAAAACCATAAACCAAAGTCAAGTACATAATATCCATCTTGATAAAATAGAAGTACATAATCCCACTACATAACTAATAGCCATAAAAGAAAAGATGAACTGGGCTTCACTTCAACGGTCCAAGCTCCAAAGAATAGATACAGCAATCCGATCAAAGCCCACTAGCACCAGGCCCACTCTAATAACCTGGGGTTGGGGGAAAAAGATAAAAACAACGGGGTCAGACATAAGTCTGAGTGAGTCCTATAACCCTAACAATACAATCATTAAAATAACCAGAGAAGACATAAGTCGATATACGGTAACGCCTGGGGATGCATGGCTACACCAAGCAGCTTGGCAAACTTAGGATAAACTAAGATAACCGTAAAGACGCATTTACCCACCCAAGGATAATTACTAAATTACACCGCCCCAGACCTACTCAAAGATAATTCCTACACTGCACCACACCAGTTTTACCTACCTAAGATTAATTCCTACTTAAAGGTTGATCCCACTAAATGTACTTAGTAATTTTTTACCCAGTAGTTTCTAGTACCCCTACATAGGTGCCGTCTGCCCCTATCATTACTAGGTGTACCCACTACTCCCAAGCGATCGGCTCCCTAACGTAGATACCCGTGCTGGTCCCACAATGGGGTGTATCATTTCCCCAAAGTGGCAACCTGATAATATCAACGGTGCACGGCTTTATATCTACACGATGTAACAACGATTTACTAACCAGCCCGGGTCCACACACGCATATGAAACCCGTTGGTCCTACGTTGCCACCGCTAACCCGTTTTTGGCCTCTTATAGTCAAGCCCAATATGCGTGTCCCGTCACCCGACTTGGGTCGAGCCCACAAAGATACGTTTGGGATATTGGTTGAGATGGGCCCCCACAAGCTACCACCTAAGCTTGTTATTTTTTTTATCTAGTGTATCCCACTTAACCCCTTTAACCATGTCTACTTACATGTTATAAATACTTTGGTTAAGTCATTAATCATATTTTAATTACCTTTCAAGGCACCCACTAGATTTCCACATGACACCCAAGTCCTTTATTTAATTCCCACATGCCACCCGAGGCACTTACTTAACCCCTTAATCATGTTTAATTACATGTTCCACTTTGGTTAAGTATTCTAATCGTGTTTTCTATTGCCACCCAAGGCAACCCACTAGTTTTCTCATGCCACCCAAGGCACCCACTTAACCCTCAAGCCCCACTACATGCTTATATGGTTAAGTGTTTCTTAATTAATTAAGACCGTGATCCTCATAAAGACCTCTCACATTAGACTATCTTTTATGACCGCTGGTTAAGCCGGTTGGGTCCGGGCAGCCTTATGTCATAACCGAGTCTAACCTCGTGTCTTTACATTAATCACGTATTTAGTTTGTGCCTAAGACCTCTCACATTGGGCTAACATTTGTAGCAACTGGTTAAGCCGGTTGGGTCCGGGCAGTTTTACGCTACAACTGAGTCCAACCTCGTGTCTTAGTCGATTAATTACACCTAATTAATCACCCCCATAATTTATATTAATTATCCCTAATTAATATCAAGTTTTTCATAACATGGGTAGACCTAACTCAATAGGTAAATTCCCATGGGGTAGACCTAACTCAATAGGTAAATTCCCACTTATGTTAATTTGTTTTTATGGTATGCTTAATCATACCCAATCATACTTTTATTAACATCTTTATTAACCCCACCGTTCCCCACGCAAATCGTTCTCATTTCACGACATAATAAAAGGGAAGATCCATCACGAATATCATGGGTTTAACCAAATCTTAGCATATAACTTTATCATGGGTTAAGAGAATGTCAACTTGCATATATGAGCATATATTAACCCAACTACATTTAACCCAAACTTGCATATTATCGCACATGACTTGCATAACGTATTGCATATGAACTTGCATATTATCATACACATATCTTGCATAACATGTTGAACTTGCATATAAGCATTCATATAACTTGCATAAGCACACATACTTGCATAACATGTTGAACTTGCATATAAGCATTCTCACAACTTGCATAACATGTTAAACATGCATTTAAGCATACACACAACTTGCATAGCATATCTTGCATATTATCATACATGTAACTTGCATATTAACAAACATGTAACTTGCATAGCACATCTTGCATATTAACATACATGTAACTTGCATATTAACGAACATGTAACTTGCATAGCATATCTTGCATATTAACATACATGTAACTTGCATATTAACAAACATGTAACTTGCATAGCATATCTTGCATATTAACATACATGTAACTTGCATATGAACTTGTTAAACATGCATAAACCCACTTGTTAGATATGCATAAAACAACTTATTAATCATGCATATTATCACATACTTAGCATGCATAGAATCACATACTAAACTTGCATAATATCATATGCTTAGCATGCATAGAATCACATACTAAACTTGCATAATATCATATACTTAGCATGCATAGAATCACATACTAAACTTGCATAATATCATATACTTAGCATGCATAGAATCACATACTAAACTTGCATAATATCATATACTTAGCATGCATAGAATCACATACTCATCATGCATAATATCACCTACTTAACTTGCATAAAATCAATTACTTATTATGCATAAACCCACATATCCAACTTGCATAAACTCTCATATTCAACTTGCATAAACTTACATATTCAACATGCATAAACTCACATATTCAACTTGCATAAACTTACATATTCAACATAGGATTAATATTATACATAGATTAGCATATCATTACAAATGATTCAAACTCACAAATCCGCATTCAAGACCATAAGTCTCATTACACCTAATCTACTTATCTTAACAATTGATCATCAAAGTGATAGAAACTCACCACTAGCAATTTGCACTCCAAATGAAGAAGATTAAGATGCTTAGAATGGATTAGAAGTTGATTAGAGAGGTTGATTAGCTTGCTTTCCTCTTCATTGATTTGTGGAGGCCATGATCAAGTTTCATTTTGCCATAGTTTAGTTACTAGGTTTAATTATGAATGAATTAGGGTAGGGTTATGGTCTTATTTATAGGATTAGGTTGCATTTTAGACCCTTAGATTAACCCTAGATTAGTTTAGGACCCTTAGATCTCGGAACTCTCCAGAAATCAGCCCTAAGACCAAGCCCAAACCCCAAACTGGTGCACCCAACCACAGAACTCTCTAGAAACTGTGCAGGTTTCTTGGCTCGGCACGGGCGCACTTCCCAAGTGCGCCAGTCTATTTTTGTACTGGCTCACTTCACAAGTGCGCCAGTGCATTTTTGTTCTGGCGCACTTCACAAGTGCGCCAGTGCATTTCTGGCCTGTTCCGGGTTCTTCTGCCTAACTTCGTTCGTCCATATCTCTTTCATACGGACTCCGATTCTCGAAAACTCGGACTCTATTTCGCG
Organism: Allium sativum; assembly: GCA_030737875.1. Lineage (NCBI taxonomy): Eukaryota > Viridiplantae > Streptophyta > Magnoliopsida > Asparagales > Amaryllidaceae > Allium > Allium sativum. Next base: position 851,471,214 of record CM060919.1, read on the forward strand.
TATTTTTCCGAGACGAACGCAATGACGCAGCCCGTTTTCCCCCAATTCTCACATCTGAGATTATTAATTCTGTAATTAGTGAATTTTAGCATTAACCGAAATTCGGGGTGTTACATTCTCCCCTCCTTAAAGGATTTCGTCCCCGAAATCTCTAAGCTAAGGAGAATGCATATCCTACCATCCAAACAACCATCTACTCAATCCATCAAACACGGGCATCCATTGTCCTTAAACAATTTCTAATGATGTATGAGCATATGCGAAAAGTGTGTGTATATGTTCCCTATCTAATGTACGAACATATGCAAACCATGATAGTGCCATGCATCCAATATGTATGCGAGATAACCCTATCGACACATACCGTATCTATATGAGTGCACAATCATTCACCGAAATGCATCATCCATATGATAACACAATCATTATACATCCATCAATATAGCTAACTACACACAATTTTATGCAATATGCAATATGAAGTGATTGAGCCGATCTAGTGCCTAGAGTGTGTATATATGCATCCACGAGCAACCACTAGCAAACACTTGCATCCACTTGCATCCATCAACCATAACATGTCTCAAACACATGTTTCAACCATAGGTTTTCCCTATCTAAAGGTCAAACAGCACTAATCGAGAGGACATACTAAAGATAAGATAAGTACTAGGCAAGCGATAAAGGAGAAGTTAAAAGACATACTCTCCAAAAAGAAATGGATACAAAGAACGCATCTTCGCTTCCGTCTCCCAAGTAGCATTCTAACTAGCTGAACTTCTCTGTTCCTCAACTTCCTAGTCTCTGGCCCAATGATGCGAGTAGGAGCTCGTCGAATCGTCTCATCGTGCTCTAACTCTACTTCTTTAAGCAAACTCGGCTCTACCACCTCAGCGGTCTCATGTAAGCACTTCCTCAAATGGGACACATGAAATACATCCGGTACACCACTAAGTCTGTCAGGCAACTCCACTCTATATGCCATCCGTCCAATTCTTTCCTTAATGGGAAATGGCCCTACAAACCTTGGTACTCACTTCCTAACAGATCCAAAGTGAACCACATTCCGTAACGGAGACACCTTGATAAAAAGCATGTCCTAATATCAAACTCAAGCTCTGTTCTCCTCTTGTCCGCATAAGATTCCACCGCTTTCATCCTTCTTCGAATCCAACCCATCTTCTCTGAAGTCTCTCTAACCATATCTGGTCCAAGCAAGATCTTATCCGTAGATTCCCACCAACATGTAGGAGATCGACAAGGCCTTCCATAAAGAGCTTCGAAAGGAGCCATACCAATACTGGACTGAAAGCTGCTATTATATGTGAACTCCCCCAACGGAAGATGCTCTTCCCATGTACCTCCAAAATCCAAAATACATAACCTCAAAAGCTGTTCTAGATACGGTTCACCCTCTTGGTCTGACCGTCCGTCTGAGGATGATATGCGGTGCTCAAACACAACTGAGTCCCTACCGCCTCTTGCAAACTTCTCCAAAACTCACTAGTGAAGATAGGATCTCGATCGCTCACTATACTGGGAGGTACACCATGCAATCTAATAATCCCTTGAAGGTAAACTGAAGCTAGACATGGAATAGTCCTCTTGCTCTTCACGGGTATGAAATGGGCACACTTAGTAAGTCTATCTACCATAAGCCCAATCCCCGTATTACCCTTCCTTGATTTCGGTTATCCAACGAGGCACTATCCTACTTCCTATTTCGGAACTTCCAACGGGTGAAGCAACCCTCCGGGTTTCTTCTGTTCCACTTTCACTTGTTAGCATACCAAGCATCTAGCGACATACTTGGCCGCATCTTTCTTCATATTGGCCAAAAAGAAAACTCGCCTCATGTCTTGGTACATCTTGTCCCTACCGGGATGAATGGTCATCTTCGACCGATGTGTATCATCAAGTATAGCCTTCCTTAAATTCTCGTCTTGCGGTACACAAAGTCTACCGTCTCTACGCAACCACCCCTTACCATCTAGGGTGTATCCTATTCAAACTGCTGGACGACCCTCTCCTCGTGAGCTTCTCTACTAACTCATCCAACTGTGGGTCGTCTCGCTGTGCTCCGCCAATCTGCCCAAAAGAGTAGGCCTAACCTCCAAGGAGGCTAGCAAACCGGATACAAAGTCAACGGAAGGTCTAAAGTCAAACATAGAAATAAACCCTAAGCTCCGCCGTTTAACGATCCATGAACTCGAGGACAACCTTTTTCTTCTTAAGGCGTCTACTACCCTGTTTCCCTTGTTAGGGGTATACGCTATCTCAAACTCATAAGATGCTAAGAATCCTATCCAAAATCGTCCCAACTGTCCATCTCTCACGCAGACCACCCTAGTCGAATTCGACATCCCCCAAATGCATGCCCCAAAGGCCGAAACCAATATCAGACAAACACCCAAGGGATATCTCCTTCGAGTTCAGGCAACCTACGTGAGATGATACTAAAAATAATAATAATAATGGCTAAACAATTAAGCCTTTGACCAACTTTGGATGTCCTTGCCAGTCTTGCTCCAACACCACCGTTTTATCCCATAACTGGCTTTGCTCAACCTATTGAGCACATATGAAAACTTATTTCGCTTCCAGAAAAGACCAAGGTGTCATTACAAAGACCATTATGAACTTATTTAGGTACTCCCTGAACACCCTTCTCATCAAATCAACAAAGTATGCGGAGGCGTTCTTCTAACCAAATGGCATCACCAACCACTCATAAAACCATCCGGAGTCCTAAAGGCAATCTTCTCTATACTATCCTCAGCCACTCTTAACTGACGAAACCACGTGGCTTAGTCCGACTGCGAAAATACTGAGGCGCCAACCAACTGATCAAAGAGATCATCAATCTTCGGCAATGGGTGTCTATTCTTCTTTGTGAGTTTATTTAGTTCTCTTTAGCCTACACAAAGTCTGAGGGACCCATCCGCCTTCATGGCAAAAACTACTGGAGCGCCCCACTCCGATATACTTCTTCTTATGAACCCCTTCTCAAGCAATCGCCTACTTACTTATGGAGTTCCCTCCTCTCACGAGGAGCCTTGTGGCACACTGGCCAAGTCACTGGTTTGGCATTGTTTACCAGATATATTCGGAAGTCAATCTCCCGCTCCGGAGGTAAGCCCTTCACCTTCTCAAACACATCCGAGTATTCCCGGACCACTTCTAACAGATCGCAAACTCTCGACCGACGTGTCAAGCGATTCTAGATAACTTAGCTTAACCGATTCTATGGGATACAAGAGATCTCGAGAGTGTTACCCAAGCGGGTCAAAAGCCTAACAACTCTCCCTTCAAAATCAAGAACGGCACCCCTACTGGATAACCAGTCCATGCCCCAAAACTAACCCATAGTCCGTGAAGCCCAACAAGCATCACATCCAAACTCAATGCTAAGTATAGAAACTTTCAAACCCAAACACATCATGGAGCCCAATTGGGTTTGAAACAACTAAGGGATCATCTACTAAACTGGTGTCTAAGTGCAGTGACTCACTAACAATGATGAGATAAACGAACTTAATGCGTCCAAATCAAATAAAGTTCGAATCGGATAATAAAGAAATCCAAATTCCAACCTAGACGGTCTTATCCCCATCCGGCACCCTAGTCGTGAGGGAATACAACTACCCTCCAGAAGATTCCATACCTTGTCCTTGCTTCTTTGGTCAATCCTAATAAGGTGTTCTATTCCTCCCAAAAGGATAACTACTAGCCTTCTCCTTCCCATTCTCCACTCGTAACCTCCCATCAATGAGGCTTCGTCCTTTATTAACCAAACAACTATTAGAGCCTTCCTCCCATCGTCCATCCAATAAGTACTTACAAGTCCTCCTCCTTCTTGAACCAACTTCTAATCTGATTTACGTCTAAGTCCCTTGAAGCGGTTTTCCATTCTTATCTATCTTAGAAAGATCATCTACACACGGAGGGGAAACTCAAAACGAGAGAGAAAGAGATTCAAACGGAGAATTCGAAAGATAAAGATATGGCTATCGGGGATTATGTTTTTCTCTCAAAAACTTTTCTCTTAAAAGACATGTTTTTGAAAATACTCCTTTCAAAAATATTCTTAGAAAATAGTTTTTCTAAAAAAATTTATCTGTTCTGGTAACCTTTGCTCTGATACCACGTGTAACACCCCACGTCCGCTAAGGTCACTCATACCAGGGGAATGCCTTAGTTTCGGTGAAGTATTTTAAGTGAATATAGAACAGTAAAATTACAACAAGATAGATATAAGTAATACTTGAAAATTTAAAACATCATTTCATTGCAGCGGAAAGTAATACATGTTTGGTTACATCACAAAACCATAAACCAAAGTCAAGTACATAATATCCATCTTGATAAAATAGAAGTACATAATCCCACTACATAACTAATAGCCATAAAAGAAAAAATGAACTGGGCTTCACTTCAACGGTCCAAGCTCCAAAGAATAGATACAGCAATCCGATCAAAGCCCACTAGCACCAGGCCCACTCTAATAACCTGGGGTTGGGGGAAAAAGATAAAAACAACGGGGTCAGACATAAGTCTGAGTGAGTCCTATAACCCTAACAATACAATCATTAAAATAACCAGAGAAGACATAAGTCGATATACGGTAACGCCTGGGGATGCATGGCTACACCAAGCAGCTTGGCAAACTTAGGATAAACTAAGATAACCGTAAAGACGCATTTACCCACCCAAGGATAATTACTAAATTACACCGCCCCAGACCTACTCAAAGATAATTCCTACACTGCACCACACCAGTTTTACCTACCTAAGATTAATTCCTACTTAAAGGTTGATCCCACTAAATGTACTTAGTAATTTTTTACCCAGTAGTTTCTAGTACCCCTACATAGGTGCCGTCTGCCCCTATCATTACTAGGTGTACCCACTACTCCCAAGCGATCGGCTCCCTAACGTAGATACCCGTGCTGGTCCCACAATGGGGTGTATCATTTCCCCAAAGTGGCAACCTGATAATATCAACGGTGCACGGCTTTATATCTACACGATGTAACAACGATTTACTAACCAGCCCGGGTCCACACACGCATATGAAACCCGTTGGTCCTACGTTGCCACCGCTAACCCGTTTTTGGCCTCTTATAGTCAAGCCCAATATGCGTGTCCCGTCACCCGACTTGGGTCGAGCCCACAAAGATACGTTTGGGATATTGGTTGAGATGGGCCCCCACAAGCTACCACCTAAGCTTGTTATTTTTTTTATCTAGTGTATCCCACTTAACCCCTTTAACCATGTCTACTTACATGTTATAAATACTTTGGTTAAGTCATTAATCATATTTTAATTACCTTTCAAGGCACCCACTAGATTTCCACATGACACCCAAGTCCTTTATTTAATTCCCACATGCCACCCGAGGCACTTACTTAACCCCTTAATCATGTTTAATTACATGTTCCACTTTGGTTAAGTATTCTAATCGTGTTTTCTATTGCCACCCAAGGCAACCCACTAGTTTTCTCATGCCACCCAAGGCACCCACTTAACCCTCAAGCCCCACTACATGCTTATATGGTTAAGTGTTTCTTAATTAATTAAGACCGTGATCCTCATAAAGACCTCTCACATTAGACTATCTTTTATGACCGCTGGTTAAGCCGGTTGGGTCCGGGCAGCCTTATGTCATAACCGAGTCTAACCTCGTGTCTTTACATTAATCACGTATTTAGTTTGTGCCTAAGACCTCTCACATTGGGCTAACATTTGTAGCAACTGGTTAAGCCGGTTGGGTCCGGGCAGTTTTACGCTACAACTGAGTCCAACCTCGTGTCTTAGTCGATTAATTACACCTAATTAATCACCCCCATAATTTATATTAATTATCCCTAATTAATATCAAGTTTTTCATAACATGGGTAGACCTAACTCAATAGGTAAATTCCCATGGGGTAGACCTAACTCAATAGGTAAATTCCCACTTATGTTAATTTGTTTTTATGGTATGCTTAATCATACCCAATCATACTTTTATTAACATCTTTATTAACCCCACCGTTCCCCACGCAAATCGTTCTCATTTCACGACATAATAAAAGGGAAGATCCATCACGAATATCATGGGTTTAACCAAATCTTAGCATATAACTTTATCATGGGTTAAGAGAATGTCAACTTGCATATATGAGCATATATTAACCCAACTACATTTAACCCAAACTTGCATATTATCGCACATGACTTGCATAACGTATTGCATATGAACTTGCATATTATCATACACATATCTTGCATAACATGTTGAACTTGCATATAAGCATTCATATAACTTGCATAAGCACACATACTTGCATAACATGTTGAACTTGCATATAAGCATTCTCACAACTTGCATAACATGTTAAACATGCATTTAAGCATACACACAACTTGCATAGCATATCTTGCATATTATCATACATGTAACTTGCATATTAACAAACATGTAACTTGCATAGCACATCTTGCATATTAACATACATGTAACTTGCATATTAACGAACATGTAACTTGCATAGCATATCTTGCATATTAACATACATGTAACTTGCATATTAACAAACATGTAACTTGCATAGCATATCTTGCATATTAACATACATGTAACTTGCATATGAACTTGTTAAACATGCATAAACCCACTTGTTAGATATGCATAAAACAACTTATTAATCATGCATATTATCACATACTTAGCATGCATAGAATCACATACTAAACTTGCATAATATCATATGCTTAGCATGCATAGAATCACATACTAAACTTGCATAATATCATATACTTAGCATGCATAGAATCACATACTAAACTTGCATAATATCATATACTTAGCATGCATAGAATCACATACTAAACTTGCATAATATCATATACTTAGCATGCATAGAATCACATACTCATCATGCATAATATCACCTACTTAACTTGCATAAAATCAATTACTTATTATGCATAAACCCACATATCCAACTTGCATAAACTCTCATATTCAACTTGCATAAACTTACATATTCAACATGCATAAACTCACATATTCAACTTGCATAAACTTACATATTCAACATAGGATTAATATTATACATAGATTAGCATATCATTACAAATGATTCAAACTCACAAATCCGCATTCAAGACCATAAGTCTCATTACACCTGATCTACTTATCTTAACAATTGATCATCAAAGTGATAGAAACTCACCACTAGCAATTTGCACTCCAAATGAAGAAGATTAAGATGCTTAGAATGGATTAGAAGTTGATTAGAGAGGTTGATTAGCTTGCTTTCCTCTTCATTGATTTGTGGAGGCCATGATCAAGTTTCATTTTGCCATAGTTTAGTTACTAGGTTTAATTATGAATGAATTAGGGTAGGGTTGTGGTCTTATTTATAGGATTAGGTTGCATTTTAGACCCTTAGATTAACCCTAGATTAGTTTAGGACCCTTAGATCTCGGAACTCTCCAGAAATCAGCCCTAAGACCAAGCCCAAACCCCAAACTGGTGCACCCAACCACAGAACTCTCTAGAAACTGTGCAGGTTTCTTGGCTCGGCACGGGCGCACTTCCCAAGTGCGCCAGTCTATTTTTGTACTGGCTCACTTCACAAGTGCGCCAGTGCATTTTTGTTCTGGCGCACTTCACAAGTGCGCCAGTGCATTTCTGGCCTGTTCCGGGTTCTTCTGCCTAACTTCGTTCGTCCATATCTCTTTCATACGGACTCCGATTCTCGAAAACTCGGACTCTATTTCGCGTATTTTTCCGAGACGAACGCAATGACGCAGCCCGTTTTCCCCCAATTCTCACATCTGAGATTATTAATTCTGTAATTAGTGAATTTTAGCATTAACCGAAATTCGGGGTGTTACATTCTCCCCTCCTTAAAGGATTTCGTCCCCGAAATCTCTAAGCTAAGGAGAATGCATATCCTACCATCCAAACAACCATCTACTCAATCCATCAAACACGGGCATCCATTGTCCTTAAACAATTTCTAATGATGTATGAGCATATGCGAAAAGTGTGTGTATATGTTCCCTATCTAATGTACGAACATATGCAAACCATGATAGTGCCATGCATCCAATATGTATGCGAGATAACCCTATCGACACATACCGTATCTATATGAGTGCACAATCATTCACCGAAATGCATCATCCATATGATAACACAATCATTATACATCCATCAATATAGCTAACTACACACAATTTTATGCAATATGCAATATGAAGTGATTGAGCCGATCTAGTGCCTAGAGTGTGTATATATGCATCCACGAGCAACCACTAGCAAACACTTGCATCCACTTGCATCCATCAACCATAACATGTCTCAAACACATGTTTCAACCATAGGTTTTCCCTATCTAAAGGTCAAACAGCACTAATCGAGAGGACATACTAAAGATAAGATAAGTACTAGGCAAGCGATAAAGGAGAAGTTAAAAGACATACTCTCCAAAAAGAAATGGATACAAAGAACGCATCTTCGCTTCCGTCTCCCAAGTAGCATTCTAACTAGCTGAACTTCTCTGTTCCTCAACTTCCTAGTCTCTGGCCCAATGATGCGAGTAGGAGCTCGTCGAATCGTCTCATCGTGCTCTAACTCTACTTCTTTAAGCAAACTCGGCTCTACCACCTCAGCGGTCTCATGTAAGCACTTCCTCAAATGGGACACATGAAATACATCCGGTACACCACTAAGTCTGTCAGGCAACTCCACTCTATATGCCATCCGTCCAATTCTTTCCTTAATGGGAAATGGCCCTACAAACCTTGGTACTCACTTCCTAACAGATCCAAAGTGAACCACATTCCGTAACGGAGACACCTTGATAAAAAGCATGTCCTAATATCAAACTCAAGCTCTGTTCTCCTCTTGTCCGCATAAGATTCCACCGCTTTCATCCTTCTTCGAATCCAACCCATCTTCTCTGAAGTCTCTCTAACCATATCTGGCCCAAGCAAGATCTTATCCGTAGATTCCCACCAACATGTAGGAGATCGACAAGGCCTTCCATAAAGAGCTTCGAAAGGAGCCATACCAATACTGGACTGAAAGCTGCTATTATATGTGAACTCCCCCAACGGAAGATGCTCTTCCCATGTACCTCCAAAATCCAAAATACATAACCTCAAAAGCTGTTCTAGATACGGTTCACCCTCTTGGTCTGACCGTCCGTCTGAGGATGATATGCGGTGCTCAAACACAACTGAGTCCCTACCGCCTCTTGCAAACTTCTCCAAAACTCACTAGTGAAGATAGGATCTCGATCGCTCACTATACTGGGAGGTACACCATGCAATCTAATAATCCCTTGAAGGTAAACTGAAGCTAGACATGGAATAGTCCTCTTGCTCTTCACGGGTATGAAATGGGCACACTTAGTAAGTCTATCTACCATAAGCCCAATCCCCGTATTACCCTTCCTTGATTTCGGTTATCCAACGAGGCACTATCCTACTTCCTATTTCGGAACTTCCAACGGGTGAAGCAACCCTCCGGGTTTCTTCTGTTCCACTTTCACTTGTTAGCATACCAAGCATCTAGCGACATACTTGGCCGCATCTTTCTTCATATTGGCCAAAAAGAAAACTCGCCTCATGTCTTGGTACATCTTGTCCCTACCGGGATGAATGGTCATCTTCGACCGATGTGTATCATCAAGTATAGCCTTCCTTAAATTCTCGTCTTGCGGTACACAAAGTCTACCGTCTCTACGCAACCACCCCTTACCATCTAGGGTGTATCCTATTCAAACTGCTGGACGACCCTCTCCTCGTGAGCTTCTCTACTAACTCATCCAACTGTGGGTCGTCTCGCTGTGCTCCGCCAATCTGCCCAAAAGAGTAGGCCTAACCTCCAAGGAGGCTAGCAAACCGGATACAAAGTCAACGGAAGGTCTAAAGTCAAACATAGAAATAAACCCTAAGCTCCGCCGTTTAACGATCCATGAACTCGAGGACAACCTTTTTCTTCTTAAGGCGTCTACTACCCTGTTTCCCTTGTTAGGGGTATACGCTATCTCAAACTCATAAGATGCTAAGAATCCTATCCAAAATCGTCCCAACTGTCCATCTCTCACGCAGACCACCCTAGTCGAATTCGACATCCCCCAAATGCATGCCCCAAAGGCCGAAACCAATATCAGACAAACACCCAAGGGATATCTCCTTCGAGTTCAGGCAACCTACGTGAGATGATACTAAAAATAATAATAATAATGGCTAAACAATTAAGCCTTTGACCAACTTTGGATGTCCTTGCCAGTCTTGCTCCAACACCACCGTTTTATCCCATAACTGGCTTTGCTCAACCTATTGAGCACATATGAAAACTTATTTCGCTTCCAGAAAAGACCAAGGTGTCATTACAAAGACCATTATGAACTTATTTAGGTACTCCCTGAACACCCTTCTCATCAAATCAACAAAGTATGCGGAGGCGTTCTTCTAACCAAATGGCATCACCAACCACTCATAAAACCATCCGGAGTCCTAAAGGCAATCTTCTCTATACTATCCTCAGCCACTCTTAACTGACGAAACCACGTGGCTTAGTCCGACTGCGAAAATACTGAGGCGCCAACCAACTGATCAAAGAGATCATCAATCTTCGGCAATGGGTGTCTATTCTTCTTTGTGAGTTTATTTAGTTCTCTTTAGCCTACACAAAGTCTGAGGGACCCATCCGCCTTCATGGCAAAAACTACTGGAGCGCCCCACTCCGATATACTTCTTCTTATGAACCCCTTCTCAAGCAATCGCCTACTTACTTATGGAGTTCCCTCCTCTCACGAGGAGCCTTGTGGCACACTGGCCAAGTCACTGGTTTGGCATTGTTTACCAGATATATTCGGAAGTCAATCTCCCGCTCCGGAGGTAAGCCCTTCACCTTCTCAAACACATCCGAGTATTCCCGGACCACTTCTAACAGATCGCAAACTCTCGACCGACGTGTCAAGCGATTCTAGATAACTTAGCTTAACCGATTCTATGGGATACAAGAGATCTCGAGAGTGTTACCCAAGCGGGTCAAAAGCCTAACAACTCTCCCTTCAAAATCAAGAACGGCACCCCTACTGGATAACCAGTCCATGCCCCAAAACTAACCCATAGTCCGTGAAGCCCAACAAGCATCACATCCAAACTCAATGCTAAGTATAGAAACTTTCAAACCCAAACACATCATGGAGCCCAATTGGGTTTGAAACAACTAAGGGATCATCTACTAAACTGGTGTCTAAGTGCAGTGACTCACTAACAATGATGAGATAAACGAACTTAATGCGTCCAAATCAAATAAAGTTCGAATCGGATAATAAAGAAATCCAAATTCCAACCTAGACGGTCTTATCCCCATCCGGCACCCTAGTCGTGAGGGAATACAACTACCCTCCAGAAGATTCCATACCTTGTCCTTGCTTCTTTGGTCAATCCTAATAAGGTGTTCTATTCCTCCCAAAAGGATAACTACTAGCCTTCTCCTTCCCATTCTCCACTCGTAACCTCCCATCAATGAGGCTTCGTCCTTTATTAACCAAACAACTATTAGAGCCTTCCTCCCATCGTCCATCCAATAAGTACTTACAAGTCCTCCTCCTTCTTGAACCAACTTCTAATCTGATTTACGTCTAAGTCCCTTGAAGCGGTTTTCCATTCTTATCTATCTTAGAAAGATCATCTACACACGGAGGGGAAACTCAAAACGAGAGAGAAAGAGATTCAAACGGAGAATTCGAAAGATAAAGATATGGCTATCGGGGATTATGTTTTTCTCTCAAAAACTTTTCTCTTAAAAGACATGTTTTTGAAAATACTCCTTTCAAAAATATTCTTAGAAAATAGTTTTTCTAAAAAATTTTATCTGTTCTGGTAACCTTTGCTCTGATACCACGTGTAACACCCCACGTCCGCTAAGGTCACTCATACCAGGGGAATGCCTTAGTTTCGGTGAAGTATTTTAAGTGAATATAGAACAGTAAAATTACAACAAGATAGATATAAGTAATACTTGAAAATTTAAAACATCATTTCATTGCAGCGGAAAGTAATACATGTTTGGTTACATCACAAAACCATAAACCAAAGTCAAGTACATAATATCCATCTTGATAAAATAGAAGTACATAATCCCACTACATAACTAATAGCCATAAAAGAAAAAATGAACTGGGCTTCACTTCAACGGTCCAAGCTCCAAAGAATAGATACAGCAATCCGATCAAAGCCCACTAGCACCAGGCCCACTCTAATAACCTGGGGTTGGGGGAAAAAGATAAAAACAACGGGGTCAGACATAAGTCTGAGTGAGTCCTATAACCCTAACAATACAATCATTAAAATAACCAGAGAAGACATAAGTCGATATACGGTAACGCCTGGGGATGCATGGCTACACCAAGCAGCTTGGCAAACTTAGGATAAACTAAGATAACCGTAAAGACGCATTTACCCACCCAAGGATAATTACTAAATTACACCGCCCCAGACCTACTCAAAGATAATTCCTACACTGCACCACACCAGTTTTACCTACCTAAGATTAATTCCTACTTAAAGGTTGATCCCACTAAATGTACTTAGTAATTTTTTACCCAGTAGTTTCTAGTACCCCTACATAGGTGCCGTCTGCCCCTATCATTACTAGGTGTACCCACTACTCCCAAGCGATCGGCTCCCTAACGTAGATACCCGTGCTGGTCCCACAATGGGGTGTATCATTTCCCCAAAGTGGCAACCTGATAATATCAACGGTGCACGGCTTTATATCTACACGATGTAACAACGATTTACTAACCAGCCCGGGTCCACACACGCATATGAAACCCGTTGGTCCTACGTTGCCACCGCTAACCCGTTTTTGGCCTCTTATAGTCAAGCCCAATATGCGTGTCCCGTCACCCGACTTGGGTCGAGCCCACAAAGATACGTTTGGGATATTGGTTGAGATGGGCCCCCACAAGCTACCACCTAAGCTTGTTATTTTTTTTATCTAGTGTATCCCACTTAACCCCTTTAACCATGTCTACTTACATGTTATAAATACTTTGGTTAAGTCATTAATCATATTTTAATTACCTTTCAAGGCACCCACTAGATTTCCACATGACACCCAAGTCCTTTATTTAATTCCCACATGCCACCCGAGGCACTTACTTAACCCCTTAATCATGTTTAATTACATGTTCCACTTTGGTTAAGTATTCTAATCGTGTTTTCTATTGCCACCCAAGGCAACCCACTAGTTTTCTCATGCCACCCAAGGCACCCACTTAACCCTCAAGCCCCACTACATGCTTATATGGTTAAGTGTTTCTTAATTAATTAAGACCGTGATCCTCATAAAGACCTCTCACATTAGACTATCTTTTATGACCGCTGGTTAAGCCGGTTGGGTCCGGGCAGCCTTATGTCATAACCGAGTCTAACCTCGTGTCTTTACATTAATCACGTATTTAGTTTGTGCCTAAGACCTCTCACATTGGGCTAACATTTGTAGCAACTGGTTAAGCCGGTTGGGTCCGGGCAGTTTTACGCTACAACTGAGTCCAACCTCGTGTCTTAGTCGATTAATTACACCTAATTAATCACCCCCATAATTTATATTAATTATCCCTAATTAATATCAAGTTTTTCATAACATGGGTAGACCTAACTCAATAGGTAAATTCCCATGGGGTAGACCTAACTCAATAGGTAAATTCCCACTTATGTTAATTTGTTTTTATGGTATGCTTAATCATACCCAATCATACTTTTATTAACATCTTTATTAACCCCACCGTTCCCCACGCAAATCGTTCTCATTTCACGACATAATAAAAGGGAAGATCCATCACGAATATCATGGGTTTAACCAAATCTTAGCATATAACTTTATCATGGGTTAAGAGAATGTCAACTTGCATATATGAGCATATATTAACCCAACTACATTTAACCCAAACTTGCATATTATCGCACATGACTTGCATAACGTATTGCATATGAACTTGCATATTATCATACACATATCTTGCATAACATGTTGAACTTGCATATAAGCATTCATATAACTTGCATAAGCACACATACTTGCATAACATGTTGAACTTGCATATAAGCATTCTCACAACTTGCATAACATGTTAAACATGCATTTAAGCATACACACAACTTGCATAGCATATCTTGCATATTATCATACATGTAACTTGCATATTAACAAACATGTAACTTGCATAGCACATCTTGCATATTAACATACATGTAACTTGCATATTAACGAACATGTAACTTGCATAGCATATCTTGCATATTAACATACATGTAACTTGCATATTAACAAACATGTAACTTGCATAGCATATCTTGCATATTAACATACATGTAACTTGCATATGAACTTGTTAAACATGCATAAACCCACTTGTTAGATATGCATAAAACAACTTATTAATCATGCATATTATCACATACTTAGCATGCATAGAATCACATACTAAACTTGCATAATATCATATGCTTAGCATGCATAGAATCACATACTAAACTTGCATAATATCATATACTTAGCATGCATAGAATCACATACTAAACTTGCATAATATCATATACTTAGCATGCATAGAATCACATACTAAACTTGCATAATATCATATACTTAGCATGCATAGAATCACATACTCATCATGCATAATATCACCTACTTAACTTGCATAAAATCAATTACTTATTATGCATAAACCCACATATCCAACTTGCATAAACTCTCATATTCAACTTGCATAAACTTACATATTCAACATGCATAAACTCACATATTCAACTTGCATAAACTTACATATTCAACATAGGATTAATATTATACATAGATTAGCATATCATTACAAATGATTCAAACTCACAAATCCGCATTCAAGACCATAAGTCTCATTACACCTAATCTACTTATCTTAACAATTGATCATCAAAGTGATAGAAACTCACCACTAGCAATTTGCACTCCAAATGAAGAAGATTAAGATGCTTAGAATGGATTAGAAGTTGATTAGAGAGGTTGATTAGCTTGCTTTCCTCTTCATTGATTTGTGGAGGCCATGATCAAGTTTCATTTTGCCATAGTTTAGTTACTAGGTTTAATTATGAATGAATTAGGGTAGGGTTGTGGTCTTATTTATAGGATTAGGTTGCATTTTAGACCCTTAGATTAACCCTAGATTAGTTTAGGACCCTTAGATCTCGGAACTCTCCAGAAATCAGCCCTAAGACCAAGCCCAAACCCCAAACTGGTGCACCCAACCACAGAACTCTCTAGAAACTGTGCAGGTTTCTTGGCTCGGCACGGGCGCACTTCCCAAGTGCGCCAGTCTATTTTTGTACTGGCGCACTTCACAAGTGCGCCAGTGCATTTTTGTTCTGGCGCACTTCACAAGTGCGCCAGTGCATTTCTGGCCTGTTCCGGGTTCTTCTGCCTAACTTCGTTCGTCCATATCTCTTTCATACGGACTCCGATTCTCGAAAACTCGGACTCTATTTCGCGTATTTTTCCGAGACGAACACAATGACGCAGCCCGTTTTCCCCCAATTCTCACATCTGAGATTATTAATTCTGTAATTAGTGAATTTTAGCATTAACCGAAATTCGGGGTGTTACATCCAGCGTAAGTGAAGTTATTTCACTTCCAATTTCTAATAACTAATCTTTTGGTTTATCTAACAAGATTCTCCAACTCGGTTAGAGTCTCGCGCTGGTTAGGTAAGCAATTTATAAATACTTTTTGGGATGATATTGCGGTTCAGTATTGTTTGAGGTGTGGGGTTCAAAGGCTCTGATATGGTTTTAATCTGAAAGAAAGCCAAACGATGTTATATTATCCTTGATAAATTTTAATATCCACTGTTTGTAATCATGTGTACCCTGTTAATGGTTCAAAAATGTGGATATTGGAATTGTTTTTGTGATGATATAGTTGAATGCAAATGTGGCGGTTTCTGCTTGTAAAGGAGTTCTACTTTGGAAAAGGCAGTCTGTACACTTTCGACTTGAGATGCTCCTTTGGTTTTCATATTAGTAATACTGGATTTTGTATTAATCCTAGAAGATGTAGCAATTTATTGTGGAAGAATATGCAGGCTGTTTATGGTTTACCACTAGAAACTGTAGTTGGATTCTATTGCAAATACCTACAAGTCTTTGTAGGTGTAACTGCTAAAAATAGCTGCAATGGTCACAACTTATTCAAGCTATTTACAAGGTTATTTCTACATGATATGTCCATTTATGATCAAGAGGGTTGTGATTGTGAAAAGAAAGTGGAGTTAGTGCGTTGAAGTGTAGTTCGAGCACTTTAAGTGGGATTCTCTGACCTCATTATAGGTTATATTTTCATTGTTTTCTTTTATAGTTATTTGTGTGGTATTTCGAATTTATGTTTGTTTTTAGACGAAACTCGGGTTAGAGTGCTAACCTTGCAAAATACTTTTCTTTGAAGTTAATAAAACGTACCAATTTTCAATATATATATATATATAGATATAGAAATAGATATAATTGTACTTCAAAATTTAAAGGAAGAATGTATGCACATAATAAATAAAGGTAGGAAAGGAATTAATGTGCATAAAAGTGACAAATTAGCATGGTGACTAATTGGCATATCTATTTGGTAGGAATTAGAATGCATGCGAGGATTAATTAGATAATAAATATTAGGCATAGACGTAATCTATTGAGTGTATTTAAAATTCAAACATTAAATGTATGCATGTAATTAATATAATAAATTAGATAACATATATTGCTACAACAATTAATTATGATGTTACTTAACCTATTAAAAGAAATAAGGAATATGACACATATAAAGAACAAATGAGAAAGAACAAATAAATTCTATTTATTTATATGCAACCAAAAGGTTTGGAATAGACGACAAACACTATAAATAAAGCCTTAGGTCAACCTAATTTCCCACACCTCAAACGGCAAAAATAAATACAATGGTGGATCCACGGAATTGGTGATTTCTAGAGAAAGGCTTAGAAACTAAGGTGAGCGAATATATTTTGAATACAAATACAATATGTGAAGTTTATTCTTTTCCTTTTTATTTAAATAATATAGTTTTATTTTTATTTACTATTTCTTCTTCAGAGAATAATTCATAATTAACCAAATCCAATGATTTGATGGTAGTTTACATATTTTAATGTATCATTCTAAATTGTGAATTAGATTTAATTTTATTTCCAAATCTAAAATTAAATAGTAGGTAATTGAGATTTTATGATTTAGTTTAAAAAGGATAAGCATGTTCACTTGTAAAATAAACCTTATT
Source organism: Allium sativum (assembly GCA_030737875.1). Lineage (NCBI taxonomy): Eukaryota > Viridiplantae > Streptophyta > Magnoliopsida > Asparagales > Amaryllidaceae > Allium > Allium sativum. The sequence goes on from CM060919.1 coordinate 851,488,560, forward strand.
TGTAGGACCAAATTAGACCCAAACGAATGGAACATGTTTTGGATGATAAATAAAATATTTTCCGCAACAAGGATGGATTTGATAACTTAAGTTGTGGAAGCAAATCCAAATCAGGATTTGGAATTTTACAAACAACGCAATGTGAGTGGATTTAAATTATACCTTTTGGTAACAGAATATTTATCGTTTAAATTCCCCGTAATTCTTAGTATGATGAATAATTAAAATTGTGGTAATTATGATATAATTCATTCCCAAAGCACGTTAAGAAGGTTACTGTTATATAAATTTATTCCCATAACTTTCTATTTAGGTTTAAGAATTACACTAATATTCAAATTGTGAATTTAACAATGATTAGGCGTATAATCTTAAGACTGTAATTCGATGGTAAACAATATTATGTTTTAAAAAACATTGTTATAATATGATCAAAATGTTGGGTTGAGAAAAATTACAATAAATTGTGGAAATAGTGAAAAAAGAATTAATATGCCTAATTTTACACGGAAATTAACCATAATTGGGATTTGTGTATGAAAAAAGGAAATAATATATAACACAGAAAAAAGGAATTAATAATGGACTGAATTAGTTGGGGGCAGAAAAGGGATAAATTTCCATAATTACCATTGCGGTAAATTACAGAGAACGTAATATATATATATATATATATGCATATGCGCATGATGTAAATAAAAGAAATAGCTTGCAACTACGGATCTTAATCGATGTACATTATGGAAATAGATCTTTATATCTTTCCACCAACCAATCCAATGAAGTGTGTGAAATATTTTCCTGAAATAATAAAAATGTACAAGATGGTAAATAAAGAATGGTTACAACAAAAAAGGTTTGGTTAAATAATAAGGAACCTATGGAAAATGTGATGAACGGGTAATATAACCTATTATAATTAATTGTATGAATGAGAATGAATTATAATAGGTAGGTTTGTCCTAGGAACAAGTGGAATTATAACGTAAGTTATAGTTAATGATGTACAAAGAACTTATTAATAAACCTTAAGGGAACTAAGTTAATAAGCAAACCCACAACAACGGGTGTGGTAACAGTGTAAGATAAGGTTATAATTAAATAAGAAAGAGCAAAGTAGGCTTATTAATAGTAGACTTATAATTGGAAGTATTAAGTTTAATGAATGTAATAATAAGCAGAAGTCCGCTCCGGCAACTTGGGGCTTATTAAAGAAAGTAAGCAGTCAAATGTGAGCTAATAAACCAGTAAATTGAATAAAAAGTGAATATGTAAATAGTCAAGTTTATTAGCAATGTGATAAGTTAAAGCAAACACATATTAAAAGATTAGACATAAGATCTAATAACACGATGGCATGATGCGCTTGAACCAGTCTGTACATATGAAGATGAAGAACCCAATGGGGTAGATCATCGCAGTGTCTGGAGACACGAAAGGAGAACGGTCAACTGATTATTCTACGGGAATGGAGGAAAGCACGGGGCTTCTACGGAATGTGGTAGGGTGTTCTGAGTTGGCCCTATGAGGAACAACCAGATGAATCCGTCGCTCGGAGGTAGGTCTGTTGCACCATCTAGAGTAAACCATGACCGCAACTATGGTGTAGCAGTCAAAAGGATGTGGTAGATGGCGTTGGGTGATTCAACAGTTTGCCACGCTCTGGGAGGAGGTTGGTCGGGACCAAATTAAGGATAGTAATAGTTGGATACCTGTCATCGCCAATCAGTGGGATGTAAAAAGACTAAGAGCTAAACCAACAGACCAATGATCCTTCACTATCGAGACGTTGGTTAAGGAAAATGCCAAATTGGATTTTAGATTGGTTGATATGGGCATGTCATCAGCCCTTGATGTAGTCTTTCATTAATTGAAGGAGGAACCAGGGTGGGGCCATAGCCACCATGAAATGAGACAGACCATATATATATATAACGTAGGACTAACAAAGTTGTCTTTTATAGATATCGAAAGCTCCCGACCGAGTTCGTGCACTGGATACAGCTCTATTACCGAACTCGGGTTATAATAGGCAGTATATTCGTGTGAAGGTCTAGATACACGCATTGGGTGGTGTATTATACAAGATAGGGAATTACTCTGTGTCGAGACATGGTTCGACCGAGGAGTTCGGATATGAGGGTCCTTACGCTTACGTGGCATAGCAATGATGGTTCTGTGCGATTACTTTGCGTAACGATGAAGATTTCCATACGTGGTTCGACGTAGAATGGAGGTTGTGCATGCTTCTGTGGTGTGATGGTGGAGACCGTACGAGGAGGGTACTATGGAGAGTACCTTGAGATGTTGGGCATTCTATATATATATATATATATAAGGTTTAATCTAATGGGGAGTAAACGGATGCGATTTGAGTGCAGAGCCTAGAGTATTGTTAACGCGAATAACCTAATAATTAAGAAAATGTAACTGAATGGTACATGCAGGGTTATTTCAGAATGTATAGTTTGTACTCTCACCATAACTTGTGTTCTGGCCCCCTCCTCATAAAATACCTGCAGGTTAGATTTATGGCAGAGATTTGGTAGCCTTTTAACACTTGTTAGGTAGTGTCATTATTTCGGTAAGGCTATATATGATTATTATATTTTATCCATTCCACTGTGAGATGTTTTATCGAGCTCTGATATATTTATTATCTCTTTCTTTTCTGTAGGATACCAGACAAGCCAACCCTAATTTCGATAGATTGGGATTTTTGAGAAGAATTCAGTCTATCGAAATTCGGGTTGTTACAACCCTCATTAGAAACAACTCTGAACTGCTTGCCTTTAAATATTGTCCTTATCATATAATACTTGCCTATACATCAACCAATGTGTCATCAAATCATCATAAAAACTAGGACCTGCTTGGGGAATGGAGTTTTGATGACAACAACCTTATTTAAACATTATTTGATTATAAAGTATATACTATCACCTTTGTCTAGAATATATATATATACGTATGCATGATATATATACAGGAATTATTACTGAAGACTATACAGTTTAAAGATATTAGAGATTCAGAATTCATAGATGATTCATGACTCATGAGTATTCAAGATTTCAAGACAAATATAGTAGGAGAGTCTAGTTTATGTATGACTTTGAATAACACTCCAGGTTCAAATTCAAATTCAAATTCTGTTTTCCAATTTCTGATTTCAAATTCTATTTTCAAATTCTATCTTTAATCTATATCTTCTTTATTTTATTTTCTTTACTTTACTTTTGATTCCAAATTCAAGTTTTATAAGTTTTATATATTTATACTTTTATATACTTTATATTTATATAGTTTTAACTCTATAATTTTATAAATATGTTTATATAATTTATATTTATGTTTTCATATGATTTCCTACTTTATAATATTCATTTATAACAATATGTTTTAATTCAAGAATTTCCAGATTTTTTTTGTTGAAATTTGGTACACATTTTATTAAAACGGATCGAAAGTTATAAAGTCTACCAAGATCGAAATAAACAAATATACATCCTACTAGCAGGCCCATGGCCTCTGAATTAAAATGTGAAGCAAGAATACAGCAAAAGGCGAAGTCAACCATTATCATTTAGTTCAACTCCCCATCTTCAAAGAAAATCTATTTTCCAAGTGCTCCATTTCGTCGAGGTCCCATTATTGCGAACCAAGAGTAAGATCTCACCTTTATTTGATGCAGCTTCGTCAAACTCTATGTTTGATGATTTTGAAAAATCCTAGAATTTCTTTCTCCCCAAATATGGTAAATTGCTACTATGAGACTAGCACATGCAATATCGCGGAGTTGGTCACGTTCATGAAATGCAGACTGTAGGAGATACAACTTATCTTCAAGAGAAGATAAAAGGGTAGGGGGCAAAGAAAGTTTCGACTTCAGTGAACACCAAATGAACGAAGAATATGGGCAATCAAAAAATAAATGTTTGATGGATTCAGAATTCGATTGGCATAACGAACATATAGTGTCTGACGAAATGTGTAAACAAGAAAGTCGATCTTTTGTATTAAGTCTTCCTGAAAGAGCGAGATATGAAATGAACGCCATCCGCTTGCTGTTGGAGTGACGCCAAATGATAAAGTAGATTTGCTTAGCTTCCGATCGTTGACGTACTTTATCCCATGCTTTTTGAAAGCTAAACTGTCCCCCATCACTCCAGCAATAACGATCCTGGCCGAGATTGGAAAGAACAGGAATATCCTGAATTTGTTGAGCAATTTCTCATGTAGCTGGATGCAGGAGCGGGTCCAATCTTGAATCTCGAATAATGCAGCTAACTGTATCAGACGACGATCCAATGACCTGAACTCTGGTAATACTGATAAGATCAACAAGGCAAGTGGAGTTGATCCAAGGATTAAACCACAAAGAGGTATCTCTTCCAATAGCAATTATTTTATTAAAATACTATTTACTAGCTGTTCGTAGTCTTAGTAAAGTCTTCCAAATAGATGATGTGATGTTGTCAATTGATAAGCTCCAGAAATTTTTGTTATAACAGTATTTACGAGTCATCCAAACACTCCACATTGACTTAACAGTCATCAGTTTCCATGGCAGTTTCAAACTGGCTGCCCTTTTAAGATCTTGAAATAGCTTTAAGCCAATGCCTCCCTCCATCTTTGGCTTACAAAGCGTAGGCCAAGCGACCTTGTGCTGTCCACCACCCCAGAAGAAATCCGCACATAAGCTTTGGATTTTGTGTAGGGTATGTTCGGGAACCTGGTAGACGAAAAGCCAGTAAAGAATCATAGGAGTAATGACTGTGTGAATTAGCTTCGCACGCGCAGCAAAGCTTAAGTGTTTTGTAGCCCAACCTTGGACCTTGTTTTGAACCCGGGATATCAATGATTGGCACTCTGAATAATGTAGGTAATTGGATGAGAGAGGGAGACCAAGATAGCGAATTGGTAGGGAGCCTTGTTCAATACCTAGTGTGGACTGCATAGGTTGTTTACACTTAGAATAAGTACTAAAATAAATCTTCATATTTGACGCATTTATTCCCAAACCTGCATATGAATGCAACTGGCTAAAAGTATGTTTTAATGTTTCAGCGGAGAGTAACGAGCTTTTCCCAAACACCATAAGATCATCTGCATATAGCAGGTGGGTGATAACAGGTTGGAATTCGAAAACTGGAATAAAACTCTTATTTGCGGTAGCTTCATCCATGAGATAGGTGAAGAATTGAATCGCAATTGCAAATAAATATGGGGATAGGGTGTCCCCCTGCCGAATGCCTCAATTAGAATGAATAAACCCTGTAGGCACCCCATGAATTAGAATAGAGAATGTAGCCGTGAATATAAATTCATATATAACGTTGATAAAATGCATTGGAAACCCCATTTTTTCCATGATGTAGCAAATAAATTCTCAGCTGACCACGTCATATGCTTTTTGTAGATCCACCTTTACACAAAATTTCGAAACTCCTGGCTTATTAAATTCTCTCAAAAGTTCATGTGATAAAAGAATATTATCATCGATGTATTTATTTTGTATGAAAGCACACTGGTTTTCCGAAATAAGATGTAGTAGTAAGAATATCATTCAATTGCATAAAACCTTAGATAGAATTTTATAATACACATTGCAGCAAGAAATAGGTTTATACTGTGATATAGAGGTAGGATTCTCGACTTTTGGAATTAAAGTAATAAACGTATGATTCACCCCCTTGGGGATTTTAGCAGACGAAAACATATCTGACACCGCTTCTAATAGATCCAGTTTTATATCCTCCCAGTGTAACTTCATGAATTTAGAATTTATTCCTTCAGGCCCGGGGCTCGATTCGTCGTGTATTGAGAAAACCGAATCTTTAACTTCCTCTAAAGTAATATAATGAAGTAAATATTCATGTCCGTGAGAGTTAACAGTAGAAATTGGCTGAAATGTGGGGAATGATGCAAGAATAGGTCCGTTAAACATAGAGGTATAATTTGCAACAGCTTCAGTTTGAATATCCGCAAGTTTATATAATAACTGACTATCTGGATTAATAAGAGCTCGAATATTATTGTAGAATCTGCGAGTGGACATACTAGAATAAAAAAATGAGAGTTAGTATCACCTTGCTGGAGCCACTTCAATTTTGATTGTTGTTTCAATGGATTAAAATGTAATGACTGCTGAATATTTAAGTCCTTTTTAACTTGCAGATAGTCGTCATAAAGAGCTGCATTTTCAGGATCAAGGTCAGCTGCATGTTCAAGAGAGGAACATAGATCTTCGAGAGATTTCAGGTGACAGTCCTCCTTATCCCTTGCTTTATTCCATGCTTTTAATTCAAGTTTACATGCATGAAGCATGTATTGAAACTGGTAGCTAGGATATCCTCATGTTTGTGCACGTAGGCCACGAAATATACAGTCGGAGTAACCGTTAGCCGTGTGCCAGTTATTTCTGTATCGAAAAGGATACCCCTTTATTTTTTTCTGTGGGTACGAGATCCACCAAAACTGGTTGTGATCACTAGATCGCGGAGATAGAGTTAAAGCCTTTAGATTAGCAAAATGCTACAAACAAGAAACATTAGCTAAAATTTTATCTATGTGGGTTGCCAACCCTCGTCTACGCCATGTGAAAGAAAAACCAATAGGCTTCATTTCCTGCAAACCAGTTTGATGTAAGCAGTTTTGAAATTCTCTGATATGCTGATGAGGAACGGGTAAACCACCCTGTTTGTCGGAAGTAGATAATACGTTATTAAAGTCTCCCATGATAAGCCAAGTGTTGGAAATGTATGCAGACTGATCAATTAAAGATTGCCATAATAACTATCTCTCATAGAAGTTATTACTGTCGTATATAGCAGTGAATGTCATAGTGAAGCCACCTCTGTTATTCGCTTGAACAGTAATGTGTTGATACGAAGAATATAACTCCTAAATAGACCAGACTGACGAGTCCCACAAGAGTAGAATACGACCAGAAGTAGAAGATGAGTTGTTGGTGAGATACTTCCATGAAGAGTCAAGTTTTGAAAGGAAAATAGACAAGTTGACAGTGTTTAATTTATTTTCGACTAAACCAATAATATTTGGTTTAGTAGTGTTTAGGAGATCGAGTACATCCATCATACGTTTGGATGTATTCATTCCCCTGACATTCCACATCATTACTGTAATTTTGAGGAGGAGGCGCTCCTCAAATTTCTTTTAGGGGGGTGATATTAGCAGTCTTGTTTTTGCGGATGTAATAAATGTTAGTGTCAACCAACCCTGATGCATCTTTCTGTGTTTCATGTGCAGGTTTATCATGTATAACATCAGTAACATGACCAAGAACATCCTCCACTATCTCAGATGGTAAGTTGACAAGATCATCCGAGTTATTGGGGGTATCTACTGGGTTTGGATCATTTGAAGTAGAAGCAATATCTGACATCCTCTTGGGCATCCAGCGTGGTTCTTTTGTTACTATATGAAAATCATCGTAATGACCAAAACACTTGCACTGTGAACAGTTGGGTGGGGTAAATTCATACTCAACGGCAACATCAAATTCGTGCCGTTATGAAGTAGTAGGGGAATGGTTCTTTTCAGATCGATAGACGGATCAATCTCTAACTGAATGCGTGCAAATTTAGTGAATTGCTTTGAAGCAGTTTTTGAATCTAGAAGAACTGGCTTGGCTATGAAACTCGCAATTGCAGGATGGTTGGGTAGTTTTGGAGGATGGAGAACGTGTGTTTTTGGAGGGAGCGGTTACATCCGCCAATGCAGAAGGAAAAACTGCTGCTAGTAATAATTTTCCTGAATTATATATATATATATGTCGAAACACTTGAAAAATGCTCAAAATCTAGTTTTACACATGTATATGTCGACATACATTTATGCCCATGTCGACATATAACAGTCATTTTTTCAAAATTGAAAGGTAGTGTGTTTTCACTATTTGTGATGGTTCGGAAATGTTGCAACCTTTTAAATGTAGGGGTTGATTTTGAACTTTTTATTAGTTCTTCTTCTCAATCTTCATCTCCTTTCATTACATCATTATTCTTTACTATTTTTATTATTTCTACACCTATACTCTATCGAATTCAATTTTGTTTTCATTAAACTTCTTCTCTTTACTCATTACTCTTTGAATCAAGTGTTATTGAAGAGTTATACAGCTATTTGAAATTGTTTGGGTTGTGTAAGTTATTGGTGACATCCATTGTAGCCGTAAAATCAAGGACGGGTAATCGGGGGTATCCCTTGTAGCCGTGAAATCAAGGAGCTTGAATCGGTGGTATCCCTTGTAGCCGTGAAATCAAGGAGGTTGTAATTGGATATTGATATAGTAATAAAACTCTGCTATAATCCAGCGTTGTGCGGGATTGGACGTAGGAGCAATCTGAACTAGCACAAAATCCGGTATGTTCTTTCCTTTTCTGCATTTTATTTTTGTTTATCTTTTTATTTGTGTTTGATTCTGTATTTGTGATTATTTTTGTGGTGTTTGATTCATATAAGTTACAAATTTTGTTTAAATTCTCAAAAACACTATTCACCCCCTCTCTAGTGTTTGTTTTGCCTTAATGATCCATTCTACAATCCCTAACAATTGGTATCAGAGCAAGGTCATTCAAAAAGTTCATAATCTGATTTTTGAAAAAATTTAAATGGCAAATTTTGAAATAATTGTTAACACTAGTTTTAATTCATGTATTGCATCAGTATTAGATGAGTATTCGTTTAATTTTATTGAAAAATCAAGTTATCATGATATGATTTCTTGAAAACTTTAACTGGATATGTCACAGGATCGTCATGATGTTATTATTTTAAATTACAATTAGTTATTTTGAAAAATCACTTGGTTCTTTGAAAAGTTGTGTTGTTTTATCGGAAAAGATGTTTTATATGGCTTTTGAAAATCCAAAATTTGAAATGATGGATAAAGTGGTTGTTTATGATTCAAACTCCAAAATGGTGGCTATTGAAAATTCAAATTCCGAATTGGTGTACATGAGTGTTGAGAATTCAAATTCTGAAGAACAATTGAAGAAGAGCAATAACGATTGTTGAAAGACATCAAGAGGAAGAAATGGAAATATACAATGTAAATCAACAGAGAAATGGGTACCATATAAGTAAAAACTTTTGATTCTCATCTACAAGTAGATTCAATACTATACTTCTCTTCATTTTCTTCGGAATGTCGCTGGTTTCATGTAAATCCGTCAAGAATTGATCAAGTAATGATCAAATGAAGTTTTAGTGAATAAAGAGAGAAAGAAACCAACAACGATATCCTCAAATTGCATCCATAGGTTAGAATGTTTTGTCTCAAATCCTTTTCCATATTGTAGCTCTCGTCTCGTGGTCGATTTGATGGGTAGATCATCTAATTCCGATCAAAATTGAGTGAGATGTGACTATTTGAAGTTGGCTATGCAAAACTGAAAAACTGTTACGGGATTTCATGCATATCTCTTATTGTTTCGACTTGATGCACCCCAATACCATCCATATTCATCCCCAAACTATCACTATATCATAGTCCTTGAATTCCTCTTTGATTTGCCACTGATTTCGTCCAATTCCGTTAAGAAACGAAGAAGTATGCCTCCTGAAAGTTTGATTGAAAGTGAAAAACGAGAAGAAAAAGAAGAAGAAGAAGAAGAAGAAGAAGAAGAGAAAAGATTGGGAGGAAACATGACTTTCGGGCCTTATATAGTAGTCGAAGTGTCCATTTATTCAAAATTCAAAATTCGAATTCAAAATTTGGCCTTAAGATGGTTGAACTGCTAAATCTTCGATATCTTTCTCATACGGTGTCCAAATTCAGCAAATGAATATACTATCCTGACCAGAAAAATGAGCCCGTCGCAGTACAGCAGATTTCATCATCAAATTCTAGAAGATATGAATGTGTGATTCATGACAATGGAAGAACAACAAAAAGAAGGATTGTAAAAATAGGTACGCTTTAATTAATTTTTAAATTTTTTGGTTGAATGAACGCTTTGATTGTCTTGCTTGTTTGCTTTGCTTTGAATTTGAAATTTAAAACTTCAAAACTCAAATTTAAAATTCAATGTTCAAATTTAAATTCTGAAATTTAAAATATCAATAAAATAATAAAATAAAATAAAATTTGGATGTTTGTTAGGATTATTTCAAAAATAATTAAACCTAGAATATAAATTGATAATATAAAACCAAGAAGTAAAAACAATATATCTTTTGATTTCTACATGTATGTCGACATACAAAAATGGTCATGTCGACATAATGAAATTTAAAATTTAAATTTCAAGAGTTTAAACTGTCAAACTTCCCTCCATCTTTTCAATTAGAAAATGCCAGTTCAAATTCTAGTTATTAACTTTATTTGTCTACTTATTTTCTTATATCTTGTATCAATATATATATATATATTATAAGTATATAAATTAATAAAATTACATAGACATGTTAATATGATATAAGGGTTAAAATAATTTTTTATTGTTATAAAAAATAATTTTACTTTTCTTTCATATATAGTTTGTTCATATGATTCCACAAATACTATTTGTAACTTAGAACTTATTTTGATTTCTTATTAAGATTTATAAAAGCTTGAATATTTAACCTTATATTTTGGTATAATAATAATAATATACATATGATTTTTATGTCTTAAAAATATAGTTTAAATATAAGAAATTATAGCTTTATATATTACTTCATATTATCAGTTTTCATTAAAAAAAAATGTTATAACTATAGATTTCTTTTTAAGTTTTAACATATAAATTGTTCTCTAGCAAATAAATATGTTTGGGTTTCTGAAGTTAAAATTTAAAATCAGTTTTTATATACTATTATGAATATATGTTTATAGTCTACTTTATATAATTTATATTCTCTCTAAAACGATCTTCAATCCTTACTATATTTACCTTGCTAATATTATTAAACTCCATAATTATTTTGAATATTTTACTACTTATCATGAATAATTTTTAGGGCTTTTTTACTATAAGGACAAAGTCAACCAAAACTTTGCCCATAAGACAGTCAACAAAAACTTTAGCCTCAAGGACAAATTTACACTAAACTTTGAATTCAGGGGCCCACTACCATTTCAAAGTTTACACTACATTTTGTCCTTTTGGCTTATTTCTTTGCCTCTTGTCCTTTTGGCATAATTTTTCCTTCTTATTGTCCTTTACGCAATTTTCCTGTATTTTTTAATTAAACTCATATCTTTATTAGTATTTCACTTTCATTAGTATAATTAACCTAAGTCTAGAAAATAACATTATCCTTGTTTGATTCAAATAATTTATTATATGCATAATAGTTAGGTATTACTTTAAGTATCTTTTATATAAGTACATATCATCATCAAATCATTCTATATATTATTATCATAATATTATTACACATCTTATTTCATATCATACATCATTACAGTGCATTTCAAATTAAAATCATTTACATCACAAATTGCATTTCATTCAATATATCACTTCATATAGTTTTGCATATGTCATACTACATTATTACCAACACACTGTATTACATGTTAACTTTAACTCCACACATAACAAGTATACATAACATATTTACTTTGTCTTGATTAATTTGATTGACTTATTTGGCTTGATTAGATTGATTGGATTGATTGACTTGTTTGGTTTGTTTGATTTGTTTGACTTGAATAACTTGATTGACTTACCCGACATGGTTAAATTTCATTAGTGGTTGATAAGAGCTTTATAGGTTTTAGGATAAATAGAAGTACTAGAAATGTATGGTTTTATGTTTGAATTGATTGATTGTTTGGATTAAATTGCTTTGCTTATATCATAATTTTAAGGAAATCATATTAGAGTTATTTCTTAGTCTAGATTAAAGTCTTATTATAGTTTTAAGGGAATTAGAGTATAGGATAGGTTTAGTCTTGTATTAGATTAAGGGGGAGTTTTAGAGTTTCTAAGGATTAGTTGAAGGTTCAAGAATGCTTTGGTTGATTTAATTATTTAGAATTGTGTGTTTGAATTGCTTGTTTGTTTGAATTGCTTGTTTGAATCGATTGGTTTGCTTAGTTGATTATCCTTCTATTTAGCTTATTAGACGGGTGTAGTCATAGATTTAGGGGGAGTTATAGAAATTTATAGGGAATTATAAATTAAGGGAGAGTTACGGATTTTAGGGAAGTTATATACAAAATTAGGATATTGTATAGGCATAAATTTAGAGGGGGGGGGAGGTATTTTACTTAGTATAGGAATTATTTAGATAGGATTTAAGGGGAGTAGGTTTAGAATTTCTTTTTGATAATGCTAAAGCGGGAGAAATTATAAAATATAGACATAGTTTATATGATTCATATAGACAGGGGGAGTATTTGAAGGATCATCATCAACAGGTATATAGAGGTATGATATTTTATAAACTATGGTTGTCATTATCAAAAAGGGGGAGATTGTTGGAGAATGGAGTTTTGATGACAACAACCTTATTTCAATATTTATTGATTATAAAAAATTAACACTTTTGTCTAGAATATATATATACACACACACATATACAGGATTTATTTATAGGAATTATTACTGAAGACTGTACATGTTAACCGACCTTTTGGTCCGGTTCCCAAAAGTACGCAAGACACGCTCGACTCAGCATATCACGTGATATTACAGCCCAGAGGCGTCACCAATATCATTCGGGGTCCAGTACCAGAAGACTCGTGTCTGGGCACTAGTAGGACATCGTATCCCTCGAACGCGACCCATCAGTATCCTTCAGCATCCGAGCCGAAGGCGATCTGTGCTCCGAGCTGAAGGCGAGCCGTCAAGCGGGCCCGGGCACAACGCAGGTGGGGGTCTGGGTCCCCACTGTCCCGGTGGCGATTGACCTAACCGATTAGATCGAAACGGTGGGCACCGCTCGATTCATCCAATTTCCGCCAACAAGTGTGTTTCCCAGAATCACCAGATCGACTCAAAAATCAGGATTCAGCTTACGACTTCCCCGAACCTCGCCACTCCTCCAAACATTGTCAAACAAAGGCCTCGCAGTCCGAGCCATGAACTCAAACCACGAGCCATCAAAGCGCCTATACCCAGGGCCTTCGCACCACCCATAAGGCGGACTTCGCACCCAGAAGGATGCGAGATTTCGCACCTGGCAAGTGTGAAAATTCGCACCCAACCGCGGGTGCAAAAATTCTGCTAATGCGCGTGGCGAGTTCGAATTTCCTGCTAGTGCGTGTGGCGGGTGCGAAAATCTGTATGTGGTCCCTCATTCTTACCTACTCCTACCTAATCCTACCTACCCCCACTCCTATAAATAGTCCATGGCCTCACACTTCAAGGGGGGATTTTCTTCACTGGAGACCTTCCTAGAGCTTCATGAGCCCCATTAATGGCTTCTCCTATTTAAGGAAGAAGGAGAATAACATACTTTTTCTCCCAAATACTTAGCACATAACAACTATGAAAGTGAATGTAATGAGAATCTATGATCATGGCTCTACCTTGTAATTCTTGAGTGATTAATAAAATTCCAACACCTTTACAAAGTGGACGTAGGCCTAATCCATGACCGAACCACTATAAATTCTTGTGTCATTTACCGCTTTCTTCTACTTAGTCTTGCGACCGAATTAACTATTCCTAGTAATAGGAATCTTTGGTGTTTACGACATTTTTTGCCATTAACATTTGGTGCTTTCACTGAAAAACTTAGACTTCACACTTTGTTGCACATTTTCATCTCAACCTCCGACGAGCATAGGGTTCCTTGTTTAACCTGCAGCCGAGTCCGCTCACGATGAAAAAGCAACCAAAGAATACGATTGGCTCTTCAGCCGCAGCTGAGGCCGGGACATCCCAACAACCTCAACCCACAGACATCTCGGCCACTAATGAAGACGTCCCTCCTATTGTGGACCCCAAAGTGCACGCAACTCAAACTCAAATCTGCGCGCTTAATGGAAAATATGAGAACACGACGGTCGAGCTAAATCAAGTATTGATGAATAACATCGACCTTATGCAACAACTTCAAGAGAGTCAGCACATCGTCGCTCGAATTCAATTACCTCGAAACAACGCTCGACCCCGACCAACTATCTCGGAAACATCCTCTTCCGAGTTAAGGGGCCTGCATCAAAGGAGAAGGTTTAGTCTCATCAACAACGTCATCGCCCGCACCAATGCCCTCGATAATGGCAATGGTCACGCCAATGGCAATGGGACCGACAATGGCGACTGAACTACAGTCACATATAGCGAGGGGGCACAGTACCAAGATCGTTCTCGCTTGATCATCAATGACGGACCTGGTACCACTACCCAACCTCTTCCTCGACACAACCCGACGGCCGCTAATCAGTATGATGGGCCCGCTATTCCAATGGCCCATGTTCCTCCAGAACAGGTATAACGACCCGAACTTCCCCGGTCTCCGAAGAGAAGAGAAAGAACGGATTGTCTGAGAACACGGCAAATCAGAATACAAACGACAGAACATTTCATTGCTTATTACAATAATCTACATCAGAGTACAAGAGTATAACATTGTATGAACAAATATTATACATTTGACAAATATCAGAGATTTAAATTACATTAGCAGCGGAAAATAATACAAAACACAACAGAAAGAAATACACGGATACAGAGCTTTCCAAATATCCCTCCAGCTATAAACCAGGATCCTGTGAATATAATATCTACAAAACCCAACTACTAGCTTCCCGTGTGGAAAATAGGGGCTCCCAGAGTTTAGGTTAAAACAATAAACTATAGGTCAGTCACGTGACAGGTGTGAGAACTAAAACAGTTATTAATCTTTATTTTAAAGTTAGGTAAATCAAGGGACTACGCCGTATAACACGGAATGGGTTCTAACCCCAAGAATACCAGTGCATATAACAAACAGCGCAATGCTAAATAAAGAACAAAGAAGCAATTATAAGACCCAGGTCCCATCACACAACGCAACGCAAGCCGGAGGATAGGGTTTTACCCTATAATAGCCAAATAATGCTTGATACGTGAAATTTAATCTTTAATTATTACTATAAGTGAAGAAAACAACTTCAAATATAAATGTATCAATCATAGACGGCATAGCATCCCTTGCTACTATGTCGCCATACTAGTTCTACAATTAAAACTGCATGATGTCGTATTGTAAGTTGGATTCCCATCTATGAACCGAGGCAAGGGGACGTCCTCAACGATTCGAGACAATCAAGCCTACATGTCTTAGGAACAAAACGCATCGTCCCTTTGGAGCCACAGGGTCGGTCCACATTTTAAGCGGATTAAAAATCCCTGAACAATATGTCTTCCCGCCCTATGGGGCACAAATGAGCCAGATGACTCAATATCCATCGGCTTCGTAGTAACCGATATATCCGAGGCGCCTCGCATTCCAACAACCACATAGGTAAAAATATAAAAATGTCAGGGCATGTAAAACCCTAACACTACCTAAAGCTAGAGAGAAACGCATGTTCTCCCTAGATCCACTCTCGTTTCTGGTTCATACCGGGGTGTGAGGCTCGCGAATTAACGCTATACACAAAGCGGCACTATATTAAAGCTATTCTTTGATCATCAACCACAAGGCTATACTTTTCAATAAAAGCCTTGATCACTGCATCTCAAGATGCCACACAGGCAATTCACATCATACGACTGATGTCTATTGATATACAACCTCTAAGCTCGTACGTCTCAGAGAAGGGTGTTAAGCAAGAGAATAATTCTCTGCCACCAAACAGATGTATATTTAATAGTGATCAATCAGCATAGAATAAAATCCAATATCAGACGCACAGTCCATTTACATGTTCATTCTAGGTCTGAACGAAACCGGAGGCACCTTATTCCTCATCCCATATGTCCAATACAGGAGAGAGGCCCTCGCATATCCGTCGATCTCCAAGTATGTCTGGACGATCACCACTTATTACCTCGTCTTGGGTGTACAGCCCAATCAAGACATCAGTAATCGTCCAAAAGATGTGAAGACCTCCGGTCTTCAACCACCGTCTTCATCATCAACTTATCGTCGAGTCAGTTATTCAAAATGAGTATAAATGCGGCCTTTCCGAATAACTCGCGTATTTGATAAACAAGTGTTACACAAACACAACATATGCCTCATTCCAATCCAGAATGTTCTTTTATTCAAGTATTCACATTTTTAGGGAAAGGTTCCCATTAATTTTATCAAAGATAAATTCTTTATAATTTATTCTTTAATCTTCCTTTGGATATCAATTCAAACCATATTAAGTTTTATCCGAAACTAGTCGGGATTAGCGAACCACACCGAAGTAATCATTTGTTTTATTTCCCAATCCCAACCTATTCATCCCATGGAGCAAAACTGGTAATACTCCATATCTAATACCACAGTGTTATCAGTAAATATTAATTACCATTTCACGTTCATATCTTATTAAAGGTTTAACTGTCGCTTGGAGCAAAACTGGTGATGCTCCATTCTCGATCATTTCATGAATTCGATAAATTTATTTATCTCATTCTCATTCCAATCTAATTAAAGATTCATTAAAACTCTAATTTAGTTTTAACCACAATATTCATTACTTAATGATTATTCAAAGTTAAGAAATTAATCTTATCTTTAACTGGGTTAAAGAGCCGATGTAATTTAAAACACGGTTCATGATAAACCCAAAATCACATTCCATTAATTATGGAATTTTCATGGAAAACAAATCAATATATAATCGATATCAGTTCCCGTATCCGACTAATAATATAAATGGAATAACGGCAAAGCCTTTTAAATTCCAAATATATTAACAGTCTTCCTCCACAGAAGGTCACTTCGATTATTACTAAATCGAGTTCCATTCCATTCAATTTATTAAATTGGAAAACTTTACTTTGGAAAATTTCCATTAAATCTTAATAAAAAGAATTATAAATTCCAAATCACATTTCACTGCAAAACGGGTTAAAGAACGAATGTCGTTAAAAACACAGTTCACAATAAACCCAATTCACATTCCATTTCAATTCTAATTAAATGTTAATTAATTGGCAATTCTTCTTTAAATCTTAGTTTAAAGATTTTTTCTTTTCACACGGGGTTTAAGAACAGTGTTAATGAAGACACCGTTCACGACAAACCCAAAAATCCCATTCAATTCAATTCCAATTAAATATTAATTAATTGGTAAACTTCATTAAATCTTAATAAAAAAGATTTGATCTTTTCTCAACTAGGTTTAAGAACAGTGTTAGTGAAGACACCGTTCACGACAAACCTAAAATCACGTTTGATATTAAATACAAGGCTCTGAATAGAAAATATATCGGCTTATATTCAATATCAAATTCTGAAATCAACAAATATCGTATTGGAATAACGATATACATATATATTTCTTTCAATTTCCTCCACAATGTCCGTATAATCACGGAATCCAATTTGAAATATTCCGAAGATAATTTCTATTCAAATCCATTCCAATTCATATATTGGAAATTCTGGTTATTTTTAAAGCCATTTCAAACTCAATTTATTTATTTAAAATTATTGGATTATAATTCTAGTTCATAAATAGTTCATTTCGATAAAAATATATTTTTATCTTTTAAAATATGGAATTTTTCATCCCAATTATTTTAAATCATTTATTATGATTTTACACAAATTATTAATATTTTTAATAATTTTATCAAGGCCCATACAGTCGAATTCCATAAACAGTCATCGAACTGCACTTACATCGACCTTTTCAAAATTTGATTTCGACATAATTCCAAATCCAACCATTAGATTTCAAATCTCTTATATTCGTTGGAAATTTCTTTTCGATACGAACCCAACTATTCTAGTTTTAGGAGAATTCGACTGTAGGATCTCACGTAACGTCAATTCGAAGTCAATGGTCGAAATTCGCGAACGTCAGAGCGCGGCGCGTTCTATTCAGGCCATATAATATATATATTATATATATTTCATCGATTTCCATTTAAAACGTATTTTATAAGTTGTTTTAAATTCGTTTTAAAAAAAATGAATTGAACTTCATATTCAATTTTAAATCAAAATTGAATCCATATCATTAATATATAAATGATGATATTTTACAAACATTAGATTTTGAAATCACTTCCTTTTCAATATTCATTATAAAAATGAATAAAATCGATATAAATATCGTTCGCGTCAAAATGGCACACATCTAATCAACACGGCTACATATATTTAAATATTTTCGTGTCCATCCCAAACCGGACATCAAAATCATATTTTAATTCTTTTCTGAATATTATTTTAAAATATTCCTTATTTTGAAATATTCATTATTATTTTTAAAATACCTGTTTGGTCTAAATTGGGATCAGACATAGTCAATTACCATATAATTTTATTTATATGGATTTCATACACACATGTACACAACAATAATCAAACACAGTCAACCATCATCCAGAGTGCATTACACAACTATATAAGCGTTAAATATGAATAATTAACGCATACAACAGCTTGTCAACCAAACGATTGACGTACAACTAAATACTGGGATTAGTGTATGTCCAATATCATCCCAATGCCCGTGTGGGGTTTTCAAACAACAAACACTGATTATTATTTGTGTAGTTGGGCGATGTGTAAAACATATCGTCCCAATCAATATCAGCCAAATATGTATACATAAACAAATCGTCCGATTAGTAAATGAATATTTGTTTTATTCATACACGTTAAAAATTATATTTTTAGCGATAAAATATTTTATTCAAGTCATGAATATTTTATTTTCATCTCATATCACAATATGTATACATAATCTGCATTCTAGTATATATTTAAATAGAAAACAAAATTAAAGTGATAAGTTCTCACCTTTGGGATCCACTCCGCCATTCTTTATTTCTGAATGGTTTGGATTGGTTTTTTTTTCATTACAGTGCGTTGTGTTCCTCACTGTAATTCCAAAGTAATCTGTTTTACGCTATCCATAGTAAAAATCACATTTTTAATATGATATTTATATTAAAAATCACAATTCAATATGTAAAGACCCGTAACTTCCCCGGTAAGGAAAGAGCGGATACTAAGAGAACACGACAAAATAGAACGCAGACGGAAGAACGTTTCATTGTTAATTACAACAATTCCATCAGAATACAAGAATATACAGAGTATAATCAAATTTTACATAGAAAATATCAGAGATTTAAATTACATTACTGCAACGGAAAAATAACACAATACACAACTAGAAGTAATACGCGTATACAGAGCTTTCCGAGTATTGTTCCAGCTGTAAATCAGCATCCTGCGAATATAAATCTGCAAAACAAAAACTACTAGTTGCCCATGCGGAAAATAGGGGCACCCAGAGTTTAGGTTAAAACAATAAACTCCAGGTCAGACATGGGACAGGTGTGAGAACTAAAGCTGTTATTAATCTTTATTTTTAAAGTTCGGTAAATCAAGGGACCACGCCGTATAACATGGAACGGGTTTCCTCCCAAACCAGTGCATAAAACAACAGCGCAATGCTAAATAAAGAAAAATGAAGCTATTATAAGACCCAGGTCCCATCACACAATGCAACGCAAGCCGGAGGATAGGGTTTTTACCTTATAATAGCCAAGAATGCTTGATACGTTTAAAAACAGATTATTTGATACTATTATAAATGCATAGTGTATAAAACAACTTCAAATCATAAGTATCAATCATAGACGTCATAAGCGCCCCATCCCACTATGTCGCCGTACTAGGCTCTACAAATAAAACCGCAAAGTCACGTATTGGAAGTTGGATTTCCATCTGTGAACCGAGGCAAAAGATAGTCCTCTACCGATTCGAGATTGTCTAGCCCGATCCTCAGGATCAGAGCTCGAGTGACCCTTGGATCCTCAGGGCCAGTCCACCGATGTGGATAAAACTTAAACCCTGAACATGCGTTTCCCCGCCCTATGGGGCGTAAATGAGCCAACGAATGACTCCATCGGACCCGGATCGTCCGATCAAACTGAGGGCCTCGCAACAGCAACAACCACATAAGTCAAACTCGTCAAGGCGTGTAAAACCACTGACGCCACTTCTAACTAGAAAGAAACGTATGCCCTCCCTGACGTCCTCTCCCGTTTTTGGTTCACACCGGGGTGTGGGGCTCGCGAATAAACGCTACACAAAGCTTTGCCACACAGGCGGTGCTTTGATCATCAACCACAAGACTTTGCTTTTCAACAGAAGCCTTGATCAATTGCCACTTAGGCATGCCACACAGGCAATTCACTCCATGCAATGGATATCTGTCAATATATAACCCCTGAGCTCGTATGTCTCAGAGAAGGGCGTTAAGTAAGAGAATAAATTCTCCGCCACCAAACAGATATATATTTAATAGAAATCAATCACACAGACTGAAATCCAATGTCAGACACACAGTCCATCTACAAGTCCGATCTGGGTCTGAACGAAACCGGAGGCACCTTGTACCTCGCATATCCATCGATCTCCAAGCACGTATGGACGATCACCAACTGATTCCCTCCTCTTGGGTGTATGGCCCAATCAAGATCATCAGTAATTATCCAAACGACGTGAAGACCTCCGGTCTTCGACCACCGTCTTCATCTTCGACACCACGTCGAATCAGTTATTCAGAATGGGATAAACCCGGTCTTTCTGAATAACTCGCGTATATAATAAACAAGTGTTACACAAACACAACATACGCTTCATTCCAATTCAGAATATTCTTTTATTCAAATATTCTTATATTTTGGGAAAGGTTCCCATTAATTTTATCAAAGATAAATTCTTTAAATTTATTCTTTAATCTCCTTTTGAATATCAATTCAAACTAGTCGGGATTAGCGAACCACACCGAAGTAATCATTTATTTTATTTCCCAATCCCAACCTATTCACCCCATGAAGTAAAACTGGTAATACTTCATATCTAACACCACGGTGTTATCGGTAAATTCAATTACCATTTCACGTTCAAATCTAATTAAAGATTTTACTATCGCCTGGAGTAAAACTGGTGATACTCCATTCTCGATCTTTTCAATCTAATTAAAGATTCATTAAAACTCCACTTAGTTTTAATCTTCAACTGGGTTAAAGACTCAGTGTCATTTAAAACACGGTTCACGATAAACCCAAAATCACATTCCATTAATTATCGGGTTAAGGAACAAGTGTTATTTAAAACACTGTTCACGATAAACCTAAAAATCAATACCAATTCAATTCCAGTTAAATATTATTTAATTGGTACACTTTATTAAATCTAAATAAAAAAGATTTAATCTTTTTCTCAACTGGGCTTAAGAATACTGTTAATGAAGACACCATTCAAGACAAACTCAAATCACATTTGATATTAAATACAAGGCTCTGAATAGAAAATATATCGGCTTATATTCAATATCAAATTCTACGACCAACAAATATCATATTGGAAATAACGATATAAATATATCTTTCAAATTCCCACAACAATACCTGTATCATCACGAAATCCAACATCGAAATATTCCAAAGACAATTTCGATTCAAATCCATTCCAATTCAATTATTGGAAATTCTGGTTACTTTTAAAACCCTTTTCAAATTCAATTTATTTATTTAAAAATAAATAGAATTATAATTCTAGTTCAAAACTAGTTCATTTCGATAAAAATCTATTTTTATCTTTTCAAATATAGAGTTTTTCATCCCAATTCTTCCCAAATCATTTCTTATGATTTCACACAAATTATTACTATTTTTAATAATTTTATCAAGGCACGTACAGTCGATTTCCATCAACGGCCATCGAACTGCACTTATAGCGACCTTTTCCAAATTTGGTTTGGACATAATTCCAAATCCAACCGTTAGATTTCTAATTTCTAATATCCGTTAGAAAGCTCTTTTCGATACGAACCCAACAGTTCCTGTTTTAGGAGAATCCGACGGTCGGATCTCACGCAATATCCATTCGAAGTCAATGGTTGAAATTCACGAACTACCGCAGCGCGGCGCGTTATTCAGGCCATTATATACTTCATCGATTTCCTTTTAAAACGTATTATATAAATCGTTTTAAATTCGTTTTCTAAACGGTTTCAACTTCATTTCAAATTCAAATCAAAATTGAATTTTTCCTTATAATTTCGTTTTGAATTCATTTCAAATTCATTTCAATTCAAATCGATTTTTAATTAAATTTCAGTTCGTTTTCAATTCAATTCAATTTCAATTCAAATTCATTTCTATTCAATTTCAATTCGAATTCAATTCTATTCAATTTCAATTCGAATTCATTCTATTTTCAATCCAATTCGAATTCATTTTATTTTCAATCCAATTCAAATTCTAATTCGTTTCACTTCAATTCGAATTCAAATTCGTTTAAATTCGAATTCTAATTCGTTTCAATTTAATTTAATTCGAATTACATTTCAAAATATTTGATTTTGAAATCAATATAATCGATATAAATATCGTTCACGTCAAAATGGCGTCAATCTAATCAACACGACATTTTTTATATTTCTATTTCAAATACTCTATTCAAATATTCTATTTCAAAACTGGAATGAGCTCCAATCAATTACCATAGATTTTATTTCTATGGATTTCCATACAATGCATGTATATATCAACAATGACAAATAATCAACCATCATCCAAAGTGCATTCTACACTGTATAAGCATCAAATATAAATATTCAACGCTTATAACAGTTTGTCGATCAATCGATCGACATACAACTAACTATTGGGATTAGTGTATGTCATATATCACCCCAATACCCGTGTGGGGTTTACAAACAATCAAACACAGATTTTATTTGTGCAGTTGGGCGATGTGTAAAATTTATCGTCCCAATTAATATCAGTCAAATGTGTGTATATAAACAAATCGTCTGATTTGTTTATTTTTATTTATTTTATATACACATTAAAAATTATATTTTTAGCTATAAAATATTTTCCATTATCAAATGTTTTATTTCATTTCACATCATACAATCAACTACACATCAAAATCAAACAAACAAGCATACAAGCCGTCCATGGTCTGTGGACGACGGGTGTCGGGTGCTACTAAACACCGTCTGCATCCTAGTATATATTTTAACTAGAAAATTAAATTAAAAGTGAGAAGTTCTCACCGGGGTTCCACTCCGCCGTGCTTTGCTTTTCAACTGCTGAACCGTTTGGATCTGTGTGAAATTCCAACGCAATCCTTTTCACGATGTTCAAATATAAAAATTATATTTTTATTACTTCATTTCAATAAATAAAAATCATATTTTTATTTCTACTTCATATATATTTTTACAACGCTCCTTTTTATATAAAAATCTCAATTTTCTCTTCTTATATAGAGATCGGATTTTTATTTCATCGATATAAAAATCACATTTTTATTTCAATATATATGTAATAAAAATCAGATTTTTTTTCGCTACATATATAAAGATAATATTTTTATTTTCACTTTGTTATAACAACATAATTTTTATCTTTACTTCGTTATAAAAATTATATTTCTATATTGCTCTTCTTCTAATAAAGATTATATTTTTATAACTCTACATGAATAAAAATCATATTTTTAATATGCCACTAGTATAAAAATTATATTTTTAACCTTTTTATATTATAAAAATTATATTTTTATACCGCTACTTATAAAATAAAAATCAAATTTTTATACTATTAAAAATCGAATCTTTATAAATTGAAAATCAAACTTTTCTATGTTTTAAAAATTATACCTTTTCATGTTTAAAAATTTCAGATTTCTATCTCGCCATTACATAATAAAACTAAAAACAAATAAATATATATAAATAAATTATATAAAACTCACCAAAATCGAATTCATGGGTTTTCGAATTGAGGTGGAGGGCTCGAGGTGTTGTAGAAGCAGAGGAAGGAGGAGCAGAAGGGGGAGTCGGCGGTGGTCTTCAGCAGTGGGGCGATGGCGGTTTTTAGATGAAGGGGTGTGGTTTTTGGGTCTCGGGGGTTTGGGGAAGGGCGCTGCTCCCCTGCGCTGGAGGAGGGGGCGGAGGAGGAGTTGCGATGGGAAGAGGGTGGGGGTGCGATGGCGATTTGCGGCGGAGGAAGGAGAGCAGAAGTGGGAAGTAGAGGAGAGGGTGGCGGCGCCGCCCTAGGGCGCGGTGGCGGCTCGATCGGAGGAGCGACGGCTCCTCCCTTTTCTTCCTTTTTTTTCTCGAACGTGAACTGAAGAAGAAAGAAAGAGGGAAAGGAGAGAGAAATGGGCGTTGACCCCGTATAGTAATATTTTTTTATTTAATTTCGTTTTGAATTCCAAAAAGTAACCTTTACATTCAAACTCAAAATGGAACCCACCGACTGTCGTCCCTAGAATAATACCACCATTCCGAACACAATGGGATATGTTTCGCAGGCTGATTCGATTGTTTCGATCAGTCTTCGTCAAAATCCAATTATAACTCTATATATTGAATTTGAACGCGCATTTCAATTTACCGGGGCCACAAACTAACTCTAAAAATTCCTGTAAAATATTTTCTAGCTTCATATTGATGATACGGTCCTAACAAAACTAATTTCATCGAATTTTGAGACCGTCGGAAAAATGGACATTTTCCAATCGATTAAAATCAACTGAAACTGGTCAAACACGTTTTCATTTGCCACACTCACATATTGATTCGAAAAATTATGAAAATTGAAATCTAACATTAATTTGACATCCCGGATCCAACAAAAGTGGTTTCGTCGAAATCCGAGGTCGTTTGCAAAATTTCCATTTTAAGGGCCTGAATTCCATAGCGACTTTTCAGAATTTTCAACAGGACATATCTTTTGATTCCCGCTATGAAATTTTGATTTTTCGGATTCATTGGAAAGATATTCTCAATTAGATTCAAATATTTTTGGTTTTGCCAAAATCCGGTTTATTTTGCACTCGGTACATTCATTTGAAATTTGAAATCGAATTATCGAACTACCGCGCCATTTTCAATTCCTTTTATAATTTAAAATAAAACATTTATATTCTAACGACGATCTATATAAATATATACGTTCAAATTCTATTCAAAATAAATTTCTCGTCGATATTATTTAAAATAATCATTTTAAATGTTCAAAATTCACTAAAATTGCCAAACTAAAAATTTTAAATTCGCTCGCATTTCCGGGTTGTTACAATCTCCCCAACTTAAAACTTTTCGTCACCGAAAAGGAACGAAGCCGAAAGTTGTTTAACCAATCAACTCAACTTCCATTATTTTCACTACGGCTTAAGTTCTTCATCTTTTAAGTTTCTAAGAACTTTTCAAATTTTTCAAAAATTTGGCTAACACCCTAAATTTCCGAAAAAATTCGCCATAACCTCCCCTGCACCGGGGACTTCGGGATATTTCATATAGCCTCCCATGGCCTTCTTCAATGAAACATAAAAAGAAAAAGCCAAGCGGCTAGCCAAGCGGCTAGCCAATCGGCTCATAAAATCATCATCACCCAAACAAAACAGTAAATTATGGTAAACATGTACCTATTCGGGCAAACAATTTTATTCTCTGCTCTAGCCTCCTTGCTATGACCTGTTCAATGTAAGTACGTGTATATGCATGCAATTTCGAACAATTTTCAATACAGTTCAATATTTGATGCTATTAGGCATAATGGTTCAAAATTTCAAACAAATAGACAAACAACACAACCATCAATCAATTAGTGAATTAACGTTTCAAATTCATAATTTGATATATATATATATACAGAAATCACATTTTTGATGTCAATTCACAACAATGTATTCTAGCTAAATTTTGGTTCTCGCACCAGTCTAATGGAAATATATAGATATCACTCCTTCGAAACACGAACATAAATACTGATGATGTCCGGACATCACCCGAATTATTCCCGAGCGACTAGAGTGTGATTCTATATCTATCCAGTGTATTTAAACTTCGAATATACGTTCATGACGCGTATAGCAAAACCTTTATATATTGGATTGTCCAAATTCAATACAAATAAAGTATTCAAATACATATAAAATGGTTTAAATTTTCAAAACAATATTTTTTCATTTTAAAAATATACTCTTCACACTCGTTCTAGGATACTACTGATCCTATCTCTAACGAGTCATTCTAATTGGATATTACTAATCCAATCTCTGATGGATTCTTTCGTGCGGTTCTAATGTGTCTTGTTCTCGAGCTCTGTAAACCAAAGCTCTAATACCAAATGTAAAGACCCGTAACTTCCCCGGTAAGGAAAGAGCGGATACTAAGAGAACATGACAAAATAGAACGCAGACGTAAGAACGCTTCATTGTTAATTACAACAATTCCATCAGAATACAATAATATACAGAGTATAAACAAATATTATATATAAAATATCAGAGATTTAAATTACATTACTGCAACGGAAAATAATACAATAAACAGCTAGAAGTAATACGCGGATACAGAGCTTTCCGATTATTGTTCCAGCTGTAAATCAGGATCTTGCGAATATAAATCTGCAAAACCAAAACTACTAGCTGCCCGTGCGAAAAATAGGGGCATCCAGAGTTTAGGTTAAAACAATAAACTCCAGGTCAGACATGGGACAGGTGTGAGAACTAAAGCAGTTATTAATCTTTATTTTTAAAGTTCGGTAAATCAAGGGACCACGACGTATAACACGGAACGGGTTTCCTCCCAAGAACACCAGTGCATAAAACAACAGCGCAATGCTAAATAAAGAAAAATGAAGCTATTATAAGACCCAGGTCCCATCACACAATGCAACGTAAGCCGGAGGATAGGGTTTTTACCTTATAGTAGCCAAGAATGCTTGATACATTTAAAAACAGATTATTTGATACTATTATAAGTGCATAGTGTATAAAACAACTTCAAATCATAAGTATCAATCATAGACGGCATAAGCGCCCCATCCGACTATGTCGCCGTACTAGGCTCAACAAATAAAACCGCAAAGTCACGTATTGGAAGTTGGATTTCCATCTGTGAACCGAGGTAAAAGATAGTCCTCTACCGATTCAAGACTGTCTAGCCCGAGCCTCAGGATCAGAGCTCGAGTGACCCATAGATCCTCAGGGCCAGTCCACCGATGTGGATTAAAATTAAACCCTGAACATGCGTTTCCCCGCCCTATGGGGCATAAATGAGCCAACGAATGACTCCATCGGACCCGGATCGTCCGATCAAACTGAGGCGCCTCGCAACAGCAACAACCACATAAGTCAAACTCGTCAGGGCGTGTAAAACCACTGACGCCACTTCTAGCTAGAAAGAAACGCATGCCCTCCTTAACGTCCTCTCCCTTTTTTGGTTCACACCGGGGTGTGAGGCTCGCGAATCAACGCTACACAAAGCTTTGCCACACAGGCGGTGCTTTGATCATCAATCACAAGACTTTGCTTTTCAACAAAAGCCTTGATCAATTGCCACTTAGGCATGCCACACGGGCAATTCACCTCATGCAATGGATATCCATCAATATATAACCCCTGAGCTCATACGTCTCAGAGAAGGGCGTTAAGCAAGAGAATAAATTCTCCGCCACCTAACAGATATATATTTAATAGAAATCAATCACACAGACTGAAATCCAATGTTAGACACACAGTCCATCTACAAGTCCGTTTTGGGTCTGAACGAAACCGGCGGCACCTTGTACCTTGCATATCCATCAATCTCCAAGCACGTATGGACGATCACCAACTGATTCCCTCCTCTTGGGTGTACGGCCCAATCAAGATCATCAGTAATTATCCAAACGACGTGAAGACCTCCGGTCTTCGACCACCGTCTTCATCTTCGACACCACGTCGAATCAGTTATTCAGAATGGGATAAACCCGGTCTTTCTGAATAACTCGCGTATATAATAAACAAGTGTTACACAAACACAACATACACTTCATTCCAATTCAGAATATTCTTTTATTCAAATATTCTTATATTTTGGGAAAGGTTCCCATTAATTTTATCAAAGATAAATTCTTTAAATTTATTCTTTAATCTCCTTTTGAATATCAATTCAAACTAGTCGGGATTAGCGAACCACACCGAAGTAATCATTTATTTTATTTCCCAATCCCAACCTATTCACCCCATGAAGTAAAACTGGTAATACTTCATATCTAACACCACGGTGTTATCGGTAAATTCAATTACCATTTCACGTTCAAATCTAATTAAAGATTTTACTATCGCCTGGAGTAAAACTGGTGATACTCCATTCTCGATCTTTTCAATCTAATTAAAGATTCATTAAAACTCCACTTAGTTTTAATCTTCAACTGGGTTAAAGACTCAGTGTCATTTAAAACACGGTTCACGATAAACCCAAAATCACATTCCATTAATTATCGGGTTAAGGAACAAGTGTTATTTAAAACACTGTTCACGATAAACCTAAAAATCAATACCAATTCAATTCCAATTAAATATTATTTAATTGGTACACTTCATTAAATCTAAATAAAAAGATTTAATCTTTTTCTCAACTGGGCTTAAGAACAGTGTTAATGAAGACACCATTCACGACAAACCCAAATCACATTTGATATTAAATACAAGGCTCTGAATAGAAAATATATCGGCTTATATTCAATATCAAATTCTACGACCAACAAATATCGTATTGGAAATAACGATATAAATATATCTTTCAAATTCCCATAACAATACCTGTATCATCACGAAATCCAACATCGAAATATTCCAAAGACAATTTCGATTCAAATCCATTCCAATTCAATTATTGGAAATTCTGGTTACTTTTAAACCCTTTCAAATTCAATTTATTTATTTAAAAATAATAGAATTATAATTCTAGTTCAAAACTAGTTCATTTCGATAAAAATCTATTTTTATCTTTTCAAATATGGAGTTTTTCATCCCAATTCTTCCCAAATCATTTCTTATGATTTTACACAAATTATTACTATTTTTAATAATTTTATCAAGGCCCGTACAGTCGATTTCCATCAACGACCATCGAACTGCACTTATACCGACCTTTTTCAAATTTGATTTCGACATAATTCCAAATCCAACCGTTAGATTTCTAATTTCTAACATCCGTTAGAAATCTCTTTTCGATACGAACCCAACAGTTCCGGTTTTAGGAGAATCCGACGGTCGGATCTCCCGCAATATCCATTCGAAATCTATGGTCGAAATTCACGAACTACCGCAGCGCGATGCGTTCTATTCAGGCCATTATATTATATATAAAATATATATAATATATACTTCGTCGATTTCTTTTTAAAACGTATTATATAAATCGTTTTAAATTCGTTTTCAAAACGATTTCAACTTCATTTCAAATTCAAATCAAAATTGAATTTTTCCTTATAATTTCGTTTTAAATTCATTTCAAATTGATTTCAATTCAAATCGATTTTTTATTCAATTTCTGTTCGTTTTCAATTCAATTCAATTTCAATTCGAATTCATTTCTATTCAATTTCAATTCGAATTCAATTTCAATTTCAATTCGAATTCATTCTATTTTCAATCCAATTCGAATTCGTTTTATTTTCAATCCAATTCGAAATCTAATTCGTTTCACTTCAATTCAAATTGTAATTCGTTTCAATTCGAATTCTAATTCGTTTCAATTCAATTTAATTCGAATTTCATTTCAAAATATTCGATTTTGAAATCACTTTTCAATATTCATTATAAAAACGAATATAATCAATATAAATATCATTCACGTCAAAATGGCGTCAATCTAATCAACACGACTTTTTTATATTTCTATTTCAAATACTCTTTTCAAATATTCTATTTCAAAACTGGAACGAGGCCCAATCAATTACCATAGATTTTATTTCTATGGATTTCCATACAATGCATGTATATATCAACAATGACAAATAATCAACCATCATCCAAAGTGCATTCTACACTATATAAGCATCAAATATAAATATTCAACGCTTATAACAGTCGGTCGATCGATCGATCGACATACAACTAACTATTGGGATTAGTGTATGTCACATATCACCCCAATACCCGTGTGGGGTTTTTCAAACAATCAAACACATATTTTATTTGTGCAGTTGGGCAATGTGTAAAATTTATCGTCCCAATCAATATCAGTCACATGTGTGTATATAAACAAATCGTCCGATTTGTTTATTTTTATTTATTTTATATACACGTTAAAAATTATATTTTTAACTATAAAATATTTTCCACTATCAAATGTTTTATTTCATTTCACATCACATCACACAATCAACTACACATCAAAATCAAACAAACAAGCATACAAGCCGTCCATGGTCTGTGGACGACGGGTGTCGGGTGCTACTAAACACCGTCTGCAACCTAGTATATAATTTAACTAGAAAATTAAATTAAAAGTGAGAAGTTCTCACCGGGGTTCCACTCCGTCGTGCTTTGCTTTTGAAGTGCTGAACCGTCTGGATCTGTGTGAAATTCCAATGCAGTCCATTTCACGTCGTTCAAATATAAAAATTATATTTTTATTACTTCATTTCAATAAATAAAAATCATATTTTTATTTCTACTTCATATATATTTTTACAACGCTCCTTTTTATATAAAAATCTCAATTTTCTCTTCTTATATAAAGATCGGATTTTTATTTCATCGATATAAAAATCACATTTTTATTTCACTATATATATAATAAAAATCAGATTTTATTTCGCTACATATATAAAGATAATATTTTTATTTTCACTTTGTTATAACAACTGAATTTTTATCTTTACTTCGTTATAAAAATTATATTTCTATATCGCTCTTCTTCTAATAAAGATTATATTTTTATAAATCTACATGAATAAAAATCATATTTTTAATATGCCACTAGTATAAAAATTATATTTTTAACCTTTTTATATTATAAAAATTATATTTTTATACCGCTACTTATAAAATAAAAACCAAATTTTTATACTATTAAAAATCGAATCTTTGTAAAATGAAAATCAAACTTTTCTATGTTTTAAAAATTATACCTTTTCATGTTTAAAATTTTCAGATTTCTATCTCGCCATTACATAATTAAACTGAAAAACAAATAAAAGTATATAAATAAATTATATAAAACTCACCAAAATCGAATTCATGGGCTGTCGAATTGAGGTGGAGGGCTCGAGGTGTTGTAGAAGCGGAGGAAGGAGGAGCAGAAGGGGGGAGTCGGCGGTGGTCTTCAGCAGTGGGGCGGTGGCGGTTTTGAGATGAAGGGGTTGTGGTTTTTGGGTCTCGGGGTTTGGGGATGGGCGCTGCTCCCTTGCGCTAGAGGAGGGGACGGAGGAGGAGTTGCGATGGGAAAAGGGGGGTGCGATGGTGATTTGCGGCGGAGGAGGGAGAGCAGAAGTGGGAAGTAGAGGAGAGGGCGGCGCCGCCGCCCTAGGGCGTGGTGGCTGCTCGATCGGAGGAGCGACAGCTCCTCCCTCTTTTTTTTTCTTGAACGTGAACTGAAGAAGAAAGAAAGAGGGAAAGGAGAGAGAAAATGGGCGTTGACCCCATATAGTAATATTTTTTTTAATTTCTTTTTGAATTCTAAAAAGTAACCTTTACATTCGAACTCAAAATCGAACCCACCGACTGTCATCCCTAGCGTAATACCCCCATTCTGAACACAATGGGATATGTTTCGCAGGCTGATTCGATCGTTTCGATCAGTCTTCGTCAAAATCCAATCATAACTCTATATATTGAATTTGAACGCGCATATCAATTTACCGGGGCCACAAACTAACTCTAAAAATTCCTGTAAAATATTTTCTAGCTTCATATTGACGATACGATCCTAACAAAACTAATTTCGTCGAATTCTGAGGCTGTTGGAAAAATGGCTATTTTCCAGTCGATTAAAATCAACTAAAACTGGTCAAACGCGTTTTCCTTTGCCACACTCACATATTGATTCAAAAAATTTTGAAAATTGAAATATAACAATAATTTGACATCCCGGATCGAATAAAAGCGGTTTCGTCAAAATCCGAGGTCGTTTGCAGAATTTCCATTTTAAGGGCCTGAATTCCATAGCGACTATTCAGAATTTTCAACTGGACATATCTTTTTATTCCCGCTATGAAATTTTGATTTTTCGGATTCGTTGGAAAGATATTCTCAATTAGATTCAAATATTTTTGGTTTCGCCAAAATCCGGTTTATTTTGCACCCGGTACATTCATTTGAAATATGAAATCGAATTATCGAACTACCACGCCATTGTCAATTCCTTTTATAATTTAAAATAAAATATTTATATTCTAACGACGATCTATGTAAATATATACGTTCCAATTCTTTTCAAAATAAATTTCTCGTCGATATTATTTAAAATAATCATTTTAAATGTTCAAAATTCACTAAAATTTCCAAAATAAATTTTTTAAATTGGCTCGCATTTCCGGGTTGTTACACAACACCTCTACCTCGTTATAAAAATTATATTTTTATAACACTATATTACATATAAAATTCATATTTTTATATAGCTATCTAGATAATAAAAATCACATTTTTATTTTGTTTTCTAGATAATTAAAATCATATTTTTATTTCGCTAACTTCATAATAAAACTCATATTTTTAAACCGCTATTATATTATAAAAATCATATCTTTATAATGCTATTCATATTTTTATAACGCTATTCATATATTAAAAATCGAATTTTTATTTTCAAAAATCATAACTTCATATATTTAAAATTATAACTTTATATATTTAAAATCTTAACTTTATATTTCAACGTTAATTCATAAAAAGATTACATTCTCTATGTTATAAATATATATAAATCAACCCGCTTCATATAATATAGAAATCATATTTTTATATAAATAAAATCCCATCTTTTTCTAAATTAAAAATAAAATCTGTCTTCATTTAAAAATCAAATCTTTCATTTAAAAAGCAAATCTTTCTCCATTTAAAAATCTCATCCTTCTCTACATAAAAATCGTATCTTTAAATTTTGCTATAATATATATCAAAGATCCAATTTTATCGTTCTCCTACAGAAAAACTGATTTTTAAATTGCTAAACCTAATTACCTTAAATTAAAATCAAAACAAAACTTACAGGTGAAAATGGAGGAAATGGGAATGGCGGCGTTGGGGTGCTGATGGCGGCAGGAGGTGGCGCAAGTGGCGGTGGCCTTCAAGGCGGTGGCGGTTTGATTTGCGAGTGGGCTAGGGCTTGGAAGGGTTCACAGTTTCAGAAGGGGGGCTAGCGGGGTTGGGGGCGATTGGAGGGGTGCGGCGGTCCGGCGAGGTGGGCGGCGCAGGCTGGAAGGTGCGGTGACGGGGTTTCGTCGCTCTCTCGTTTTTCTCTTTCTTTTTTTCTATCTAGTTTAGAACAACGTGAGGATAAGTGGGTAGGGGCTAACTAGAAAAAGGAGAAGAATATATATACATATATATTATTACATATTTTATTATTTCCATAAAAAGTACATCTTTCTTTTGAACCACAAATCGAACCCACCAACTGTCATCCATAGCTAATTACCCCCATTCCGAACGTAATGAAATATGTATCGTAAGCCAGTTCGGCTGTTTCGATAGGTTTTTCCAAATTTAAAATATAAAATAATATACCTTTTAAATTTGATTTCAACGTACGTTTTAATTTACTGGGGCCACATATAGACTCCAAAAATTCCAGAAAAATAAATTTAGCTATGTTTTGACGATACGGTCCTAACAAAACTAATTTTGTCGAATTTGAAGACCGTTTGAAAAACGGTCATTTTCCAGTCGATTAAATTTAGACTGAAATTACCAAACACGTTTAAATTCACCATGCCCACATATTGATTCCAAAAATTATGAAAATTGGAATCTAGCAATAATTTGACATTTCAGGGATCCAACAAAAGTGGTTTCATCGAAAATGGAGGTCATTTGAAAAATGGCTATTTTTAAGGGCTTTATATATATATTAAAATATATATAAATTCCACAACGACTTTTCTGAATTTTAAACTGGACGTAACTTGCAATTCTTAAAGTGAAATCTCAGTTTCTTACATTCGTTAGAAAGATATCGTTGAACAGATTCAAGTATTTTTTGTTTCGCCCAATTCTGACTTATATTGAATTCTGTATATTCATTTGAAATTTTATATCGAATTTTCAAACTGCCGCGCCATATCAGGCTCGTTTTATAATTAAAATAAATTTATTCGTTCTAACTTCGTCGAAAATAAACTTTTTGTCGTTATTGTTTAAAATAAATAATTTTAAATATTCAAAATCCACTAAAATTGCTAAAATAAAAACTTTAAATTGGTTCTGATTTTCCGGGTTGTTACAATCTCCCCCACTTAAAATCTTTTCATCCTCGAAAAGGAACGGAGATGAAAGTTGTTTATCTAATCAACTCAGCTTTCATTCTGGCGTTTATTCTTCAACTTTTCAATTTCTAAGAATTTTCAAATTTTTCAAAAATTTGGCTAACACCCTAAATTTTCGAAAAATTTCGCCATAACCTCCTTTGTATGGGGAGACATTTAAAACCGCAACTAGCCTCTCAGGTCCTCGTCAATCCAAAGGAAAAAGAAAATGCCAAGCGGCCAGCCTTAGGCTCATAAACTCTTTAAAAAAAAGGGAATTGCCAAGCGGTCAGCCTTTGGCTCATAAACTCTTTAAAAGAAAATGAATTTGCCAAGCGGCTAGCCTTAGGCTCATAAAACCTTTAAAAGAAAAAGAAATTGCCAAGCGGCCATCCTTAGGCTCATAAACTCTTCAAAAGAAAAAGAAATTACCAAGCGGCCGGCCTTAGGCTCATAAACTCTTTAAAAGAAAAAGTAATCTAGTAAACACGTACCTATTTGTCGGGCATAAAATTTTATTTCTCTTCTCTAGCCTCCTTGCTATGACCTGTCCAATGTATATACATGTAGATGCATGCAATTTCAATCAATTTTCAATTCGGTCCAATATTTTGATTCAATTTGGCTTAATGGTTCAAATTTTTAATTAATCAACCAATAATCAAATAACACAACCAGCAATCAATTAGCTGATTATCTTTTCAAATTCATAATTTTTATATATAAAAATCCATTTTTGATGCCAAGTCACAAAAATTGACCCTATCTCGTTTCGGTTCTCACACCGATCAATTGGAAATATATAGAGATCCCACTTTCGAAACTCGAACACAAACACTGATGATGATGCATCATCATCAAAATTATCTTCAGGCGACTAGAGTGTGATTCTATATCTATCCAGTATATTAAAACTTTGAATATACGTTTGCAAGGCATATATGCAAAATCTTTATATACTTGATTGTCCAAATTCAATATAAAATAAATAACCAAATACATATTATAAGATTTAAATTTTCAAAACAAAATTTGATTTTACTTTTATTTTGAAAATAACACTCTTTCGAGTCATTCTAGGATACTAATGATCTCATCTCTAACGAGTCATTCTTATTGGATATTGCTAATCCAATCTCTAATGAATTCTTTCATTTGGTTCTAAAGTGTCTTGTTCTCGAGCTCTATAAACCAATGCTCTTATACCAAATATAACGACAAATTAGAATACAAACGACAAAACATTTCATTGCTTATTACAACAATCTACATCAGAGTACAAGAATATAACAGAGTATGAATAAATATTATACATTTGACAAATATCAGAGATTTAAATTACATTAGCCACGGAAAAATAATACAAAACACAACTGAAAGAAATACATGGATACAGAGCTTTCCGAATATCCCTCCAGCTATAAACCAGGATTCTGTGAATATAATATCTGCAAAACCCAACTACTAGCTGCCCGTGTGGAAAATACGGGCACACAGAGTTTAGGTTAAAACAATAAACTCCAGGTCAGTCATATGACTAGTGTGAGAACTAAAACAGTTATTAATCTCTATTTTAAAGTTAGGTAAATCAAGGGACCACGCCGTATAACACGGAATGGGTTTTAACCCAAGAATACCAGTGCATATAACAAATTGTGCAATGCTAAATAAAGAACAATGAAGCTATTATAAGACCCAGGTCCCATCACACAATGCAACGCAAGCCAGAGGATAGGGTTTTACCTTGTAATAGCCAAATAATGCTTGATACGTGAAATTTAATCTTTTATTATTACTATAAGTGAAGAAAACAACTTCAAATATAAATGTATCAATCATAGATGGCATAGCATCCCATGATACTATATCGCCATACTAGTTCTACAATTAAAACCGCATGATGTCGTATTGGAAGTTGGATTCCCATCTATGAACCGAGGTAAGGGATCGTCCTCACCGATTCGAGACAATCTAGCGTACCATGTCTCAAGAACAGAATGCATCGTTCCTTTGGAGCCACAGGGCCGGTCCACATTTTAAGTGGATTAAAAATCCCTGAACAATATGTCTCCCCGCCCTATGGGGCGTAATGAGCCAGATGACTCAATATCCATCGGCTCCGTAGTAACCGATATATCTGAGGCGCCTCGCATTCCAATAACCACATAGGCAAAAATATAAAAATGTCAGGGCAACTAAAACCCTGACACCACCTCTACCTTGAAATAAACGCATGTTCTCCCTGGATCCTCTCCCGTTTCTGGTTCATAACAGGGCGTGAGGCTCGCGACTTAACGCTATACACAAAGCAGCGCTATATTAAAGTTGTGCTTTGATCATCAACCACAATACTCTGTTTTTCAACAAAATCCTTGATCACTACATCTTAGCATGCCACATAGACAATTCACACCATGCTACTGATGTCTATCGACATACAACCACTAAGCTCGTACATCTCAGAGAAGGGTGTTAAGCAAGAGAATAAATTCTCCACCACCAAACAGATGTATATTTAACATAGATCAATCAGCGCAGAATAAAATCCAATGTCAAACACACAGTCCATTTACAAGTTTGTTTTGAGTATGAGCGAAACCGAAGGCACCTTATTCCCCGTCCCATATGTCCAATATAGGAGAGAGGCTCTCGCATATCCGTCGATCTCCAAGTACGTTTGGACGATCACCACTTATTACCTCGTCTTGGGTGTACAACCCAATCAAGACATCAATAATCATCCAAATGATGTGAAGACCTCCAGTCTTCAACCACCGTCTTCATCGTCGAGTTATCATTGAATCAGTTATTCAGAATGGGTATAAACCCGACCTTTCCGAATAACTTGCGTATTTGATAAACAAGTGTTACACAAACACAACATACGCCTCATTCCAATCTAGAATATTCTTTTATTCAAATATTCACATTTTTAGGGAAAGGTTCCCGTTAATTTTATCATAGAAAAAATCTTTATAATTTATTCTTTAATCTTCCTTTGGATATCAATTCAAACCATATTAAGGCTTATCCAAAACTAGTCGGGATTAGCGAACCACACCGAAGTAATCATTTGTTTTATTTTCCAATCCCAACCTATTCATCCCATGGAGCAAAACTGGTAATACTCCATAACTAACACCATTGTTTTATCAGTAAATATTAATTACCATTTCATGTTCAAATCTAATTAAAGATTTAACGATCGCTTGGAGCAAAACTGGTGATACTCCATTCTCTGTCATTTCATGAATTCGATAAATTTATTTATCACATTCTCATTCCAATCTAATTAAAGATTCATTAAAACTCTAATTCAGTTTTAATGGCAATAATCATTATTTAATGATTATTCAAAGTTAAGAAATTGATCTTATCTTTAACTGGGTTAAAGAACCAATGTCATTTAAAACACGGTTCACGATAAATCCAAAATCACATTCCATTAATTACGAAATTTTCACGGAAAACAAATCAATATATAATCGATATCAGTTCCCGTATCCGACTAATAATATAAATGGAATAACGGCAAAGCCTTTTAACTTCCATATATATTAACAATCTTCCTCCACAGAAGTTCACTTCGATTATTACCAAATCGAGTTCCATTCCATTCCAATATATTAAATTGGAAAACTTTACTTTGGAAAATTTCCATTAATTCTTAATAAAAATATTTATAAATTCCAAATCACATTTCACTCCAAATCGGGTTAAAGAACGAATGTCATTAAAAACAAAGTTCATAATAAACCCAATTCACATTCCATTTCAATTCCAGTTAAATGTTAATTAATTGGCAATTCTTCTTTAACTCTTAGTTAAAAGATTTATTCTTTTCACACGGGGTTTAAGAACAGTGTTGATGAAGACACCGTTCACAACAAACCCAAAAATCCAATTCCATTCAATTCCAGTTAAATATTAATTAATTGGTAAACTTCATTAAATCTTAATAAAAAAATTAATCTTTTCTCAACTGGGTTTAAGAACAGTGTTAGTGAAGACACCATTCACGACAAACCCAAAATCATATTTGATATTAAATACAAGGCTCTGAATAGAAAATATGTCGACTTATATTCAATATCAAATTCTGAAATCAACAAATATCGTATTGGAATAACTATATATATATATCTTCCAAATTCCTCCATAATGTCCGTATAATCACGGAATCCAATATCAAAATATTTCGAAGATAATTTCGATTCAAATCCATTCCAATTCAAATATTGGAAATTCTGGTTATTTTTAAACCATTTCAAATCCAATTTATTTATTTAAAATTATTGGATTCATAACTAGTTCATTTCGATAAAAATATATTTTTATCTTTTCAAATATGGAATTTTTCATCCCAATTCTCCCAAATCATTTATTATGATTTTACACAAATTATTAATGATTTTAATAATTTTATACAGGCCCGTACAGTCGAATTCCATAAACGGTCATCGAACAGCACTTACAGCGACCTTTTCTAAATTTGATTTGAACATAATTCCAAATTCAACCGTTAGATTTTAAATCTTTTATATTCATTGGAAAACTCTTTTCGATACGAACCGAACGATTCCAGTTTTAGGAGAATCTGACGGTCGGATCTCCCGTAACGTCAATTCGAAGTCAATGGTCGAAATTCTATAACGGTCGCAGTGCGGTGCGTTCTATTCAGGCCATCTAATATATAATATATATTATATATATTTCATCGATTTCCATTTAAAAAGTATTTTATAAGTCGTTTTAAATTCTTTTAAAAAAAAGAATTCAACTTCATATTCAATTTTAAATCAAAATTGAATATTCCATATCATTAATATATAAATGATGATATTTTCAAAACACTTGATTTTGAAATCACTTCCTTTTCGATATTCATTGTAATAAAATCGATATAATATCGTTCGCGTCAAAATGGCGCACATCTAATTAACACGGCTTCATATATTTAAATATTTTCGTGTCCATCCCAAATTGGACATCAAAATCATATTTTGATTCTTTTCTGAATATTATTTTAAATTATTCCTTATTTTAAAATATTCGTTATTTATTTTAAATATCCGTTCGTTCTGAATTGGAATCAGACACAGTCAATTACCATATAATTTTATTTATATGGATTTCATACACACATGTACACAACAATAATCAAACACAGTCAACCATCATCCAGAGTGCATTACACAACTGCATAAGCGTTATTTATGAATAATTAACGCTTACAACAGCTTGTCAACCCAATGATTGGCGTACAACTAAATACTGGGATTAGTGTATGTCCAATATCATCCCAATACCCGTGTGGGGTTTTCAAACAACAAACACTGATTATTATTTATGCAGTTGGGCGATGTGTAAAATATATCGTCCCAATCAATATCAGTCAAATATGTGTACATAAACAAATCGTCCGATTTGTAAATGAATATTTATTTTATTCATATACACATTAAAAATTATATTTTTAACCATAAAATATTTTATTCAACTCATGAATATTTTATTTTTCATCTCATATCACATTCACAGTCAATTTCCACAACACAATACAATCAAACAAGTCGTCCATGGTCAGTGGACGACGGTGTCGGGTGCTGCTAAGCACCATCTGCATCCTAGTACATTTATTTAACTAGACAACAAAATTAAAGTGAGAAGTTCCCACCTTTGGGATCCACTCCGCCATTCCTTAATTCTGAACGGTTTGGATTTGTTTTTTTATTCCAATGCGTTGTGTTCCTCACCGTAATTCCAAAGTAATCTATTTTACGCTGTCCATAGTAAAAATCACATTTTTAATATGATGTTTATATTAAAAATCACATTTCTATACTGCTACCTCGTTATAAAAATTATATTTTTATAACTCTATTGTACATATAAAAATCATATTTTTATATAGCAATCTAGATAATAAAAATCTCATTTTTATTTGGTTTTCTAGATAATAAAAATCATATTTTTATTTAAAAATCATATTTTTAAACCGCTGTTATATTATAAAAATCATATCTTTATAATGCTATTCATATTTTTATAACGCTCTTCAGATAATAAGAATCAAATTTTTATCTTTAAAAATCATAACTTCATATATTTAAAATTATAACTTTATATATTTAAAATCATAACTTTATATTTACAACGTTAATTTATAAAAAGATTACATTCTCAATGTTATACATATACACATATATATATATAAAATTAACCCGCTCCGTATAATATAAAAATCATATTTTTATATAAATAAAATCCCATCTTTTTCTAAATTAAAAATCAAAGCTTTCTTTATTTAAAAATCAGTTCTTTCTCCATTTAAAAATCAAATCATTCTCCATTTAAAAATCTCATCCTTCTCTACATAAAAATCATGTCTTTAAATTTTGCTATAATATATATCAAAGATCCAATTTTTATCATGCTCCTACAAAAAAAATGATTTTTAAATTGCTAAACCTAATTACTTTAAATTAAAATCAAAATAAAACTTACAGGTGAAAAGAGGGGAAATGGGAATGGCGGCGCCGGGGTGCTGACGGCGGTAGGAGGTGGCGCAGGTGGCGGCAGCCTTCAAGGCGGTGGCGGTTCGATTTTCGAGGGGGCTAGGACTTGGAAGGGTTCACGGTTTCAGAAGGGGGGGCTAGCGAGGATGGGGGTGACCGGAAGGGTGCGGTGGTCCGGCGAGGCGGGCGGCGTAGGCTGGAAGGCGCGGTGACGGGGGTCCGTCGCTATCTCGTTTTTTTTTTCTATCTGGTTTAGAACGATGGAAGGATAAGTGGGTGGGGGCTAACTAGAAAAAGGGGAAGAATATGTATATTATTATATATTTTATTATTTCCATAA
This sequence comes from Allium sativum, assembly GCA_030737875.1. Taxonomy (NCBI): domain Eukaryota; kingdom Viridiplantae; phylum Streptophyta; class Magnoliopsida; order Asparagales; family Amaryllidaceae; genus Allium; species Allium sativum. The sequence goes on from CM060919.1 coordinate 851,529,767, forward strand.
ATAGTAAACCTTTCTTTTGAACCCTATATCAAACTCACTGACTGTCGTCTATAGCTAATTACCCCCATTCCGAATGCAATGGGATATGTATCGTAAGCCAGTTCGCCTGTTTCGACAGGTTTTTACCAAATTTAAAATATAAAATAATATACCTTTTAAATTTGATTTCAACGTATGTTTTAATTTACTGAGGCTACATACAGACTCCAAAAATTCCAGAAAAATAAATCTAGCTATGTTTTGACGATACGGTCCTAACAAAACTAATTTCATCGAATTTGAAGACCGTTTGAAACACAGTCATTTTCCGGTCGATTAAATTCAAACTGAAATTACCAAACACGTTTAAATTCACCACGCCCACATATTGATTCCAAAAATTATGAAAATTGGAATCTTGCAGTAATTTGACATTCCGGATCCAACAAAAGTGGTTTCGGTGAAAATGGAGGTCATTTGCAAAATGGCTATTTTTAAGGGCTTTATATATATTAAAATATATATAAATTCCACAACGACTTTTCTGAATGGTAAACTGGACGTAACTTGCAATTCTTAAAGTGAAATCTCAGTTTCTTGAATCCATTAGAAAGATATCGTTAAACAGATTCAAATATTCCTTGTTTTGTCAAATTCTGATTTATATTGAATTCTGTATATTCATTTGGAATTTGAAATCAAATTTTCAAACTACTACGCCATTTCAGGCTCATTTTATAATTAAAATAAATTTATTCGTTCTAACTTCGTCGAAAATAAACTTTTCGTCGTTATTATTTAAAATAAATCATTTTAAATATTCGATATCCATTAAAATTGCTAAAATAAAAATTTTAAATTGGTTCTGATTTTTCGGGTTGTTACAACAGGAACCGCATCACCCTGCTCCACCTCACCGTCCACACCAGGACCCAATCATAGATGTCGAGGACATGGAGGAAGATGATCCGGACATCCACAGTAGAAGACGCCCTCGCAACAGAACTTCGGAACCTCACCAAAACCCATGGGTCCTAATGGCGGATCCGCATCCAACTTATCTTCCCGACATGGTCCGAATGATTATAAAGGAATGTGCATGATTCATGGGAAGCGCACATTAAGCGCAACCCCTTCACAAGAAGGGTAAATGAAGCTGAGTGGCCGCGACGCTTTAGCATGCCACAGATGCCGCTTTACGACGACACCACTGATCCCTGTGCCTTCCTAAATCGATATGAATAGAAAATTGACTTGAGCCTGGGCAACGATTCGGTCAAATGCAAGTGCTCTCCAGTTTTCTTATCAGGAACCGCTTTGTAATGGTTCTCTCGCCTCCCACTCAATTCCATTAACAACTTCGGACAGTTGGCGACAGAGTTGGTCAAGCGATTCAGAGTACACATCCCGACTCCAAAGAATGCCCTCACCCTGTCCAACCAATACCAAGGGCCCACCGAGTCGCTCAAAAGCTACTTCTCCAGGTTCACTACACCAGAATAGACCTTTCGTAGCGTTGTAAAAACGCTACTAAAACTTGTCGTAGCATTTTGATAAACGCTGCAACACAACATGCAACTAAAAGTCCAAAAGTTTTAGTTGCAGTATAGTAAACGCAAAAAAAAATAATGAACATGTTGTTGCATTTTATAGACCCTACCAAAAGTTTTTTGGTAGCGTCTTAAAGATGCGACTAAAGTGGTATTCTCACCCTTCTTTTCTTATTTTCTATAGCATTTTTTTATGCTACTATAATATTTCTGTAGCGTTTCAGAAACCCTACCGAAGCAACTTAATATGTTTTTTTATTGTGTTTTATTTCAACTTATATATAATAGTAATATTAAAACAAATGATTAATCACATAATTATCATTTTCAAACCAACATCAATAGCTACCATGTTTTAATAATTTGAAAAACACATTAATCGCATAATTATGTATAATATCCATAATCATATCAATGATAATATTTCGCCAAAATTGACGAATCCACATACCACAACCATTTACAAACAAGTCTATAAAACTAGAACAACTAAAATAATACCATAATACAAAAAGTCTTGTTCACACCAAACTAGATTAAAAAACAGTGCAAAATGAGCAAGTTCTACAGTCAGATTAACATCGACATCATCCAAAACTATGATCGGAGATTTTCCTCCTAGCTCCAAAGTCGCTGGTTTCAAGTTGCTTGTAGCAGCTGCCTCAAGTACCATCTTTCTTATCTCCAAAATTATGTAAGAAAAAAATATAATATAATATCCTATGCTCTCTTTTATTTTTACCTCATTTCATAAATGAGTCTTGACCTGTGGAAGTCTGAATGTTGTGTAATTAGGATTCATGCATTTAATCTCTTCACTGGTTGGGGTACGTAAAACCTATAATATTGAAAGTTTAACAATTAGCTAAGAAAAACTTTTACAAATAGAAAGGCCTCCAGTAGAAAATGATTTCATTATATTTAGTGCAATCAGTTTATAAACTAATTTACTGCTCAATGCATACTGTCACTACACCAGAAGAAAGTATAATACAATTTTTACAAAATATAGTGTAAATTTTCACAAAATATAGTGCAATTTTTAATCAGGAATCATCATATGGTCAGAAGAAAGTAAATCATGCAAAATAAAATGAACAAGATCGAAGGCCAGCACAAAAATGAATTCAGCAGCAAAGAGTGGGCTAACAACAATCTAAGATGGAAAAATCTGTTCCAAACGAGATATACCATTTACATAAACAAGCCTTCATAGACACGGAGATGCAGCAAGCTTAGAGATTAGTTCTACCAAGTGCCTATCTGTATGTTAAACCTAGAAGTTTGATGGCTGAGTATACTATGAAAAAAAATAGTGAAATATGTACTTACGGAACCATGATATACAACCAAAGAGAAGAACATCCCAATGTAGATAGCAGCATAAAAACAAAAACAAAATAAATGAATGGTCAGGCTCACAATCAAATGCACACGGGAATAGTCAGTGAACATATATTATGTCCAAAACTACAGTAGATAAGATATGGGCACAAGTCATATGCAACTCAGGGTGTAAAATGCACAGAATAAATGGGGATTAGGTGAGGCTAGTTAAAATCAGCATGCAGCATGAAAGAATATGCATAAGCAATTATTTACAAGACTAACCATAGAATGAAAAGGGATGGTCCTTTACGATTGGAATTTGATAAAATATCATCTTAGAATAAGAGTAGTTGGATCATTAAAACACACCATATGTGCATTTGTTGCTTATACATACATTTTTACGGTTAATATAGGTGTTTTTGATCTTATAATTGACATATTAATGCTTAACAGTTTGGAAGAGACAAGGAAATTAGTATAGTTAGGCATAATTCTCTAATTTAAATTAAAAATTTCATAGTGCTGTATCAGGTTTCGCATTTTCCCCCTTTGTTTCCACTCATGACTTTATATTGCAGCCATCATCTCTCATGACAGCAGAATCACAACATTATTTGTCCATTCCAAATATAATACCATGCTTTTAACTGTTTTTGTCCCTATGTCATAAAGCTGTTTAATAAATTACTACTGCCTTAAACAACTATTAAAATACTTTGAAATAACAAGGAAAAAGCCAAGTATTGTCGATCTTTTTACATCATCAAGGGAAAGACCAGACTTTAACAATGTATAATATATCTATAAACTTATATTGGCTTGGCTGTAGATAAACAAGGAGATTCGATGGGTTTATAAAACAGTTTACATGTATCCATTTCTTGTGTAGCATCTAACAATTGAATAGCTGGCAAAACAACATGATTGACAGGGAATATATAACCAAAAGTCACCAATAACGATCAAAGGAAGAATAGGTTAATTTGCAACAATTGAAAAGAACTCAACGACTAAAGCAGTCAACTGGAGTGGAGTTAGTTCCATTTTCTTTCCTATTACAGCTATATTACGCATGCAGCAGCCATATTATTTAGCACTTATACTAACAATGATTTTTCAAACATGTTTTATAAACAACAAAGTTCTATACTGAAACTAAAATTAATCTCTGTTATTAAAGCAGAGTAGAAAATTTGGAAACCTATATCAAATGCACACTCAATGATTATATAAATGCAAAACAATTGAATGATATAACATGATGTGTATTATTTATTTTTAACTAAATATGCATTTCTTACCTTATAATTCGCTGGTTAGCATAAAATTTCTAGCAAATAGCAAGTAATGCACATTCAAGAAAAAGGAAAAAAAGGATCATAACCTGTTTGTGCATTCGCATCCGACGTCATCCTCACCACCAGGTACAAGCACATGCTTCCCAACTCCTTCGAAAATCTGAACTCCCCGTGCTTGCTGAAGGCGTTGTGGTCGAAGTTCCCATTCATGAAGTTTGTTGCCATGCTGTCATGAATTAGTTTGATCCTGATTACAAAGTGGATTAAATTGGTTTGACACTGATTACATAATGATTATGAGTGACTGCAAATAATTAAAGTAGTGTTTGACTATAACCCCAAGGCTTTCCCACTAAAAAAAGGTTAACAAGTATAATTTTAACATAACTCCATATTAAGGCCTGCAAAAATATATAGATACAGTATATATACACCTTTTTGTAAAGGAAAGGCGACTTTTTACATGTATGCATAGATAGACGAACTGAGAGTGATAAAAACAATCTTGGGATATCTGCTAAGTTGAGGACAACACAAGATAATGAAAATAAATATAAAAAAAGGAAGGAAAAAAAACTATATAATGAATTGCACAAAAGAGATGCAAAAATAGGATAGAGGGAATATATCGTTTGTCGGTTAGCGCTTGCTTCTTTATTTCTTGGTACCCCTGGGCGGAAGATGGCTTATGGGGATGTGGCTATAGGCTATTAACTCTTTGTTTCACCAAGCTACATGAGAAAAAGAACTTGAACTATGTCATCCTGGCTGCGGCTATACTCTGTTTACATTCCATGGTTAACCCTACAACTATTAAGCTTAATTCAAAGTTAACTCGATGTGCAATGTAACTTTAAATATGATTATTAACCTAGTAAGCCTCTGATATAAAATATCTCGGCTCTAGAGTGCAGTTTTTTAAGACTCGCTGATAATATTCTCGTTTTGTTGCAGTGCCCTTGAGCTTATGCTTTTCATACCCGTGGCATCAGTAAAATAGAGCACCAAAAGATCAACGCTAATCCATACGCAAGGTTTTATCAAATTTTTAAGTCCTTTATAGTATATATGAATTGTGGGAATTATTGTTCAAGTTTGAAGCATGAGACATAAGAACAACTTATCTATGTAAAAGTTCATATAAAGCTAAACTCATAACCACTCATTGATTGGTCAAATTGAATTCATTTTGTGAGTAATAAATAAACAAAATATCACAAATAACTAATATTTTATAATTAACAAATCAGCAATTAACTTTATGTAAGATTCAGCTGAGTGAAATCATACAATTCGATTATGGAGATGAACTAACATAAAGCACAACGAAACAAACAACTACAATATAAAAACATGTGTTGTTATATGATGTTTATTTGGAAGAAAGCATTCAAAGCGTGTAAAAAGGAATGCAAAATTCTATAGTTTTTCTAGGCTTTAAGATAAGAAAAATGTATATGACTGTATTACCATTCTAACATGCGTATAGGTTCATGACAGATTTAAATATAAAGATCACATCTACCAAAAGAATGTAGGATTTTATATCTAAGGTATGCTAAAGAAATGCAATCAAGAAGAATTTTAGCCTTAGACAATTAAATAGAAAATACCCACATGCAACACAAAAGGAAATGATCATTTTGATCATTAGGAAATGAGAAACCATATATCATGAGATATGATACTATTTTTTCTTGTTAGAAAACTGTAAAAATTATTGTGAATCATAACACTCAAAACTTGTAAATATATCTAATCAACATGCAAAATGAAGCTGTAAATACTTTAAATACTAATACATCATGCTGAGAACAAAAATAAAACTTTGACAAAATGGATTAACATAATGGTCAAATTGTTATTCATTTTTAAGTAATTTGCTGGTGAAGACATAATTATTTTGGACAGAAGTAAAAATAAATTAATTAAAGCTAAATAGATATCAGAACCTCAATTATTACAAAGCTAATTACCTCAAAAAGTTGTACTAACGCCCTTAAACCCCCGCTGATCCAATCTCTCCATGCATGATAAACAAAATCCCTGGGAAGAACATGTAAAGAGATTAATCTAAATCAAAGTGGCATATGTTTATGTAATTATCTCGGTGCACTCACACTTTTCAATGCATGTTTTTAATAATTCAAGCCTTGCATCCCCGTATGTTTCCACATTCTCAAAGGTCATAGAAAGCAATTTAATAAGGAATTGAACAAACGCAGAGTGCCCCTTAAGGCTCCTAAAATAAAAGCAAAAGCAATATGAACTCAAAGATTAACCATTTTCTAAATTGCTTAATTACTTCAACATCCAAAATAAAAGAGGGGCAAAATGAAGTGTGTAAACTTGTTTTTCCTCCAGCACAAAATAAATATTAACTCAAAAGATTGCGTGATAATTGAAAAACCCTTTAAGAATATAAGTGCAAAAACATAAATTCAAATTTACAATCTTAAGATAATCACATGCTGAAGATTAAGATGTAAATAATATATGCATAAAGAAATTAGCATATTTTGCATAGAAACAAAACTTGGTGTTGCTGCAGTACTGAGTTTCCTCGAGAAACGGATCAATTGAGTATAGAAGCAGATGGAATCATAGATTATATTTTTATTGGAATTAAAGAGGAGAATGTTTGATATCAATTGTTGGAAGAAATATTGTTAGATCCAAAATTGGCTCTAACACCCAAACTAATAACAATTCTACTGAAATGAAATCAAAAACGATGAAAACACACAATTTATAGTGCTTCGGCATTAAATAGCCTACGTCCACTTTCTTCTTTTTTGATTGATGCCCTGAATGCGAGTACAACAAAGATTTTCACTCAATTCTCACTTATCTCTACATTGACTCACTCAATTTCCTTCACAATATGATTCAAAAGATGATTGTAAGCTGAATAAGTTGATGAAACTCGGATTGCAAAGGAGTTTAAGTTCTGAGAATGCCAAAAGATCCTTCCAAATGCCTCTTGATGGTGTATTTATAGGTGAGAAATGCTCCTGAGATGACTCTGGTTCGGATCCACGTGGCTTCCATTCCATCACTTGCGGGTTCAGATATCACAAGATGGTGCCAGCACATTGAGTTAGTGGATGGACGTGGGAACGTGGTCTTCTAACTGCTCCGAATATTAAGGGAACGTGAGTGTGATAGTTGCAGTTCTGAGTACATGGGTTCGGATCGGAGTCCTTCAGTTGAAGGGACGGATCGGATTTGTCTTATCCGATCCGGTTTGACCTAAGCCCCTTCTTTCTCTGCTTTATGCTGACTTGCTCTGACCAGCGTTCTCCGATCCGATCCGACTTTCCCCGATCTGATCCCGTCCTTGGAGTGAATGTTCTTCATTACCTTATCATCTAGCTTTGTGTAACCTAGTTCACAAAGTCGGCTAACATTTTGCCCCCTCAAAGGATGCTTCTATTGAAGATGGAGCGTGCTTTGATGTAATCTGCCCATCGGTTTCTAAACTTGAACTGTTGAACAGTCGCTTCCGTTGTTTGTAGGGACGTGCCGCCTCACAAAGTCATGTCTCTCGTTGCTTATATATACACCATAAAACATATAAAATACCTTCTTCTTTTTTTAAACAATTCTGTGAACTCTTTTTGATGTCCAGCAATTCCTCCAGGTGAGTTTTTTCTTTGTTTTTCTTTGAATTCAATTTGTGTATTATGTCAATGTGTATGATTCCCTCCGGGTTTGGTCACCAATCCGAATAGCCTCTTTTCCATCCCCCTAACACTGGTTCAATGGGCCTACTGTATAGATGGGTTTGCACACTGGTCCGAGTGGAATTAAAGGGCTGGGAATACAAAGAGCCATCTCGAGCCTATATATATCAGTCGCTCCTCTTTTTCTACCTCCCTTTCTTTTATCATTCTCGCATTCTAAACTTTACACCGAAAGCATAGTTCTCAAGAACTTAAAGAATTTTCACACTAATATTTGAATCAAACAAATAGGTAGGTTTATAACTTCAATTAACTTCGTAATAGTTGTTTTCAGTTAGGATTTGTGGTTAATTTGAATGATTTGGGTATGGTTTCTGTTTGACCTTGGCGTCACGACCTCCTCCCATCGCCATCGTCGTTGATGGCCTTGTCACCATCTCGAGGCAGTCACAGAGGAGACCAGAGCCTAATATTGGCCAAGCCAATGTGTGAACATTCGGTTTCGACTTGGTTCTTGGCACAGAGTTGGGTTCGGTGTTAGCTAAAGAAGAGGAAGGATGGAGAAGAAGAAGAAAGGAGGAAGATTTGGGATTGGTTCAGGTGCAGAGACATAAGAGTGAAGAGGATAGGGGCTTCATCTAACTGGATCGGATCGGATTGAAAAGTAAAGGGTAAAAGGAAAACAAGGCTTACTCAGCCGGGTCGGGTCGGAATGAAAAGCAAAGAGAGAAAAGCATGGATTCCCAATCCGATCCGAACCACTCAGAATATCCATTCCAGAACCGATCCGATTTGCATATGGGGCGTTAACTTCTGCTTAAAACCAAATCGTGGTTTTGCCCCGGATCCGATCCCAAAATGCACATCCGAACCGAAACGAACTCATCTGACTTAATGCACAAAAATCTGTTCAACTAGCTCTGTCAATGCTTGCCGTGATCTACAACTTAATGAATAGTTAGGACAGCGCCTTATAAACATGAGCGAACATTTAAGACTATTGTGAACATATTACTACTTCGTCAAACTTTTGCGTTATGCTTTCATGTGTTTACTTTGCATCCTTTGCACACATAGCACACACTTTAGTTCACACACGTACATGGGAGGATACGAGTTATCTTACTCTAACTTATGTTATTGCTTCTTCAGTAGTTTAGCGATCATGGCAGAGAGACGTTCATCTAGGTTAGCAGAAAAGAGAGAAGTTGCAGAAACTTCCGAGAGATTCACTCTTGATGACATATCCTCTCCCTCAAACCCTGAATGGGACGATGAGGGCCCAGATTATGAAGTGGAAGCATACAATAGTGAAATACCTTCTGATAGTGAAGTTTCTCTTGGCGATGAAGAGGAACGAGGGATAGGAGATGACCGTGCTTCTGATGAGTTTGAATCTGCCACTATATTGGAGTTACCCAAAGATTCTGTTGAATCGACGATCGATGATGACAGACTCGTTCGAATATATCTAAAGCATGGAATACTAAAAGAGATACCCTGGAGCCATCGAAAACAGAACGCCCACATAATCCACCGGAAGGATTCATGGCAATTACCCGGTTGATGTGCCTGGTTGGGGCCATTCCACCGTTTCCGCCTTTTGTCGTTGATTTTCTGAGGCAGATGCAGATTGCCCCCATGCAATTACATCCCAGCTCTTATGCTTATTTATACACCTTGTATATAACATACAAAGAAGTTTTAGGTATAGAGCCCACATTTGATGACGTCCACTTTTTTTTATAATTTCAAGCATCAGACTCAAGAGACTCCTTCCTTCTCATATTTTGAATCAGTCCCGAAAAGGAAAATTATTACTGTTCCATTTAGCAGCAAGGCTGGCGATTCTAAGCTTGAATGGTTTTATATCAGACAGCAGCCGGGGTGTGCCAGAAGATGGACCAAATCAAGTAAAGCACCGACTTTCTAGTTCTCAATAGTAAATGCTCATGCCAACACATTAACTTACTTTCTTTTTCATTCGCAGTTGATAACCCAAAGAAAATATCGGATCAATTATACTTTGATCGCTTGCATTGGCTTCTCAATGGCGATCAAAAGTTCTTAACCGTCGACGAAGTTCTTAAGGATGAGTATCTCCATCATCACGGGTTACTATCTATTACCCATAGTAAAGGTCATGGGACGGGTCCATATGTGTACGTACCCCCGGTAGACATTATTCCTGAGACGGACGAGGGCTCGAAAGGTCCAACAATACCTCTTCGGACTTCACCTTCTCCATCTTCAACCCAGGACGATGAGTTAGCCAACATAGCTAAAAAGCACAGAGAAGGGTATACAGTCCCTGATGACGCTATTTCTCCTGAGAAGTCAACATCCCCTAAAGAGCTTCCAATAGATGCTTCTCCAGGAGATGCTCCTACCACCGATGATTTCATATTTAAGGGTTTAGGAAATCTTCCCCTACCTGAAACCATCTATACTTCAGAGGACTTTGGCATGAATCCTTTAACTTTCACTTCTTCAGAGGAGACTACTCACGTGAAGACCAAGGAGCCCAATCATGCTAGTCTGGCTTCAGACTCGGGTTTGTTGGGGGAACACCACTTAAGATGCACATAACACATTAACACCACACGTCACAGCACTCATGTCTTATGTGAACATTGATTCTGAATTCCACTTATATTATTGCGCAGGTACAATGTTTCGGCCTTAGTACGACGTTAGAAAAATGTGCCATAGCATGTTTAAACCTCCTTCCGATATCAAGCATGATCGCCATGAGAGCTGGGGCAGAGATGACAGAAGGCCTCAAGATTCTCATCGACCACACACCTCGCGCTCTAGTTCCCCTGTCCGGTCGGATCTAGACATGTATAAGAACTACCAGAGTCGCCGAGGAGAAGACACGTCGCGGTCCAAAGATCTAACTTCTCCTCAAGACAAATGCAGTTGGGGAAAAAGTCCACCGAAGCATGCCGAATCATGAGACAAACACAAAGTTTATGACAAGCGATCTGGAAAAGGTGATGCAGCCATCGTCCCGGCTAAGCGAAAACACGTTGAACTATCATACTGTAAGCCTCCACCACTAGATGCTAATTCCAAAATTAAGCTGGCATATCTGGAGAAGCAACTCCCAGGTCACTACTTTGAGAATCTAACTTTTTTACCCGCACTTGAGCCTATTTCTTCAAAGTGGGCAGATGAGGCTAAAGCAAAGATTGACGCAGTTGAGAAACAATACTCGGAGATGTACAAATATTCACGCAATCTCTCCAGAATTATTCGGGCCTTAATTACAGACGTTGATTCAATGAAAAAGGCTGCGGATTCCGATGAGAGTGCTTTGAAAAGTTTGGAAAAGGACCTAGAATACACACGGGCTCAACTCGTCATTGCTCAACGAGATGCCAACAACTTCAAACAGCAATTTGAGGAATTACAGAAGCGTTATCATGACTTGCTGGAATCTCATAGTCAAGAACGTTTGGAGTTGAAGAAAAAAGCGGAAGACGCTAAGTCAGACAGTGTCAAAATGCAACTGGCTTACAATACTCTTAAGCAAGAAAAGGCCGAGTTAGCGAGGAAAAATGTTGAACTGGAGAAACGAAATGCTGACTTGGAGTCCAAGTTAACGGAAGCAGAGAATAGGGTTGCCCTAGCTGAGGGGAATGTGGATAACGCCATTAAGTCTGCTAAAGAAACCCATAAAAAGCTATCATAGGCTCAGGAAGAATTGCATGGTTTTGGCGAACTATTGATTGAATTCTTTGCATACATAATTCGTCGTCGAAACATCTCTTGGATCGAAGACTATCCAACTACCTTAGTTCATGTATGGAGTCAAATCATCGAATGGGAGAAGGAGGAACTTAAGGTAGACTTCGTTGACGAAGACAAAATTATGGAGAAGTATCTGAGAGATGATGAGCCGGCATGCCTGGCCAAGGGGCGTCGCCTCATTGCTGCTGCTATGGAGGAGGAGAAACGCCTGGCCAAACAAAAGAATATCCTTGAAGTTGGTTCTTCTTCTGCTACTGCCGAAACTACTGAAGTTGAGGGATATGATCTCGAGAATCCGGGAATTCGTAATGCGTCTCTTTTATCTCCTATACCCGAATCAGCGTCAGAAACGGTGGTCGCCCCAATTGAGAAATCATCAGAAGGTATTTCTACATTTTAACCTCAATTTGTCAAGGCCGTCACCACCTTTCATCACATCATTGAGCAATCGATCGAGGATCCTTTATTTTCTCCTGAGTTGATAACTGTTGCTTCTCATTCTGCAGGTGCTGGACCAGCCAAGAAGATTGATGAGCCTCGGGGAGCCTCTATTAGAGAAGAATCCATGAAAAAGGCTCAAGGAGGACAGGATAAGGCTACCATCATTGAATTCGAAGGGGGAGCTGAACCGTCTAAGGCCGACACTTCTCATGATGACGAAATGATAGATGCCTTGAAAGACGACGGTGGTAATGAGGGGGCATGAAGAAGATCCTTATGTGGCTATAATTGGTGATTCAAAAAATGCCGATGATGTGACTTTGGCTGAAATGAAAGCCGAACAAGACAAGCGCATGCAGTTGAAAGTTGAAGACTTGAACCCCGAAAGCCTTAAGCCCCTTGCAGTGGTGGATCCTGGATCGAGGTTAGTTGATAAGCTTTCAACTAGGTCTATTACAAAAGATCTTGCTAAAAAATCTTCTCTTGATTCTAGTGTTCCGGCTCCTGGGAAGAAATCCACCGATTCTAGTACTTCAACTATAGAGAAGAAAAGGCCAAAGCGTCTCATGTCTGATGCTGAAAAAGAAGCTAGAAATGCTCTTAAGGCTACCAAGAAATCCAAGTCTGCTCCAAAGCCCAAGTGATGATGTGCTTTGTTTTATTTTATTTTGATATTCCACTGGTCCACTGTTGTTGTAGTGAGTGCGGCCCTCACGTCTTTTGCTTAGTCTTCCTGTATAAACTCACATATTTGTGAATAAAATTGTTTGTTCCTTGCAATATCTGATATCTGTAAATTTTAACATTTAGGTAAAGATGCGCATAAACAGCATGTCAAATCACAGCTATATATTAAAGTCGTTATTAAGGGGAACATGTGTGCATATATATGCCCCCAATCAATCTTGGATAATTGATTAAGACTTATTCTAGATCAATTAAACTCAAAATTCAGTTGTCCCCGGTCCTCTGACGGGGCCATATTCCTTTCGTCATTGATGCCTATTCTTTCTAGCATCTTTATACTCTCCTGTCTCATAACCAGGTTAGAGTATTACTTAGGCAGTCTCTTATCGGGGTGCACCTTCACGCCTCAAGGGATGTCGTCTTCCCGTCCTTTATACTCTCTCTCGTTTCTTGAGAGTTAGAGTTAGGAACGTCGTATTCCCAATCTTTGTACCTTATCATGCAAACGGTCATTTTGTTTGCTCCTGCACATGGGTTGTCTCCAATTTTTGAAATTTAATTTTGTGTTTTAGTGTCATGACAGAATAATGGTTAAGGATATAAATAATGCAGGAAAATAAATGACACATGATATTTTTATAGTGGTTCAGCTAAGTCGTAGCCTACATCCACTTCATAATCCTTTGTTTATATAAACAAACTTTTTAAGGCAAGTCGTGCCTTTTTACATAGCTTATAAAAACAAAAAGGAAGTCATTTAATATTTAGCTCATATATCGTCGTAAGTGCTGAGCGTTCCAAGCTCTGGGAATCTCTTCACAATCCACAATCATTAGCTTGAATGCTCCTGTATCAAGCTTCCGTTGGATGGTGTATGGCCCTTCCCATTTTGGACTCAATTGGGTCAAAGGCGGGAAGACTCGCTTCAGTACTAGGTCTCCTGGTTCAAAGGTTTTGAAGCGGACTTTCCGGTCATAATAACGTGCTACTTGATATCGATGTCTTGAGGCACGCAAGTCCGCTTCATCTCTTTTTTCTTCAACCATATCAAGAGACTCTAGGAGGAGTGTTCTATTTGTCATCGGGTCATTGTACGCGACTCGATGAGAAGGGACTTCCAATTCTATCGGGATTACTGCTTCTGATCCAAAGGAAAGTGAATAGGGTGTATGGATGGTTGCCTTCTTAAAGTTGTCCTGTAGGGCCATAAAGCAAGTGGCAACTTATCTACCCATTTGGCTTTGGCCCGCTCCAACCGCTTCTTAAAAATAGATTTAATGATCTTGTTTATTGCTTCGACCTGGCCATTTGACTGCGGGTGAGCTACAGCAGTGTACCGTTTATCAATCTTGTACTTCTGGCAGAAGTTTATGAATTCAGTGCTATCAAACTGTGCCCCATTATCAGTTATAATGGTCTTCGGTATCCCAAATCGACAGATAATGTTTCTGACCACAAAACTAATCACCTTTCTTGCAGTGATCGTTGTTAAAGGTTCAGCTTCCACCCACTTCGTGAAATAGTCCACGGCAACGATCGCATACTTAGCTCCTCCTCTGGTAATAGGTAACACTCCAATAATGTCAATCCCCCATATGGCAAATGGCCATGGGCTTACTATCGACTTGAGCTGAGTCGGAGGCGCTTTGTGAATCTTGGCAAATCTTTGATATCTGTCGCAGCGTCGTGAATAATCAGCAGCATCTTTATTCACGGTAGGCCAGAAATATCCATACCGTAATACTTTCTTTGCTAGGGTTTGGCCCCCGGTGTGGTCCCCACACTCACCTTCATGTACTTCTTACAGTACACGTTTGATGTCGTCGTGTGCGATACACCGTAATAGGGGCATAGAAAACCCTTGGCAATAAAGGACGTCGTCCCGTAAAAAGTATCTTGCAGCCTTGCGTCTTACAGCTCGTCTTTTGCTCTTTTTCAACGGGAGGGTTCCATTCTTGAGAAAATTCTTGATCGGTGTCATCCATGATTCTCTCTCTGGGACGATTTCCAAGGCTAATTCCGCTTCCATCAGGTCGAAACTCGGTGATTCCAAAACCTCTATCGGAACCATTTCAGTTTCTTTGGGATTGTCAGAACTTGCTAGCTTTGCCAGCCGATCTGCTTTCTGATTTTCCATTCTTGGAATGTGCGTTATGTTGTAATGCTCCAAAATTCCCAGCAACTCCTTTACCTTTTTGAGATAAGTAACGAGTCGAGGTCCTTTAGCAATAAATTCCTCCCGGACCTGGCATACAACTATCTTGGAATTGCAATATATATCTAGTGTCTTCACTCCCAGTTCTTTGGCGAGTTTCAACTCGACAATCAGGGCTTCATACTTAGAATCGTTATTGGTAGCAGCAAACTCCAATCGCAATGCATAGTAAATAGATCGTCCTTCAGGAGTTATTAAAACAACTCCGGCGCTGGACCTTCGATCATTTTTGGCTCCGTCTGTATATAGCTTCCACGGACTAAGCTCTAACTCTTGGTCCAAAGTAACTACCTTGTCACCCACCGTTTCCTCTTCGGGAATTGTGAATTCAGCTATAAATTTAGCCAATTCCTGCCCTCTTATTGATTTCCGCGGTTGAAAAATTAAATCAAATTGACTCAGCTCGATGTTCCATTTAAGTAACCGCCCCGATGCTTCGGGTTTTTGCAACACTTGTCTTAAAGGTTGATTAGTGTATACAACTATTGGGTGAGCCTGAAAGTAATGACGAAGCTTGCGGGAAGAAATCAGGAGGCTATAAGCAAGCATTTCTATCTTCGGATAATTACGTTCTGCAGCAGCTAGCTTTTTGCTCACGTAGTATACAGGCCTATGGACTTTATCCTCTTCACGCACCAATGCTGCACTGACGGCGTGAGATGATACTACTAGGTGGAAAAACAAATCCTCATGTTCCACGGGTTTTGATAATATTGGAGGCTTTTCTAATAAGTCTAATATATTCTAGAATGCGTCCACACAGTCGGAGGTCCACTCAAAATTTCGCTTTCCTCGTTTTATTAGATCGAAGAAAGGTACACACCTATCTGTAGCTTTAGAGATAAATTTGCTCAATCCAGCAACTTTTCCCGCTAAGCTTTGAACATCTTTGATCTTTCGTGGTTCTTCAATATCCCTTATTGCTGCTATTTGGCTAGGATTTGTCTCAATTCCTCGAGAAATCACGATAAACCCAAGGAATTTTCCAGATGCGACTCCAAACGAGCATTTTAGAGGGTTTAACTTCATTCCATACCTTCGAAGATTATCAAACATTTCAGCTAAGTCCCGTGTATGGTCGGAAGATTGTTTAGACTTCATAAGCATGTCATCCACGTAAACCTCCATGGTTTTCCCGATTTGATTATAGAACATGCGGTTGACCAAGCGCTGGTACATGGATCCTGCATTTTTTAACCCAAATGGCATTACCACATAACAATATAACCCCTAGTTTGTGATGAAACTTGTATGCTCCTGATCTGGTATGTGCACGGGAATTTGATTGTACCCAGAATAGGCATCCATAAAGGATAAAGCTCGTGCCCATCCATCGAATCTACTAGCTGATCAATTCTGGGGAGAGGAAAGCTATCCTTCGGGCAGGCCTTGTTCAAATCAGAAAAGTCGATACATGTATGCCACTTCCCGTTAGACTTTTTGACCAGGACAGGATTTGATATCCAGTCAGGATATTTTGAATCCTTAATGAATCCATTATCTTTTAATTTCTCTACCTCTTCTTTCAAAGCTGCTGACCGCTCTGGGCCTAACATCCATCTTTTCTGTTTGACTGGTGGGTGCTTTGGATTAATACATAAAGAGTGGCTCATAATGGCAGGCGAAATTCCACACATGTCAGCATGAGTCCAGGCAAACACATCCAGATTTTCCCTTAAAAAATCAGCCAACTCTTTCGCTCGAACTAGATCTAGTTGCGAGCGGATCTTTAGTACTTTTGTCGAACCTGTCTCACCAATAGGTATATCTACTGTTATCTCGTTGGGAGTCGCTTTCCTATCATCAGGTTCTTCATCCTCTCTGGGATCTATATCCTCGAGCACATCTGAGGGCGACTCTCTTGGGGCTGGGCCCCTTAATTGCTATGCTGAGTTCTCCTTCGGAGGGGCAGAATCGTCCTTAGTTTTTGTATTCAACCCCTTCATTAGCATCTTCAACTCCGTCATGTAACAAGCTCGTCCCGTAGCTTGGTCGCCTCTCATCACCCCAATTCCTGCGTCAGTCGGGAATTTAAGCAGCAAGCACCAAGCACCAAGGTGCAATACATGCCCTAAACTCGGCAAGGGCCGGTCGGACTAGGAAGGCATTATAGGGCGACTCTACATCCAAAACTACAAACGGCAGAATCATAACTCTCTGGCGATCTCCCTGCCCTAATGTCCCTGGTAATTCTACGTAGCCCATCGGAGCCGTCGACGCCCCGTTGAAGCCACGTATCCATCCTTCGCAGGGCTTTAGATCTTTTGCTTCAAGTCTCATTTGTTCAAAAGCTTTCTTGAGAGGATATTAAGCGAGCTCCCGTTGTCCACCAACACTTTATGGACTAAAGCAGGGACGATGGTCGTGGCAATTACCAGTGGATCTTCAGTTGGGGATTGAACTCCGGAATCATCTTTACTACGGAATATGACGTCATCTGACATCATCTTTTGTTGTTTTACTAGAGTGATGTCTTTGAGGTTACTGCATTCTACTACCTCAAAATGCTTAGCGGCGTTGACGTACTGATCCATCGCTTTGAAACTACGACTATCTAGGTGGGGTCCACCTATAATGGTATTGATAATGATCCCCTTACCTTTCTGCTGGGCTGTGGGTTTTGAAGTAGGCTGATTTTGGTCCGGGGCTTGTCCCCTTGCCCCTGTACTCATCTAACTTCCCTTCTCGCAGCAATCTTTCAACTATATCTCTCAAATGACGGCATTCGTTGGTGGAATGACCATGGGTTCCATGGAACAAACAAAACTTTCCCGTTGCGATCTATTTTCAGTGGAGTCTCTGGGTGGTGGTTTTCTGTACTGCAATATGTTATATGTATCTAAGCAAATATTCTCCAATGTGTCATTTAATGGTATATAGTTTTCAAAAGTCTAGAATCTGGGTCTTTTACTAGAGTTATTCCCTCAGTTCCTTCTATTTCCGTTCCCATTCCTGTTGCTATTACCTCCGCTCTGGTTGCCAACGTTTACTTCAACTTTCCCTGAACTGTCACCAGATTATTTCACAACAACATTACTTTGGACACCTTCCCTCGAGGCCCCTTCGGACTTTCTCTTCCTATTTGCACGAGCTTCTTCTCGCTTTAAGCGAATATTAGCTTTTTCATAGAAAAATTATCTAGTAGGAGGCGGTTTCCCAGACAAGTAATCCCCGAATTCTATGTCAGGGTCAACCCCTTCTACCAAGGCCATCAGAATAGTGGGCTCATGAGGGTCACTAACTTCGGTGACGTCCAGGTTGAAGCGGTCTAAATATGACTTCAAAGATTCTCCTAGGGCCTGCTTAATCTGTGACAACTCTTTGACGCTCTTGGACTTTCGGGCGTGAAGTCGAAACTGGTTCATAAAGCGCTCACTCAATTCTGTGAAATTTGATATCGATCGGGGAGAGAGTCGGGTGAACCACATTAACGCCACGTCTTCAAGATAAATTAGAAAGGTTTTGCATTTTACAGCATCTGGAGTTGCTGCGGCATTCATGAACCATGCATACCTCACCAGATGCTGCCCTGGGTTCGTTCTTCCTGAATACCGATCCATCTGAGGCAAGTTGAACCGCCGAGGTAACTGGAAATCCAATATATCATCTGTGAAGGGGGTATGACTTCGCTCAATACCCCAGTCCTCATTAGTGTACCGCCGGCTTTCGGACATAATCTGATTCACCATCGCCCATACATCGGCATTTGTTAATGTCTGCACCGGTTCTCTAGGTCTAATATTCGGATTACCCCTAGGCTCCTGATTAGGGGATAACCTCCTGTTTCTAGCAGCGGCTTCTCTACATTGCTCCCTACGCTCCCTGTCGATCTCAGGAGGGAGGGGATGAAGAAGTTGTTGTTGCATAGGACTATTAATGTTAGGATCCCTGGGTAGAACGTGGGATCCACGCATGGGCAATAGGATAGGCTCTTTCAAGCTTGGGTCATCATGCCCTAACACACGATCACAGTCTTCGTGGGATCCTAAAGATCCAAAAGTTAGCTGATCAAGGTTCTGAGGTCGCTCTAGCGGTCTTCTTTCACGAGGACGTCCCTCATCTGAAGAAGATGAATCGTCTACAGCAAGGCGGCGTGTTGGGGAAGGTGTCTTTTGCCTCCGGAGCTCTTGGATTTCTCTACTCATAGTGATCATGTTTTCTTGCATGCGAAGACTATCACGCCTATGGGCTTCCAATGTCTCCTTAGTACTCTGGAGCATGTCAATAAAGCATGAAAAATCTCCTTGGGTGATGGGTGCAGACAGGTCAAGCTGATCATTGGTCATAGTGGCTGGAATCGTAGCATTGGAGGCAGCTCGAGTAGAAGTTCCAGCTTCATTCTGGTTCGGATCCAATCGGAGCAAGGTACTAGGACCGGATCGGTTCGGATGGGGGGAGCGAGTGACCTCAACATCTTTTGATCGGCTGGATCGGAGTCACATGCTCGAATCGGACCTTCCTGACTGGAGCGGCCTGCTCCAGAGTCTTGTCCATGCGACCTCGTCAATACCATGGCTTGTTGATTCTCTCTAGCATCGTTCTCCCTAGCGCCTTGTACTTATTTTCCTTTCGTTTTGGCCATAGTGTTCAATTCTTCAATGGTTCACCAAAAGGTACTTAAAGATGTCAAAAAACGGAGGATTAATTTCTTTGAACTTTGAAGGTCCAAATAGTAGCTAGATAATCCCAAAAAGCAAAGAATTAAAAGATTTCTCAGTGAAAGCACCCAAAAGTTAGATCCAAAATTGGCTCTAACACCCAAACTAATAACAATTCTACTGAAATGAAATCAAAAACGATGAAAACACACAATTTATAGTGGTTCGGCATTAAATAGCCTACGTCCACTTTTTTTTCATTGATGCCTTGAATGCGAGTACAACAATGATTTTCACTCAATTCTCACTTGTCTTATACATTGATTCACTCAATTTCCTTCACAATATGATTCAAAAGATGATTGTAAGCTGAATAAGTTGATGAAACTCGGATTGCAAAGGAGTTTGAGTTCTGAAAATGCCAAAAGATCCTTCCAAATGCCTCTTGATGGTGTATTTGTAGGTGAGAAATGCTCTTGGGATGGCTCCGATTCGGATCCACGTGGCTTCCATTCCATCACTTGCGGGTTCGGATATCACAAGATGGTGCCAGCACATTGAGTTAGTGGATGGATGTGGGAACGTGGTCTTCTAACCACTCCAAATTTTAAGGGAACGTGGGTGTGATAGTTGCAGTTCTGAGTACATGGGTTCGAATCGGAGTCCTTCGGTTGAAGGGACGGATCGGATTTGTCTTATCTGATCCGGTTTGACCCAAGCCACTTCTTTCTCTGCTTTATGCTGACTTGCTCTGACCAACGTTCTCTGACCTGATCCGACGTTCCCCGATCTGATCCCGTCCTTGGAGTGAATGTTCTTCAGTACCTGATCATCTAGGTTTGTGTAGCCTAGTTCACAAAGTAGGCTAAAAAATATGTTTAATATATATAAGGGGTGGAGAGAAAATATAGAAAGGCTGCAATACTGATTTTATTTATTTAGACTGATTTTCTTCTTACACAACTACATAGCATACATCCATATATATATTTGTTGAGTACATAGAATTTGATGAGTGAATTAATTAAGTTTAGTAAAACATGATGACCATTTGACTGATGACTATTTGATTAGAAGTTTGAACATCAAAAGACACTTAGATGCATTAATAATGATTGATGAATTTTGGTTTACTCCACAATGCCTACCATAAACCAAAATTCCTTCGAATACCCAATGCGGCTGTTTTTGTTGAACACGATAGCTCTTGTGCTCTTTTAGTCATTCATACCGCCGTCCAATTTATATTTTATATGTTTTGGTAGAAATAGGAATATTATCCATACTTTCTTTTTTGTGTTCTTTTTCTTCAATATCAATATCGTTGATGTAGGAGCAACTGCATCTGTTTGTCCTTTAGACGATGCTATGCTTAAAGCGCTGAAGATAATAAGCAGCACACATACGACACAAGGGATTCCAACATGAATATGGTTTGCTGAAATGTTCAAGAGCTCATCTTTGAGTCTCCTGAGATGCCACAATGACTGTATAATAACATTATGAAAGCAATTGTATCCCTTAACATCATTTTTAAGACCTAGTGACTTCAGAGAATAAACCTCTAGTGGCAGTGGGCAGTCCTTGGTGATTGCTCCATCTCTTTCTGTATCGGCGAAATCGGGTTTGACACTGTCGTCTGCTTTACCTAATTCCTTTTCTAATGTTGCTTGTAGGTCAATATTTAGAACAAAGTCTTCTGCTAGTGCCTGTAGTAACTCCTTTGAAATTTCAACAACATTCATATTATCAACTTGAATGTCAACCGTACCAGCATTACTTCAATTGCTAGCTCTAACATGGTAGACTCTGACTCTACTTTAAGATTCTCCAGTTTTTCTACACCTTCAGCATCTAATGGTTTGGAAAGTTTTACCAATCTGAATTCTCCGATATTCACTTCATTCGCCTTAACTTCCTGTATTTCGATTGTTGTCGGTGCCTTTATGGCTTCTGAATCCTTTGTTTTGATAATTTCTGCAACCTTTTCTTCAGTCTCCTTTTCAATTAATTATTCTTCTTTTATGTTCTCCACCACATTATTACCATAAACCTCTTTCAATAAAGCCCATGAATCTTTTGCAGTTTCTCCTCCAATAATATGATCGTATGCTTCATCATCGATATTCTCATATATTGCAACACGAGCTTGATGGTCTTTCCATCTCAAATCTGTAAATGGTTTACTTTCTTCGTCTGTCATATCTTTGATATTTTTCGGCCACTCATAGTCATTTTCAACGATCTCCCATAGCCCTTTGGAGATCAATTCTTTTTTTTTATCAGTTGAGTACATAGAATTTGATGAGTGAATTAATTTAGTTTTGTAAAACACGATGACCATTCGACTGATGACTATTTGACTGGAAGTTTGAACATCAAAAGACACTTAGGTGCATTAATAATGATTGATGAATTTTGGTTTACTCCAACAATTTTGTGTGCGTTTGTCAAGTCCACTTGTGCCTTGTATTTGCATTGTTCTACTTTTCATTGCTAAAAAAAGTTTGTTTCATTTTGCATTGTTATAGTTTTCAGAAGGAAAAAAAACATTATTCCTAAGTTTTTGTGTATGTTCACTTTTCTTGTCAATTTGAATGTATTGTTGCATTTGACTGTTTACTTTTATTTTTGTGTTTTGTTTTGATTTTGTTCTTTTTCTTTTTAATTGTGTGTGTTCTTGTCTATTTTGTTACTTCGGTAAAAGAATGTTAACTTGTTGTGTTTGCTTTCTTTTATTCAGTTGTGTAATTGGTTAACTTATTTATTTTGTTCTAGTATTCGTTATTAAAAAAGAGTCACCGCATCCATTTAATATTTTATGGTTTATTAGTTTCTCGCATTTCATTTTTTGTTCGCATGTTGGTAGCATACTTCGTTTCTGTTTTCTTAGCTTCCTGGTTTTGATACTTCTTCTCATTTCAATCATATTTATATAAAAAAGCAAAGTCTCAGTTTTTGGTTTGCACTTTCCAATTTCGCATTCCCATTTCACTTTTTGCATCTCTGTTATCATTTCAATTGAAAAAAATAACATAAACACATCTATATACACTGCGTCTCTATCCTAAACCATCTTTCCGCCTTTCACAGCCTCCAACACAACTTGCACCCTCCTCCACTATTTGAGAAATAAGAACACCCATCAACTACACTTGCCTTACATCCCTTAACCTCATTCACTTCATCCTCTTCAAATTGCAACCATCTGCTTCACAAAAATGTCAAATAATTCCTCTTACAACTGTCATCAAAGTCTATGCTTTCCTCCTCCAGCAACGCTGCAGCTTCAACACCAATATTTATATTACTAATCCATTACTCACTGAAAATCCATTACACCCTACAAAGCCTCTTCAATCCCCTACCACCAGCATACTACTCCTACAACACTTCACTTTCCCTAACCACATATGTCGGTCAGCTTCACAGCCATTCCCCCCCCCAAACCCCACCATTCAAACACTGCAACAACCCATTCACGAACCCATTGCTTTAACATACCTGAACTAAGCAACTTCTTCAATTGAACTCCTATAAGCATCATCCTCAACTATTGTAATAACAATTCCTACTTCCTCTTCAAACATCTCAAGCCTCACAACCTAGAAACAAACAATCACCTTACTAACTCCCTTCTTCCGTCACCACCAGACATTCACAAAATTCAAGCCCACCCAGTTCCTTTCCGACTACCCACTCAAACACCATAAATCAACTTACCTGAACAGCTCCTACAATAGAAAATCACACACAGCACAACCAACCATCGTCTGTGTAACACCCCATAATTCTGTTAATATTAATATTCACAAATTAAAGAATAACTAATCTCAGACGTGAGAATTGTGGGAAATGGGTTGTGCCATTGTGTTCATCTCGAAATTCTGGTTGAAATAGAGTCCGAATTTGCGTGATTTGGACTTCGTATGAAGAAGTTATGGACATCGGAAGTTTCAGAAAATTCAAAACAGATTTCAAAAAATTTAAAATTCAAATTCGAAGTCAAACAGGCTAGGCGGGAAAATTCCTGCCCAGCACCCCAGGTCGACTGGGGAGTCGACTGGGCAGTCAACAACCCCCCCAGGTCGACTGGGCAGTCGACCTGGGTGTCGACCTGTCCAGGCGGCTAGGGTTTGGCTGAGCCCAATCTTGAGCTGCTGATGTGTCTTTAGGGCTGAGTTGGCAAATTAAACGGTTCAGTTTAGTTCTAAGTTGATCTGACGGTCTAAATAAATCCTAAACTCTATAAATACCTAGGTAGTCTCTCATTCTAATTCACATGAAAAATAGAATAGCCACCGTCATACCGCCGCCATGGAACTCAGTGTAGACGCCGCCAACTAAGAAGGAAGAAAGCTAATCAAAACTACTCAACTCTAAAGCAAATCAAGACTCTCTTTCTTCTCTAAATTGTGAGTATGATGATCTTAACAAGATTATTATTAAACTAATTAGATTAAGTCATGAATGGATTATAAGTGAATGATGTGGATTGTCATATTTGTTATTGTAAACCTTATGCTATGATGTATGTTGTAAATCCTATGTTATGTGATGATGATTCCTATATGTTGTAAATCATGCCATGATGATATTGTATAGGTTGTAATTTTCTATGCTAAGTTGTGATAAATCATACATGTTATAAAGTCATGATGTTATTATCTATGCTAATTAGTTCATGTAAATCAAAACATAATGTTTGGGCTATGTTGATCTATATGACAAACCATGTATGCAAGTTTAGATTGATTAGTAAAGATTATGAACATATGCCATGACATCTATTTAGATCTAGAATTATGACATCTAGAATCATGCTATGACATATGTGAATTCTATGTATTAGATGCTAGTTCACACCATCATTATGTTGCATAAAACCCCATATGCAAGTTTACACATGAATTTGGGTTATGATCATATCATGAAAATTGTGACATTTAACAAGTTGACACCTTTAGATCCTTAACATGTGCAGTTTATGAAAGTTTCACCCCTATTATGATTAGATTCATTTTAATTGTCTATATGTTGTGATAATTTACCTTTGTGCTATGAGTTAGACTATTCGAGTCTAACGTATATTCTGCGTTGAATAAGAGAACGTATAACGTGGGGTAGGTGTAATATTAAGGATTTAATATTAAGAAGTTGGGGTGCAATTGATATGATTTTCCATGCCATGGATGGATGGCCATAATAGAGTCAGTTATGGACATCATTAAAATTGGAAGTAATTAATGAATTGAATAGGGATATATTCAAAACTGGGGTAAAAGATTATAAGTGATAATCAATGCTTAGGACACGAGGTTGGACTCGTTTGTGACGTAAACCTGCCCGGACCCGCCCGGAAAATCCAGTTGTCACAAATGTCAGCCCAATGTGAGAAGTCCTAGGCCTAAACTAAAGCATAACAGTTGTAAAGACACGAGGTTAGACTCTTTTATGGTGTAAGACTGCCCGGATCCGCCCGGCAAATCCAGCTGCCATAAATGCCAGTCCAATGTGAGAGGTCTTTATGAGGTTATGGCCTGAATGAATTAAGAAATACTTAACCAGATAAACATGTAAGGTGGGACATTGGGGTTAAATAGGTGCCTTGAGTGGCATGAGGAATCTAGTGGGTGCCCTTAGTGGCATGTAAAATACGATTAGTAAGACTTAACCAAACACACATGTAAATGAACATGACTAAGAGGTTTAAGTGGGATATACTAATGGTGACAAGCTTAGGTGGGTAGCTTGTGGGGGCCCATTTCAACCAGTAACCCAAACGTATCTTTGTGGGCTTGACCCAAGTCGAGGACGGGACACGCGTACTGGGCTTGACTATAAGAGGCCAAAACGGGGTAGCGGTGGCAATGCAAGTTCAATGGGTTTCATATGCGTGTGTGGACCCGGGCTGGTAGGTAAGACGTTGTTGCATCGTGTAGGTATAAGCCGTGCATTCTCAAGTTGTATCGGGTTGCCACTTTAGGGGAGTAATACACCCCACTGTGGGATCAGCACGGGTATCTACGAGTAGGGAGCCGATCGAAAGTGGGTAGTGGGGTACACCTAGTGGAAATAGGGGCAGATGGCACCTATGTAGTCAGCTAGGGGTATGCAAGGCTATTTATATAATTTCTAAGTGAAGCAAGCGGGATCAACTTTGAGGGTGACTGGTGTGGTGCAGTGTAGTAAATATTCGTTAGTAATTAGGTGTGCCTTTAACGTTATCTTTATCTGCTTTTTCGTACCCAATAGTTCATAGACATTTCCTTGTTTTCCAGCTTATGCCTTAGTCTAGTTATTTTGATAATAGTATTGTTAGAATTATCATACTCGCCAGACTTTATGTCTGACCCCCTCCATTTCTATCCTTTTTTCCCCCTCCAGGTCCTCAGGTTGGGCCCAGCTCTAGTGGAGTTTGATTGGATTGCTTTATCTCTCTTGGAAAGCTTGGACCGTTGAAGTAAAGTCAAGCTTGTTATCTTCTTTAATGGCTATTTGTGTAATGGGATTATGTATTTTGTTTTATGAAGATGGATATTGTACTTGACTCTAATTTATGGTTTTATGATGTAACAAACATGTTTAATTTCCGCTGCAATAAAATGAAGTTTTAGATTTCTAAGTACCACTTATTTTCTGTCTTATTGTAATTTTTCTGTTCTATATTCACTTAAAACCTCCATGGAAGTTAATGCATTCCCTTTTGTGAGTAACATTAATGGACGTGGGGTGTTACACGTGGTATCAGAGCTTAAGGTTACCAGAACAGATAAAATTTTTAGAAAAACTATTTTTCTAAAGTATTTTTGGAAGAAGTGTTTTCAGAAACAGGTCTTAATGAGTAATTTAATGAGGAAAGTTTTTAAGAAAAACATAATCCCCAATAGCCATATATTTATCTTTCGAATTCTCCATTTTGAATCTTTCCTTTTTCGTTTCAGCATGGCTGAAGATCTTAACCTTCCGGACGGTGTAACGATACCAGGATGGTATAGGAGGTTATTAGAGGCTAGGGCCGCTGCAGGTCCAGCCAATGTTCCTCCACCACCAGTTGCACCCGCTCCTCCTCCTCCTCCTCGAGCTCGTACTTTTGCAAAGACGTGCAAGGAATTTAAGGCTATGGGTGGAAAACCCTTTCAAGGGTCAGAAACGTTTGTGGAAGCTAGAGATTGGCTTAAGGAGGTGGAAGAATTGCTAGAAATCTTTGAAGTGGAAGAAGGGAGGAAAGTCAAATTAGCAGCTTGGTTAATGAAGGGAGAGGCCTCGTTTTGGTGGGAGGTCACTAATGGGGAGCGTCCTGTTGATTCTTGGGCGGATTTCAGACGTAGGTTTTAGGCGAAGTTTCTCTCAAGGGCAGAAGAGAATCTATATATGGAAAGGTTCTTGACATTAAAGCAAGGAAGCTCA
This sequence comes from Allium sativum, assembly GCA_030737875.1. Classification (NCBI taxonomy): domain Eukaryota; kingdom Viridiplantae; phylum Streptophyta; class Magnoliopsida; order Asparagales; family Amaryllidaceae; genus Allium; species Allium sativum. Next base: position 851,556,719 of record CM060919.1, read on the forward strand.
TCAGTGAAAGAATATGTCAACAAATTTAATCAGTTAGCAAGGTTTGGCTTGGACTTAGTGAACATGCCGGAGAAGAAGGCTCTGAGGTTCGTTAATGGCTTGAATGAACCATTGCAAGGGTTGGCTATGACCCACATCCCTATGGGGGCCACCTTTGAGAAGCTAGTAGACATGGCACTCGTGCACGAGGAGAAAGGCACTAAAGCTGATAAGGCACCTGAGAAGAAAGGGGATCAGAAGAAACCACAACAGCAAAACAAGAAGGGTGGTAAAGACAATAATGGCAAGGGAAAGAAGAAATGATTTAACTATGGGACACCAGGCCATCTCAGCAAGGATTGCCGAAATAAAAAGAAGACTGGATGTTTTCACTGTGGCGATGCGGGACATCTAGTGAAGGACTGCCCAAAGATGGGGCAGAGGGCAGGGTCTACCTCGGGAGGACAGGTGCAGGCTCTTATGGCACCAGGGCAGGCAAGGGGACAAGTTCAGGCTCTCGCGGTCCCACCGCTGCAAGAACGAGGTAGAACCATTTCTGTTGAAAGCTTAGTTTTTCTGTTTGATCATCATGTCCGTACCTTATTCGATTCGGCCGCATCGCATTCGTTTATCTCTACATCATTAGTTGAATCAATGCACTTAAACACCAGTTTAGTAGAGAATCCCTTAGTTGTTTCGAATCCAATTGGGGGCTCAGCTTATTTGTCCATGATGTGTTTGGATTTGAAAATTTCTATACTTAGCGTTGAGTTTAGATGTGATGCTTATGTGTTAGGCTTCACGAGGCTATGGGCTAATTTTAGGAATGGATTGGTTATCCAAAAATGGGGCCTTACTTGATTGTGAAAGGAGAGTAGTTAGGCTCATGACTCGCCTTGGCAACACTCTCGAAATCTTTTGTAATCCCATAGATTCCGTTATGCTAAGTTATTTAGAATCGCTTGATGCGTCGGTGGAAAATCTACGATCTGTTAGAGTGGTCCGAGAATATTCGGATGTGTTTGAGGAGGTGAAGGGCTTACCTCCGAAGCGAGAGATAGATTTTTGAATATATCTTGTGGATAATGCGAAACCAGTATCTTTGCCAGTACGCCACATGGCTCCACGTGAAAGGTGGGAACCCAATAAGCAAGTGAAGGAGTTGCTTGAGAAGGGGTTCATAAGACGTAGTATATCGGAATGGGGTGCTCCAGTAGTATTTTCCACGAAGGCGGATGGGTCCCTTAGACTTTTTGTGGACTATAGAGAACTTAATAAGCTTACTAAGAAAAACAGACACCCACTGTCGAGGATTGACGATCTCTTCGATCAGTTAGTTGGCGCCTCAGTGTTTTCGCAGTTGGACTTAGCCACTGGTTTCCATCAGTTGGGAGTGGCTGAGGATAGCATTGACAAGACTGCCTTTAGGACTCCGGACGGTTTCTATGAATGGCTAGTGATGCCCTTCGGTTTGACAAACGCCCCCGCATACTTTGTTGATTTGATGAGTAGGGTTTTTAGGGAGTACCTTAACAAATTCATGGTAGTCTTTGTAGACGACATTCTGATCTTTTCTAAGGATAAAGAAGAGTATGCCCTACATCTTAGGGAAGTGTTGGAGACCCTACGAGCGCATAACCTTAAAGCTAAATTTTCTAATTGTCACTTCTGGAGGAAGGAAGTACGGTTCTTAAGGCACGTGGTTTCCAAAGAAGGGATAGCAGTGGATCCCGCGAAGGTGGTGGCCATCCAAGATTGGAAGGTCCCTAAAAATTCTACCGAAGTAAGAAGTTTCTTGGGGTTGGCTGGCTACTATAGGAAGTTTATCAAAGACTTCGCAAAGATATCAGCTCCATTGACACGCCTGACGAAGAAGAACCTAGTTTTCACATGGGACGTAGATTGTGATGATGCGTTCCAACGTTTAAAGAGAGCTTTGACCTCAGCCCCAGTCTTAGTATTTCCAGACGGGAGTAAGCCATTTACCGTTTATACTGACGCTTGTGGGACAGGACTAGGCGCAGTCTTAATGCAAGAGGGTAGGGTAATAGCCTATGGTGGAAGGCAGTTGAGAGCACACGAGAAAAATTACCCTACACATGACCTAGAGTTGGCCATTATTGTTTTCGCGCTTAAGTCTTGGCGTCATTATCTTCTTGGCGAGAAATTCGAATTGTTCACTAACCACAAATCTTTAAAATACTTATTCTCTCAGAAGGACTTGAACTTAAGGCAGCAAAGGTGGATGGAGTTCTTAGCGTCCTACGACTTCGAAATAGCATATACCCCTGGCAAGGGTAACGTGGTGGCAGACGCCTTAAGTAGAAAAAGACTATCCTTAAGTCCTTTGTTTGTTGAGCGGCGAAGTTTAGAGTTCATCTCTATGTTTTACTTTAGACCTTCCGTTGACTTTGTACCCGGTTTGCTAGCATCCTTGGAGGTCAGACCTACGCTTTTAGGACGGAATGGCGAGGCACAGCGAGATGACCCACAGTTGGTTGAGTTAGTAGAAAAGCTCAAAGGAGGGGAGTCATCAAGCCATCTCCATAGGTATACCCTAGATGATAAGGGTTTGTTACGTAGGGACGGTAGACTTTGTGTACCTCGAGACGAAGGTTTGAGGAAGGCTATTCTTGACGAAGCACATCGTTCGAAGATGACCATTCATCCCGGCGGGGACAAGATGTACAAAGACATGAGACGAGTTTACTTTTGGGCCGGCATGAAGAAAGATGTGGCCGAGTATGTCGCTAGATGCTTGGTGTGCCAACAAGTAAAAGCGGAGCAAAAGAAACCCGGAGGGTTGCTTCATCCATTGGAGGTTCCACTATGGAAGTGGGAAAGTGTCTTGATGGACTTTGTGGATGGATTATCAAGATCAAGGAAGGGTAAAACGGGGATTTGGGTTATAGTAGATAGACTTACTAAGAGCGCCCATTTCATTCCCGTGAAGAGTAAGAGGACTGCTCCATGAATAGCTTCTGTATACGTCCGAGAAATAGTTCGTTTGCACGGTGTTCCTTCTAGCATAGTGAGCGACCGCGATCCTATTTTTACTAGTGAATTTTGGAGAAGCTTACAAGAGGCGGTAGGGACTCAGTTATGTTTGAGCACCGCATATCATCCTCAGACAGACGGCCAGACCGAGAGGGTGAATCGTATTCTAGAGGACCTTTTGAGGCTATGTATCCTAGACTTTGGGGGTACATGGGAAGAGCATCTTCCATTGGTGGAGTTCGTGTATAATAACAGCTTTCAGTCTAGCATTAGCATGGCACCTTTCGAAGCTCTTTATGGACGACCTTGTTGTTCACCTACATGTTGGTGGGAATCTACGGATAAGATCTTTCTTGGGCCCGATATGATTAGGGAGACTTCGGAAAAGATCGACTTGATTCGAAGGAGGATGAAAGCAGCGCAAGATAGGCAGAAATCTTATGCAGATAAGAGGAGGACAGATCTTGAGTTTGATGTTGGGGACATGGTCTTTGTCAAAGTGTCTCCATTACGGAACGTTGTTCGCTTTGGGTCCGTTGGGAAGTTAACACCAAGGTTGGTAGGGCCGTTTCCTATTAAGGAAAGGATTGGACAGATGGCGTATAGAGTGGAGTTGCCTGAGAGACTTAGTAGTGTACACGACATATTCCATGTGTCACATTTGAGGAAGTGCTTGCACGAGACCGCGGAAGTGGTAGAGCCGAACTTGCTTAGAGAGGTGAAGACAGAGCGTGATGCGACGATTCAACAAGCTCCTACACGCATTCTTGGGTCGGAGATCAAGAAGCTGAGAAATCGAGAGGTCAGACTAGTCAAAGTACAATGGGGAGATGATGAGAGCAACGCTACTTGGGAGACAGAAGAGAAGATGCGTTCGTTGTACCCTTTTCTTTTCGAGGGTATGTCCTTTAATTTCTCCTTTATCGCTTATCTTGTACTTATCTTACCTTTATAGTATCCTCTCGCTAGTATTCTTGACCTTTAGTTAGGATAATCCTATGGTTGAAACATGTGTTTGAGACATGTAATGTATGGTGGATGCAAAGTGGATGCAAGTGTTTGCTAGTGGTTGCTCGTGGACGCATATACACACACAATTAGGCACTAGATCGGCTTAGTCACTTCATACTTCATATTGCATATAAATGGACGTATTTAGTAAAATGGATGTATGATGATTGTATTATCATATGGATGCTGCATTCAGATGATGATTGTGCACGCACATAGAGATAATATGTAGCATTAAGGAACTTTTGCATACATAATGGACGCATGGCATTATCATGATTTGCATTAAGGAGGTCAACTGAATCAGTGGACCGCCTGATTTTGCATTAGATATGGACGTATACACACATTGTGCATTTAAACATGAAAGCATTAGAAGTCTATAAGGACAATGGATGCCTGTGTTTGATGGTTGAGTAGATGGATGATTGGATGTTAGGATATACATTCTTCTTGACTTGAAGATTTCGGGGTCGAAATCCTTTAAGGAGGGGAGAATGTAACACCCCGTAATTCCGTTCATATTAATATTCACAAATTAAAGAATAACTAATCTCAGACGTAAGAATTGTGGGAAACAGGTTACGCCATTGTGTTCGTCTCGGAATTCTGGTTGAAATAGAGTCCGAGTTTGCGTGATTTGGACTTCGTATGAAGAAGTTATAGCCATCGGAAGTTTCAGAAAATTCAAAACAGATTTCAGAAAATTTAAAATTCAAATTCGAAGTCAAACAGGCTAGGCAGGAAAATTCCCGCCCAGCACCCCAGGTCGAATGGGGAGTCGACTGGGCAGTCGACACCCCCCCAGGTCGACTAGGGAGTCGACTGGGCAGTCGACCTGGGTGTCGACCTGTCCAGCCGACTAGGTTTTGGCTGAGCCCAATCTTGAGATGTTGATGTGTCTTTAGGGCTGAGTTGGCAAATTAAACGGTTCAGTTTAGTTCTGAGTTGATCTGACGGTCTAAATAAATCCTAAACTCTATAAATACCTAGGTAGCCTCTCATTCTAATTCACATGAAAAATAGAATAGCCACCGTCATACCGCCGCCATGGAACTCAGTGTAGCCGCCGCCAACTAAGAAGGAAGAAAGCTAATCAAAACTACTCAACTCTAAAGCAAATCAAGACTCTCTTTCTTCTCTAAATTGTGAGTATGATGATCTTAACAAGATTATTATTAAACTAATTAGATTAAGTCATGAATGGATTATAAGTGAATGATGTGGATTGTCATATATGTTATTGTAAACCTTATGCTATGATGTATGTTGTAAATCCTATGTTATGTGATGATGATTCCTATATGTTGTAAATCATGCCATGATGATATTGTATAGGTTGTAATTTTCTATGCTAAGTTGTGATAAATCATACATGTTATAAAGTCATGATGTTATTATCTATGCTAATTAGTTGATGTTAATCAAATCATAATGTTTGGGCTATGTTGATCTATATGACAAACCATGTATGCAAGTTTAGATTAATTAGTAAAGAGTACGAACATATGCCATGACATCTATTTAGATCTAGAATTATGACATCTAGAATCATGCTATGACATATGTGAATTCTGTGTATTAGATGCTAGTTCACACCATCATTATGTTGCATAAAACCCCATATGCAAGTTTACACATGAATTTGGGTTATGATCATATCATGAAAATTGTGACATTTAACAAGTTGACACCTTTAGATCCTTAACATGTGCAGTTTATGCAAGTTTCACCCCTATTATGATTAGATTCATTTTAATTGTCTATGTGCTGTGATAATTTACCTTTGTGCTATGAGTTAGACTATTCGAGTCTAACGTATATTCTGCGTTGAATAAGCGAACGTATAACGTGGGGTAGGGGTAATATTAAGGATTTAATATTAAGAAGTTGGGGTGCAATTGATATGATTTTGCATGCCATGGATGGATGGCCATAATTGAGTCAATTATGGACATCATTAAAATTGGAAGTAATTAATGAATTGAATAGGGATATATTCAAAACTGGGGTAAAAGATTATAAGTGATAATCAATGCTTAGGACACGAGGTTGGACTCGTTTGTGACGTAAACCTTCCCGGACCCGCCCGGCAAATCCAGTGGTCACAAATGTCAGCCCAATGTGAGAGGTCCTAGGCCTAAACTAAAGCATAACAGTTGTAAAGACACGAGGTTAGACTCTTTTATGGTGTAAGACTGCCCGGACCCGCCCGGCAAATCTAGCTGCCATAAATGCCAGTCTAATGTGAGAGGTCTTTATGAGGTTATGGCCCGAATGAATTAAGAAAAACTTTACCAGATAAACATGTAAGGTGGGACATGGGGGTTAAGTAGGTGCCTTGAGTGGCATGAGGAATCTAGTGGGTGCCCTTAGTGGCATGTGAAATACGATTAGTAAGACTTAACCAAACACACATGTAAATGAACATGACTAAGAGGGTTAAGTGGGATATACTAATGGTGACAAGCTTAGGTGGGTAGCTTGTGGGGGCCCATTTCAACCAGTAACCCAAACGTATCTTTGTGGACTCGACCCAAGTCGAGGGCGGGACACGCGTACTGGGCTTGACTATAAGAGGCCAAAACGGGGTAGCGGTGGCAACGCAAGTCCAACAGGTTTCATATGCGTGTGTGGACCCGGGCTAGTAGGTAAGATGTTGTTGCATTGTGTAGGTATAAGCCGTGCATTCTCAAGTTGTATCGGGTTGCCACTTTAGGGGAGTGATACAGCCCACTGTGGGGCTAGCACGGGTATCTAAGAGTAGGGAGCCGATCGAAAGTGGGTAGTGGGGTACACCTAGTGGAAATAGGGGCAGACGACACCTATGTAGTCAGCTAGGGGTACGCAAGGCTATTTATATAATTTCTAAGTGAAGCAAGCGAGATCAACTTTGAGGGTGACTGGTGTGGTGCAATGTAGTAATTATTCGTTAGTATTTAGGTGTGCCTTTAACATTATCATCAACGTTATCTTTATCTGCTTTTCCATACCCAATAGTTCATAGACATTTCCTTGTTTTCCATCTTATGCCTTAGTCTAGTTATTTTGATAATAGTATTGTTAGAATTATCATACTCGCCAGACTTTATGTCTGACCCCTCCATTTCTATCCTTTTTCCCCCTCCAGGTCCTCAGGTTGGGCCCAGCTCTAGTGAAATTTGATTGGATTTCTTTATCTCTCTTGGAAAGCTTGGACCGTTGAAGTAAAGTCAAGCTTGTTATCTTCTTTAATGGCTATTTGTGTAATGGGATTATGTATTTTGTTTTATGAAGATGGATATTGTACTTGACTCTGATTTATGGTTTTATGATGTAACAAACATGTTTAATTTCCGCTGCAATAAAATGAAGTTTTAGATTTCCAAGTACCACTTATTATCTGTCTTATTGTAATTTTTCTGTTCTATATTCACTTAAAACCTCCGTGGAAGCTAATGCATTCCCTTTTGTGAGTGACATTAATGGACGTGGGGTGTTACAGTCTGCCTGTTCCTTCACCTCATTCAAAACTTCAACTATTAAAGTACACAAGCTCTACAACCATTCAACTCCACCTATGATTTATGGTATAACCATTAAAGTACACAAACTCCATAACTATTAAATAGAGTTAATTTTTTCTATGTGGAGAGAAAAAATTGACTCTATATACAGAAATGTATATTAAGTTTTGAAACTAAAATAAGTTACTTGTTAACAAAGTGTGTTGGTATAACCAACCTATGATTTTCCACTTTTCTCAAGTGACCAAAAGCTTCCATTGTAAAAACTATTTTCCAATTAGATTTCAATGGTATAATCATTCAACTCTACCTCAAGCCATCAAAACCTTGTAAAAACTCTCCCTAAACACTGCTCTCCATAGCAAAAATTTCCCTATCCCATTCAATCCCAACAACCCTTTCCCTCCCTAAGGCAATAAAGCTCATAAATGTCCTCATGATAAAATCAGCTTCTAACGCCAACCTTACTCCCATCTCCCGTACACATTGAAAAGTCTATATAGGTAAAAATTTCGTTGAAGATGAAAAAAGATACCATAAACTATTAAATAAAATAACACGATTGTACCTTTCTTCATAGTGTATCTTCATCAATACAAGAGATTTATTACTTCATTTCACCCTGGTTAAATTGTCCATTCTCATGTTCCACCATTAGCACATCCTCCATTTCATCCATGTCTGACACATTCGTCCCTAACTGAAATGGTAACCATAATCTGTTAGAAAAGACTGTGAGTAGCTTACATTAAAGTAAAAATTGAGCATAAATATTGCATTTTTTTACCTTATTTCCTGATGATTCACAGTAGTTTCTTGTCGATGTGAAATTAAATCCCGAAATGTCCCTATTCGTGCTCCGATTCCATAATTTCGAGAACACGAATTAAATACAGATGATGTAGGTCTTCATAATTAAGCTTTGCATCCATGCCCATGAAACCGAGAAAAAGAATTGTTATTGTTTCGCATTAGGGGAAATTAATTTAGGGTTTGGGTATTTTTCTTGTAGAGAGAGAATGAAATGGATGAATAGGAAAAGCGGGTACAGTAAAACATTGGCCGAAAATGTTGGCGGGCTAAAATAGCAGCATTGATGTTTCTAATTTCTATATTTCTTACGTCAATAGTTGTTGTCACTCATCCAACGCAACGATATAATGTAACCAATTGGAGATTTTTTTGTAGTGGTTCAACGTCGCCCTCATCGAGGTCGAGGATCCGGACCCTCGCATCATACTCTCCTAGTTAGCAAAAGGCGTCCTCCTTACTTCCGAATTCAGGGCATGGATCGATCGAAAGCAGCCAAAAAGCCTTGACACTTTCCATAAAAAGGCTAGGTAATACTTATGTCAAGAAGAAGCGAGAAGAAACTGACTCTCCAGGGCCAGCCTTCACAACAATCCACATGCAGATACCATCAATGACGATGTCAAGGGGAAATAGATTGGGGGCTCTTCGGTAGTGACAAGAGGGCAGGTCCCCACAAACAAAGGCCGAATAACGGTAGGCAAGGAGGCTGCAGCAATGGCCAGGTTCCTATGGAACCCAAGAAGCTCGGCCCTTACCGGGTATACAAGACCTACACTCCGCTGAATGAAAACTCGGTAACTATCTACCGAAAAACGTGCAACACTCTTCAATAAAAGGAGTCGTACAACAGGGAATCCACTAATCATGAGAGGAATACTGGCAAGTACAGTCGATACCACGACATGTACGGGCATAATACCAATGACTATCGTCGGCTCAAAGACACAATCGAAAAGCTTATCCGTGAGAAGCGCCTTGAGCGGTACGTCCAGAAAGCATCATGACTCTCACTGGCATTAAGCAGATTTTCTGCAAAGCCTAACGCTCACCCCGCTGGCCGCAATTGACGATGGTACCTCTCACCAGCCCCGAGTGGCAGAGGACCCACTGAAAATGGATCTCCTTCCACTTGCAGACCCCGAAGTCCATACGACTCGAGCAAAGATTCACACGCTTAATAAGAAATATGAGAATGCAGCTCTCGCGCTAGGTGTTGAAGACTAACATCAACCTTATGCACCAACTTCAAGAAAGTCAACACATCATTATTCTACTCTAGTTCGCTCATAACCACGCCTACTCGTGGTACACCGCATCGGAAGTTTCTTCTTTCGGAGTTGGGGGCCTACATCGAGGAATAAGGTTAAGCCTCATTAAAAACATCGTCGTCCGCTCCAACACTCATGCGATGACAGTAACAGCAACACGGATGAGAGGATGATCGAACCGTCATCGCTTATGACCGAGGAACACATTAACAAACCGGGCCCAAATAACCAATCTTCTACTCAAAAGAGCCCAATTATCGCCACTCACAACCAGAGTCGTACTCTTCCAATAGCTCGTCGAGCCAGAGTACTTCCGAACCAGGATGTACACCAGGTCGCCCAACCTCGACAGCCATACCAAAAGCAGACCATCTGTGACATGAAAGAGAGTGAGCCAAACATGTACAACAAAAGACGTCGACGGAGTGGAACTCCCGAAATTCGTCAAAACTAATGGGTTCCATTAGAAAATTTCCCCTCTGGCATATCTTCCCGACGTGGTCCGAATAATCATAAGAGATATACGGAGAAATGCCAACCACTCCAGAGAAGCCCACTTGAGGAATAATCCATTCACTAGGATCGTGCACAAAGCTGAGTGGCCCTGACGCTTCAACACACCACATGTGGCATTCTATGAAGGCTGACTGACCTCTAATCTTGGCAATATCAGAATCACCATCAGAAATGCAACGCATCATCCCGGCCATCCCCGGCTTTGATACTCAAGCCTCCGCTAGGCGGACTCAAACTGTTATGAGTCCAAACTTGATGCCTACGCTTCTAGCATCCAACTGGGCCCAAGTTCACTTCAACCGACTTCCACAACATCATGTAATCGAAGTTGGAGACTCACGGATTGCCTAAGACCTTCCATCAGGAAGGTGCACTAGGCTCCAAAGTCCTGGATTAGATCACGACCTCTATAATGCGGCCGGAGCTCAACCTCCAATTATCGCCGACACGATCCATGGAACCGTGAGGGAACCACAGGGGCACGCTTACGACATCTACGAAACCAGTACAGGGCATAATCCATTCTTGTTGGCCACTCTTAATACCGAATGGCGCAAGCGCTTCGACATATCGACACTCGCCCCATACTTAAAGAAGCCATGATTCTCGAATCTTCATTAGCCGCCACAAATGGCACATGGGTTCGTTACACGTCGCCCGTGCCATAAAGTGCAAGAGCTTCCCTATCCTTGTCCAAGACGGCTCTATTTGGGTTCTCTCGACTTTCACCTTGAACTATCCCAACTCTCGACTAACTCAACAAAAGATTGGTCGTGCAATCCAGGTTGCACATCACGACCCCAGAGACATCCTCTCAGTCTTGATCATTTACCAAGGCACCCGTGAAAACTCTCAAAGGCTATCTCGCAAGATCCCACACCGCCTTGGCTGAAGTCGAGAAACCTCCTCCTCAGATCACACTCATCTAGCTCACAAATGGCATACAACCTGATTCCGAACTTAGAGCATGGACCGATCAGAAGCAATCAAAGATTCAGGAGATCTTCTGCATTAATGCAGGCTACTTCCTATGCCAAAATATAGCCTAAAGGAATCATGCCGCTACCCTCAGCATCCTGCCTTGTGACGACACTCAAAGCTCCAACAACTATGATTCTATCGCTCTACGCAATCTTGCTCACACCGGCAGCGTCAGAGGTAGTCGTAGCAATGGATGGAATCGTCTTGACTCACATCTTTCCACAGCTATACTGCTCTTAGCAACACCCTCGAGAAAATCTATCTTGCAATCTGCAACTTCGAACCATGCAAAAGGCCAAGACCTGAAAGTCCGACGAGCACACCAAGGGACTCTATAGGATATTGTCGGTTCTACAACATCTGCGGGCACAACGCAAACATGTCTCGTCACTTGCAGAATGACTGCGAGGAATTCATCCGCAATGGGAACTATGAGCCACTCAACTCTCATCAATGATTCCCACTGCACGGGATCTCTGAGCCACTCAACGCCCATCAAAGATTCTCACTACGTGGGACCTTCGAGCCACTCGATGCTCATCGATGATCCCTACTGCATGGGATCTCTGAGCTACCCACTCATCAAGGATTCCCACTAAACAGGACCTGGACTGACAATTAATCCCTTAAGATTGTCCCCCCACCTCGTCAGGACTACAACTTCCGTGGCGTAGTTGACTCTAGGTTGACATCAGGGATACAAGTTTACAACTCCTCCCTGCCTCTGCCTCCCTCATTAAAAGCAGAACAGAAACTAAAAGCAAACTTTCTCCTATAAAAGACACCTACTTTTCGCTATGTCGTGGCCATTTTTTGTCCTTCACACGGCGCTCCCGACCTCCTCCAATCAGCAGGGGCACGTTAGGAAGCAACCGGGGGAACGTTCGGAAGCGAGCCCGAGGATTCCAGTTCTCTGTCATCCCCAAGACCATCGTCTATGATACAACAATCCCCGAGGTTACCATTGGAGATATCGGCCATCGACTCATTAACATCATCAGCTCGTCCATAAAAAAAGGGGGCAAGACAAAAGATTCAATAGCATAATGATGGCATACACATTAATGTTTAAAGGTAAAAAAAATAGGACCTCGATCGCAATTGTCGACGAAAATGTCTATTGGTAAAGGGTCCCAACCTTTCCAATAGTCGTTACTGTTGCAATTCAAACAGAATCATCCACTCACGGATAGATGCCTTATTCTGGCCTAGGTATATATAGGCCTGAAAAGAAAATTGATGAATGAAATGAAAATGCAAAGCAAGGCCACTTCTCCAAGACACACCTCCTCTTTGCTGTATCATAGCCATCCTCCTCAAATGAATGCTTCGGCTACTTGGGGCACGATTGGAACCTCAGCCAAGGGCCCGCGCGAGCGCACATCGGCGACCTCATCTTAGAACGGGCCTTTCCTCTACCTACAGGCCTCACTCCTCGTTAGGAAGGCCCATACTCATACAATGGAAGCTCGGCGATGGAACTTTCAAACTCTCAACCATGGATAGAGCCGAACTCCCAAGGGCACGGAACAACAAACATGTTTACCTCTACTCTGCACAACTTAGTGTACAATTGATCCATGCCTTACAACGATGTCTTGCTTTCCTACAATTCAAGACATTATAAAGGCTACCACTACCAGAGTTGTCCTTAGAATTGATGTTCAGTTTCATATCATCCTTCCATGTTTGCTCCGTGCATGACGTTCGTAACGTGTTTGATTAATCTTGACAAACAGCTTGCGTGCAAACATTCGATCGCCGCATCGGCGTCCCAAGCACAGGAGTCAGTGCCACCATCCGAACCTCGATCCAAAATCGAGGCCAAGCAATATAGGCTACGTCCGGTGCCCCAAGCACGGGAGCCGCAACGCTACTCGAGTCGCCGGCCTGCGGCGCGACCGAGTATAAATAACCACTAACTCGAACCTCGGCCCCATGCCGAGACCGAGGATAAATCGTTCCGCATCCAAGTCCAGGTGACTTAGCGCCGACACCCAACGGCTGACTAAGAGTGATGAAAGTCTCTCTTCGCTGGTTACGAGTGTCAGTAGAATCTTGGCGCAGCACCAAGACCGACCTTGAATCGTTTCTCCCCGAAGCTCTCAAGGCTTAGGTGCATCCCATGGCCACGATCATACCCTCCGGGCTGATGATCCGGGCTTTTCTCCAGCGAATAAACGACGCCGACGGCTCGTCCCAACCCGATGAACGATGGGAGAGCCACCCACCTGGCGGACCGCATAACACGACGCCCTACGCCTTCGCAATACTTGGGATTAACCCCGGGGCACCCAAAATAGCAGGCGTACAGCCTGGTTTCGCAAATTACGGGTTTCCTTAGCTAAGGGAAACTTACTGAAACTAGCGCTCTATCTCACCCCTCCGGAATAATTGACCCGGGGAGCGGTACACAATCACACCCCTCTGGAATAATTGACCACGAGCGCGGTACACAATCGCTTTTTCGTTAGGTGTAACAATAAGTATGCTTATGCAAGTACGGGACGCCTAAAAACGTAAGATTAACATCCAAACACTTAACACAACTTGCGATCTTTACTAATTTGTTTTTCATTTCTACACACACACACACACATTAAACAGACTACATGTCTAACATTTTTACTCTCTAATGACAGGCTGTACATGAATACCACACCATGTCTTTAAGAACCGAAAGCGAGAACCGCACTCGCACATGCTATCGGTATACCTAACCCAAAGTATCTATAATTCCTTTAACAATTACTGATGCTACTCATCCTTTTCTTTTCTTTTTTCTGTACAGGTTCGGCACTTGGCAGGTCAACACCAGTAATGGGACCCTTCCTTCCAGAAATGCTTCCTCCTCTACTCCTCACATGAGTAACGGATTCATGAGACATCGATGTGCACCTCCCGCAATCATCTTTGCCCCCTTTTGATGGGCATCATCAATAGCTTTCCCTTTTACTAGCCTACTCAGAGGCACTCCCCTCCTCCGCCTCAATATCGACCTACTTCTTCGCCACCACAGCGGCAGATTTCTCCTCAGCATCATGTCTAGCTTTTGCCCATGCATTTTGTATGACAGCCTCGTCCAGTCAGTCTTCCCCTCTGGCTGCGCCGATTTTGCCAGCTGATGGGCTTCCTGATCTTCCACCGTAGCTTGCATTGCATGCATACGTACGTCAGCTACACTTGTCGCATGAGCGCTTTGACTAACCACAACTTCTCCCCCTCCAAGGAGGCTCATATAAATATGGGATCCCGAAGCCATGGGTTCTCCTACTTCTCCAGAGTGTTCCCGCTGCAACTCCAACCAGGACTCCGATGCTTAAGGAAGCCCGGGGGCAAAGCCTGTTGTTGCCTCCGCTCCAAGGGGGAGTCCAGCAAAAGAAGAAGCTATTTGACTGCTAAGGGTTCATTACTTGCATTTTCTTTAGTTAGCAAGTACTCAAGCTAGGGGGCAGTCCCCCACCTATCTCTGCACCAACTTACTCATCGCAGGACTTGAGGAGGATCCCCATCAGCTTCCGCGTTGGCATTTCCATCACCACAACATTCAGGGCAACCAATCTAAAGAGGAACATACACCTCGCCACAAGGATGATCCAGACCCAAAAGCTCGGGTCTACGAAACTTCTAACCTCCTACCAATACTATGCAGACCGGACGTAGAAGCCCGAATCAAAGGACAGAGGGAGCAATACAACCACTAGTTCCTCAAGGAACTGGAGAATTTAGACAAGTTTTCAGTACGTGAAATAAAAAATTCATACCGCGATGCAAGTTCTCGAGTTTCCATGACCGGTTCATTGGGTTCCCAAAGTCTCAATGTCTTGCTAGCAAGCTCATACTTAAACGCAACGTGAAGCTGACTCACACCCCTCGATACAACAACTTCCTACCTACAAGCGCATCGAAACGTGGTGACGACACCTAGTTTAAATAACTATGGCAGTGATTACCGGTAACCATCAACACCATTCTCGGGTCGGAAAATGGTTGTAACTTAATTAGGTTGGAACTAATGACTCAACCGTATGTTTACATCGTATGTGCATATCCGAGAAGTCAGTCCGAATTTGTCCATCTCCATAATCATTCGCCAACTAGTTGTGTTACATTCAAACTTCAATTACAAACCAGGCATGAAACATTGAGCAATGATCCGAACTTGCTAGCTTGTCCCTGACGTCAAGCAGAATCTAGCAAATACCCGGGAAAAGGGGCATACCCCTACGAGTATCGCACTGGCCTGGCAATCCCAAGACCAAATCAGATCCCCTACAGTCCCTATTCTGGAGTCATCTTCACCACATCCCTTGGAGTTACCATCTTGAGAGCTCCTTCACCTCGCAAGGAAGGTAATCCAGAGCTAGAGTACAGGCTTTGGAGGCCTTTTGGCTTTCCATCAGTGCCCGGACTCCACAAAAAGCAGACACTCCACAACATGATGGCAACCTTTAGCCTCAACAACTGACGCCATGGCCATCGCCAACCGCCAGCGTAACGCTTGAGTCAAGATGCAACTGCATTGTGGTCGGGTCATTGATCGGATCCCGAAACTAACAGCTCAACTATGTGTCAACATCCTACACACAAATTCAAGCCGCCAGTCTAAGCAAGCCCATTCTTTGAGAACCGCATCGCAAGACCACACCTCATTGATCACTGTCCGTTCATCGGGTGCCATGCAAATGTTTAGGTTTACTAGCCCAAGCTTGGAGCCAAGACTAAGTCATCAGAATGTAAAGTTACGTATCGTGCTGCCACGCGCTTGTTAGATTATCACATCCCTCAAGCCAGCTTCGACCTCTCAAAAAAACAGGAGGATTTTTTAAGTGTCCGGGAAACGAAGCCCACTCCCGTATTCACACATACTTAGCTACCTTTATCTAAATTCCTAATTCCATTTCCCAGGATCTGCCGCTCCACATTCTTCAGTGCCAAATCTGGAAGACCTATTACTTTCCATATCTCTCTTCCCTTCTCCCGAAAACCTAACAACACCTCGAACATCCAAAGTATAAAAGAAGTATTTTGGTATCCCCCATGCCTCAAGCTAATTTTCTGTCCGGAGAAGAGAAGAGGGGAAGAACCTACCATTAGGGGATCGGCATACCCCGAACGAACATTAGGGGATTGGAATTTGGGATCTTACACCAAGCTATGATCATATTTTGAAGCACTAGCTACCAAGTCAATCACGACTCAGCGACCACTCGTGTACTCACCAAATGCCTTATCATAAAAGTGCATGCGCTTAGCATTTGGGACCAACCTCGCCTAAAAGGAAAATGTACGTGACTACATGCCATAATATATACCAAGTATTGTCCTAACAACGACATCTGCATATGCGAGTTGCCGAAACATTGGTCAAGGGGACTATCTTGGATCGATGAATAACTTTGGCTTCGCAAATCCAAGTGACCCAGCTAATACTCCATGCTATCAAGCCCCATCCCAACAACGTTTCAGCAACCACTTAGGGCGATCGCGCGCCTAGGCCATGCCAATGACCATGCATACATGCTTCCTCAACCGAGCAGACCGACTTGATTCAAATGCACACACACAAGACTTAAGGGTTCAAATGTACACACCAAACGATCAGCTCTCGATCCGAAAACTCCTCGAAAACCAAAATTGTGTGATTATCCGTCCATGGCAGGCAATTCACCTTCATATTACTCATTCCAACTCAGATCGCATCGCGCGACACCAAGTGCAAACGTGTGAATGCATACGCGATTCAGACCCGACAGCGAACCGTTTACACTTTGATGCAATCGGGTGTCGGCAACTAACAACCAACCTCCCTAACCTACAACAATTAGGAGCCTTGGGCAATTGGCACCTAAGCGGCAAGACTCAAACGGGTCAAAGAACTTTACAAAGCCAGAGTCCTAAATTCATACCGATAGGTTTTAACGATGTGCCTCAAACGCTCCGAAGAAGCGCTCTCCCAGCACACAACTGAAGGAAAAGGTCACGATCGGTCACTAAGCATGCTACATAGATCATCCCGTCCATCGCCATACATGTCTTACTTCAAAGCACGTCTCATTCACATAAGACATACTTTGAAAGGGAAAATGTTAACCGGCCTTTTTGTCTAGTTCCCAAAAGTACGCAAGACATGCTCGACTCAACATATCGCGTGATATTACAACCCAAAGGCGTCGCTAATATCATCCGGGGTCCTGTATCAGAAAACTCGTGTTTGGGCACTAGCAGGATGTCGCATCCCTCGAACGCGACCTCCATTAGTATCCGTCCTCATCCAAGCCGGAGGCGAGCCGTCAAGCGGGGCCGGGCACAGGCCGGTGGAAGTCCGGGGCCCACAGTCCCGGCGGCGATCAACCTAACCGGTTCGGTCGAAACGGTGGGCGCCGCCCGATTCATCCGATTTCCGCCAACAAGTGTGTTACCCAGAATCACCAGATCGACTCAAAAGTCAGGATTTAGCTAACGACTTCCGCAAACCTCGCCACTCCTCCAAACATTGCAAAATAAAGTCCTAGAAGTCCGAGCCGTGAACTCGAACCACGAGCCATCAAAGCGCCTATACCCAGGGCCTTCGCACCACCCATGAGGCGGACTTCGCACCCGGCAGATGCGAAAATTCGCACCCAATAGGTGCGAATTTTCGCACCCAGCAGGTGCGAAAATTCGCACCCAACCATGGGTGCAAAAATTTTGCTAGTGCGCATGGCGGGTGCGAATTTCCTGCTAATACCGCATGGCGGGTGCGAAAATCTGCATGTGGTCCCCATTCTTACCTACTCCTACCTAATCCTACCTACCTTCATTCCTATAAATAGCCCATGGCCTCACACTTCAAAGGGGGGGATTTTCTTCACTGGAGACCTTCCTAGAGCTTCATGAGCCCCATTAATGGCATCTCCTATTTGAGGAAGAAGGAGAATTAAATACTCTCTCTCCCAAATACTTAGCATATAACAACTATGAAAGTGAAAGTAATGAGAATCTATGAGCATGGCTCTACCTTGTAATTCTTGAGTGATTAATAAAATTCCAACACCTTTCCAAAGTGGACGCAGGCCTAATCCACGGCCGAACCACTATAAATTCTTGTGTCATTTACCACTTTCTTCTATTTAGTCTTGCGACCGAATTAACTATTCCTAGTAATAAGAATCTTTGGTGTTTACGACATTTTTTGCCGTCAATAGTACAGTTTAAAGATATAAGAGATGATTCAATACTCACGAGTATTCAAGATTTCAAGAGTTCAGGACAAATATAATAATAGAGTCAAGTTTAGGTAAGACTCTGAATAGCAACCCAGGTTCAAATTCAAATTCTGTTTTTTTTTTTTTTTTGATTTCAAATTCTATTTTCAAATTCTATCTTTAATCTGTGTCTTCTCTATTTTATTTTCTTTACTTTACTTTTGATTTCAAATTCGAGTTTTATAAGTTTTATATATTTATACTTTTATATACTTATATTTATATAGTTTTAACTCTATAATTTTATGAATATGTTTATATAGTTTATATTTATTTATATGATTTCCTACTTTATAATATTCATTTATAACACTATGTTTGAATTCAAGAATTTCCAGAATTATATATATATATATATATATATATATATATATGTTAAAACACTTGAAAAATGCTCAAAAATTAGTTTTACACATGTATATGTCGACATACATTTATGCCCATATCGACATATAATTGTCATTTTTTTCAAAATTGAAAGGAAGTGTCTTTTCACTGTTTGTGACGGTTCGGAAACATTGCAACCTTTCAAATGTTATAATTAGGGGTTGATTTCAAATTTTTTATTAATTCTTCTTTTCTATCTTCATCTCCTTTCATTACATCATTATTATTTATTATTTTTATGATTTCTACGCTTATACTCTACCGAATTCAATTCTGTTTTCATTAAACTTCTTCTCTCTATACTCATTACTCTCAGAATCAAGTGCTATTGAAGAGCTATATGGTTGTTTGTAATTATTTGGGTTGTGTAAGTAATCGGTGGTATCCCTTGTAGCCGTAAAATCAAGGACAAGTAATCGGTGGTATCCCTTGTAACCGTGAAATCAAGGAGGTTGGAATCGGTGGTATCCCTTTTAGCCGTGAAATCAAGGAGGTTGTATTTGGATATTGATATAGTAATAAAACTCTGCACAATCCAGCCTTGTGCGGGACTGGACGTAGGAGCAATCCGAACTAGTATAAAATCTAGTGTGTGCTTTCCTTTTCTGCACTTTATTTTTGTTTATCTTTGTATTATTGTTTGATTCTGTCTCTGTGATTATTTTTGTGGTGTTTGATTCATATAAGTTATAGATTTTGTTTAAATTCTCAAAAACACTATTCACCCCCTCTAGTGTTTGTTTTTCCTTAACGATCCATTCCGCAATCCCTAATAAAACAACCCAAACAACCTATAACTTCACCATTTACCTCAATTTTAATACCCCTATACACAATCTTACCTTATCACCAAACTTGCATGGACATGACAATGGTTCATATGTGATATTATAGCTGAATCATTTTTTTTATTTACGTATGGAACCTAATACTTCACGTAACCCATTGCTTATCGGTCTTAGTAAACCCCACGGGTAGTGATATACCCCGATTTTTGAACGCCTTCACACTACTTAGATAGTCACCCCTAGAAATTGGCAGAGGTGGCCCTCGAACCTGAGACCTATGTGTCATCCCAATTCGTCCAGCTCTAACCAGCTGAGCTAGGAGTGTCGGGTTAGCTGAATCATTTTTGAAATCAAATTACAATGGTTCATGGCTTAGTCTTACTATATTGCTTGTAATAGAATCAAAAGGTATGGGGCTTGCAGTTGACACACTCTAAATTGAGCTATGGCTTTATATATATGTTTCTATTATGTTCAGTATAACAAATCATCCATATTTTTGAATTCATATTGATTATTTTTTATTAAAATAATAAAAATTTATAATATGACTCCAAGAAGGGATACATGCGACTATTGTTGTGTTATGCGGTTAGGGGCATACTCATGGACTTTGCACCTTTATGAGAGGAATGTCCGCCTTTAGCTGGCGATCAGTCTCATATGTTGAAATTTTCATAAACAATTAAAGCTGAAAGGCCTATGGATTGCCTGATATTGGTGAAATCTATGGGTAGGTGTACAATAATGGTATTAAGGATTTTCACGATATGATAGATGCGAAGTTGCAGCAGCAAGAACCGCTTGAACTTTTAGGAAACCAATCAAGGTAAGTTGAAAAAATAAATATTTTAGGCATATATTGGATTGCGTGTTACAATTTAAACATCCAGTACGAACTCAATGACCTTCGGTAGTTTCTTTGCATGTTCATGCACTCCTTTACAACATGTCAAGATGGTTCAAATAGTATCATGCAATCTACATGAAAAGTGTTTCCGTTTAAATTCTTTTGATACTTAATTTGGTCAGGTTTGTATTCAATTTGAAGTTCTTTTGATATTTTGATTTAGTCAGTGTAAATTGTGCTAGAATTGCTATTAAATTAACAGCTTCTTTTGGTAAATTTCACTACAATTTTCTGCAAGTATCTTACAAGCTTCCTTGTAGTTTAGTTTAATATTCCATGATCTTTCGAGTGAATACTGGTAATGAATATTTAGAAGAATTTTTTTTCTTATAAAACAAAAGATAATTTGAGGTCTTAAAATGTTATTTTTTGGAACAACCGAATATGTTGGAAGTAAGTATCATGTTGTTACAAAACAAGATGATGTAGGTAATAATCAGGAAAAAATGTCGTTCAAGTTATTTATTTCAATCTTGGAAAATGTTTTATTATATTGAAATTCTGAGTATGGTACTTCAGTATGGTTTATGCTTACATTATTAGCATAGTAATTAATTATGATGTGCTGGATTTATAGCATGTTCAAGTTATTACTATGGGAGGAGAAGTTGGATGCATGATCGACGAAGGGCAGTAGATTTTTACAGGAGTTACTAACGTTGTCAAGGTTAGAATAAGCTTTTTATCCGATATTGTTGTGTGGTCTCCATGCAGACTAAAAATAGAATGTAAGTTTTCTACTTTGAATTATAGGCTTGGAGTAAACAAACATCTGCTCAGTAAGCGTTGATCCCACCGGTCAAGTTTACGCATTGGTGGGTGTCAATGAGATTCTTTTTGCTAGAGTCTAGGTATTATTTAGTGCACAAATAGTAATGTTTATGATGTCCAATAGCTTGTAAATGTAAATAGACTTATGTTAATTTAATTGCAGGATGGTCAAATATTAGCTTGGAACTATAATATGGTAGGGAACTATTTTGAACCAACAGCTTCTTTTACAAGCCGTAGGCTTGCTGTGGTTTCTATAGTTGTGAGAGGATCAAGATTATATTCCGGTTCTATGGACCACGCGATAAGGGTAAGATTTATTCTTTGGTTATTTTTGTATCACCGGATTCTTTTTGTATGAATTTTGAATACTTCCATTCGGGTATACTCATTTAGTTATGTGTTAACTTATTTCGGTGTCTTCAAAGAAGTTTGGATGTTGTCACGCCATTATTTATTTATTAGCTGGTCTTTATACAACATACACATACCACATTAGTTAGCTGTAAATCTTAACATTTATCTAGTTACCAAATTAATTGTTATTTATTATTGATTGTTTCAATTCTGTGAAGTCATATGTTTGTCTTGCATTTTTCAGGCATATGTTTATTGGATCTTCTGCATTATATTGCATAAAACATAGTCATATCTATTTACCTACTAATGGTATTTATCTACTAATGGCACTCATCTTCAATATTAATCCATTGATTTATTTCAATATGTCTCTAATGAAATTTATTTAGAGAAGCACTAATTAAAATATCATATCTTTGTTAAAGTTTATTTCTGATATTGCATGTAGTTGTGGATCGTGAAGCTTTTCTATTAAGATCAAATTCAGAGATTTGCAACATTCAAGAGACCGTTGGTACAACCGTGGATGGGTTGACATAAATACTTCATTTCGCTATAGTAGTATGTGCAATTTTAGCTTTATGGTGTTGTGTTGTATTGTATTTTGGAATTGTCACTACAACATGCATTTAGATTATGTGTATGGGTTACATTTTTTAATATCATAGAACTTTGAATGCAAATTTAACTAACCTTTTCAAATGTCCGTTAGAATTTAGTGAATCTAATTTTATCTTGTCTATGTCTATTGGAAAATGTATGTTTAATTATTTCATGGTAATATATGCTTTCATTGTTACACTATTAAATGCAGATGATGGTGAATTATAGCAAACAAATGAGTTTTTTTAATTTTGCAACGAGCATATAGTGTTGCAAATAATCAAATTGCAACTGTTTTAAATAGTTGTAGTTGAGTCATTTACAACAGTCAGAAATACTCACTATTCCAATGTTTATTCCAGGGTTGCAAGTGGCATTTGTTGTTGCAAAAGGATCTGTTGCAACAACAAATACTAGTTGAGAAAAAGTCTACTACAAAATAATATTGCAACTGGCAATAACAGTTGTGAAAAGAGACCCACCTATTGCAACTTTGGCTATCTAGACAGGAGCAGACCTGTTGCAATTGGCCTACTGTAACTGAAATTGACAGTTGCGAAAAAGGTTTTTTGTTGTAGTAGAAGCACTCAGCTCATCCTTGCTAGCTGCAATTTCTTCCAATGAGCTCCGATTTACAAACCATCTTCTCCGTTACAAAGCTACTTCCGACCACTTCAATTCTAGCCTATATTGCATCACAAAATTTATCACTTTACAAAAATAATGTATGGCTATATCTATTTATATACCATAAATAACTTTACCTCCATGTTGATCTTTTCTGAAACCTTAAGGATATCCTTATTTGGAAAAAAGTTGTTACTAATAAGAATGAATACATAAATCCTCTTTGTCCGCATTGTATTCATTTTTGCTATTTTTTCCACAATATAAATAAAATTTCACCATATTATAAATTAAATTAAATTTAAAATACTCTCAATCATGAAATTCTATTCATAAAATATCAAGTGATATTTATGCATAATATATTTGACATTCTTTTCCTTAACTTTTAACAAATGACTATTTTTTAACCATCGGTATTGATACTAATATGATTCATAGAATGATAAATTCTATCTAGATTTCTATACAAATTGAATCAAGTGTAAATTTAACATCAAATTTTGAAGTAATGAACATCCTAATATTGAAATTTTAAATTTGAATTTCCTTATATAAATAAATAAGTAAATTTGAATCCTAGATGTATTTATCTAAAATTTCCTATAGTGAATTAGGAGAATTATCATAATAAGTTTCTTAATTTGGGAAATTCATGAGACAATTAGTAAGGTTTGATATTTGTTTTGTTTCATTTCGAAATAATGATAATTTATAATATACGTAGCATATGTTAAGTAAAATAATGGTGTAGATAATTCTGGTAAATTTTTCAGTGTATGCGTAGTAAATCAGAATGTGTGGATATAGTTATAAAGGTAGTACTAAAAAAATGTAAACAAATTAAGCAAAATAAATTTTTTATTTCAAATATTTTTTATCAACTCAAAAATGCATTTTAGACTTTATAGACCTGGTAGATCCAAAATAGAATTTATTTTTTAATTTACATATTTCATTCGCTTTTGACTAGCTCGGTCCTTTTAGGTCGATGCTCTAGAAGCATAGCAAGTTAGTGGTAACCATATTATGATAAATATATTGTTATTATTTTTAAATTGCTTGTTGTGAAGGCAGAATAAAATCTTAAAAGTTTAATTGTTTGACTACTAATGACGCAACAAGCTAATTAATCAACTAATTAAGCATTAACCAATCAATGACGCGAAAATAAGCGAGCACACATCAACAATTTTTACATGTGTTCAAACCACTATTCTACATCTCACGACATAGCCCTTTTTAGAATTTCAGTAATTTATCTAAACTTAACCCACAATAATATTATTTGCAACATATTTTAAATGACAAATGAGAAAACTACATGATTTAACATGCAACGAATACAAATATGGTGACAAATCTCTCTAGGAGCATCTCCAATGCTTTAATAATTTGAATGTAAATTCAAACACGTGTCATCCATTAACATTTTGGTAAAATCAAACACATGTCTTCTCTAAAAGCTTCTCCAATGCAAGTTGAGTTTTAAGATCAATTCAATTAAGAATGGTTTTTTCGCAAACAAGAAATCATCTTCTTACTAAAATAATTCAAATGCATCAAGATTTGATCATGTTGGACAAAGCCATTCCTGTTGGAGAATGGAGTTTTGATGACAACAACCTTATTTCAATTTTCATTGATTATAAAAAAATATACTAACATTTCTGTCTAGAATACACACACACACACACACACACACACATATATATATATATATATATATGCAAGATTTGTATACAAGACTTAAATACTGAAGATTATACAGTTTTAGAGATTCAGAATTCAGAGAAGATTCAAGACTCATGAGTAATCAAGAAATCAATAGTTCAAGACAAATATAGTGATTGAGTCTAGTTTATATGTAAGACTCTGAATAACACTCCAGGTTCAAATTCAAATTATTTTTTTCAAATTCTAATTTTTAAATTTTAAATTCTGTTTTTCAAAGTTCAAATTCTAATTTCAAATAGTTTTTCTGTCGTACTTTAGATTTTAAATATAATTTTTTAAAGTTTATAAGTTTATATATATTTATATAGTTATATGCTTTTATAGTCTTATATTTATATAGTTTTAAATTTTATAATTCTGTAAATATTATTATATAATATATGTTTATGTTTTCGTATGATTTTATATTTTATAATACTCAATTATACCGCCAAGTTTTAATTCAACAATTTCCAGAATTATATATATAGTTAAACACTTGAAAAATCGTTTAAAACATATTTTACATAAATATATGTCGACATACATATATGTATATGTCGACATACAACTGTCATTTTTTCAATTTTCAAAGGAAGTGTCTTTTCACTATTTGTAACGTTCTAGAAGCGTTGCAACCTTTCAAATCTTATAAATTAGGGTTGAATTCGAATTTTTTAACCATTCTTCTTCTCCATCTTCACTCCTCTTCATCCCACCATTAATATTTCTTATTTTATTGATTTCTACACATCTATTGCCGATTTCAATTCTAATTACATAAAACTTCTTCTTTTCTCACTCTCTACTCATTACACCCTGAATTGAAGTGCTATTGAAGAGTTATATGGCTGGTGTAATCGTTTGGGAAGTGTTTGGGAAGGGAGTGTTCCTTATAGCCCTGAAATCAAGGAAAAAGAGCAGTGGTAATCTTGTAGCCGTGAAATCAAGAGTGGTTGGAGTGGTGTTAACCTTATAGCCGGGAAATCAAGAGGACTGTACTCAGATATTGATATAGTAATAAAACTTTGCGTAATCCAGCGTTGCGTGGGACTGGACGTAGGAGTAATCCAAAACAATATAAAATTCGGTGTATTCTTTCCTTTTCTGCATTTTATTTTTGTTTATTTTCGTGTTTAGGTTTGATTCTGTGTCTATGATCATCTTTAGTGTTTGTGTGATTCATATGGAAGATCATATAAGTTTTAGATTTTCATAAATTCCTTATAAACACTATTCACCCCCTCTAGTATTAGTCTTGCCTTAAGATCTGCATTCCACGTTCCCTAACAATTGGTATCAAAGCAAGGTTTTTCAAAAAGTTCATAATCTAATTTTTGAAAATATTAAATGGCAACCAACACTGGTAATAATAGTTCTTTAGTAGAGGATCGGTCCATTGTTAGACCATCACTGTTTAATGGTAGTAATTATTCATATTGGGCATGTAGAATGAAAATATATTTATAGTCAATAGGATTAGACACAGGGAATATCACATAGACTGAATATGTGGAATCCACGACCGACTAGCAAAAAAAGGCTGCTGCACAAAGCAATTCTAAAGCCATGAATATTCTATTCTGTTCATTGAATGGGAGTGAATTTAACATAGTGTCAGTTTGTAAATCTGCTTATGAAATATGGAAAACTTTATAAGTTACTCATGAACGAACCAATAAAGTTAAACATACTAAGATATTGATGCTAATTAATCAGTTTGAGTTATTCAAAATGAACGAGAATGAATTTATCTCTGATATGTATTGTAGATTCCAAGAGATAGTGCATTCATTAATAGCACTAGTAAAAACTTATTTAAAAGAAGATAAAGTCATAAAAATATTGAGTTCATTGACTTCAGAATGGGATCATAAAACATTGGCAATTGAAGAAGCCTATAATGTCAGTGAAATGAGGATTGAGGAGTTAATCAGAAAGTTGATGTCTTTTGAAGTCCAATTACATAAAAGAAGGAAAAATAAGCCAACTGAAAAGAAATCCATAGCACTTAAAGCAACAACAAATGGTTTTGATTCAAGTAGTGAAGACGATGAAGAAACAGCCTTAATGACAAGACATTTCATAAAATTTCTGAGATACAGAAGGAGAAATAACTTTCAAAGAAATAACCAAGGACGTTTAGGAAGAAATGATGATCGATGTTATAACTATAATAAACCAGGCCATATAAAGAGAATGTGTCCATATCTAGATAAATAAATTCAACAGACGGACAATAGCAACTCATCAAAGAAAAGAAAGAGGGCATATGCAACAACTTTAGATGATTCAAGTTCATCATTAAGTGATGAAGAGCCAGGAACCGTAAATTCAAATCTGTGTTTCACAGGAATTCAGAATTCAGAAAATTGCAAAGAAATGGATCTAAAAATCGGGTATGCCTTAATTAATTTTTAATTTTTTTAGATGAATGGATGCTTTGATTGCCTTACTTGTTTACTTTGTCTTGAATTTGAAATTTAAACGTTAAAATTCGAACTTGAAATTTAAAATTCAAATTTGAAATTTGAAATTCAAAGTAATAATATAATAATAAAATAAATTTTGATGTTTGTTAGGACTAATATTATTTCAAGAAATAGTTAAACCTGAAATATAAATCAATAATTTAAACCCAAAAGTCACAAAACTATATGTCCTTTGAAATTTATGCATGTACGTCGACATACATATGTCCTTATGTTGACATAAAGGCCTATAAGATGAAATTCAAATTTTGAATTTCAAAAGTTTAAACTTTCAAACTTCCCTCCAACTTTTCACCAACTCCCAAGGATTGAAAAAATGTCATTGATTTCAGAAAAATTGTGCCCATTCAATTCATATCTATTTAATCTCTCTCTATGTATATATATTCAATCTTATTCTCTCTACATTTCATTCAAAATTTAAACACCAATCTTCATATCTATTTTCTTCAGAAACAAATCTCTAATAGCTTCCTCTAGAAATCCTTAAACGATGAGATTATCCAAAACCATCAAAGGATATCTCAACAATGATAAAGAAGCAATCAAAACCTATGTTGACTATGTAGCAAATGCAAAAGTCAATATGGGAGCTTTCGCCATCTTTAGAGATTTTCCATCTTATGATCTTCCTTCTCCTTTCCATCATACTGAAGTACTGAGCTTGATTGACGCTCGAGATAACGATGAAGTGTGTTATCCGAAATTCATCAAAATGTTCTATGCAAATCATAATCGTGGCTTTTATGAAGGAGATGAAAATCAAATTTGGAGCAGCGTAAAAGGCACACAAATCATTATAGATTGTGAAATTTTGGGCAATATCTTGAATTGTAAAAGTACGGGCTCAGATTTTTTGGAATTCGGAATCGAAGAAATGGATAGAAACATATCGTCACATATGTGAAAGCAATGCTCACATGGAATTCAAAAATCGTTTTTTCGGCCCAAAAACAAGAATCGTAAACCTCCTCCTTCAACATACCATCACTCCTCATTCCGGAAACTTTAATAACCCAACTCTCAAAGTCCAAAAGGCACTCTTTGCTATTATTGGTTGCTATGATATCAATTGGTTCGATATGATCTTAAAAGAATTTAAGCGCATAGAAACATCAACAAGAGAAAACACTCTTTATTATGGAGTTTACCTTACTTGTATTTTCAAATATTTTGGAGTTGATCTCAAGAGAGAAGAATTTGTACCAAGAAAGGTGTTTGACTCCACAAACATACACCTTATGCAAATTCCACTCACTTTCAAGCCTTATGAGACATTTGAAGACAACCGAGCTCGAATGCAACAAGAACAAGAGCCTATGGATATCGAAGAAGAAGAAAAAACTTCTTTAGAATGTGTAGAGTGTCCACTCAACACTAGAACCATTTCCAAAGAGACGCTTGTTCAAAATCAAGTGAAAATAGTCAAAAATCAAAAGAAGCTCAAAAAGACTCTTACCAAAATGACTAAGTTCATGGGCAAAATAGGAAGAAATCATGGAATTTCTTCTTCCTCCTCATCATTTGCTGAAATCTAGCCCATCTAGTTTAAGTCATCTTTAATATTTGCTTGTATTTGCTTTCGAATCTAGTATTTAGTGTCTCGTAATTAGTTGGATGTATTTGCTTTTTAAGAAGTAATGAATGGAGCTTTATTTATATCAAACCATCTTTAAGTTAATGTGAAAACACTAGAATTAAATATATCAGTATAACATAATAAAAAATAACTTAAAATTGAAAATTTCAAAAAAAAAAAAAATAGTATGTCGACATACATATGTCACTATGTCAACATATAACTGCCAGATTTTCAAAATTGTTCAAAATTTAAATTCAAATAACTAACTTATGTCCATTCAAATCCAACGAAAGTCAAACCCTATTTAAACCTATTTCTTCTAGAAAAATTCATTATATCATTCCTCTTTCCTCTCTATTCAATTATTATCAAAAAATATGGCAAATCCAATTCATAACTTGAGTGAAAATCATGAAGAGACTTTGAATCCCTTCAAGAGCATCCTATCCGTAGTACTGTGAAACTAGCGTCATCTTGAATTAAGTCAAATCAAAATGGTAGAGCAACAAGAGAAGCACTTTGATGCCATACGTTGGTTAATATCTTCTCTTTTCAGAGATGAAGAAAACAATCTTGCTAAAGCACTGTAACACCCCACCTCCGTTAAAGTCACTCACAAAGGGAATGCCTTAACTTTGATGGAGTATTTTAGTAAACAGAACAGAATATCACAAGACAGATAAACAGTACTTGAAAAATAATAACTTTATTACAGCGAAAAAAACAGGAATCAGTATGGTTACATCTTTATCAAAAACTCAAGTACATCAATATCAGCCTTGTTCAAAACTATCAGAGTACAAAACTTTAAAAGCATAATCCCCACAGAACAGAAGCTATCCTGAGCCAAGCTATACTTTAAGCACTTCAAGCAGACGGAATCCGGATCAATCTAGAGTACTCCCTCCTAAGGAAACCTGGGGGGAAACGGAAGAAAAAGGGGCGAAAGCAAACAAGGTCAGACATAAAGTCTGGCAAGTCCAGTGATTTTCAGTTATGAACAGATAATAGTAATAATGACATGAACATAAAGCTGGACAAGAGATAACATCACCGGGTTTACAGATATACAGAAGATACAGAATGATGTAAATTATTACTTTTCACTTCTCTGCACTAATACTAGTTTAACTGGTTTAGGTGTTACCCTAACATGCTACAACAGAAACAGAGTCAGAATGATTTCTACTGAATGCTAGTATTGGGCCTTTTACTACCCCAACAGACGGAAACAGAATAATGGGCCTTTACCACCCGATCAGACGGAAATAGAATAATCCATACAGAAGCAGAATGTCAGAATTTAGTGTACACTAGAAATGGGCCTTTACCTCCCAAACAGACGGTACCACGCAGAAACAGACAGGTGTTGCCACCTAACAGAAACAGACGGTACCCACAGAAACAGACAGAGTTTAGTGTACCCTAAATCTTACCCCAAGCGATCGGCTCCCTAATACATAAATACCATGTGCCAGCCCCACAGAAGGGTGTATCAGTCCCTAAAGTGGCAACCTTTGAATGACACAGACCTATTTATAGATGTCACGGCGTCTTACATCCACAGAGGCAGACCGGGATCCATGCACGCACATGACCCGGTTGGAACGCACCATCAACATCCCTCGCCATTATCAGAATGAACCACTTATAATTAGTTCTGTAAGCGTGCCCGGATCCTACCTAGTGTGGGGTCAAAATTTTGATACCAGAACGGGTTACTGACTAATATGGGCCCCAAACAACAGATGACACAAGTATTTCCCCTCCTAACCTTGTGTCCCCAGACTAACAGATTTCAGATTAACTTGTTTGCAAGTTCAGACAGAGTTCAGATTTACTAGTTCACAGATCAAATCAACAAGTTTTCAGACTAACAGATCAGATGTACCGATTTAACAGATTTCAGATTTGTCTAACTTTGTATTGGGCCTACAGATTCATGAATGGGTTTACTACACATATTAGTCCAGTTGGTTTAACCCTATTTCCCCCAACACGTTTTAGACGTCATTCTTATCTCAGATTTGCATTAATTAGTTATTAATGCCCAGACCTCTCACATTAGGTCGCTAGCTTGTGGCCGCTGATGTGCCGGGCGGTTCCGGGCAGACTTCTGCCACAAGCCAGACCTAACCTCGTGTCTTAAGCAGGTTATGACTAACTTCTCACATTAGAACCTATTGTTTGCGGCCACTGGATGTGCCGGGCGGTTCCGGGCAGATTTACGTCGCAAACTCATTCTAACCTCGAGTTAGCCATATTCATCTTTGCGGCCAATTAATTATTTACCGTTTATGCGCACGCCCAATATATATGCCAATTCAGATTATATCAATAACAGAATGATCACATCAACTCAACTGATATAGCAGATTGGGTGACTTAACAGATTTAACTGATTTAGCACTTAGAAGATTTTGGCATATAACAGATTAGGCATCTCAACAGACAAATTTAACAGACTAGGCATTTCCATTTATTTAGCAGTTTAGGCCATATGACAGAACTAGCAGATTAAGCAACTTAACAAATCAGCAGGATAGGCATTTCAATAGATTAAGCGGATTAGTAGAGCAGATAACAGATTTAATAGACTTAGCAGATGATAGATAACAAATTAGGCATATCTACAGATTCAGTTTATCAGATTTAGGCAATTCAACAAATTTATCCTACACTTATATGCCAAATCATGGTCATAATTCATAATTCAACATAGGCTACAGATTTTTAGTCAAACATTGCATAGTACAGAAGAATCTCTAAAAACTCCAAATCATATGCCTAGACTCACATAAAACAAAGGTTGAATAGATGATCATGGGTAGACCTAACTCAATAGGTAAATTCCCAAATCATGGTATGAATTATGCCAAGTTATAGCCTTTATTGCCAATTATCCAAAATCAATATTTAGGCATGTTCACATTTATAATATAGGTCTTTTACGCCTAAACAACATATTCCTTTCTATTCAAATCATATGTCCAAGGATCTCGATCTAATATGTGATATGTCCTTTAGCTTAGATCAGATTTACAAGTCATATATTATCATATGATATTCCCAAACTGTCATATATGCACAAATCTAGATCTAGTTTTCAACCTATGTCCTTTATTCAAACCAGTCACAGATCAGTCCAATTATGCCATAGATTTGTGTTCTAAATTCCAAATCCAACCTATGTTCTTTCCTTAAATCAGTCACATATCGGTCATGCCCCATTTATGCATATTCATTTGATTGTCCCAAACATTTTAACGTATGTTAATCTTTTATGAGATTGGCTTAGGCTCGTGGTAGCCTGGCTATAAAACAGAAAACAGAAAGAGTTACAGAATAAGATAGATCTAAACAGAACAGAACAGACATAACCTCAGATCCAGATCTACAATTCATGTCACAATCAGAATTAACGTTTATATCGGAAAATAACTGTACCTGCCTTGATTGGATTAAGGAAAGAACTTTAGTTGTAGCGTCGTTAGTTGATTCTCTTTAACCGTTGTTGAAGCTTTAATCTTGAATTTAGATTGATGTTGATTGTCTTCTAGTTTAGATTCCAGCAGAGTAGCGATGCCATTTTATTTTTATTAAGAACAGAGGCAGAGTGGAAGCAGAATGGATTTGTGTGCAGAGAAGGCTGGGTTTGGGGCTGTTTAAATAGGTTTAGGCAGACGAATCTAGACAGAAACAAGGCCAGACACATCAGAACGTACCCAGGCAGAAAAGCAGTTTCGGGAGGCAGGTCGACACCCAAGTCGACACAGGTGTCGACCTGTGGGGGGGGAGTCGACTCCCAGGTCGACACTAGGGTCGACCTGGTTGGGGGGGTCGACTCCCCAGTCGACCTCCCTTGGTCTGGCGGGATCTTTTCCCGCCTACACTGATTGGCTGAATTTCGGGCTGAATTTTTCTGAAATCTTCTTTGGGTCATAACTGGGTCATACGGACTCCGATTTACAAAATTTCGGACTCTATTTCGCGTATTTTTCCGAGACAAACGCAATGGCATAGCTCGTTCTCCCTGATTCAGATTTTAAAATTTAATTCTGCCTTAATTCTTTATTTTATGCTCTAATTGTACTCAGATTTGTACTTCTTAAGTTTACAGAAAATATGGGGTGTTACATTCTCCCCTCCTTTAAGGATTTCGTCCTCGAAATCTTCAAGTTGAGAAGAATGTGTCCTACCATCCAATCATCCATCTACTCAATCATCAACCACAGACATCCATTGTCCTTATAGACTTCTAATGCTTTCATGTTTAAATGCATAGTGTGTGTTCATGTCCGTATCTAATGCAAAATCAGGCGGCCCACTGATTCAGTCGACCTCCTTAATGCAAATCATATTAGTGCCATGAGTCCAATATGTATGCAAATTTTCCTATTTGATACATTTCATTTCTATATGAGTGCACAACTGCTCATTCATATGCAACATCCATATGCTGATTCAACCATTTTGTATCCATAAAAATTTAAAAATGCTCACACATCCATATGCAGTATGAGAGTGCTTTCGAGTCGATCTAGTGCCTAGTGTGTGTATATGCATCCACGAGCAACCACTAGCAACCACTTGCAACCATCAAACATAACATGTCTCAAACACATGTTTTCATCCATATGATTCCTATTTATAGGCTGAATACTCGATCGATAGGATACGGTCGAGTGTTGGAAGCGAGTACAGATAAAACAAAAACTTGATTCCTAACAGACATTGGTTGAGAAAATAATTCCCCTAAGTGTCAACCCCGAAGACCGAAATCAACATCAGATTGACACCCAGAGGCTTATCCTCTTTAGACAATGTCAAAACTGGAAATCTTATCAGGAGTATTCAGATATTTACAGACTACTGGTACAGATCAGGTTCCCTAATGACTTCTTAGGAAGTTAAGCTTGATAAAATCATACCCTACGAAAACTCAGAATGTATGCGTCATACTTGACGCCTAACACAGATATCCCTCAAACCTTAACTTAAAACAGATAAGTCATACCCCTTGTGGGTTTGAGTCTACAGCAGAATCAAAAGCAATACTAGTATTCAAGTGCAGAGTATCAAGTACAGAATCAAAATGCCAGAATCAGAAAGAGTTTTAACTCCATAACCAGACAAGAAAATTAAACCTTCTACAGAAATTTTCCCTATTTCTACCCTATCCACTAGCCTCGAGAGTGTTGGCCTGCCCTCCAGAAGTTGGTCCTGCCCTCTGCCCTTGTCCACGTCTCTTCAGGCAGTCTCTAGTAAAGTGACCCATCTCACCACAATTGAAGCAAGTGCCCTTCCTCTTTCGGCAGTCCTTATTCAGATGAGTTGTGCTCCCGCAGGTAAAACACTTTTTCTCCTTCTTGTCTTCAGACTCCTTATCTTTCCTTTGGTTTTCCTTTTTGGGCCATTTTTTCTGGTTCTGCGGTTCTTCTTTCTTTGCCTCTTTCTTCTCGGATGCCTTATCCTCGTGCATGAGTGCAATTTCTACTAGCTTTTCAAAGGTGGCTCCCATAGGGATGTGGGTCATAGCCAACCCCTGCAATGGCTCATTCAAGCCTTTAACGAACCTCAGCGCCTTCATCTCCGGTGTATTTACTAATTCCAAGCCAAACCTTGCTAACTGATTAAATTTGTTGACATATTCTTTCACTGATGAGCTTCCTTGCTTTAATGTCAAAAACTTTTCCATATGTAGATTCTCTTCTGCCCGTGAGAGAAACTTTGCCTCAAACCGATGCCTGAAATCTGCCCAAGAGTCAACAGGACGTTCTTCGTTAGTGACCTCCCACCAAAACAAGGCCTCTCCCTTCATTAACCAAGCTGCTAAACGGACCTTCCTTTCGTCTTCTACTTCAAAGATTCCAAGTAATTCCTCCGTCTCCTTAAGCCAGTCTCTGGCTTCAACAAACGTCTCTGACCCTTGAAAAGTCTTTCCACCCATAGCCTTAAACTCCTTGCACGTCTTTGAAAAAGTATAATTGCGAGGAGGAGGAGGAGGAGGAGGAACGGGTACAACTGGTGGAGGAGCATCGGCTGGGCCTGCAGTGGTGGCCCTAGCCTCTAAATACCTCCTAAACCATCCTGGTATCGTCACACCCTCCGGAAGGTTCAAATCTTCAGCCATGCTGAAACGAAAGAGAAAAGATTCAAAATGGAGAATCAAAAAAAAAGATATATGGCTTTCGGGGGATTATGTTTTTCAAAATAGGCTTTACTTTTGAAAATACCTCCTTTTAAAACCTTTTTGAAAATAGTTTTCAAAAATTCTTTATCAAATCAGGTAACCTTCAGCTCTGATACCAAGTGTAACACCCCACCTCCGTTAAAGTCACTCACAAAGGGAATGCCTTAACTTTGATGGAGTATTTTAGTAAACAGAATAGAATATCACAAGACAAATAAACAGTACTTGAAAAATAATAACTTTATTACAGCGAAAATAACAGGAATCAGTATGGTTACATCTTTATCAAAAACTCAAGTACATCAATATCAGCCTTGTTCAAAACTATCAGAGTACAAAACTTTAAAAGCATAATCCCCACAGAACAGAAGCTATCCTGATCCAAGCTATACTTTAAGCACTTCAAGCAGACGGAATCCGGATCAATCTAGAGTACTCCATCCTAGGGAAACCTGGGGGGGAAACGGAAGAAAAAGGGGTGAAAGCAAACAAGGTCAGACATAAAGTCTGGCAAGTCCAGTGATTTTCAGTTATGAACAGATAATAGTAATAATGACATGAACATAAAGCTGGACAAGAGATAACATCACCGGGTTTACAGATATACAGAAGATACAGAATGATGCAAACTATTACTTTTCACTTCTCTGCACTAATACTAGTTTAACTGGTTTAGGTGTTACCCTAACACGCTACAACAGAAACAGAGTCAGAATGATTTCTACTGAATGTTAGTATTGGGCCTTTTACTACTCCAACAGACAGAAACAGAATAATGGGCCTTTACCACCCGATCAGACGGAAACAGAATAATCCATACAGAAGCAGAATGTCAGAATTTGGTGTACACTAGAAATGGGCCTTTACCTCCCAAACAGACGGTACCACGCAGAAACAGACAGGTGTTGCCACCTAACAGAAACAGACGGTACCCACAGAAACAGACAGAGTTTAGTGTACCCTAAATCTTACCCTAAGCGATCAGCTCCCTAATACATAAATACCCTGTGCCAGCCCCACAGAAGGGTGTATCATTCCCTAAAGTGGCAACCTTTGAATGACACAGACCTATTTATATATGTCACGGCGTCTTACATCCACAGAGGCAGACCGGGATCCATGCACGCACATGACCCGGTTGGAACGGACCATCAACACCCCTCGCCATTATCAGAATGAACCACTTATAATTAGTTCAGTAAGCGTGCCCGGACCCTACCTAGTGTGGGGTCAAAGTTTTGATACCAGAACGGGTTACTGACTAATATGGGCCCCAAACAACAGATGACACAAGTATTTCCCCTCCTAACCTTGTGTCCCCAGACTAACAGATTTCAGATTAACTTGTTTGCAAGTTCAGACAGAGTTCAGATTTACTAGTTCACAGATCAAATCAACAAGTTTTCAGACTAACAGATCAGATGTACCAATTTAACAGTTCAGATTTGTCTAACTTTGTATTGGGCCAACAGATTCATGAATGGGTTTACTACACATATTAGTCCAGTTGGTTTAACCCTATTTCCCCCAACACGTTTTAGACTTCATTCTTATCTCAGATTTGCATTAATTAGTTATTAATGCCCAGACCTCTCACATTAGGTCGCTAGCTTGTGGCCGCTGGATGTGCCGGGCGGTTCCGGGCAGACTTCTGCCACAAGCCAGACCTAACCTCGTGTCTTAAGCAGGTTATGACTAACTTCTCACATTAGAACCTATTGTTTGCGGCCACTGGATGTGCCGGGCGGTTCCAGGCAGATTTACGTCGCAAACTCATTCTAACCTCGAGTTAGCCATATTCATCTTTGCGGCCAATTAATTAATTATTTACCGTTTATGCGCACGCCCAATATATATGCCAATTCAGATTATATCAATAACAGAATGATCACATCAACTCAACTGATATAGCAGATAACAGATTTTAGCAGATTGGGTGACTTAACAGATTTAACCGATTTAGCACTTAGGAGATTTTGGCATATAACAGATTAGGCATCTCAACAGACAAATTTAACAGACTAGGCATTTCCATTTAGTTAGCAGTTTAGGCCATATGACAAAAATAGCAGATTAAGCAACTTAACAAATCAGCAGGATAGGCATTTCAACAGATTAAGCGGATTAGCAGAGCAGATAACAGATTTAATAGACTTAGCAGATGACAGATAACAAATTAGGCATATCTACAGATTCAGTTTAGCAGATTTAGGCAATTCAACAAATTTAGCCTACACTTATATGCCAAATCATGGTCATAATTCATAATTCAACATAGGCTACAGATTTTTAGTCAAACATTGCATAGTACAGAAGAATCTCTAAAAACTCCAAATCATATGCCTAGACTCACATAAAACAAAGGTTGAATAGATGATCATGGGTAGACCTAACTCAATAGGTAAATTCCCAAATCATGGTATGAATTATGCCAAGTTATAGCCTTTATTGCCAATTATCCAAAATCAATATTTAGGCATGTTCACATTTATAATATAGGTCTTTTACGCCTAAACAACATATTCCTTTCTATTCAAATCATATGTCCAAGGATCTAGATCTAATATGTGATATGTCCTTTAACTTAGATCAGATTTACAAGTCATATATTATCATATGATATTCCCAAACTGTCATATATGCACAAATCTAGATCTAGTTTTCAACCTATGTCCTTTATTCAAACCAGTCACAGATCAGTCCAATTATGCCATAGATTTGTGTTCTAAATTCCAAATCCAACCTATGTTCTTTCCTTAAATCAGTCACATATCGGTCATGCCCCATTTATGCATATTCATTTGATTGTCCCAAACATTTTAACGTATGTTAATCTCTTATGAGATTGGCTCAGGCTCGTGGTAGCCTGGCTATAAAACAGAAAACAGAAAGAGTTACAGAATAAGATAGATCTAAACAGAACAGAACAGACATAACCTCAGATCCAGATCTACAATTCATGTCACAATCAGAATTAACGTTTATATTGGAAAATAACTGTACTTGCCTTGATTGGATTAAGGAAAGAACTTTAGTTGTAGCGTCGTTAGTTGATTCTCTTTAACCTTTGTTGAAGCTTTAATCTTGAATTTAGATTGATGTTGATTGTCTTCTAGTTTAGATTCCAGCAGAGTAGCGATGCCATTTTATTTTTATTAAGAACAGAGGCAAAGTGGAAGCAGAATGGATTTGTGTGCAGAGAAGGCTGGGTTTGGGCTGTTTAAATAGGTTTAGGCAGACGAATCTAGACAGAAACAAGGCCAGACACATCAGAACGTACCGAGGCAGAAAAGCAGTTTCGGGAGGCAGGTCGACACCCAAGTCGACACAGGTGTCGACCTGTGGGGGGGGGGGGGGAGGGGGGGTCGACTCCCAGGTCGACACTAGGGTCGACCTGGTTGGGGGGGTTGACTCGTCAGTCGACCTCCCTTGGTCTGGCGGGATCTTTTCCCGCCTACTCTGTTTGGCTGAATTTCGGGCTGAATTTTTCTGAAATCTTCTTTGGGTCATAACTGGGTCATACGCACTCCGATTTACAAAATTACGGACTCTATTTCGCGTATTTTTCTGAGACGAACGCAATGGCACAGCCCGTTCTCCCTGATTCAGATTTTAAAATTTAATTCTGCCTTGATTCTTTATTTTATACTCTAATTGTACACAGATTTGTACTTCTTAAGTTTACAGAAAATATGGGGTGTTACAAGCACCACCCACAAAAGAAGATAAAGATTGTGAGGTCATCAAAAAGGATCCAATCTTTGGAGGAGATGAATGGGTAGAAGTTCCACGAGACATTTGGTTGTTTGGTATGATTTGATTGGTATGATTTGTTTGAATTTGTTTGGATTGTTTGACTTAAAACTGGTGTGTTTGTGTGTGTGTGTGTATGTTCACTGAAACATATATAAGTATTGCTTGGTTTGGTTTGCTTGGGTTTACAAAACTTGTATGTATATGAATTGATACTCTTGTAAATATTAAACATTTGGTATTGGTTTATTCTTATAGTCATGAATTTAGGGGGAGAACATTTAGAATTTCTTTTTGTTAATGACAAAGGAGGAGAAATTATAAAAAAAAAAGGATTAGTTTAAAGGAGACTATATAGGATTCATGAAGTCGGGGGAGTATTAGAAGGATTAGAATCAACCAATATGAACAGGTATTAATATTTTATAAATCAAGGTTGTGATCATCTAAAAGAGGGAGACTGTTGGAGAATGAAGTTTTGATGACAAGAACATTATTTCAATTATCATTGATTATAAAATATATACTAACATTTCTGTCTAGAAATATATTTGTATATGCAGATTTGTATACATGACTTAAATACCAAAGATTGTACCGTTTTAGAGATTCAAGAGATTTAGAATTCAGAGAAGATTCAGGACTCGTGAGACATCAAGAAATCAAGAGTTCAAGATAAATATAGTAATAGAGTCTAGTTTATATGTAAGACTCTTAATAGCACTCCAGGTTCAAATTTTTATTTTCAAATTTCAAATTCTGTTTTTCAAAATTCAAGTTCAAATTTCAAATAGTTTTCTATCTTACTTTTGATTTTAAATATAAGTTTTTAAAGTTTATAAGTTTATATATATTTATATAGTTATATAATTTTATAGTTTTATATTTATATAGTTTTAAATCTTATAATTTTATAAATATGATTATACAATATATGTTTATGTTTTCATATGATTTTATAATTTATAATACTCATTTATAGCATCAAGTTTTAATTCACAAATTTCCATAATTATATATATAGTTAAACACTTGAAAAATAGTTTAAAAAATATTTTACATATACATATATCATATGTCTACATACATATATGTATATAGCAACATACAACTGTCATTATCTCAATTTTCAAAGAAAATGTCTTTTCACTATTTGTAACGTTCCAGAAGCATTGCAACATTTCAAATCTTATAAATATGGGTTGAATTCGAATATTTTACCCATTCTTCTTCTCCGTCTTCACCCCTCTTCATCCTACCATTAATATTTCTTACTTTATTGATTTCTACCCTTTTACTTTGCCAATTTCTTTTCTAATTGCATAAAACTTCTTGTTTTCTCACTCCCTACTCATTACTCTCTGAATTGATGTGCTATTGAAGAGTTATAGGGTTGTTGTAATTGTTTTGGAAGTGTTTGGGTAAGGGTGTGTTCCTTGTAGCCCTGAAATCAAGGAAAGGGAGCAGTGGTAATGTGGTAATCTTGTAGCCGTGAAATCAAGAATGTTTGGAGTGGTGTTAACCTTGTAGCCGGGAAATAAAGGGGATTGTACTTGGTGTTAGACCAAAATTTTTGCCTAACACCCAAATGTTATGTGAAAACCTCACAATCACAGATTAATGCAGAAAAAGCAGTAAAATAAGAGGAGACACACGAGATTTTTATAGTGGTTCGACTCAATCCAAGCCTACGTCCACTTTATAGTTTCTTAAATCCTAAGAAGCTATTACAATGCTGTTTGTTTGCAGTTTATACACGAAATCCTCGTGTTTACAATGAAGAAGAGGAGATTAAAGGGAAGATTATACACGAAATCCTCGTGTTGTAATGTGGAATTCGACTTATAGGTTATGCAATAGCCTGGCGAAGAACCATAGTGGAAGCCATGAAAAGTTAGAGTTCCAAAAGTCCCCTGAAATGACCATCTCCTGGCGTATTTATAGGTGTAGAGAAGCAGCTAGGTGCTCTGAATTGGATCGTATCGGAGGGGCACATGGCGTGCACTGAGGCCATCTTAGAGATAGTGGAAGAGAGATCTTCAGATCGTGCTAGGACAGGTGGAAGCCGATCCGGGTAAATAAGAGGCGGTTACGCCTGAAGAACAGGTCAAAGCTGCTGCGTCTGAACAGGTGCAAGGGGTCAGTTCGGAATTCCGATCCGAACCGAGTTGGTGTCTTCAATCCGAAGACTTCGTGTGCCAGTGTGCTCGAAGGTGAAGCGGATCGGGTTTGCCCCTTCAAATCCGGTCCGGACTGATGAGAATGGGAGTTGTGCCAAGCTAGTGCGCCAGAGACGTTCGGATCGGGTCCTCCACCCATCCGATCCGAACCGGTTTCCAGATTTCCAATGTTCAAGTTTCCGGTTCTGCATCTGTTCCCGGAAATGATTGTAACTTCCAAACCGTAAGTACGATTGAGCCAATCCAAAGCTCAAACTGAACCTGATTCGGAGATCTACAAAAGTTACGGAGCATAGCTCCGTAATCGCTGTTTTCGGGCCCAAAAAAGGTCATCTGGTAGGAGTTTCGGGCCTTTCTTTGTTTGTGATGCGATTTCGACCAAATCGCTACCTGTCTTCTGACGATGTTTCCAATACTATAGTGTGTTGTTTATCAGAGATTCCGTATGTGACTTCTTTGACTAAAAAGCGGGTCAACATTTTGCCCCCCAGAACATATCTTGCTGGTTGAAGGAAGATGTGTTCTGGATAATCCAAGGCCACGCCGGGCCTGCCAGCTGCAAGTATAATCCATACCTGCGAAGAAGAGAAAGCAAACAGGTATGTCAAAACTTAACAAAACCGATTACACTTTCGAGCATAAATCATGCTTGGGCGTTTGTTTGATCATAAACAATACTCAAGACACATTCGAATCATCCTGCCAAAACCTGACGAGGGACCTAACCTTCCGGGTATAAGCCATACCAGGAAGTTCAAACTGAGCATAAACCATACTCGGGTTTTATTGAGTTCCTTTGCCAGATCCTGACAAAACACTAAGTCGTTCCAGAGTACAATCCATGCTTAAGAATCCAAGTGAGTACAATCCATACTTAGGAATTCTAGTGAGTACAATCCATACTCATGTCGGGATAGAGCTATGCTTGCCAAAACCTGACAAGACAGTTTGTCCCTAGGCATAATCCATGCCCAGGGGTTCGAGATAAGTATAAGCCATACTTTAGTTGAGATTGAGAATCCTACCACAACCTGACAAGACACTTAAATTTGCCAAACATAATCCATGCTCGGAAAGTCCTTCCTTATTCAATTCAAGGAAAAAAACCAAAGCAAATCCTAATTGGTTTTTTATCGAGTGCAGAGCACGCTTTGGAGCTAAATCCTAACCCCGAACGTGTGTACTCCGATTTAGCCAATCGGAAAATCTAAAGAAAGCAAAGAGACATATCTTAAATCCGAAGAAATGCTAAAAACGCAGATTGATCCAGTCCAGATCAGTTGATGATGAGCCGATGGGAGCTCGTTCCAGGGTCATTCCCTCTCCGGGAAGCAGGTGGTGGCAGCGCGGGTGCAGGCGCCGTAGGTTGTTTCACATACTCGGGTAGCTCTCCACGTCTAACCCGTTCCTCAATCAGATCTCTAAGATGCCTGCAGTCATCCGTGTTATGACCGTCCATATCATGAAACATGCAGTATTTTCCAGAATTGCGTTCTCTTTGCGATGGCTCCCTCCTGGGAGGCTTTGGATAGGAGACGTCACCGTTTGTGTTCACGTAGATGTCAGTCAAGGTTGAATTGAGTTTGGTGTACTTTTCATATCTGGGCCCTTTCCGAGGCTGAGTATTGCGGTCATTCTTGACGGCAACTTTTCCTTTGCCTTTACCAGAATCAGACGGTTCTCCGTCTTTGAGCATGTTAACATCGAGAACTTTCTTCTCGGAGGTTGCGTCTTCTTCACGCAAAAACCTATCCGATTCAAGGTAGAATTCACTGAGATTCCTTGGTGGGTCTCGATATAAGGATTTTTTGAACTTCGAGTTGTCTAGAACGCCGGATACTGCCGCCATTAATACCATAGATGGCTCAGGTCGATCAACCGATGTTGCTGCAATGTTGAACCTTTCCAAAAATTAGCGCAGAGTTTTTCTGGGCCTCTGCTTGATTGTAGTTAGTGACATTACATTTTTGGGTCGAGCGATGTGGACCCGAAACTGTTCAATGAAGCGAGCGACCAACATGTTCCAGCTGTTGATCGATTCAGATTCTAGCTGCCGAATCCACATAGCGGCTATATCAGTCAAGAAAAGAGGGAAGCATTTTGCCATGACGTTTTCTGATGTCGATTGAACTTCCATATGCCTTTTGTATCGCATCAGGTGCACGGTAGGATCTGTCCTGCCGTTGTAAGATTCCAGAACTGGAAGTTTGAAATCTGGGGGATTGCGAGAATTCCTGATTTCTTGTGTGAACGGATTGTGATTGACATCATCCACGTCTCTATGATAAGTGCGACCTCTGAAGAGGCGTTGAATGAGATTGGCGAGCTGGTAGCCCTCAAAAAGTTGTTGCAAGCTGCTAAGATCAGAAGTAGTGTCCCCAACGTTGTGTCCAGAAGGGTTTGGAAAAGTATGGGGAGAATGGAGTGTGATCCAGTTCGGATCGGTGGTCATCGGGTCGTAGGTTCCGAACCGAACCGGTGCTGGCTCTCCGTTCCGAGCTGCTTCCTGTTGCTATTGAGCTAAAGTTGGTGACTGAGTGTCCATTCGAACCGGAGCAGAGTTTGGCCGAGCTTGGCCTGTGTTCCTAGCCATGTTTCCATCTGAAACACTAAGTGTTGGAGCCACACGTTGTTGAGGAAGGGTGCCCCCGAGCTCATTCAAATTTGAGGCTGCTGCTGTTCGGATCGGATGTACCGAACCGATCAGTTATGCTGCTCCAGCTGGGGTTAATTCTGATGCAGTATCGATCCGTGCAGCTTCGTTTCCAGTGTGCTGATTGTTTCCACTCGGCCTTCCTTCCATCTGAGCGAAGAATCCATCGATCATCTCCTATTGTTTGCGGAGGAGATTATCTTGCCTTGCCATCTGGGTTCTCAATTCAGCGAGAACGCCGTCTATCTCTTCTCTGGTTAAGTATGCTGATGGATTTTCATGAGAGGAAGCTCCCTGACTTGCCTTGTTCCCTGCGCCTACAGTGCCAACATCCTCAGCACGAGAGAAGGTTCCGTCTTTCTTTCGTTTGACCATTGATCCAATAGCTGAGCAATCCGATTCCTTTCAAGTTAGAAATTGAAGCAATATCGTGTGTCCCCTTCCTGGCACTCCAAAATGTTAGACCGAAATTTGGGCCTAACACACAGATGTTATGTGAAAATCTCACAATCACAGATTAATACAGAAAAAGCAGTAAAATAAGAGGAGACACACGAGATTTTTATAGTGGTTTGGCTCAATTTAAGCCTACGTCCACTTTATAGTTTCTTAAATCCTAAGAAGCCATTACAATGCTGTTTATTTGCAGTTTATACACGAAATCCTCGTGTTTACAATGAAGAAGAGGAGATTAAAGGGAAGATTATACACGAAATCCTCATGTTGTAATGTGGAATTCAACTTCTAGGTTATGCAATAGCCTTGCGAAGAACCATAGTGGAAGCCATGAAAAGTTAGAGTTCCAAAAGTCCCCTGAAATGACCATCTCCTGGCATATTTATAGGTGTAGAGAAGCAGCTAGGTGCTCTGAATCGGATCGGATCGGAGGGGCACGTGGCGTGCACTGAGGCCATCTCGGAGATAGTGGAAGAGTGGTCTTCAGATCGTGCTAGGACAGGTGGAAGCCGATCCGGGTAAATAGGAGGCAGTTATGCCTGAAGAACAGGTCAAATCTGCTACGTCTGAGCAGGTGCAGGGGGGTCGGTTTGGAATTCCGATCCGAACCGAGTTGGTGTCTTCAATCCGAAGACTTCATGTGCCAGTGTGCTCGAAGGTGAAGCGGATTGGGTTTGCCCCTTCCGATACAGTCCGGACTGATGAGAATGGGAGCTGTGCCAAGCTAGTGTGACAGAGATGTTCGGATCGGGTCCTCCGCCCATCCGATCCGAACCGGTTTCCAAATTTCCAATGTTCAAGTTTCTGGTTCTGCATGTGTTCACGGAAACGAGCGTAACTTCCAAACCGTAAGTCTGATTGAGCCAAACCAAAGCTCAAACTGAAGATGATTCAGAAATCTACAAGAGTTACAAAGTTCAACTGCATAATCGCTGTTTTCGGGCCCAAAAAAGGTCATCTGGTAGGAGTTCCGAGCCTTTCTTTTTTTGTGGT
Organism: Allium sativum; assembly: GCA_030737875.1. NCBI lineage: Eukaryota > Viridiplantae > Streptophyta > Magnoliopsida > Asparagales > Amaryllidaceae > Allium > Allium sativum. The sequence continues at coordinate 851,601,501 of CM060919.1, forward strand.
TCGATTTCAACTAAATCGTTGCCTGTCTTCTGACGATGTTTCCAACACTCTAGTGTGTTGTTCATCAGAGATTCCGTATGTGACTGATTTGACTAAAAAGTGGGTCAACATTTTGTCCTCCGGAACACATCTTGCTGGTTGAAGGAAGATGTGTTCTGGATAATCCAAGGCCACGTCGGGCCTGCCAGCTGCAAGTATAATCCATTCCTGCGAAGAAGAGAAAGCAAACAGGAATGTCAAAACTAAACAAAACCGATTACACTTTCGAGCATAAACCATGCTTGGGCGTATGTTTGATCATAAACCATACTCAAGACATGTTCGAATCATCCTGCCAAAACCTGATGAGAGACCTAACCTTCCGGGTATAAGCCATACCAAGAAGTTCAAACTGAGCATAAACCATACTCGGGTTTTATTGAGTTCCTTTGCCAGATCCTGACAAAACAATAAGTCGTTCCAGAGTACAATCCATGCTTAAGAATCCTAGTGAGTACAATCCATACTTAGGAATTCTAGTGAGTACAATCCATGCTCATGTCGGGATAGAGCTATGCTTGCCAAAACCTGACAAGACAGTCTGTCCCTAGGCATAATCCATGCCCAGGGGTCTGAGATAAGTATAAGCCATACTTTAGTTGAGATTGAGAATCCTACCACAACCTGACAAAACACGTAAATTGGCCAAACATAATCCAAGCTCGGAAAGTCCTTCCTTATTCAATTCAAGGAAAAAACCAAAGCAAATCCTAATTGGTTTGTTCTCAAGTGCAGAGCACGCTTTGGAGCTAAATCCTAATCCCGAACGTGTGTACTTCGATTTAGCCAATCGGAAAACCTAAAGAAAGCAAAGAGACATATCTTAAATCCAAAGAAATGCTGAAAACGCAGATTGATCCAATCCAGATCAGTTGATGATGAGCCGATGGGAGCTCGTTCCAGGGTCATTCCCTCTCCTGGAAGCAGGTGGTGGCAGCGCGGGTGCAGGTGCCGTATGTTGTTTCACATACTCGGGTAGCTCTCCACGTCTAACCCGTTCCTCAATCAGATCTCTAAGATGCCTGCAGTCGTCCGTGTTATGACCGTCCATATCATGAAACATGTAGTATTTTCCAGAATTGCGTTCTCTTTGCGATGGCTCCCTCCTGGGAGGCTTTGGATAGGAGACGTCACCGTTTGTGTTCACGTAGATGTCAGTCAAGATTGAATTGAGTTCGGTGTATTTTTCATATCTGGGCCCTTTCCGAGGCTGAGTATTGCGGTCATTCTTGACGGCAGCTTTTCCTTTGCCTTTACCAGAATCAGACGGTTCTCCGTCTTTGAGCATGTTAACATCGAGAACTTTCTTCTCGGAGGTTGCGTCTTCTTCACGCAAAAACCTATCTGATTCAAGGTAGAATTCACTGAGATTCCTTGGTGGGTCTCGGTATAAGGATTTTTTGAACTTCGAGTTGTCTAGAACGCCAGATACTGCCGCCATTAATACCATAGATGGCTCAGGTCGATCAACTGATGTTGCTGTAACGTTGAACCTTTCCAGAAATGAGCGCAGAGTTCCTCTGGGCCTTTGATTGATTGTTGTTAGTGACATTACATTTTTGGATCGAGCGATGTGGACCCGAAACTGTTCAATGAAGCGAGCGACCAACATGTTCCAGCTGTTGATCGATTCAGATTCTAGATGTCGTATCCACATAGCGGCTATATCAGTCAAGAAAAGAGGGAATAATTTTGCCATGACGTTTCCTGGCGCGCCAAAATGTTAGACCGAAATTTGGGCCTAACACACAAATGCTATGTGAAAATCTCACAATCACAGATTAATGCAGAAAAAGCAGTAAAATAAGAGGAGACACACGAGATTTTTATAGTGGTTTGGCTCAATCCAAGCCTATGTCCACTTTATAGTTTCTTAAATCCTAAGAAGCTATTACAATGCTGTTTGTTTGCAGTTTATACACGAAATCCTCGTGTTTACAATGAAGAAGAGGAGATTAAAGGGAAGATTATACACGAAATCCTCGTGTTGTAAAGTGGAATTCGACTTCTAGATTATGCAATAGCCTTGCGAAGAACCACAGTGGAAGCCATGAAAAGTTAGAGTTCCAAAAGTCCCCTGAAATGACCATCTCCTGGCGTATTTATAGGTGTAGAAAAGCAGCTAGGTGCTCTGAATCGGATCGGATCGGAGGGGAACGTGGCGTGCAGTGAGGCCATCTCGGAGATAGTGGAAGAGTGGTCTTCAGATCGTTCTAGGATAGGTGGAAGCCGATCCGGGTAAATAGGAGGCGGTTACGCCTGAAGAACAGGTCAAAGCTGCTGCGTCGAAGCATGTGCAGGGGGGTCGGTTCGGAATTCCGAACCGAACTGAGTTGGTGTCTTCAATCCGAAGACTTCATGTGCCAGTGTGCTCGAAGGTGAAGCGGATTGGGTTTGCCCCTTCCGATCCAGTCCGGACTGATGAGAATGGGAGCTGTGCTAAGCTAGTGTGCCTGAGACATTCGGATCGGGTCCTCCGCCCATCCTATCCGAACCGGTTTCCAGATTTCCAATGTTCAAGTTTCCGGTTCTGCATGTGTTCACGGAAACGAGCGTAACTTCCAAACCGTAAGTACGATTGAGCCCAACCAAAGCTCAAAATGAAGCTGATTCAGAGATCTACAAGTGTTATAAAGCTTTGCTTTGTAATCGCTCTTTTCGGGCCCAAAAAAGGTCATCTGGAAGGAGTTCCAGGCCTTTCTTTGTTTGTGATGCGATTTCGACCAAATCGCTGCCTGTCTTCTGACGATGTTTCCAATACTCTAGTGTCTTGTTCATCAGAGATTCCGTATGTGACTGATTTGACTAAAAAGTGGGTCAACATTTTGTCCTCCGGAACACATCTTGCTGGTTGAAGGAAGATGTGTTCTGGATAATCCAAGGCCACGTCGGGCCTGCCAGCTGCAAGTATAATCCATTCCTACGAAGAAGAGAAAGCAAACAGGAATGTCAAAACTAAACAAAACCGATTACACTTTCGAGCATAAACCATGCTTGGGCGTATGTTTGATCATAAACCATACTCAAGACATGTTCGAATCATCCTGCCAAAACCTGATGAGAGACCTAACCTTCCGGGTATAAGCCATACCAGGAAGTTCAAACTGAGCATAAACCATACTCGGGTTTTATTGAGTTACTTTGCTAGATACTGACAAAACAATAAGTCGTTCCAGAGTACAATCCATGCTTAAGAATCCTAGTGAGTACAATACATACTTAGGAATTCTAGTGAGTACAATCCATACTCATGTCGGGATAGAGCTATGCTTGCCAAAACCTGACAAGACAGTCTGTCCCTAGGCATAATCCATGCCTAGGGGTCCGAGATAAGTATAAGCCATACTTTAGTTGAGATTGAGAATTCTACCACAACCTGACAAGACACTTAAATTTGCCAAACATAATCCATGCTCGGAAAGTCCTTCCTTATTCAATTCAAGGTACAAAACCAAAGCAAATCCTAATTGGTTTGTTATCGAGTGCAGAGCACGCTTTGGAAATAAATCCTAACCCCGAACGTGTGTACTCCGATTTAGCCAATCGGAAAACCTAAAGAAAGCAAAGAGACATATCTTAAATCCTAACAAATGCTGAAAACGCATATTGATCCGATCCAGATCAGTTGATGATGAGCCGATGGGAGCTCGTTCCAGGGTCATTCCATCTCCGGGGAGCAGGTGGTGGCAGTGCGGGTGCAGGCGCCGTAGGTTGTTTCACATACTCGGGCAGCTCTCCACGTCTAACCCGTTCCTCAATCAGATCTCCAAGATGCCTGCAATCGTCCATGTTACGACCGTCCATATCGTGAAACATACAGTATTTTTCAGAATTGCGTTCTCTTTGCGATGGCTCCCTTTTGGGAGGCTTTGGATAGGAGACGTCACCGTTTTTGTTCACGTAGATGTCAGTCAAGGTTGAATTGAGTTCGGTGTACTTTTCATATCTGGGTCCTTTCCGTGGCTGAGTATTGCGGTCATTCTTGACGGCAGCTTTTCCTTTGCCTTTACCAAAATCAGATGGTTCTCCGTCTTTGAGCATGTTAACATCGAGAACTTTCTTCTCGGCTGTTGCATCTTCTTCACGTAAAAACCTATCAGATTCAAGGTAGAATTCACTGAGATTCCTTGGTGGGTCTCGGTATAAGGATTTTTTGAACTCCGAGTTGTCTAAAACGCCGGATACTGCCGCCATTAATACCATAGATGGCTCAGGTCGATCAACTGATGTTGCTGCAAAGTTGAACCTTTCCAGAAATGAGCGCAGAGTTTCTCTGGGCCTCTGCTTGATTGTAGCTAGTGACATTACATTTTTAGGTCGAGCGATGTGGACCCGAAACTGTTCAATGAAGCGAGCGACCAACATGTTCCAGTTGTTGATCGATTCAGATTCTAGCTGCCGAATCCACATAGCGGCTATATCAATCAAGAAAAGAGGGAAGCATTTTGCCATGACGTTTTCTGACGCCGACTGAACTTCCATAAGCCTTTTGTATCGCATTAGGTGCACGGTAGGATCTGTCCTGCCGTTGTAAGGTTCCAGAACTGGAAGTTTGAAATCTGGGGGATTGCGAAAATTCCTGATTTCTTTTGTGAACGGATTGTGATTGACATCATCCACGTCATTATGATAAGTGCGACCTATGGAGAGGCGTTGAATGAGATTGGCGAGCCGGTCGCCCTCAAAAAGCTGTTGCAAGCTGCTAAGATCAGAAGTAGTATCCCCAGCGTTGTGTCCAGAAGGGTTTGGAAAAGTATGGGGAGCATGGAGTGTGATCCGGTTCAGATCGGTGGTCATCGGGTCGTAGGTTCCGAACCGAACCGGTGCTGGCTCTCCGTTCCGAGCTACTTCCTGTTGCTGTTGAGCTAAAGTTGGTGACTGAGTGTCCATCCGAACTGGAGAGGAGTTTGGCCGAGCTTGGCCTGTGTTCCTAGCCACGTTTCCATCCAAAACACTAAGTGTTGGAGCCGCACGTTGTTGAGGAAGGATGCCCCCGAGCTCATTCAAATTTGAGGCTGCTGCTGTTCGAATCGGATGTACCAAACCGATCTGTTCTGCTGCTCCAGCTGTGGTTAATTCTGATGCAGTTCCGACCCATGCAGCTTCGTTTCCAGTGTGCTGATTGTTTCCACTCGGCCTTCCTTCCATCCGAGCGAAGAATCCATCGATCATCTCCTGTTGTTTGCAGAGGAGATCATCTTGCCTTGCCATCTGGGTTCTCAATTCAACGAGAACGTCGTCCATCTCTTCTCTGGTTAAGTATGCTGATGGATTTTCATGAGAGGAAGCTCCCTGACTTGCCTCGTTCCCTGCGCCTTCAGTGCCAACGTCCTCAGCACGAGAGAAGGTTTCGTCTTTCTTTCGTTTGACCATTGATCCAATAGCTGAGCAATCCGATTCCTTTCAAGCTAGAAATTGAAGCAATATCTTATGCCCCCTTCCTGGCGCGCCAAAATGTTAGACCGAAATTTGGGCCTAACACACAAATGCTATGTGAAAATCTCACAATCACAGATTAATGCAGAAAAAGCAGTAAAATAAGAGGAGACACACGAGATTTTTATAGTGGTTCGGCTCAATCCAAGCCTACGTCCACTTTATAGTTTCTTAAATCCTAAGAAGTTATTACAATGCTGTTTGTTTGCAGTTTATACACGAAATCCTCGTGTTTACAATGAAGAAGAGGAGATTAAAGGGAAGATTATACACGAAATCCTCGTGTTGTAATGTGGAATTCGACTTCTAGGTTATGCAATAGCCTTGCAAAGAACCATAGTGGAAGCCATGCAAAGTAAGAGTTCCAAAAGTCCCCTGAAATGACCATCTCCTGACGTATTTATAGGTGTAGAGAAGCAGCTGGGTGCTTTGACTCGGATCGGATCTGAGGGGCACGGGGCGTGCACTGTCTCGGAGATAGTGGAAGAGTGGTCTTCAGATCGTGTTAGGACAGGTGGAAGCCGATCCGGGTAAATAGGAGGCGGTTACGCCTGAAGAACAGGTCAAAGCTGCTGCGTCTGAGCAGGTGCAGGGGGGTCGGTTCGGAATTCCGATCCGAACCGAGTTGGTGTCTTCAATCCGAAGACTTCGTGTGCCAGTGTGCTCGAAGGGGAAGCAGATCGGGTTTGCCCCTTCCGATCCAGTCCGGACTGATGAGAATGGGAGCTGTGCCAAGCTATTGTGCCCGAGACGTTCGGATCGGGTCCTCCGCCCATTCGATCTGAATCGGTTTCCAGATTTCTAATGTTCAAGTTTCCGGTTCTGCATGTGTTCACTGAAACGAGCTTAACTTCCAAACCGTAAGTCCGATTGAGCCAAAACAAAGCTCAAATTGAAGCTGATTCAGAGATCTACAAGAGTTACGGAGCCAAGCTACGTAATTGCTGTTTTCGAGCCCAAAAAAGGTCATCTGGTAGGAGTTTCGGGCCTTTCTTTGTTTGTGATGCGATTTCGACCAAATCGCTACCTGTCTTCTGACGATGTTTCCAATACTATAGTGTGTTGTTTATCAGAGATTCCGTATGTGACTTCTTTTACTAAAAAGCGGGTCAACATTTTGCCCCCCAGAACATATCTTGCTGGTTGAAGGAAGATGTGTTCTGGATAATCCAAGGCCACGCCGGACCTGCCAGCTGCAAGTATAATCCATACCTGCGAAGAAGAGAAAGCAAACAGGTATGTCAAAACTTAACAAAACCGATTACACTTTCGAGCACAAATCATGCTTGGGCGTTTGTTTGATCATAAACAATACTCAAGACACATTCGAATCATCCTGCCAAAACCTGACGAGGGACCTAACCTTCCGGGTATAAGCCATACCAGGAAGTTCAAACTGAGCATAAACCATACTCGGGTTTTATTGAGTTGCTTTGCCAGATCCTGACAAAACAATAAGCCATTCCAGAGTACAATCCATGCTTAAGAATCCTAGTGATTAAAATCCATACTTAGGAATTCTAGTGAGTACAATCCATACTCATGTCGTGATAGAGCTATGCTTGCCAAAACCTGACAAGACAGTCTGTCCCTAGGCATAATCCATGCCCAGGGGTCCGAGATAAGTATAAGCCATACTTTAGTTGAGATTGAGAATCCTACCACAACCTGACACGACACTTAAATTTGCCAAACATAATCCATGCTTGGAAAGCCCTTCCTTATTCAATTCAAGGTACAAAACCAAAGAAAATCCTAATTGGTTTGTTATCGAGTGCAGAGCACGCTTTGGAGCTAAATCCTAGCCCCAAACGTGTGTACTCCGATTTAGCCAATCGGAAAACCTAAAGAAAGCAAAGAGACATATCTTAAATCCTAAGAAATGCTGAAAACGCAGATTGATCCAATCCAGATCAGTTGACGATGAGCCGATGGGAGCTCGTTCCTGGGTCATTCCCTCTCCAGGGAGCAGGTGGTGGCAGCGCGAGTGCAGGCGCCGTAGGTTGTTTCACATACTCAGGTAGCTCTCCATGTCTAACCCGTTCCTCAATCAGATCTCTAAGATGCCTGTAGTCGTCCGTGTTATGACCGTCCATATCATGAAACATGCAGTATTTTCCAGAATTGCGTTCTCTTTTCGATGGCTCCCTCCTGGGAGGCTTTGGATAGGGGACATCACCGTTTGTGTTCACGTAGATGTCTGTCAAGGTTGAATTGAGTTAGGTGTACTTTTCATATCTGGGCCCTTTCCGAGGCTGAGTATTGCGGTCATTCTTGACGGCAGCTTTTCATTTGTCTTTACCAAAATCAGACGGTTCTCCGTGTTTGAGCATGTTAACATCGAGAACTTTTGTGAAAACCCGTAACTTCCCCGTAAAGGAAAGCGTCGGATAGTTCGAGAACAAACCACAACAGAACGCATTCAGAAGAACATTTCATTGTATATTACAACAATGCATCAGAATACAAGAATATACAGAGTATAAATGAATATTACACAGAAATAACAGAGATTTAAATTACATTTAAATACATCGCAGCGGAAAATAATACAATACACAACTAGAAGGAGATATACGGATACAAAGCTTTCCGGATATCGTTCCAGCTGTAAACCAGGATCCTGTGAATATAAATCTGCAAAACCAAAACTACTAGCTGCCCGTGTCAAAATAGGGGCACCCAGAGTTTAGGTTAAAACAATAAACTCCAGGTCAGTCATGTGACTGGTGTGAGAACTAAAACAGTTTTTAATCTTTATTTTAAAGTTAGGTAAATCAAGGGACCACGCCGTATAACACGGAACGGGTTTCCTCCCAAGAATACCAGTGCATAAAACAAACAGCGCAATGCTAAATAAAGAAAAATGAAGTTGTTATAAGACCCAGGTCCTATCACACAATGCAACGCAAGCCGGGGGATAGGGTTTTCCCTTATAACAGCCAAAGAATGCTTGATACGTTTAAAACAAATCATTCGATACTATAATAAGTGCATAGTGTATAAAACCACTTCAAATCATAAGTATCAATCATAGGCGGCATGGGTACCATATATCATGTCGCCATATATATATACAATCAAAACCGCACGATGTCGTATTTGGAAATTGGATTTCCGTCTATGAACCGAGGCAAAAGATAGTCCTCAACCGATTTTAGACAATCTAGCCCATGTCTAGGAACAGTCGCAACTGCCCCTTGGATCGTCAGGGCCGGTCCACACGAAGTGGATTATAATGCCTGAACAATACGTCTCTCTGCCCTTTGGGGCGTAAATGAGCCAACTAAATGACTCCATCGGTTCGAGAACGACCGATCAATCCGAGGCGCCTCGCAACAGCAACAACCACATAAGTCAAACTCGTCAGGGCGTGTAAAACCACTGACGCCACTTCTAGCTAGAAAGAAAACGCATGTCCCCCCTGAGGTCCGTCTCCCGTTTTTGGTTCATACCGGGTGTGAAACACGCGAGGTAAACGTTACACAAAGCTACGCCACAAAGGCCGTGCTTTGATCATCACCACAAGACTTTGCTTTTCAACAGAAGCCTTGATCATTTGCCACTTAGGCATGCTACACAGGCAATTCACTCCATGCGTTTGATATCCATCAATATATAACCCCTGAGCTCGTACGTCTCAGAGAAGGGCGTTAAGCAAGAGAATAAATTCTCCGCCGCCAAACAGATATATATTTAATAGAGATCAATCACACGGACTAAAATCCAATGTCAGACACACAGTCCATTTACAAGTCCGTTCTGGGGCTGAACGAAACCGGAGGCACCTAGTACCCCGCATATCCATCGATCTCCAAGTACGTCTGGACGATCACCAACTGTTTCCATCTTCTTGGGTGTACAGCCCAATCAAGATCATCAGTTATCACCCAAACGACGTGAAGACCTCCGGTCTTCGACCATCGTCTTCATCTTCGACTTATCGTCGTATCAGTTATTCAGAATGGGATAAACCCGGTCTTCCCGAATAACTCGCGTATATTTTAAATAAGTGTTACACAAACACAACATACGCCTCATTCCAATTCATTAGTCACTAACCGTAAATTAATCAAGAGAATAATTCCCCAAATATTAACCCCGAAGGCCGAAACCAACATCAGATCAATATCCAGAAAACCATTCTGCTTGGCCAACCGACAGTTAGTTTCTAAATTTCACATTCATAGGGAAATGTTCCCATTAATTTTATCCAAGATAAATTTCCTGAATTTATTCTTCTTTTGAATTTCGATTCAACTAGTCGAGATTAACGAACCTTACCGAAGTAATCATTGGTTTTAATTTCCCAATCCCAACCTATTTATCCCATGAAGTAAAACTAGTAATACTTCATATCTAACACCACAGTGTTATCGGTAAATTCAATTACCATTTCACGTTCAAATCTAATTAAAGATTTAACTATCGCCTGGAGCAAAACTGGTGATACTCCATTTCGATTATTTCAATCTAATTAAAGATTCATTAAACTCCACTTAGTTTTAATCTGTGACTGGGTTAAAGAATCAGTGTCATTTAAAACACGGTTCACGATAAACCCAAAATCACATCACATTTCAATCAGTCCCTAATTGTAAATTAGCAAGTGAGCAATTCCCTAAGTATTAATCCCGAAGGCCGAAACCAACATCAGATCAATACCTCGGAAGCTATTCAACTTAACTAATCTCCAGTTAGTTTCTGATTTTCTTAACTCCTTTAGGTCTAAGAACTGTATTACTAAAGATACCGTTCACGACAACCCAAAATCACATTTCATTAATGATCGGGTTAAAGAACGAGTGTTATTTAAAACACTGTTCACGATAAACCCAAAAATCAATATCAATTCAATCCTAATTAAATATTATTTAATTGGTACACTTCATTAAATCTAAATAAAAAGATTTAATCTTTTCTCAACCGGGTTCAAGAACAGTGTTAGTGAAGACACCGTTCACGACAAACCCAAATCACATTTGATATTCAATACAAGGCTCTGAATAGAAAATATCCCGGCTTATATTCAATATCCAATTCTGCGGCCAACAAAGATCGTATTGGAAATAACGATATATATATCTATATCTTTCAAATTTCCATAACAACATTTGTATAATCACGAAATCCAACATCGAAACATTCCAAAGACAATTTCGATTCAAATCCATTCCAATGCAATCATTGGAAATCCTGGTTATTATCTAAACCATTTCAAATTCAATTTATTTAAAAAAAAAAAATAGAATTATAATTCTAGTTCAAAACTAGTTCATTTCGATAAAAATCTATTTTTATCTTTTCAAATATGGAGTTTTTCATCCCAATTCTTTCTAAATCATTTCTTACGATTTTACACAAATTATTACTATTTTTAATAATTTTATCAAGGCCCGTACAGTCGATTTCCATCAATGGCCATCGAACTGCACTTACAGCGACCTTTTTCGAATTTGATTTGGACATAATTCCAAATCCAACCGTTAGATTTCAAATTTCTAATGTTCGTTAGAAAGCTCTTTTCGATACGAACCTAACGGTTCCGGTTTTAGGAGAATCCGACGGTCGGATCTCCCGATATGTCCGTTTGAAATAAATGGTCGAAATTCACGAACTGCCGCGGCGCGGCGCGTTCTATTCAGGCCATTATATTATATATATAATATATATAATATATATTTCGCCGATTTCTATTTAAAAACGAATTATATAAATAGTTTTAAATTCGTTTCAAAAACAATTTCAACCTCTATTTCAATTCAAAGCAAAATTGAATTCTTCTTTATAAATTCGTTTTAAAATTCATTTCTATTCAATTCAAATTTCAATTCAATTCATTTCGAAATCGTTTTCAATTCAATTCATTTCGAAATCGAATAAAATCGATATAAATATCGTTCACGTCAAAATGGCGTCAATCTAATCAACACGGCTTCATAAATTTCTATTTTCAAATATTCTATTTCAAATATTTCTTTTTCAAAATAGTTGTTATTATCAAAATATTTCGTTCAACACATGACCAATCTCAATGAATGAGTACTGCCAACACATGAACGTTTATTTTATATCGATAAAGGTGTAAATTTTATTACTAAAATATTTCGTTCAACACATGACCAATCTCAATGAATGAGTACTGCCAACACATGAACGTTCATTTTATAATATTCTTTATTTTCTAAATTGGAATGAGGCCCAATCAATTACCATATAACGTTAATTATATGGATTTTCATACAACACATGTATAATAGCATTGAAAAATAATCAACCATCAACCAAAGTGCACTACACTGTATAAGCATCAAATATAGATATCTAACGCTTATAACAGCCTGTCAATCAATCGATCGACATATTTAATCAATCAGGATGAGTGAACTTCAAATTTCATCCCAACACCCGTGTGGGGTTTCAAACAATCAAACACATATTTTGTTTGTGCAGTTGGGCGATGTGTGAAATTTATCGTCCCAATCAATGTCCTTCAAATAGGTGTACATAAACAAACCATCGGGTTTGTAAATGAATATTTATTTATTCACTTTAACTATATTCATATTCACGTTAAAAATTATATTTTTAACGATAAAACATTTTATTCCAACATATGAATTTCTATTATTCATCTGCACAATAAAATGATATTTTTATTTTACTAACATATTTTAGAAAATTTTGGCGGTATAACGGCACGATACTAGAAACGGGACGAGGCCTAGCCTTATCCCCGGTCTAGTGAAGGCCCACGCCATTCACACATCAATCATATCAAATTCATTTCACCAAACAATTCAATTTCTATCAAACAATCTCTAATCTATGTAACCAAACAAACAAGTCCATGGTCTATGGACGGTTGTGTCGGGTGCTACTAAACACCGTCTGCATCCTAGCATATATATATAACTAGAAAAATTAAATTGAAAGGTGAGAAATTCTCACATATAGCTATCCTAGCTCCACGGCACTTTATTTAGAGAAATCTTCATCGCTATCGAATCTTCGTCATCTTTATTGCCCGTAGCCACTACATATATAAAAATCACATTTTTATATTTTGATGTCTTTAAAATAAAAATCACATTTTTATTTATTCACTTTCAATTTAAAAATCATATTTTTACTATTTCTTTTTCATATGAAAAATCATATCCTTTACCAATCAAAAATTATTTCTTTTCATGACTAAAATATAATCTTTTCAAAATAAGAGTATAAACTTTCATGAATAAAAATATAAGTTTTCATATATAAAAATATAAGCTTTACTATATTAAAAATATATACATTTCCCTTATAAAAATATTCGTCTTTCCTTATATAAAAATACGACCTTCCTCTTATAAAAATACGACCTTTTACTTTATGAAAATACCATCTTGATTATCAATATAAAATCTCAACTCAGGTTAAAAATAAATAAAACTGAAAACACTTACAGTTACTCGAGAAAAGGGGGAGGAAGCGGTCTCGTTTTGGGCTGATTTGAGATGGGGACCCGCACTCGAGGGGAGGAGGAGCTAAACGAGGCGTCGCTCGAGCAGGGGGGTGCTCAGGTCGGCCATCGACTTCAGGGGGGGCGCTGCATACGGCGGCATTGGGTAGAGGATCCGGCGGTCCTCAACTTGGGGGTTTAGGGCGTGGTTCTCGCTGGAAGAGGAGGGTCGCGAGGGGGATAGGCCGGAGAGGTAGAGGAGAGCGGAGGAAGAAGAGGGGGTGGAAGCGGCGGGCGGTGGCTGTAGGGGGAGGAGCGAGGCAGATCGCGACAGCGATTTGGGGGTTTTTCTTCTTTTTTTTTTTTATATTTTTGGTCAACGGTTGAAATGAGGGGAGAGGATGAGTGTATATATTTAATTAATTAATTATTTTATTTCCTTTTAATTTCAAAAGGTTGCTTTTGCTATCGAACCCCAATCGAGACCCAACGACTGTCGCCCCTAGCGTTTTACCCCCATTCCGAACACAATGGGATATGTATCGCAAGCTGATTCGACTGTTACAATCAGTTTCCTTTGAATTTACATTTAAATCACTATATTGAATTTTAAAAGCACATTTCAAATTACCGGGGTCACATACTAACTAGAAAAATTCCAGAAAAATATTTTCTAGCTTCGTATTGACGATACGGTCCTAACAAAACTAGTTTCGTCGAATTCTGAGACCGTTAGAAAAATGGCCAATTTCCAGTCGATTAAAATCAACTGAAATGGTCAAAACACGTTTTCCTTTGCCACGCTCACATACTGGTTCGAAAAATTATGAAATTTGGAATCTAACAATAACTTAACATCACGGACCCGACAAAACTGGTTTCGTCGAAATCCGAGATCATTTGCAAAATGTCCATTTTTAAGGGCCTGAATTCCATAGCGACTATTCAGAATTTTCAACTGGACATATCTTTTGATTCCCGCTATGAAATTTTGATTAGTCGGATTCGTTGGAAAGATATTATCAATTAGATCCCATTATTTTTGGTTTCACTAAAATCCGGATTGTTTTGCACCCGGTACATTCAATTGAAGTTTGAAATCGAATTATCGAACTACCGCGCCATTTTCAATTCCTATTTATAATTATATATAAATATTTATATTCTAACGACGACGTATATAATATATACGATCGAATTTCAATTCCAAATAAATTTCTCGTCGATATTATTTAAAATAATTCATTTTAAATGATCAAAGTTCGCTAAAATTGCCAAAATAAAAATTTCAAACTGGCTCGCATTTTACGGGTTGTTACAACTTTCTTCTCGGAGGTTGCGTCTTCTTCACGCAAAAACCTATCCGATTCAAGGTAGAATTCACTGAGATTCCTTGGTGGGTCTCGGTATAAGGATTTTTTGAACTCCGAGTTGTCTAGAACGCCGGATACTGCCGCCATTAATACCATAGATGGCCCAGGTCGTTCAACTGATGTTGCTGCAACTTTGAACCTTTCCAGAAATGAGCGCAGAGTTTCTTTGGGCCTCTTCTTGATTGTAGTTAGTGACATTACATTTTTGGGTTGAGCGATGTGGACCCGAAACTGTTCAATGAAGCGAGCGCCAACATGTTCCAGCTGTTGATCGATTCAGATTCTAGCTGCCGAATCCACATAGCGGCTATATCAGTCAAGAAAAGAGGGAAGCATTTTGCCATGACGTTTTATGACGCCGATTGAACTTCCATATGCCTTTTGTATCACATCAGGTGCACGGTAGGCTCTGTCCTGTCGTTGTAAGGTTCCAGAACTGCAAGTTTGAAATCTGCGGGATTGCGAGAATTCCTGATTTCTTGTGTGAACGGATTGTGATTGACATCATCCACATCACTATGATAAGTGTGACCTATGGAGAGGCATTGAATGAGATTGGCGAGCCGGTCGCCCTCAAAAAACTGTCGCAAGCTGCTAAGATCAGAAGTAGTGTCCCCAGAGTTGTGTCCAGAAGGGTTTGGAAAAGTATGGGGAGCATGGAGTGTGATCCGGTTCGGATCGGTGGTCATCGGGTCGTAGGTTCCGAACCGAATCGGTGCTGGCTCTCCGTTCCGAGCTGCTTCTTGTTGCTGTTGAGCTAAAGTTGGTGACTGAGTGTCCATCCGAACCGGAGCAGAGTTTGACCGAGCTTGGCCTGTGTTCCTAGCCACGTTTCCATCCGAAACACTATTGGAGTCGCATGTTGTTAAGGCAGGGTGACCCCGAGCTCATTCAAATTTGAGGCTGCTGCTGTTCGGATCGGATTTACCGAACCGATCCGTTCTACTACTCCAGCTGGGGTTAATTCTGATGCAGTTCCGATTCGTGCAGCTTCGTTTCCAGTGTGCTGATTGTTTCACCTCGGCCTTCCTTCCATCCGAGCAAAGAATCCATCGATCATCTCCTGTTGTTTGCGGAGGAGATCATCTTGCCTTGCCATCTGGGTTCTCAGTTCATCGAGAACGTCGTCCGTCTCTTCTCTGGTTAAGTATGCTGATGGATTTTCATGAGAGGAAGCTCCGTGACTTGCCTTGTTCCCTACGCCTTCAGTGCCAACGTCCTCAGCACGAGAGAAGGTTCCGTCTTTCTTTCGTTTGACCATTGATCCAATAGCTGAGCAATCAGATTCCTTTCAAGTTAGAAATTGAAGCAATATCGTGTGCCCCCTTCCTGGCGCGCCAAAATGTTAGACCGAAAATTGGGCCTAACACCCAAATGCTATGTGAAAACCTCACAATCATAGATTAATGCAGAAAAAGCAGTAAAATAAGAGGAGACACACGAGATTTTTATAGTTGTTCGGCTCAATCCAAGCCTACGTCCACTTTATAGTTTCTTAAATCCTAAGAAGCTATTACAATGTTGTTTGTTTGCAATTTATACACGAAATCCTCGTGTTTACAATGAAGAAGAGGAGATTAAAGGGAAGATTATACACGAAATCCTTATGTTGTAATGTGGAATTCGACTTCTTGGTTATGCAATAGCCTTGCGAAGAACCATAGTGGAAGCCATGAAAAGTTAGAGTTCCAAAAGTCCCCTGTAATGAACATCTCCTGGCGTATTTATAGGTGTAGAGAAGCAGCTAGGTGCTCTGAATCCGATCAGATCGAAGGGGCACATGGCGTGCACTGAGGCCATCTCGGAGATAATGGAAGAGTGGTCTTCAGATCGTGCTAGGACAGGTGGAAGCCGATCCGGGTAAATAGGAGGCGGTTACGCCTGAAGAACAGGTCAAAGCTGCTGCGTCTGAGCAGGTGCAGGGGGGTCGGTTTGGAATTCCGATCCGAACCGAGTTGGTGTCTTCAATCCGAAGACTTCGTGTGCCAGTGTGCTCGAAGGTGAAGCGGATCGGGTTTGCCCCTTCTGATCTGGTCCGTACTGATGAGAATGGGAGTTCTGCCAAGCTAGTGTGCCAGAGACGTTCGGATCGGGTCCTCCGCCCATCCGATCCGAACCGGTTTCCAGATTTCTAATGTTCAAGTTTCCGGTTCTGCATGTGTTCACGGAAACGAGCGTAACTTCCAAACTGTAAGTCCAATTGAGTCAAACCAAAGCTCAAAATGAAGTTGATTCAGAGATCTACGGGAGTTATAGAGCTCAGCTTTGTAATCGCTGTTTTCGGTCCCAAAAAGGGTCATCTGGTAGGAGTTCCGGGCCTTTCTTTGTTTGTGATGCGATTTCAACCAAATCGCTGCCTGTCTTCTGACGATGTTTCCAATACTCTAGTGTGTTGTTTATCAGAGATTCCGTATGTGACTGCTTTGACTAAAAAGCAGGTCAACACTTGGATATTGATATAGTAATAAAACTCTACGCAATCCAGCGTTGCGAGGGACTGGATGTAGGAGTAATCCGAAGTAGTATAAAATCCAGTGTGTTCTTTCCTTTTTGCATTTTATTTTTGTTTATTTCCGTGTTTGTGTTTGATTCCATGTCTGTGATCATTCTAGTGTGTGTGATCCATATAGTAGATCATATAAGTTCTAGATTTCCATAAATTCCTTATAAAGAGTATGCACCGTCCTCTAGTGTTAGTCTTGTGTTTAGATCCGCATTCCGCGTTCCCTAACAATTCCGAGGCCAAGAAAAAATTTTCTCATACAAATAAATCCAAAGTCACAAATGACACGTCCAAAGCTTCTACCTGGGAAGAGATGACCAAGAAGCTTAAACACTGATTTTAACATGGGGTATATTAGCCCAATTTCCATTAGCAAGAAGGAGGCTATGGTTGTCAAGGAGGAAGTAGGCCGTAGGACTAAGACTAAATGGTGTTTTCCGGTAATAGCCTACATATTCGATAGTAGAAAATTCTATCATCACTTTAAGGTTTTCTTTGAAAGGACGTGGAACGCATTCGGTAAGTCTGAGGCCTTTATAAGAAACAAGAGGTATTTTATCATAAGATTCTCTAACGCAATGGATTGTGAAAAAAGTCATTAATGACCGACCATTTCATAATGGAAAGTTAATAATTTAAAAAAAAATTAGAGTAGTAAATTTTAAGTTTGATAAAGATTTGCTTACAATAATTCCAATTTGGATAAGCTTGCCTGAAGAAATTCAATTTTGCTCAGCATTTCAATATTCTCAGCCCCTTTATATAGGAGTTTAGGGCCGCAAATATTATTCTAGCAATGAATTATTGCAATCAAATAAACATTAACATAAATAATATATATATTACCATATGTAATATATGTTACCATATGTAATATATATATTAACATAAATGATGGATACCAAATGTTCTATCATTAATATATATATATATATATTACCATATGTAATATATATATATATTAACAAAAATAACATATATCAAATATTCTAACACTCAACCGTAGTCAAAGCAGGGCATTGTCGGACGTTGAGGTGGTCTCGAAATTCGTCAAATAGTACACACGGTGGACCTTTTGTAAAAATATCAGCAATCTGATAACGGGATGGGACATAAAGGACTCAAACTTCTATAGCTACTTTTTCACGGACAAAGTGAATGTCCATCTCAATGTGTTTAGTGCATTGATGCTGAACTGGATTACCAGATAAGTAGATCGCACTTACATTGTCACAATAAACCAAGGTGGCATTTTGAATGGGAATATGAAACTCTAATAACAAAATTCCATTCCAACAAGAGTCGGAGACAACATTAACAACTCATGTACGCTCATCTTCTGCACTAGAACGAGACAATGTAGGCTGACATTTACAGGACCAAGAAATAAGATTGTCTCCAAAAACACAAAATAACCTAAGGTGGAGCGTCTAGTATCTGGGAATCCACCCCAATCAGCATCTGTATAGGCGATGAGTTTGTCAAAAGAAGACTTATACAGATGCAAACCAGAAGATAATGTACATTAAATATAGAGCAAGATGTGCTTGAGAGCAGTCATGTGCTTAACCTTCGGATCATGCATATGAAGGCACACCTACTGTACCGCATAAGAAATACCAGGCCTTGTGAAGGTAAGATACTGAAGAGCACCAGCAAAGCGACGATACTTAGCAGGATCCTCATACTGGGAATCCTTAGTAGCACTAAGTTTAGATTTGTCGTCAACATGAGTAGGGCAAGCACTGCAGTTAGACATTCCAGCTCTGTCAATGATATATGCAACATACTTTTCTGAGATAGAAATAGGATATTTGCAAGATGAGTAACAACAATACAAAAAAAAAACTTAACTGACCAAGATCCTTCATAACAAATTCTGAACTCAAAAGAGTAATGAGAGAATTGCGCAAATGATATGAAGAAGCAATAAGAATTATGTAGTCAACATATAACAATATATATGTCATATCCGAACCATGTCTATGTATGAACAAAGAGTGATCAATTTTACTGTGGGTAAATCCAATGGATGCAACGAAGTGTGCAAATTGCTGATACCAAGCCCAAGGAGCTTGTTTTAAACTATATAGAATTTTTTTAGCAAACAAACATGATTGGGATGTCTTTTGTCTTGAAACCCCATGGTGATGCGTATAGATTGTCTCATTAAGATGACCATGTAAAAATGCATTCTTGACATCCAGTTGATGAATGGGCCAAGATTTTGAAAGAGAGATACTAAGAATTGCTCGTATGGTTGTTGGTTTACCCACTGGTAAAAATGTCTCTTCACAATCAATACCTACTGCTGAGTTTTACCACTACCTACAAGATGGACTTTATGCCGCTCAAAAGAACCATCAGATTTGTACTTATGACAAATAATCCACATAGATCGGATTACATTCACATTAGGTGGCCTAGGCACTAACCCCCATGTCTTCTTATCAATTAAAGCATTAAATTCATCCAACATTGCACTATTCCAGTTTTGGTCATGATAAGCACTAATAAGGTCCTTAGGTATGAGAGATATGTTTGTGATGTATGTGTGTGAACTGGTAGCGTATTTAGGATTTGGTTTGAAAATGCCATCCATTGCTTGGGTTGTCATACGATGTAATATTGGGTTGTTTGGCCGAGAAGAGCTTTGTGTTCTTTGGGTTTGGTTCGTTTGAGCGGTCAAAATGGAGGAGTTTGGGGAAAGAGATGTTGCTGACCTAGAGTTGTGAGATTGGGTATGGTGAGTGGGTTGTGTTTATGGACTGAAAAGAAGTTGTGTGGGTTGTGGGATTAGCTGAGTTTGTCAATCAACCCGAGTGTTGACAGCGCATGGAGAGAGTTGTTGGGGAACTGAGCCCGTGGGAGGTAATGGCGCAACAGAAGAGGATGCAACTGGGTCCGTTTAAGGCCGTGGCCTAGTAAGGGGAGGGTGATTTAGTGGGCTAGAATGAGGCGTGAACTGTAACGTCCTCTATTTCTACGGTGTTATAATTAATTAATTTAATTATATAAATAGTGATTTATAGATTTAAATGGTTGTTTAATTAAATAATATTGAATAGTTAATTAATACAAGTAATAGAAAAATATATTTAATTTTGAAATAGTCAGAAATAGTGGAATTCACAATATTATGTGGACTGGATAATTTATAATATATAATTCAGTTTAGAGTTGAATTATAATAACGAATATATTTAAATAACGACAGTTGAACATATAATTATATTATAATTATAATCGAGCTCGAAATGGCATGGCAGTTCACATTTTGGCGATTCGAACTTCAACTGAATGTACAGGGTCCGTATTAAGCTGGATTCCCGTGAAACAAGAAATGTTCGGAGCTGGTGGAGTATATTTTTCTAATGGAAGAGAAAAATCGGGATTTCGTTGTGTAGATTTTGATTTATGTCCAAATCAAATTTTAAAATAGTCGCTATGGAATTCCTTTATAATTTATAATGATTTATAAAAGGATTTCTATTTTTAATTGAATATCGATTTGACCTGGATTTGAAATATCGAGTTATAACTCCATGTATATCTATTTTGGAGCTGTAGTATATTCTTTGTGAATATATACAATAATATTTATTTATAAATATTAAATTTAATTATTTTTAAATATATTAATATTTAAATTGGTTTATTTCGAGCTTTAGAAATAGCCAGTTTTGCAAACGACCTCCGTTTTCGACGAAACTAATTTTGTTAGATCCGCAATATTAAATTATTGTTAGATTTTAATTTCCGTGATTTTTGGAGTTAGTGTGTGGCCGTACGGATTTTTAATGTGAAAAACAGTCAGTATTTTGACAGTTAAAAATACTCTGTGTGAGCAAACGAAGTCGGAATTCGACGAAACCAGTTTCGTTGGGTCCTTAATGTCGAACTGTAGGTGTATGCTCATTTTTGTAACAACCCGGAATTTTAGAGCCAATTTAAAATTTTTATTTTAGAAATTTTAATGGATTTTTAATTGGTTTATTTTAAATAATAACGACTAAAAAAATTTATGCAATGCACGTGTCCGATTTTTATTGGTGTTTTCGTTTACATATTTGGTGATGCCTAATTGACGCTTGGAATGTATTTATGTTTCTTCTAAGGTTCCAAAAATATTTCATTCGAACTTTATAAATTTATACAATTACAGGTATCCTAATCATAAATGTAAAATAATAATAATAACATAAGAATATCTACACTAATTCCTATTTTATATTACTGATAGTGCCAATGTTATCAGTTTGACTATTTTAAGTGGAATTTTTATTACTGGATATTGTAGCAATTATTCCAGGATGATAGTCTATTAAAAATATTAGAGCAAATCATGTTCAACCTGTCAGATTTATTTGAAATTCGAACATGCCTATTTTGCTAACATCGTGGAGATAATGCAATTTATTCCATTTATATAAGTTAATCAGTTTGTCCATGATAATTTGAAAGCAGTCAACAATTATAATCATATAATAGTGTGTTATTACCTTTTAAATGTGCACATATGTTATGTATATGAAGTTAACTTTTATTATTCAAAATTAATTTGTTTCTATTTCAATATGAGAAAAAAATTGCGTATTAACCATGTGCAATATATATATATATATATATATATATATATATAGATTTTGTACTTACTTCTTTTTGTTACAAATAGATTTACATCATAAATGGCAATTTTTTGGTGATAGAAATAGGATTGATATTTATTTATTTATATATATATAAATAAATGCTTCGTGGAATTCAATACTTACGAAAACAAGGTAATAAATTTAGGTTTAAATAAAGGTTGTCATATTCTTTAGTGCATTAGGAAACAACGAAACCTTTTTGAATTCATTTTTGCATTTATTGGCTACATAATCTATGCCAAATTTAAATTCATCAATTTAAAGACTTTCCTTTCTTTTCTTACTCATCTATATGTTTTACTCTCGCTGCGCTATATATTATATTTTCCTTCTTCCTCCAATAAATCCTTATTTTGTAAATAAAATCCCTCAATGATTTCGAGAGTTCCATATACCAAATCGAAGAGTGTCCTGTGATCTTTAAATTCAACGGCCATGAATTGTTATAATTGAGTAAATCATCGGAAATCATCCCTCAAGGGACTTGCGTGTGAGCTGGATTTCGAAACCGTTTCCAGGCAAGGGGGCCCACCAATCTAGTCGGGCTTGGCGGCGCAGATGGAGGACGGCGTGGGCTTCGTTGTGGCGGTTGGTGATAGAGGACTGGCGCCTCGTAGTGCATGCGACGGAAGGAGGATGAAAGTCAGATGATGGGTTTTTCTGAAGTAGTAAATCAACGTAGAAAAAGGAGGGACCATAGCGTAAACATGAGGATTAAGGAGTAATTACACTAATTTTAATTTAAATTATCTAATTATATGATTAATCTTTAAATTGCAATAACTTATTCATATATAATCAGAATCGCGTGAGACGAAAAGCGTTGGAATCAAAAAAATGAGATCTACGTGATGAAACCGACGGGAACTGATTTAGAGCTCAGCTAAATTTTGGCGAAATGGAAAGGTATTAGTGAGATTTCTCATTCTAAATTTAAATAAAAATTAGATATACATATTTATAATGATTTTGATTGTAATATATTATGCGCCGTTCAAAATTTAGATTGGTTATTTGGTCTTTGTTGATTATTTTTTGTGATGAATTATGGTGACGATTATTTGTTGAATGATATGTTCTAGTTCGAATAAAAATCTAATCTTTAATTCGTTAGATCAAAACATCATTTTATTTAGAGTACGTTATGTTAGAATAGAAAATAACACCTTCGTAGAAATTAACCTTTTTGTTATAAATGCTACACTAGGATATAAAAGTACCTTTTATGTGAAAATTGTCATACTAGAATATAAAAAAATACCTTTTACGTTGAAATCGTCATTTATGTTAAAATTGAAATTTTCATTTATGTTAAAATTGAAATTGTCATTTATATTAAAATTGAAATCGTCATTTATGTTAAAATTGAAATTGTCATTTATGTTAAAATTGAAATTGTCAGTTATGTTAAAATTGAAATTGTCATTTATGCTAAATGAATTTGTCATTCATGTTCAGATGAATTTGTCTTTCCTGTTAAAATATTATAATGTCATTTAAAATGGCATTAAATTAGAAGGGCATTAAATTAGAATGGCATTAAATTAGAATGTCATTAAATTAGAATGTCATTAAGTTAGAATGTGATTAAATTAGGAGGATTATTAAATTAGAAGGTCATTAAATTAGAATGTCATTAGAATTCATAGAAAAATGTGAATATATAAAATTTACTTTTATATGTCATTAGAATTCGTAGAAAAATGTGAATATATAAACTTTACATTTATATGATATTAGAATTTATAGAAAAATGTTAACATAGGAAATATTCATTTATATGATATTAGAATTTATATAAAATGTTAAGATATAAAGAAAAATAACATTTTAGTTATAAAATGTTAAGATTGAATAAAGATAACATTTTAGTTATAAAATGTTGAGTTGATTAAAACACCACTTTTTACTTATTTTGTTGAATTAGAGATGTCGACAAAACTTGATGACACATTTTATTTACATTTTAATTTGTAAATAAAAAGAACAAAACTTGATGACACCTTTATTTACATTTTCTATGTAAATGAAAAGAACAAAATTTCGATGATACATTTTCTATGTAAATAGGATATGCAAATTGATAAAATACATTCAATTACATTTTTGTGTAAATAGGACATGAAAAGAAAAAAAGTTATTTACATTTAGGTATATAGACATGAAAAGAAAAAGAAAACATTATTTACATTTAAATAAACATGAAAGAGAAAGGATTACATTTATTTACATTTAGGCAAATAAACATGAAAGAGAAAGGATTGCATTTATTTACATTTAGGTAAATAAACATGAAAAAGAAAAAGAATACATTTATTTACAATTTAGTGTAAATAAAGCATGAGATAAAGAAAAGAATATTTTATTTACACATAGATAAATAAAACAGGATATAAGAAAAGAGACATTTTTATTTACTATTTAGTGTAAATGAAATTAGGACATAAAAAAAAGAATTATACTTTTATTTGCATTTCTAGATGCGAGTAGAAACATAGAAGAAGAAGAATTATACTTTTTATTTGCATTTTTAGATGCAAATAAAACATAGGAAAGAATTACACTTTTTATCTGCAAATTAGTTGCAAATATGTAAAGTACATTTTTATTCACTTTCTAGGTGTGAATGAAAGATATAAAAATAAAAAGAACATTTTTATTCACATTTTTAGATGTCAATAAGAATATGAAAAGAAAAAGTACATTTTTATTTGTATTCCATATGTAAATTAAAAACACTGTTTTCAAAAGTGAATTTTTATTTGCAAACTAGTGGCAAATAAAAACATGAATTTATAAAGCATATTTTTATTTGTAATTTAGTTACGAATAAATATATGACATTGAAAGATATATTTTTATTCACATTTTAGATGTAAATAAAAACATGAAATTAAAAAGGAGTATTTTATTCACATTTTAGATGTGAATAAAAACATGAGTTAAAAAGTATATTTTTGTTTACAATTTAGTTGTTAAAAAAACATGATTATAGAAATTGAGATTTTTATTTATATTTTAGATATAAATAAAAACTTGCATGAAAAAGGATATTTTTATTTGCATTTTAGATGTAAATAAGAATAAGAATATGAAAAGCACATTTTTATTTACATTGTAGATGTGAATGAAAATATGAATTAAAAAAACTACATTTTTATTTACATTTTAGACGTAAATAAAAACATAGGAAGAAAAAGCACATTTTATTTACATTTTAGATGTAAGTAAAAACATAGAAATAAAAGTGATATTCTAATTTACATTTTGGATGTAATCACAAAGATAAAATTAATGTTATATTTTTATTGTCAAAATAGAGACAATAAAAAGGATTAGAATTAAAAGGTTATATTTTTATTTACCTTTTGATGCAAATGAAAAGAAAAAAATGTAAAGTGATATCTTTATTTACATTTAAGTGTAAACAAAAAGAATAAATGTAAGGCGACATTTTTATTGATACTTTATTCAATAAAAAGATTAGAATTAAAAGAAGTATTTTTATTGTCGTTCTAGGGACAATAAAAAGAGTAGAAATAAAAGTGGCATTTTATCGATGCAATAAAAAGAAGAAATAAAGGTGGCATTTTTATCTTCATTTTAGATGCGATAAAAAGAATAGATTTTAAAGTTGCATTATAGATATGATTGTTGGAAAGTAGTTGAAATCGCCAAACGATGTATATTTGTATTTATATAAATATAATTATAAATTAAATGAATCGCGTGCGGTAGTTCGCGTTTCGAAGTCCTAACTTCAAACGATTATACCGAAAGATCCGACCGTCGAATTTTCCCAAAGCTGGAACCGTTAGGACTGCTTTGGGAAGATCTTTCCAATGATATAAATTTTGTTAAAATCCAACGGTTAGATTTCGAGATAATGTAAATCAAATTTGGATAAAAGCAGCGCCAGGGCCGCCGATCGACCCGAAGCGTCGTTAAATAAATATAGTTATTTTTATATATAAAAAAATAGCGATAAATCATTATTAAATACTAATAACGATATGAAATGATTTTAATATATATATATACATAAATACGAGAATCATTTGAAAAGTCCGAGTTCAATCTCATTTCAAATGATTATATGACGATCTAAATCGAAGAGTTGAAGACGGTGATTAAAGACCGACGATCTTCACATTGAATGAATGTGTTGCTACTAAGGCCCATGATTGGAGTAGCTACCTTGAAGGGGAGTCATGGGTAGCCATCCGGACGTATTGTTGATTGTTCGGATATGCGAGGTATAAGGTGCCTCTGGTTTCGTTCAAACCCAGAACGGACTTGTAAATGGATGGTATGTCTGGCGTTGTATTCCTTTATGCTGTATTCGTTGATCTCTGCTATATATATATATATATATATCTGTTTGGTGTTTAACACTCTTCTCTAAGACGTACGAGCTTAAAGGTTATATATTAGTGGGAATCAATGGTATGGTATGGTATGGGTTGACAATGTGGCATGCTGGTTGATGATCAAAGCACGGCTTGTTTAGGCGTAGCTTTGTGTATAATGTTGCTTCACGAGCCTCACAACCCGGTTGAGTCTAAAACGGAGCAAAGGAACACAGGGAGAGCAACACGTTTCTTTCTAGCTAGAAGGGGTGTTTGGGTTTTACACGGCCCGACATTTTACTTGTGTGGATGATGGAATGAGGCGCCTCGAATATTAGGTCCTATAGGACCGGAAACGTGTGTTCAAGAATAACTAATCCGAAAAACTGTATGTGTGGACCGGCCCTGCAGCTTTCCAAGGGTTCACTGCGGGGGATCCTGAGACATTAGCTAGAGTGTCTCGAATCGGTAAGGAGACCGTTCCTAGCCTTGACTCATGATGGAAACCAATTCCCAATACGACCCTACGGACTTGATTGTATTACTAGTATGGAGGCATAGTATATGGTAGCTATGCTTCCTAGGATTGATACATTTACTTTCAAATGTTTTTGAAACATATATACGCTAATAATAATATCAAATTCGTTTTTATCATATCAAGCATTTTTTATCATCATAAGGTAAACTTTATTCTATAGTTTGCGTTACATTGTGTGATGGGACTTGAGTCTTATGTTGATTCCATTTTTTTAAAAAGCATTGCGTTGTTTAACGATTTACTTCAATTTATGCACCGGCAATCCATTGGAATAAAATCTGTTCCGCGTTAGCGGCGTGGTCCTTGGATTTTCCTTATTGCTATTAGTTATATTAGTTAAGAATTCTCACACCAGTCCCATGACTGACTCGTAGTTTGTTTCACTTTGCAAACTCGGGTGCCCTCTTTTCCACACGGGCAGTCGAGTAGCTTTTTGCAGATATTTATCTCTTGAGCGGGATTCTGGATCGAAGCCTAGAGCTGTGTCCAGAGTATAGTTGTCTTCCGCTGCCTTAGTTATTTTATTTCCGCTGTTTATTGTATTTAATTTATAGAAATTTATCTTCCGCTGTAATTTTATTCAATGTACTCTAATATGTTCTGTACTCTGATGTAACATTATTATGATGTTCTATAAAAGTCTGCTGTTATTGTTCTGATGTTGTTGTATTCACAGAGTTAACGTGTTCGGGATTTGAACGGTCTTAGTCGACTTTGTGATCGATTGGGTCCGGGCGAAATCCGAGCCGTTACAATTTTCATGATTTTTTTGATATCATGTGTGATCATAGGAATTTTTAAACAATGAACGGATATAACGAATGGATATAAACTAAATAAATAATCAATATTAAAATATTATAATTTGCCTATATATATTACTTAACTTTCCTAAACCTAAAACCATTCTTTTTCCGGTCAATTATGGTAGCCGCCAAACTTCTTTCTCCAAAAAACATTTCTTGAATTTCAAAAAAAAAAAAATCAAATAAGATTCTAAAAATCATAATATATGTATATTTGGATTCGCCAAAGGGTTTTCTCCAGTTTGATACGCGTTTCGTTGAACTCGAGTTGGGTTTATTTCGCTGTTATTTACACAGCGAAAGCTAGGGTTGTTTAGTGCGAGAACTAGAAGCTTGGATTCGTGAATCGATTGTTATAGTGGGATTTCTGAGGTTATTTCGCACTTGTACACAAATTTTTGGGAAGTTCCGCGCAAATAAGTGTCGATGGTTCACAACAGCGAGCTCCTGTTGAGCTGTTCGAAGGATTCCGTCTGACTACGTCGAGTTCGACGAAATGGGTATGGGGAGGAGCCTCTTTCGAAGAGATGAGGTTTGGTGATTTTAGTTTGGAAGTCGGTGATGAAACAAGGGAGTTTGGAGTATTTGAAGTTTTCTGTAATGGTGAAAAAGAGGAGCAAGCGTCGGTCTTTGAAAGAGGAAGAAAGGAGTTTTGATGGGTCGTGGTCTTCAAATAGGTTTGGGCCAATGAAAGTTAATCCCAACTGTTAAATAAATTCAATTTTTGTGTTTTAAAACTATTTAAATAATCACATAACTTGTAAATATGATAACTAGATCATACATTATCTAAATTCAGCGAAACAAGATCCGGTAGGATCGTATGGACGGTGGCTAAGCAATGAAGCTGATTGGGAGTGAATTGGAGCTCGTTACAATTTATAGTGAAATAAATTGTTAGAATCAAATCAATGACATTTATTCGTTATTTAACGATGATCGTCCAATGTGAGTAAAACTCGCCAACTCTACCAGTTCATATTTTTGTAACGTATTTCTAGAACTGATAAATGATGATTGATTGTTGTGTGTTGACTGTTTGGTTGAATAGCTAATTGATTGGTTGAAAATATCGATATAGTTATATATATATATATATATATATATATATATCGTTAACCAAATATTGATTCTGTTTATCAGAATATTTCATATTGAAATGAAATCGATGTTAGTTATATTGTTTAACATCTGTGATGCAGGGAAACAGGTTAAAGGGATCCAATTGGATTCCTCAATATTTATAATACTGTTTGTTTTCATATATTGTGATATATGATGTGATATATAATCTGTGATTGATTATGATGACTATAGTCTGGTTAATTGGTATTTTAAATACCGTATGAAATACTGTAATGTAAAAGGAAAATTTCAAAGTGAATATTGAAATGAAATATTTATATATAAAATAAATGGGATATTATAAAAGGAAATATTTGGAAAACAAATATTGGAAAATATAATAAAGGGAATGTTTGGGGAATAAATAGAATTTTATAAAAGGATTTATATAAAATAAATAGAATTTTATAAAATGATTTATATAAAATAAATAGAATTTTATAAAAGGATTTATATAAGATAAATAGAATTTTGTAAAAGGGTTTATATAAAATAAATAGAATTATATAAAGGGAATTATAATTGAGTTTTAAGTGTTAGAAATAAAATGAAGATTTGCATAAATAATTCTATAATTAGAAGTATAAATAGAAATTGGATTTGGGATATTGTTTTAGATACGAAATCAAACTGTTTTGATTACAAAGAAGAAAAATTATTTACATTTAATGTGAATAAAGAATTTAAGTTAATATTTTGCAAATAAAATATTTATAAAGGAAATAGGGATTGAAATAGGAATTTAAAATGGAGTTAAAGGAATTAGAAACTGATTGAAGAATAGTTAAATTGAACAACTGTCTGGGTATTGATCTGATGTTGGTTTCGGCCTTCGGGGTTAATATGTAGGGGGTTGTTCTCTTACTAGTTTACAGTTAGAGAATGATATATGTGAGAAGATAGAGATGAGAATAAAAATGGAAACGTTTTCCAATATTAATAAGGTATATTTTCTAAATTTAGAAAATAAGAATTTCTATATATATATGGAAATAGGAAATGGGTAAATGAATAAATTAATGATAAATTAATTTAAGAGATAAATGATGACTGATCGATAGAATTTCCGTCTGGAAATAATATCGTTGTTTGCGCACGTGTTTTCCTTTGATAGTTAAATCACCAACTATAAAAGATTTGGCCATTTCCGTTGTCAATACGGAGAGACCGGGATCAGATATATTATATGAAAATCACTCCGTATGGCATTAGCCTTGCGAATCAAATATGATGAAGATAATTGAAGATGGAGTTATGCAAGGGTTGTCCTGTTTACAGAATAGTGCCTTCGAGTTGTCCAGTTCTAGGACAACTTGAATGGACGAATGTCTGACAGAGTATGTCTGGCAGATCGCGTAAGTTGATCGTTTCAAAACTACTTACGTTGGTGGCGGAGGGATTCGTTTCTCTTAGTTTATACCCGTGGTGTTTTTGGGGAATCAATTTGTGATTTGACGGGTATGGTGATGTGGCATTCAAATAATTAAAAGAGTGATCTGTTAAAAGATACGTTATGACCTCAAGCCTCATCAACCGAGAAATGACAGAAATCGGGCAGGCGGCATGGCTAAGTGGGTCGCACCCAAGTAGGGTATATTGTCACCATCTAGAGAATATTCATATTTGTTACTTCTTTCGCTTCTGTATCTCCTGGGAACGGTTATGTTGGTACACCAACCATAAGGTGATAATATATTCGGAACATTCAAGCGAAATGAATGGTCGGTCATGTGTGGCCGAGTTACAAGATGTTCTTGTTGAACTCCAGTGTATCACTTCTAGATTACACTAATCGGAAGGTGGTTCCATACCTTGTCAGAGTTGGAAATCCATTACCCAATAAGAGCCCGCGGTTTTGATTGTACATTATATATGTAGAACGTAAGACAAAAACGTTCTGCTAGATAGCGTTCTGCTAGATTTCTAATTACTTGATCTAGACATTATTATAATATCAGACAAGTATTGTTTTAGAAAAATATTTTGGGTTATTATAAGGTAAAAACCATCCATGTTTATGTGTGGATCGGTCTTGTGATTATCCTTTATTTCAAAAGGATTTTTGAAAAATTAAACAAATGATTTGAGTTTACTCACTCCAGTCGCATGACTGACCTAGAGTTTATTTTGTTTTGTTTTTCCTAAACTCTTGGGTGCCCAATTTTGTACGGACAGTCAAGTAGTTGGGATTTTACAGATGCTTGAAGAGCTGGAGCAGGAGGCTTCAGGATTATATAGCTTGTTATTTCCACTGTGTTGTAAGTGTTATACTATAATAATGGTATTGTATACAGATACGATTTTATTTCAAAGTTATGTTACGAAATATATTTATTCGTTCCGTTGTGAGATTCGTGTTTACTCTGATGTTGTATGTTCTTCTTCTTCTATTCTAGGTTTCTATCTTATCTATTCTCACCCTCTAATTTCTTTCATGGACTATCCGGTATTTCCGAAGCTTGAATAGTCGACATTGAGTTTATGTCGGTTACTTAGATCGCGAAAACCCGGGTCGTTACAGCGGTATCAGAGCTGAAGGTTAAGTAATGGCCTTGGCTTTGTGGCGTGACTCAATAGAGATGGGGTTAGCAATACCCTAGATTTAGTTGAGTGTATTTATATGAGTGAAAGTATTTGTTATTTGATATAAAAACTGTTTTATATTATTGAGATTTATTGATTGAGTTGTTTATGGGTTCTGATCGATCAGTTTGATCCACTGTATCTGTAGGAGGTTATAAACACTCGAATACGATGGGTTGACACGGTATGTTTTGAAAAGAGGATAAATGAAATAATTTTACCCAAATTATACCTTGATATAAACGAGGTATAGATATTTGAATTATTATAGTATATTGAATGTGTTGGTTATGATTATAATCGAATAAGATTATAAAATGTGAAATGGTTATGTAAATAACCAATTAAAATTCGTATAAGTGTTACGACATGAATTAAATCTGAAATTATAATCAAAATTGGAATTGAAATTCCCAAAATTTGGAAAAGTGTTTGTAAATGGACTTGGATCGAATATAAGAGAAATTTAAAATCCTGGGAGATTTTAAATTGTTTTACAAGCATTGTGAATGGTATTTTGAAGTATATTTCAAAATGAAAGTATTTAGATATGGTTTTGAAAATGATATAGTATTTAACTCACTTCGATAGCTGGAAATTGATTCCGATGATGATCATGACATCATCTGCGTTCATTTTCGAGTTGTCAAGTGACGGATTACTACCAAAGAGATTGTTTTCGAATTATTTTGGGAAAAAGAGTTGTTTTGATATTCCGAAATGAAATTTGATTTTTGAAAAGCAAAGTTGTTTAGAAACTCCCAGAAACGGAATGTTTGAATTAAAACAAATTAGATGGAAATTTGTGAAACTAAATCGAAAATCAAGAATGGTAGTTGAGATCGATAATGGAATTTGGCTTGGATAAACGAATGGTTGTGTTGGAGATAAAAGTGATTTGAGTTTGATTGGGATGACATTAGTATATGCAGAATTGGTAACAAATGGAAAGGATATAATGATGTAACAACCCAGGGATTTTCGGCCCTGAAAATTGACATAAATACCTTTACCGTAACTCATGCCGACTTTCCAAACACCAAAACCACTAGAACTTTTATAGAAAGAATTTAGAGGGTGAGATAAGAAAGAAAGAAATCTTAGAACAGAAGAAGAAGAAGAACCAACACAACACAGAATCAGAGTCTCACATTGCAACGGAACAAAATATAATACAGAAATAAATCTTTACTGAGAGCTTTTAAAATACTTACAATATCAGAGTACTTCACACAATGGGACAGTTATAATAACCTGTCCTCATATACAACACACATCGTAATAGTAGCTATGTAATATCATACATCTGGACGCTTCCAGCTCGTCTCTTCACAGCACTCGATAACCTGAACCTGTACACCCCTGGCTACCCCGAGCATTTGCAAAAAAACGGGTTAGTCTGGTGAACCAGAGTGAGTAAAACTCGCACATTATTAAGGGTAAATCATCCAACATGATTTCAAAGTTCAAAATCTTTTCAAAAGAAATGGATAATCGTAAGACTAAATCCACACATAAACACGGATGGTTTTTACCTTACGATAACCCAAAAAAAATTGAAATCAATATCTTGTTTTGATATTATAATAATGTTTAAATACAAGTAAATAACAATCTAGTGGAACGCTTGCATCTCACGCTCCACATAAATAGTATACAATCAAAACCACGGGCGCTTATTGGAGATTGGATTCCGACTATGACAAGGTATGAGACCACCTGCCGATAGTGTATCTCTAGAGGCGAATACACTGGGTTCAACAAGAACGTCTTGCAACCCGGCCCTCACATGACCGACCACTCATTTCGCTTGAGTGTATCGAATGTGTATCACCAACAGTTGGGCTCAAACCACCGTTTCCCAAAAAGGGACAACATCGAAATAAATTAAAGAAGCAAAAGGAATTTCTCTAGATAGGTGATTATACACCCTAATAGAAGCGACCCACATAGCCATGCTGCCTGCCCGATTTTTGTCATCTCCCCGGTTGTGAGGCTTGAGGTTTGAATTTCCTTTTGGAACACTTGGTCACCATTCACTTTGAAATCGTTAGATCCGCCAGATATCACCAATTGACGTCCACAAAAATACTCTAGTAGTTCAGAGAATCGTCGTCCTCAGCACCACCATGGTAAGTTTGAAGAAATCAACGTACGCGATCCCTTTGGAAATACTTTGTCAGACATTCGTCCATACAAGTCATCCAGGAACAGGATGAACCGAAGGTACTCTCCTACTGCATCCAAGGAATCACCCTACAGATCAGTAGCGAGAAGTCCTTGCAACCCATAGATTCCAGCCACGACAGAACCACAGTTCATCTCTAGGAGCTAACCAGAGATTTATTAGTAGTTCTTCCGTTTAATGAAGATCTACGGTCTTCAATACTCCATCTCGATCATCTTCTGGTATCTTCACGTATTTGTCGGTCGGAATGGTTTTCGAATATAAATTCGATCCCGGTCTTTCCGTACCAACAATCGTATTGGACAGATTTGATAGTCGGTGATTTAACTATCAAAATAATCAGTGATTCAATCATGACAATGCAATGAGTTCACTGGTTCAACATTCAGCAGCACTTGGCCTTTTTAATTAAAACAAATGTAAATTTAAAACTCTTAAATCTTTTGACATTATAAATATAGTTTTATGCTCTTTATTTAACATAAGATTTTTTTATTTAAACAAAACCATTTTAATACTTAGGAAAACCATATATCATATTCAGTTTCTTAGTTCCCATTTTCAAAACATTAACCACCTTATTATCCAATATTGGGAAATCTATTCAACTTATTACTCGTAAAACAACATTACGAACTAACGTTTATTCATCACTTGAAAATACTAATTCATGCCGATTCTTATAGAATAGAACTCGACTTTACGTTTCTTTTTTCCTAACTCGGAAATACCATTATAGTTTTGCGCCCTTTATATTTTCCTTTTCTCACTTTAGAAACCTTATGATATATATATATATATATATTCCCAATCTTCATTACACGTCGCATTATTATTTCTGTAATGGAAATAATAAATTATTATTAACTCCTTTCACCATCACTAACTCATATCCCCCTCAGATAATTCCGATGTTATTCAAGTTGGGGTATTTTAATTATTTCTCAGACCTTGATCAACAACGTTCGTATCTAAAGATAAATATAAGTTGAAATCCAAAAGCCAAATATTTCAATTTTAATATGAATTCCCTTTAACTATTTAAAATACGATTTCATAAACCTTATTATCCTTTTGAAAATCTTTTTCTCTAATATAACCATTATTTCTTAATTAAGTAATCGATTATAAAACACCACTTTTAACCTTTTCCCCTTTTTAACAATTTCATTTCATAATTCAGATTTTGTTTACAAAATCCGATGACTCATTTCTTTTACCAAAATCACCTTCACCAATTCCTTTTCAAATCCCTTCAACCAATTCTCGCTCGAAATTCTCATTTTAATTTCCCTTTAAATTAATTAATAATATAATTAATTTAAATAAATCCCATTTAATTGTTTCTTAACAAAAACAATTATCCAATTTAGTTGTTAAGTAAATTTTCTTATTCTCACATTTACAAATCTGATCAACATCAGAATTTACTTTACAAAATCAATTTATAATGAATTATAAATATAAGTATTTATTTCCTTTTAATAAACCTTTATTCAAATAATATATTTCAAAATCTATCTTTAGTTATAAAATAAATTTATAACTTAGTTCTATCAATCCACCTGACGGTAAATCAATATACACAAAACGATTTACTTTTAGGCCATTAACTGCCGATTACTCAACCAATACTGCCCATTGGTTAAAACACAACACAGGTTAAGTTTTCGGTCAATTATTACAACTCAAACCAATCACCCAAACATGACAGTTCATATGAAAATATGAAAATAAATAATATATTTGAGAAATCCGGTTGGATCCCTCCAACCTATTCTTCCCTGTATACAAATGGTTATCTCAAATCAAATCATTCAACCATTTAATTGGTAAAAATAAATAACAACCATTTAATCCAACCACAAGCAATTCAAACAATTCAACCAATTAAACATGTTTATTTTATAAACGTTAGAATAACGATTTGGTATTTCACTGAAATTAAATGACGGTTTAATTTCATCAGTTAAATCAATAAATAAATATATAACTAGCAAACATTCAACCGTTGGCAAGCAGAGCACACAAAATAGAAACTCAATAAAATATAAATGGGAAAAACTGAGTGAGTTTAACTCACCTTGATTTGTTTATTGAACGGTGTTGTTACAGTTAAATTAAACAATGGTTTAATTTAACCGTAAATTCCAGCTATCTCATGCACCATCCAAAATAGTTCCATAGCGAAGTATCTTTCCGATATAGTTCCAGCACAATTGGTTTTGCCCAATTCTGATAGCAAAATAAATAGTTGTTAACCATTTAAATTCACGAATTTTAATCATCGACTAACTCCTTAAATCAATAAAATTAATTACTTTTGTTTAGCTAAAATACAGCAGGCCGAACGTTCCTTTTCCTTCCCAGTTCTTTACTGTTTTTGTTAGGAAAACCCTGCAATAGTTGATAAAAACCTGAATTGTTTTAATTATACTTAATTAAAACTGAAATCTCTTAATTAAATCATTTATTAGTTAATTAATGTCGGTTATGGCAAAAATGATGTCGGCCCTTACTGTTACACATTCCCATTGTTTGTTTTGGTGTTTCATTGTTCAGAAAAAATGGCTGCGCTCCTCTTTGTTATTAACGACTTTATCATCATCTCGTTGGAACCACAAAACCCATGCATTGCCTTAAATCCTCCGCTTGTATCATTCAAACGTGTTTAATTAGACGTATTTTTTTTTATTAGATCCTAATTAAGTTTAAATTAAAAGTAATTACATTTTTACTTTATAAAGGCAGGTTATACACTGCTCATCTCCGTGCCCGACTGTCCAAACACGCCAGCAGACGCCTGCAAAATATTAACTTCCTAATTTAAGTTGATCCCCATGATTTATTATAATAATAATAATAACAATAACTTCTTAACGCTATAATTTGATTTCACCATGTTCATTACATTATTTACTTAATTGGGCCGAAACAAATACATGCTTCCCCACTTTCGTTTGTGCCTGAACAAATCATCCCCTTGCGTTTTTCTTGTTACCAGAGCCTCTCATCACTCTCGCCTGTATATAAATTATTATCGATGTTCATTTTTAAGGGGATTGTTAATGACACGCCTGATTCGGTTAAGGGGTGTCATTTTGTTAAGGGAAAACCGATGGTGGAAAATTTGTTAAGGGGCAACATCAGGCAAACTTTTACAGGACAAAAATAACCCTGTAAAAACGGTAAGAGTATACCGTTTTTATTTAATAAAAACGGTTTCGTTAGACCATTTTTTCTATCTTTATAAGAAACTTTAACAAACAACGAAAACGGTAAGAGTATACCGTTTTTAGATTAAGGGTATTTTGGTCTTATTATTGCGAATTGTTAAGGGGTGTCTAGCCTGTAGTGTACGCCCCTTAACAAAATTTTAAAAAGTGATTTTCGTGACACCCCTTAATCAAAAACGGGGTGTCATTAACAATCCCCTTTTTATATAGGAAATCTGATTAAATAAAAATCTTTTAATTAATAACTTGAGCAACGTTTAAATCAGTGAAGTATCAAAATAAAAAAGGCCGATCCTTTGTTTCCTTTTTCTGCTTCGTTGGTTCCCCCTTCGTATACTGGTCTTTGCGTTGAAACTGTGAACAGAACCCACGCTCACTCCATTCACCAAAAACACGCTCAACCGATCACCCAGCAAACTCCACCGAACTTCAGCACCGCCAACACTTTGCCCCTCCTCGGCCAACGCCTCATTTCATACCCGACAGCTCGGTTATTTTGGAGCTCTCAGTGAGCTCGAGAAAGTAATTGCAATGATGAATGGGTTTGAGTATAAATGGTGAAGAATTTTCAAATGCTATGGTGGTTATTGGTTGGTTCATCTTTTTGGAGCGGCGGCGTAAAGACTGGGTTGACCGTCAACGAACCAAATTTAGGGTTAAAACATTTGGTAGGGGTATATATATAGTGTGGCCAATTTAATAAAATATTATTTTACGAAACTTCACCGTGAAGTAGTTAATAAAAACCACCACAATTGATTTTTGTTTACTGATAAAAAGGCTAATCTTAGTGTAAAAAGGTATTTCGGACCCAATGGGACAAGTTTCGTCGAAATCCGAGGTCGTATGAAAAAATTTCCTTTATAAAACCAGAAATAAACACGTGTTTAATTTTTTCACGATCACCAGATAAATCAAATCAACTTGAAACCATGCAATCCTATAATAATTTTTCAATACGAACCCAACGGCAGCAGTTTCGTCGCATTCTGAGACTGTTTTCCTGATAGGCTATTTTTACGCGCACCACAATGTCATTTCGGACCCCAAATTAGCCGATCTCCAAAAATTGCAAACTATATACATATCCTGACTATAATCAACGATACGAACTCAACGGAATTGGTTTCGTGGCTTAATTTGACCGTCTGTTCAAGTTATACCCAAATATCTGTTTATTAATTTAAATACGCGCTATAGAAAATGAACGGGCGTTTACGGCTACCGTGGGCACATACGACATCGGTTTGCCACTCAATTTGATTTTCTTACAATAATTTAATGATATGGTCCCAACGAAACTGATTTCATCGAAAACAGAGACTATTTAAAAAATGACCATTTTAAAGGCCTATATTTTAATAATGATTTTCACATTGACTATTTTAAAATTTGATTTGGCCATAATTAACAATTTATAATACGAAATCTGGATTTTTCTCTTTTATATGAAAAATATCATCAATACGGTTCTAACATTTCTCGTTTCACAGAAATCCGACTTATATTGGATCTTGTATTTTAAATTAAAGTTCAGAACTCAATATTACGAACTGCCACTCCATTTCGAGCTCGTTTTATAATTATATAAATTATAACATTTAAACGTTGTTTTAAATAAACGAATTCAATATTTAAATCCATTAATATTCCAAATATAATATTTAAAATAATAAATTAAATAAAATATTTGATAGACAAAAATACGGGTCGTTACAAATGATATGCCCGACAAAAAGGTACAAGTTTCTATTTCTATTGGGTATGAGATTTATGAGCCAAATTGGCAAGCCGCTTGGCTGCTTGATTTTCTTTTGGGTTGGAGAAGGCCCAGAGAGGTGAATTGTAGTTGTACCGATTGACCAGTACAAAGGAGGTGCTAGCAAAAAAATTCGAAAATTTCGGGTGTCAGAAAAATTTCGAAATTTTTGAAAATTTTTGTTAATAGAAATGAATTAATATTTAATTAAAATTAATTGGTACTGTGAAACTAAAGATAATGGATAAACAAATAATTTTAAACCCAGTTAATAAGGTTTGTTTTTCTACCTTAGCAATTTCGAGGACGAAATTATTTTAAGGGGGAAAGAATGTAACGCCCCGTATTTTTACGGTATTATAATTAATTTAATTATATAAATAGTGATTTATAGATTTAAATGGTTGTTTAATTAAATAATATTGAATATTTAATTAATACAAGTAATAGAAAAATATATTTAATTTCGAAATAGTCGGAAATAGTAAATTCACAATATTGTGTGGATTGAATTATTTATAATATATAATTCAGTTTAGAGTTGAATTATAATAACGAATATATTTAAATAACGACAGTTGAACGTATAATTATATTATATTTATAATCGAGCTCGAAATGGCATGACAGTTCGCAATTTGGCGATTCGAACTTCAACTGAATGTACAAGTTCCGTATTAAGCCGGATTTCCGTGGAACAAGAAACGTTCAGAGCTAGCGAAGCATATTTTTCTAATGGAAAAGAAAAATCAGGATTTCATTGTGTAGATTTTGATTAATGCCCAAATCAAATTTTAAAATAGTCGCAATGGAATTCCTTCATAATTTATAACGATTTATAAAAGGATTTCTATTTTTAATTGAATATCGATTTAACCCGGATTTGAAATATCGAGCTATAACTCCATATATATTTTGGAGTTGCAGTATATTCTTTGTGAATATATACGATAATATTTATTTATAAATATTAAATTTAATTATTTTTAGATATATTAATATTTAAATTGGTTTATTTAGAGCTTTAAAAATAGCCAGTTTTGCAAACGACCTCCGTTTTTTACGAAACTAATTTTGTTAGATCAGCAATATTAAATTAATGTTAGATTTCAATTTTCGTGATTTTTAGAGTCAGTGTGTGTCAGTATGAATTTTTAATGTGAAATATAGTCAGTATTTTGACTGTTAAAAATACGCTGTGTGAGCAAACGAAGTCGGAATTCGACAAAACCAGTTTCGTTGGGTCAGTAATGTCGAACTGTATGTGTATGTCCATTTTCGTGATTTTTTTGATATCATGTGTGATCATAGGAGTTTTTAAACAATGAATGGATATAACGGATGGATATAAACTAATTAAATAATCAATATTAAAATATTATAATTTGCCTATATATATTACTTAACTTTTCTAAACCTAAAACCATTCTTTCTCCGGTCAATTGTGGTAGCCGCCAAACTTCTTTCTCCAGAAAACATTTCTTGAATTTCAAAAACCAAAAAAAAAATCAAACAAGATTCTAAAAATCATAATATATGTATATTTGGATTCGCCAAGGGGTTTTCTCCAGTTTGATACGAGTTTCGTTGAACTCGAGTTGGGTTTATTTCGCGGTTATTTACACAGCGAAAGCTAGTGTTGTTTAATGTGAGAACTGGAAGCTTTGATTCTCGAATCGATTGTTGTACTGAGATTTTTGAGGTTATTTCGCACTTGTACGCAAATATTTGGGAAATTCCATGCAAATAACTGTCAATGGTTCACACCAGCGAGTTCCTGTTGAGCTGTTCGATGGATTCCGTCTGACTGCTTCGAGTTCGACGAAATGGGTATAGGGAGGAGCGGCTTTCGAAGAGATGAGGTTTGGTGATTTTAGTTTGGAAGTCGGTGATGAAACAAGGGAGCTTGGAGTGTTTGAAGTTTTCTGTAATAGTGAAAAAGAGGAGAAGGCGTCGGTCTTTGAAAGAGGAAGAAAGGAGTTTTGATGGGTCATGGTCTTCAAATGGGTTTGGGCCAATGAAAGTTAAGCCCCAACTGTTAAATAAATTCAATTTTTGCGTTTTAAAACTATTTAAATAATCGCATAACTTTTAAATATGATAACTTGGTCATACGTTATCCAAATCCAGCGAAACAAGATCCGATAAGATCATATGGACGGTGGCTAAGCAATGAAGCTGATTGGGAGTGAATTGGAGCTCGTTATAATTTATAGTGAAATAAATTGTCAGAATCAAATCAACAACACTTATTCGTTATACTCACCAACTCTACCAGTTCATATTTTTATAACGTATTTTTAGAACTGATAAATGATGGTTGATTGTTGTGTGTTGACTGTTTGGTTGAACTGCTAATTGATTGGTTGAAAATATCGATTTAGTTATATATATATAGTTAGTCAAATAAAGATTCTGTTTATCAGAATATTTCATATTGAAATGAAATAAATGTTATTTATATTGTTTAACATCTGCGATGCAGGGAAACAGGTTGGAGGGATCCAACTGGATTCCTCAATATTTATAATACTGTTTGTTTTCATATATTGTGATATATGATGTGATATATAATCTGTGATTGATTATGATGACACTAGTCTGGTTAATTAGTATTTTAAATACCGTATGAAATATTTAAATGTAAAAGGAAATTTTCAAAGTGAATATTGAAATGAAATATTTATATATAAAATAAATAGGATATTATAAAAGGAAATATTTGGAAAACCAATATTGGAAAATATAATCAAGGAAATGTTTGGGGAATAAATAGAATTTTATAAAAGGATTTATATAAAATAAATAGAATTTATAAAAGGATTTATATAAAATAAATAGAATTATACAAAGGGAATTATAATTGAGATCTAAGTGCTAGAAATAAAAAGAAGATTTGCATAAATAATTCTATAATTAGAAGTATAAATAGAAATTGGATTTGGGATATTGTTTTAAATACGAAATCAAACTGTTTTCATTGCAAAGAAGAAATATTATTTACATTTAATGTGAATAAAGAATTTAAGTAAATATTTTGCAAACAAAATATTTATAAAGGAAATAGGGTTTGAAATAGGAATTTAAAATGGAGTTAAAGGAATTAGAAACTGACTGGAGATTAGTCAAATTTAACACCTGTCTGGGTATTGATCTGATGTTGGTTGCGGCCTTCGGGGTTAATACGTAGGGGGTTGTTCTCTTACTAGTTTACAGTTAGAGACTGATATATGTGAGAATATAGCGATGAGAATAAAAACGGAAACGTTTTCCAATATTAATAAGGTATATTTTCTAAATTTAGAAAATAAGAATTTATATATATATATATATATATGGAAATAGGAAATGGATAAATGAATAAATTAATGATAAATTAATTTAAGAGATAAATAATGAATGATCGATAGAATTTCCATCTGGAAATAATATCGTTGTTTGCACCCGTGTTTTCCTTTGATAGTTAAATCACCGACTATCAAAGATTTTGACCATTTCCGTTGTCAATACCAGGAGACCAGGATCAAATATATTATCTGAAAACCACTCTGTATGGCATTAGCCTTGCGAATCAAATATGATGAAGATAATTGAAGACAGATTTATGCAAGAGTTATCCTGTTTACAGAGTAGTTCCTTCGAGTTGTCCAGTCCCAGGACAACTTGAGTGGACGAAAGTCTGACAAAGTATGTCTGGCAGATCACGTAAGTTGATCGTTTCAAATGTATTTACGTTGGTGGCAGAAGAATTCGTTTCCCTTAGCTTATACCAGTGGTATTTTTGGGGAAATCAATTTTTGATTTAACGGGTATGACGATGTGGCATTCAAATAATTAAAAGAGTGATCTGTTAAAAGATACGTTATGACCTCAAGCCTCATCAACCGAGAAATGATAGAAATCGGGCAGGCAGCATGGCTAAGTGAGTCGCACCCAAGTAGGGTATATTGTCACCATCTAGAGAATATTCATATTTGTTACTTCTTTTGCTTCTGTATCTCCCGGGAACGGTTATGTTGGTATACCAACCATAAGATGATAATATATTCGGAACATTCAATTGAAATGAATGGTCGGTCATGTGTGACCGAGTTACAAGATGTTCTTGTTGAACTCCAGTATATGGCTTCTAGAGTACACAGATCGGAAGGTGGTTCTGTACCTTGTCAGAGTTGGAAATCCATTACCCAATAAGAGCCCGCAGTTTTGATTATATATTATATATGTAGAACGTGAGATGAAAGCGTTCTGCTAGAATTCTAATTACTTGATCTAGACATTATTATAATATCAGACAAGTATTGTTTTAGAAAAATATTTTGGGTTATCATAAGGTAAAAACCATCTGTGTTTATGTGTGGATCGGTCTTACGATTATCCTTTGTTTCAAAAGGATTTTTGAAAAGTTAAAC
Organism: Allium sativum; assembly: GCA_030737875.1. Classification (NCBI taxonomy): domain Eukaryota; kingdom Viridiplantae; phylum Streptophyta; class Magnoliopsida; order Asparagales; family Amaryllidaceae; genus Allium; species Allium sativum. The sequence goes on from CM060919.1 coordinate 851,643,947, forward strand.
AAATGATTTGAGTTTACCCACACCAGTCACAAGACTGACCCAGAGTTTATTTTGTTTTGTTTTCCCTAAACTCTTGGGTGCCCAATTTTGTACGGGCAGTCGAGTAGTCAGGATTTTACTGATGCTTGAAGAGATGGAGCAAGAGGCTTCCGGATTATATAGATTGTTATTTCCAATGTGTTGTAAGTGTTATACTATAATAATGGTATTGTATACAGATACGGTTTTATTACAAAGTTATGTTATGAAATATATTTATTCGTTCTACTGTGAGATTCGTGTTTACTCTGATGTTGTATGTTCTTCTTCTTCTTCTATTCTAAGTTTCTATCTTATCTATTCTCACCCTCTAATTTCTTTCATGGACTATCCGGTATTTTCGATGCTTGTATAGTCGACATTGAGTTTATGTCAGTTACTTAGGATCGCGAAAACCCATGTCGTTACAGTGGTATCAGAGCTAAAGGTTAAGTAATTTCCTTGGCTCTGTGGCGTGACTCGGTAGAGATGGGGTTAGGAATACCCTAGATTAAGTTGAGTGTATATATACGAGTGAACGTATTTGTCATTTGATATAAAAACCGTTTTATATTGTGGATATTTATTGATTTAGTTTTTTATGGGTTCTGATCGATCACTTTGATCCACTTTATCGGTAGGAGGTTATAAACACTCGAATACGATGGGTCAACATGGTATGTTTTGAAAAGAAGATAAATGAAATAATTTTACCCAAATTATATCTTGATATAAACAAAGTATAGATATTTGAATTATTATAGTATATTGGATGTGTTGGTTATGATTATAATCGAATAAGATTATAAAATGTGAAATGGTTATGTAAATAACCAATTAAAATTCGTATAAGTGTTACGACATGAATTAAATCTGAAATTAAAATTAGAATTGGAATTGAAATTCCCAAAATTTGGAAAAGTGTTTAAATGGACTTAGATCGGATATAAGAGAATTTTAAAATCCTTGGAGATTTTAAATTGTTTTACAAGCATTATGAATGGTATTTTGAAATATATTTCAAAATGAAAGTGTTTAGATGTGGTTTTGAAAGTGATATAGTATCTAACTCACTTCGATAGCTGGAAATAGATTCCCATGATGATCATGACATCATCGGTGTTCATTTTCGAGTTGTCAAGTGGCGGATTACTACCAAAGAGATTATTTTCAAATTATTTTGGGAAAAAGAGTTGTTTTGATATTCCGAAATGAAATTTGATTTTTGAAAAGCAAAGTTTTTTAGAAACTCCCAGAAACGGATTGTTTGAATTAAAACAAATTAGATGGAAATTTGTGAAACTAAATTAAAAATCAAGAATGGTAGTTGAGATTGATAATGGAATTTGGCTTGGATAAATGAATGGTTGTGTTAGAGATAAAAGTGATTTGAGTTTGATTAGGATGACATTGGTATATGCAGAATTGGCAACAAATGGAAAGGATACAATGATATGCCCAAAAAAAGGTACAAGTTTATATTTCTATTGGGTATGATATTTATGAGCCAAATTGGCAAGCCGCATGGCTGTTTGATTTTCTTTTGGGTTGGAGAAGGCCCAAAGAGGCGAGTTGTAGTTGTACTGATTGACCAGTACAAAGGAGGTGCTAGCGAAATTTTTCGAAAATTTCGGGTGTTAGAAAATTTTCAGAATTTTTGAATTTTTTTAACAGAAATGAATTATTATTTGATAAAAATTAATTGGTACCGTGAAAGTAAAGATATTGGATAAACAAATAATTTTTAACCCAGTTAATAGGGTTTGTTTTTCTATCTTAGCAATTTCGAGGATGAAATTATTTTAAAGAGGAAAGAATGTAACGTCCCGTATTTTTACGGTATTATAATTAATTTATTTAATTATATAAATAGTGATTTATAGATTTAAATTGTTGTTTAATTAAATAATATTGAATATTTATTTAATATAAATAATAGAAAAATATATTTAATTTCAAAATAGTTGGAAATAGTGGAATTCACAGTATTGTGTGGATTGGATTATTTATAACATATAATTCAGTTTAGATTTAAATTATAATAATGAATATATTTAAATAACGACAGTTGAATGTATAATTATTTTATAATTACAATCGAGCTTGAAATGGCGCGATAGTTCGCAATTTGGCGATTCGAGCTTCAACTGAATGTACAGGATTCGTATTAAGCTGGATTTCCGTGAAACAAGAAATGTTCGGAGCTGGTGAAGTATATTTTTCTAATGGAAGAGAAAGATTGGGATTTCATTGTGTAGATTTTGATTTATGTCCAAATCAAATTTAAAATAGTTGTTATGGAATTCCTTTATAATTTATAACGATTTATAAAAGGATTTCTATTTTTAATTGAATATCGATTTGACCCGGATTTGAAATATCGAGTTTTAACTCCATATATATTTATTTTGGAGCTGCAGTATATTCTTTGCGAATATATATGATAATATTTATTTATAAATATTAAATTTAATTATTTTTAAATATATTAATATTTAAATTGGTTTATTTAGAGCTTTAAAAATAACCAGTTTTGCAAACGACCTCCTTTTTGTAATGAAACTTATTTTGTTAGATCCGCAATATTAAATTATTGTTAGATTTCATTTTTCGTGATTTTTGGAGTTAGTGTGTGGCCGTACGGATTTTTAATGTAAAAAACAGTCAGTATTTTGACGGTTAAAAATACGTTGTGCGAGCAAACAAAGTCGGAATTCGACGAAACCAGTTTCGTTGGGTTCGTAATGTCGAACTGTAGGTGTAGTCCATTTTCGTGATTTTTTTTTGATATCATGTGTGATCATAAGAATTTTTAAACAATGAACAGATATAACGGATAGATATAAACTAATTAAATAATCAATATTAAAATATTATAATTTGCCTATATATATTACTTAACTTTCCTAAACCTAAAACCATTCTTTCTCCAGTCAATTGTGGTAGCCGCCAAACTTCTTTCTCCAGAAAACATTTCTTGAATTTCAAAAATCAAAACAAAAATAAAAAAAGATTCTAAAAATCATAATATATGTATATTTGGATTCGCCAAGGGGTTTTCTCCAGTTTGATACGGGTTTTGTTGAACTCGAGTTGGGTTTATTTCGCTGTTATTTACACAGCGAAAGCTAGGGTTGTTTAATGCAAGAACTGGAAGCTCGGATTCGTGAAACGATTGTTGTAGTGAGATTTCTGAGGTGATTTTGCACTTGTACAAAAACTTTTGGCAAGTTCCGCGCAAATAACTGTCGATGGTTCACATTAGCGAGCTCCTGTTGGGTTGTTCGACAGATTCCGTCTGACTGCGTCGAGTTCGACGAAATGGGTATGGGGAGGAGCGGCTTTCGAAGAGATGAGGTTTGGTGATTTTAGTTTGGAAGTTGATGATGAAACAAGGGAGCTTGGAGCGTTTGAAGTTTTCTGTAATGGTGAAAAAGAGGAGCAAGCGTCGGTCTTTGAAAGAGGAAGAAAGGAGTTTTGATGGGTCGTGGTCTTCAAATGGGTTTGGGCCAATGAAAGTTAAGCCCAACTGTTAAATAAATTCAATTTTTGTGTTTTAAAACTATTTAAATAATCGCATAACTTGTAAATATGATAACTTGGTCATACATTATCCAAATTCAATGAAACGAGATCCGATAGGATTGTATGGATGGTGGCTAAGTAATGAAGCTGATTAGGAGTGAATTGGAGCTCATTACAATTTATAGTGAAATAAATTGTCAGAATCAAATCAACGACAGTTATTCGTTATTTAACGATGATCGTCCAATGTGAGTAAAACTCACCAACTCTACCAGTTCATATTTTTATAACGTATTTTTAGAACTGATAAATGATGATTGATTGCTGTGTGTTGACTGTTTGGTTAAACTGCTAAGTTATTGGTTGAAAATATCGATATAGTTATATATATATCGTTAACCAAATATTGATTCTGTTTATCAGAATATTTCATATTGAAATGAAATCGATATTATTTATATTGTTTAACATCCGTGATGCAGGGAAATAGGTTGGAGGGATCCAACTGGATTCCTCAATATTTATAATACTGTTTGTTTTCATATATTATGATATATGATGTGATATTTAATCTATGATCGATTATGATGACACTAGTCTGGTTAATTGGTATTTTAAATACCGTATGAAATAATGTAATGTAAAAGGAAATTTTCAAAGTGAATATTGAAATGAAATATTTATATATAAAATAAATAGGATATTATAAAAGGAAATATTTGGAAAACAAATATTGGAAAATATAATCAAGGAAATGTTTGGGGAATAAATAGAATTTTATAAAAGGATTTATATAGAATAAATAGAATTTTATAAAAGGATTTATATAAAATAAATAGAATTTTATAAAAGGGTTTATATAAAATAAATAGAATTTTATAAAAGGATTTACGTAAAATAAATAGAATTATATAAAGGGAATTATAATTGAGATTTAAGTGTTAGAAATAAAAAGAAGATTTGTATAAATAATTCTATAATTATAAGTATAAATAGAAATTGGATTTGGGATATTGTTTTAAACACGAAATCAAATTGTTTTGATTGCAAAGAAGAAATATTATTTACATTTAATGTGAATAAAGAATTTAAGTAAATATTTTGCAAATAAAATATTTATAAAGGAAATAGGGTTTGAAATAGGAATTTAATATGGGGTTAAAGGAATTAGAAACTGACTGGAGATTTGTTAATTGAACAGCTGTCTGGGTATTGACATGATGTTGGTTTCGGCCTTCGGAGTTAATACGTAGGGGGTTGTTCTCTTACTAGTTTACAGTTACAGACTGATATATGTGAGAAGATAGAGATGAAAATAAAAACGGAAACGTTTTCCAATATTAATAAGGTATATTTTCTAAATTTAGAAAATAAGAATTTCTATATATATATATATATATATGTATATGGAAATAGGAAATGAGTAAATGAATAAATTAATGATAAATTAATTTAAGAGATAAATGATGATTGATCGATAGAATTTCCATCTGGAATTAATATCGTTGTTTGCACACGTGTTTTCCTTTGATAGTTAAATCACCGACTATTAAAGATTTTGACCATTTCCGTTGTCAATACGGAGAGACGGGATCAGATATTATATCTGAAAACCACTCCATATGGCATTAGCCTTGCTAATCAAATATAATGAAGATAATTGAAGACAGAGTTATGCAAGGGCTGTCCTGTTTACAGAATAGTGCCTTTGGGTTGTCCAGTCCTAGGACAACTTGAATGGACGGATGTCTGACAGAGTATGTCTGGCAGATCACGTAAGTTGATCGTTTCAAACGTATTTACGTTGGTGGCGGAGGAATTCGTTTCTCTTAGCTTATACTCGTGGTATTTTTGGGGAAATCAATTTGTGATTTGACGGGTATGACGATGTGGCATTCAAAGTAATTAAAAGAGTGATCTGTTAAAAGATACGTTATGACCTCAAGCCTCATCAACCGAGAAATGACAGAAATCGGGCAGGCAACATGGTTAAGTGGGTCGCACCCAACTAGGGTATATTGTCACCATCTAGAGAATATTCATATTTGTTACTTCTTCCGCTTCTGTATCTCCCGGGAACGGTTATGTTGGTATACCAACCATAAGGTGATAATATATTCGGAACATTCAAGCGAAATGAATGGTCGGTCATGTGTGGCCGAGTTACAAGATGTTCTTGTTGAACTCCAGTGTATCGCTTCTAGAGTACACTGATCGGAAGGTGGTTCCATACCTTGTCAGAGTTGGAAATCCATTACCCAATAAGAGCCCGCAGTTTTGATTGTATATTATATATGTAGAACGTGAGATGAAAGCGTTCTGCTAGATTTCTAATTACTTGATCTAGACATTATTATAATATCAGACAAGTATTGTTTTAGAAAAATATTTTGGGTTATCATAAGGTAAAAACCATCCGTGTTTATTTGTGGATTGGTCTTACGATTATCCTTTGTTTCAAAAGAATTTTTGAAAAGTTAAACAAATGATTTGAGTTTACTCACACTAGTCACATGACTGACCCAAAGTATATTTTGTTTTATTTTCCCTAAACTCTTGGGTGCCCAATTTTGTACGGGAAGTCAAGTAGTCGAAATTTTTTAGATGCTTGAAGAGATGGAGCAGGAGGCTTCAGGATTATATAGATTTTTATTTCCGCTGTGTTGTAAGTTTTATACTCTAATAATGGTATTGTATACATATACGGTTTTATTTCAAAGTTATGTTATGAAATATATTTATTCGTTCCGCTGTGAGATTCGTGTTTACTCTGATGTTGTATGTTCTTCTTCTTCTTCTATTCTAAGTTTCTATCTTATCTATTCTCACCCTCTAATTTCTTTCATGGACTATCCGGTATTTCCGATGCTTGAATAATCGACATTGAGTTTATGTCGGTTACTCAGGATCATATAAACCCGCGTCGTTACATGAACTCAGTTATGTTTGGAGGCTTTAAAGTGGAATGCAAATAAATCAATAAAGAATTAGAACTATTAGCAGTTAAAAAATCGTACATCATATTTGGGTTTTGTGAATTTGTGCAAATGGGAATTCTGTCTCAATGAATTTTACATGACGACAAATAATGATTTTTTCGCTTGCCACTTTGAACCTCCATGGTTGGGAGCGGGACTAACATAAGCACATGGAACGGATCGAGCTTGCATTTTGTGGATAGAAGTGGTCGGAAACAATGGTAAACATAGGCATCCAAATACATGCAATTCCGAATATTTTGGATCACATTGGTACAGAATTTCGGTGGGGGATTGAAATCCTAAGACTTTAGTTGGAAGTACGTTAAGAAGATACGTGGCCTTTTCTAAAGCATGGTGCCAAAATAAGGTGCCATAGAGGATTTACCAATGGTAAAAATATGTTGTTTATTGATTTAATGTGTTGTTTGACTTTGCCCTTTTGAGGAGAGGCGTGGGGACAAGAAAGGCGGGATATATAACATCCCATTATGATCAAAGGATTGTTTAAAGGTGTCGTTGATGTATTATGTACCATTGTCACATTGGAATGTTTTTATATTACGCTCAAATTGAGTTTTTATTAGAGAATGAAAAGTTTGGAATAAGTGTTTGACTTGTGACTTTTTGGCAATGGGGAAGTCCACAAAAATTTGCTATTGTCATCAAGAAAAAGAACAAAATAACAGTGGCCAATAGAACTAACAAAAGGTGATGTACAAAGACCGCTATGGATAATATCAAAAGGTAGTAAAGTGTTTGACAGAGAATCATAAAATGGTAATTTAGAATGTTTTCCAAGAGAACAAGAAGAACAATATGTTCGAGTCTTATTGTAATTAATGAAGGTTTTTATGATTTAATGATCTAAGCATGGCAGCGTCAGGATGTGTCTTAAGCGGTTATGCCAAAGATCTGGAGATAGAGCAGTAAAGACCGACTGATTGATAAAAGGAGTGGCTTGGTTATTGGAGAAGAGAGGATAAGTGCTGTCACATCTCATTAGTTTCGTCCTCGTATGTAAATCATTAATAGAAAACCCAAACGGATCAAATTAAACAGAAACCATATTATCAGTGGTGAACTTACGAATGAATATCAGGTTTTTAATAAGTTTAGGAGCTGTAAAACATTATTTAGGATAAATAGAGGGTATGGTAAGGGTAAACTAATGCTATCGTGACCAACAATTGGAATTAGATGACCATTGCCAGCAACAATGTTATGATAATTATTGTTGAAATTGAAATAAGAAGAAAGTATACCTTGATCCGCTGTCATGTGAGATGTGGCACCGATATCTATGTAAAAAAATTATATCGGGTTGCGAGAATGATAGGGCATGCATAGCGGCCATTGGTGGTGATTTAACTGCAAAAGAGATGGTTGAAGAATAAGAAAGAGAGGGGGGTGAGAGAGCATAGGTTTAGATATTCGAAACCTTCTCTAATACCATGAAGGAATTCCATTTTGCTCAGCATTTCATTATTCCCTGCCCCTTTATATAGAAGTTCAGGGCTGCAAATTTCAATCTAGCAATTATAGGAATTACTGCAATCAAATAAACATTAACATAAATATAATATATATATATATATATTACCATATGTGATATATATATTAGCATAAATGATGGATATCAAATATTATAACATTGCCTAAGTTTAATTTAAAATTATGGGATAAGGAGGCATTTAGTGTCATAGCTAGCGTTGCTGGAATACTATCAAAGAATTGCTAATAAAAGAAGATTATGTTTTTCCATAATTTAGTGCATAAAAACCAGATTCAGTCTGCCAGTGGCAGTTAACATATTTATTTATGATGAAGAAAACTTGGTATAAAAAAATGAATATGAATGGGTTCCTCACAGATGCAAATCTTGTGCTTGTTTTGGTCATAGTATTGAAAATTTCTTATCAATAAAAGTATGAAGGGCGTAGAAGATACAAATGTAGCAATAGATAATTTTCAGAAATCTTGTGAAGGAATGATTGCTAACAATTAAAATGTTCTTATAAACACAATTAATGAGACTCTAGGTAGACATTGAGAACAACAAAAAAGTTAATAACATTGGAGAGGAAAATATGAATGTTATAAACAATAACAGTAATAGAGAAACATATCAACATGAAACATACACTCAAGAAATCAATGAAGAAAGATGAGTCATCAAATCATTTTTCTTACAAGAAAACAACTAGGATTCAGAAAATGAGAATGACATAGAATAGAAAGACGCTGACTTGCATAATTTTGGAAATATGAATGTTGATTCTAAGTTTAATAAAGTTTGAGAGTAAAAAAATATTTTGAAACAATACTAATGAGGAAATCAATTTTGCAAAAAATTTAAGGTTTATAGTCACTACTATTCTTCATAAGGAAACTGCTTCCTTATAAGCAATTTAAAATGCAGTCCTAGTAGCAACTGCTACTTCCTATGTAAGGAAAAATAAAAGGAAAAAGTAGAATAAAAGCATTAATGACGTAATCTCAAGCAATTGTCCAAAAATGCAAAGGATGGCGATATCAACAAAAAAGTACATTATCATTATGGAAATTCACTCACTCAGCCCACTTTTAGTAAACATTAATGCAAATAGCCATGTTCCGGAAATAATTACAGATATAGACCTGTTTGGGTTTCGAAGGCAAGTTTTAGAAACTCGCCTTTGGTAAAATACAAAGGTGGGTTTCCAAAACTCGTCTTCAATAAAAAACACACTCTAACACATTTACACACCACACCACATTCGAACTTGCCTACACACAACACCATATTCAAACTAGCGTACACACAACACGGTGATGTAGAGCTATGTTGACCACACCCTTTTACATTAAAATTGACTCTCAATTTATATTATATAAAAAAATTGTATAAACTATAAATCGTTAGGGTTTATAACAGATTCCATAGCGACTTTATGAAGATTTGACTTGGACATAACTAAAAATCTATCGTATGAAATCTTCATTTTTCTCTTCCGTTATAAAAATATAGTTCAATAGATTCTAACGTTTCTTGTTTCTAAGAAATCCGACTTAGAAAGAATCATATATATTCAGTTAAAGTTCAATACGTAAAACTACAAACTATCGCAACGTTAAGAGCTTGGTTTTAATTATATTATAAATTATACGTTCAAACATCATTTAATTAATACGAATATCAAAACCAAAACATACGGATGACAACCAAGGAAGCTGAATGACAAATAATCGAATGTACCAAATAATTATACATACGCTAGTTTAATCCAAAACTAGGAAAATATTATGCAACCAAACTATATCTCATGGTCATGCTCTAGGGATTTTAAGTCGTCTAATTATTACGGTTAAACCGCAACTGTTCAATAACGTTTTCGAGACGTCTAATCTTTTGTTCGAGTTCGTTCTCATATGTTATTCCACTTGGGCATAACGGTTCGTCTATCCATTTGGAGTAATTGCATCTGTTCGGATAGGATGGACATTGCTGAATGCGCAGACCAATATTGTTGCCCTCTGATCGAACCACAACTTCAACCGGATAACCGCAGTAGCAAAAACTTGATAAGAATCAACTTCTTGTTCACAAGAAATTGGAACATGTGGTTCTTGATATGCCTCTACTTCTTGTCGTGGTTGAACGACCAACTGTTCATACGAATGTTGAACATTTGGAACTTGAGCTTGATGTGGAGGTTGTACGTTCGTCCGTTCAATAGGTGGTTCTTCCTGAAGTCCCAATAAGTTTAGCTCTGGGAATTCGTCCGCATACGCCTGAAGTCGCATCTGTTCGTACGCCTCTTCATCTGAGTCTGTAGATGACGACCCAAAAGGCATAGTTATGGTAAAGCACAGAGTAGTTGGAAACAAAATTGTTGGAGTGAGGTAGGTTGTGAGTAATTCGATAGAGATATATAGCTGCGTAGTGTATTAGTACACCTTACTTTATGTGATACACGACACAGTTTAGTCTGACGCAATACTGTAAGGAATCTGCTTTACGTACTCCTTTAACCCTGCACTGACTAGTCGTATCAGGAGAGAACCTGATTCACGTACTCCTTTAACCCTGCACTGACTAGTCATATCAGGAAAGAATCTTCTTAACGTACTCCTTTAACCTAGTATTACTATAGGGAATCTGCTTTGCGGAGATGTAATGTTCGGTCTTCCAGGAATTTTAATATTTTGTATTACGTAACTGAGAAGCTTACAACAACGACGATTACAACATTAAGAAATGCAAACTACAATTATACGAACTACAACGACAAAACACACAAACATCAAATTCAAAGTTCAGTAAAAAAAACATTAAGATAGTTTCCACGTACACCTACCACGGACGTGGGAAAAATCCAGCTCTAGCTGCATCAACAACATTCTTGTTCAAGCGTCTTATTTTGGTTTGTGTTTCCAGTGCATATTGAACTCCATATTCGCACATCGGAGGGTCGATCCACTGCTTAAAGTAACAATAATCAACTTCGTTAGGAAAAACCTTGTGTTCCTCGTAGGCTTCACAACCAAAAATCTACGACCAGCATTTTTTTCAGTTTTCGAAACAACCACGACCGATTTTTCTCCACAACGGCAAATAGGGTTGGATCCACCCGGACCTAGTGGCTCGACAACGCGCCCTTCGACCACCCTTTATTTTCCAACTCGTTGATTTGCTACTGCTTCAACATCATTTTCCCATTTGTCCATGGTGGATCCTACACTTTTTTTTTTTGTGTTTCGACATGGTGAAAGAGGAAGGCGGAGACGGTTTTTTCGTGTTTAGCCGGCTTCAGAGAAGCCGCTATATATAGCGAAAACAGGATCGTGCCCAACCATATAAAATTTAAGCAGTTCACTACACAAAGGAGTTAAAAACAGGGTCGTCCCCAGTCACATGAGCATTATTGTTGACAATTGCCTAGAAACTCGCAGCACGTCAGGCCAAAATGTATATAATATAGAGTGAGCATTCAACTTTGAATTTAACTTTATATCAGTTCTACAGTGTTCCTAAGGGGACAATTTCTAAAGTGAGCATACTGAGTAGTCAAATCAGTTCAGCCCCATAACTATTATATTGAGTAGTCATATCAGTCCGACCCCATAATTATCATACTGATTAGTCCTATCAGCTAAAGGGGACATCACATGCACATTGCCTACATTTATCATGAGAGATTCATTACTCCTTTATTTATGGGTCATCACATGATTCAAACCAGTCTATCTTCCTCTCTCCCTTATTAAAGACCAACGAACCTATCTTCCTCTCTTCATCACTCCCTGATTTTTGTTGAGTAGTTCACCATCAAAATGGATAACTGGGCATACGACGACGATACCATGGTTCAAATGTACGATGATTACGAACGTGGTAAACAACCCGTAGAAGATGTCGACTTTGTGCCTGAAACGCAAATGGGAGTCCAAGTAGATGCAGTAGAGGTCGAGTCCGAACTCTTTAGTATAACTGATAGAACCCCGATAGGTCAAGATCCAGCATGATAGGTCGTTCAGTTCTTTGATATTGTAGAGTCGAATGTAATGTGCTTGTTTCTAAAAGTCAAAAGAATGCAGGTCGTCGCTTTTACAGTTGCAAAGCGTACATTCATGCACAGAATCGCCAAGGGTTGCAGAGTTGTAATTTTTTCCCATGGTACGATCTACCTTTAACAGAGAGGGGTGTCGAGTACGCACTTGAGATGCAAGCTGAGGTTAATCGCTTAGAAAGAATGAATGTGGCAATCAAGAATGAAATGCTTCATGGGTGCTACGGTTCATTCTGTAGCTATGGGTCGTAGTTATGTTGTATTGTTGTGTCGTGGTTATGTTGTATCGTTGGGTCTAAGTTATGTTGTATTGTTGTGTCGTGGTTATGTTTGGTCTTATTCAAGTTGTTTCGTAGGCTCTTGGTTATGTTGTATCGTTGGGTCTAAGTAATGTGTTTTTATCGAATTAGACGAACGGGGTTTGTATGTTGTATGTTGTTCTTGTAAAATTGTTTGTCTTGTTTAAAATGTGGTTGAAAGAGTTCAATTGCGAATGCGAGTTTTCAAAACTCACACAAAGGCGAGTTTTCAAAACTTGCCTTCGCAATGCCCCTAACCAAAATAGTCTATGTTTGTAATTATATTATAAACATGGCTAAATCTGTTATAACTTTCAAGAACAAGGTTGCATATGTGATTTTTCCTTGTCATTAATGCCTTATGGAACGAGCAACTCAAAGTTTAAGGAAAATCTCATAAAAATGGAAAAAAGATAACAATGGTGGACGAAGAAAGCAAACACAGTTCTATATTGTAGCTTTAATCTATTTCCATTTATTGCTAATAGAATAGTCACATTTGATAAGTATGGAAGCTCACTTACTAACTTGGCTACACTACAATCTCATAGTGGTTGAGATTACTTCGGGATCACGTGATTCACGTCAGAAGGTCATCATCTTCGTTTCTATACCACATTAAACACCTGTAAGCTAACATATATTTCAATGACTTTTAGTGTTTAACTCAATGATTTATGAGGATGGAAGTAGAGGGTTTTCTCTACTTGATATAGAAAGAATATCATGTTCTCCTTGTCCACAACAAACTAAGCCTTCTTCTCTGTTATATGTCCCAGATCTAAGTATTTAGATACAATCAAAATTGAACATGATAGTTATTACAATAAGAAAGTTTTCATTTATCTTTCTAGTTTGGGGTGAATCGAGTATTTAGGTATTTTTTCAAATAAATAGATCAGTTTGCTTCTTCTTTTAAGTTTGTTGCTGATTGATTGTAGGAGAAGATGATTGGAAGCTGGGAAAACGCCCTCCTACTCCTCCTCTTTCTCTCTCTCGAGTTGAAAGTATATATCTCATTCTGAAGTTGGTTGTCATCAATGAGTGTTTTAGAACCCTGAGAGTTTGCTTGTATTGACATGAATTTTGGTAAAACGAGCCTAACACTAATTTGTATGTAGTTCACAAGATAATCAAATCTCACAGTCACAAAACTATCACAAAATAATATGAAAGCGATAAAAGATACATGATTTCCAAAGTGGTTCGACAAACACTGGTCTACATCTACTTAGAGTAGTCTATATTTGTATTATTGATTATAAATACAGTTAGTTGTCGTATGAAGGAAGTTAATAGAAGACGAAGTTATCTCCAAATTTTGGTAGAGCTTGTGACAACCCCAAACCCCGTACTGGCGGTGGCAAGGGTAATCATTGGAATATAACACATAAACAGATAATAGCCGAACAAAATTAAATAAATACACCAGATAATGAAAAAATAATATACTGGATAAACGTAAACATCAGAGTTACACAGTATACAGGATCATACTTAGTACAAATACAGTTCAGCTATACATAAATGTCTATAGCGGAGAACAAACATAATATATACAATAAGAGCTGAACAACATAAAAAGAGATAAATGATAGAATCCTTCTTCAGCTCCAGCTATCCAGAAAGAGCCTGCTAAAACACCTGAACACAAGGCTGCCCGTGTAGAAAAAGGGGCACCCGAGTTTGCAAGTAAAACAAACTACGAGTCAGTCATAGGACTGGTATGAGAAATCTACTTAACACATTTTAAAATATGGCTAATCACAGGACCACGCCACTTTCGTGGAACGGGTTTACTCCATTGGATTTCCAGTGCTTTAAAACAAATCATTCTTTTAAACATCGCAATGATTTTTATAAAAATGAAGTCATTATAAGACTCAGTTCCCATCACACAATGCAACGCAAACCAGAGGATAGAGTTTTACCTTATAATGGACAAAATATGTTTGATACGAATAAAACAAAAGCATTTGATATTATTACTAGTGTTTGTTTGTTTCAAAAACAATTTCAAATCATAAGTATCAATCATAGACGGCATGGGTACCATATATCATGTCGCCGTATATATATATACAATCAAAACCGCATGGTGTCGTATTTGGAAATTAGATTTCCGTCATGAACCAAAGCAAAAGATAGTCCTTACCGAATTAGAGACTCTCTAGCCCGAGCCTTAGGAACAGCCGCAACTGCACCTTGGATCGTCAGGGCCGGTCCACACGAAGCGGATTATAATGCCTGAACAATGTGTTTCCCCGCCCTATGGGGCGTAAATGAGCCAACGAATGACTCCATCGGTCCCGGATCGACCGATATATCTGAGGCGCCTTGCAACAACAACAACCACACAGGTGAAAATAGTATAAATGTCAGCCAGTTTAAACACTGACACCACCTCTAGCTAGAAATAAACGCACGTCCCCCCTGAGGTCCTCTCCCGTTTCTGGTTCATATCGGGGTGTGAGGCTCGCGAGTTAACATTATACACAAAGCTACGCCACACAGGCGGTGCTTTGATCATCAACCACAAGACTTTGCTTTTCAACAGAAGCCTTGATCACTGCATCTCAGCATGCCACACAGGCAATTCACACTATCCAACTGATGGCTATTAATCACACAGAATGAATTCCAATATCAGACACACAGTCCATTTACAAGTCTGTTTTGGGTCTGAACGAAACCGGAGGCACTATATACCTCGCATACCCATCGATCTCCGTGTACGTCTAGACGATCACCACTCATTATCCATATTTCGGGATGCCTCCCAATCAGGACATCAGTTATCATCCAACCGAGGCGAAGATCTCCGGTCTTCAACCACCATCTTCATCTTCGATTTCTTATCGTCGATTCAGTTACTTAGAATGGGATAAACCCGGTCTTTCTGAGCAACTCGTGTATATAATTAACAAGTGCTACACAAACACAACATACGCTTCATTCCAATTCATTATTCACTAACCGTAAATCAGTAAGAGAATGATTTCCCAAATATTAACCCCGAAGGCCGAAACCAACATCAGATCAAAACCCAGGAAACCATTCGACTTAGCTAACCTCCAGTTAGTTTCTAAATTTTACATTCCATACCGTTTATAATATTTTATAACGATTTATTGCTATTTTTATTTATTTAAAAATAGCCATTTCATTCAAACGACGCTTCAGGCCATAACGCGACCGTAGCACTATTTTTCTTTAGATTTGATTTACACATATCTGAAAATCTAACCGTTGGATCTAGACAAATTTTATATCATTAGAAAGATCTTTTCAAAACGAATCCAACGGTTCCAGTTTTGGGAAAATCCGACGGTCGGATCTTCCGGTACACTCGTTTGAAGTTTCGATTTCAAAATACGAACTGTAGCGTCGTTATTCGATTTAATTTAATTTTTTATATATATATATATATATAATCGAGTCTGGCGCTGTTTTTCTTCAGATTTGATTTAAACATTCCAGACAATCCAACCGTTGGATCTTTACAAAGTAGGTGTCATTGGAAAGATATTTCCAAAGCGAACCCAACGGTTTCGGTCTCGGGAAAATCCGATGATCGGATCTCCCGCATGAATCGTTTGAAATCACAGTTTCAAAAAACGAACTGCAGCTTCGTTATTCGATATATTTTAATTATATTTGTACATATATATGCACAAATATAATCTATTCTTCGATTTCAAAACCATATGCTTTTCATACATTTGATAAAAATGATATTTTTATCCAACAGACATTTATTTCGAAACTTCGCTATTTTTAAAGATTCATGTATAAAGTAAAAATCTGATTTTTATTGCAAAACAATTTATTTCAAAACACGATTATTTTATATAGTTCATTTAGATGATAAAAATATGATTTTTATTATAAAACAATTTATTTCAAAACACGGCTATTTTATATAGTTCATATAGATGATAAGAATATGATTTTTATTAAAAACAATTTATTTCAAAACACGAATACCATTCAACACATGAATCTCTATTCAAGGAATGAATTTCTATTCAACACATGAATGTTTTCTATTCAACATACGAATATAGTTTCAACACATGAAAATAATTCTAACATATGAATATTATTCAAAATTTCGGCAGCATAACGGCAGGGTAGTTAAAACTGGGGCCGTCCCTAGTACGGCTCCTCGCTCTACCTTAAAGCCTCACAGCTTTTGACAATGGGGATTTCATGCATCTAGTTCGCACGCAGGCGGCATGTATATTTTTTTCTTTTCCACAAACTAATCCTATGTGGTTTCAACCAAATAATTCTCAACCACAAAACGGGTGTTTTTCAACCACAATCAATCAATTTCAACCACAAACAATTCTAATCAACCATTTGCTATCAATAAATTTACACACCAATCACAACCAATAAATATCGTCCATGGTTTGTGGACGAGGGGCATATATATATATATATGTAAGTATATTTCACTTCCATTCAACACATTTATAATTTTTACAATGCATATATAACTTATACATCGAACGTACAACTTATACAACGCTTGTACACGAGGTGTACAACGCTTATATAACTCATACATCGACTATATAATTTATACATCATCGTTTTCCATATCGTTTATAATTCAGAAATCTCACATTGGGTTCCACTCCACCAAAAATAGCAGAAGGCTCAGAAAAATATGCGGTCTCTTCTAGAATGTAGAAGACGTCCACACGAGTCCACTGTCTCTTGTTTCACTGAATTTCGTCAAGAAACGAAAAAGATATGATTTTTACGGTGAAGTCAAAAACCATAGCGCTTTAAACTACTATTAAATAGTTTAATATAAAACAGTTGCATACCTTCAACATTGGTTCGAACCTATGGCTCGCAAATTCTCCCAATCCGAAGCACGATGTGACGATCAGTTGGCGCCACCCTCTGGAGCTCGGAGAGGCGCAGCGATGCCTGGTGGTTGGGTCGGATTCGGTCGCCTATGGCGAGGGTGGCGACGCCGTAAAGGTCATAAGTTCGCAGGGCTTGTGCTCGTTGATGGAGCGACTACAGCTGACGTGGCTTGTCTTGATTTGAAGAGGGGAGTGAGGCGAACAAAAGACTCAACTGGAGCGGGGGGCTAAAGATGGACGTGGCGGCGGCGATTTGGTCGAGAAGTGGGGAGGTCCTTTCCGCTGTCGAGATCGTTTTACGGGGGGGGGGGGGATTTCTGAATTTTTTTTATTATGAAGGAGAAATCTGATTGGCCGGGAGCTTTTAAAAGAGGGTTTTCCAACACGACCTCCAATCCAAACCCAACGACTGTCGTCCCTAGCCAAATACCCCCATTCCGAACACAATGGGATATGTTTCGTAGGCCCATTCGATTGTTTCAGTCAGTTTTTTTTCAAATTAAAATATAAAACATTTAATATTTAATCTGAACGTACATTTCAATTTGCCGGGGCCACATACTGATTCTAAAAATTCCCGAAAAATAAATCTAGCTATGTTTTGACGATACGGTCCCAACAAAACTAGTTTCGTCGAATTCTGAGACCGTTTGAAAAATGGCCCCTTTCTGGTCGATCCAATTTAATAGAAATCGACTAAACACATTTTCCTTTGCCACGCTCACATACTAGCTTCAAAAATTATGAAATTTGAAAACTAGTAATAATTTGACATCCCGGATCCAACAAAAGTAGTTTCGTCGAAATCCGAGGTCGTTTGCAAAATGGCCATTTTCACGGGCTATATAAACTCTATAGCGACCTTTCTGAAAATTCATTTGGTCATAACTTTTGCTTCCTGCTATGAAACTTCGATTTTTCAGATTCGATAGAAAGGTATTTACTAACAGGTTTAAATATTTTTGGTTTCACTCAAATCCCTTTTCTTTTGCACCCAGTGCAGTCAGTCAAAGTTTGAATTCAAATTTTGAAACTACCGCGCCATTTCAGGCCTTGTTTATAATTAGAATTAATTATATCTATTTTCAAACGTCGATTCAAACTTACTTTTCATCGTTATTATTTAAAATATTTATTTTAAATATTTAAAATACACTAAAATAGCCAATTTAAAATTTTTAAATTAGTTCAGATTTTCTGGATTGTTACAGAGCTTTTGCGTAGAGGAGAGAAGATCCTCTTCCTAGTGTCTCTGTCAGTGTATTTAAAGAGATAAAATAATCTTGGGTCAGTCCAAAATCACACAGGTGGGCAAACGGGCAAGGGGGACGATCAACCCATGAAGTGGGGGCAGGACAACCCCTACATAGAGAGATCGGCAACAACCCCCTGAGGGGAGCAGTACCGATCCTTGGGGTTTACGACCCAAGATGGGTCCCCTTCCTTGCTTCCTTACTTTCCAAGTTGTTGAGTTAATGATTTGAGTCCTTGGTTTTGTGTAATTGATGAAGTTATGGCACGAATCATGAATCCTGAAATTCCATGTCTTGGTAATCTAAGAATCACCGAAAATTTGAGCTTAAATCCAGTTTGTTCCAAAGTGATATTCCGATGAATCTAGCAGTCTATGGCTTCATACAATCATTTATACAATTTTCTAAGTTATTCAGCGTCCAAATCCAAAACGTAACACTCTTATTAAAAAGTGGGTTAACACTTGCCCCTCAATATATATATATATATATATATATATATATATATATATATATATATATATATATATTTCGTTGAAAGATGTGTTTTGTATAAGTCTAGTATCGAAAATCTCTCTTAATTGATCATGAGTTCCTTTTTATTTTGAGCCATTAAAGTCCACGTTCTTTGATCTCTTTGTTTTAATTTGTTGGTAGCTCTGCCGAGCCATTGTCGAGTTATATGACCTCTTCTGATTGAGATTTGGTGTCCACGGCCACGCTGGGTTGATTCCTTGGTAAGCGCCATCTGCACTTTTGTGATCCAAGCCTCGCCAGGCTTTGGTCGAGCATCAGCTATACTCGTTGATTTGTATACTAATCAAGTTTTCACTAAGCATCGGCCATACTCAACATTTTGTAATTTTGTTTGGTCCTCGTCAAGCATCAGCCATACTTAATGATTTGTAGTTTGATTGGAGTCCTGTTAAGTATCGGCTATATTTGACAGTCCTTAGTTTGTTGGATTCCCGCCAAGCATCATCCACACTTAACGGTTCACAATTTTGTATGTGTCCGACCAAGCATCATCCATACTTGATAATCCATAATCTCACTAGAATCTTGTCGAGCATCAAACATATTGATGATTTATAGCCTCGTCGGGCTCTTACCAAGCATCAACCACACTTGATGTTTCATAGTTTCATCGGGCTCTGGCCATGCATCATCCATGTAAGGCGATTTTTTAAGTGAGTCAAGTTTTGATTGGAAATTTGTACTCGATGAGCATCAACCATACTCATAAAATTATTTTTTTGGATTAGTTTGAAATCATATTTTACATCTGACGAGCATTAGCGGTGCTCATCGAACAATTTTGCTAAAGTTATCCAATTGTAAAAAACTTACCTGACGAGCATCAGTTATACCCCCAAAATATTTAAATTAAAATAATTTCATTGTCGATTTCATACCTGACAAGAATCAATTATTATTGCCAAATAATCTTATTAAAGTGAAGAAGCATAGATTTTATTGCAAAACCAAGAGGTTTATCATCTCCAGTGCTTGCCTAGTGATCTTGTCGGTTCCCATATAAGAGTAATTAGCATTGTCATTGATTACAATTTGGTTAAAATTAAAGTAAAATAGACGGTTTGTCGTCGTTTAAGAGCACGTGTAGGGATCTTGTTGATTCACGTATATGGTTAGGAGGCTTGGCCGTCATTATTGTCTGATTCCAATTATCAATTGATGATAATGCCCCTTCACGATCTCGACCAACGACTGCTTCTGTTCCGTTGTCACGATCCTGCTTAGGACATATCGTTGAAATTATTTATTCCTCACTTGCTTATGATGTCCCTAAGTGTTTACATTCACTAGTTTTATATCCAACAATTTCATGAAACAAATAGAATTTCACGGAAGCTAACTTTTGTTCTATGAGTTTCCGTCCAGTCTGCCTTTTCGGAAGATGGTGGCCTTTGATGTCCATGTATATATGTTCCAGACTCGCATTTATCCCTGCATATGATTCACATTTTGGCTCCCTCTATTTATTCGCTTTTTTGGGCAAGAATTTCCCTTAGCCTTGTTGTAACACCCCGTGTTTTCTGTTAACATTAAACTAAGGAATTGAGGAATAATTGATTTTAAATGTGAGAATCAAGGGAAACGGGTTACGCCATTGTGTTCATCTCAGAATTCTGGTTGAGATAGAATCCGAGTTTCATAAATTGGACTTCGTATGAAGAAGTTATGGCTGTCGGAAGTTTCCAGGAAATTCGAATTTAAATTCAAAAACGAATTCAGACTCAAAACCGGGCAGGGCGGGAAATTACCAGGCCAGGTCGACTAGGGGGTCGACCTTAGTGTCGACCAAGGTCGACCTAGGGGTCGATCTACCCCCCTCGGGCAGATTTGAATTGAGTCCAATTCTGAGCTGCTGCTGAGTCATTACGGCTGAGTTGGCTTTTTGGATGGTTCAGGTTGCTTCTAGGTTGATCGGATGGCCTAAATTATTCCTAATATCTATATACACACATGTATACTCAAAACCTAAACCTAATAAAAATTAGAACCATGGCCGTCATGCTATCACTCCGCAATCTAGAGTAACCGCCACCAACTAGGAGAAAAGAAAAGCTAATCAACTCAATTCAACTCTAGTCTATAACAACAACAACAACAACGAATTTGTCTACTTCAAAGGCGAGCTAAATCAATATCAGAATACAGATTCCAGAAAGACAAGACTATTCTTTTTTATTGTGAGTATGATAGCTTTCACAAGATAATTCGTTAATTTAATTATGATAAGATATAATTGGGATCATAAGAATATGATTGTGAATCTTGTGATGTAAATTATATGTATGTTTGTGGTGTTGAATCATATGTTAGTTCTTATGTGAATTTTATGAAAGTTAGATCATATGTTAGTTCTTATGTAAATTTTATGCAAGTTGGATCATACGTTAGTACTTATGTGAATCCTATGCAAGTTGATTCATATATCTTATGCAAGTTTGTGGTGATTGGATCATATATTCTTATATGAATCTTATGCAAGTTTGGGTTGTTAAAATATATGTGAAACATGCATATGCACATGCTAGTTTATGTGACATTAATCTATATGTTAGAATCCATATGAAAGTTCACACCTTTATGATTAGATCCATAAGCAAGATTACACCTTTATGTTTAGATCCATATGCAAGTTCGCACGTTTATGTTTGGATTTATAGAAGTACATAAGCTATGCAAGTTTATGTCCATCACCTATGCTAGTTTTGTATCATATGCTAGTTTGAATGAAATTCATATGCAAGTTATTGGCTATGTAATCTTATGTCATGATCCTTAGATCTATTTTATGTGTTATGTGATGTTGTTTTTCTTTTTATAAGTTAGACTATTTGCGAGTCTAACATATGTCATATGAAAACGTACGAATAGCGTGGGGATGATGGGATAATACTGAATATGCAAAAAATGGTGAACTTGGCATAAATGGCCTTAAAAAGGCATATAATTAATTTAAGACATTAACTAGCATAATTGGTATTTATGGACATAATTTTGAGAGACAATTATGGACATAAATAAATTAGGAATTTATTTACAAATTTGAATAGTGATATTAATCCAATTTGGTGTTAAATAAAGACATGTAATAATAAACCGCCTAAGACACGAGGTTAGACTCTTTTGTGGTGTAAGACTGCCCGGACCCGCCCGACAAATCCAGCAGCCACAAATGCCAGTCTAATGTGAGAGGTCAGAGGCACGAATTAAATGCATAACAATTGTAAAGACACGAGGGTAGGCTTGTTTGAGGTATATGACTGCCCGGACCCACTCGGCAAATCCAGCAACCGCAAATGCCAGTCTAATGTGGGAGGTCTCTACAAGGTTACGATTCTAATGAATTAAGTGACGCTTAACCAGATAAACATGTGGTGGGACATGAGGGGTTAAGTGGGTGCCTTGGGTGGCATGTGAAATTAAGTGGGTGCCTTGGTGGCATGTGAAATACGATTAGATGCACTTAACCAAGTTGAAACATGTAAGAAGACATGAATAAAAATGGGGTTAAGTGGGAAACCTTAGTGGGGACCAAGCATAGGTGGAAAGCTTGTGTCATGCATGGGGGCCCTTTTCAAACTAGTAACCCATTAAGTATCTTTGTGAGCTCGACCCAAGTTGAGGATGGGACACGCTTACTGGGTTTGATTGTAAGAGGTCAAAACGGGTTAGCAGTGGCAATGCAAGTCCAACGGGGTCATGTGCGTGCGTGGGCCCGGGCTGGTAGGTAAGACGTTGTTGCATCGTGTATGTATAAGTCGTTGCTTTGGGGAGTGATACATCCCACTGTGGGACCAGCATGGGTATCTACGAGTTAGGGAGCCGATCGAATGGGGGTAGTGGGTACACCTAGTGGAGATAGGGGCAGGCGGCACCTATGTAGACAGCTAGGGGTACACGAAACTACTATTGTGATTACTAATTTTAGCAGGTGGGGATCAACTTTTAGGATGTTTGGTGTGGTGCAATGTAGTAATTATCTTATAGTGATTAGGTGTGCCTTTAAGATTATCTTTATTCGTCTTATTTCCTTTGTTTGATATGTCATGCCCATTTGTTCACAGTCATTTCCTTATTTACCAGCTTATGCCTTATCCTAGTTACTTTAATGATTATATTGTTAAAGTTATTGTACTTGCCAGACTTTATGTCTGACCCCTTTGTTTCCACCTCTTTTCTTCCTTCCTCCCCTCCCCCCCCCCAAGGTACTCAAGGTGGGACTAATACTAGTGGAGCTTGATTTGGACAGCTTTATCTCTTTCTTTTGGAAGTTGCTTGGATCGCTGAAGTAAAGTTCAGCCTATCTTATTTATGGCTATTTCATGTCGGGGTTATATCTTTTATTTTATGTACTCGGAACTTATTTGTCAAGATGGATAATAAGTGTATTTGGTTTTGTAGTTGGTTTTTGAGGTGATGTAACCAAACTATTTCTCCGCTGCAATAAAAGTTGTTTTTATTTTCCAAGTACCAATATATTTATCTGTCTTGTTTACTTTTCTGTTCTATACACAATAAATGCTCCATCAAAATTAAGGCATTCCCTTTGTAAGTGACCTTAATGGAGAAGGGGTGTCACACGTGGTATTAGTGCTGAAGGTTACCAGAACAGATAAGATATTTTGAAAAACTATTTTTCAAAACGCATTTTCATAAAGGATACTTTCAAAAATACATTTTAAGGAGAGTATTTTCAAAAGAAAGGTTTGTTTTAAAAACATAACCCCCAAGAGCCATATATCCTTCTTTTGAATTCTCCGTTTGAATCTCTTCATTTTCTTTTTAGCATGTCTGGAATTCCCGAGATACCCGAGGGGATACCGATACCAAGATGGTTTAGAGGGTATCTGGAAGCTAGGGCCAATGTCACAGGCCCAGCAAATGCTCCTCCTCCTCCTCCTCATGTTGATACTTTTGCAAAGATATGCAAGGACTTTCGGGCAATGGGCGGAAAATCTTTTCACGGGTCAGAGACGTTTGTTGAAGCTCGAAATTGGCTAAAGGAGGTGGAAGAATTGTTTGGAATCTTTGAGGTAGAAGATGGAAGAAAGGTCCAATTAGCTGCCTGGTTAATGAAGGATGAAGCCTCGTTTTGGTGGAAGGTCAATAATGGAGAGCGTCCAGTTGATACATGGCTGGATTTCAGGCGTAGGTTTGAGGCAAAGTTTCTCTCACGGGCCGAAGAGAATCTATACATGGAAAGGTTTTTGGCATTGAGGCAGGGAAATCTATCAATGAAAGAGTACGTCAACAAGTTCAATCAGTTGGCAAGATTTGGCTTGGACTTGGTGAATACACCCGAAAAGAAGGCCCTGAGATTTGTTAAGGGTTTGAACGAGCCGCTACATGGGTTAGCTATGACCCACATCCCTATGGGTGCCACCTTTGAGAGACTGGTTGACATGACGCTTATGCATGAAGAGGAGAAATGCGCCAATGCTAATAAGGCACCTGAGAAGAAAGGGGATCAAAAGAAACCACAACAGCAACAACAAAACAAGAATGGTGGTAATGACAACAATGGCAAGGGAAAGAAAAAATGCTTTAACTGTGGGACACCAGGCCATCTGAGCAAAGACTATAGGAAGAAGAAGACGACTGGTTATTTCACTACAACAAAAACACCATATTACAACTTTAATTTTACAACAGAGCATTTTGCACAGTTGTAATAAATGTTTTTTTACAACTGTGCAAAACGCACTGTTGTAATTTTTTTTTTTTACAACTGTGCAAAACGCACCGTTGTAATAAATGTTGTTTACAACTGTGAAAAAAGTCACTGTTGTAATAAACTTATATATCACAACTTTTCATTTTATTCATTGTAATAGAGATGCCTAGTACAAACTTCATGTTTATAATATTTATATTTAATAACTAATTATATTGATAATAATAATATTTAATAATAATAATTAATAATAAACTTGGGAATCAATAATATTTGTCAATTATTATTAAATAATTAATAGCTAATAAGTATTAATTAAATAATTTTTTTAATATTTAATAATAGTTAATTTTCTCAAATAGTTAATATTTGTCAATTATTACTAATGTTTTAAATCAAATTGACATATATTATTAACGAAATCATAAAAAAATTCTTGAGAAGTATAATTTAATTTAAATAATTTTGTTTGGTTAAATTTGGTTCAAATTAAATGTCATTAATATTTCCAAAAAAACAAATTGATATATTATTGAGAAATTTTAAATTTTGAAATATAAATTAATTTTGAGAATTTTAATCTAATTAATTTATTTGGAAATTTATTTGTATTGCGTTAAAACTTGTATTTGAATGGGTATAATTTCATGTATGTACATTGGACAAATTATTGGTATCCATACCTGAAAAAAAAATGTTTGATAATTTTTCCATTTGTTCTGATATATATCCACACCTGTTCTTTTCCTACGCGTCTGGCCCTTATACCCATTGTATCATGTCTTTCTCTTGAGGCTTCACAATCCATCCCCATTTCATTTTATTGCCACCATAATAACTTTTCCCCAAAATCCTTTTTTCCCAAATAATCAGTAATGGCCTCCACGAAAACCTTCCTCCTTCAATCGGAACAACATCCCTCAACCACCGCGGGAGAAGGCGCACCGCGTTCTTGCTCTTCCTCCGCTCCAGGCGAAGCCCGCTTCTCCACCGCTGCTTCGAACCCTAGACATCGTTTTCGATACTCGCGCCTACGGAATCGCCTTCACCAACACCATGGTTTTCGTTGTGCAAAATCGTCAGTTGTTCCGGTGTGTATCGTTAGCAAAATTGAATTTTCAGGTATCTTCTTTTCCAATTACTATGGTTCTATGTTAAAGAATCAATTGATTTTTTTGTTTTTTGTTGCATTTTTTCCTCTTCGCAATGTTCGTTGCCTCTAGGGTTTGGTTGATACTCTCCGATCATCAAAACTGTCAAAACCATTATTATTTTGGTCGGTTCAGATAATAAACCATTTTAAATTGAAGAACCGGCAGCAAATTTCTGTAGAACAATCAGTAATATGATTGAAGAAGACGTTACTGTTACTAAGGCAATATCGCTTCCTATCCATGCTGTCTAAATAGTCGAATATTACAATAAGTATATGGAGAAATACAATTAGATGAAGGCTGATATAATTAGAGATGATAATCTTGCTAGATAGGATGACCAATTTCTTGGTACCGTTTATAACCAGTTTTTTCAATTCTCCATATAATAAATTATTTCAATAAAAATGTTTACTTCATGCTAAATTGTGGCCGAGTTTTTTGTTGGTGGTGCACCTGGATATGAATGTATTTTTTTAACACTTGGCTCCCTTGAGTATTATCTGAATTGTATATGACTAGCTTATGCAAAAATGGACTGATCCAACAGGCAAGCATCACTAGCTGATCTTACGTTGAAACCGATAAATTTCTCTCCTTCATTTCTACTAGAAGAGCTACAACTAAGTTTATAATTATCCATTAAAAGAAAAGAAAAACTTACAATGAAATTACATTTTAAAATAATTTGTAACCTTTGAGCCATTTTATCAACGTCCCTATAAAATTCTGTCTTGGTGGAGCTTTTTCTTGTTCTAGGGTCCACTACATCTAAAAGAAATGAATCCCTATACTGGATTTATATCCATTTTGGTTCCTTTCCTAACAAATCTGTGATAAAACTAATATGCGTATCCAGTTTGTATTTATTAAATTAAGACTAATACTTATATCATGTTTTAATAATTGGAAATATCCATTTCTTTGCACCGTGATAGAGTTTGCATTGAATGTGAAAATGATTCTTTTTGAATCCTTGAGATTATGTCTTGGCAGGGGATGGGTTAGCTACAAAGACGCACTTACGTCTAATG
The DNA here is from genome assembly GCA_030737875.1 of Allium sativum. Lineage (NCBI taxonomy): Eukaryota > Viridiplantae > Streptophyta > Magnoliopsida > Asparagales > Amaryllidaceae > Allium > Allium sativum. Next base: position 851,670,854 of record CM060919.1, read on the forward strand.
CACCAACTGTACCAACATAGGTAGCTTGGTATGATCCAGGATACTAACCGATGAAGTGTTTCCCTGGCTTTAGACCACTTGAAAAGTATGTGTGTGCTAAAAAGACTATCTGATTCATCCAAACTCTTTTAGTATGAGTCAATATGGAATTTGCAGCGTTGCTATGACCAACAAATGAAAAGTCCAGGTTCGATGCTACATATGCAGCAACATATGCACTTAGATAGTATGATACTGTTTAATTTTTGAATATCGTCATCCAATGGGAGGCTATCACGAAAAAAATTCACATCTAAATGAATATTTTAGGTAGATTGCAATGGTTTCAACTGAATGAAAAAAGAAACTGTGTCTTTGATTTTAAAATATCCATTTAGCCATTGATTATCATGATGGAAGTGAATGATATCATCAAAATTGAATGTTACTCTTTTGCATACATTTTCATGTTTCAATTGAGTATGAAAAAGTTTGATTTGCTGATAATCTGTGCTTGGAAGAGAGAAGTATGCCCAAAAAGAATTATTTGCAAAAAAACTGGCCCATAACTTGAGATAATAGGCTTCGCATTTTTCTACGAGTGGTCTACTGTACTGATGCTCTGAACAAAAGAATGCAATGAAAACAACAGCACAAATAAGAACTAGGCACCTTATTTTATCTATAGAGGCATATCTGTGTTTTTGGTGATTTACACTCATGTGTTAGGGGAATTTGTAAAATACCGCATAAATTTTACAATACACGGTAGTCCTGTCTCAAAAATAAGTTTATGATAAAACCGATATTTTTATTTTTCAGTCGAAAATGCCAGCTTTTCACTTTGATATGAGCTAGGATTGATTTATGCACATATGTATATATAGATGTGGATAGTGTACTACTTAAGAATAAGCTGTCAGCGGACAATTCAGATGTGGTTAGTTCCATATTTATATCCACATCCAAAATCATTTTCAAATGCACGTTTTTACTACAATTCAGATATGGAGAGGCATTACATGTTTCGGACCATCAGTTACGAAAATGTACGTTTTTACTACAATTCGTGACCAAAAGATTTTTGTAAAGTATGTTTAAGTTTGTTATATTAGAAAGCAAATCCATTGTCCTCAATTTCAATGTCATTATCTGACCATTTATATTAAATTTATTCTTCTTTGAAAAACTTATTTATGTCTTATTTTCCATAGCAAATTGTCCAGTTTGGGACTTAGTGGTACATTGGGCTACAACATGATGCTTTTGAAATCATTGGTTGTGCTGTGAGTGTTTTCAAATTCCTTTGTAAACCGATTTTCATAGTTTTTTCATTATTATTTTGAGGTCATGAATCTATGATCACATGCTTGTGATGCAGTGATATGAGCAATAATAAACTTGGAAATGGAGGTCAAATTACATATAATCTTCCTCCAAATCTCACACATCTGTAAGTTAATATATATTAATTCATGGTTTGGTCTTTGACAAATCACTTGTAGATAATTATCTATAGTATGTCATTTGCAGAAATCTTGCTTCTAATCAATTCTCTCTGGACATTCCATATTCCATCTCTCTAATGAGGTCTTTTGAATATTTGTGAGTGCTATTCTTTCCAAAGTTGCTCATTTTATTTTAAGTTTCATATGGATTAGTAATTGTGAGTTATTCATTTAGAAACCTTTCTCACAATAAACTCCAAGGCAACTTACAGTATATGTTCCAGCAGCTTACCAAACTTAAAACTATGTAAGCTAACATCTTCTATTATCATATGCCACTGCACATCAAAATACAATGTTGATCAAACCATTAGAAAAAGAAAAAAATCAAGCTTTATGTATTTATTTTGTTTTGTATATATCAGGGATCTGTCCTTCAATTCTTTTACTGGTCATCTTCCACATAGTTTCAACAATCTGTCAAGTTTAACCGCGCTGTAAGAATGTTTACACCACTTCATGCACAATTTACATCATATTACATCTTTATAGCATTCACGGTTATGCAGGCATATAGGGAACAATCAATTTACAGGTTCTATAAACATTCTTGTTGGTCTTCCTCTCAATGTTTTGTAAGAAAAATGTTCTCAAAATATCTAATTATAGTTTTATAGTAATATTTAGCCATTAACTTTTGAATGATTTTTTTTCTTTTTTTTGCAGTCCCACCGTGGACCGCAAGGTTGGAAAGTTTGGATTGATGTGGCGGTGGATCCTGATGCTTTCTTGTGGAAGCCGAATTCCGAAATGACTACCATTGGAGAAGCTGTTGGAAGCTATAAAAATTACGTTGCCTTCGGTTAGAGTGCTTTCATAGGGTATGCTTATGTGTATTTTATGGACAAAGCTTCTATCTTTCTTATGTGTTAGATCGATGTATGTATTTGAAACAGTTATGTTTTTTGTGATGGGTTTAGTTGGTGATGTACTATGTGTATGTTGATCGAATATAATGTTAATTAATATATATGAATGATTCCGTATAGTTATATTTATTGCATTGAAATATGAATCATATTAGTATTAATATATATGAATTCTTTATATTAGTAAGGTGTGTATAAGTTACAACAACGAAAAAATTTGTAATAAATCATTTTACAACGGTGTGAAAGAGTTGTAATAAAATTTATTACAATTGATAAATACCTTATTTCACAACGGTGTTGCAACGGTGCAGAAAAGTTGTAAAAGATATAAGTATATTACAACATCTTAATACACGACGGTGACTCCACCGTTGTAAAAACCTTTTACAACATTTTTCCACTGTTGTAATATGGTATATTTCACAACGGTGTTGCAACGGTGCATAAAAGTTGTAAAAGATATAAGTATATTACAACTTCTTAATACAAGACGGTGGCTCCACCGTTGTAAAAACCTTTTACAACGTTTTTGCACTGTTGTAGTATGGTGTTTATGTTGTAATGTTTCCACTGTGGCGAGGCAGGACATCTGATTAAGGACTGCCCAAAGAAAGGGCAGAGGGCAGGGCCTACCTCTGGAGGGCAGATTCAGGCTCTCATGGCACCAGGGCAGGCAAGGGGGTAGGTCCAGGCTCCCGTGGCCCCACCGCTGCAAGAACGAGGTAGAGCGGTTTCCGTTAAAAGTTTAGTTTATCTTTTTGATCATCCTGTTCGCACACTCTTTGATTCTGGTGCATCACACTCTTTTATATCTACTGCTTTAGTTGAGTCACTACACCTAAACACCAGTATAGTAGAAGATCCCATAGTTGTTTCAAATCCAATTGGGGGCTCAGCCTATTTGTCGTTGATTTGTTTGGATTTGGAAATTTCTATACTTAGCGTCGGGTTTAGATGTGATGCTTATGTTTTGGGCTTCACGGGCTATGGGTTAATTCTGGGCATGGATTGGTTATCCAGTAATGGAGCCGTCCTAGATTGTGAAAAGAGAGAGGTTGAGCTTATGACTCGCTTGGGCAACACTCTCGAAATCTCTTGTAATCCCATGAATTCTGTTATGCTAAGTTATCTAGAATCGCTTGACGCGTCTGTTGAGAATTTACAGTCTGTTAGAGTGGTCCGTGAATACTCGGATGTCTTTGAGGAAGTAGAGGGCTTGCCTCTGAAGCGGGAGATAGACTTCTGCATATACCTAGTTGATAACGAAAAACCCATTGCTTTACCTGTTAGACACATGGCTCCAAGGGAGAGAAAGGAGCTTAGAAAGCAAGTTAAGGAGCTGCTAGAAAAAGGGTTTATAAGGCGGAGTATTTCTAAATGGGGTGCCCCAGTGGTGTTCGCAACCAAAGCGGATGGTTCACTTCGCCTATGCATTGATTATAGGGAGATAAACAAGCTGACCAAGAAAAATAGGCACCCACTGCCAAGAATAGACGATTTGTTCGATCAGCTTGTAGGAGCAACAGTTTTCTCCCAATTAGATCTGGCTACCGGATTTCATCAGCTAAGAGTGGCTGAAGATAGCATTGATAAGACCGCATTCAGAACCCCGGACGGTTTCCTCGAATGGCTCATCATGCCTTTCGGCTTGACAAATACACCTGCTTATTTCGTCGATTTGATGAATAGAGTGTTCCGGGAATTTCTCAATAAATTTGTGGTGGTCTTCGTAGATGATATTCTGATTTTCTCGAAGAATGAGGAAGAGCATGCTTTGCATTTAAGGGAAGTCATAGATACTCTCCGTGCACATCAGTTGAAAGCAAAATTCTCCAAGTGCCACTTCTGGAGAGAAGAAGTAAGATTTCTTGGGCACGTGGTGTCCAAAGAAGGGTTAGCTGTGGACCCCGCAAAAGTAGTTGCGATCCAGGATTGGAAGGTTCCAAAGAATGCAACCGAAGTCCGAAGTTTTCTTGGACTAGCAGGCTTTTATCGCAAGTTCATTAAAGACTTTGCGAAAAACTCATCTCCACTTATAAGGTTAACGAAGAAGAACCTGACTTTCACTTGGGATTTGGATTGCGAAGTCGCTTTCCAACGGTTGAAGAGGGCTCTGACAACAGCCCCAGTTTTGACATTACCAGATGGGGGCAAGATGTTTACAGTATACACAGATGCATGCGGTACGGGACTAGGAGCCGTTTTGATGCAAGAAGGGAAGGTAGTAGCTTATGGTGGAAGGCAGTCGAAAGTGCACGAGAAAAACTACTCAACCCACGTTCTAGAGTTAGCAGCCATCGTTTTTGTGCTTAAGTATTAGCGCCCTATCTCCTAGGTGAGAAATTTGAGTTGTATACTAACCATAAATCGTTGAAGTACCTCTTCTCACAGAAAGACCTCAATCTAAGGCACAAAGATGGATGGAGTTTCTCGCCTCATACGACTTTGAGATCTCCTATACTCCTGGCAAGGGCAATGTAGTAGCAGACGCCTTAAGTAGAAAGAAGCCGACCTCAAGTCCTCTCTTTGTAGAAAGGCAAAATTTGGAGTACATAGCAAATTTTGATTTTAGACCCTCTGTTGATTATGTGACTGGCTTGATGGAAATGCTAGAGGTGCAGCCTACTTTGTTGGACTCAATAGGAACAACGCAACGTGAAGACCCTCAGCTAGTTGATGTGATAGATAAGCTGATTAGGGGAGAGACTTCTAGTCACCTCAATATATACTTCATCGATGATAAGGGTTGGTTGAGATGGGATGGAAGACTATGCGTCCCACAAGTAAGAGATTTGGTGAAGATGGTTCTGGAAGAGGCACACCATTCCAAGATGACCATACACCCCGGTGGAGACAAGATGTATAAAGATATCAAAAGAGTTTTCTTTTGGAATGGCATGAAGAGGGATGTAGCTGAATTTGTTTCAAAATGCATGATATGCTAGCAAGTCAAGGCGGAGCAGAAGAAGCCTGGTGGTTTGCTTCATCCTCTAGAAGTTCCGCAATGGAAATGGGAAAGCATCTCGATGGACTTTGTTGATGGGTTGCCTAAGTCAAGAAGGGGCAATACCGGTATTTGGGTAATAGTGGACAGGCTCACGAAAAGCGCTCATTTTATACCTGTCAAGAGTAGGAGGACCGCCTCGTCTTTAGCCTCCATTTATCTTAAGGAGATAGTTCGACTCCATAGGATACCCTCCAGCATAGTGAGTGATCGAGACCCTATCTTTACAAGCGAGTTCTAGAGGAGTTTGCAAGAGGCTGTAGGCACACAGCTATGCTTAAGCACAGCCTATCACCCTCAAACCGATGGTCAGACGGAAAGGGTGAACAGAGTGCTGGAAGATCTTCTGAGACTATGCATTCTTGACTTTGGAGGTTCTTGGGAGGATAATCTCCCTTTGGTGAAATTCGCTTATAACAATAGCTACCAAGCCACTATAGGCATGGCATCCTTCGAAGCTTTATATGGAAGGCCATGTCGATCACCAACTTGTTGGTGGGAGACAACAGATAAACTTATACTTGGACCGGACATGATTAGAGAGACTTCAGAGAAAGTGGACTTGATACGAAGGAGAATGAAGACTGCTCAAGATAGACAGAAATCCTACGCAGACAAGAGAAGGACCGAACATGAGTTTGAGGTTGGGATAAGGTGTTCCTTAAAGTATCTCCTTTGAGGAATGTCATCCGCTTTGGGTCCGTAGGAAATTTGGTACCACGATTTGTAGGACCATTTCCTATCATCGAGAAGGTTGGGAAAATGGCCTACAGAGTAGAGCTGCCTGAAAGACTGGCTGGAGTTCATAATGTTTTTTATATCTCTTAGCTACGAAAGTGCTTACATGAGTCAGCAGAAGTCGTGGAACCAAGCATACTAGAGGAAGTCGAAGTGGAACAAGAAGCGACTGTGAGGAGAGTCCCAACTCGTATCTTGGGGATGGAAGTCAAAAAGCTATGCAACCGTGAAGTTAAGCTTGTCAAAGTTCAACGGAGCGACGTCGAGGAAGACGCGACTTGGGAGACTGAGGCCAAAATACGTGCAGCCTACCCTTTTCTTTTTTAGGGTACATCTTTGATCTCTTTTTTTTTTCCTTAAGTTCATTCAAGCGTGTATCTACCTTTTTAGTGTATCTCCTCGGTCATATTTTTTATCCATAGGTAGAGACCAATGGATGTAAACATGTATTTGAAACATGTTATGATTGATGGATGCAAGTGTTTGCTAGTGGTTGCTCGTGGATGCATATACACACATTAGGCGCTAGATCGGCTCAATCACTTTCATACTGCATATAAATGTGTGCTTATTTAGGATAATGGATGTATAATGGTTGTGTTATCATATGGATGCTGCATTCGGATGAATGGTTGTGCACGCATTTAGAAATAATATGTATCATTTGGGATCTTTTGCATACATAATGGACGCATGGCATTATCATAATTTGTATTAAGGATGTCAACTGAATTAGTAGACCGCTGGTTTTGCATTAGATACGGACATGTACACACACTGTGCATATAAACATGAAAGCATTAGAAGTCTTTTAAGGACAATGGATGCCTATGTTTGATGGTTGAGTAGATGGACGATTGGATGGTAGGATATGTATTCTTCGTAACTTGAAGATTTCGGGGTCGAAATCCTTTAAGGAGGGGAGAATGTAACACCCCGTGTTTTATGTTAACATTAAACTAACAAATTGAGGAATAATTAATTTTAAATGTGAGAATCAAGGGAAATGGGTTACGCTATTGTGTTCGTCTTGGAATTTTGGTTGAGATAGAGTCCGAGTTTGCGTAAATTGGACTTCGTATGAAGAAGTTATGGCTGTCGGAAGTTTCCAGGAAATTCAAATTTAAATTCAAAAGTGCATTCAGACTCAGAACCAGGCAGGGCGGGAAATTTTCTGCCCCAGGCCAGGTCGACCAGGGGGTCGACCTTAGTGTCGAACTACCCTACAGGTCGACTTGGGGGTCGACCTAGGGGTCGACCTGGGGGTCGACCCCCCTCCCCCCGGGCAGATTTGAATTGAGTCCAATTCTGCGCTGCTGCTGAGTCATTAGGGCTGAGTTGACTTTTTGGATGGTTCAGGTTGCTTCTAGGTTGATCGGATGGCCTAAATTAATCTTAATCTCTATATAAACACATGTAGACTCAAACCCTAAACCTAATAAAAATTAGAACCATGGCCGTCATGCTATCACTCCGCAACCTAGAGTAGCCGCCACCAACTAGGAGCAAAGAAAGGCTAATCAACTCAATTCAACTCTAGTCTATAACAATAACAACAACGAATTTGTTTACTTCAAAGGCGAGCTAAATCAATTTTAGAATACAGATTCCAGAAAGACAAGACTTTTCTTTTTGATTGTGAGTATGATAGCTTTCACAAGATAATTTGTTAATTTAATTATGATAAGATATAATTGGGATCATAAGAATATGATTGTGAATCTTGTGATGTAAATTATATGTATGTTTGTGGTGTTGAATCATATGTTAGTTCTTATGTGAATTTTATGAAAGTTAGATCATATGTTAGTTCTTATGTAAATTTTATGCAAGTTGGATCATATGTTAGTACTTATGTGAATTCTATGCAAGTTGAATCATATATATCTTATGCAAGTTTGTGGTGATTGGATCATACATTCTTATATGAATCTTATGCAAGTTTGAGTTGTTAAAATATATGTGAAACATGTATATGTACATGCTAGTTTATGTGACATTAATCTATATGTTAGAATCCATATGAAAGTTCACACCTTTATGATTAGATCCATAAGCAAGATTACACCTTTATGTTTAGATCCATATGCAAGTTCACACCTTTATGTTTGGATTTATAGAAGTACATAAGCTATGCAAGTTTATGTCCATCACCTATGCTAGTTTTGCATCATATGCTAGTTTGAATGAAATTCATATGCAAGTTATTGGCTATGTAATCTTATGTCATGATCCTTAGATCTATTTTATATGTTATGTGATGTTGTTTTTCTTTTTATAAGTTAGACTATTTGCGAGTCTAACATATGTCATATGAAAACGTACGAATAGCGTGGGGACGATGGGATAATATTGAATATGCATAAAAATGGCGAAATTGGCAAAAATGGCCTTAAAAAGGCATGTAATTAATTTAAGACATTAACTGGCATAATTGGTATTTATGGACATAATTTTGAGAGACAATTATGGACACAAATAAATTTGGAATTCATTTACAAATTTGAATAGGGATATTAATCCAACTTGGGGTTGAATAAAGATGTGTAATAATAAACCGCCTAAGTCACGAGGTTAGACTCTTTTGTGGTGTAAGACTGCACGGACCCGCCCGGCAAATCGATGCAGCCACAAATGCCAGTCTAATGTAAGAGGTCAAAGGCACGAATTAAATGCGTAACAATTGTAAAGATACGAGGTTAGGCTCGTTTGCGGTATATGACTGCCCGGACCCGCCCGACAAATACAGCGACTGCAAATGCCAGTCTAATGTGGGAGGTCTCTACAAGGTTACAGTTCTAATGAATTAAGTAACACTTAACCAGATAAACATGTGGTGGGACATGAGGGGGTTAAGTGGGTGCCTTGGGTGGCATGTGAAATTAAGTGGGTGCCTTGGGTGGCATGTGAAATACGATTAAATGCACTTAACCAAGTTGAAACATGTAAGAAGACATGAATAAAAATGGGGTTAAGTGGGAAACCTTAGTGGGGACCAAGCATAAGTGGAAAGCTTGTGTCATGCATATGGGCCCTTTTCAAACCAGTAACCCATTAAGTATTTTTGTGAGATCGACCCAAGTCAAGGACGGGACACGCTTACCGGGTTTGATTGTAAGAGGTCAAAACGGGTTAGCGGTGGCAATGCAAGTCCAATGGGGTCATGTGCGTGCGTGGGCCCGGGCTGGTAGGTAAGACGTTGTTGCATCGTGTAGGTATAAGCCGTGCATCTTTGGTGGTATCGGGTTGCCGCTTTGGGGAGTGATACACCCCACTGTGGGACCAACATGGGTATCTACGAGTTAGGGAGCCGATCGAATAGGGGTAGTGGGTACACCTAGTGGAGATAGGGGCAGGCGGCACCTATGTAGACAGCTAGGGGTATATGAAACTACTATTGTGATTACTAAGTTTAGTAGGTGGGGATCAACTTTTAGGGTGTTTGGTGTGGTGCAATGTAGTAATTATCTTATAGTGATTAGGTGCGCCTTTAACGTTATCTTTATTCATCTTATTTCCTTTGTTTGATCTGTCTTGCCCATTTGTTCACAATCATTTCCTTATTTACCGGCTTATGCCTTATCCTAGTTACTTTAATGATTATATTATTAAAGTTATTGCACTCGCCAGACTTTATGTCTGACCCCTTTGTTTTCACCTCTTTTCTTCCTCCCCCCCTAGGTGCTCAGGGTGGGACTAGTACTAGTGGAGCTTGATTTGGACAACTTTATCTCTTTCTTTTGGAAGTTGCTTGGATCGCTGAAGAAAAGTTCAGCCTATCTTATTTATGGCTATTTCATGTTAGGGTTACGTCTTTTATTTTATGTACTCAGAACTTATTTGTCAACATGGATAATAAGTGTATTTGGTTTTGTAGTTGGTTTTTGAGGTGATGTAACCAAACTATTTCTCCGCTGCAATAAAAGTTGTTTTTATTTTCCAAGTACCAATATATTTATCTGTCTTGTTTACTTTTCTGTTCTATACACAATAAACGCTCCACCAAAATTAAGGCATTCCCTTTGTGAGTGACCATAATGGAGATGGGGTGTCACACTTATCCTTTTTTACTAATTCCAGAATTGAACAGTCCTTCGCCCTTAACAACATTGACCTAGAGATCTTCAAGGTCTGCCTTCGCAACTTCTTGCTGTAGGAACATGTCGACTTCGTGGTAAAATTCGCCAACATCCTTGGGGGATCATTTTCTAATAAAATTTTAAATTCGGAATTTTCCATAATTCTAAAGTTTGCAGCAATCAGTACCATGGATGAATCCAGTCGATCCACTGAAGCCACTGCAGCGTTGAATATTTTAAGAACTTTATGTAGAGTCTTTTCTGTCCTTTGCTTGATTGTTGTAAGCGTCATCACATTTTTGAGTCTTGAGATTTTAACCTAAAATTGTTCAGTAAATTTCCCTCCCATACTATTCCAGTTTCTGGATCATGATTTCAGCTTATGAACCCACATAGAAGCGATATCCGAGAGAAATATCATGAAGCACTTAGCCTTGACATCATTGATTCCCCATCACTTCCATATGATGCATGTAGCGCATGAGATGAACGGTAGGATCCTTTTTCCCATTGTAAGCTTCCAGAATCGGTAACTTGAAGTCCGACAGTTCCTAGAATTTCAAATATTTGGAGTAAACGTACTTCGATCAACGCAATCCAGGTCTTGATGAGGTAAGATAATCCACCTATCAAAGCTCATCATATTGTATCCATAATCCACTCATCATCGTTTAAGAGTTATCACCAACCACCAAGTCCAACACCTGTTACCCAAGTGCCTTGAGTCTCCAAACATGTATGCGCTTCATTTCCATGTCCATTCTCCCAATCCCGATGTTTTGAATTATCGAACACCAAGCCAGCGCCCTCGGGAGGTGGGGGGTTTCCATTGGTTCGAATCGAAACGGTGTCGATCTGAGAGGGATTGACTCAAAGCAGCTTGAGTTTCTGCGCACTGCTTGGTCAAACTCTAGCAGTTGTGTTATGACCTTTTGGTCTTCCATTTCTTCCCACTTGATTGGAGAAATTCGATATCATTTACTCTTGCTTTTTGAGTATATATATTCCTTATGTTTGAAGCGACTTTGAAGTTTATTCACCACCTCATCCATTTCTTCCCTCAAGAGACATGTTGACGGATTTCTAACTGAGTAAGCCTCCTGATTTTCTTCTACAGTTGTGCCTTCCGGTTGTTTGTCAGTTCTTTTCTTTTTAACCATCGTTTTCTTAGTAGAAGAGATTTCATTAGTTCGAGTAGCCTCCTACCTAGCACGTCAAAATGTTGGCTCGATTTTTGATTAGTCGAGTCTAACACCCAATATTTTTGCAATTCACAAGATAATCACAGTTCACCGTCATAGAACTATCACATAACAGTCACAATTTGGCAAATGTTGGCCTATATCCACTTTGAGTAATCTTTACTTATACCGTTGGTTACCAGTACAATTAGTTGTTGTATGAAAGAAAATAATAGCAAATGAAGTTGTCTCCAAGTTTCAGCAAAGTTTCCAGCGTGGATAAGAGAAAATCCACTTTCCAATGCCCTTGGTGGTTTATTTATAGCGAGAGAATCTGCTCAGCTCAATCCAAAATCACACAGAGGGCCCATCTAGGAGGGACTATTCAGCCTACGAAGTGGGGCTTGGATCGCTCCGACATAGATGGATCGATACCTGAGGGATCGATACTAATCCCTAGGGCTTACACCACAAGGGATGGGTCTCCTTCCTTGCTTGCCCAGTTGACAGTTTAATGATTCAAGTTCTTATTTTTGAGCAATTAACGAAGTTCATGAATCCTGAATTTCATGTCTCGGATGCGTACTGATCCAAGGCTTAACCAAATTTTGAGCATAAGGGCTCGTTTGGATCGACTAAAATAAATCGTTTTTGACTTTTTTAAACAAAAAACTAGTGCATTTTAACTTTAAAAAATATATCAAAAAATGACTTATATAAATCGATCCAAACTGGACCGAAATCCAGTTTGTTCCAAAGTGATACTCTAGTTAATCCAACTGTCTATGGCTTCATACAATCATCCGTACTCGATTTTCGAGTTATCCAGCGCTTAAATCCAAAACGCAATGGTCTTGTCAAAAGACATGTTAACGGTTTATTTGTGCTACGCTTTGTTACTCTTATCTTCTTGATGTACCGTATTTTTTGTTTACATCTATTGAGCTATGCTATAAGTGGTGTTGGGCTTGTATTTTCACATTTTCGGATATTTAGCTAGTTATGGATTTTAACCTTCCATTTACATTTTTTCTTTTCTTTTTAAAAGGCTTCTAAAGTAAGATTTCATTCACACGTTAGAGACTCTGCCTATAATGATACTGATTTTGTTATGGATCCTCTATAGTATTCCATAACCGTACACTAATCGTGGATGATAAATATGCATGGCGTAAAATGATTTTGAGTTGAATGGGAGTTGGATCAGAGAGCGAGTTTGTTCACACTCCTGACACATGATGTGAACAAAACACTATCTCTTATTGGTGGAAATAAAAGGGACCCTTATGGGGAAATGTGCCACCAATAAAAACTTAGAGTTTTGTACACATTTCCCCAAATAGTGTGAACAAACTCCTACTCGTTGAATCATACTCTGAAGGTGAGCATGCCTTCTTAAGACTTCGGATCTCAATGCGGAGGAAATGATCAAGGATTCCCGCTTAAATAACATAACATAAACGAAAAAACATTCGCGTCTATTTAGAAAACATCATGGGAAACCAAACAATTTAAAAGTATTTTGTCCTTACTAAATTCACTCTCGGTGTATGTGCCATGACCGCATTAATACCTGCGTACAGACAATGTAGCTAAAATTCCCACTCACAGATAAGCAAATATCAATAATAAAACAAATCAATTATTCGAGGAACTATGGCGATTTGGGTTCTTTTTGTTTCCCTCACGTTTTCTAGCTTTGTGAATGGCGTAACTGACCCGTCTGATGGTATAAACATTGCCTCTGTCAACCCTTCTTGACACTTCTTTTGGTGTTTCCAGTTCCATTTTATTCAATATACAGCAGTCTATCAGAATGTTGCTATGTAAAGTTTTGACCTTTCTTTAAAATTTTAATCGAGCTGTAAAAACCGAATCTTTACTATGTTTCTTGAGTTTTGGTGGTTAACCTTTTGAAGTCGAAGTGATAGCTCTAGGGTTTTTAGCAAAAGTGATTGTTTGCTTTCTGTTTCACAATCTGCATAGAAAAACAATAGTCATGATTATGCTCAATGTTTAGACTTAGTGCTTTTTTTTGAATATTTTTTATGTTTGGTCTGGTGGTATTTGGGAACAAGTAAATAACCTGCTTTCTGGCTTTTAAACTATTTCTTTGAACAAAAGCTATTTGCTTGAACTTTTAAGTGAAATGAGAAGCAAGTTTTTGTTAGACCTTTTAGTAGAAATGTTAGGCAAAAATCCAGTGATTTGTAAAAATGTGAGCTATCCAATGTTCAATCAGCCAATTAGGTATCAGTTTGCTGAATGATTCTCTTATGATTTTTGTTATTTATGCAGTGTCTTCTCTTAATGTGTTGTACACAAGTTTAAATTTACCTTCACAGCTGACTGGTTGGATTCCAAATGGCGGCGATCCATGTGGAGAGTCATGGAAAGGAATCACATGTATTGGTTCTTCTGTTGTGGGAATGTGAGCCTCTGTCCTTACTATGTATGTATACATATATATGGGAAGGACCCACATATAAGTTTTCCCGTTCCCCCCTGTTTGTGCCATTTTTCATGTAACCATAAATTTCAGAACGTTATAATCCTTTGCAGTCTTGATTTACATATCGTTGACGTTAACATCATCACTGCAGAACAATAGCATATTTGACAAATTTAGGCTATCAAGGTCAGTTATATAACGTATCGCATATTGAAGATATTTTAATGATTGGTTTCACAATATCAATTTTTGGCGCACTAAAGATATCGGAATACGCTAAATTTTTGCAAATACCGTATTCATGATATCCTGATAGCACCTGCACAATATTGTGGAATTTCGACATTCGTAGTTACTTGAAATTGACTTGGCATAAATAGGGGAATAAAAAACGAGGTTGTGGATCCCTCCCCACATACACACATCCACACATATAGAGTGTGCGTGTGTGTAACAATTCATATCACTCACAAGTATTACAGTAATTTCATGCATTTTTATCAGAAAATTACCAGGTATGGAACTTACAGGGACTTTGGGTTACATGATGGCTAGCATGACCTCATTGATTGAGCTGTAAGATCATACCATTTAATCTCAATCTCAGTTTGCATAATCACTGCACCAACTTGATTTTTGTATCACAGAAACACTTGTACAATGAATCTAATGGGTTATAAAACATGTAAAATTAGTGTAGGACACTTTATATACATGTACAAACACACGAACATGCATATACATACACACCACACACACATTTATACTTTCAACTTCATGGCTTTGCAAAATGACCAAACCAAGTAAATAATATATAATCAAATTATTTCTTCCTTTTTCCTATACCAATTCATGTAATCAGTATATCATTTGTGGTTTTATCTTGAATCAGAGATTGTTAAATCTTGAAGACATCTCCAATCTTATTTCTTGGGAATAGTCCCACATTAAAACATTGTTAATATGTCCTCAATTTTTTCTTCATTTAATTTACTTCTTTGTTATTTTTTAAGCACAGTTAACCTGTTGAGCTTAGTCGACGCATATATCACACGATCACATTGCCTAGTGTAGTTCATATTTTATGATGGATAAAAGAATTTAATAATTTAAGTTATTCACAGAGATTTGAGCAGCAACAGTCTTGGAGATGGAACCCAAATACCATTCGGTCTTCCTCCATATCTCCATAGATTGTAAGTAACAAATTATACAATATATTTCTGTTAAATATTTAAAATTTCTCTTATATTTCCTATCATAAAACCTTGCATTTGCAGAAATCTTGCTGGGAATAAATTTAATGGAGTGATTCCCTACTCAATTTCGCAGATGGTTTCTCTCAATTACTTGTGAGTAGCATTAAAAACTTAATGACCATTTCATTTGCTTTGTTAATTATTGTACTGAATCGAAAGCAATGTGAATGTAGGAATCTAAATCACAATCAGCTGGCAGGAAATTTGAACGATATGTTTGGAAAGCTTTCGAATCTGTCCACAATGTGAGTTAACCTTTCTTGTTTGAGGGCATGTCACCGACATTATATTTAGAAATAGAAGCCTAAGTTGTGGGAATTTTGTTGAGGTAAACTTTTATGAAAGCTATGGTGGGCTAAATTTGAAGAAGTATTGGTTTTGTTATGCAAAAAGATGGAGATGCAGGGTATCGAACCCTGTACCTCTCGCATGCAAAGCGAGCGCTCTACCATTTGAGCTACATCCCCCTTTGAAAATAATGGTTAGATTGTTCAATTTTTTTGGATGTTCTGTTAGCTATATTTTGGGTATTCTGCAGTATGCTTCACAACCTATTGTCACATAATATGTCTAGTGACTTATCCTGATTAAAGCTTCTTTACCCTAATGGTTATAAAACAAATTGTAAATATGTGAAAATTTGTTGTTTTTTTTTTTTTTTTTTTTTTTTTTTGAAAATTGGTTAATATGGCAACATTTATCATTTCCGTAAGTAAAATGCTTTTTTACATTAGGCTATCTATTAATTTTTGTATATTTTCATATCAATTCTTGAACCCTTTATAGTAATTACAACAAATGAATAACAATAAGTTTCATGTTTCTAAACAAATTGAACCAAGATTGAAGTTTAGAAAACAAGGCAATCTTTTCTGTATTGCAAAATATTGACAAGTGAAATAAATGTGTATGTGTGTATATAAGAAACATCAAAATTATTTAAACTCGCTTTATTTAGATGCAACGCTTGTATTACATGAATTTGCACAAAAATTTGAACTCTACCACGGTCCAAAACTTATCTACCAAAAAGCTAAAATTCAAAGGAATAATCTGAAATAACAAGTGAGTCTGTAATTAAGTAATTTAAATCGGAGAGTTTAACCGCTGTTAAAAAATTGTGCAAGGAAAATTGTACATTTCTCATGAAAAATGAGCAATATCATCTTGAGCTTTGTCCCCCCTTCAATCATTTTTCCGTAATTTTGATAAATTAAATTGACAATGTCTTGTCCTATCTATGTGTAGTTTTAATTTCAGAAGAGCAGTATGTTTTTACTGTTCTCTCTGTTGACTTGCTTTCCTAACTCTCTGGTATTTCCTTACAACGCCAGTGATCTCTCTTTCAATTCTCTGTCTGGTGGTCTCCCTGCTAGCTTCAGCACTCTATCAAATTTAACAAACTTGTAAGGCAGTAAACTATGCAAATAATTAACATTTTCTATTCATTGTAACTATTTTTGTCATGTGATGCTTGTATCCGATTCAGATATTTGCAAAATAATCAGTTTACTGGTACAATAGAAGTTCTTGCAGACCTCCCTCTTCAAGAGTTGTAAGTATAACATTTTGATTTTGCTTCACGTTTCTTACGATATGCTAAATATATCATTTACAATTTATGGTTTGCGGTAATGTTGTAATTTTGTTGTTAGGAATGTTGCAGAGAACCATTTTACTGGATGGATTCCAAGTCAGTTGCAGGGAATACGTAATCTTGAGTATGGGTTTGTCAGTATTTTTAGAAGTTCCATATTAAATATGTATCAATTGTGTTGCCTTATTTTATAAGCGATATTCATATCAATATCTCCGCTGAAATCTATCATAAACTATATAAAAGAAGTGTCATATTTGAGTCTTTAAACTAATTTTTGGGTTTCCCCCCTTTCTGGTTCACATGCTCTATTTAAGATTAAAAAAACCTGCATAATAAAAACTGTCAGATGGCATTTCTCCCTCTTTTTCAAATAACAAAAGAAGAAGAAGAAAAAGAAAATAAAAGTTTTCTTTTCTGTTCTATCCTTAGGTTAGAGAGCATGTAACAAGAACCACAAGCTTGCTTGACACACCGTGCTGACGAATCCACTGTAATTCTGTTTAGCCGATGTTTTTGAGATTTAGATTTTACAAAGTATCATACATAAAAATTCAACGGGGTTTATGTTGACAAAAAACAAAATAAATTTTCGGTAAGTTTCTATACTGTGGGCTTTTTTCAAAATTTTGAATTATGAACTTAGATTTTCAAATTTTTGAATAGCAAAACTTACAGTTTATATGCAAAATGTCTTCTGAGCCAAAATCGGAAAAGTTCATGGTAGTTTTATATTAATATTCAGATTAAAGTAACTACAACCTCAAACCTTTGTATCACATCAAAGAATGTGCTCCT
This sequence comes from Allium sativum, assembly GCA_030737875.1. Lineage (NCBI taxonomy): Eukaryota > Viridiplantae > Streptophyta > Magnoliopsida > Asparagales > Amaryllidaceae > Allium > Allium sativum. The sequence continues at coordinate 851,688,321 of CM060919.1, forward strand.
CAAGGTGCTTCTGGTTAAATTTGTGAGGTTTTTTTAAACTATGATCTCTACACAATTAGATTTTAAAGAAGATATAAAATAATTAAAAAAGTGATTTTTCCTTCAAACAAAACTTTATTACTTCACCCAAAGATTACAAGAAAAACCTAAAAATTGAGAACCAACAATAATACCAAAACCGTTGGTAAAAAAACGATTCTACTGTCACACATAATTCTACTACCAACTAATAAAAAAAGGAAAAAAAAATATATTTGCTAATATATCTCCCATAAACAAATATATTTGACTATATATTTATTTATGTAAATGAAGATATTTGAGACAAATATGTGTACAAATATCCAATATCTCTTCTAAATCAAAAAATATATTGTGCTGCATATCTTTAACAAAAATTTCCGTAGACTTACCTATATGTATTAGGGAATCATTGAGTATCATGAAGCTAAACATCTACTTGAAGAGCAATACCTTAATATTATTGAATGACTCTTTACATTATACTAAACCCTTGGTGTGAGATATATCTCAACATTACTTTTCATGTTTGTGACGTATCATAGGCTAGTCCACAAACATCGAGTCTGGTTTTGATGCCATACAAGATAACTGTATATTATTTGGTTATGCGACGAGTGAATTTTTTAGTACTCCACAGTTGAAATATCCCAACTGTGTACACTACCAAATCACTTTATTAAATCATGTAAATAGGACTTCTGGAAACTCATGGAGCTTTGGACCTTCACCTCCATCGTCACCAGTCACTTCTCCACCGGCTCGACGTGTTCAACCTGGTCATAAATCTGGTACACCTAAAAATCCATCCAAAGGTGCGGGCAATGGTGCAACCAATGTGGACAAAAGCTCCAGTATAAGCGCTGGAGTTATTGCAGGAATTATCTTTTCTGTATTGGTTATTTCTGCAGTAGTTGCTTTCTTCCTTATTAGACGAAGGTACAGAAAAACATATTTGAGCAAAGCAATATTAAAAGAAGACAACGCTTTTAAGCCTTTGCACACTCAGAGTGCTAAAGGTATGTTAGCGCGTTACATTTCTCCCACTTTAAGTATCGTTTGCGCACCCCTCCTCTTCCTTGCCCCCTTTTCTTTACTCGTGAAAGGTTTCAGTTTGATTCTAAATACAGGCATGGAACCAATTCAACGGTCCCCTGCCACTATTTCTGAAGAATCACAAGTAACAACTTCCATTTCACTGAAGCTGCCTCCTAACAGGCAATCATCGTTTGATGATGAAAGTGATACAAGTAGTAAGAAAGCTAGTACATCTTCCATAAAAGCGATTTGCTATTCTGTAGTAGATCTGCAGTTAGCAACAAATAGTTTCAGTATGAACAATATTGTGGGTGAAGGATCTATTGGTCGTGTCTTCAGAGCAAGCTTCAATGATGGAAAGGTATAATTTTGATTTAATTCATTTCTAAGTTCTAAGTCTTGAAATGAGTTTTATTTGTATATAAGTAGCCTATTTTTTTTAATTTATTTTTATTATTTGGAAAATGAACATTATATGGCTTGTGGCAAATTTACATCTTAAAATCTGGAACTTTTGTTCTGACACTGCAATTCAAATTGAAAGACAGATAAATTACTTACCAACTAGCGATGGATGTTTGTGGGTGGTATGCATTATTAATTAATTTTTAAAACAAAACTACCTTAACTGCAATAGCTATGTAATATTGTTCTATCAGTATTCACTACTATAGGTTTTTAGCAAGGCTTTTATATGCATCATGCATGTCATCGGGTAATTTGAACTTATGAAATCTAGCAGTGTAGGTTTGTCAAGCGTCTAACTAATGGTTGGTTGGACAATCAGAAATAGCAATCAACTGATTATCTCATGAAAAATTATTTACTTTGAAAAAAAATATTATTTCTATTTATTTTGGTCACATTTGAAATCTAATGACAGATATAGACCGCTTTTGAAGTTTTACAATCACCGATTACATTTAGTCACGTTAGCATCAATGTAACAAAACAATTTGTTTATTTATTTATTACTTTTTTTCTTCTGAGAAAACAAGTACAAAGGTGCATTCTGAGAATGCACACGTGTGCTTGTGCCCGCTTATGTTGATACAATCAAAACCAACCTAATAAGTTTTGAAACAGACCTATATTCAAGTTTCTGAAAGTATCCATAACGATACAATAACAATAATACAACTGCCAGTGTGCAAAACAAAAGAAATCATAGTAACAGATGGACAATGCTAAATTAAGTCAGCCTACTTAAAATACTAAGTAATACAACAGGAAAATAAACTATTTTTCTTGTATGCAGGTTCTAGCTGTGAAGAAACTAAACTCATGTTTTTTGCATAATCAACCAACAAATGATTTCATCCGAATGGTTTCAAACATTTCAAATATGCATCATCCAAACATTTCAGAGCTAATCGGCTATTGTTCAGAGCATGGACAAAACTTATTGGTGTACGATTTTTATAAGAACGGTTCACTCTATGATGCCTTGCACCACATAGATGAATTCAGCAAACCCATGGAGTGGAACATGCGTGTCAAAATTGCACTTGGGACCGCACGGGCACTTGAGTAAGTACATGTATATATTTGGCTGATGTTTTTTCTTTCCCTTTAGCGATATTTTAACAGCTACAAGAAGTTTTTCTGTATGTTAAAACTTTAGTCTCTATACAGTTTTATGAGTTGTAGCTATTTCCAGGTATCTACACGAAGTGTGCTCTCCATCTATTATCCACAAAAATTTTAAGTCTACAAATATTTTGCTTGATACCGAGCTCAATCCTCGTCTGTCTGATTGTGAACTAGCAAGTTTTAACCTTGCTTTCAGTTATCAGGTATTTTACACGTACCATGCATTTACGTGTCCACAATTTTTAAAATGTTATTATTCTTGTATATGACGCGGAAAGGTCGTATTAAATTCATTGTTTCGATAATACTTAATTGAAGGTATCCTACCAAGTAGTGATCCACAATTCTATGAAGCATATAAACATATAAAATACGTTGATGCACAAATGGACATATACACATTATCTTATGTAAATATCAGTCTGTTTTTCAACATCCAACTATGACTTTTTAATACTGTAGGCACTTGATCATAGTATGAACTCTGGTTACATACCCCCTGAGGTTACCATGACGGGTTTGTACAGTTTGAAAAGTGACGTTTATAGCTTTGGCGTAGTCATGCTAGAACTGTTAACTGGAAGAAAAGCCTTCGACAGGTAAATAATATATGCAATAATAAAAGTGGAAAAAATAAAAAACTTAAAAGAACTACTGTCCAGTGGTGCTATTTTACCAGCATGCATTTTGTGTGGTAAAATTGGGCAGTGTAATAGTGGAGATGCAGGGTATCGAACCCTGTACCTCTCGCATGCAAAGCGAGCGCTCTACCATTTGAGCTACATCCCCAGGATGTCCATTTGAAAATTTATTTCTTTTTTATCAACAACTTGGAGTACAAATATGATCTTGTTACAGATAACTCTTGTTTCTACTTCACTGATTGAGTGATGCTGCGTACATCTTTTAACAATCCAAGAATTTATGTTATATACTTGTGTTTTCACGGCTTGACCATATTTAACTTTCATAATACTTTTTATACCCAAGGATAACACATTGATTTAATAAATGGTCATATTTGAAAGTTCAAGGTCGAGGTCAGAGCAGTGCTTAGTTCAGTGGGCAACACCACAATTACAGGATATTGATGCTTTGGATAAAATGGTTGATCCATCTTTAGAGGGACTGTATCCTGCCAAAACTCTTTCTCGGTTTGCTGATGTTATCGCTCTCTGTGTTCAGGTATTTTTTTCATTTTCATGTTTCTCCTCCCATAATTTGTAATATGAAACATGGTAGAATTTGAGCCTAAAATTCTGATGTCAAAAGGAAAAAGGATGTTATGTAACATAATCTGGCAAATATCTTAAGAGGTCCAAAAGTTTAATGGTACGATGTTATGTAACATGCATTTTTCCAGTCCGTGCATATGTCATTGATTTATGTTTCTTATATAAATAAATTTAAATTTCTTTAACGCAATGGTTTTTGTCCTCATGTGATCTTAATTTTGTAATATGTATGCTTGGGTTATTTATCTGTAGCATTTTTTGTAAAGTTTCTAGTATTTATGCATGTAAGACTCAGGTGATTATGTGCAAAATCCGCACACAGAAGGCACATTGCTGTTCCATAGTTATGTTCATTGGAGATTAATTCTCCATTTGTCGCAAAACATATAGCCATATCAAGGATAATTTGCCATGCGTTCATTTTTTGTTTTAATTGTATTTCTTTGCTTTTCCAGGCAGAGCCGGAGTTCAGACCACCAATGTCAGAGGTAGTGCAGTCCCTGGTGCGTCTTCTTCAGCGAGCCCACATGAGCAAAAGAACACGTAGTAGTGAACGGCTTGATGCAACTCGTAGAGTCAATGATGTATAGTTGAGATTTCTATTATTTTCATTGCATGATCAATCGGGTTTAGCGTTACATATTAGAGTTTAGAGGTTTTGGTATCAATAGGTTTATTACTAGTATTTGACTTTTTCCTTGATTAGAGACTGCGAATGGTTTTATATTGAAATTTTAAATTTTGACATGGATGTCTTGATCTTTTTCTGGATGTACATCACCGTTAGCTTTATTTTCTTTGTGTGAAATCATATTTCGCAAATTCAAGAGAATGATTTTAGAAATGTTTAGTCGTATTTTTGGTATCTTGATGCAACTTGTCCTGATAGTTCTACCAGACCTACCTTGGCTCCTTTATCTGGTAGTTCATTTTGAAATTAAAATAGAGGGCTTTATCTGGTAGTTCATTTTGAAATAAAAAAATGACATTAAAAGTATTACAACTATTAGTAAAGATAACAGATCATTGATTAGTTGTTTCAGTCATGTTATCTACATTGACATACGGCGTATGCCAAAGAAATTGATGAAAATTTTCAAATTTCATAAATAGAAGCGTCCACATTTTAAATTACACTTCTACTTGTATGTTTGGTAAATAAAAACTTTCGATATTGTTAAAATAGCATAAATGATAGATTACAAAGGATGGATGAAACTTGTTTTGAAAATAGAAAATGATTTTAGATTGCATTTACCACAGCTCATTGTGAATGTTAAAATAACCTTTACTAATGTCCTAATTATTTGAGGATTATATGCAACTTATGATTAGACGTTACATGCATATTTCTATTCTCAAATTCGTCCAAGACTTTGTCCTTTTTTTTTACAAAATAAAATATATATAACAAAAGAGAGAATCTAGCCATTTTCCAACGGCTCAGAAAAACAGATATGTAGTAATAGGTTACAGAAACTGTGAACAAAACACACACAAAAAAGTACGAAAGAACACAGACACAAGTGCGGACCACCCGAATCAAGGGCCTCATGCCAAACACAAGCTAGCCGCCAAAGCCTCCACATCCCCACTGAGCTTGGCCGGAAAACCAGGACAAAGAACGAGCCAATCCCGAGTAGCCAGCTGCAGCCAACAGTCTTCTCCAACCCTAAGCTTTTGCTCCGTATACGAACCAACACATCAGAATCAAAGAATCACTTGGGCAGACGAACCAATGGCTCCCTTAAATGGCCTATCATGAAAAACAAGGAATACATCATTCCTCAGCCTCCGAATGATGGTGGGAGGATCCATAGGCAACTCTTCAAAAATTGTCTTATTCCTCGAGCACCAAATGTGCAAGAAGATAAGACAAGGAAGACGAAAAAGAATAGAATGAATCGATTTTCCTTAGATGTCGGCTCACCAGATTCTCAGTAGATCTACCAGGGAGATGACGTTACCTCAGAGACCAACCAGGTTCCCGAAGTTATTCCAGACAACTCTCGCACAAAAGCCTTGGAGGAACAAATGAGCACATGATTCTAAATCACCAGATCTGCAAAACCTACAACGGGACATGATTGGAATGCCAATCCTACGGAGGTTCTCGTCTATCGGTAACCCATTGTGTAGGGGTTTCCATATAAACATAGAAACTTTCGGGGGGTAATCGGACATCCCAATTGAAAGAAAAGAGCAGAAGCCTTGGAGCCGAGGTCCTTGCCGAACTCCACATTGTCGTAATCGAGAAAGAATCACTATCCCATCTAGACCCACCACCATGCGAGTCAGAGAAGTACTTCACGATTACATCCGTTTCCACGTCCCACTAGCATAGGACGGGATACTAGTATAATTCGCCCCCATAAGTCTGTGGTACTTAGCGTGGAGGAACGTTGCCCACAGGGAATCATTCACTCTAAACCGTACCCATAACTTGCAAGCAAAGACAGTGCAGATATCCTTGAAACCGGTGAAGGTTTTGATCCAAAGAGATCTAACATAAGAAGAGTCTTTCGCAGGGACGAAGCAACTTTTAGCAGAATTAACGAGTTGGCTTGAACACCTCTCGTACTACTGAATGAGGCTAAGAAGGCGGCGGACAGAGCGACGACAATCATTGGTTAAAATGATAATGTCGTCCGCAAAGGATAAGAAAAAAATGAGAGGGCAACCCCTGGGAATGCCAAACCTCCGAATCTGACCCGCAATAGTAAGTGAATGCAATCCGCGCACGAAAGCCTCGACAACAATGACGAACATAGTCGGAGAAAGAGGGTCTCTCTGACAAAGACCCCTTCTCGCCTTGAAAAACCCAATGGCCGATCCGTTAATGAGAACGAAAAACTAATAGTTGGAAATGAGCCTTCAAATAATACCGATAAGGGGTTTCGGGAAGCAGAAAGCCTTCAAAACTTTAATGATGAAGAACCAAGACATGCGATCGTAAGCCTTTGCTATGTCCAACTTAACGACCACATTAGAATATCTGACCTTACAGTCAATCTGAGAAACCAACTACTGGGCTAATAGGACATTATTCGTGACCTTTAACAAATCCAACCTGAGAAGAAAAAATAATACGATCCATAAAAGGTGCTAGTCTAGAGGATAACACCGAGATAACCTTATTGGAGAAATTACACACTGATCGGGCGGAAATCCGCGCACGAACGAGGATTTTCGTACTTGGGGATGAGAACTAAATTGGTGGAGGTCCATCCTTGAGGGAGTGCTCCACCGGAGAAGAAAAAACTGAATAGCAAGACAAAATCTGCCTGAATGATCAACTAGACACTCCTGAAAAAGACCCACTCGAAACCGTCTGGGCCATTCACACTATCCTTACTAAGTGCAAAAATGCAAGCCTGAATTTCTTCCGAAGGAGGAGCGACAAGATCAGCGCTATTCGAGGATATAACCAATCTGGGGATGAAAGTTAGAAGGACCGGTCGGAGATAGGCACATAAGGAGAACCAAGAAAGAATTGGAAATGGGACAGAATAGTCTCTTCGACTTCCTCCGGAGTGGAAGCTACAGAGAGATCAGGGCACATAATCTGATGAATCAAGTGAAGGTTATTCATTTTACGAACATATGAATGGAAGAATTTGGAGTTTGTATCTCCTTCGACCACCCATTTGATCCTCGCCTTCTGGCGAAGGTAGTCGTTCTCAATACGAAGTTCCGACGAAAAGGCCAGCTGGGCAAGCGCCCACACCTCCTTGTTAGTAGAAGAAGGATCCTCATCGAAAGATGATTTTGCTAAGATAAAGTCTCTTTGGCCGCTCTAACACGGTCGAAGATAATCTTGAAAATTTTCACGTTACAAGCCTTAAGGCAAGCCTTGAGACGCTTCAGCTTAAGAGAAAACACTACAAAGGAGGAGCCTAGAATCGGAGAATTCATGGAATTTCCCCCACACGATGGAATGAGTTATGGGACCTCCACATACTCTGAAACCAAAAAGAAGAAGGACCAGATAGGGTGAGGGAAGAGCAGCGTAGAACCATTGGAGCATGATTCAGAAAGGTACGGTGCAGGTGGGAGACAAAAATCGAGAAAGGAACGTTGAACCAACCTTCCGATCTGAAGACTCTGTCAAGTCTAGAAAGAATGCGGTTATGACCTTTTTGATTATTACACCAATTAAACGACGAACCGACGAAAGGAACCTTTGAGAGACCAGAGATGACAATGAAGGAATTAAAATCCGCAACCGCTTCCCGGTTAATGGAGCTGCCACCTCGCTTCTCGGCTTGGAAGGAGACTACGTTGAAGTCTCCTCCAGACACCGACGTAGCAAACCCCAGTTCTGATAGTGAGAGGATGTCAAACCATATGGACAACCTCTATATCCGATCACACTTGGCGTAAACCACCAAAAAAAGGAGGAGAAGAAAGAAGGAACCGAACAAGCCACAGAGAGAAGCTGAACGGAATCGAAAAGAGGACGGACCACGATGTCTTTGGACCAAAGGATCCAAATCTTTGTAGAAACATTGGCTAAGGCGCCCCTGAAGCCAATGAAAAGAACCGACTTGTTAACCTCCTCTGGACCTATAAAAGGCTCCAGAAGCACCACCAGACAGACAAAGTGCTTCTTAACGATGCGCTTAAGCCTAGCCATCGACACATTGTTGCCTACACCTCAAATGTTCTAGAACAAGAAATTCGACATCCAGCGGAAAGCAGAAGACAAATAGAAGCTACAAAGGAAGAGACACCCCAAAAGGGTGGGGGCACACCAAAACGGCCCAGATAACATAAAGCGTACGTCGAGTAGATCGAACGATCTTCTCATATGCCGTTGTAGAGCAAGTGCAGATGGTGCGGGGAGTGCAAGGAGCCGATCTCAGTCTGCGACTCAAAGAGCGACAAGGATGGGAAGAAGAGCGAGTAATCGCCTTACAGGTCTTGGGGAACCTAAAAGAGATCTGAGAAATCTGATCTGGCGGAGAATAAAGCGAAGAGCCAAAATGCGAAATCTAAGACTTTGTCCTTTCATATGGTTTTCCTTCAAGACTTGAGAAATCTTTATATAATTTAGCAAAACAGATGACAAATGGATAGGCAGGAACTGAACATGTTGCTCTCTCCGTGAGTTCTCCAATTGAATTAAGCTCGATATGTCAACTCGATGTAGATAACGGTGGAAGTAAATCAAGATGCTTATGTTCGAGATCTTGGCTGCGTTGCCTAACTCTGAACCCATGGAATCGCTCATCTTCTATTTGTAAATCTTAAGAATTTTATTAATAACTTTCATTAGATAGCATTGGAAAAAATTAGGGATAACATATACACAAATATAAGAGATTACAATATATATATATATAATATTTTTGAAAGCTTTTCAAATTCTCTTATCTATATTGTACGTATATACTTTAAAATCCATTTTGAAAACTTTTCAAAATGCCTTATCTATGCTTGTATGTATGCTCTTTAAAATCCATTTTGAAAGCTCTTTTTGAAAATATTTTTGAAAATCATTTTTGAAAATTACTTTTTGGAAACTTCTCAAACCGTTGTAAACGTCAAAAATGACATAAGAAAAATTTAAGATGGAAGTACCGGTACTTACGAACAATTTGAATATAAATCTAGTCACAAATACACAAAATAAGTAAAATTAGAAAATGAATAGATAAGCGACAAAGATCTATAGCGGTTCGGCTATTAACTAAGCATATGTCCACTTTATAAGTTTTGCTTGTTCTCCTTCTATCAATTACAATTTGTTTGATTACGATTAGATTGAATAAATATGAACCACAAGTACATGAGCTGATTCCATTAAAGCATGATACCCCTTAGATGACGTTGTATGAGAGGAGAAGTTGAAAACACATTTCAGTAGTGTAATGACTGGGGACGTAAGGTCCTCTTCATGGTGGAGAAAATCTGGTATTTATTGGAGTTTGGAGACGAGCTAGACCATTACACCAGAAGACTTGTATGGGGAATACAAAGCCGTACCAAAAATCTCAGAGTCATATGACTCGTTACGGTGGACCAATGCTTGACTAATGGTATCTCCAGAAGGGTCTGCTTTTTATTAGCCATTAAGTGACATGATTAGAGCCCGACTATGGGCATATATTAATTAACCACGGGGACTGCCTATCCAAGAGGAAGTTCAAGTGTATAGAGGATCATGGCAGGGTTGATCTTGAGAAGGTCTTAAATGGTCGTTAGGTCTACCTATCTTGTAGATATTAAGTGGTAGTTGCTATACCTCATAGTATGCATTTGTAGGATACGATATTAACCTTAAATAATAGCTAGAGCTCTTAGTAGCTAATGCCATCTAATTATCAATAATGTTTATTAAGAAACCACCTTGTGGTCGATGGGTCCTTCTATCTTCAATAGATAATAAAGGTAATGATAACAGTTAGAGTCCACCTTGGTAGGTATTAAACGGCCGGTTGGTCTACCTATTTTATAAAGGTATTAAGTGACCAGTGAGTAGGAGAAAGAGTCTTCTTCCATTGAAAGTATTAAATGATTGATAGGTTGAGATTATTAGGTGGTTAATACGCTTCATTGGAATACCAACCTTTGAGGTCAAGGGTAATTAATCGTACATGCTAAATTTTAGATTTAGATAACCTAGAGAAATGACATAACCATTGGATGAAAACAAGTCGATGTAAACTTGTCTTGTAAACAATATTTTGATGTTCCACTTACTAGAACTGTTGTTCTGAGTCTCTTACCCATCAAATAGACATAGAATTATAGGTCCTATAGGCAATCGAAGATTGATAAAGTATTAGTTTATCAAGCTTGGTATCGATGTGACCTATGACTTTTGAGGAGTTCTATTGGGTCTATGTTAGTAGTTATATTTGATATTTGTTATTTTATCTAGTTTTCTTTATGAGCTTAAATTTATATGATACTGATATTGCTTATGCTAACTCTTACAGGTACCAAACCAAACATGTTTTCAACTATGAGAATGACCTCACATTCATTTGAATACAATTTAGAAATTACACATTGTCGACATCAACAAGCCACAGAGGTAGTAGCCTCAAAACATTTTGAAAGCTAGTTTGAAAACTTTTCTTGTCGACCATAACTATGACTGTAAGGTATATAGGTATCACCATTAAAGTGATTTGGAAAACAGATTGAAACAAGGCTTTGCCGAGGCTAGGGTTTCAGACACGATAAGCCTCAAAGCTATTAGAAACAAATTTGAAAATTTACCTTATCGACCATAACTGTGACGAGAAGGATAATGATGATAATCCATAGGCATTTTGAAAACAATTTATAAATAAGTTAGCAGAAACATATCGTGTCGACCATATTTGTGATGATAAGAAAAGAGACGATATGCCTTAATTACTTCGTAAACATTTTGGAAATAGCCTTGTCAGCCACGTCGGTGACGATAAAGATAGAGGTGGTAAGCCTTAAGTTTTAGAAAATAAGCCTTGTTAACATAGTCGACATGGATAAAGGCGATAAGCCTCATATTTATAAAACATGTCTTAGGAAACAGCCTTGTCGACTGAGTTGATAAAGTATAAAGGTGATAAGCCTCCAGCTCATATGGAAGATAAGTTTAGGAAACAAGCCTTATTGATCACATCTGTGACAACAAGGTTAAGAGGCAGTAAGCCTCCTTGTTTAGATAAAATTGTCTTATCAACTAAGTACAATGACGATAAGCCTATGTACAAATGTGATAATCCTTTATGAAGGGGTTGACTTAAAATCATAAGTAAAAATGTGGGTGACAAGAACGAAGTCGATAAGGAAGGGACGACAAGCTTGGATTCTTCCTTTACCATACTTTATGAAATTTCAAGCACCAAGAGCTTTGTCGATAAAGGCGACAAAATTCTGTCGACCGAGTCGATACAGCTTACCGACAAAATCAATGACACTGACATTAATTATAAGGAAAGTTGTTTTGTTTCTCCTTCAAGTAAAACTTTTCCTCAACTCCACTATATTTGTCGAAACATGATTGACTAATAAAAAGTTTCGTTAATCAACCACTCGAACTTTTCAGATGTTAAATCTTAAAACGTCATGAAACCATTAATTACCCTAGTTAATGCCTTAATTACCCTAAGGCTATCAAACGTAGGAAAAGAATAACATATCATAAAAATATGGAAAAAAATTAGAGAATAACCTTCTCTTTTATGTGTAAAATTTTCAGATCTAAAATCATTATTTAATTATTAAATCTGTTAATTAACACATGTTCTTCGTTAGAAAATTCATGGAATATTCCTAAGTGCATAGAAAATTATGAAACTCAAAACCCAACATCAAAAGCGTGTTATAAATAACATATAAAAACTTCAAATCATTTAGAGATGCCAAGCTATAGGTTTAGATCTAAAACTCTACCGAATCCATGCAAAACAAGCACAAACAATTAGAATCAATCATTATTTAAATTAAATAATACAATAACATCAACATAAACATGAAAGTAATCATGTAAACACATAACCAATCCAGTTATGATCTATAGTCGAATCAAACATGGGTTAGAAAAATCACTATTCACCTTAGTTTCAATGAAAAATAGAGATTTGTCGATGTTGATTCCTAAGCTTAATTTTCCTTTAGCTTTTCCTAACTTTTGTCTTCTTATTCTTAGTTGTAATGGACGACGAGGCTAAAATGTTTTATGTTGCGAAATGAAGATAAGTAAATGAAAGGATGAATTGCTATGGTGTAATTTCAAAATTGTTCTGACTTAGATAAACATGTTAGGAATCTCTTTTAGTATGATTTTAGTTACAAGTATGAATTGAAAATCGTTAGCGATTATGTTGTGACTTTTTTCTTATGAAGCCACTAGTTTATCTGCATAAATCCATGTTTTTATTTTAGATCTAAATTCTCTAAATTTTGTTGAAATGACTAATTTGTTGTTTTAAACTGTTACGAATGATTTTATGTACGTAATTGCTTGTTTGAATGTTTTAAAATGCCAATGAATGACAAATTACATTTAGGATTTCCTATAAAAAAAAAAATCCTAAAATTGAAAATGTTCGTATTTGCATGATATATAAAGGGGATAAGTTGGAAGGACTTTAGAGTTTCTATGCAAAATTTCAGGTCGTTTGGAGTTTGTGCGACAGAGTCATGGTTGTTTTAAGTCAGATCGGCATAAAATTTAAATTGCCTAGAAATGCATGAGACTTATAGGGACGGTGGAGAATGACCTCAAGATGTCATGCTTCAAGTTTCAAGCCAATTGGAGTTAATACAAGGAAAATATGGTGGTTGGATATTCGATTAGCATGTGTATGTGTTCTGCATCGGCATGAAGCTTTCGTTATGGGACTTTGTACTTCGGGTCGGGTAAATATACAAATTGTTGACTTCATATTGGATGAAGCTTCAAGGATTTGGCCTACCTTGGGTAAAGTGGATCAAACCGGTGTGTACACACTGATCACGATCGAAGCTATTATTGGACCCATGAATGAGGTCGATATCGATCTGAACCATCTTCGTCTTAGGGACATGCGACCGTTAGGAAGCGCGGTACCAGCTCATGTTACTTCTCAAAGGGATTGTAGTAGTCCATGAGAGTCCTTTTATGCAGTTTGGTTCATCGACCTCAACGATTATTCTTCATGAAGAACGACTCCAATAAGGACCAGTTGAACTCCGAGGAGTAGAGTAAGAGATTGTGAGATGGGAAGGTGAGACTACCAGTCAACATGAAAGGAATTCCAGGAGAGGTTTTAAGGATAAAATTTGACAATAGATGTTAGTTGTCTAGGTAGGTCCCAACTGCAAGTTTTCAGACGGGAGTTATGAAGACACTTAGAAGATGAACTTTTCATTGGAGACGCATATGCAAAAGAATCGTTAGTACATGGGTTCAGACGATTACTTGGAGAGCTAAGGCTCGAGTGTTTCTTGAGTCCTCAACCTAACATAAGTTATTAACCAATTTAGTAGGTCGTCCATCAGACATTCAACTAGATTGCAGGTTGTTTATTTATTTGAAGACTTGTTACATTAATTTTCACTCGCTCTCCAACTGACGTGGGTTGTTGGCTAGATTAGCAGGCTATCTCAGCAGAGAGCTCTTTGAAATGGGTATAGATTTTGAGGAACTAAACATACTGTATATTCAACGCATTGATGAGTAAATGTAACGATGGATGAAGTTTGGTAAGTTTTCTTAGTCACTTATCACTCTTAGCGATGTCACTAAATGTAGCTAACTCTATAAATACATGAATAGGTCAAGTATCATTTTTTCTGTAATGTGTGTTCCAGTTATTTGAGTACATCAGATTTTTATCCCTCACACCAAACATCTCATTGGGATTGTTCTCATCAGTGAAAATGCCCATCAGATACTGCTATGGTAACAAAAGCATAAAGCAATTGAAACTTCAACCATAGCATAGCGACCCTAATATGAGGTAGATCAAGCTTTTTTGAAAAGAAAAGATATTCATGGATATCATACCCATGGAATATGCGGGGCGTTTTGCGGTGAAATGTCATCTTGCTAGAGTGAAGCATAAGTGTTTTATTTACGATTGGTTTAGTTACTTGAAGAAGGTTTACCTTATATTTTAAAGGGTATGCACGTGATGACAGCTTATGCCTCTTAGGCATTATCAGGTCCTAGCAGGCTTATGGCTCATGAATTTGGAAGGATATTGTAGTGGTGTATGCTCCATTTTTTGGAAACTTACTTGCATTCCTTCTTAACACTTGAGTGGTATGTTTTTATCGGCTGCTAATTTATCAATATATAGACTAAACTCGACACCCATCGTAGTAGGTAAATTCTTTGGTATAGATAAACCTTATATGAGTTGCTTTATTTGCAAAATTAAGGTGAAGAGAAAAAAGCGATATTGTTCAAACTTGATGCGCAAGCTTCCAAGTCGAGTGAGTTTACTTGATGAAGTTTGACTTAGATTTATGTTCAGATAGGGTTCGTTGGATGCCCAGTAATGAGTAAAAACCAAAGCGGATAAACTTTTGGTATTTGTTCAGAGTCGTCTGTGTCATCATTATTTTCCTTTATGTTAGTAAACCTCAGCCGATGGGACTAATCATATGTGCCAGAATGGACTTTTTCTTAAGAATTTCCCATTCACATGCCCATTCCTATGAGTCCGAGTTTGTACACATCTTTTTCAAGGATGTGTACAAAACACCAGATCCTATTCGTGGAAATTAGGGGGTCCATATAGGTCCCCCTAGTTTCCACCAATTAGGTGAAGTGTTTTGTTCACCTCACTTAAAAGTGAGGTGAACAAACTACTACACCATTCCTATCCTCGTGTTTAAGCATAAACTTTCTAGTTATTTGCACCAATTATGATAAGGTTTCTGGATTGATTCTGAAAGATAAGCACTTGTCAGATTATTGGGATGGCGAAGAGATTTCCAAAAAAAATAAAAAACAGCCTTTCATATTAGGAGATTTTAGTAGTCGGCTCATGTAACGACCCGTATTTTAAATATCGGTGGATTCATAATAATTCTGTTTAATTTTTAAATGGTTGTATCATTCTAATATATCTTAGATATGTTTTACACATCTAAGATTTTGCCGAATTTTTTTCTGACTATTTTACCCCTGAGTGCCGTGTTCGAAGTATAAATTTCGATTGAAGCAGAATTTGATGCTCTAACCTGTTCTATTCGATCGGGAAAGTGGTTTCACATTTCGTGGAGTAGTCATATATGGAACTCGGACAAGGGATTTAAAAGCTATGGCAGATTTAAGTTTTTAAGATTGTTGAACATAATTAGAGAGTGCTAACAGATTGAGAGTAGCCATCCCGTTAGTCTAATGACTTCTAGTTATAAATAGGGGATAAAAGAAGTTTAACCAAATATTTTCTCCTTATTTCTGCATTTTTCTTTGAACTATGCTCTACTCTAGTTCTACTCCTAAACCGTAAATCACACGTTTTCTTCACTTGGGAAGTTTTTTACATTAGGTCCTTGCTGTGCTAGGTTAATTTTACATTAAACTCCATAGTTTTGATGATTTGATGAGTGATTATGATATCTAACATGTGTATATTGGATAATATATTGTAATTATACATTTTATTCACTTAATTGTTATTTGACCCTGTAATTTGATTTGACTAGTTAATTTTAGGTCTAGAAAGCATTAGGATAACCTAATTATGACATTTGTTGATTAATTTGTTAGATGCAATGTAATTAATGAGTAATTGTCCATGTTTAATGCTAGATAAATATATTTGAATGATTAATGTTTATTTACTACTGAAAGTTTATGTATGATTAAATATGGTTGAATTTGTTGTTTAAATGATCGAATTTCTTGTTATGCTTGATTTGTGTGTTAGTGTATATGCTTGAATTAGAATGTTGGTTGAAGAATGGAGCATATCAGGATTAAAGTTCATTAAATTCTCTTAAAGCTTCGAGGATAGGCACTCGAGGATGCTGAGATGACACATGAGAAATTTCATCGATAATCTTGCTATGTACATGGATCAATACCAATCAACATGGCGTAAATCTAATCCTTAGGGCATGGATCGACACTGATCCATGCAAGAAGATCACGCAAAAGTGAGAATTCTTGTAAACGATGGTGGAACCCTATTAATTTTATTGTGAAGATTTGGTGGTGGTTGGATTGACTAAGTGA
Organism: Allium sativum; assembly: GCA_030737875.1. Lineage (NCBI taxonomy): Eukaryota > Viridiplantae > Streptophyta > Magnoliopsida > Asparagales > Amaryllidaceae > Allium > Allium sativum. The sequence continues at coordinate 851,704,881 of CM060919.1, forward strand.
CAAGAACGTGATGAATCAGCTTAACCAAGGTGAAAATTCATGATTTTTGTCAATATGGAGATAGTACGGTCTAAAGACTTTAGAGAAGAGTGTGTAAAGGGTTGAATGTGATTTTGGCCAAAATTTTGGCTAAGTACACGGATCAACAACAATATATAAGGGATGGATGAGTACCGATCCATCAGGGAGTGGCCAAAGTGGATGAGATCCGTAAATGTGGTAATGCACTACATTTGGAGCTTGTGGGAACTTATGGTTCGTTGATTTCTTCTATGGAGAGGAAGTTATGACCTGCTAAAATTATGAATCTTCAATTGTGATCTCGAACTTGAGTGGACGAAGGAGCATGATAGGAAGCTTAGGATGGAACACAGATGTGAGATAATGGATCAGTTTGAGTGAGACTCGAACCTGAAGAAGGAATTGGGGATGGCTCTAATGCTTAGAAGTACCAATGAATAATTGATAGCTCAGAGTGTTTTAGTTGACTCAAAGCGGGGGTATCGTGGGAATGTCCATTAGGACTAGTAGTAATGGTCATGTACCTTGGGCCATTTAGGAAATGGTCAAGTTGTTGGACACTTGGGTCCTAAAGGAAAATGTATTTGGGAAACATAGTGATTTGACTATCGAGATTTTCTATTAGCCCTTATAGGATCAGGGATCATCATATGGGTTATCAATGTATTCAAGTCTTTAGAAGTTGACAGCTAAATTTTGTTTGATGGATGCTATAGTGGCTATGGATGCTCTTTCTCTTCTTTCTCTAGGTAGGCCGCCTGTAGGATACCAAATTGAAGTGGGGGATTAGGAAAAAAGATCTAAAAAAGTCTCTTTATATTATTTTATCCTATTTTATGTAGTATCTATTATTGTTATTATCAATGTAGCATATATCACTTAGTTATTATATGGTAACTGTTTGAATATAGGATCAGTCCAGTTATGAGACTTAAACCTATCTGTTTTCATATTTTTAGTATAACTGTTGATAGTCATTTATCGTTCACACCATACTATTATATGACCTAAGGTTTTATATATTCTCTTATTACCTTCGGATGCTTATCCACATTATTGTTAAATAGACTGGGTAACAAGTTTTGTAATGCTGATTGAAGACAAGCTTAGAAGGATGGCATATTCTCTACTAGTAGATATTTGCTTTCTATTGTCTTGATATACTCGACGACTTTGTAGTGAGGTAATGAAGTACACTGATACATTTGCTGATAGGATTTTTTGTTTTATTATGCTTCGATACTATTCTATTGTATATATTCATATTATAGTTCATCCATGTGCCGTGTGGTATACGAAAGTTTTTGCTAGGTTTCTTTCCGCAAGGATCATCCATATCAACCTGGCATGGATTTTAGCGCATCTTCCTTGTCATTAGATGTAGGTGGTATAGGGAAGAATTTGTCATGACTCAGGTAACTGGATCTTCGTTTACATAGATAGGTTCGGATGGTCAACCTTAATTTAACAAGGAAATATTGTGAACATACAAAGGGTCGGAATGAATATCGTGTCATTTGGAATGATCTTCAATTATTGTGAATTTAAATAGTCTAATTATTAAATGGGGTTGGTCAGATAAGAAGTTATCGACTAGTTTTATGGGATTCGAAGAATCTCCTAAGTGATGTGATGTTACTCGCCAGTATGAGCTTCATATTATAGTTAGTATATTATCGTTATTAACATTGTGCTATCAAGGTGGATTTGGATCCGAGCAAACCCATGCAATTGTAAATATTCATCCAATGATGATTTAATAACTATAATTTTTATTTTCTTACATTTGAGTTTTGTCCAGAAGAAAAAGAAAGTTAAGGCATTGATTGTTGAATTTGTTCTAGAGTTTCGAGACTCGATGGTCTTCCATATCATATAGGTTTCCTTTTTTGCAGCATGAGGTGCAGTAGTTTTTCACATATTATATTCATGAAAGAAGTTATAGCACTTTGGTATAAACTTATTTGAATGATAGATGACTCATTGGAGTTTATAGTTTGACATGCACGTTTAACTCTTTGTAGTTACCGGGCATATTGTTATAGACACTTATAATATTTTACGGTTTGTATCCTTGCTTGTTGTTTTAGTGCTTGTTGGTTGTCATTGGTTGTGCTGGTTACTTGTTGTTTCTAATGTTTGGTTGCTTCATTCGACCTTGCTAATTTTTATTTGATTTTGCAATTGGCTGACTTTATTATCGATTGATTTTTGTCGATTGTTGGTTAGGATGTCTGATAATCTGTATACCAGTTATTGTTGTTTATCCTTATTGCAATGATTTGATCATTATTTGTTTCTTGATTTCTATTTGTTACCGATTGATTACTACTTCGTGTTTGTATTTGATTATGTGTATGTTAGTCAAGATTTTGGTGGTGGTGGACTGAGCATTGTCTTTCTTAGTAAGGAGTGACTTATGAGTTGATGATACTGGACCGAGGATAATGTTCCTCGGTAGCGAGTTATGAATGATTTGGCATTATTGTAGTAGCCAAGCCTACTATCAGATCCTGGTTGACATTTGAGTACATTAGCATATTAGCCATATTTGTTTGGAATCATTGGATTGCAATGACTATCCACTATTGACTTTACCCACCAGTTGTGATAAACATTTGTTTGTATTCCTTGGTTAACAAGGATTAATTGCATAACATCCATGTTCGTTATGAGTCGAGATGAGATCTTACGAGTCCACAATGATATAATGTGACTCGTGGTTTAATGGTATATTTTGATACCTACTTAATTAAACCTGATCTCTAATTAATTGGCATATATGGCTATGATAGTATTTGTTACAACATTAGGGTTATATATTTTTGAACTATATATTAGTGTAATCCTCTTTGTATAATGCAATTGAGTATTTGAGAGCTGACGCATACTTGTTCGAATGCATATTTGTCTTGACTGGCATTTAAATGGCAAGAATCTTTGTATAGAGATGTGTGAATTTCTAGAGAATGTAGGATCACTTAGGTCATCGTGTATTTCTATAGAGTGATGCATTCTAATTTATTGGCACAAGGGAAAGTACTGTTGGAATCTTTTTTAGACTGATTCGTGGGATGTTTGATCATCCTCTTCTTTCTCTGATGCTTGTTAATTTCGAAGAGGAAATCATTTAAGAAGGGAGCATGTGACAGCCTGTATTTTCCACGATCAAATATATTAATATTTAGTCTTTAAGTTGTGGATTGCCTTTAACACTTAGATTTTGCTTAAGCCCAAATTAGGACTTAAGATCACTTTCATTGAGTTTAGATTGATGGTGTGAACTTTATTGAGTATAAGCATCACCATATTTCGATATACGAGCTTTTAGCTAGCATCTCACAATCGCTTCGTAAATCAATCTAAAAACATACCTTTTGTGTATGATGGAACTATGTCCCCGAAACGTTTCTGATTAGGTCTAGAATGTCTTAATAATTTTTTTTAGTATAAGGTTTGATTAGTTTCGAAATGGTGAAATTGGAGTGAATAGTGATTTTGTGTAGATGAGACAAACTTGGGCTAAGCTCTTTTACTTAGCCTATTTGAAGGCAACTACCTCATAATTCCACTTTCACTCTCATTTCATGTTCATTTTTTTCTCTCCCCTCTAATCTTCACTAGTGGCCTCTTAATTATCCTTAATCCCCAAGCCCTAATAACCTTCAAATAAAATTCCTAAAATCAAATAGAAATCACCACAAATATTCTCTCTGCATTCTCTACAAAATTCGCAAAGGAATTAGCTTCAATCATATTTTGGAGAGAGATCATAAGTTTCAAGAGAGCTTTGGAATTGGTTTTGGTGATTAGAGCTTGGTCTGGGCTTAAAAGATTGGTGATATGATTCTACTTATCAATCTATATGCCATGCATCATATTTTTATATATTGATGATTGTAAAATCATATAAAGTGATTTGGAGGTTTTTATATTAAGATTTAGACTTACATTCATGTTATAAAAATGTTCCCCTAGCTAGTCAATTGTTTGAGAACCTAACATTATTTTGTGAAGATAGTTTATAAGCTTTATAAATGTTTTTGCGCTAACTGGGTGATTTGTTGCAATGATATTGTTTGATTTAAGGTTAATTGTGTAGAGTAATGACGTTTACGTCATGAGCAACAACAAATTAATCCATTTGAATTGATTTATAAAATGGTATGATGATTTTGTAAAGAATATTATATTTCATAAAAAAGACATCGATTTTATAAAATGGAAATATGAATTATACTTAATTTCAAGTTCGATAACCAAGTATTTAAAGGCTTAAAGTTGATATATAAGCTGAGGTACATTTTTAGAAATAAAAGCAAGATCTATTCTAGTTATGGTTGATTTTCTCATATGAATGTACGCGTGTGTATATGTGCACGAGCGGGAATACATGTATATGCATTTGGAGTAAAGCGACAGTTGAAACCAATATTGAATTCTTCTTAGAACTGATATATATTTACTTGTTTATATAGTAATGCAATTACATGATCTTACATGTCTATTATCGCAAGTTCATTGCGAACATATCACGTAGCCATAGTGATCATCGTGTGCTTTAAGTTGCTTGAGAGTCTTTCAAATCGAATAATTATTTTAGTGAATTCGCAAATGTAAAGTGTCAAGTGTTGTGTGTTTGGTCACAAATCTATTTACCAAACATTATTTCGATGAGTATAACCAACATTTGGATCTCCTTTTCTCATACAATCTATAAAAAAGGTATAAATCCATGTCAGAAGGGTTTAAAGGGTGTATTTAATAGTACGTTATTGTGCATCAAAAATACTATGGTTGAAACAATCACTTTATGTTCATTTTAAGTTCTGGGATGATTCTTTGAATCACCCCGTCGGTATCCATCCCATGGTGAGCCCTTGATGACATGAAATCGATCACAATTGAATATGATATGGCACTATATCACTTAGTTAGTATGTTGAGAAATGTATTTAGAAATAATGCTATCTTGGAGATGTATCATAGGGATTTATATTGTTTAACCTTGTAGTTTGGAGACCCTAGATTGTAGAGGATTCTACCATGATCGCAATGTAAGAAATGGCAAGTCATTTGGATCTACGGATCAAAGGTTATGATGGTTTGAAGCTTCAAAGTGAGTATGACCAATTTTGAAGGAGTCACACATTTGATTTTGTCAACAAGAGTTCTTGTCAGGTTCAGGAAATGATGATTCTTTAAGGATCCGTGAAACTAATACATATACTAATATACTATTATAATAATGTCTACGGTAAATATACTATTGAAAATATCTTAAGCGAGATTACCATATGGTCACCACTAAGTTGAAGTCCATACATTCAGTTTTGATGATTTTGATGAAGTCTTATATGATTTTAATGATAGCGGGTTGAGACATAGAATTGCTCAGTAGCAAGTCATCCACGACTTTGATGAAAGTCGGTTGGGACATAGAGTTGCCTAGTAGCGAGTCATTTACAATTTGATCTTATAGTGGTGACCATATGAATTGTGGCTTATCATTTTGGTATTAAAGTAGTGACCATACGCATTATGGCATACCATTTAGTACTTATCATAGTGACCATATGTATTAGGGCATACATTATCGATCTTGGCAGTAGTGATCGTTGTTTTGAGATCATGAGTTGATCATGGAACATTATTACTATGCTATTCGTAGTTTGGACTAGTGTAGTGCAATGATATATATTGTGCTAACTTGTTATTACAGGGGAACAATAGGTTATGGTATGATCCCTATGTTTGAGATGAATTTGCTCTACTTGTTTATAGGTAGTTCAGATTTCCCTTAAGTCACATTTGAGGAGAGGGTCGGCCGTGACTTAGTAATTCCTGTTTATTTGCATATAGTCTTAATATATTGTACCTTTAAGATAGTTCCCCTCAACTCTAGGCTTTAAGTCTGACTCACGTTTTATCTTTATCGTCTTATGTTATGACAATTCTCAAATACTTGATTAAGTAGCTAGAGAGTTGAGTGCTTTATGGTTATGCTATTGGAGTGTGCAACTGGAGCATTTAGAGGCATGACATCGATGTTTTGAGATACATATACTTGTTATTTTATTATACATGACATATACATTATTTATATTCGAGAATGTTGTATCAAATATTTATTCATAACTCCATGCTTTTGGAGTCGATGTATTCTGACTATTATGTACTGATATTCGTCTGTCAGTTTTTTCCGCTAGTGCGGTCTTCTATGTATAGTTATTCTATTTTTGTTTATGTATATTTTATGTTGTCATTCCATTGTGAGATCTTATCGACGACTCAGTTTAGTGTTTTGTTCTAATTTTACCCCGATAATATGTATTTTATGTTATTTGAAAGTAAAAAAGAAGTTATAAGGCGCTGACTTTTAGGGATCACGAAGGGCAAATCGACCTAATATCTACGCTTACTGATCACATCTCTGGCCCATCTGCTTCGATAGTCGCCAAGCCTAAATTGTCCATTCTTTGTGAATACAACCCAATCAAAATTAACAAACTCAGAAATCATTATCAGTAACTAGGCGGGAAGTCATATTGAAAGTGTTAAAGCTATAAGACCGAAATGATAAGAAGTAAAAGGTTCTCCGATAAATATTACAAATAATTCTAAAGATGATGCTGTGATGATGAAAGGCAAAGGATTATGCCAAAATGCTTTGTAAAAATTTAAGTATTTAATTAGCTTATATATTTGGTACATAATATACGATAATACTAATAAAATGAGTAAAATACTTCAATGAGGGGTAATGAATATTGAATATGCAACTAAAAAAAAATTAAAGATCTTATCGCGTTATTTTCAAGTTTTTAAAGAAGATGGATTTGAAAGCATGATGAAAATGGGTTAAGTACTTGTAAATGATTTTGGTATTAATCCAAAGTTTATTGAAAAGGGAGATGTATGAAAAAAAAACATTCAATGAAGATATCTTGGAGGACAATAATAGATAATCATCGAAGAATAATTTTAAAGTTACTTATTTTCCTTTTAGCTTTATAAAGAAAATTTCGGATTATTTTTTAACTTAAGATTAAAAATATATCAACAATGATGAATTGAAAGATCATTGCATGAATCTAGAAGTTTCTCTGATACACATTGAAGAGCAAGATATTTGTGGTAAAGAATTATTTTCTGAGTTTCGACAACTAAAAGAATTAAACCATCAAAAGTAACTACATCGGCTGATATATATTTAATTTCTTAAGATCTTATGGTGTTGCAAGTGCATTTCTAAAACATTTGCTTATCGAACTGTAATGACTGTTCCGGTTATGGTTTCTTCAATGAAAATTTTTTAGAATTAAAATAGATAAAGGCATATCTCTGCTCTACTATGTCATACAGGAGATTAAGTAGTCTAGTTATGATTTCAATTAAAATGAGTATTAGATATGCTTAATTGTGAAGATGTAATGAAGGAATTTTCTTAAAAAATGCCATGAGAAGTTATTTTGTTGATATGTATGTTATCTTTGCATTTTAATTTTTTGGCATGTAATTATAATGAATTAAATGACTTGCTTGATTAATATTTTGCAACAAATGTTATATTTTATACAGAATATACATTTTTTTCTTATTTTTTGTTGAGTTAAGGGGAAATAATAAACATAAATAATTGTTCGACTAGGGGATTAAATACCCTTGATGCAGCTATAAATTTAGTTGTCAGAATGTTGTCTGATTTGTTACCCCAGGTAAATTTACCAGTGATAAATATTTCAAATGAATATCACTAAAGAAATATATTCTGATGACATAGCGACGACGGTGTGATGTTTGTAATTCAATATTTTCTAATGCTTTAATTTTCATATATGCGAGTTAACCTTTCTCGTTTATGCTGTAACTTTTAATTTCTCTTATATATGTTTTTGTTATATTTTTTTATTGAGCATTTGAAGGGCGAAGTTGAAATTTGAGGTAGAGCCAAAATTTTGTCTTGACTATGTTTCGGCCAACTTTAGAATTTGACTGGAATGATCAAAATTTTGGTATGTAATCATAATCTTGATCCACGAAATCAGGTCTCTTCGACGATAAATACAAAGAATTCAAATTTATATTTCAACTATAGTTTCGATCTTTAAATGAGAGTATTGAGAATCTAAATTGAAGAAGCCAAAAGAAAGTTTCAGTTAAATTATGCAAAATTGATGTTCAAAGCACATAGTCATTTTGTATATACCGAATCAAGTCATTTACATCTCACATGCAAATAAAGCACTCTACTATCCGAACCGCATCCTCTTTTGATCATCGATTATGATTTAACATTAGTTTTTTGTATTTTATCCTTGTGTGGAAGTGATACCTACACTTTGAAAATTAAGAATGTAGGGTATTAAACCCATTCAAGAACTAGAAATGATTATCACTATATTATCAAATCTGTTACCTCTGATTATTTTATCAATGATAAAATCATCACATGAATATTCGTAGGAATACATATTCAAATGACATAGTGACGACAGTGTGATATCTATAATTAAACATTTCTCTAAAATGCTTAAATTTTTCGATATGTGAGTTAACCTTTTATCATTTTCTCTATTACTTTCAACTTCTCTTATATGTGTTTTGTTTATATTTTTTTGTTGAGCATTCGAAGGGAAAGTTGAAATTTGAAGCAGAGCCAAAATTTTGTCCTGATTGTGTTTCAACAACTTTAGACCTGAATAGAATCATCAAAATTTTGACAAGTAATCATAAGATTGATCCACGAAATAAGTTCGTTTTTCCAATGCACACCTAATATTCAAAATTATATTTTAGCCATGGTATCGTTCTTTAAATGAGTGTATAGAGAATCTAAATTAAAGAAGCCAAACAAAATTCCTGTCAAATTTTGCTAAATGGATGTTTAAAGTAATTAATTTATGTTTAAGAATAATCATGTTATGTGTATCAAATCAAGTCATTTATGTCTCACATACAAAGGAAGCATTCTACCATTTAACAAATATAGTTAATGCCTCGCTATTACATTGCTATCACGTCGTTATATCTCATAGCGGATTAATATCGCTATTGTTTTCTCAAATAGCCTCAAAAATAGACATTCCTCTTAAAGCCTTGTCATATTCCACTACTCCCGTTGTAACAACCCGTATTTTTAGTGGTCGAATATTTATTTTATTTTTTAAAATATTGACTTGGAAATTTAAGTAACACGAATTCAATGATTTTGAGTTATTACTTTAATCTGAATAATAAAATAATAAATCTAATTTTGAAATAATTGAGAATAAATTGGATTTGAGGTATAGTATGAATTGAATGATTTACTAAGTCCCAATTAAGTTCAGATTTAAATTTATAATAAATATTTTGTTAATTAAACGAAGTATAATCGTATTAATTTAAATTAATTTAAAAATGAGCTTGTCGCGTCATGATAGTTTGTAATTTAATGTTTTGAACTTCAAATGGGTATACGGAATTCAATATAAGTCAGAATTCTTTGAAACAAGTGTAACAACCTGGAATTTCAGAACCAACTTAATTTTTTTTTGCTATTTTAATGGATTTTGATTATTTAAAATGGTTTATTTTAAATAATAACAACTAAAAATTTACTTAAATCGAAGTTAGAACGAATAAATTTATTTTAATTATAAAACGAGCCTGAAATGGCGTGGTAGTTTGAAAATTCGATTTTACATTTCAATTGAATGTATAGAATTTAAAATAAGTCGAATTTCAGTAAAACCAGAAATATTTGAATCTGTTAAATTATATCTTTCTAACGAATGTGAAAAACTGGGATTTCATAATATAAATTGAAAGTTATGTCCAGTTTAAAATTTAAAATAGTTGCTATGGAATTTATATATATTTTATATAATGTATAGCCCTTAAAAATAGCCATTTTGCAAATGACCTCTGTTTTCGATGAAACCACTTTTGTTGGATCCGGAATGTCAAATTATTTCTAGATTCCAATTTTCATAATTTTTGGAATTAATATGTGAGCGTAGTGAATTAAAACATGTTTGGTAATTTCAATTTGAATTTAATTGACTAGAAAATGACCGTTTTCAAATAGTCTCCAAATTCAACAAAATTAGTTTTGTTGGGACCGTATCATCAAAACATATCTAGATTTATTTTTCTGGAATTTTTGGAGTCAATATGTGGCCCTGGTAAATTAAAATGTACATTGAAATCAATTTTGAATATTATATTAATTTATATTTTAATTTTAATGAAAACGGATCGAAACAGTCGAATTGGCTTACGGGACATATCCCACTGTGTTCGGAATGGGGGTAATTAGTTAAGGACGACAGTCGGTGGGTTCAATTTGGAGTTCGAATTAAAAAAGTCACTTTTGGAGATAAATTAAAATAAACATATATATTATTATAACCCCCTTTTTTCTATTCTCTCTCCCCGATGTTCAGATAGAACAAGATAAAAAAATTGCGCATTCCCTGTGCCCCCCTCTAATTTGCCAGCGCCGCCCCTCCAGGCCGCGCCGCCGCCGGCGTCCACCTTCCCAGCCCCTCTGATGATCCCCGCCTCCCCTCTCTCTCTCCTCCGCCCAGAAGAAACCTTAAACCGCAACAGACAGTCGCTGTGGGCCCTACCTCGACCACCACGAGATAGCCGTCGCCACCGCCCATAGGCTCCACCTCCGACGCCGCGCCTCTTCCCCTCCGTCTTCGACTAACGACGCAGTGTACAACGAGGAAGATAATTAAGATATTAAAAATGCAATTAATTAACTTAATTACTTAGTTTACTAATTTATTTAGTTTAGTTAATAATGTTAAGATCCGATTTTAAATTTATATAAAATAGCATAGTAAATAAAAATATGATCTTTGCATATATAGTTTTGTTTTAAAAATATGATTTTTATTATTTGAATAGCATTTTAAAAATGTGATTTTTATATATGTAGTATCGTTATAAAAAAAATGTGATTTTTATATATGTAATAGCGTTATAAAAATGTGATTTTTATCTATGTATTAACAATATAAAAATGTGATTTTAATATATGTAGTAGCATTATAAAAATGTGATTTTTAAATATATATAGCGTTGTTAAAAATATGATTTTTAATATAAATCGCGTGAAACAAGTTGCGTTGGAATCAAGATGAAGAACGCTACACACCGGAACAAATCCAAATCTAAACCGTTAAATTAAAGACTGACGGTGTAGAAACCAAAGGTAAGAACTCCTTCTCAGTCTAACTAATTTACAGTTAAATATATTTTAGGATGTAGACGGGGCTTAGAAGTCCCCGACACTATCTATTGTACAAACCATGGATGTTTGGTTGTTTGTTTTATTTGGTTGATTGTTATTTAATTGGGTTTGGCAACCCTATTAAGAAATTGGTTGAATTTGATTTAGGATGTTAATTGAATTGATTGGAATTGGTACGTGTATGGCGCGAGCCAGTGTTAGGCGAGCGATAAGGCTAGACCTTATTCCGGTTCTAGTATCGTGCTGTTATGCTGCCGAAATTTTCTAAAAAGGGTTAGAAAAATTTAGTTAGTTGGAAATATTATTTTTATCTTATAATAGTGATAAATAAAATAATTATTGGATAGTTAAAAATAAGTTTACACATCCATTTACAAGTCGGACGACTTGTTTATGCTCGTCTATTTTTATGATATCGATTGGGACGATAATTTTTACACATCGCTCAAGTGCACAAATAATATTAACAAAATTATTTGACGGTTGAAACTCCACATGGGTATTCAGATGATATTTGGCGTACACTAATCCCAATTGTTTAGTTATATATCAATCGATTGGTTGACAGACTGTTTTAAGCGTTAATTATTTATATTAAATGCTTATGCAGTTGTGTGATGCACTCTGGATGATGGTTGATTGGTTATCATTGTTGTTGTATACATGTGTTGTATGAAATCCATATAAATAACATTATATGGTAATTGATTGTATCTGATTCCAATTTAGAAATAACGAATATTTTAAAATAACAAATATTTGAAACTAACGATTATTTTAAAATAATATTCCATAAAGGATTAAAATCTGAAGCCATGTTGATTAGATTTGCGACATTTTAACGCAAACGTTAATTATATCGATTTTATTCATTTTTATAATGAATATCGAAAAGGAAATGATTTCAAAATCTGATATTTTGAAAATATTATCATTTATATATTATAATGATAGGGAGTATTTAATTTTGATTTAAAATTGAATATGAAATTAGAATCGGTTTACAATGAATTTATAAACGATTTATAAAATACGTTTTGAACGAAATATATATAATATATGTTATATATATTTAATGGCCTAAATAGAATGCGCCACTCCGCTATCGTTCACGAATTTCGACCATTGACTTCGAATTGACATTACGGGATGTTCGACCATCGGATTCTCCTAAAACCGAAACCGTTGGGTTCGTATCGAAAAATTCTTTCCAACGAATACAGGAGATTTGAAATCTAACGATTGGATTTGGAATTATGTCTATATCAAATATGGAAAAGGTCGTTGTAAGTGCAGTTCGATGACTGTTTATGGAAATCGACTGAAAGGGCCTTAATCAAATTATTAAAAATATTAATAATTTGTGTAAAATCTTAATAAATTATTTGGAAAGAATTTGGATGAAAAATTCCACGTTTGTAAAGATAAAAATATATTTTTATCAAAATGAACTAGTTATTAACTAGAATAATAATCCAATATTTTTAAAGAAATAAATTGGATTTGAAATGGTTTTAAAAATAACCAGAATTTTCCAACGAATAAATTGGAATGGAAACGATCTTCAGAATATTTCGATATTGGATTCTTTGGTTATACGGATATTGTTATGGGAATTTGGAAGACACAAATATCATTATTCCCAATACAATATCCGTTAGTTTCAGAATTTGATATTGAATATAAGTCGATATAATTTCTGTTCAGAGCCTTGTATTTAATATTAAATTGGATTTTGGCTTTGTCGTGAATGGTGTCTTCATTAACACTGTTCTTAAACCCAGTTGAGAAAAGAATAAATCTTTTAATTAAGATTTAGTGAAGTTTTCCAATTAATTAATATTTAATTGGAATTGAATAAAAAATTGGATTTTGGGTTTGTCATGAATGGTGTCTTCAATAACACTGTTCTTAAACCCCGTGTCAAAAGAATAAATCTTTTAATCAAGATTATTAGAGCTTCCAATTATATTTAGTAATTGGAATAAAATGAAACGTGAACTTTGTTTTTAACGACATTCGTTCTTTAACCCGATTAACAGTGAAAATTTATTTGGAATTTATAAATCTTTTTATTAAGATTTAATGGAAAATTTCCAAAGTAAAGTTTTCCAATTTGATATAGTAAATTGGAATTAAATGGAATTCAATTTGGTAATAATCGAAGTGAGCTTCTGTGGAGGAAGACTGTTAACATATATGGAATTTAAACGGCTTTGTCGTTATTTCATTTATATTATTAGTCGGATACGAAAATTGATATTAATTATATATTGATCTGTTTTTCTGTGAAGATTCCATAATTAATGGAATGTGATTTTGGGTTTATCGTGAACTGTGTTTTAAATGACATTGGTTTTTTAACCCAGTTAAAGTCAGGATGCATGTCTAACATTGTATTTCGAACTGTATTGTTGATCTCTACTAAATATATATCTGTTTGGTTGCGGAGAATTTATTCTCTTGCTTAACACCCTTCTCTAATATGTACAAGCTTAGAGATTATATATTAGCAGAAATCAGTGGTACGGTGTAGATTGTCGATGCGGCATGTTTGATTTCCCAAAGTTAAATAATCATTGATAATGATTGTTGGAAGATTATAACTAAGTGATGTTTTAATGAATTTTTAATTAGATTAAAATGTGAATGTGATAATTTAAATTATCAAATTTGGGAAATGATCGAGAATGGAGTACCACCAGTCTTACTCTAAGCGGTAGTAAAATCTTTAATTAGATTTGAACTTGAATGGTAATTAAATTTACCGATAACACTGTGGTGTTAGATATGGAGTATTATTAGTTTTTTCCATGGGATTAATAGGTTGGGATTGGGAAATTAAATAAATGATTGCTTCGGTAAGGTTCGCTAATCCCGACTAGTTAATAAACCTTAATTTGGTTTAGAATTGATATCCAAATGAAGATTAAAGAGTAAATATAAAATAATTTATCTTTGATAAAATTAATGGGAACCTTTCCCTAAGTATAAGAATATTTTAATAAAAGAATATTCTGGATTGGAATGAGGCATGTGTTGTGCTTTTATAGCACTTGTTTATAAAATACGCGAGTTATTTGAAAAGAACGGGTTTATACCCACTCCGAATAACTGATTCAATGATAAGTCGACGATGAAGACGGTGGTTGAAGACTAGAGGTTTTCACATCGTTTTGATGATTACTGATGTCTTGATTGGGCTGTATACCCAAGACAAAGTAATAAGTGGTGATCGTCTAGACATACTTAAAGATTGACCGGATATGCGAGGACCTCTCTTATGTATTGGACATCTAGGACGAGGAATAAGGTGCCTCCTGTTTCGTTCGCCCCAGAATGAACTAGTAAATGGATGTGTGTCTGACACTGGATTTTATTCCGTGTTGATTGATCCCTATTAAATATATATCTGTTTGGTGTCGGAGAATTTATTCTCTTGCTTAACACCCTTCTCTGAGATGTACGAGTTTAGAGGTTATATATCGATAGACATCAGTCGCATGACGTGAATTTTCAGTTTGGCATGCTGAGATGCAAATGATCAAGGCTTCTATTGAAAAGCAGAGTCTTATGGTTGATGATCAAAGAATGACTTTAAATAGCATTGCTTTGTGTATAGCGTTAATTCACGGGCCTCACACCTCGGTATGAGTCAAAAAGGGGATCAGACTGTAGGGAGTGCACGCCGTTTCTTTCAAGCTATGGGTGGTGTCATGGTATGGAGCCTAGACATTTATATTTTTATTGCCTATGTGAATGATGGATTGCGAGGCACCTCGGATGTATCGGTCACTACGAAGTCGATAGATAGGTCGTATAGAACTGGGAAAAGTGTGTCCAGGAATAACCAATCCTCAAAAGTAAGAGAGGACCGGCCCTGAAGCATCCAAGGGTTGCCCGTAGGTGTTGTAACGACCCACAATTTTCAACCCTGAAAATCCATACAAAACACAATGTCGAATAGTCAAGCATCGGAAATACCAGATCATTAATAGAAAGAAGTTATATGGTGATAAATAAAAAGAAAGAAAATTAGAATAGAAGAAGAAGAACACAACTGAATAGAATCAGAGTAAACACGAATCTCACAGCGGAATGAATAAAATATATTATATAACATAACTTTTGAAACACAAACTTTATATGCATACCATTTTAGAGTACAACTCATAACATCACAGCGGAAATAAACTCTGTATATATCTACTATCGAAGCCTCCTGCTCCAAGCTCCTTTAAGTATCTGCAAAATCCTGACTATTTGACTGCCCGTACAAATTTGGGCACCCAAGAGTTTAGGGTAAAACAAAACAAAATAAATTCTGGGTCAGTCATGGGACTGGTGTGAGTAAACTCCAACCATTCGGTTTAACTTTGAAAAATCCTTTTGAAAGAAAAGGATAATAGTAAGACCAGCCCACACATAAACATGGAAGGTTTTTACCTTACTATAACCCAAAACATTTTCAAAATCAATATTATTTTTTATAATGTCTAATCACAAGTAAATAGCAATCTAGCGTAACACTTGCATCTCACACTCCACATATACAGTATACAATCAAAACCGCAGGCGCTTATTGGAGATTGGATTCTGACTATGACAAGGTATGAAACCACCTGCCGATAGTGTATCTCTAGAGAGGAATACACTGGGTTCAACAAGAACGTCTTGCAACCCGGCCATACATGACCGACCACTCATTTCTCTTGAGTGTATTGAATATATTGTCACCTACTGTTGATAGCAACATAACCGTTCCCGGGAGATATAGATGCGAAAAGAAGTAACAAATATGAATTTTCTCTAGATGGTGACAATACACCATAATGGGGGCGACCCACATAGCCATGCTGCCTACCCAATTTTTATCATTTCCCGATTGATGAGGCTTGAGGTCATAACATATCTTTTGACATATCACACCTCCATTTACTTTGAATGCCACATCGTCATACCCGCCAAATCACAAATTGATTTCCACAAAGATACCACAGGTATAAAGCTAAGAGAAACGAATTCCTCCGCCACCAAACGTGAATACGTTTGAAGAGATCCACTTACGTGATCTATTAGATATACTCTGTCAGACACTCATCCATACAAGTTACCCTGGGATTGGACAAACCGAAGGCACTATTCTATAAATCTATCTTAGGCAATTTCTACCTAGGATCGCCAGAACAGCCCTTGCATAAACTCCGTCTTTAGTTATCTTCACATTCTTGATTCGCAACACTAATGCCCATGCGGAGTGTTTTCAGATAATAAATCTGATCACGGTCTCTTCGTATTGACAACGGAAAATGGTCAAAAACTTTGATAGCCGGTGATTTAACTATCAAAGGAAAACACACATACAAACAACGATCATATTTCCAAATGGAAATCCTACCGATCAATCATCAATTAACACTGAGCCCCTTTAATTTAATTTATCGTTAAATTATTCATTTACCAATTTCCTGTTTCCCATATTTTCCGATATATTTCTCAAGCCCCGTTTCGCTTCACCTAATCCTTGAAAAACGTTCCATCTATTTTAAACTATTTATTTAGAAAATATACATTATTTTAACATCAGAAAACATTTCTATTACTTATTCGCGCATCACTACCCTTCAGTCCCTGTTCGTAAACTGGTAAGAGAACGACTCACTAAGTATTAATCCCGAAGGCCGAAACCAACATCAGATCGATACTCAGAAAGTCGTTCGAGTTAACTAGTCTTCAGTTAGTTCCTAATTTCTTTAGCTTCATTTCTTAAATTCAAAATCATTTCATTTCTATACTTAGAAAACATTTCTGGTTATATTTGGAAAACATTTCCAAAACCCATTTATATAGATTCAACAAACGTTGTACAAAACATTTGTTATAACAATAGCGTTATAATATCCATTTTAAAAAAACATAATCTTGATTCTTTATTCGAATAAATAAATAATATTTAATTAATTAATTAAATAAATAAGCTTGATTAAAAATGGGAGGTAAATAGTACCTTCCTGAATTCGATATATTGGAATTTCACCGTATAACTCTCTTTCGAAAAATCTGTATTCGATCAACGTTCCGAATGTCGGGATAAACTTATCGTTCCAGTTTAACACGATTTCTAAATTCATTTTTGAATTTATCACTTCCATATTTACCAATTTCCTTTTATTACCATTCCCATTTTGCATTTGCTTTTAAACCATTATTCACTTTAAACGTGAATATTATTCCTTTGCAGAAATATGGACTCATTTTATTAAATCAAATCTTGATTTAAATAATAAATACCATTTCAATTTAAAATTCCATTTATCCTGTTATTTTTAAACCCATACTTCCTATTTCATTTCATTAACACTGTTCATAAGTTATAACTAAATCTCATATATGTATTCGATTATAAATTATTGGTTAAAAACCAATATTAATTATCTTGTCAAATTTCAAAATTATATAATATATAATTTAAGAAACTAAATTTTATAACATTCGGTATTGTCGAATTTTAATTACAAATCCTTATGGTTTTATTCAATCCATACTCTCTTTTCGAACCTCGAATATAAATTCAACGACTTCCCTTTCCCTTACTCATTTTCGAATTTACATTCACGGATTATTTAATAATAATTATTTAACAAAAAATATTTTATTCCATTTACCAATATCGTTAATAAACCAAACTACTTGTTTTATATAATTAAACAAGTTATTATATTCTAGTTAATCGAAATTCAATTTCTGTTTTTAGAACTCCATATTTCTTTTTCAATATATTCGAATATATTTTGCTGTATTTAAATACCCATTATTTCGGGTCGATGTTGTTCAAACACCCCTAACACACAATAATCAACCATAGATTACTCATCACATCATATAATGCAATGTACATGAGAACAACAATATAATTTGTTGAGGAATCCAGCTGGATTCCTCCAACCTGTTTCCGTGTATCTACAGATGTTAATCAACAAAATTTCATATCAATATGAAATTATTAACTCAGTATTCAACCAACGACTTCATGCGCAGTGGACCCTCTTTCCAGACTTCGTAATGGTGAACCTCCCGCGGACCAATTCAAGTGACAACTCCAGCACGGATTCATTGCCAGAGATTCTTCCCAAGAACCCATGTCAGTAGCTAGCAGGCAAGGCGCGGGAGTTCGAGATTTACGTCCCGCTACGCACCTTGGATGGGACAGACAAGCTATAGCTATAGATAGAGTGGAGCAGATTACTATGTTTTCTAACTCCTCGGGATAGCGAAGGCCTTGTATAAACCCCATATATTAGGGGCAACCGGATCGGGGTCGCCTTCGGTCCCCTACAGGCTACGCCCTCGCTGTCTACTAAACGAGCGAATTGAGCGAGCGAAGGCAATTCAGTTTCAAAAGGTTTGAGCTTGGAAGCAACCTACTATCCGACTTGCATGTGTTAAGCATAACGCTAGCGTTCCTTCTGAGCCAGGATCAAACTCAGATGTCGGACTATGATTGGGCCTTAATTGCGCCTATGGTCGCCATGGTTGAGCGAGGGCCAGAAGTCGAATTCTCATCAGATTTATTGACTTGAGGTAGACCAACGGGGGGACTTGAGGTAGTATCAACGGGAGATGGAACAAACAAGGGGCACCTCGGGCTAGTTCAGAGGTCCAGCCCTTCCTGATAATTCATTATTCGTTGCTCTCTTCTTTCGCGCCAACCTGTTGATCTTGACCTGGGGGGTCAAAAAACCCCGAGAAAAGAGTTCTGAAGCTAATCATTCGGGCAATAGGCAAGCACCTCATCGTTTCAATTGAACGTCAATAAGTTGGTGCACCTTCGCTCCATTCTTTTGGAATGGTATGCGGTCCGTTTTCATAACTACCCGAGTAATCTCCCTTTGTGGTTGTTATTGGTCGGTCCTAAAGGTAAGAGTAGGTTGCTCCTCTGTTCCCTACTAATTGCGTAAGAGAATTTGTCCATAATAGTGCGAAAAGAAGGCCCGGCTCCTAGTTGTTCAGGAATAGTGGCGTTGAGTTTCTCGACCGTTTGCCTTAGGATTAGTTAGTGTAACAAACAGGAAAGAAATATTATGCAAAATCTTCATCGGTTCAAATCCGATAAAGGGCTTTTTTCATGAAACTCGAGTCTTTGTCTTCGTTTTTCATCGAAAAATAAAGTTTTTTTTATCTCAAGCCTCACTGCCATTGACCGAAGCGAGTTAGATTTGCATCCTTCCGCCCCTCCAGGATCGCATAAGCACAGCCGTTAGGTTCACCGAACCAGTTATTAAAAAATTTGAAACTAGAAGAACCTCCCTGGGCGTTGCCAGACCTATCGCAGCCTTGAAAGGAACCTTTCCCCCGCGAACTAAGACTAAGGGAGTACATCATGGGGTCTTTTTCTATCAGATAGGAAGGGCTGTTGCACAAATGCAATTTCAGTAGTCATTTTACATTTAAGTTGGAAAGTGCAGTCGGATGTTTGGGGTACTATAAGTGATCGGGGGGTGGTAACTCATATAACAGGAGGAAACTCAGAGTTCCATTACTATTAATAGTTCCTTTCCCGCTTTAATGTTCGAGATGTCTTCTTATGTTATGCCCACCTCCTGCGCTTTATTCCTTGAATGATGTAGTTTCTTCGACCTGCTTTTCAACTCCCTACTCTAATTGAGATCGGGGGTCTCCTCTTTCTTCTCCAATTAAGAACTAATCAAATTTTGACCGATTCTCTTTTTTAGATTTGATTTACCAGTCAAAGCAACTTCGTCACTTTCGTGTACCCATCGGACGGCAGCCCTTTCGGGGCTTCCTTAGGGACCGATTCACTCTGCGTAGATTGACTGAACGCAGAAAGCCAAAGATCCATTAGATAATGAACTATTGGTTCTAAGCCATCTCTGGTGATGAAATCACCGACGCTAGAATACATCAGCCTAGTGCGCCCGCGCTCCGCTCCTTCGACTGATTATTCGCGGCTAGGAAAGAGGAAGAGTGCTTTATGGTTCCGGCAGGCATTCGCGCAAGCGGGTGTTCCAGCGAAGTGGTGTGAACAAATTGCGGAGCTGCAATTTTCGATTGAAAAAAAGATCGAGCAAGCTCTGCTGTCCGACGGATATTCAAAGGATTCTCTTGTTGCGCTTCTTGATAGTTGATTTTATGATTTTGTTCACTGCTTCGACTTGCCCATTGGCCTGTCGAAGTGTACTGGACTACATCCCTATTGGTAGTCCCTCCCGGTTGTCCCCGCTCACTTCGCTCGCCTGCTGAGATCCCTCCCCTAATATACAGGGATATTGGGGTCGCCTCTTCAAGTTGTTTAGCTGTCCCCGCTCACATCCGGTTTAAAAGAAATGTTGTTTTGTTTCGGCCGGGAAATTGTATTGAATTGATCCTTAACTTTTCGAGGAATCCTTCATCAGTGGTTGTTAATGACTGACTTTTTCAATCGCAAGCACCTTGGTTCCGTAGGAGCACAAGTCAGAAAGATTGAGAAATAGAACCATCTGATTTGATTCGTGAGCTTATCCATGCGGTTATGCACTTTTCAGATCAATGAATGCGGAATAAATATCAGCGGATTCCTATTCGTTACAGCTTGCTTATCCACTCACCATGCCATCTGGATTGCGAGCCTAATTCGAATTGTTTTGTTCCGAAGCAAAGAAAAATTTAATCCCACAATAAAGAAAAAGGAGAGAGAGGGATTCGACTGAACGACTAGCCAATGAATATACTGGGGGGCTAGACCATTGTTCCACGGGGATTCTTACTCCACTGCAGATACTAGTATAATCCAAGGCACCGCATTTTGTCTTAAATTTGGTATTTCATCAAGCATTGTTTTCCTGACATTTGTGTTGTTTGCTGCGTAAACTACAGTAATAGAATCCCTCTTCTCGGAGCAAGAGCAAAAGGACGAAGATACGGTCTTTGCCATAGAAGACACATCATCAGAAGATGAAGACAGTTCACCACAACCGGCCCAAAAGGGAAGGCCCTTTCCCTCTGGGGGGTAAGAAAATCATGATCGGGATAGCGGACGTGATTCCATTTATTTTATTTTGAATCATAATAAAAAAAACTTAACAAAACACGGCTGAATAGCATTTTTTCTCGATTGACCTCCTACGCCCGGTCTAATATACTGGATCGGTCGCCTATGTTTATACTGGGCTCCCGGAGGTCGCCTTATGTTGGAAACAAAGGATGCTGTCGGATGGATCAGAGACTTCAAATGGGACTAGCCGGATTCCTCGGCATAGATTCTATTATATATTTGGAAAGAATGAAGAAAGAGTGTTCCGCCGGATATATACTTGGCCTTGGATCGAGCTAATGAGAAGAATTCCCCGGTATATTAATTGTAGACTACTCTTAGCTGCTTTAGCCGACTTAGGGCCCTTTCTTCTTCTTCATACGCCCTTTCTTCTTTCGTTTCGTTTTTCGTGGTGTCTTTTGTTCCAGTGGTGGAAATGGAGCCTTTTACTTTTCTTTGTGTGAGGAGCAAGAAAAGTTATTTATACAAGGGCATGAGGCGAGCGTAAGTGAGCAATTAATCCTCGCCAGTATATTAATTGGAACTCCCAGTGCTGCAAATATATATATAAAATGAAAGCTTCAGACTTGTTCGCATTTCTTCCACTCCCCTTGGTCGTTCCTGTCTTCACGTCGAACTCTCATGACTTGACGAGTAAGATAATAGACTACGGGAAGTCTCCATGGTTCTCAGCAGCACGTGAATCTCCTAACTCGCTGAAAGTTACAGCGTTTATTGGTGAAGTAAGCACGCGTATCAACGTCTAAGCCCACAGTAAACATATGATGAGCCCAAA
Source organism: Allium sativum (assembly GCA_030737875.1). NCBI lineage: Eukaryota > Viridiplantae > Streptophyta > Magnoliopsida > Asparagales > Amaryllidaceae > Allium > Allium sativum. The sequence goes on from CM060919.1 coordinate 851,726,976, forward strand.
CAAGAAATCCAAGAACAGCACTCATCTTGGGGTGGGCTTACGACTTAGATGCTTTCACCTAGAATGAGTTTAGTTTGAGAGAGCGCGTAAAACCCAGTTTAAACTAGTATGTTGCACACACTCTAAAGATAAATCTTCTAAAGTTAAGAGTGAATCCCGTCTAGCTTCCTAAAATGGTTGCGAAGCACGAACTGCTGCTAGTGGTTGCTTTCAAGAGTTTTCGCCCCCAGTATATTAATTCCTGCGGTTAAAGACGCTCTAGAACCTTCGAGGCCGGCTGGATTCTAGGCGCCCTAAACGTCATTCACGCAAAGACTAGTTGCTCGGACTTCGCCAGTTGACTTGACCTCGTAATGCCTTAATGCTGCTAGCAGCATTAAAGCAAGGATTGAATTAGCTCATCTCGAGTTACGTGAGTGAACTTTCGCTCTTTGGGGATTAATTCCTCACTTACGCTCAAAAAAAAGTTCTTTCAGGTAACGAAACGAATGGGCAGGAGCCTTCCTGATAAAGCGCTATCGGTTTACTAATAAGTAGATTCCTTAGGTCGTATATTACCGATTACCACAACTTGGAAGGGGCTACACAAAGCAAAAAGGTTGTTCCATTGGGGAGCTGTTAAACATGTGAACAGTGGGACACTCCTTCGTATACGTCAGGAGTCCATTGATGAAAAGGATCATTTATGAAATAATGGTGTCATTGAAATAGATCCTCCTAAGCAACCAGTGGTCACCTCAAATCCGGTATTTGGTTTAGTTGGAGATATTCTTTGCATATAACTATCAACCAATTTAATTATAAATTAAATCATCCAAACAACCATCACACACAACATTCGATCATTTTTATCAAAATTTAACAACGTTGATAAAATTGTAAAAATGGATAGAGTTAGTGAGTTTACTCACCTTGGTCGTTAATCGTTAAATACGATTAACGGCGGTTGATCTGATCAGACGTTTTTATTTTGCCCAAATTTTTTTAACGTGCTCCAAATCATTCCAGGCTGGTGCCAATGAATTGCCTGTGACCCTACGATCGTAACAGATCTAAGTTTTAGAAATCCTGATATCAAATTGATAAGTTAGGGGCGTTACAAACTAATATTATATTATATTTTAAATTTAATTTTAATTAAATCTAGGTTTGGGCTTTACCAATTTATTTGAACGGCCCATTTCCTTTTGAAAGCTGACCCGTCCAGTTTATGTTTTCTTCCTCTTTCATAAAAGAATCCCGTCTCCACCCGACAATATCCGCCAGATGCAACTCGGTCTCATGGGGATTAAGCATGATTCAACTGTGAATTTGTTTGATAAATTCCAACATGGGGTCACCGGTCACTGCTCTTTAATGCGTTGCGCTATAAATTTTGATCACTGAATGCTAACATGTGGTCACTAGTTACTCAGGGACTTCAATTTGAATTCTCTTGAACAACATGAAAGTTTACATTTAGAATAGATGTAAAAACCCAAATTCCGACAGAACGATTTTTTTCCAAAAACCCAATCCTTCGAAACCCGAGTTGGTTTGCTCTGGTATCCTGCAGAAAATACAGAGACATAAAACATATAAGAGTTCGGAAAACATCTCACAGCGGAAGAAATAAAATAAAATGTAGTTGAAATATAGCTTTACCTTAATAATAATATCGCTGAACCAGTATCCAAAGCTATACAGTCTCTGTCATGAACCTAACCTGCGAATATTATGAGGAAGGGGTCAGAACATAAGTTCTGTGTGAATGAATTTAAACTACACTTCTTGGATAATCCTACATATACCGTTCAATTATATTTTCTTATTTATTAGGTTATTTGTGTTATTAGCACTCAAGGCTTACACACACATCGCACCCATCTACTCTCTAGTAGATTAACCTAATATAGTGTATATGTAGCTACCCCCAATTAAGGTATACTCTACTCGCATGGTCTCCACCGTATGTACGCAGTCCCTTATCCAATGTCGCATGTCGTATGTATATTAACGCTACGTTTGCCTGAAACTATCGTCACTGTGTTACGTAAGCGTTTGGACTACCATTCTAGACCCTACTAGATTATGTCATCGAATAATGCCCTCTAGTCTATGGTACACCACCCAGAGCGACATGAGTGTACCTAAACTTTCCCCATGTACGTATCGTCAATCATACTCGATGTCTATTTGCACATGTTCTCTATATGTGCGCCCGAGTCCCGTGGCAAGGCTAATCAAGAAACACGGAACTCGGTCAGGATCTTTCTGATATCTGCTGATTTCAGATGCAAAGGTCTGCTTTTACAGTGGCTATGGTCCCATTAGACCCCTCCCTTAACTACCAAATGAAAGACACCCAAGAAAATCGAGAATGAGAACTGTAACCCCGGTCCCCTATGCCCTTCAATCCTATTGGCCAACCTCACCCATAACTAGATAGCAAAGTATATGGTATTTTGGATTTCTCCGCCTTTCCGCTTCACGTACTGACTGAAGATGGTAGGTAGACGACCAGTTGCTATCATAGGGCACTAACTGGACTCGTCGAATCAAGTTGGTCCATCTTAGTCTTTTGATTGCCCCTTATTATTGCAATCAAGGCATAATCTTTGGCTCACCCACGCAGACCTAACCTCCGTGAGCACAGGCGGATCATCTGCCACTCATAAAGGAATACCAAGAGTACCCTACATCCCCGGAAGCCGCGTGCTTATTAACCCAGTCCATTGGAGCCTACAAGAATATCTAGATGGTCATGCGCTCCTCTTTGTGTCTTTTGACATCCCGATGATCTACCCCTCATGGTTATTCATCCTTTAACGTATGGACTGGTCCAAGCGCCTCAGTTTTATATGTCATTAGACCCTATGTCTAACCATTAATTACGCGCTTGCGCCACCTCGTGAGTTTTCACATTTAACTAGGTTATTCTCCTTCTCATTGATTTCTTTTTCAAGTTTACCAAGTTACCCTCGCTTATTAATGTTTCATATATGACTCATTGCTTGTTAGTTTCATTAATAAGCTTTGTACCCCATTATCCATCCTAACTTATTTCTTATATAAGTTTTTCCTCATATCTATCTTCTTATTCAGTTATACTTCCATCTATTGATGTCGCCACAATCCATCGTTGTTTGCTTAGTTTTCTTAATTAAGGCTTATTACTTAGTTTTCTTAACTAAGGCTTATTACTTAGTTTTCTTAACTAAGGCTTATTACTTATTTCTCTTAACTAAGGTTTATTACTTAGTTTTCTTAACTAAGGTTTACTACTTAGTTATCTTTATCATTATTTATTTGGTTCTCTTAACTAAGGTTTTATAATCATAACTCATGTTATGTTTAGCAGCAGATTACACATTATCGCTTTGCAGTATGTATTCAACTTATCGTATTATATAAGTTGTCCCATTCATTAGTCTTATTATCATCTTCCTTGTCCTAGGACAAGTCGGCCTCTTATATGACTTTCATATTTCCCCTATATGTTCATAATAGGTTGCTATCATTCCCCATTATGGCATTAATTAAGATTAACTTAACCTTTCCCATTTCTTTAACACGTTTACTTAACCCCTACCCAATTCAACCGGTCCATAACACCACTGCAGATTTAATTGGGCTAAGTATTCTAATTCATTACCATGTCCAATTATGATTATAATGGGCTAGACCACCCACATTAGGCCTACAACGTATGGATGCAGGATATGCCGGTCGGGTCTGGGTAGTCTTATTCCACAGTTGGGTCTAACCTCGTGTCTTAGCCCGATTCGTATTTACGTACGCAGACCTCCCACATTAGGTTCAACGTTAGCGGCTGCTAGATATGCCGGACGGGTCCGGGTAGACTTCCACCACTAATGTAACCTAACCTCGGGTCATGAGTACAATTACAATTCCTAATTGTAATTACTAAACATTCCATTATTAATTAATTAATTAACTAATCAATCAATTAAACCTTTCCCCATTTGAATTGTGCCTAATTCACAATTCAAATTAAAGACTTATGCCTCTTTTTAATTCACTTTTAATTATGCCCATATCATAAATTAAGACATATATATATCTGTAAGAATTTATATTGCACCAACCCAAACCCACATATATTTCCCAATTTATGCCTAAAATTCATATTCACATACGTTCTAATTTATATCCCAAATCACTATTTAGACATGTCCCATTTCATACCCAAATTATCAAATTTCAGATCTTTAAACATAATTTGGTCAATATAGTCATACACTTACTCAAGACGTTCCTTGTACATAAGTATGACAGTTTTTCATGTGAACTGTATAATACTCCGACTAATCCGATTACATGTTCAATGTTATTCTATAAATTATGTAAACATTCAACTGGTTAAATAAACAAATTATTGATGTCATGACATGCAAACCATTCCCATAATTTACTATATTCAAGACATGAATTCGCAGATCTATTCATTTTTACGTTTCAACTTGTTATAATCGCAATTTATAGTTAAACTTGCAATTTCACAATTTACACACACACACACACACACACACACACACACACACACACACACACACACATATATATATATATATATATATATATGGGAATGCTAAACGATAGCTATAACATTATCAAAAAAAGTCAGTTTAATTCCACTCACAATGATTTGCTTTCAAAATTCTGGATCATGCTTAACATGCCATTATTCTCTTCTAATTGGATTTAGAATCTCGCTTTGATTGGATCTAAGAGAATAGTAGTTGTAGATGTTGAATTATAGATCTTTAATCTCCTTTTATTTTAGTTGAAGAAGAAGAGGAAGAAGAAGAAGAATAGGTTGGAGTAGCTTCATGGAATCGCCATAGTTTTAGGTGAAGAAATGAATGAGAATAGGGTCTTATTTATAGATGTAGTAGAAGGGTCTGAATAATCAAATTTAATTAAATCAAATCCAAACGTCACACGCACTGAACTGTGCTTGATCCAAGCACACATTTTTGACTGCGTTGATTGTTTTTCTAATGTTTACTAACTAAAGGTTTATTACTTGCATGTTATACCTGCTTTAATTAATTGTTTGTGTTATACATCTCAATCAGGTTTGAAATGCATGCTCATATATGCATGCCTTTTAATGCAATTAATTCATTTATTACGAATTTCAATTTTTCATATGTATAAGTACATACACTTCTGATTATTTCAATTCCATTGATTCTATGCCTTTTTTTTCATGCATATTGGATTTGAATGTTATTTAATAGCATTAACCTTCCTCCAATTATGCTACGCATGACCGACCACACATGACCGACCTCTTTTATTTCAGGATAGCTTTCTTCAACTCTTCCTGAGTTGTTGCTTTTTCATTTTCTGCAAAATGATTTTCCAATCTCTTCCAAGCTTCTTGAGCTGTTTTTGATCTTATAATATGAGGAAGAACTGATCGGCTCATCCCTTGGTAAATAAAGGGTAAGGCTTTTGCATCATTGACCTTGTTCTCTTTATGTTCTTTTTTCTTTTAAGCTGACATTGCAACCACTTCTTCTGTTGTATGCGATGTAAATCCCTCTTCTACAATATCCCATATTTTTTCTGATACGAGGAATGTCTTCATAAGAACATTCCATAACTTGTAACATTTTCAAGGAGAACAGGAACTCCTTGTAGAGTAAAGGAAAACCATATTCTTCATTTTTTGTAAATGCCATTTGATTTGATACGAGAAGAGAATTGAACCAAGGGTGGCTCTGGCTCTGATACCACTTGTTAGAAATTAGGAGGATATATTTTGAAGAGAAGGAGTTCTGATAACAAAATGCTTTTTCACTTACCTTCATACAAAATAATAGTAGGCTATATATAGAGAGCCTTACATGACAATTCATCCTAATAGGCATCACATTTTACCAACTGACACTATTTATTAAATAGAAACACAAACTTTGACATGACTCTTGACTAATAAAAGGACACATTACTTAATACTAGGGACAACAATTAATACAAGTCAAAACACTTAATTAAACACAAGTTTACTTTTCCAACAGTGGAAAGGTTTCGCGATGGAGTGACGGTAACCAAACGGAGCAAGCGACGATTGGTGACGGTGGATGCAGGCATGGCTTCGAAATTGGGAGGTCTGCAGCGGTTCTGATATTGGCAAGAAAGGTGAATTTGGGTTTGGGTAACGTAAATTTGGGGAAATCATGAATCGACTGCCATTAATTTGGGTATTGGGAGAAGAACAGCTGAAAGAAAAATAAGGAACAGGAAACAGATTTGACAAAGAGGATTTAGGAGTAGCCGCCATTAGCAAGAAGGAAGGAAAATTGTGATTTTGGCCAAGACCATAAAATGAATAGAAATGGAACGGTAAGATTAGAAAAATTAGAGAACGGTGAGAAAAAAAAGAGGACACGTGCACAATTTTTCAGCGAAGTCTTAACAGGTGGCACACATTCGACCTATGGTTCGAACAAGTGTAAGCTAAATAAATAAGTAATTTCCAAATGAATACCAATTGTAATATCATGTATATACAACCAAGTAGGGTATTTAAAATACAATTCTCAATCGGTTTTTTTAATTTGTATTAAAACCAAAATAAAATCTAAATAAAATAAATACTTCAAGTGAAATTTCCAAAATATTTATATGTTGTTGTTCAAACAACTATTCCGGTTAGCTTTAAAATATTAATTATGTTCAACTTAATACAGCTAATCAAATTCAAATAAGTCTTTTTCTTCAATTTGAACAATGGAAACTTCTAAACAAATAATTTCATGAATATATACATATCAGATGTAGTATCAAGTACATACAAAAAAAATGTGTGTATGTGTGTGTATATATATATTATCAAAACAATACTTAAATAAAAACTAATCTAATCTACATAAATCAAAATAAATATCAAATAAAACCAAAATTCAAACTAACTAAAATAAAATAAATTTCCAAGTTTAATAAAATTCAAATTTTGAAACAATTATAATAAATTGGTTTATAACTTATCAAAAAAAATAGAATCAAATTTTACAAATATTAAAACAACTATATTAAAAAATACTAATAACGATTAATCAAAATAAAACCTTTCAGATTCAAAGATTAAAAATTTGAATTCACACTTAAAAAATTAAATCAAAACCAAATTAAATAACTAGATTTCAAATTTATAAACAAATTTCAATTTATAAAATATAAAACCCAAATTAATTCATATTTTTAAAATGTCTAAAATTTTGGTTCGTTACACTTTCATTAGAAAACTATTATTCAACTAGTCCTGTCGATTCTTGTTTCGAAGAATTCCGACTTAAATTGAGTTCAATACACTTTGTTGAAGTTTGAAACGTCAATTTATGAACTACCACGCTACGGTTTTCCAAATTTAACTTAAACATTCTGATTTTTCCTAGATTGTCGATTATTTCATAACACAGTTACAAATTTATTTACAACTCGATTTGCTATATTAGATTCCGACTTCTTTGAAAATAGATTTACTTATAAAATTCGATACAACCGAATTATAATTATAAATCATTTGGATTATCTCAATTAAGTTTATATTCCAAATTCCGGAATAAAATCTATCGTTCCTTTTTGAAATGATTCCCAATTCTTTCTAAATTCATGCCAGAATTTAATATTCTAAATTATCTAGTGATAATTATCCCACCTTATTTTTAAATGTCATTTATAAATTTAACTTCACTGTTTTATATGTTAAAATAAGTTTTCATTTCAGATTCCATTTGAAATCTAATTCCTATCTTGGAATATATTATTATAACTTATACGTATAATTGTAGAATCTATTTTCATATTTAATTTCAGTTTTATTTAGTATCATTTAAATATCCTTTCTACACGTATTTTATTTTTATAATTCGACATAAATCGAATCTCAATTCTAAATCCGTATGGATTTATTTCAATTCAATTTACTTTCCGAACATTGGAATATATTTCACCTTTTTCTATTTTAAACAATTTCTATTTTTATTTTAAATTCACATTTGAATTTAAAAATTCATATTATCCAATGATAATATATCTTATTCATTTATAAAACACCGTTTATAAATTCATTTCACTTCCCCACATTATTTAATTTATAAACGCCGTTTAAAAATTCACTTCCATTTCTTGCATTATCTTATTTATAAACAACGTTTATAAATTCACTTCCATTTCCTGCATTATCTAATTTACAAACATCGTTTATAAATTTCTTTACATGCTTTTATTCTTCAAGACAAGTTTATATTTCTAGTCCATTTGAAATTCAAATTATATTTTAGAAAAATAGTTTTTTCCCTTTAAATCTCAAAATCCTTTTTCATGGTATATTTTTAAATATCAACATTTAGGCCTAGTGACATTAAACATCCAAAACACACAATTGTCAATCATAGGTTTTCTAACACATCATATATGATAATACATATGAAACATATAAATAATAATACTTTTTAGGAATCCAATTAGATCCCTCCAACCTATTTTCCTGCATTCACAGACATTAGCAAACATAGCAATAACCATCCTACTTCGAGACATGATATCGTGGTATAGAAGGTCATCCACTATAATATTGTAGGGTGCATAGGGAAATCATTTGCTAATGGTGCTGTGGGCATCCGCTAATGATACTGCGGGAAATATCCAACCACCAATATATATATAATAACAACCAACAAGCCTATATAACTAATATATTTATAATAACCACACAAATATTTAAACGCATCCAAACAACCAACAAATAGTATATAGCATTATATTAAATAATTCAGAGAGTGAGTTTATTCACTGTGACTTTTATTTTCTGATCCATTCTGATTCCAAATTTAATCCCGACTTATTTAATCTTTAGCTATGGATTTGTCGACTGACTGAACTTGATTAAATCTTGTATGAATTAAATATGACATTCATTTTAAGTTATTAAAAAAATTAAATAAAATAAAATTTTAATTGCTAAATTAAAAATAATTACCTTAATCCAAGCTAAACCTTTCTTCCCAAAAATAACGAATTTGAAGCCTCATTCGAATCCTTTCACCATTGAAAAAAAAACAATGTCTACTCCTTGTATTTGTTGTAATATCACAAGCCAAGCTCCCTCATATACCATTGCTTACCCTACTGCACAAATCAGACAACCTCCATATCCTACCGTGATTCATCTCTGACCCCAACCCCTCTCTCTCCATTGCCAAAGCTTCGAGCCCTACCAGAACCATTGCAAGAACTAACTACAGACTATGTGAAACACCATCAACTATTTTTTTTTCAAACTTCTTCACTGTTTGAAGTCTGTAACCCCCATTTCCAGTCGTAGCTTCTCAACAGCTCGTTAATCATATAACAGCTTCATGTCTTCCTCTCAGTCGTGCGGTGCCATACCATCAAAAATACTTCGTCACCACCTCCAAATATTTCATCACGCTGCCCAGAAAACACCAGACCCTCCCTTACTTCACGATTTCAACTACCAGGAAAGACCGAACAAAACCCTACTTATTGACCAACCTTTGCAACTTCTACAATACATCGCGCTCATCTGGTCTTCAGGTGCGACAAATACAAAGCCGAACCCCTCATTGAATCACGTCCCTCACTGCCTTGAGTTGAAGCTCGAACCCTAAAGCTTGACGTCGATCTACTGTCGAAGCCCAAGCCCAAATCGCAACTCGATTTAATCCCGGAAGCATCGCGACTCACCCTAATTATTACTGCCCCTTTTACGAATTGATTTCGAATTAGATTGAATGGGAAAAAAATTATCGCGACCATTTTTGTTCTGAGCTTTCGGTTTTTAAATCAATTACTGAAGTGGGATTTACGATTTATGGAGCAGATTTTATAACATATTGAATCGAGCATTTTTATTTCCTTCCTAAAGCTTTTAAGTTTCCATTTTCATTTGTGAAGAATTACAGAGTAATGTCACGATTTATATAGATAAAAATGCTTCCTGGTCAAGGGAATGAAAACGGTTGTTTACTGGGTAAGTTTTTATCAGAGGTAGGTTTCAATAGGTATAGGGTTGATTAGGGACAGGTATTAACTAGTACGTTGATTATTTAATTTCAATAAACTTGTGTCTTTGAACTCCTATTTAAACGAAGAAACTAGCATTCCTGGGGTTGTACCCCTATTATGAACACACTGGAATAGATTCTGAAGTCTAATATGATCGTATAGAGAAGTATACAATTTAAATCGGTAATTCAAATAAAAAACAATCAACTTCATTGATAATAATTTATTATTATTATTATCATAAATTTATTGTAATGACCCGCATTGGCAGAGGTGTTATAATTAATTTATTTAATTATATAAATGGTGAATTAAAGGATTTAATGGTCGTGGAATTAAATAACTAGGAATATTTAATTAAAATAATAAATTAAATAATATATTTAATTCAGAAATAATCAGAATTATTGGAAATCACAATATTCTGTGAACGGGGTCGTCCCTTAGATTTAATTCAGCTTAGAGTTGAATTATATTGACGAATATATTCAATCAACGACAGTTTGAACTTATAATTATATTATAATTAAAATCGAGCTTGAAATGGCGCTGCAGTTCACGATTTGGCGATTTGAACTTCAACTGAATGTACAGGATTCATTTTAAGCCGGATTTCGGTGAAACAAGAAACGTGTGGAGCTGGTGGAGTATATCTTTCTAGTGGAAGAGAAAAATCGGGATTTCGTCGTGTAGATTTTGATTTACATCTAAATCAAATTTCAGAAAAGTAGCTGTGGAATTCCTTTATAATTTGCGACGCTTTATATACGTTATAAATGGATTTTCAGTATAAACTGAATATCGGGATAATCTGGAATCTGAAATATCAAACTGTAAATTCTGATATGATATTCTGGAGCTGTACGATATCTATGTGAATGTATACGATAATATAAATTTATTTATATTTAATTTAATTTATTTAAATATATTTATATATTTAAATGGGCTATTTAGAGCTTTAAAAATAGCCACTTTTGCAAATGAAGTCGAAATTTGACGAAACTAATTTTGTTGGATCCACAACGTCAAATTATTGTTGGATTCCAAGTTCCGTGATTTTTAGAGTCAGTATGTGGTCGTGTGGATTTTTAGAGTGAAAAACAGTCAGTATTTCGACGGTTAAAAATACGCCGTGTGAGCAAATGGAGTCGGAATTCGACGAAACCAGTTTCGTTGGGACCGTAATGCCGAACTATAGCTACATGTCCATTTTCATGATTTTTGAGTATCGTATGTGATCACATGAATTTTTAGAAGGCGAAAAACATATATAAAAGGGAATAAAACAAAAATATCTCCTTTCCTTACCCACTATAAATACCCCCTTACTTCCCTTATGACCTAATTAATTTTCCCATCGGCTGAAGCTTTGGAGCCGCCACGAGACAAATTAAAACGTGAGAATGGTTCTTTCAAAAATCATAACAATTCATATTAAATCCCTAAATTCATGAAATTGATCTTTTTGAGTTCCCCAGACCATCCTCTTCATCCTCATATGGTTATTGTCGGGTTCGACGTCACTCTGCTACTCGAGGTTTTTGTCGCAGCAGCTAGGGTTGATCCCAAGGTGCAATCGAAGCTTTTGAATAGGTGTTGGTTGTTCGATTTGGGTGTAGGAGGTGTGATTGCATCGTGTGGTGAAGTGTTAAGGGTTTTCCTGAAGATTTATGTCGATGATGACTGTACTGGAGGCGTAGGTTGCGGAAGGCATCACCGAAATTGGAGCTGTTATTCACGAAATACAACTTGGATGAAGTTTGTGGCGTCGGTTAGCAAGTGTCATGATATCTTTGATTTAGGAAATGAGTAACTCGGGTATTGATTTTTCCTGTGGGGTTCTGATCGAAATAAGTGATGTGAGTCCACTGTTGGGTGGTGCGAATAAGTGATGTGAGTCCACTGTTGGGTGGTGCGAACTGTTCTGAGTTGAGATAAGGGAGGACTATCGAGGAAAACACCAGAAACAGAAGAGTAAGGGGAGAGGTAAAAGGCTTGGTCTAGGTTGAAGAGGAGCATGCGGGTCCTGTAGAAAACGGTGGAGGGTGTTTTTGCCTATAGCAGGGTGTTAAAGAAGGAGGTGATGCTGAGGAACTCGTTGATCTTCGTGGTGATGTTATTTGGTGATTAATCGGTGATGGAATGAGAGGTGCGGTGAGGAGTTCTGTTCTGTTTGGTGAAGAAGGAAGTTAAGCGGGCCGGGTTCTTGTTTAAAGAAAACTGGAGTTGGGATGAGAGTCAAAGGTTAAAGCCCATTTTTAAATCTAACTAAGTTGTTAAATAAAAATTGTATATGCATAATGTACGTTAACTTATAAAATGTATAATTTTCTCATACATTATCAGAACTACGCAAATCTGGATCCGTCAGGATCGTATGGACGGGAGCAACACAATGAGACTGAGTGGAAGTGGATTGGGGCTCGTTTGAATTTAGGGCAAAATAAACTGTTTGATCCAAATCAAATAACAGTTTATCGTTCTTTAACGATGAACTGCAAATGTGAGTAAAACTCACTAACTCTCCTCAATTTATATTTTAATATAAATTGTACTTTATTTTGTTGATTGCTGTATATTGATTGTTAAACTGGACTGTTAAATAGATTTGATTGAAACGTAGATATAGTCATATATTATATCGTTAATCAAATATTGATTCTGCCGAGTAGAATATTTCATATTGAAATGAAATTGATGTATATTATACTGTGTAACATCTGTGGATGCAGGGAAACAGGTTGGAGGAATCCGACTGGGTTCCTCAACAATTATTTTACTGTTTTCATATATTGTGATATATGTCGTGATTTATAATCTGTTATTGATTATGGATGTTAGAACGATATTAATCATCGTTGTTTGATATTTTGAATATCACAAGAAACCCTGAGTTGTAAAAAGGAATATTTCAATATATATTGAAATAAAGGAATTTTATAAAATCACAGGATTTTATAAAAGGAAAATATTTATAAAACGAACACAGTTTTATAAAAAGGAAATTGTTTATAAAACGAACACGGTTTTATAAAAAGGAAATTATGTATAAAACGAACACGGTTTTATAAAAGGGAATTATTTATAAAACAAATAGAGTTTTATAAAAGGGATATTTATTTAGAAAATAAATAGAATTGAAAAGGGGAATATTTATTTAGAAAATAAATAGAATAAAGAAATATTTATTTAGAAGATAAATAAAACGTTATAAATAGAGAATATTTGTAACGGAAATCAAACGTTATAAATAGGAAATATTTGTAACGGTAAATAGAAGTTATAAATAGGAAATATTTGTAACGGTAATTAGAAGTTATAAAAAAGGGAATAGTTGTAACGGAAAATAAACGTTATAAAAAGGAAATTGAAGAGATATAAAAGAGATTATCGAATAGAGTTAAATCGAATTTAGTATTCGAAGGAGCTAATCGAATTTAGTTATTTGAAAAGAGTTAATTGAATATTAGTTATTCAATTAGAGATAATGAAATAAAGTTAATCGATTAAAGATAATCAAATAAAAGTTAATCGAATTAGTCAAAGTAAGTTAATCGACTATTAGTTAGTCGAATGTTAGTTAAGCAAATAAGAGTTAATCGACTATTAGTTAGTCGAAGATTAGTTAATCGAATATGAGTTAAACAAACAGGATTAATCGAATTAGAGTTAATCGAATCAGGGTTAATTGAATATTAGTTATTCAATTAGAGTCGATCGAATATAGTTATCCGAGATAGAGATAAAATAGACATAGTTATTAGGGTAAGTACCATTTAGCATGACTGCTAGCGTAACTCGCAGGGCTGCAGATAGCCTACGGCGGTCGGATGTTTCCTGAGGGAATCTGGCGTAACCATTGTGATCGCTGCGATCTAGAGTCAAGCAAATGGAGTTAATCGAATATTAGTTATTCGAATTAGAGTTAATCAAATTATGTTAATCGAATAATAGTTATTCGAAGGGAATAATCAAATAAAGTTAATCGATTAGAGTAAATCAAATAGAGTTAATCGACTAGAGTTAAAATAGACATTGTTATTAAGGATGAAGTTAAATCGAATATTAATTATTCGGAATAGAGTTAATTCAGTAGAGTTAATCAAATAAGAGTTAAGCAGTAAGAGTAAAGCAAATAGAGTTATTCGAATAAGAGTTAAATAAAAAGGAGTTAATCAAATAGGGTTATTCGAATATTAGTTATTCGAGTAGGAGTAATGAAATAGAGTTAAACAAATTAGAGTTAATCGAATATTAGTTATTCGAGATAAGAGTTAATTAAATAGAATTAACCGAAAAGAGATAGTAGAATATAATCTATTCGAAATGATTTAATCGAATATAAGTTATTCGAAGAGAGTTTATCGAATATTAGTTATTCGAAGAAGAGTTAATCAAATAGAGATTACTCGAAAGGGAGTTATACGGCGAATTCGATTATATCGAATTCAGGGAAAGTATTATTTACTTTCCAGTTTTTAAATCAGGATTTATTTATTTATAAATAAATTAGTTGTTAAATTAATTAATCAAAGTAAGAAATACAGGTTAGACTTATAAGTTATATATTTCAGAAGTAGGGTTTATAACGTTAAACGTTATATTAAATGTTTTCATAAAGGAAGCGGATTCGTAATCTGAATCTGAGAATTTGCGTAAGCAAATGGTTTTAGAAATTGAAGTGATGAGCTTTATCTATTTCAAGGTTAAGATCGTTGTTCAGTTAAGGTCTGAGAGGTAATTATATCCCAACTTGATTGACTTCGAAATTTACTAAGGAATAGTTGAAGTTCGATAACAAAGGATGATTAGTAATGCAGTCAAGTAATAAATGACTTATGGATTTAGTAGTCGTAACGATGTTTCATACAGCGTTAATTGAAATCCACATAAATGAGTTTTGGAAACGTTTTCCAAATATAAATCAAAGATGTTTTCTAAGTGTAGAAATAAGGAAATATGAATATATATATATTCGTTGATTGGATCGATAATTCCATTTGGAATTAAGATCGTTGTTTGTACACCGACATGTTTTCATTTGATAGTTAAATCACAGACTATCGAAGTTTTGACCATTTTACGTTGTTAATATGGAGAGACCGGTTGGATTATTATCCGAAGAACCACTCCGTATTGACATAAGCGTTGTGATCAAATACGATGAAGATAATTGAAGATGGTGTTATGCAAGGGCTGTCCTGTTTATAGAATAGTCCCTTCGGTTTCATTCAATCCCAGAACGAACGTATATGGACGAATGTCTGACAGAGTATTTCCAATGATCGAATGGGTTGGGCTGTACAAATATATATGGTGGCAACGGATTTATTCCCTTAGCATAACATCCAGAATATTTGTATAAACCAACTAATGATTAACGGATCTGATAATGTGGCATTCAAAGTGATCATGTTATAAATGAATGGAAAGTAAGCGTAGCTTCTAGCCTCACATCCGGTAAATGACAAAAATCGGACAGGCAACATGGCTAAGTCGGTTGCACCGAAGTAGGGTGTATAATCACCTATCTAGAGAATATTCATTTGCTTCTTTAATCTATCAATGCTGTCCCATATATATATACGGGAATAGTTGCTGATCCCAACCGTTGGTGATGTACATTTGATACACTCAAGCGAAATGAGTGGTCGGTCATGTGTGGCTGAGTTGCAAGATGTTCTTGTTGAACTCCAGTGTATCGTTCCTAGAGTACACTGATCGGAAGGTGGTTCCATACCTTGTCATAGTTGGAAATCCAATCATCCAATACGCATCCGCGGTTTTGATTTTATACTATATATGTAGAACGTGAGATGCAAGCGTTTCTGCTAGATTAATATCTAATTGTATTTAGACATTATTATAATATCAGAATGATATTGCTTTTCAAAGATGTTTGGATTCTCATAAGGGAAAACCCGTTCCGTATTCACGGCGTGGTCTTATGAGATATCATATACCTGTTTAAATGATTTGAGTTTACTCACACCAGTCCGGTGACTGACCCGGAGTTTATTTTGTTTTGTTTTCCCTAAACTTTTGGGTGTCTAAATTTGTACGAGCAGTCAAGTAGTCGGGATTTTACAGATACACTTGGAGAGCTTGGAGCAGGAGGCTTCAAGATTCTATAGCTATTATTATTTCCGCTGTTGTTGTAAGTGCTGTACTTTGATAAGTGCTATTGTATATATATAATTGGTTGTATTTCAAAAGTTATGTTATATTTTATTCGTTCCGCTGTGAGATTCGTGTTTACTCTGATGATGATGTTCTTCTTCTTATTCTATTCTATTAGTTCTATCTTATCAATCCTCACCCTCTGTCTTCTTTCTATTTGTTTCTTGAATTTCCAGTGTAATTTGGGGTTGGACTTGTGTTATTTAGTCAGCTCAAATTCCCCCGGATTTTCGGGTCACTACATTTATATTCAAATAGAGTTTTATATTGAACATTTGAATAGTTTCAATTTAGTTCTAACTCTAAATTCAATTATAAGTTTTTTTTAGTATTACGATAATTACATATATTCGAAATAAATCGTATTTCTATTATTAAATTGATAACTCAATATAAAAATTCATTTATGCTATCAACTCCATATTTAAAACAATATTAAACATTTAAAATAAATAGATCAAAAATCCGGGTCGTTACACGTGTCTAGTTATAAACAACTGAGGACCCCAAGGTAATAATGAATTACGTGCTCGTTAGTTATATTAATCATTATATCTCACATAAAAAGAAGGCACATTTCTAGTTATAAATTGATTGTACGTGTTTAGTTATAAATTACCGAGGATCACTAGGTAATAATGAAATAAATACTCATTTGTTACATTAATCACTAAAGAGTCTAATCATTATATATCACATAAATGGAAGGTAAGTGTATAGATTTAAATTACTGAGGATCACTAGGTAATAATGAAATACGTACCCATTATTTACATCAATCAATATATCTCACATAAATGGAAGGTATGTGTCTAGTTATAAATTACTGAGGATCACTAGGTAATAATGAAATACGTACTCATTAGTTACACTAATCATATTATATCTCTAATTAATGGAAGTATGTGTCTAGTTATAAATTACTAAGGATCATTAGGTAATAATGAAATACGTACCCATTAGTTACATTACTAATCATTATATCTCACATAAATGGATGGTGCACATTTAGATATAAATTATTGGGTATCACTAGGTAATAACAAAATACGTACTCATTAGTTACATTAATCATATTATATCTCAAATAAATGGAAGTTACCTGTCTAGTTATAAATTACTAGACACGTGTCTAATTATAAATGGTACGTACATGTCTAGTTATAAATTACCGAGGATCATTAGGTAATAATGAAATGCGTACTCATTAGTTATATTAATCATTATATCTCACATAAATGGAAGGTACGTGTATAGTTTTAAATTACTGAAGATCACTAAGTAATAATGAAATACGAATTCACTAGTTACATCAATCATATTATATCTCAAATAAATGGAAGGTACGTGTCTAGTTATAAATGAAAGACATATGTCTAGTTATAAATGGAAGGTACGTGTCCAGTTATAAATTACTGAGGATCACTAGGTAATAATGAAAAACATACTCATTAGTTACATTGATCATTACGCCTCACATAAATGGAAGGTACGTGTATAGTTTAAATTACTGGAAATCACTAGGTAATAATGAAATACATACTCATTAGTTACATTAATCATTATATCACACATAAATGGAAGGCATGTGTCTAGACTGAGGATCACTAGGTAATAATGAAATACATACTCACTAGTTACATTAATCATATTATATCTCACATAAATAGAAGACACATGTCTAGTTATAATTGGAAGGTATGTGTGTAGTTATAAATTACTGAGGATCACTAGGTAATAATGAAATACGTACTCACTAGTTACATTAATCATTATATCACACATAAATGGAAGGCACGTATCTAGTTATAAATTATTGAGGTTCTCTAGGTAATAATGAAATAAGTACCCATTAGTTACATTAATCATTATATCACACATGAATGGAAGGTATGTGTCTAGTTTTAAATTGCTGAGAATCAGTTGTCCAGTTATAAATGAAAGGCACGTGTCTAGTTATAAATTACTGAGGATCACTAGGTAATAATGAAATATGTACTACTTAGTTACATTAATCATTATATCTCACATAAATGGATGGTACGTGTCCAGTTATAAATTACCGATGATAACTAGTTAATAATGAAATACATACTCATTAGGTACATTAATCGTCAGATCTCACATAAATGAAAGGTACGTGTCTTGTTATAAATGGAAGGTACGTGTCCAGTTATAAATTACTGAGGATCACTAGATAATAATGAAATACATACTCGTTAGTTACATTATTCATTATATCCCACATAAATGGAAGGCACGTGTCTAGTTATAAATTACTGAGAATCACTAGGTAATAATGACATACATACTCATTAGTTACATTAATCATTATATCTCACATAAATGGAAGGTACGTGTCTAGTTATAAATTACTGAAGATCACTATGTAATAATGAATCACGTGCTCATTAGTTACATTATTCATTACTAATTACTGAGGATCATTAGGTAGTAATAAAATACGTACCCACTAGTAACATTAATCATTATATCCCATATAAATGTAAGGTACGTATCTAGTTATAAATCACTGTGGATCAGTAGGTAATAATAAAATATTTGCTCATTAGTTACATTAATCTTTATAATTCGCATAAATGGAAGGCACATGTCTAGTTATAAATTACTGAGGAAAGCTAGGTAATAATGAAATACGTACTCATTACTTATAGAAATCATTATATCTTGCATAAATGGAAGGCACATGTCTAGTTATAAACTACCGAGGATCACTGGGTAATTATGAAATACATGCTCATTAT
Organism: Allium sativum; assembly: GCA_030737875.1. Classification (NCBI taxonomy): domain Eukaryota; kingdom Viridiplantae; phylum Streptophyta; class Magnoliopsida; order Asparagales; family Amaryllidaceae; genus Allium; species Allium sativum. The sequence continues at coordinate 851,745,968 of CM060919.1, forward strand.
TTACACTAATCATTATATCTCACATAAATTGAAGGCACATGTCTAGTTATAAATGGATGGTACGTGTCTAGTTATAAATTACTGAGGATCACTAGGTAATAATGAAATACATACTCATTAGTTACATTAATCACTAAAGAGTCTAATCATTATATCTCACATAAATGGAAGGTATGTGTCTAGTTATAAATTACTGAGGGTAACTTGGTAATAATGAAATGCATACTCATTAGTTACATTAATCGTTATATCTCACATAAATGAAAGGTACATTTCTAGTTATAAATTATTTCCAAGTTTATAAATGGAGGGAACGTGTCTAGTTATAAATTACTAATGATCACTAGATAATAATGAAATACATACTCATTAGTTACATTAATCATTATATCTCACATAAATGGAAGGTACGCGTCTAGTTATAAATTACTGAAAATCACTAGGTAATAATGGAATACATACTTATTAGTTACATTAATCTTTATATCTCACATAAATGGAAGGTACATGTCTAGTTATAAATTATTATCTGGTTAGTAAATGGAAGGCACATGTCTTGTTACAAATTACTTAGGATCACTATGTAATAATGAAATACGTACCCATTAGTTACATTAATCATTATATCTCACATAAATGGAAGGTGATTGTCTAGTTATAATTACTGAGGCACATGTCTAGTTATAAATTTTTGAGGATCACTAGGTAATAATGAAATACGTACTCATTAGTTGCATTTATCATTATATCTCATAAAAATGGAAGGTAAGTGTATAGTTTTAAATTACTGAGCATAACTAGGTAATAATGAACTATGTAATCATTATTACCTATGATAATAATAAATTTATTATCACATAAATGTAAGGTACATGTCTAGACTGAGGATTACTAGGTAATAATGAAATACATACTCATTGGTCACATTAATCTGTATATATCACAAAAATAAATGGTACTTGTCTAGTTATAAATTACTGCGGATCACTAGGCAATAATGAAATACAAGCTCATTAGTTACATTAATCTTTATAACTCACATAAATGGAAGGCACGTTCCTAGTTATAAATAGAAGGCACGTGTCTAGTTATAAATGGAAGGTACTGTATAGTTATAAATTACTGAGGATCACTTGTCTAGTTATAAATAGAAGGCACGTGTCTAGTTATAAATTGCTTAGTATCACTAGATAATAATGAAATATGTACTTACATTAATCATTATATCTCAAATAAATGGAAGGCACATGTCTAGTTATAAATGGAAGATTTGTGTGTAGATATAAATTACAGAGGATCACTAGGTAATAATGAAATACGTACTTATTAGTTACATTAATCATTAAATCTCACATAAATGGATGATACGCATATGGCTATAAATTATTGAGGTTCACTAGGTAATTGTAATAACCCGGAAATGCGAGCCAGTTTAAAATTTTTATTTTGGCAATTTTAGCGAATTTCGAATATTTAAAATGAATTATTTTAAATAATAAGGATGAGAAATTTATTTTGAATATATTTAGAACGTATATATTATATACGTCGTCGTTAGAATATAATTATTATTTATATATTATAAAAGGAATTGAAAATGGCGCAGTAGTTCGATAATTCAATTTCAAACTTCAAATGAATGTACCGGATGCAAAACAAACCGTATTTTAGCGAAACTGAAAATAATAGGATCTATTTGAGAATATCTTTCCAACGAATCCGAAAAATCGAAATTTCATAGCGGGAACCAAAAGATATGTCCAGTTGAAAATTCATAATAGTCGCTATGGAATTCAGGCCCATAAAAATGGGAATTTTGCAAACGACCTCGGATTTCGATGAAACCAATTTTGTTGGGTCCGTGATGTCAAGTTATTGATAGATTCCAAATTTCATAATTTTTCGAATCAATATGTGAGCGTAGCAAAGGAAAACGCGTTTGACCAGTTTCAGTTGATTTTAATCAACTGGAAAATAGCCATTTTTCAGACGGTCTCAGAATTCGACAAAATTAGTTTTGTTAGGACCGTATCGTTAATACGAAGCTAGAAAATATTTTTTGGGAATTTTTAGAGTTAATATGTGGCCCCAGTAAATTGAAATGCGCGTTCAAATTCCATATATAGAGTTATATGTTGATTTTAACGGAAACTGATCGAAACGATCGAATCAGCTTACGATATGTAACAACCCGAAAATTTGGGCCAGTTTAAAATTTTTATTTTGGCAATTTTTGCGAATTTTGAATATTTAAAATAGAAAATTTTAAATAATATCGACGAGAAATTTATTTTGAATAGAATCGAACGTATATATTATATACGTCATCGTTAGAATATAAATAATTATATATAATTATAAATAGAATTGAAAATGGCGTGGTAGTTCGATAATTCGATTTCAAACTTCAATTGAACATACCGGCTGCAAAACAAACCGGATTTTAGTGAAACCAAAAATAATAGGATCTAATTGAGAATATCTTTCCAACGAATCCGAAAAATTGAAATTTCATAGCGGGAATCAAAAGATATGTCCAGTTGAAAATTCTGAATAGTCGCTATGGAATTCAGACCCTTAAAAATGGAAATTTTGCAAACGACCTCGGATTTCGACGAAACCACTTTTGTTGGGTCCGTGATGTCAAATTATTGCTAGGTTTCAAATTTCGTAATTTTTCGAATCAATAAGTGAGCGTGGCAAAGGAAAACGTGTTTGACCAATTTTAGTTGATTTTAATCAACTGGAAAATGACCATTTTTCCAACGGTCTTAGAATTCGACGAAACTAGTTTTGTTAGGACCGTATCGTCAATACGAAGCTAGAAAATATTTTTCTGGAATTTTTAGAGACTGTATGTGGCCCCGGTAATTTGAAAAGTACGTTTAAAATAGAATATATAGAATTATATTTTAAATTCAATAGAAACTGATCGAAACGGCCGAATTGGCTTACGAAATATATCCCATTGTGTTCGGAATGGGGGTAATTAGCTATGGACGACAGGCGGTGGGCCTCATTTCGAGGTCGAAATAAAAAGTCACCTTTTTGAAATTAAATTAATTTAATAAATAAAAAAATCTCCCTCCTTCTATACTATCTGCACCCCCGTTGAAATTCATTTCAGAAAGAAGAAGAAAAAGAAAGAAAGAAAGAAAAGGGGGCGGAGCCCCGCCCCGTCGTCGGTCTCGACGCCGACCACCGCGCCGAGGCGCCGCCTCCCCTCCTCCAGCCAATCCCCTCCCTCCATTCGAAGATCGAACCCCCTCCAAGCCCCAAAACGGAAAACCCTGGACTACCGCGAAGCCCCGACGCCGTCGTGGGTCCCCTGGCCACCTCCTGTGCCTGCTGCGCCGTGGCAGCGCCCTCCCCGACCCCCACTCTCCTCTCTCTTCTCTTCTTTGGCGAGAAAACCCAAAAAGCCCACCTGAAACTGCCTTCGTGGGCCCACTCCGACCATCGACGACCATTCACCGCCTCCACTTCTTCCACCTTCAGCGTGAAACAACCCTTCCACTCCCGATTCAAACTGTAAGCCTTTTTACTTTGTTAATCCTCATTTATTTAATGTTTTTAGATCTTAAAACACTGATTTTTATTAGTATAAAAACTAAATTTTATTTATTTAGAAGTTTAGATTTTTATATATAGGAAAGATTAGATCTTTGATTTAGAAAAGATGAGATTTTTTAATTATATAAAGACGAGATTTTTATTCATAAAAAAAATATGATTTTTAAATATATATGACGATAAAAATATAATTTTATATAATGAAGAGGATAAAAATATAATTTTTATACTATAAAAAGAATAAAAATGTAATTTTTATAAAGTAGAATTATAAAAATACGATTTTTATATTGTATGGACCGAAAAGGCGAAATCACTATTTTTGAAAAGGCGAAATCTCTATTTTTGAAAAGGCGAAATCTCTACTTTTGAAAAGGCGAAATCTTTATATTTGAAAAGGCGAAATCTTTATATAGAGAATAGCGTGATAAAAAATAATAATCTTTATTATATGAACATCGATGTAAAAATATATTTTTTATCTATATAGTAGCGATGTAAAAATATAATTTTTATCTATATAGTAGCAATGTAAAAATAATTTTTTATCTATATAGTAGCGATGTAAAAATATAATTTTTATCTATATAGTAGCGATGTAAAAATATAATTTTTATCTATATAGTAGCGATGTAAAAATAAAATTTTTATCTATATAGTAGCGATGCAAAAATAGAATTTTTATCTATATAGTAGTGATGTAGAAATGGGATTTTTATCTATATAGTGGCGATGTAAAAATAGAATTTTATCCCTATGGAGTGATTATAAAAATATGATTTTTATATACATAGCAACAATATAAAAATATGATTTTTATATAGGTAGTGGCTACGGGCAACGAAAGTGACAAAATGCGAGAACGACAAAGATTTCTATAAATGAAGTGTCGTGGAGTTGGGATAGCTATTGGTGAGAACTTCTCACTCTAAATTTCACTTTCTAGTTATATATATATATACTAGGATGCAGACGGTGCTTAGTAGCACCCGACACCCGTCGTCCACAGACCATGGACGGCTTGTTTGTTTGATTGTTGTGTTGTGAAAATTGATTGTGTTGTGGAATGATTAAATAATAAAATATTCATGTGTTGAAAGAAAATAAAATATTTATATCGTTAAAAATATTTTATCGTTAAAAATATAATTTTTAACGTGAAGTGAATAAATAAATATTTATAAACAAATCGGCCGATTTGTTTATATACACTGATTTGACTGATATTGATTGGGATGATAAATTTTACACATTGCCCAACTGCACAAATAAAAATCTGTGTTTGTTGATTTGAAACCCCACACGGGTATTGGGATGATATTTGGCGTACACTAATCCCAATTATTTAATTGTATGTCGACCGATTGGTCGACAGACTGTGTAAGCGTTGATTATTTATATTTGATGCTTATGCAGTTGAGTGGTGCACTTTGGATGATGGTTTATTGGTTATCGTTGCTATTATATACTTGTGTTGTATGGAATCCATATAATTAACGTTATATGGTAATGGATTGGGCCTCATTCCAATCGGGAAAATAATGAAATATATTCATGTGTTGAAACTGTTCATGTGTTGAGTAAAATATTTTAAATAATAAAATTTACATCTTTATCATATTTAAAATTAGAACTACTTCACGGTGGAGTCTGATTTAAAAATCAAATGATAGATACCATAGTTTTATTAAATATATTACATAACAAAAATAGTGATGTGTTGACAGTACTCATGTGTTGAGATTAGTCGTGTGTTGAAAGAAATATAGATTCATGTGTTGAATAGAATAAATATTCATTTGTTGAATAGAATAACGAATTTATTGAAATACATAAAGCCGTGTTGATTAGAGTTGCGCTATTTTGACGTGAACGATATTTATATCGATTATATTCGTTTTTATAATGAATATAGAAAAGAAGTGACTTCAAAATATAACGTTTTGAAAATATTATCATTTATATAGTAATGATATGAAATATTCAATTTTGATTTGAAATTGAATGTAGCGTTGAAATGGTTTTGAAAACAAATTTAAAACAATTTATAAAATACGTTTAAAAAGGAAATCAACGAAATATATAATATATATATATATATATATATATATATATATATTATATAATGGCCTGAATAGAACGCGCCGCGCCGCGGCAGTTCGTGAATTTCGACCATTGATTTCGAATCGACGTTGCGGGAGATCCGACCGTCAGATTCTCCTAAAACTGGAACCATTGGGTTCGTATCGAAAAGAGCTTTCCAATGAATATTAGAAATTTGAAATCTAACGGTTGGATTTGGAATTATGTCCAAATCAATTTCAGAAAAGGTCGCTGTAAATGCAGTTCGATGGCCGTTGTTGGAAATCGACTGTACGGGCCTTGATAAAATTATTAAAAATATTGATAATTTGTGTAAAATCAAAATAAATGATTTGGGAAAAATTGGGCTGAAGAATTCCACATTTGAAAGGATAAAAATAGATTTTTATCGAAATGAACTAGTTTTGAACTAGAATTAAAATCAATTTATTTTTAAAATAAATAAATTGAATTTGAAAGTGATTTTAAAAATAATCAATATTCCCAATATGTGAATTGGACTGGAGTTGAATTGAAATTATCTTCGGAATATTTCGATGTTGGATTTCGTGACTATACAGATATTGTTACGGGAATTTGAAAGATATGTTTTATATCGTTATTTCCAATACGATATATGTTGGTTTCAGAATTTGATATTGAATATAAGCCGATATATTTTCTATTCAAAGCCTTGTATTTAATATCAAATATGATTTGGGTTTGTCATGAATCGTGTTTTAGATGACATTGGTTCTTTAACCCAGTTAAAGGCAGGATATTGATTTTTGAAAAGATTGAAACTAAGTGGAGTTTTAATGAATCTTTAATTAGATTAAAAAGTGAATTGATAATTTAAATTATCAAATCTGAAAAGTGATCGAGAATGGAGTACCACCAGTTTTGCTCCAATGCGATAGTTAAATCTTTAATTAGATTTGAACGTGAAATGGTAATTAATTTTACCGATAACACCGTGGTGTTAGGAATCGAGTATCACCAGTTTTGCTCCAGGGGATGAATAGGTTGGGATTGGGAAATAAAATAAATAATTACTTCGGTGTGGTTCGCTAATCCCGAATAGTTTGAAATGATATCCCGAGGAAGATTAAAGAATAAATTTAGAAGAATTTATCTTGGATAAAATTAATGGGAACCTTTCCCCAAGAATGTGATTTTGTGAATAAAAGAATATTTTGAATTGGAATGAGGCGTTTGTGTGTCTGTGTAACATTTGTTTATTATATACGTGGGATATTCAGAAAGGCCGGGTTTATACCCATTCTGAATAACTGATTCGACGAGATGTCGAAGATGAAGACGGTGGTTGAAGACCGGAAGTCTTCACATCGTCTGGGTGATTACTGATGATCTCGATTGGGCTGTACACCCAAGATGAGGGAAACAGTTGGTGATCGTCCTGACGTACTTGGAGATTGATGGATATGCGAGGAAAATGCCTCCGGCTTCGTTCAGACTCAGAGCGAACTTGTAAATGGATTGTGTGTCTGACATTGGATTTTATTCTGTGTTGATTGATCTCTATTAAATATACATCTGTTTGGCGGCGGAGAATTTATTCTCTTGCTTAACGCCCTTCTCTGAGACGTACGAGCTCAGAGGTCGTATATCGATGGACATCAGTCGCATGGAGTGAATTGCCAGTGTGGCACGCGTAAGTGGCAATTGATCAAGGCTTCTGTTGAAAAGCAAGGTCTTGTGGTTGATGATCAAAGCACGGCCTGTGTGGCATAGCTTTGTGTATAGCATGAATTCGTGAGCCTCACACCTCGGTATGAGTCAAAAACGGGAGACGGCCACAAGGAGTGCACGACGTTTCTTTCTAGCAAGGGTGGTGTCAGTGACCTACCAGCCCTGACATTTATATACTATTCACCTGTGTGGTTGTTGGATACGAGGCGCCTCGGATATAGGTCTGTAAGGACCGGGAAACGTGTGTTCAGGAATTGCCAATCCTCAAAAGTAAGAGAGGACCGGCCTTGGAGGTTCCAAAGGATCATAGTGGGGTCCTGAGGCATTTGCTAGAGTGTCTCGAATCGGAGAGGAGCTTGCCCCTTGCCTCGACACATGACGGAAATCCAATTTCCAATACGTGATATTGCGGTTTTAATTGTAAAACTAGTATGGCGACATGATAGATGGTACCCATGCCGCTTATGATTGATATTTATGATTGAAATTGTTTTGACACTATACACTTATAATAGTATCAAATGATTTGTTTTAAGTGTACCAAGCATTATTTGGCTATTATAAGGGAAAAACCTATCCTTCGGCTTGCGTTGCATTGTGTGATGGGACCTGGGTCTTATAATAGCTTCATTTTTCCAAAAAGCATTGCGCTGTTTTGTTATATGCACTAGTATTCTTGGGAGGAAACCCGTTCCGTGTTATACGGCGTGGTCCCTTGAATTACTCTCTTTTAAAGTAAAGTTTTAAATAACTGTTTTAGTTCTCACACCAGTCACATGACTGACCTGGAGTTTATTGTTTTAACCTAAACTCTGGGTGCCCTTATTTTCCACACGGGCAGCTAGTAGTTTTGGTTTTGCAGATTTATATTCACAGGGTCCTGATTTACTGCTGGAACGATGCTCGGAAAGCTCTGTATCCGTGTATCACTTTCAGTTGTGTTTTGTATATTTTTCCGCTGCTATGTAATTTATTGTAATCTCCGATATTCATCGAATGTATTTTGTTCATTTATACTCTGTATATTCTTGTATCTGATGGAATTGTTGTAATAACAATGAAATGTTCTTCTGTTTGCGTTCTATTTTGTCTTGTCCTCAATTCTATCCGGGCTTTCCTCATCGGGGAAGTTCGGGTCGTCTCAGTTTGGTATCAGAGCTTTGGTTTACAGAGCTCGAGAACAAGACACATTAGAACCAAACGAAAGAATTCATCAGATATTGGATTAGTAATATCCAATTAGAATGACTCGTTAGAGATGGGATCAGTAGTATCCTAGAACGAGTGTGAAGAGTATATTTTTCAAATGAAAACAATTTTGTTTTGAAAATTTAAATCGTTTTATACGTATTTGAATATTTATTTATTTTGAATATGGACAATCCAATATATAAAGATTTCACGTATATGCGTCATGAACGTATAGTCGAAGTTTTAATATACTTGATAGATATAGAATCACATTCTAGACACCCGGGGATAATTCTGATAATGTGGCCACATCATCAGTATTTATGTTCATATTTCGAAGGTGTGATATCTATATATTTCCATTAGGCTGGTGTAAGAACCAAAACTAATATAGATAGATTTATTTGTTGTGAACTGGCATCAAAAACATGATTTTCTGTATATGTACCAAAATTATGAATTTGAAACTCTAATTCACTAATTGATTGATGTTTGTGTTGGTTGTTTATTTGTTTGATAATTTTGAACCATTTAGCCTAATTGAATCACATATTGAATTGTATTGAAAATTGGTCGCATTTGCTTGCATATACATGTACTTACATTGAACAGGTCATAGCAAGGAGGCTAGAGCAGAGAATAAAATTTGTTTGCCTGACAAATAGGTACATATTTACTATAATTTACTGTTTTGTTTGGGTGATGATGATTTTATGAGCTGATTGGCTAGCCGCTTGGCTTTTTCTTTTTGAGATCAGAAGGCCTACATGGCAATTTTGGGATTTTCCCGTTGCTCCCGGTGCAGGGGAGGTTATGGCGAAATTTTTCGAAAATTTAGGGTGTTAGCCAAATTTTTGAAAAATTTGAAAAGTTCTTAGAAACTGAAAAGTTGAAGAACTTAAGCCATAGTCAAAATAATGGAAGTTGAGTTGATTTGTTAAACAACTTTCGGCTTCGTTCCTTTTCGGCCTTTGATTTAGAGAAGATTAGAATATCATCAATAAAAACCAGAACAAATTTATTCAATTAAATCACACATTGAACTGATTAGAAAATAGTTAGAGATATATACTTGTGCATTATATATGTTTGAACAGGAAATTGGATAGCTGTTGAGTAAAGATTTTATTTGTGTGCCCGACAAATAGGTAAACCTTAATGAGTTGGATGCGAAATATTATTATATCAACTCCTGTGAATGCCATTGGATGCGGAGTGCTGGTTATTCTGTGTGAAATAATAAACATCGCCATAGGATAGCAACAATTAATTTTGAACTACATTACATGGCATACTTCTGGAAGATAGGCATACTTCATCATATACCACATAAGCATTTGGAGCTTGTGTGACGAGGTGGAAGATTTACCATACGAGCGAGAGGCTTGTATGGCGATGACTATATTTTACAGGTTGAACTGATGACTGATATGGACAATATAAAACTGTAACGATAAAATTGCCAGATTAATAAAAACCCCACACGGGTCTAGAGTTGACAATAATCATGTCTCTCTAGTTATTAGATACGGCACATGGACTATTATTTCCCACACGGGACGAGGTGACGAGGATTTATCCTTTGGAGCATTTAAAATACACACTCCCTCAGGCTTTGACAGTGTGACGAGAATTTATTCTCTGGAGTTATTATAAATACACGCTCCCTTGTAAACACCAGAATATATCACTATAAATATGTGTATGCTTATCAGGATTTATTGGGTACCTAATACAGCCCAATAAATTTTGAAACCTCTCCCCGTACAAAGGAGGTTAAGGAAATTTTTTTCGAAAATTCCGGGTGTTAGCAAATTTTTTGAAGAATTTGAAAATTCTCAGAAAATGAAAAGTTGGAGAATGGAAGCCAGATCGAACGTAGAGTTGATTAATCAAACCACTTTCGACTTTTTTCCTTTTCGGGGATGAAAAGTTTTAAGTGGGGGAGATTGTAACAACCCGAAAATTTGGGTCAGTTTAAAATTTTTATTTTGGCAAATTTATCGAATTTTGAATATTTGAAATAGAATATTTTAAATAATATCGACGAGAAATTTATTTTGAATAGAATCGAACGTATATATTATATACGTCGTCGTTAGAATATAAATAATTATATATAATTATAAATAGAATTGAAAATGGCGCGGTAGTTCGATAATTCAATTTCAAACTTCAATTGAACATACCGGGTGCAAAACAAACCGAATTTTAGTGAAACCAAAAATAATAGGATCTAATTGAGATTATCTTTCCAACGAATCCGAAAAATTGAAATTTCATAGCGGGAATCAAAAGATATGTCCAGTTGAAAATTTTGAATAGTCGCTATGGAATTCAGGCCCTTAAAAATGGAAATTTTGCAAACGACCTCGGATTTCGATGAAACCACTTTTGTTGGGTCCGGGATGTCAAATTATTGCTAGGTTTCAAATTTCGTAATTTTTCGAATCAATAGGTGAGCGTGGCAAAGGAAAACGTGTTTGACCAGTTTCAGTTGATTTTAATCGACTAGAAAATGACCTTTTTTCCAACGGTCTCAGAATTCGATGAAACTAGTTTTGTTAGGACCATATCGTCAATACGAAGCTAGAAAATATTTTTTTGGAATTTTTAGAGACTGTGTGTGGCCCCGGTGATTTGAAATGTATGTTTAAAATAGAATATATAGAATTATATTTTAAATTCAACAGAAACTGATCGAAATGGCCGAATTGGCTTACGAAACATATCCCATTATGTTCGGAATGGGGATAATTAGCTATGGACGACAGGCGGTGGGCCTCGTTTCGAGGTCGAAATAAAAAGTCACCTTTTTGAAATTAAATTAATTTAATAAATAAAAAAATATCTCCCTCCTTCTATACTATCTGCCCCCCCTCGTTGAAATTCATTTCAGAAAGAAGAAGAAAGAAAGAAAGAAAGAAAAGGGGGCAGTGCCTCGCCCTGTCGTCGGTCTCGACGCCGACCACCGCGCCGAGGCGCCCCCTCCTCCTCCGCCTCCCCTCCTCCAGCCAATCCCCTCCCTCCATTCGAAGATCGAACCCCCTCCAAGCCCCAAAATGGAAAACCCTGGACCACCGTGAAGCCCCGACGCCGTTGTGGGTCCCCTGGCCACCTCCTCCGCCTGCTGCGCCGTGGCAGCGCCCTCCTCGACCCCCACTCTCTTCTCTCTTCTCTTCTTTGGCGAGAAAACCCAAAAATCCCACCTGAAACTGCCTTCGTGGGCCCACTCCGACCATCGACGACCATTCACCGCCTCCACTTCTTCCACCTTCAGCGTGAAACAACCCCTCCACTCCCGATTCAAACTGTAAGCCTTTTTACTTTGTTAATCCTCATTTATTTAATGTTTTTAGATCTTAAAACACTGATTTTTATTAGTATAAAAACTGAATTTTATTTATTTAGAAGTTTAGATTTTTATATATAGGAAAGATTAGATCTTTGATTTAGAAAAGATGAGATTTTTTAATTATATAAAGACGATATTTTTATTCATATAAAAATATGATTTTTAAATTTGTATGACGATAAAAATATAATTTTTATATGATGAAGAGGATAAAAATATAATTTTTATACTATAAAAAAGAATAAAAATGTAATTTTTATAAAGTAGAATTATAAAAATACGATTTTTATATTGTATGGATTGAAAAGGCGAAATCTCTATTTTTGGAAAGGCGAAATCTCTATTTTTGAAAAGGCAAAATCTCTACTTTTGAAAAGGCGAAATCTTTATATTTGAAAAGGCGAAATCTTTATATAGAGAATAGCGTGAAAAAAATAATATAATCTTTATTATATGAACATCGATGTAAAAATATAATTTATATCTATATAGAAGCGATGTAAAAATATAATTTTTATCTATATAGTAGCGATGTAAAAATATAATTTTTATCAATATAGTAGGGATGTAGAAATATAATTTTTATCTATATAGTAGCGATGTAAAAATATAATTTTTATCTATATAGTAGCGATGTAAAAATATAATTTTTATCTATATAGTAGCGATGTAAAAATAGAATTTTTATCTATATAGTAGCGATGTAAAAATGAGATTTTTATCTATATAGTGGCGATGTAAAAATAGAATTTTATCCCTATGGAGTGATTATAAAAATATGATTTTTATATACATAGCAACAATATAAAAATATGATTTTTATATAGGTAGTGGCTACGGGCAACGAAAGTGACAAAAGGCAAGAACGACGAAGATTTCTATAAATGAAGTGTCGTGGAGTTGAGATAGATATTGGTGAGAACTTCTCACTCTAAATTTCTTTTTCTAGTTATATATATATATATACTAGGATGCAGACGGTGCTTAGTAGCACCCGACACCCGTCGTCCACAGACCATGGACGGCTTGTTTGTTTGATTGTTGTGTTGTGAAAATTGATTGTGTTGTGGAATGATTGAATAATAAAATATTCTTGTGTTGAAAGAAAATAAAATATTTATATCGTTAAAAATTTAATTTTTAATGTGAAAGTGAATAAATAAATATTTATAAACAAATCGGCCGATTTGTTTATATACACTGATTTGACTAATATTGATTGGGAATCGTGTTTTATATGACATTGGTTTATCGTGAATCGTGTTTTATATGACATTGGTTCTTTAACCCAGTTAAAGGCAGGATGTTGATTTTTGAGAAGATTAAAAATAAGTGGAGTTTTAATGAATCTCTAATTAGATTGAAATTTGAATTGATAATTTAAATTATTAAATCAGAAAAGTGATCGAGAGTGGAGTATCACCAGTTTTGCTCCAAAGCGATAGTTAAATCTTTAATTAGATTTGAACGTGAAATGGTAATTAATTTTACCGATAACACCGTGGTGTTAGATATGGAGTATCACTAGTTTTCTCCATGGGATGAATAGATTGGGATTGGGAAATAAAACAAATAATTACTTTGGTGTGGTTTGCTAATCCCGACTAGTTTGAAATGATATCCAAAGGAAGATTAAAGAATAAATTTAGAAGAATTTTGTAACAACCCGAAAATCTGGGCCAGTTTAAATTTTTTATTTTGGCGATTTTAGCGAATTTTGATTATTTAAAATGAATTATTTTAAATAATATCGACCAAAAATTTATTTTGAATGGAATTAGAACGTATATATTATATACGCCATCGTTAGAATATAAATATTTATATATAATTATAAATAGAATTGAAAATGGCGCGGTAGTTCGATAATTCGATTTCAAACTTCAATTGAATGTACCGGGTGCAAAACAATCCGGATTTTAGTGAAACTAAAAACATTGGAATCTATTTGATAATATCTTTCCAACGAATCCGGCCAATCGAAATTTCATAGCGGGAATCAAAAGATATGTCCAGTTGAAAATTCTAAATAGTCGCTATGGAATTCAGACCCTTAAAAATAGACATTTTGCAAATGACCTCGGATTTTGACGAAACCAGTTTTGTTGGGTCCGTAATGTTAAATTATTGCTAGATTCCAAATTTCATAACTTTTCGAATCAATATGTGAGCGTGGCAAAAGAAAACGTGTTTGACCAGTTTCAGTTGATTTTAATCGACTGGAAAATGGCCATTTTTCTAACGGTCTCAGAATTCGGCGAAACTAGTTTTGTTAGGACCGTATCATCAATACGAAGCTAGAAACTATTTTTCTCGAATTTTTCGAGTCAGTATGTGGCCCCGGTAATTTGAAATGTGCGTTAAAATTAAATATATACTGATTTATACTTTATTTTTGACGGAAACCTGTCGAAACAGTCGAATCAGCCTACGATACATATCCCATTGTGTTCGGAATGGGGGTATTTGGCTGGGGGCGACATACATTTGGTTCGATTTGGGGTCCGATGCATGAAGTTTCATTAAAAAGAAATAAAAGAATTAAAATATTATAAAAATATATATAAAAACTAAATCTAAACCCTAAATCTCGTCATTTTCTCTGAGCCGCCTTTCACCCAAATCGAACGACGAATTTTGTTCGATTCTCTTCCCCCTCTTTTCTTCAATTCGGATCAGTAAGTTTCAAAACCTTTAATGAGGAAATTGGAGAAGATCGAGAGCCCCATCTCCTCAACGGTGGTGATTGAATTTCGTGGCATGGATGGGTTGGATTTCGAGCTGGAAGCGAGTTCGGTTGCTGGCGATTCTAGGATTCATGGGAGGCGCGAGTGTGCCCCAACTCCGGTCAGTGGTGGCGCATCCGAAGCCGCGTAGGGGCGTGGGGTCTGATCATCATCCGAAGCTTAGAAGTGGTGGCGGCTACCTGTTTCTCCGAGCGACGATGGGTTCGATCGAACCAGGAAGAGAACGAAGGGTTTAAAATCCCTAATGAAGTAATTATCTGCTAATCAAGGTAATTGGTTAACAATTTATTTCAATTAATTATATTGCATGTTTAAAAATCTGGTTTTGGATTATAAAAAAAAAACTTTGAAAAATATAAAATACTTTACTTTGAAAAATATAAAAATATAGAAGAAGATTTTGTTTTGAAAATATAGAAGAAGATTTTGTTTTAAAAATATAGAAGAAGATTTTGTTTTAAAAATATAGAAGAAAGCTTTGTTTTAAAAATAGAAATAGGATATGATTTTAAAAATATAAAAGTAAGGAGCTTTAAAAATATAAAAGGATTTTTTTTTTTAAAAATAAAAATAGCCTGGGTTTAAAAATTAAATTTTTATATATTGAATAGCATAGTAAAAAATTAAATTTTTATATATTGAATAGCATAGTAAAAAATTTCAATTTTTATATATTGAATAGCGAAGTAAAAATTTCAATTTTTATATATTGTATAGCGAAGTAAAAATTTCAATTTTTTATATATTGAATAGCATAGTAAAAAATTTCAATTTTTATATATTGAATAGCGAAGTAAAAATTCTATTTTTATATATTGAATAGCGAAGTAAAAATTCGATTTTTATATATTGAATAGCGAAGTAAAAATTCGATTTTTAAATATATGAAGTGATTATAAAAATATGATTTTTAAATTGAAAGTGAACAAATAAAAATGTGATTTTTACATATGTAGTGGCTACGGGCAACGAAGATGACAAAAAGGCGAGAACAACGAAGGTTTCTGCAAAAGAAGAGCCGTGGAGTTAGGATAGCTATCGGTGAGAACTTCTCACCTTTCAATTTAATTATTCTAGTTATAAATATATACTAGGATGCAGACGGTGTTTAGTAGCACCCGACACCCGTCATCCACAGACCATGGATGGCTTGTTTGTTAAATTGTTTGGTTGTGTAGTTGGTTAGATTATCTGGTCTGAATTGAATTGTTTGGTGAAATGAAATTGATTTGATTGATGTGTGAATGGCGTGGGCCTTCACTAGACCGGGGATAAGGCTAGGCCTCGTCCCGTTTCTAGTATCGTGCCGTTATGCCGCCGAAATTTTCTAAAATAAGTTAGAAAAATAAAAATATCATTTTATTTAAAGAATGAACTGAATAGAAATTCATATGTTAAAATAAAATGTTTTATCGTTAAAAATATAATTTTTAACGTGAAGTAAATAAAATAAAATATTCATTTACAAACCGGACGGTTTTTTTATGCACACCTATTTGAAGGACATTGATTGGGACGATAAATGTCACACATCGCCCACCTGCACAAATAAAATCTGTGTTTGATTGTTTGAAACCCCACATGGGTGTTGGGATGAAATTTGAAGTTCACTCATCCTGATTGATTAAATATGTCGATCGATTGATTGACAGGCTGTTATAAGCGTTATATATCTATATTTGATGCTTATACAGTGTAGTGCACTTTGGTTGATGGTTGATTATTTTTCAATGCTATTATATGCGTGTGATGTATGGAAATCCATATAATTAATTTTATATGGTGATTGATTGGGCCTCATTCCAATTTAGAAAATAAAGAAAATTATAACATAAAAGTTCATGTGTTGACTGTACTCATTCGTTGAGATTAGTCATGTGTTGAACGAAATATTTTAATAATAAAATATACATCTTTATCAATATAAAATAAAGGTTCATGTGTTGACTGTACTCATCCATTGAGATTAGTCATGTGTTGAACGAAATATTTTAATAATAAAATTTACATCTTTATCAATATAAAATAAAGGTTCATGTGTTGACTGTACTCATCCGTTGAGATTAGTCATGTGTTGAACGAAATAATTTAACAAAAATAGTCACACGTGGACAGTACTCATTCGTTGAGATTAGTCGTGTGTTGACAAAAATAAATATTCATTTGTTGAATAGAATATTTGAAAATAGAAATATATGAAGCCGTGTTGGTTAGATTGACGCCATTTTGACGTGAACGATATTTATATCGATTTTATTCATTTTATAATGAATACTGAAAAGTGATTTCGAAAACGCATATTTTGAAATGAAATTTGAATCAAATTGAATAGAAAATGAATTCGAATTGAATATATAACGAATTGAATTCGAATTGATTATAAAACGAATTTGATTTCCATTGAATATATAATGAATTTGATTCAAATAGAAAACGGAAATGAATTGAATTGAAAACGATTTCGAAATGAATTGAATAGAAAACCAATTTGAATTGAATCGAATAGAAAACGACTTTGAAACCAAATTGAATTGAAAACGAATTCAAATTGAATTGAATGCGAATTGAAATGAATTCAAATTGAATTGAAATTTGAATTGAATAGAAATGAATTTTAAAACGAATTTATAAAGAAGAATTCAATTTTGCTTTGAATTGAAATGGAAGTTGAAATGAATTTTGAAACGAATTTAAAAACTATTTATAAAATTCATTTTGAATAGTAATCGACGAAATATATATTATATATATTATATATATAATATAATGGCCTGAATAGAACGCGCCGCGCCGCGGCAGTTTGCGAATTTCGACCATTGACTTCGAACGGACATTACGGGAGATCCGACCGTCGGATTCTCCTAAAACCGGAACCGTTGGGTTCGTATCGAAAAGATCTTTCTAACTAATATTAGAAATTAGAAATCTAATGGTTGGATTTGGATTTATGTCCAAATCAAATTTGAAAAAGGTCGCTGTAAGTGCAGTTCGATGGCCGTTGATGGAAATCGACTGTATGGGCCTTGATAAAATTATTAAAAATATCAATAATTTGTGTAAAATCATAAGAAATGATTTAGAAAGAATTGAGATGAAAAACTCCATATTTGAAAAGATAAAAATATATTTTTATCGAAATAAACTAGCTTTGAACTAGAACTATAATTCTATTTATTTTTAAGTAAATAAATTGAATTTAAAAAGGGTTTTAAAAATAACCAGAATATCCAATGATTGCATTGGAGTGGATTTGAATCGAAATTGTCTTTGGAATATTTCAATGTTGGAATTCGTGATTATACAGGTGTTGTTATGGAAATTTGAAAGATATATATTTATATCGTTATTTCCAATACGACATTTGTTAATCGTAGAATTTGATATTGAATATAAGCCGATATATTTTCTATTCAGAGCCTTGTATTGAATATCAAATGTGATTTGGGTTTGTCGTGAATGGTGTCTTCATTAACACTGTTCTTGAACCCAGTTGAGAAAAGATTAAATCTTTTTATTTAGATTTAATGAAGGGTACCAATTAAATAATATTTAATTGGAATTGAATTAATATTGATTTTTGGGTTTATCGTGGACAGTGTTTTAAATAACACTCGTTCTTTAACCCGATAATTAATGAATGTGATTTTGGGTTTATCGTGAACCGTGTTTTAAATGACACTGATTCTTTAACCCAGTTAAAGGTTAAAACTAAGTGGAGTTTTAATGAATCTTTAATTAGATTGAAAAGATCGAAAATGGAGTACCACCAGTTTTGCTCCAGGCGATAGTTAAATCTTTAATTAGATTTGAACGTGAAATGGTAATTGAATTTACCGATAACACCGTGGTGTTAGATATGAAGTATAACCAGTTTTACTTCATGGGATGAATAGGTTGGGATTGGGAAATTAAAACAAATGATTACTTCGGTAAGGTTCGCTAATCCCGACTAGTTTGAATTGATATTCAAAAATAGATTAAAGAATAAATTCAAGAAATTTGTCTTGGATAAAATTAATGGGAACCTTTCCCTATGAATGTGAAATTTAGAAACTAACTGTCGGTTAGCTAAGCAGAGTGGTTTTCTGGATATTGATCTGATGTTGGTTTCGGCCTTCGGGGTTAATATTTGGAAAATTATTCTCTTGATTAATTTACGGTTAGTGACTGATGAATTGGAATGAGGCGTATGTTGTGTCTGTGTAACACCTATTTAAAATATACGCGAGTTATTCGGAAAGATCGGGTTTATCCCATTCTGAATAACTGATACGACGATAAGTCGAAGATGAAGACGGTGGTCGAAGACCGGAAGTCTTCACGTCGTTTGGATAATTACTGATGATCTTGATTGGGCTGTACACCCAAGAAGATGGAAACAGTTAGTGATCGTCCAGACGTACTTGGAGATCGATGGATATGCGGGGTACTAGGTGTCCGGTTTCGTTCAAACCCAGAACGGACTTGTAAATGGAATGTGTGTCTGACATTGGATTTTAGTCCGTGTGATTGATCTCTATTAAATATATATCTGTTTGGCGGCGGAGAATTTATTCTTTTTCTTAACGCCCTTCACTGAGACGTACGAGCTCAGGGGTTATATATTGATGGATATCAAACGCATGGAGTGAATTGCCTGTGTGGCATGCCTAAGTGGCAAT
Source organism: Allium sativum (assembly GCA_030737875.1). Lineage (NCBI taxonomy): Eukaryota > Viridiplantae > Streptophyta > Magnoliopsida > Asparagales > Amaryllidaceae > Allium > Allium sativum. The sequence goes on from CM060919.1 coordinate 851,765,290, forward strand.
TGATCGAGGCTTCTGTTGAAAAGAAAAGTCTTGTGGTGATGATCAAAGCACGGCCTTTGTGGCGTAGCTTTGTGTAACGTTTACTTCGCGAGTTTCACACCCGGTATGAACCAAAAACGGGAGACGGACCTCAAGGAGGACTTGCATTTCTTTCTAGCTAGAAGTGGCGTCAGTGGTTTTACACGCCCTGACGAGTTTGACTTATGTGGTTGTTGCTGTTGCGAGGCGCCTCGGTTATATCGGTTTCGGCCGATGCATTCTGGTCGGCAGACGGACCAGACTTACACCCCATAGGGTGGGGAAACGTAGTGTTCAAGCATAATAATCCACATCAGTGGACCGGCCCTGACGATCCAAGGCTTGCCTGTGCGCTTGCCTGAGGGGCGGGCTAGAGCGTCTCGAATCGGTTGAGGACTATCTTTTGCCTCGGTTCATAGACGGAAATCCAATTTCCAAATACGTGACTTTGCGATTTTGATTGTATAACCTATATATGGCGACATAGTGGTATGGGGCATTCATGCCGCCTATGATTGATACTTATGATTTGAAGTTGTTTTACACACTATACACTTATAATAGTATCAAATGATTTCTTTTAAACGTATCAAGCATTCTTGGCTATTATAAGGTAAAAACCCTATCCCCCGGCTTGCGTTGCATTGTGTGATAGGACCTGGGTCTTATAATAGCTTCATTTTTCTTTATTTAGCATTGCGCTGTTGTTTTATGCACTGGTGTTCTTGGGAGGAAACCCGTTCCGTATTATATGGCGTGGTCCCTTGATTTACCTATCTTTAAAATAAAGATTAATAACTGTTTTAGTTCTCACACCAGTCACATGACTGACCTGGAGTTTATTGTTTTAACCTAAACTCTGGGTGCCCTTATTTTGACACGGGCAGCTAGTAGTTTTGGTTTTGCAGATTTATATTCACAGGATCCTGGTTTACAGCTGGAACGATATCCGGAAAGCTTTGTATCCGTATATCTCCTTCTAGTTGTGTATTGTATTATTTTCCGCTGCGATGTATTTAAATGTAATTTAAATCTCTGATATTTCTGTGTTATATTTATTTGTTTATACTCTGTATATTCTTGTAATCTGATGCATTGTTGTAATATACAATGAAATGTTCTTTTGTCTGCGTTCTGATTTGTCGTGTCCTCAAACGATAGGGCGTTTCGAACGGTCTGGGTCGGTTTAGCGACTGGTTCGTATCGAGCGGAATTCCTTCTCGTCACAGTTGGTATCAGAGCCAGGTTTACAGAGCTCAAGAACAAGGAAAATTAGAACCATACGAAATAATTCATCAGATATTGGATTAGTAAAATCCAATGAGAATGACTCGTTAGAGATGGGATCAGTAGTATCCTAGAACAAGTGTAAGGAGTAAATTTTCAAAGTGAAAACAAGTTTGGTTTTGAAAATTTAAATCAACTATTCGTATTTGATTATTTATTTGTATTGATTTTGGACAATTCAGTATATAAAGAATTTGCATATACGCCTTGCAAACGTATATTCAAAGTTTTAATATACTGGATAGATATGGAATCACATTCTAGTCGCCCGAAGATGATACTGATGATTGTCATGACATCATCAGTATTTATGTTCGTGTTTCGAAGGTGTGATTTTCTATATATTTCCATTAGGCTGGTGTGAGAACCAAAACTTATATATAGCTAGAACACATTGTTGTGAATTGGCATCAAAAACAAGATTTTCAGTATATATATCAAAATTATGAATTTGAAACGTTAATTCACTAATTGATTGATGTTTGTGTTGGTTGTTTATTTGTTTGATAATTTTGAACCATTTAGCCTAATTGAATCAAATATTGAATTATATTGAAAATTGGTTGCGTTTGCTTGCATATACATATACTTACCTTGAACAGGTCATAACAAGGAGGCTAGAGCCAGAGAATAAAATTTGTTTGCCCGACAAATAGGTACATGTTTACTACATAATTTACTGTTTTGTTTGGGTGATGATGATTTTATGAGCCTATTGGCTAGCCGCTTGGCTTTTTCTTTTTCTTTTTGAGATTAGAAGGACCGGGGAAGCTATTTGAAATTCCCCGATGCTCCCGGTGCAGGGGAGGTTATGGCGAAATTTTTCGAAAATTTAGGGTATTAGCCAAATTTTTGAAGAATTTGAAAATTCTCAGAAACTGAAAAGTTGGAGAATGGAAGCCAGATCGAACATAGAGTTGATTAATCAAACCACTTTCGACTTTGTTCCTTTTTGGGGATGAAAAGTTTTAAGTGGGGGAGATTGTAACAACCCGAAAATCTGGGCCAGTTTAAAATTTTTATTTTGGCGATTTTAGCAAATTTTGATTATTTAAAATGAATTATTTTAAATAATATCGACCAGAAATTTATTTTGAATGGAATTAGAACGTATATATTATATACGCCGTCGTTAGAATATAAATATTTATATATAATTATAAATAGAATTGAAAATGGCGCGGTAGTTCGATAATTCGATTTCAAACTTCAATTGAATGTACCGGGTACAAAACAATCTGGATTTTAGTGAAACCAAAAACATTGGAATCTATTTGATAATTTCTTTCCAACGAATCCGGCCAATCGAAATTTCATAGCGGGAATCAAAAGATATGTCCAGTTGAAAATTCTAAATAGTCGCTATGGAATTCAGGCTCTTAAAAATAGACATTTTGCAAATGACCTCGGATTTCGACGAAACCAGTTTTGTTGGGTCCGTGATGTTAAATTATTGCTAGATTCCAAATTTCATAACTTTTCGAATCAATATGTGAGCGTGGCAAAAGAAAACGTGTTAGACCAGTTTCAGTTGATTTTAATCGACTGGAAAATGGCCATTTTTCTAACGGTCTCAGAATTCGGCGAAACTAGTTTTGTTAGGACCGTATCATCAATACGAAGCTAGTAAATATTTTTCTAGAATTTTTCGAGTCAGTATGTGGCCCCGGTAATTTGAAATGTGCGTTAAAATTAAATATATACTGATTTATACTTTATTTTTGACGGAAACCTATCGAAACAGTCGAATCAGCCTACGATACATATCCCATTGTGTTCGGAATGGGGGTATTTGGCTGGGGGCGACATACATTTGGTTCGATTTGGGGTCCGATGCATGAAGTTTCATTAAAAAGAAATAAAAGAATTAAAATATTATAAAAATATATATAAAAACTAAATCTAAACCCTAAATCTCGTCATTTTCTCTGAGCCGCCTTTCACCCAAATCGAACGACGAATTTTGTTCGATTCTCTTCCCCCTCTTTTCTTCAATTCGGATCAGTAAGTTTCAAAACCTTTAATGAGGAAATTGGAGAAGATCGAGAGCCCCATCTCCTCAATGGTGGTGATTGAATTTCGTGGCATGGATGGGTTGGATTTCGAGCTGGAAGCGGGTTCGGTTGCTGGCGATTCTAGGGTTCATGGGAGGCGCGAGTGTGCCCCAACTCCGGTCAGTGGTGGCGCATCCGAAGCCGTGCAGGGGCGTGGGGTATGATCATCATCCGAAGCTTAGAAGTGGTGGCGGCTACCTGTTTCTCCGAGCGACGATGGGTTCGATCGAACCAGGAAGAGAACGAAGGGTTTAAAATCCCTAATGAAGTAATTATCTGCTAATCAAAGTAATTGGTTAACAATTTATTTCAATTAATTATATTGCATGTTTAAAAATCTGGTTTTGGATTATAAAAAAAAAACTTTGAAAAATATAAAATACTTTACTTTGAAAAATATAAAAATATAGAAGAAGATTTTGTTTTAAAAATATAGAAGAAGATTTTGTTTTAAAAATATAGAAGAAGATTTTGTTTTAAAAATATAGAAGAAAGCTTTGTTTTAAAAATAGAAATAGGATATGATTTTAAAAATATAAAAGCAAGGAGCTTCAAAAATATAAAAGGATTTTTTTTAAAAATAAAAATTGCCTGGGTTTAAAAATTAAATTTTTATATATTGAATAGCATAGTAAAAAATTAAATTTTTATATATTGAATAGCATAGTAAAAAATTTCAATTTTTATATATTGAATAGCGAAGTAAAAATTTCAATTTTTATATATTGAATAGCGAAGTAAAAATTTCAATTTTTTATATATTGAATAGCATAGTAAAAAATTTCAATTTTTATATATTGAATAGCGAAGTAAAAATTCTATTTTTATATATTGAATAGCGAAGTAAAAATTCGATTTTTATATATTGAATAGCGAAGTAAAAATTCGATTTTTAAATATATGAAGTGATTATAAAAATATGATTTTTAAATTGAAAGTGAACAAATAAAAATGTGATTTTTACATATGTAGTGGCTACGGGCAACGAAGATGACAAAAAGGCGAGAACAACGAAGGTTTCTGCAAAAGAAGAGCCGTGGAGTTAGGATAGCTATCGGTGAGAACTTCTCACCTTTCAATTTAATTATTCTAGTTATAAATATATACTAGGATGCAGACGGTGTTTAGTAGCACCCGACACCCGTCATCCACAGACCATGGATGGCTTGTTTGTTAAATTGTTTAGTTGTGTAGTTGGTTAGATTATCTGGTCTGAATTGAATTGTTTGGTGAAATGAAATTGATTTGATTGATGTGTGAATGGCGTGGGCCTTCACTAGACCGGGGATAAGGCTAGGCCTCGTCCCGTCTCTAGTATCGTGTCGTTATGCCGCCGAAATTTTCTAAAATAAGTTAGAAAAATAAAAATATCATTTTATTTAAAGAATGAACTGAATAGAAATTCATATGTTAAAATAAAATGTTTTATCGTTAAAAATATAATTTTTAACGTGAAGTAAATAAAATAAAATATTCATTTACAAACCGGACGGTTTGTTTATGCACACCTATTTGAAGGACATTGATTGGGACGATAAATTTCACACATCGCCCAACTGCACAAATAAAATCTGTGTTTGATTGTTTGAAACCCCACACGGGTGTTGGGATGAAATTTGAAGTTCACTCATCCTGATTGATTAAATATGTCGATCGATCGATTGGCAGGCTGTTATAAGCGTTATATATCTATATTTGATGCTTATACAATGTAGTGCACTTTGGTTGATGGTTAATTATTTTTCAATGCTATTATATGCGTGTGATGTATGGAAATCCATGTAATTAATTTTATATGGTGATTGATTGGGCCTCATTCCAATTTAGAAAATAAAGAATATTATAACATAGAAGTTCATGTGTTGACTGTACTCATTCGTTGAGATTAGTCATGTGTTGAACGAAATATTTTAATAATAAAATATACATCTTTATCAATATAAAATAAAGGTTCATGTGTTGACTGTACTCATCCGTTGAGATTAGTCATGTGTTGAACGAAATATTTTAATAATAAAATTTACATCTTTATCAATATAAAATAAAGGTTCATGTGTTGACTGTACTCATCCGTTGAGATTAGTCATGTGTTGAACGAAATAATTTAACAAAAATAGTCATACGTGGACAGTACTCATTCGTTGAGATTAGTCGTGTGTTGACAAAAATAAATATTCATTTGTTGAATAGAATATTTGAAAATAGAAATATATGAAGCCGTGTTGGTTAGATTGACGCCATTTTGACGTGAACGATATTTATATCGATTTTATTCATTTTATAATGAATATTGAAAAGTGATTTCTAAAACGCATATTTTGAAATGAAATTTGAATCAAATTGAATAGAAAACGAATTCGAATTGAATATATAACGAATTGAATTCGAATTGATTATAAAACGAATTTGATTTCCATTAAATATATAATGAATTTGATTCAAATAGAAAACGGAAATGAATTGAATTGAAAATGATTTCGAAACGAATTGAATAGAAAACCAATTTGAATTGAATCGAATAGAAAACGACTTTGAAACCGAATTGAATTGAGAACGAATTCAAATTGAATTGAATGCGAATTGAAATGAATTTAAATTGAATTGAAATTTGAATTGAATAGAAATGAATTTTAAAACGAATTTATAAAGAAGAATTCAATTTTGCTTTGAATTGAAATGGAAGTTGAAATGAATTTTGAAACGAATTAAAAACTATTTATAAAATTCGTTTTGAATAGTAATCGACGAAATATATATTATATATATTATATATATAATATAATGGCCTGAATAGAACGCGCTGCGCCGCGGCAGTTCGCGAATTTCGACCATTGACTTCGAACGGACATTACGGGAGATCCGACCGTCGGATTCTCCTTAAACCGGAACCGTTGGGTTCTTATCGAAAAGAGCTTTCTAACGAATATTAGAAATTAGAAATCTAACGGTTGGATTTGGAATTATGTCCAAATCAAATTTGAAAAAGGTCGCTGTAAGTGCAGTTCGATGGCCGTTGATGGAAATCGACTGTACGGGCCTTGATAAAATTATTAAAAATATCAATAATTTGTGTAAAATCATAAGAAATGATTTAGAAAGAATTGAGATGAAAAACTCCATATTTGAAAAGATAAAAATATATTTTTATTGAAATAAACTAGTTTTGAACTAGAACTATAATTCTATTTATTTTTAAGTAAATAAATTGAATTTAAAAAGGGTTTTAAAAATAACCAGAATATCCAATGATTGCATTGGAGTGGATTTGAATCGAAATTGTCTTCGGAATATTTCAATGTTGGAATTCGTGATTATACAGGTGTTGTTATGGAAATTTGAAAGATATATATATATTTATATCGTTATTTCCAATACGACATTTGTTAATCGTAGAATTTGATATTGAATATAAGCCGATATATTTTCTATTCAGAGCCTTGTATTGAATATCAAATGTGATTTGGGTTTGTCGTGAATGGTGTCTTCATTAACACTGTTCTTGAACCCAGTTGAGAAAAGATTAAATCTTTTTATTTAGATTTAATGAAGGGTACCAATTAAATAATATTTAATTGGAATTGAATTAATATTGATTTTTAGGTTTATCGTGGACAGTGTTTTAAATAACACTCGTTCTTTAACCCGATAATTAATGAATGTGATTTTGGGTTTATCGTGAACCGTGTTTTAAATGACACTGATTCTTTAACCCAATTATAGGTTAAAACTAAGTGGTGTTTTAATGAATCTTTAATTAGATTGAAAAGATCGAAAATGGAGTACCACCAGTTTTGCTCTAGGCGATAGTTAAATCTTTAATTAGATTTGAACGTGAAATGGTAATTGAATTTACGATAACACCATGGTGTTAGATATGAAGTATAACCAGTTTTACTTCATGGGATGAATAGGTTGGGATTGGGAAATTAAAACAAATGATTACTTCGGTAAGGTTCGCTAATCCCGACTAGTTTGAATTGATATTCAAAAATAGATTAAAGAATAAATTCAAGAAATTTGTCTTGGATAAAATTAATGGGAACCTTTCCCTATGAAAGTGAAATTTAGAAACTAACTGTCGGTTAGCTAAGCAGAATGGTTTTCTGGATATTGATCTGATGTTGGTTTCGGCCTTCGGGGTGAATATTTGGGGAATTATTCTCTTGATTAATTTACGGTTAGTGACTGATGAATTGGAATGAGGCGTATGTTGTGTTTGTGTAACACCTATTTAAAATATACGCGAGTTATTCGGAAAGACCGGGTTTATCCCATTCTGAATAACTGATACGACGATAAGTCGAAGATGAAGACGGTGGTCGAAGACCGGAAGTCTTCACGTCGTTTGGATAATTATTGATGATCTTGATTGGGCTGTACACCCAAGAAGATGGAAACAGTTAGTGATCGTCCAGACGTACTTGGAGATCGATGGATATGCGGGGTACTAGGTGCCTCCGGTTTCGTTCAGACCCAGAACAGACTTGTAAATGGACTGTGTGTCTGACATTGGATTTTAGTCCGTGTGATTGATCTCTATTAAATATATATCTGTTTGGCGACGGAGAATTTATTCTTTTGCTTAACGCCCTTCTCTGAGACGTACGAGCTCAGGGGTTATATATTGATGGATATCAAATGCATGGAGTGAATTGCCTGTGTGGCATGCCTAAGTGGCAATTGATCGAGGCTTCTGTTGAAAAGAAAAGTCTTGTGGTGATGATCAAAGCACGACCTTTGTGGCGTAGCTTTGTGCAACGTTTACTTCGCGAGTTTCACACCTGGTATGAACCAAAAACGGGAGACGGACCTCAGGGAGGACTTGCGTTTCTTTCTAGCTAGAAGTGGCGTCTGTGGTTTTACACGCCCTGACGAGTTTGACTTATGTGGTTGTTGCTGTTGCGAGGCGCCTCGGTTATATCGGTTTCGGCCGATGCATTCTGGTCGGCAGACGGACCAGACTTACACCCCATAGGGTGGGGAAACGTAGTGTTCAGGCATAATAATCTACATCGGTGGACCGGCCCTGACGATCCAAGGCTTGCCTGTGCGCTTGCCTGAGGGGCGGGCTAGAGCGTCTCGAATCGGTTGAGGACTATCTTTTGCCTCGGTTCATAGACGGAAATCCAATTTCCAAATACGTGACTTTGCGATTTTGATTGTATAACCTATATATGGCGACATAGTGGTATGGGGCATTCATGCCGCCTATGATTGATACTTATGATTTGAAGTTGTTTACACACTATACACTTATAATAGTATCAAATGATTTCTTTTAAACGTATCAAGCATTCTTGGCTATTATAAGGTAAAAACCCTATCCCCCAGCTTGCGTTGCATTGTGTGATAGGACCTGGGTCTTATAATAGCTTCATTTTTCTTTATTTAGCATTGCGCTGTTGTTTTATGCACTGGTGTTCTTGGGAGGAAACCCGTTCCGTGTTATACGGCGTGGTCCCTTGATTTACCTATCTTTAAAATAAAGATTAATAACTGTTTTAGTTCTCACACCAGTCACATGACTGACCTGGATTGTTTTAACCTAAACTCTGGGTGCCCTTATTTTGACACGGGCGGCTAGTAGTTTTGGTTTTGCATATTTATATTCATAGGATCCTGGTTTACAGCTGGAACGATATCCGGAAAGCTTTGTATCCGTATATCTCCTTCTAGTTGTGTATTGTATTATTTTCCGCTGCGATGTATTTAAATGTAATTTAAATCTCTGATATTTCTGTGTTATATTTATTTGTTTATACTCTGTATATTCTTGTAATCTGATGCATTGTTGTAATATACAATGAAATGTTCTTTTGTCTGCGTTCTGATTTGTCGTGTCCTCAAACGATAGGGCGTTTCGAACGGTCTGGGTCGGTTTAGCGACTGGTTCGGATCGAGCAGAATTACTTCTCGTCACAAATTTATCTTGGATAAAATTAATGGGAACTTTTCCCTAAGAATGTGATTTTGTGAATAAGAGAATATTTTGAATTGTGAGGCGTTTGTGTGTTTGTGTAACATTTGTTTATTATATACGTGGGATATTCAGAAAGGCCGAGTTTATACCCATTCTGAATAACCGATTCGACGAGATGTCGAAGATGAAGACGGTGGTTGAAGACCGGAAGTCTTCACATCGTTTGGGTGATTACTGATGATCTCGATTGGGCTGTACACCCAAGATGAGGGAAACAGTTGGTTATCATCTAGACGTACTTGGAGATGGATAGATATGCGAGGAAAGTGCCTCCGGTTTCGTTCAGGCCCAGAACGAACTTGTAATTGGATTGTGTGTCTGACATTGGATTTTATTCTGTGTTGATTGATCTCTATTAAATATACATCTGTTTGGCGGCGGAGAATTTATTCTCTTGCTTAACGCCCTTCTCTGAGACGTACGAGCTCAGAGGTTGTATATCGATGGACATCAGTCGCATGGAGTGAATTGCCAGTGTGGCACGCGTAAGTGGCAATTGATCAAGGCTTCTGTTGAATAGCAAAGTCTTGTGGTTGATGATCAAAGCACGGCCTGTGTGGCGCAACTTTGTGTAAAACGTGAATTCGCGAGCCTCACACCTCGGTATGAGTCAAAAACGGGAGACGGACCCAAGGAGTGCACGACGTTTCTTTCTAGCTAGGGTGGTGTCAGTATCCTACCAGCCCTGACATTTATATACTTTTCACCTGTGTGGTTGTTGGATACGAGGCGCCTTGGATATAGGTCTGTAAGGACCGGGAAACGTGTGTTCAGGAATTGCCAATCCTCAAAAGTAAGAGAGGACCGGCCTTGGAGGTTCCAAAGGATCATAGTGGGGTCCTGAGGCATTTGCTAGAGTGTCTCGAATCGGAGAGGAGCTTGCCCCTTGCCTCGACTCATGACGGAAATCCAATTTCCAATACGTGATATTGCGGTTTTAATTGTAGAACTAGTATGGCGACATGATAGATGGTACCCATGCCGCCTATGATTGATATTTATGATTGAAATTGTTTTGACACTATACACTTATAATAGTATCAAATGATTTGTTTTAAATGTACCAAGCATTATTTGGCTATTATAAGGGAAAACCCTATCCTCCGGCTTGCGTTGCATTGTGTGATGGGACCTGGGTCTTATAATAGCTTCATTTTTCCAAAAAGCATTGCGCTGTTTTGTTATATGCACTAGTATTCTTGGAAGGAAACCCGTTCTATGTTATACGGCGTGGTCCCTTGAATTACTCTCTTTTAAAGTAAAGTTTTAAATAACTGTTTTAGTTCTCACACCAGTCACATGAATGACCTGGAGTTTATTGTTTTAACCTAAACTCTGGGTGCCCCTATTTTCCACACGGGCAGCTAGTAGTTTTGGTTTTGCAGATTTATATTCACAGGGTCCTGATTTATAGCTGGAACGATGCTCGGAAAGCTCTGTATCCGTGTATCACTTTCAGTTATGTTTTGTATATTTTTCTGCTGCTATGTAATTTATTGTAATCTCCAATATTCATCGAATGTATTTTATTCATTTATACTCTGTATATTCTTGTATCTGATGGAATTGTTGTAATAACAATGAAATGTTCTTCTGTTTGCGTTCTATTTTGTCTTGTCCTCAATTCTATCCGGGATTTCCTCATCGGGGAAGTTCGGGTCGTCTCACGATACATATCCCATTGTGTTCGGAATGGGGCTGAAACGCTATGGACGACAGGCGGTGGGCCTCGTTCCGAGGTCGAAATAAAAGTCAACTTTTATTGAAATATAAAAATTAATCCACCTTCTCTCTCCTCCTCCATACCATTACCCTCCCCATCACCGTTCGTTTCAGAATGAAATCAAAAGAAAAAAAACAACAAAGCCACGATCGGTCGTGACCTTCACCGCGCCGCCCCAGGTGGAGCTTCGACGCCGCGCCAAGCTCCGGCGAACTAGACCCTCTCCGTCGCTCCTCCCCATCCTCTCCTTCTTCCTCAGAAAAAAAACCGATCCCCTGTAAACACCAAAATATAGCTAGAATACATTGTTGTGAATTGGCATCAAAAATGTGATTTTTGTATATATATCAAAATTATGAATTTGAAACGTTAATCCACTAATTGATTGATGTTTGCGTTGTTTGATTATTGTTTGCCTAATGGAATTTTGAACCATTTAGCCTAATTGAATCAAATATCGAACTATATGGAAAATTTGTCGCATTTGCTTGCATATACATGTACTTACATTGAACAGGTCATAGCAAGGAGGCTAGAGCCGAAGAATAAAATTTGTTTGCCCGACAAATAGGTACATGTTTACTATAATTTACTGTTTTGTTTGGGTGATGATGATTTTATGAGCCTATTGGCTAGCCGCTTGGCTTTTTCTTTTTCTTTTTGAGATCAGAAGGCCTGTATGGCAATTTCGGGATTTTCCTGTTGCTCCCGGTGCAGGGGAGGTTATGGCAAAAAAATTCGAAAATTTAGGGTGTTAGCCAAATTTTCGAAAAATTTGAAAAGTTCTTAGAAACTGAAAAGTTGAAGAACTTAAGCCGTAGTCAAAATAATGGAAGTTGAGTTGATTTGTTAAACAACTATCGGCTTCGTTCCTTTTCGGCTTCCATTGTTACGTTCCTTTTCGGCCTTTGATTTAGAGAAGATTAGAATATCATCAATAAAAACCAGAACAAATTTATTCAATTAAATCACACATTGAACTGATTAGAAAATAGTTAGAAATATATACTTGTGCATTACATATGTTTGAACAGGAAATTGGATAGCTGTTGAGTAAAGATTTTATTTGCGTGCCCGACAAATAGGTAAACCTTAATGAGTTGGATGCGAAATATTATTATATCAACTCCTGTGAATGCCATTGGATGCAGAGTGCTGGTTATTCTGTGTGAAATAATAAACATCGCCATAGGATAGCAACAATTAATTTTGAACTACATTACATGGCATACTTCTGGAATATAGGCATACTTCATCATATACCACATAAGCATTTGGAGCTTGTGTGACGAGGTGGAAGATTTACCATACGAGCGAGAGGCTTGTATGGCGATGACTATATTTTACAGGTTGAACTGATGACTGATATGTACTATTTAAATTGTAATGATAAAATTGCCAGATTAATAAAAACCCCACACGGGTCTAGAGTTGACAATAATCACGTCTCTCTAGTTATTAGATACGACACATAGACTATTTATTTCCCACACGGGACGAGGTGACGAGGATTTATCCTCTGGAGCATTTAAAATACACACTCCCTCAGGCTTTGACAGTAATAATGAAATACGTACCCATTAATTACATTAATCATTATATCTCACATAAATGAAAGGCACGCATCTAGTTATAAATTAGTGAGGATCACTAAGTAATAATGAAATACGTACCCATCAGTTACATTAATCATTATATCTCACATAAATGAAAGTTACGTGTGCAGTTATAAATTATTGAGGATCACTAGTTAGTAATGAAATACGTACTCATTGGTAACATTGATCATTATATCTCACATAAATGGAAGACACGAGTCTAGTCATAAATTACTAAGGATCATTAGGTAATAATGAAATACGTACTCATTAGTTGCATTAATCATTATATCTCACATAAATGGAAGGTACGTGTCTAGTTATAAATTACTGAGGATCACTAGGAAATAATGAAATACATACTCATTAGTTGCATTAATAATTATTCTCACATGAATGGAAGGTGCGTGTCTAGTTATAAATTATTGCCACATGTCTAGTTATGAATTGCTGAGGATCATTAAGTAATAATGAAATACGTACCCATTAGTTACACTGATCAGTATATCTCACGTAAATAGTAGGTACTTGTCTAGTTATAATTACTGAGGCATGTGTCAAGGTATAATTTACTGAGGATCACTAGTTAATAATGAAATACATACTCATTAGTTGCATTAATCATTATATCTCACATAAATGGAACGTATGTGTATAGTTTTAAATTACTGAAGATCACTAAGTAATAATGAAATACGTATTTATTAGATACATTAATCATATTATATCTCAAATAAATGGAAGGTACGTGTCTAATTATAAATGAAAGATACATGTCTAGTTATAAATGGAAGGTACGTGTCCAGTTATAAATTTCTGAGGATCAGTAGGTAATAATGAAAAACGTACTCATTAGTAGCATTGAACATTATGTCTCACATAAATGGAAGGTATGTGTATAGTTTAAATTACTGGAAATCACTAAGTAATAATGAAATATGTACTCATTAGTTACATTAATCATTATACCTCTCATATACGAAAGGCACGTGTCTAGACTAAGGATCACTAGGTTATAATGAAATACATACTCGTTAGTTACATTAATCATATTATATCACACATAAATGGAAGTTACACATCTAGTTATAAATTATTGAGGTTCACTAGGTAATAATGAAATACGTACCCATTAGTCACATTAATCATTATATCTCACATGAATGGAAGGTACATGTCTAGTTTTAAATTGCTGAGAATCACTTGTCCAGTTATAAATGGAAGGCACGTGTCTAGTTATAAATTACTGAGGATCACTAGGTAATAATGAAATACATACTCATTAGTTACATTAATCATTATATCTCACATAAACGGAAGGTATATGTCTAGTTATAAATTACCAACGATAACTAGTTAATAATGAAATACATACTCATTAGATACATTAATCGTTAGATCTCACACAAATGGAAAATACGTATCTACTTATAAATTACCGAGGATCACTAGATAATAATGAAGTACATACTCATTAGTTACATTAATTGTTATATTTCACATAAATGGAAGGCACTGTCTAGTTGTAAATTACTGAGAATCACTAGGCAATAATGAAATACGTACTCATTAGTTACATTAATCATTATATCTCACATAAATGGAAGGTACGTGTCCAGTTATAAATTACTGAAGATCACTATGTAATAATGAATCACGTGCTCATTAGTTACATTATTCATTATTAATTACTGAGGATCATTACGTAGTAATAAATTACATACCCATTAGTAACATTAATCATTATATCCCACATAAATGTAAGGTACGTGTCTAGTTATAAATTACTGTGGATCACTAGGTAATAATGAAATATTTGCTCATTAGTTACATTAATCTTCATAACTCGCATAAATGGAAGGCACTTGTCTTATTATAAATTTCCGAGGAACACTAGGTAATAATGAAATACGTACTCATTACTTATAGAAATCAAGATATCTCTCATAAATGGAAGGCAAATGTCTATTTATAAACTACTGAGGATCATTAGGTAATTGTAACACCCCGTATTTCTGTTAACACTAAAGTAACTAATTAAAGAATAATTAATTTTAAATGTGAGAATTAAGGGAAAACGGGTTACGCCATTGTGTTCGTCACGGAATTCCGGTTGAGATAGAGTCCGAGTTTGCGTGAATTGGACTTCTTATGAAGAAGTTATGGTTGTCGAAAGTTCCCAGGAGAATTTAAAATTCAAATTTAAACTCAAAATTCGATTCAGACTCGGAACTGGGCAGGGCAGGAATTTTTCCTGCCAAGGCCAGGTCGACTAGGGGGTCGACCCTAGTGTCGACCTCCCCCCTATAGGTCGACCTGGGGGTCGACCTAGGGGTCGACCTGGGTTTCGAACTATCCCCCTCGGGCAGTTTTGAACAGAGGCCCAATCTGGTCTGTTGATAAGTCATTAGGGCTGAGTTGGCTGGTTTGACGGTTCAGGTTGCTTCTAGGTTAATCG
Organism: Allium sativum; assembly: GCA_030737875.1. Classification (NCBI taxonomy): domain Eukaryota; kingdom Viridiplantae; phylum Streptophyta; class Magnoliopsida; order Asparagales; family Amaryllidaceae; genus Allium; species Allium sativum. Next base: position 851,780,408 of record CM060919.1, read on the forward strand.
GATGGCCTAAATTAATCCTAATCTCTATATAAACACATGAGGCTCAAACCCTAAACCTAATCAAAATTAAATCAATGGCCGTCATGCTGTCTCTCCGCAACCTAGAGTAGCCGCCGCCAACTAGAAGCCAAGAGAAGCTAATCAACTCAACTTAATTCAATTCAATTCAAAAACAACGAATTTGTCTACATCAAGGCGAGCTAATTCAAATATAGAATACAGATCCCAGAACTCAAGACCTTCTCTAAGTTGTGAGTTCGGTTTCTTTAACAAGATAATTAAAAAGTTAATTAGGTTAATACGTAATTTGGGTTTTATGGTTATGCTTGTGAATCATTGGAAAATGTGATAATTTGTGAATATGTGTTAATTGTTCATGATGTAAGTTACATGCTAGTTTTGTTAACCTATGCCCAAATCACCTATGTTCATCATGATCCATCCTATGATATTATTTTATATGTGAATATGGGTGTAAAGTTTTATGCAAGTTTATACCTTTAGGCTTGGAACTATGACATACACCGTTTATGCAAGTTTATACCTTTAGGCTTGGATCTATGACATACACCGTTTATGCAAGTTTATACCTTTAGGCTTGGAACTATGACATACACCGTTTATGCAAGTTTATACCTTTATGCTTGGATCTATGATATACACCGTTTATGCAAGTTCACACCTTTTTAGGTCTATGCTTAGATTCATGACATCACAAAGTTTATGCAAGTATGTTGTAAATTCTCATGTGCAAGTTAGGCCTATTTTTGTGTGTTATGTAAATTTGTGGCGTTTTTCCCTTTTCATGTGTTAGACTATTTCTTAGTCTGTTATATATTTTATGTGAATAAGCGACGCGGGGGATTTATGGGAAAATATTGATTATACACATAATTGTGAATTGGCATGTTATGGCCTAAAAAGGCATATGTGTAATTGGAAACATTAATTGGTAAGATTGATGTAAATTATGGACATAAAGATAATTGGAATTTATTAACAAATTTGATTAGGGATAATTAATCCAAATTTGGGGTGAAAAGATTATACATAATAATCAATGCCCAGGACACGAGGTTGGACTCAATTGCGGTGTAAGACTGCCCGAACCCGCCCGACAAATCCAGCAACCACAGATGGTTGCCCAATGTGAGATGTCATAGGCCCAATCTAAATGTGTGACAATTGTACATGAGGTTAGGCCCGTTTGTGGTGTAAGACTGCCCGGACCTACCCGGAAAATCCAGCAACCACAAAAGGGTAGCCTAATGTGAGAGGTCCTACAGGGTTGCAGTAGTAATAAATTAAGTAACACTTAACCAAAGAAAACATGTGGTGAGACATGGGGGTTAAGTGGGTGACATGTGGAAATACGAATAGTAATACTTAACCTAGTTGAACATGTAAGTGGACATGAATAAGAAAGAGTTAAGTAGGAATTTCTAGAGGGGACCAAGCTTAGGTGGAAAGCTTGAGTCAAACATGGGGGACCTTTTCAGACCAGTAACCCATTAAGTATCTTTGTTGGCTCGACCCAAGTCGAGGACGGGACACGCATACTGGGTCTGATTTTAAGAGGTCAAAACGGGTTAGCGGTGGCAATGCAAGTCCAACGGGGTCATGTGCGTGCATGGGCCCGGGCTGGTAGGTAAGACGTTGTTGCATCGTGTAGGTATAAGTTGTGCATCTCCGCTGTATTGGGTTGCCAATTTGGGGAGTGATACACCCCACTGTGGGACCAACACGGGTATCTATGAGTTAGGGAGCCGATCGATATGGGGGGAGCGGGTACACCTAGTGTAGATAGGGCAGGCGACACTATGTAAACATCTAGGGATACACTAAACTACCATTTTGATTTCTAAGTTCAGCAGGTGGGATCAACCTTTTAGAGTAATTGGTGTGGTGCAGTGTAGTAATTATCTTGTAGTGTTTAGGAGCGCCTTTAACGTTATCTATGTTGGTCCTATTTCCTTTGTTGTTTGGTCCTGCCATTTATTCACAATCATTTCCTTATTTACCAGCTTATACCTTACTCTGATTACTTTAATGATTATATTATTGAAGTTATTGGACTCGCCAGATTTTATGTCTGACCCCTTTGTTTCCACCTCTTTTCTTCCTTCCCCCCAGGTTCTCAGGGTGGGCCTAGTTCAAGTGGAGCTTGATTTGGACTGCTTTGTCTCTCTTTTTGGAAGCACTTGGATTTGCTGAAGTAAAGTTCAGCTCTTTTTATTTATGGCTATTTTTATGTTGGGTTATGTCCTTTATTTTATGTACTCGGACTTATTTGTCAAGATGGATAGTAAGTGTATTTGGTTTTGTAGTTGGTTTTGATATGATGTAACCAAACTATTTTTCTCCGCTGCAATAAATGTTGTTTTTGTTTTATTTTCCAAGTACCATTATGTTATCTGTCTTGTTTACATTTCTGGTCTATACACTAACAATGCTCCATCAAAGTAAAGGCATTCCCTTTGTGAGTGACCTTAATGGAGGTGGGGTGTCACACGTGGTATCAGAGCTGAAGGTTACCAGAACAGATAAGATATTTTGAAAAACTATTTTTCAAAAAGCATTTTTATAAAGAAATATATTTTAAGGAGAATATTTTTTTAAGAGAAAGTTTGTTTTAAAAACGTAAACCCCAAGAGCCATATATCTTTCCATCGATTCCTTGTCTTGAATCTTTACTTTTTTGTTTTAGTATGTCTGGGGATCTTAATCTTCCTGAGGGCATGCCAGTACCTGGCTGGTTCAGACGGTACCTTGAGGCTAGGGCCAACACCCCAGGCCCAGCAGACGTTCCTCCTCCCCCAGCTGCACCTATTCCTCCTCCTCCTCCCCCTCCTCGTGTTGATACCTTTGCCAAGATATGTAAGGACTTTAGGGAAATGGGTGGAAAATCTTTTAACGAGTCAGAGATGTTTGTGGAGGCCCGAAATTGGCTTAAGGAGGTAGAAGAGTTATTTGGAATTTTTGAAGTAGAAGATTGAAGGAAAATCCAATTGGCTGCTTGGTTAATGAAGGACGAAGCCTCGTTTTGGTGGGAGGTTACTAATGAGAGCGCCCAGTTGAGACATGGGCTGATTTTAGACTTAGGTTCGAAGCTAAATTTCTCTCAAGGGCTGAAGGGAATCTATACATGGAAAGGTTTTTAGCGTTGAAGCAAGGGAATCTATCAGTGAAAGAGTACGTCAACAAGTTCAATCAGTTGGCGAGGTTTGGCTCGGACTTGGTGAATATACCCGAAAAGAAGGCCCTGAGATTTGTTAAGGGTTTGAATGAGCCGCTTCATGGGTTGGCTATGACCCACATTCCGATGGAGGCCACCTTTGAGAGACTAGTTGACATTGCGCTTATGCATGAAGAGGAGAAAGGCGCCAATGCTAATAAGGCACCCAAGAAGAAAGGGGATCAAAGGAAACCACAACAACAACATCAACAGCAGAACAAGAAGGGTGGTAATAACAATAAAGACAAGGGAAAGAAGGGGTGCTTTAAATGTGGGACACCAGGCCATCTAAGCAAAGACTGCAGGAAGAAAAAGAAGACTGGTTGTTTCCACTATGGCGAAGCGGGACTTCTGATTAAGGACTGCCCGAAGAAAGGACAGAGGGCAGGGTCTACTTTTGGAGGGCAGGTTCAGGCTCTCATAACACCAGGGCAGGCAAGAGGGCAGATTCAGGCTCTTATGGCCCCACCACTACAAGAAAGAGGTAGAACTATTTCCGTTGAAAGCTTATTTATGTTTTTGATTATCCTGTTCGCACACTCTTTGATTCTGGCGCATCAAATTCCTTTATATCTAATGCTTTAGTTGAGTCACTACACCTAGACACCAGTATAGTAGAGGATCCCTTAGTTGTTTCAAATCCAATTGGGGGCTCAGCCTAGTTGTCTGTGATTTGTTTAGATTTGAAAATTTCTATACTTAGCGTTGGGTTTAGATGTGATGTTTATGTTTTGGGCTTCACGAGCTATGGGCTAATTCTAGGCATGGATTGGTTATCCAGTAATGGTGCCATCCTAGATTGTCAAAAGAGAGTGGTTAGGCTCCTGACTCGTTTTGGTAACACTCTCGAAATTTCTTGTAATCCCATGAATTCTGTTATGCTAAGTTATCTAGAATCGCTTGATGCGGCGGTTGAGAATCTGCAGTCCTTAGAGTGGTCCGTGAATATTCGGATGTGTTTGAGGAAGTAGAAGGCTTTCCTCCGAAGTGGGATATAGATTTCCGCATTTACCTCGTTGATAACGCAAAACCTATTGCCTTACCCGTTAGAGACATGGCTCCAAGAGAGAGAAAGAAGCCCAGTAAGCAAGTTAAGGAGCTGCTAGAAAAAGGGTTTATAAGGTGGAGAATTTCTAAATGGGGTGCTCCAGTGGTATTCGCAACCAAAGAGGATGGTTCACTTCGCCTATGTGCTGATTATAGGGAGCTGAACAAGCTGACAAAGAAGAATAGGTACCCACTGCCAAGAAAAGACGATTTGTTCGACCAGCTTATAGGTGCAACAGTTTTCTCCTAATTAGATTTAGCTACCGGGTTTCATCAGCTAAGAGTGGCTGAAGATAGCATTGATAAGACCGCGTTTAGAACCCCGGATGGTTTCTTTGAATGGCTTGTCATGCCTTTCGGCTTGACAAATGCACCTGCCTATTTCGTCGATTTGATGAGTAGGGTATTCCGGGAATTCCTCAATAAGTTTGTGGTGGTATTCGTAGACGATATTTTTATTTTCTCGAAGAATAAGGAAGAGCATGCTTTGCATTTAAGGGAAGTCATGGATACTCTCCGTGCACATCAGTTGAAAGCTAAATTCTCCAAGTGCCACTTTTAGAGAGAAGAAGTAAGATTTCTTGGACATGTGGTGTCCAAAGAGGGGTTAGATGTGGACCCCGCTAAAGTAGTTGCAGTACAAGATTGGAAGGTTCCGCGGAATGCAACCAAAGACCGAAGTTTTCTTGGGCTAGCAGGCTTTTATCGCATGTTCATTAAGGACTTTGCAAAAATCTCAGCTCCACTTATAAAGTTAACGAAGAAGAACCTGACTTTCACTTGGGATTTGGATTGCGATATTGCTTTCCAACGTTTGAAGAGGGCTCTGATAACAGCCCCAATTTTGACATTACCGGATAGGAGTAAGATGTCTACAGTATACACAGATGCATGCTGTAAGGGACTAGGCGCTGTCCTAATGCAAGAAGGGAAGGTAGTAGCTTATGGAGGAAGGCAGTTGAAAGTACATGAGAAAAACTACCCAACCCACGATCTAGAATTGGCAGCCATCGTTTTCGCGCTTAAGTCTTGGCGCCATTATCTCTTAGGTGAGAAATTTGAATTGTATACTGGCCATAAATCGTTGAAGTATCTTTTCTCGCAGAAAGATCTTAATCTAAGGCAGTAAAGATGGATGGAGTTTATCGCCTCATACGACTTTGAGATCTCCTACACTCCGGGCAAGGGCAATGTAGTGGCGGATGCCTTGAGTAGAAAGAAGCTGACCTTGAGTCCTCTCTTTGTAGAAAGGTGCTTGTCTAGTTATAATTACTGAGGCACATGTCTAGTTACAAATTACTGGGGATCACTAGGTAATAATGAAATACGTACTCATTAGTTGCATTAATCATTATATCTCATGAAAATGGAAGGTACGTGTATAGTTTTAAATTACAGAGGATAACTAGGTAATAACGAAATATGTAATCGTAATTACCTAGTCATAATAATATATTTATTATCACATAAATGGAAGGTACATGTCTAGACTGAGGATTACTAGGTAATAATGAAATACACACTCATTAGTTACATTAATCTGTATATATCACATAAATAAAAGGTACGTGTCTAGTTATAAATTACTGGGGATCACTAGGCAATAATGAATACATGCTCATTAGCTACATTAATCTTTATAACTCACATAAATGGAAGGCAAGTGCCTAGTTATAAATGGAAGGCACGTGTCTAGTTATAAATGGAAGGTACGTGTCTAGTTATTGAGGATCACTTGTCTAGTCATAAATGGAAGGCACGTGTCTAGTTATAAATTGCTTAGTAACACTAGGAAATAATGAAATACGTACTCATTAGTTACATTAATCATTATATCTCATATAAATGGAAGGCACATGTCTAGTTATAAATGGAAGATTTGTGTGTAGATACAAATTACTGAGGATCACTAGGTCATAATGAAATACGTACTCATTAGTTACATTGATCATTATATCTCACATAAATGGAAGGTACGCATCTGGCTATAAATTATTGAGGTTCACTAGTTACATTAATCATTATATCTCTCATAAATGGAAGGTACGCATCTAGTTATAAATTATTGTGGATCACTAAGTAATGATGAAATACGTACCCATTAGTTACATTAATCATTATATCTCACATAAATGAACGTTACGTATCTAGTCATAAATTGTTGAGGATCACTAGGAAGTTATGAAATAAGTACTCATTAGTTACATTGATCATTATATCTCTCATAAATGGAAGACACGAGTCCAGTTATAAATTACTGAGGATCATTAGGTAATAATGAAACACGTACTCATTAGTTGCATTAATCATTATATCTCACATAAATGGAAGGTACGTGTCTAGTAATAAATTACTGAAGATCACTAGGTAATATTGAAATACATACTCATTAGTTACATTAATCGTTATATCTCACATGAAGGAAAGTACGTGTCTAGTTATAAATTATTACCTAGATAATAAATGGAAGGCACATGTCTAGTTATAAATTGTTGAGGATCACTCGGTAATAATGAAATACGTACCCATTAGTTACATTGATCATTATATTTCACATAAATGGAAAGTACTTGTCTAGTTATAATTACTAAGGCACGTGTCTAGTTATAATTTACTGAGGATCACTAGGTAATAATGAGATACGTACTCATTAGTTGCATTAATCATTATATCTCATATAAATGGAAGTTACGTGTCCATTTATAAATTATTGAGGATCATTAGGTAGTAATGAAATATGTACTCGTTAGTTAAATTAATCATTATATCTCACGAAAATTGAAGATACATGTATAGTTTTAAATTACTGTGGATAACTAGGTAATAATTAAATAAGTGCTCATTTGTCACATTAATCATTATATTTCACATAAATGTAAGGCACGTGTCTAACTATAAATGGAAGGTACATGTCTGGTTATAAATTACTGTGGAACACTAGTTTGACCATAAATATGTGTTTATGTATCAGTCAAACTCACAGATCATGACTATACAAAGCAAAGTCATGTTTATCTAAGGGATCCAAACTACTATCATTAAAAATTCTTAGCAGTCTCCTATTTTTTCATACAAAATGTGCATGTTATATTAGTCCATGCAACTGAGTAAACGTGCGATCTTCGGCATTGCTGCATACAAGTATAGTTTATTCCATATGCATATGTTGTCATTACATATTTTAACTTACTTTTAGTTTAATAACATTAAAGGTTAATACATTGGTTTGAGTTATATGATAAAATTCAACTTTTTCAATGCCCTTCTATGTAGAAAAGAACATGGTTTTGAGTTATACAATATTATCCTAATGAAAAAAAAAATGAATATTCAATGATAGTTGTTAATACATCGTATAGCGAAAACCTGTGTGCGTAGCATGTGTTCACACTTGTTATATATTTGTGTTCATGTTTGAAATAGTATTAACAAAAAAGATGAACAAAACCACGTTTGAATACATCAAATTAAGTACCTGACACAGGAATAAAAAACAGTTGGATGTTTTTACCAGCCAAGGAATGGTATTGTACCACCATATCAACTCTACAAATGAATAACATGTGCTACAATGTACACATTACATATGGCTTTGGTAAAGAAAAATATGAAGTTTTAATTATCGAAATAAATTACTATGTGGATGAGATAATAATGATGACATGTAATTGCACCGATAAATTACATAACATTTGCAATTATCTATTTGGTTGTAGCTGGCTTGTCCACAACAAGAAAATTCAGAGTTCAAGTCACACTCCAGTATTCTGATGATGGTCGTGACATAATTTGGTCTAAATTTCACTTCTGAACTACCATAAATCTTAACACCTACACACGCATATATACTACTAACAGAAATATAGAAACTAACACACTATTATCAAAACAAACAAAATTTGTTTGTAAGTGAGCAGGGATTAAAGGAAAATGCTGATTTTGACTAAATGGGGATAAAGGAAAAAATGTGCACATAGCCAAAGTTTTAATCATGGTGCAAGTGTTATTTCACACCACCACCTAGAATTGATACTTGATGTTAATTTTTATCCACAGTGCGCGCTATAGTGCGTATAGCGACAAATAGTGCACAACACAGTGCTTGCACGGTTGTACTTATAAAAGCGCAAGGGTTCCCAATGGTGCAAAAATGGCATATTATTTTATCATCGCGCAAAATAGTGCATTGTTCTAAATAGCACGCTATTTTGTTTTAGTCCCTTTTTTAAATGTGTGGACAAAGAATTAAGCCATAAATGGCATGCTATTGCATTTATAATGACTTACAGGAAAAATGCCATAGATTATGACTCGAAAGAAGAAATTGATGTGAGGATCACTAGGTAATAATGAAATACGTACTCATTAGTTGTAGTAATCATTGTATCGAAGTTATGTGCCTAGTTATAAATTATTGAGGATCACTTGGTAGTAATGAAATACTTACTCATTAATTACATTGATCACTATATCTAACATAAATGGAAGGCATGTGTCTATTTATAAATTACGGAGGATCACTTAATAATGAAATACATACACATTAGTTGCATTAATCATTATATCTCACATAAATGGAAGGTATGTGTCTAGTAATAAATTACTAAGGATCGCTTGGTAATAATGAAATACATAGTCATTACTTACATTAATCATTATATCTCACATAAATGGAAGGTACGTGTCTAGTTATAAATTATTACCTAGTTAATAAATGGAAGACATGTGTCTAGTTATAAATTACTGAGGATCACTAGGTAATAATGAAAAACGTACCCACTAGTTACATTAATCATTATATCTCACATAAATGGACGGTACTTGTCTAGTTATAATTACTAAGGCACGTGTCTAGTTATAAAGTACTGATGATCACTAGGTAATAATGAAATACATATCAATAGTTGCATTAATCATTATATCTCACATAAACGGAAGTTACGTGTCTAGTTATAAATTATTGGGGATCGCAAGGTAGTGATGAAATACGTACTCATTAGTTACATTAATCATTATATCTCACAAAAATGGAAGGTATATGTATAGTTTTAAATTATGGAGGATAACTAAGTAATAGTTAAATATCTGCTCATTAGTCACATTAATCATTATATCTCACATATATGTAAGGCACGTGTCTAATTATAAATGGAAGGTATGTGTGTAGTTATAAATTACTAAGGAACACTAGGTTGATCATAAATATGTGTTTGTGTATAGGTCAAACTTACGGATCGTGACTATACAAAGCAAAGTCATGTTTATCTAAGCGGTCCAAACTACTATCATTAATAATTATTAGAGGTCTCCTAATTTTTCAAACAATAATGTGCATGTTATATTATTCCATGCAACTGAGTAAACATGCAATCTTCGGCCTTGCTGTATACAAGTACAGTTTGTTCCATAGGCATATGCTGTCACCGCATATTTTAACTTACTTTTGGTTCAATAACATTGAAGGCTAATACATTGGTTTGAAATATATAATAAAATTTGACTTTTTCTATGCCCTTCTGTGTAGAAAAGAGCGTTGGTTTGAGTTATAAAAAATTATCCTAATGAAAAAAAAAAGAATATTCGATGATAGTTGTAAATACATCATATAGTGAAAACCTGTGTACGTAGCACGGGTTTACACTGGTTATATATTTGTGTTCATTTTGAAATAATATTAACAAAAAACTGAACAAAACCGCCTTTGAATACATCAAATTAAGTACCTGACACAGGAATCAAATAACAGATGTATGTTTTTACCAGCCAAGAAATGGTACTGTGCCACCATATCAACTCTACAAATGAATAACATGTGCTACAATGTACAGGTTGCATATGGCCATGGTAAAGAAAAATATGAAGCTTTATCATCGAAATAAATTGCTGTGTGGATGAGATAATAATGATGATGCGTAATTGCATCGATAAATTACATAACATTTGCAATTATCTATATGGTTGTGGATGGCTCGTCCACAAAAAAAAAAAAATTCTAGAGTTCAAGTCACACTCCAGTATTTCGATGATGGTCGTGACATAATTTGGTCTAGATTTCACTTTTGACTTAACATAAATCTTAACACCTGCACACACACATATACTACCAACAGAAATATAGAAACTAACACACTATTATTAAACAAACAAAATTTGTTTGTAATGAACAAGGATTATAGGGAAAAAGTGTGCACATAGCCAAAGTTTTAATCACGGTGCAAGTGTTATTTGACACCACCACCTAGAATGGATATTGATGTTAATATTTCCCCACCAGCGCACACTATAGCGACAAATAGCGCATAGCGCAGTGCTTACGCTATTGTACTTATAAAAGCGCAAGGGTTCCCAATAGCGCAAGATAGCACATTGTCCTAAATAGCACGCTATTTTGTTTTATTCTCTTTTTTTAATGTGTAGGCAAGGAATTACGCCCAAAATTGCATGCTATTGCATTTATAATGACTTAGAGGAAAAAAAGGAAAAGCGCTGTAGAGTATGACTCGAAAGAAGAAATTAACGTGAGGATCACTAGGCAATATTGAAATACGTACTTGGTAGTTGCATTAATCATTATATCTCACATAAATGGAAGTTACGTGTCCAGTTATAAATTATTGAGGATCACTAGGTAGTAATGAAATATGTACTCATTAGTTACATTGATCATTATATTTCACTTAAATAGTAGGCACGTGTCTAGTTATAAATTACTGAGGATCACTAGGTAATAATGAAATACGTACTCATTTGTTGCATTAATCATTATATATCACATACATGGATGACACGCGTCTAGTTATAAATTACTGAAGATAACTTGGTAATAATGAAATACATACTCATAAGTCGCATTAACCATTATATCTCACATAAATGGACGACATGTGTCCAGTTATAAATTACTGAGGATCGCTTGTCTAGTTATAAATTGAGGGCACGTGTCTAGTTATAAATTACTGAGGATCATTATGTAATAATAAAGTACGTTTTCATGAAAATAAGATTATTCAGGTCGTGGGATTCGTACCCACCACCTACTACACTGAATAATAGAATTCATACAAAGGAAAAAAAGTCAGAAGTGGGATTCGTACCTACGACCTCTTTCGAAGACCAGAACCGTTGTCTGGCGCCTTAGACCACACGGCCATATTGACTAGCTGATCATGAAAATAAGATCAAACGAAAATAATATATGACGTCCACAATAACAAAATTCTAATAATAAAAAGTTAAACGCTATTCATGCATACAATAACAAAGCATAGTAATTATATTATGTTTTTAAATTGTTAAAACATAGTCAGTTGTTTATCTAAATCATAACCATTAATTATAATTGAAACGATCATCAATTGTCTTCTTTCGAGTCATACTCTATGGCTTTTTTTCTCTGAGTCATTATAAATCCAATAGCATGCTATTTTAGGCTTAATTCTTTGTCCACACATTTAAAAAAGAGACAAAAATAAAATAGCGTGCAATTTAGAACAATGCGCTATTTTGCGGATGATAAAATAGCGCGCTATTTTTGCGCTATAGGGAACCCTTGCGCTTTATAAGTACAATAGCGCAAGTACTGCGCTATGCGTTATTTGTCGCTATATGCACTATAGCGCGTGCTGGTGGGAAATATTAACATCAAGTATCAATTCTAGGTGGTTGTGTGAAAATACACTTGCACCGTGATTAAAACTTTGGCTATGTGCACACTTTTTTCCTTTATCCCCATTCAGTTAAAATCAATTTTTTTCCTTTAATCCTTGTTCATTTACAAACAAATTTTGTTTGTCTAATAATAGTTTGTTAGTTTCAATATTTCTATTAGTAGTATATGTGCTTGTGTAGGTGTTAAGATTTATGTTAAGTCAGAAGTGGAATTTAGGCCAAATTATGTCATGACCATCATCGGAATACTGGAGTGTGACTTGAACTCTGAAATTTTTATGCTGTGGACAAGACACAACCATATAGATAATTTCACATGTTATGTAATTTATCGGTGCAATTACATGTCATCATTATTATATCATCCACACAGTAATTTATTTCGATGATTAAAGCTTCATATTTTTCTTTACCAGGCCCATATGCAAACTGTACATTGTAGCATATGTTATTCATTTGTAGAGTTGATATGGTTGCATAATACCATTTCTTGGCTGGTAAAAACATACATCTGTTATTTGATTCCTGTGTCTGGTACCTAATTTGATGTATTCAAAGGTTGTTTTTTTAATCTTTTTTGTTAATATTATTTCAAACATGAACACAAATATATAACAAGTGTGAACCCATGCTACGTACACAGGTTTTCGCTATACGATGTATTTACAACTATCATTGAATATTCATCTTTTCTCTTTAGGATAATATTGTATAACTTAAACCAATGTTCTTTTCTACATAGAAGGGCATAGCAAAAGTTGAATTTTATTATATAACCCAAACCAATGTATTTTCCTTCAATGTTATTAAACTAAAAATAATTTAAAATATGCGATGACAACATATGCCTATGGAACAAGTTGTACTTGTATACAACAATGCTGAAGATCGCATGTTTACTATAACACCCCTAAGTCCCATATCGTGGAAGCCTGTGTGAAGTGGGTACTCATATAGTAGATCCCATCTCTTACTAACGCCGAGACCTTTTGAGGAACAAAACCCCACACCTATAAGGCAGCTAAGTTGGGGACAATATCTTGTGCGAATGGAGGTAAGGGCTGTTATAGTGGTATTAGAGCCAATACCCAGCCGGAATTGTGGCTCCTGTGTGGATCACAACGCCTGGGTGAGGAGGTTGTGATCCAACGGGGATGTTGGGCTCCGTAGGAGGGGAGAATGTAACACCCCTAAGTCCCACATCGTGGAAGACTGTGTGAAGTGGGCTGTTACAATGGTATCAGAGCCAATACCCAGCCGGAATTATGGCTCCGATGTGGACCACAGCGCCTGGGTGAGGTGTTTGTGAGAAAACAGGGACGTTGGGCTATGTAGGAGGGGAGAATGTAACACCTCTAAGTCCCACATCGTGGAAGCCTGTGTGAAGTGGGTACTTATATAATAGAGCCTATCTCTTACTAATGCCGAGGCTTTTTGAGGAACAAAACCCCACACCTATATGGTGGATATGTAGGGGACAATATCTTGTGCGAACGGAGGTGCGGGCTGTTATAGTGGTATCGGAGCCAATACCCAACCAGAATTGTGGCTCCTGTGTGGAGCACAACGCCTGGGTGAGGAGTTTGTGAGCCAACAGGGACGTTGGGCTCTGTAGGAGGGGAGAATGTAACACCCCTAAGTCCCACATCATGGAAGCCTATGTGAAGTAGGCTGTTACAGTGGTATCAGAGCCAATACCCAGCCGGAATTGTGGCTCCTATGTGGACCACAGTGCCTGGGTGAGGTGTTTGTGAGCCAACGGGGACGTTGGGCTCTGTAGGAGGGGAGAATGTGACACCCCCTAATTCCCACATCGTGGAAGCCTGTGTGAAGTGGGTACTTATATAGTAGAGCCCGTCTCTTACTAATGCCGAGGCCTTTTAAGGAACAAAACCCCATACCTATACGGTGGCTACATTTACTATGTTGCATGGACTAATACAACATGCACATTTTTGTTTGAAAAAATAGGAGACCGCTAAGAATTTTTAATGATAGTAGTTTGGATTGCTTAGATAAACATGACTTTGTTTTGTATAGTCACGATCTGTGAGTTTGACCTATACACAAAAAGATATTTATGGTCAACCTAGTGTTCCTCAGTAATTAATAACTATACATGTACCTTCCATTTATATTTAGACACGTGCCTTACATTTATGTGAGCTATAATGATTAATGTGACTAATGAGCACCTATTTAATTATTACCTAGTTGTCCTCAGTAATTTAAAACTATACACGTACCTTACATTTTTGTGAGATATAATGATTAATGTAAGTGATCCTAAATAATTTATAGCTAGACACGTAACTTCCATTTATGTGAGATGTAATGATTAATGGAACTAATGAATACACATTTCATTATTATTTAGTGATCCTCAGTAATTTATAACTAGACACGTGCCCCTGTAATTATAACTAGGCAAGTACCTTCCATTTATGTGAGATATAATGATTAATTAACTAATGGGTATGTATTTTACCATTACCTAGTGATCCTCAGTAATTTATAACTAGACATGTGCCTTCCATTTATTAACTAGGTAATAATTTATAACTAGACACGTACCTTCCATTTATGTGAAATATAATGATTAATGTAACTAATGAATATGTATTTCATTATTTCCTAGTGATCATCAACAATTTATAACTAGACATGTACCTTCCATTTATGTGAGACATAATGACTAATGCCACAAACGAGTAAATATTTCGTTATTACCTAGTGATCCTCGGTAATTTATAAATAGTCACGTGTCTTCCATTTATGTGAGATATAATGATCAATGTAACTAATGAGTATGTATTTCATTACTACCTAGTGATTCTCAATAATTTATAGCTGGATGCGTAACTTCCATTTATGTGATATATAATGATTAATGCAACTAATGAGTACGTATTTCATTATTACCTAGTGATCCTCACATCAATTTCTTCTTTCGAGTCATACTCTGCTACGTTTTTCCTCTGAGTCATTATAAATGCAATAGCATGCTATTTTGGGCGTAATTCTTTGCCCACACATTTATAAAAAGAGACAAAAACAAAATAACGTGCTATTTAGGACAATGCGCTTTGCACGATGAAAAAATAGCGCGTTATTTTTGCGCTATTGGGAACACTTGCGCAATTATAAGTACAATAGCGCAAGCACTGCGCTATGCGCTATTTGTCGCCATACGCACTATAGCGCAAGCTGGTTGGGAAATATTAACATCAATATCAATTCTAGGTGGTGGTGTGAAATAACACTTGCACCATGATTAAAACTTTGGCTATGTGCACACTTTTTTCCTTTATCCTCATTCAGTCAATATCAGCTTTTTACCTTTAATCCCTATTCATTTACAAACAAATTTTGTTTGTTTAATAATAGTCTGTTAGTTTCTATATTTCTGTTAGTAGTATATGCGCGTGTGTAGGTGTTAAGGTTTATGTTAAGTCACAAGTGAAATTTACACCAAATTATGTCACGACCATCATCGAAATACTGGAGGGTGACTTGAACTCTGATTTTTTTTTTTGTGGACGAGCCAGCCACAACCATATGGATAATTGCAAACGTTATGTAGTTTATCAGTGCAGCTACGTATCATCATTATTATCTCATCCACACAGTAATTTATTTCGATGATTAAAGCTTCATATTTTTCTTTACTAGGGCCATATGCCACCTGTACATTGTAGCACATGTTATTCATTTTTAGAGTTGATATGGTGGCACAGTACCATTTCTTGGCTGGTCAAAACATACATCTGTTATTTAATTCCTATGTCAGATACTTAATTTGATGTATTCAAAGGTGGTTTTGTTCAGCTTTTTTGTTAATATTATTTCAAACATGAACACAAATATATAACAAGTGTGAACCCATGCTACGCACATAGGTTTTCGCTATACCATGTATTTACAACTATCATTGAATATTCATTTTTTTCATTAGGGTAATATTGTATAACTCGAACCAACGTTCTTTTCTACATAGAAGGGCATAGCAAAAGCTGAATTTTATTATATAACTCAAACCAATGTATTAGCCTTTAGTGTTATTAAACTAAAAATAAGTTAAAATATGCGATGACAACATATTACTATGGAACAAACTGTACTTGAATACAGCAAAGCCAAGATCGCATGTTTACTTAGTTGCATGGACTAATATAACATTCACATTTTTTGTTTGAAAAAATAGGAGACCGCTAAGAATTTTTAGTAATAGCAGTTTGGATCGCTTAGATAAACATGGTTTTGCTTTGTACAGTCACGATCTGTGAGTTTGACCTATATACAAACACATATTTATGGTCAACCTATTGATCCTTAGTAATTTATAACTACACATATACCTTCCATTTATAATTAGACGCGTGCCTTATATTTATGTGAGATATAATGACTACTGTGACTAATGAGCACGTATTTAATTATTACCTAGTTATCCTCCGTAATTTAAAACTATACATGTACCTTCCATTTTTGTGAGATATAATGATTAATGTTACTAATGAGTACATGTTTCATTACTACCTAGTGATCCTCAATAATTTATAACTAGACACGTAACTTCCATTTATGTGAGATAGAATGATTAATGCAACTAATGAGTACGTATTTCATTATTATTTAGTGATCATCAGTACTTTTATAACTAGGCACGTGCTTCAGTAATTATAACTAGACAAGTACCTTCTATTTACGTGAGATATAATGATTAATGTAACTAATGGGTACGTATTTCATTATTACCGAGTGATCCCCAATAATTTATAACAAGACACGTGTCTTCCATTTATTAACTAGGTAATAATTTATAACTAGACACGTACCTTCCATTTATGTGAGATATAATGATTAACGTAACTAATGAGTGTGTATTTCATTATTACCTAGCGAACCTTAGTAATTTATAACTTGACACGTACCTTCCATTTATGTGAGATATAATCATTAATGCAACTTATGAGTACGTATTTCAATATTACCTAGTGATCCTCAATAATTTATAACTTGAAATACCCCGCCTCCATTAAAGTCACTCACAAGGGGAATGCCTTAATTTTGGTGGAGGGTTATAGGTACAAGACACAGGAAATTTACAAGACAGACATAAATATAAGCAGCAGAAAACAAACATTTATTTCAAACGTAGTTCAATACCAAAGCCCTACAATAATTTGTCTCACATAACTCCCAAAAACATTACATCATTTTCACTGTCTTGATTATTAAATAAAGAAGCATAAATACATAGTTTAAAAACTGCATAAATCCCTATAGAATGAATATCCAAAAGCCATAGCTAAAGTGAGAGAGTCCGCATCATACATCTTAAAATCTTGAAGCTTACAAAGAGTCTGACTAAGCTGGATGGTTTCCTCCCTGCTGACCTTGGGAGGGGGGGGGGGGGGGGGTGGAGGGGACGGAGGAAAAGAAGACGAAAGAAAAATAGAGTCAGACATAAAGCCTGGTAAGTCTAGTGACTCTTCAGTATGTGAATAAGAAAAACGACATGACAGGCATAAACTGAAAATGGGAAAATAGCATAAACTGATTTAAAGAGGTTTAGAATCGAATATACTATCGCACCCCATACCAATCTCTGCACCTACTAGTACTTGTCCCAACTGGCACCCCATGAATCAGGGTGAAGTGATCCTCCTTTCTAAAGATCGGCTCCTACTTGCATAATCACATGTGTCATACGGCTCCCAAGATTGTAGCTACTTATGCTGGTCCCACCATGAGGTGTATTAAGTCCCATGGTGGCGGCCCGACACAATTCTAGAATGCACAGGTATTCCCAATACCTAATTTTTCTGCTCCGGAGTGTGTGCATGCCCGCACTCTGTTAGAACCTACACTGCTGCACCAACCGCCGCCGCTTTGACCGCTTACAATCAGCCCATTAATCGTGTCCCACCCTGCCTAGTTTCAGGGTACCATGATACACCATATTGGGTTACTGCTGAAACGGGTCCCCGTTACTAGGGTTTTCTAGTCAACATGCTAAGTTGGTTAAGTGTCTGTATTAACCTAACCCCCATCACCAGTTTAGTTAGCAAGTTAAATTTGGTTAAGTAATAACTTAACCCTACCAATCTTGACTTAGCTTTAATTTATTTAATAAAGCACCAACCACTCACATTAGAAACGTATTGTTGCGGTTACTGGATATGCCGGTCGGTTCCGGGCAGGTTCACACCGCAACTCAGTCTAACCTCGGGTCCTCATTGGGATTAACGCCTTAACCACCCACATTAGATAGGTATTTTTGTGATTACTGGACAGTCGGGCGGGTCCGGGCAGGTTAACATCACAACTCAATCGAACCTCGGGTTAAGCGTACTCGTATTTTCTAAATTTACATATTTGTCTCTTTTCATTTTTATATGTAAATGTCATGGCCCATTATCCAAATTCATTATTTTTGGGTATAACAATTTATACTGCTTAAATGTCACAAATCATTGGCATGTGCCAAACATGCCAACACATATATTTTCATGATTTAAACCCAATGATATTCCCCCATTTGTACGTTCGCAAGACTACATATGAATGTTGGGCTCGATATTTCAGCCCAACTTATCAACATAAAAGGGAAAGCCAATAACATGAAATATTCTAAATAACACAAAGGGTGTGTGACATACGAACTTGCAACTTTGCGGTCTAATTAACATAAATCATGGGTTTCAACTTGTCATGTGAAGTTGCATTCAAATAAGAATTAAATTAAATAGGTGTCACATGAAATGGCATAATTCAGACTTGCATAAAAATAGGCATAAACATATTTATCTAGGCATAAATTCAAACAAAAAACTAGCATGTGACAAGGTTATTACATGTTCATAAAAATGTCTATTTTTGACATTAACACAAAGGTGTGAAACTAGATCAATTCATGTATACTATTGTAACATGAAACTTGTATTAATCGTGTGAAACCAATTGGTACTTGGAATGGACCCAATTACAAACTTGTAAGGAACATAAGAACATATACATGGGGTTTAATCATGTAGACATAAAGGTCTCAACATAGAACATGTGTATATAAGTCTTAACTTGGAGTTAGCAAAATGTATACGACCCATGTTAACCACATAAACATAAAGGTGTAAATTCTAACATTAACCATAAACTTGCAGGTGATGTTGTTTTCATTTACAAATGTTCAATAGGTCCAATATCAATCCAATTATACCACAACATCCCAATTCTATTCACAATAAAATCATTGCAACATACTAATATGAACTAGCATCGTCGATGTTACATAATTACAGTACAATTCCATTTTCACTACATAACAAGTCAAGTCTTGATTTTATTCTCATCGGAAAAGTCATAATACTTACAATGACCGACGATCTTGCTTTCTGGTTTCTGAGTTCTGAATTTGAGATGCTTTCCTTTGGGTAGATAAACGTTGTTATAAATTTTGTTTATACTTTAGTTTTGCTCGTCTCTTAGCTTTCTCCACTGACGGCTACTCTTAGTTTCCTCCCGGCAGCATGACGGCTCAAGCTCTATTTTTTTTTTGTGAATTTAGGTTGAGTCTTAGGTTGTTTATATTGAGTTTCAGATTGATTTAAGCCGTCAGATGATCACAGAAGGAATCCAGACCATATACATCAAGAGGAGCCAATCAAGAGGTGACACGTCGTCCCTAGTGAGTCATAGGGACTTAGAAATTCGACCAGAACCCGACCAGGCCAGCCAGACCTGACCAGGTCGACTGGGTAGGTCGACCCCCAGGTCGACCACATGGTCGACCTGGGTACCTAGGTCGACCCCAAGGTCGACCTGGGTCCTGGGCAGGAACTTTCCTGCCCAGCCCGTTTCTGGTCCTGTTTTTGAATTTTGAATTCGTTTTTCGGGCTGTTTGAATTTTAAATAAATTTTGAAACTTCCGAAGGTCATATCTCCTTCGTACGGTGTCCGATTTACGCAAATTTGGACTCTATCTCAAGCAGAATTTCGAGAAGAACGCAATGGCGTAACCCGTTTCCCTTAATTCTTATGTTTTGAATTAAGTATACTTTAATTTGTTAATTTACTGTTAACCGAGAAACTCAGGGTGTTACATTCTCCCCTCCTTAAAGGATTTTGTCCCCAAAATCTTCAAGTCAGGAAGAACATATATCCTACCATCCAATCATCCATCTACTCAACCATCAAACACAAGCGTCCATTGTCCTTAAAAGTTTTCTAATGCTTCATGATCATATGCATAGTGTGTGTGTATGTCCTTATCTAATGAAAAATCAGGCAGTCTACTGATTTAGTTGACCTCCTTAATGCGAATTATGTCTGTGCTATGAATACATTATGTATGCAATTTTTCCTACTCAAGATTTTCTACATGAGTGCACAATCATTCATATAAATGCAACTTCCATATGATAACACATCAAGTTTCAACCTATATACAAGTGTATGCATATGCAAGATGAAAGTGACTTGAGCCAATCTAACACCTAATGTGTGTATGTATATGCAACCACGAGCAACCACTAGCAACCATTCGCAACCATCAACCATAACATGTTTCAAATACATGTTTACATCCAAACAGGTTTCTACCTAAGGATAACAGATAGGACCAAGGAGATACACTAAAAGATAGATACAAGTATAAACTTATGGAAAAAGAGAGATCAAAGATGTACCCTCGAAAAGAAAAGGGTAAGCTGCGCGTACTCTATCCTAAGTCGCGCCTTCCTCTGCTTCGATCCATTGAACTTTAACAAGTTTGACTTCGTGGTTGCGTAGCTTTTTGACGTCAGTTCCCAAGATACGAGTTGGAACTTTCCTTACAGTTGCTTCTCGTTCTACCTCAACTTCTTCTAGAATGCTTAGCTCCACCACTTCCGCTGACTCATGTAAACACTTTCGTAGATGAGAGACATGAAAGAAATTGTGAACTCCCGCTAACCTTTCGGGAAGCTCTACTCTATAAGCCATCTTACCAATCTTCTCGATGATAGGGAACGGCTCTACAAATCTTGGTGCTAGCTTTCCTGCTGACCCAAAGCGAACGACGTTCCTTAAAGGAGATACCTTAAGAAAAACCCTGTCCCCAACCTCAAACTCAAGGTCGGTCCTCCTTTTGTCTGCGTAGGACTTCTGCCTATCTTGGGCAGTCTTCATTCTCCTTCGTATCAAGTCCACTTTTTCTGAAGTCTCTCTAATCATGTCTGGTCCAAGTATGAGCTTGTCTGTAGACTCCCGCCAACAAGTTGGTGATCGGCACGGTCTTCCATATAAAGCTTCGAAGGGTGCCATGCCGATGGTGGCTTGGTAGCTGTTGTTGTAGGCGAATTCTACCAAAGGAAGATGGTCCTCCCACATCCCTCCAAATTCAAGGATGCACAGTCTTAGAAGATCTTCCAATACCCCGTTCACCCTTTCTGTCTGACCATCGATTTGGGGGTGATAGGCCATGCTTAAGCATAACTGTGTGCCGACAGTTTCTTGCAGACTCCGCCAAAACTCACTTGTAAAGATAGGATCCTGGTCACTCACTATGCTGGAGGGTATTCCATGGAGTCGAACAATCTCCTTGAGATAAAGAGATGCTAGATATGAGGCAATCCTTCTACTCTTGATAGGTATGAAGTGAGCACTTTTTGTGAGCCTGTCCACTATTACCCAAATACTGGTATTGTTCCTTCTGGACCTAGGCAACCCATCAATAAAGTCCATCGAAATGTTATCCCACTTCCACTGTGGGACCTCCAGAGGATGAAGCAGTCCGCCGGGCTTCTTCTGTTCTGCCTTGACCTGTTGGCATATCATGCACTTGGAAACGAATTCAACCACATCCCTTTTCATGCCACTCTAAAAGAGAACTCTTTTTAAATCCTTGTACATCTTGTCTCCGCCTGGGTGTATTGTCATCTTGGAATCATGTGCTTCCTCAAGAACCATCTTTACTAAATCCATTGCTTGTGGGATGCACAGTCTTCCATCCCGCCTCAGCCGACCCTCATCGTCGATGGAGTATCTGTTGAGGTGACTAGAAGTCTCACCCCTAATTAGCTTATCAATCACATCAGCAAGATGCGGGTCTTCACGTTGTGCGGTCCCTATCGCGTCCAAAAGAGTGGGCCGCACTTCTAGCGATGCTAACAAACCAGGTACAAAATCGGAGGAGGGCCTAAAGTCAAAACTGGCTATAAACTCCAGGCTTTGCCTTTCTACAAAGAGAGGACTTAAGGTCAGCTTATTCCTACTCAAGGCGTCTGCGACTACATTTCTCTTTCCAGGAGTATAGGAAATCTCAAAATCGTACGAGGCAAGAAACTCCATCTACCTTTGTTGCCTCAAGTTAAGGTCTTTCTGCGAGAAGAGATACTTTAGTGATTTATGGTCAGTGTATAATTCAAACTTCTCACCTAGGAGATAATGGCGCCAAGACTTAAGTGCAAAGACGATGTCGGCCAACTCAAGATCGTGGGTTGGGTTGTTCTTTTCATGCACTTTCAACTATCTTCCGCCATAGGCTACTACCCTCCCTTCTTGCATCAATACAACGCCAAGTCCCGTGTCGCACGCATCCGTGTATACGGTAAACATCTTGCCTCCATCTGGCAATGTCAGAACTGGGGCTGTTGTATGAGCCCTTTTTAATCGTTGGAAGGCAAACTCGCAATCCAAATCCCAAGCGAACGCTAGTTTTTTCTTTGTCAATCTTATGAGTGGAGCCGATATTTTTGCAAAATCTATGATGAACTTTCGGTAAAAGCCTGCTAGCCCGAGGAAACTTCGAACTTCAGTTGCATTTCTTGGTGCCTTCCAATCTTGCACCACTACAACTTTTGTGGGGTCCACAGCTAACCCCTCTTTGGACACTACATGCCCAAGAAACCTTCTTCTCTCCAAAAGTGGCATTTGGAGAATTTAGCTTTCAGCTGATGTACTCGAAGAGTCTCCATGATTTCTTTTAGATGCTGAGCATGCTCTTCCCCACTCTTTGAGAAGATCAAAATTTCATCTACAAAGACTACCACAAACTTATTGAGGAACTCCCTGAACACCCTGCTCATTAGGTCCACGAAATAAGCGGGTGCGTTTGTCAAGCCAAAAGGCATGACAAGCTACTCAAAGAAACCATTTGGGGTTCTGAATGCCGTCTTATCAATGTTATCATAAGCCACCCTTAACTGGTGAAACCCCGTAGCCAAATCAAGTTAGGAGAAAACCGACTCTCCTACAAGCTGATCAACCAAATCGTCAATTCTGGGAAGAGGGTGCCTATTCTTCTTGGTCAGCTTGTTTAGCTCCCTATAGTCAACACATAGATGGAGCGAACCATCCGCTTGCGTTGCAAACACCACTGGAGCGCCCCATTCTGAAATGCTCCGTCTAATGAACCCCTTCTCAAGAAGCTCTTTAACCTGCTTACTGAGCTCCTTCCTTTCCCTTGGAGCCATGTGTCTAACAGGTAAAACAACGGGCTTTGCATTATCAACAAGGTATATGCGGATGTCTATTTCTCGCTTCGGAGGTAAGCCCTTCACCTCATCAAAGACCTCCGAGTATTCACGGACCACTCTAACCGACTGTAAATTTTCAACAGAAGCATCAAGCGATTTAAGATAACTAAGCATAACCGCATTCAAGGGATTACAAGCAATTTCGAGAGTGTTACCGAGCCCAGTCGAAAGCCTAACCACTCTCTTTTCACAATCAAGGATGGCACCATTACTGGATAGCCAGTCCATGCCCAAAATCAATCCATATCCTGAGAAGCCCAAAACAAAGGCACTACACCTAAACTCTATGCTTAGAATAGAAATTTTCAAATCCATACAAACCATTGACAAATAAGCTGAGCCCCCAATTGGATTTGAAACAATCAAGGGATCCTCTACCATACTTGTATCTAGGTGCAGAGATTCTACTAAAGCAGACGAAATAAAAGAGTGCGATGCACCAGAATCAAATAAAGTGCGAACTGGATGATCATAAAGGTAAACTACACTTTCTACATAAATATTTCTACCTCGTTGTTGCTGAGGTGCCACCAGTGCATGAACCTGTCCCCCTGAGTTGGATCCAGTCTTTTGCCCCTGCCCTCATTTCTTTGGGCAGTCCTTAGCCATGTGGCCTGTCTGGCCACAATGGAAGCAAGTAGCACTCATCTTCCTCTTCTTCTTTCTGCAGTCTCTCTCCAGATGTCCAAGAATGCCACAGAAATAACATTTCCTTTTTTCACGTGTTTTGTTATTATTGTTGTGGTCCTTTCCTCCTTGACTATTATCCATCTTCTTATTCTGTGATTCTTCTGCTTGCTGGTTTACGTAGAGGAGGAGGAGGAAGGGTAAAAGTGTCAGTAGCTGGGGAGTAAGGTCCCCAGACATGCTGAAAACGAAAAAGGAAAGATTCAATACTTAAGGATAGCAAGATATTGCATATGGCCTTGGGGGATTATGCTTTTTAAATTAGAACAACACTTTTTCTTGAAAAATGCTTCTTTAAACTTTGTTTTGAAAATTGTTTCAGAAACTTTTTATCTGGTCTGGTAAACCTATGCTCTGATACCAAGTGAAACACCCCGCCTCTATTAAGGTCACTCACAAAGGGAATGCCTTAACTTTGGTGGAGGGTTATAGGTACAAGACACAGAAAATTTACAAGACAGACATAAATTTAAGCAGCAGAAAACAAACATTTACTTCAAACGTAGTTCAATACCAAAGCCTTATAATAATTTGTCTCACATAACTCCCAAAAACATTACATCATTTTCACTGTCTTGATTATTAAATAAATAAGCATAAATACATAGTTTAAAAACTGCATAAATCCCCATAGAATGAATGTCCAAAAGCCATAGCTAAAGAGAGAGAGTCCGCATCATACATCTTAAAATCTTGAAGCTTGCAAAGAGTCTGACTAAGCTGGATGGTTTCCTCCCTGATGACCTTGGGGGGAGGGGGGAATGGAAGAAAAGAAGACAAAAGAAAAATAGAGTCAGACATAAAGCCTGGTAAGTCTAGTGACTCTTCAGTATGTGAATAAGAAAAAGGGCATGATAGGCATAAACTGAAAATGGGAAAATACCATAAACTGATTTAAAGCGGTTTAGAATCGAATATACTATCGCACCCCACACAAATCTCTGCACCTACTAGTACTTGTCCCAACTGGCACCCCATGAATCAGGGTGAAGTGATCCCCCTTTCTAAAGATCGGCTCCTACTCGCATAATCACATGTGTCATATGGCCCCCAAGATTGTAGCTACCTATGCTGGTCCAACCATGGGGTGTATCAAGTCCCATGGTGGCGGCCCGACACAATTCTAGAATGCACATGTATACTACTGGTGCCCAGTGCCTAATTTTTCTGCTCCGGAGTGTGTGCACGCCTGCACTCCATTAGAACCTACACTGCTGCACCAACCGCCGTCGCTTTGACCGTTTACAATCAGCCCAGTAATTGTGCCCCACCCTACCTAGTTTAAGGGTACCATGATACACCTTATTGGGTTACTGCTGAAACGGGTCCCCGTTACTAGGGTTTTCTAGTCAACATGCTAAGTTGGTTAAGTGTCTGTATTAACCTAACCCCCATCACCAGTTTAGTTAGCATGTTAAATTTGATTAAGTAATAACTTAACCCTACCAATCCTGACTTAGCTTTAATTTATTTATTAAAGCACTAACCACTCACATTAGACACGTATTGTTGTGGTTACTGGATATGCCGGTCGGTTCCGGGCAGGTTTACACCGTAACTCAGTCTAACCTCGGGTCCTCGTTGGGCTCAATGCCTTGACCACCCACATTGGATAGGGATTGCTGGACAGTCGGGCGGGTCCGGGCAGGTTTACATCGCAACTCAATCCAACCTGAGGTTAAGCTTACTCGTATTTTCTAAATTTACATATTTGTCTCTTTTCATTTTTATATGTAAATGTCATGCCCCATTACCCAAATTCATTATTTTTGGGTATAACAATTTATACCGATTAAATGTCACAAATCATTGGCATGTGCCAAACATGCCAACACATACATTTTCATGTTTTAAACCCAACGATATTCCCCTGTTTGTACGTTCGCAAGACTACATATGAATGTTGGTCTCGATATTTCAGCCCAACTTATCAACATAGAAGGGAAAGCCAATAACCTGAAATATTCTATATAACATAAAGGGTGCGTGACATATGAACTTGCAACTTTGCGGTCTAATTAACATAAATCATGGGTTTCAACTTGTCATGTGAACTTGCATTCAAATAAGAATTAAATTAAATAGGTGTCACGTGAAATGACATAATTCAGACTTGCATAAACATAGGCCTAAACATATTTATCTAGGCATAACTTCAAACACAAAACTAGCATGTGACAAGGTTATTACATGTTCATAAAAATGTCTATTTTTGACATTAACACAAAGGTGTGAAACTAGATCAATTCATGTATACTATTGTAACATGAAACTTGTATTAATCGTGTGAAACCAATTGATACTTGGCATAGACCCAATTAAAACTTGTAAGGAACATAAGAACATTCATGGGGTTTAATCATGTTGGCATAAAGGTCTCAACATAGAACATGTGTATATAAGTCTTAACTTGGACTTAGCAAAATGTATACGACCCATGTTAACCACATAAACATAAAGGTGTAAATTCTAGCATTAACCATAAACTTGCATGTGATGTTGTTTTCATTTACAAATGTTCAATAGGTCCAATATCAAATCAATTATACCACAACATCCCAATTCTATTCACAATAAAATCATCGCAACATACAAATATGAACTAGCATCGTCGATGTTACACAATTACAGTACAATTCCATTTTCACTACATAACAAGTCAAGTCTTGATTTTATTTTCATAGGAAAAGTCACTATACTTACAATAACCGACGATCTTGCTTTTTGGTTTCTGAGTTCTGAATTTGAGATGCTTTCCTTTAGGTAGATAAATGTTGTTAGAGATTTTGTTTATACTTTAGTTTTGCTCGTCTCCTAGCTTTCTCCACTGATGGCTACTCTTAGTTTCCTCCCGGCAGCATGATGGCTCAAGCTATAATTTTTTTGTGAATTTAGGTTGAGTCTTAGGTTGTTTATATAGAGTTTCGGATTGATTTGAGCCGTCAGATGATCACAGAAGGAATCCAGACCATAAACATCAAGATGAGCCAATCAAGAGGTGACACGTCAGCCCTAGTGAGTCATAGGGACTCAGAAATTCGACCAGAACCCGACCAGGCCAGCCAGACCTGACCAGGTCGACTGGGTAGGTCAACCCCCAGGTCGACCTGGGTACCGATGTCGACCCCAAGGTCGACCTGGGTCCTGGGCAGGAACTTTCCTGCCCAGCCCATTTCTGGTCATGTTTTTGAATTTTGAATTCGTTTTTCGGGCTGTTTGAATTTTAAATAAATTCTGAAACTTCCGAAGGTCATATCTCCTTCGTACAGAGTCCGATTTACGCAAACTCAGACTCTATCTCAAGCAGAATTTCGAGATGAACGCAATGGAGTGACCCGTTTCTCTTAATTCTTATGTTTTGAATTAAGTATACTTTAATTTTTTAATTTTCTGTTAACCGAGAAACTCGGGGTGTTACATAACTAGACACGTGCCTTCCATTTATGTGAGATATAATGATACATGTAAATAATGAGTAACTATTTCATTACTACCTAGTGATCCTCAATAATTTATAACTAGACATGTAGCTTCCATTTATGTGAGATATAATGATTAATCCAACTAATGATAAATGGAAGGTAAATTTACAGTAAATGTAATACAATGCACAACGGAAGACTATCAATGCTCTGGACACAGCTTTTAGCTTCAATCCCACGATTCCAATGGATCCGGGTTTGCAATTTTTGGATATCGTATGAAAAAGTTATGCTAGTTTATAGGTTAATCACTTCATTAACTAAACTAATTAAGTAATTAATTTAATAAAATTACCTTAACGACATTTCAGCCTTGTTCATCGTTTCCCCGCTTCAGAGAATTTCTTACCCAACCTCGTAGCTTAGGGATCCATCGCGCTTGAGAATCGAAGCACTGGACCTCCATCGAACCGTACGCCCGACGTCCGCCCACGCGAGAGCCACCAGCGCCAGGAACCTCATCGAATTCGAACTCCTCCCCGCCCTTAGAATTGCATGCGAGTGTAGCATATTTGGGCTCGACTTCCAAGCAACTCAAGCCACCAGAGATGATCATCTCCATATAGATTTAAAGATCTCTAATCACTCTCAATATTTGTTTTATAAGTTTCAGCTAATGATCTACTGATTTGAAGAAAAAAGGGAAGAAGAATCATACGTTATTGTCCATTCGTGAGGGTGAAGGCGGTTGAACTGGGTTGACCGGGCAAATAAGAAAAAAAATGGTTTGACTTGGTTTAACCATATATATATAAATTAATTCTTTAATTCAAAAAATAATTGTTTATCATGACAAACTCCAAATAAAACCCAACGACTGTCATCCCTAGCTAAATACCCTCATTCCGAACACAATGTGATATGTATCGTAAGCCAATTGGACTGTTTCGATCGGTTTTTAAATCTAGCTACGTTTTGATGATACGATCCTAACAAACCTAATTTCATTCAATTTGGAGACCGTCTGAAAAATGGTCATTTTTCGGTCGATTAAATTCAACTGAAATTACCAAACGCGTTTAAATTCACCGCGCTCGCATATTAATTCCAAAAATCATGAAAATTGGAATCTAGCAATAATTTGACATTCCGGATACAACAAAAGTTGTTACGTCGAATTCAGAGGTCGTTTGCGAAATATCTATTTTTAAGGGCTTAGTTATAATTCAAAAATCGAATTTTTAAATTCTAATGTAATTTCTGACAAAATTATCTTAAAAATAATTTTTTTTCTGGTTCTGAATTTTTTGGTTGTTACAATCTCCCCCACTTAAAAGTTTTCGTCCCCGAAAAGAAAATAAGACGTAAGTGAGTTTATTATTTATAATATAATCTTTCAAAATCGATTTTGAAAATCTATTATTTGTTACGAATATGCTCTCCCGTATACGTAATACTCTCAACTCATTCTAGGGCATTACCAACCCCATCTCTAATGAGTCACTCATTCTAGAATACTACTGATTCTATCTTTAATGAGCTTTCTCTTATAAGACATTACTAATCCTACCTCTGATGAGTCTTCTATTATGTTCTAACGAGTTGTACCCCAAAGATTTGAATTTAACCAAAGCTCTGATACCATCTGTAGTGACCTGAAAATCCCCCTCGCGGGAAATTATCGGATACGCTATCTTTAGGTACAACAACATCAGAACAACAACAGACGACTTTTATTACATCATAATAATGTAACATCAGCGTACAGAATATCAGAGTACATCGTAAATAATACAGCGGAAGATAAATTTACAATAAATGTAATATAAAGCACATCGGAACAAATAAACTAACACAGTGGAAGACTATCAATGCTCTGGACACCGCTTTAAGCTCCGATCCCACGTTTCCAATGGACCTGGGTTTGCAATTTTTGGATATCCTATGAAAAAGTTATGCTAGTTTATAGGTTAATCACTTCATTAACTAAATTAATAAAGTAATTAATTTAATAAAATTACCATAACGACATTTCAGCCTTCTTCATCGTTTCCCCGCTTCAGAGAATTCCGAACCCAACCTCGTAGCTTAGGTTTCCATCACGCCTGAGAATCGAAGCACTGGACCTCCATCGAATCTTACCCCGACGCCCGCCCTTGCGAGAGCCACCAGCGCCAGGAACCTCATCGAATTCGAACTCCTCCCCACCCCTAGAATCTCCTGCGACTGCAGCGTATTTGGACTCGACTTTCGAGCAACACAAGCCACCAAAGATGATCATCTCCATATAGATTTAAAGCTCTCGAATCACTCTTCAATGTTTGTTTTATAAGTTTCAGCTAACGATCTACTGATTTGAAGAGAAAATGGGAAGAAGAATCGGATGTTATCATCCATTCATGAGGGTGAAGGAGGCTGGACGGGGTTAACCGGGAAAATGAGAAAAAAAAATGGTTTGACTTGGTTTAACCCTATATATATATATATCAATTCGTTAATTCGAAAAATAACGGTTTATCATGACGAACTCCAAATCAAAACCAACGACTGTCTTCCCTAGCTAAATACCCTCATTCCAAACACAATGGGACAAGTAACGTAAGCCAATTCGGCTGTTTCAATCAATTTTTATCAAATTTAAAATATAATATACCTTTTAAATTTGAATTCAACTTACGTTTTAATTTACCGAGGCCACATAGTGACTCCAAAAATTTCAGAAAAATAAATCTAGCTATGTTTTGACAATATGGTCCTAACAAAACTAATTTCTCCAATTTGGAGACAGTCTGAAAAATGGTCATTTTTGGTCGATTAAAGTCAACTAAAATTACCAAATGCGTTAAAATTCACCTCGCTCACATATTAATTCCAAAAATTATGAAAATTGGAATGTATTTTTCAGGGCTTAGTTATAATTTAAAAATCGAATTTTTAATTTCTAATGCAATTTCTGACAAAATTATCTTAAAAATATTATTTTTTTCTAGTTCTGAATTTGCGGGTTGTTACATCCTCACATCAATTTCTTCTTTCAAGTCATACTCTGTGGCGTTTTTCCTCTGAGTCGTTATAAATGCAATAACATGCTATTATGGGCTTAACTCTTTGTCCACACATTTAAAAAAGGGACAAAAACAAAATAGCATGCTATTTAGAACAATGCGCTATTTTTCGTGATGATAAAATAACGTGCTATTTTTGCACTATTAGGAACCCTTGCGCTTTTATAAGTACAACAGCGCGAGCACTGCGCTATGCGCTATTTGTCGCTATACGCACTATAGCGCGCGCTGGTGGAGAAATATTAACATCAAGTATCAATTCAAGGTGGTGGTGTGAAATAACACTTGCACCATGATTTAAACTTTGGCTATATGCACACTTTTTTTCCTTTATCCCCATTCAGTCAAAATCAGCTTTTTTCCTTTAATCCTTGTTCATTTGCAAACAAATTTTGTTTGTTTAATAATAGTGTGTTAGTTTCTATATTTCTGTTAGTAGTATATGTGCGTGTGTAGGTATTAAGATTTATGTTAAGTCAGAAGTGAAATTTAGACCAAATTATGTCACGACCATCATCGAAATACTGGAGTGTGACTTGAGTTATGAAAATTTTATGCTGTGGACAAGCCAGCTACAACCATATAGATAATTGCAAATGTTATGTAATTTATCGGTGCGATTACATGTCATCATTGTTATCTCATCCACACAGTAATTTAATTCGATGATGAAAGCTTCATATTTGTAACAACTCGGAAAATCAAGACCAATTTAAAAATTTTATTTTAAGAAATTTGGTTAAAAAATGTGCCAGAATTTAAAAATTCCATTTTTAAATAATATTAAAGTCATTATAAATAGACTTTTTACAACTGACCTCTGTTTTCGACGAAAACATTTTTGTTGGATCCGGAATGTCAAATTGTTGCTAAGTTTAAATTTTCATAATTTTTTGAATTAATATGTGAGCATGGTAAATTAAACTGTGTTCATTAATTTCTATTGAATTTAATCGACCGTTAAAAGGGTCATTTTTCAAACGATCTCCAAATTCAACGAAATTAATTTTGTTAGGACTGTATCTTCAAAACAAAGCTAGATATATTTTTTCTGGAATTTTTGGAGTCAGTATGTGGCCCCGGTGATTTTAAATGTAAGATCAAATTAAATAAATAAATGATTTATATTTTAATTTAATGGAAAAAAGCAGAAAATGATCGAATGGGCTGACGGGACCTAGCCCATTATGTCCGGAGCGGGGGTATTTGGCTGGGGACAACATTAGTTAAGCTGAATTTGGAGTTATTAGAGATTAATGGGTTTCTTTGCGAACTTGGAAAATTTATTAATATAATATAATAAATAGGAGGTTATCCAAACCCTAATAAACATTAACCGCCGCCCCTTTCCAGTTCTTGGCCGATACTGATCAACACTTCCTCCATTAAAATCCGTCAATCCACTTAATAAAACCCAGCCCTCCAGTTGACAATATTGGAGATATTTGTCCCCTCTCCACATCCATATGGACAACATCCTCTACCATCACGTATTTCGAGAGTTCCAGCACCCCGAAGTCAGCGGGTTTGCACCGCCGCCGTTCCACCTTGCTCTGATCGAGCTGCACGCCATGGGTCCCCCTTTGGGCGCCTTCCATTCCTCCCGGGCGTGGTGGTGTCGAATGGTCGTGAAGTCAAGTGGTTGGAGCGAAAACCAAAGACCTAGGTTTGAAGAGTTAGAAAATCACGCGGTCGATGTTTACAGAGAAGGAAGAAGGTGGATTTTTAAATTAATTAATCTATTAACTTAATTTAAATTATTATTTGCACAAATAAATCCATATCCTATTCATACGAACTCAGAATTGAACAATTTCAGAACCGTTAGGATCGTGAGTCCGAGATCTACATATCTGGACAGACTAGATCGAATTCGGAGCAAATCATATTTTGGGGAAAATTTGATTCTGAATTATACGGAATTAAAGATCACTGTGAGAATTCTATTTTTTTATATAACTAAAATTAATTAATTATGCTTGTGTTACTACCAATACGCTGTTAAATTCTATGTGTTGTTATAAGTGATTTGATCTGGGAATGATGTTGTTATGTAGATTTGTTGAATTGATGATTGTTGTGTTGAATAAAATGGTTGAAACAAAAATATCAAATTGTGTTGACCATAAATACACTACAACAAAACAGTACTTTTACAATGGGCAAAAACATGCATTTCACAACGGGCATATGCCCGTCTTAATATGACCCGTCGTAATAGCTCCTGACTATTTGACAACGGGCAATGAATGTTGTAAAAGACCGTTGTAATAACGTGCTCTGTCACGTGCAATGACTCTATGACAATGGTTATTAACCCGTTGTAATAGCTAATAAATTGCAAGCGGCCTTTGCCTGTTGTAATATAGTATATTACAACGGTTTTTGCCCGTTGTAATAGCAAATTTAAATATATTTGTTGCGATATGCATCCATAATAATAATGAATATTTTAACATGCAATAAATACTGTAATGCAACAATCAAAATCACATAATAACACATACTAAAAGACTGAAGCAAGAATCATATAATTCCAACACATTTCAAAAAGTTTGATAAGTTTATACTCCAAAATTCTAGATAAGTTTACATTCCAAAAGGTTACATAAGTTACGTCGACATAGTTCTAACATAAAGTACATAACTAGTTTCATAAGTACCAAAACTAGACCAAGGAAATGTAATCATTATGCCACGCAATGGTAGATCCAACGGCCTATTGATCTTGAGTCAGCATATATTTACTAGCACGGTGTGACTGCAAAAAAAGAAAAAAAGTTACCAAATGTAGAGAGAATATATTATTATACACCATTCAAAACTTATTATACAACATTTAAGTCCTGCACTGCTGTAACCTTATAGCCTTTGGTTCCATAGTCTTCTTACTTCAGTTTAGACACAGTTTACACACCACCATATCCACAGCTTGCAGTTGTATTTAAGTAAAAATATTTGTATTTGTAACTGGCATTATATACGAACTTTTATTTCTACAATTACATGACCAAGGGAAGAATTAATTACATAATAGGCTTCTATTGAAAGTCCAAATATATGCAGATGTAGACTGGAACTAAGTTCACCTTTGAAAAGCCATTGTGAATCTTTTATCTAAAATGTATTTAAAAGCACAGCTGAATACATATAAAACTGATCAAATACTTATTATATTATATCATGTGGAGATACTGTGTTTTCTCAACTCATATTTGGGTAATATTCAAAATATGCTTTGCACTAGGTGTGAATTTTCTCAACTCTAACTTCAGAAATCAACTAATTATTTGTTCCATGCATGAGGAAATTGTTTTATATATCTACAATAATGGGATGATCTTTATATGTGATTGTATCATTTGCCACATCCCCATGAAGTCCACTTGAACTGCTATGACAGGTTCAACAATCACGTGGGAACTGTATAAGCAGATGGTGGCTGAATGTGGTTGTAGTAGTGAAGATTTTGAGGTGCAGTTTGCTTGTCTAAGACAAAAATATTCACTGATTCATCACTCTCACTAGTCTGATTTCTCGGACCATCATCACAAGAGAGTTTGTTTATGGATACGAGAATATTAACTTTATAAAATTCTTTTTCTTGATTAATAGTGTAATGCACATTACCAAAAGAATCATCACTTACTTCATTCTATTTTTGAACTGCTCCATCACAGTTTCATTGCTTAGTTCACCACCTAATGCACTTTTAGAAACTGTATCATTAGTAATATGTGCATTCGGTCCAGAAATGAGAACGTGGGCATTAGACACCGCAAGCATAATAATGATCTGATTTATAGCATAAGTCGTAGTCACCAAACTTCCACTCTACCTATTTGGCCTTTATGACCATCATTTTCAACTGGACATGCTGAAGCTTGCACATTATCATTGGTGGTTTGGTTCCTTGCATCATACTCATGTTCTTTAATATTTTGGACATGTACAGTCACTTCCACTCTCACTAGTCGCTTCGGCACAACAACTTAGTTCTTGTGCTTCGGCACAACAACTTAGTTGTTGTTCATGGCACAACAACTTAGTTGTTGTGCAGAGCACAACAACTTAGTTGTTGTGCAAGCGTGTGAGAGGTTGAGTATGCATGCGTTTGACGATGCCTACAAGTTTCTGGTGATCGTAACTTGAAACAACAAATACTGCTTATTTTACTAGAAATAGAGAGCGCACCGGGCTATGTTAAACACAAGTTTTATTCTTTTAGAGCGACTCGCCGATCTCCCCTTCTTTAATATAGCGAAGAAACCTCTACATCGTTAAAAGCTGGATTAACAACGGCTTTGACTTTTTCATCGATATGGGTAGAATCATTGGCAATTTCAGCACTGTAACTTTAGCTGAAATTATAAGGAATATAAACTAGTATACTAATGCGTGCTTGGAACTTCCAAACAACACAAATTGAACAAAATTGAACTGAAAAAAACGAGACAAAACTGGAAGAGGAAAACACACAAAAGCTGGTAGGTTAGTCGACTTAGTATAAACAGAGACAAAACAGTTCATTATATAAATAGTTTCAATCTATTGTATTGTATGACTAGTTGATTGAATATTATAGAGGCAAAGTACTAGTTGACTGAAGATTATTGTTGGAGTTATTGGCGATCACCGTTATTGGTGAAGGGAGAAAACCCTAAAGTGATGTCAGCTAGAATTAGAATGAAGTCTGTATTCATTCGGAAGCGTTTTTGTATACCACTTTAGTGGGTTTTGGGCCTTGGGCCGTTCTTTTTATTGTTTCAAAAAAAAAAGAAGTTCAAGCAAATAAGTTTTGGAATACTTCAATAGTAAATCGAAGTCCAAAACTATGGATTTTTGGAAAGTAGACTATACAATCGGATTGAGCAGTACATATGAACAATCGATTGAACAACATATACAATGGTAATATCGTAACATTTGATATAATTGTTTTAACTATTATGTCAATAATTAGTTCAAATTTTAACTATCAATTTATGTTTGAATTAATTTGCTTTGAGTATGTTTAATGATCAATTTATAATCAAAGCTAGCTATTTGTGCCAGGATACTCTTTAACTTTACCTAAGTTTGAAGTATACTTTCTGGTTTCAAATCATAGTCAACTTCCTTGGCAACTAACATCGGCAAAAGTAGAACACTACAAAATATACCATGTACATTTGTTAAAAAAAATTAGTTGCTTCTAAGACTACCAAATTCATTTGCACGTAAAAAATGAGCATGCTCTCAACTTCAGTGTGCACTCATATGATTAATAAATCTAACAGTCATTATCAATCAACTACTAGATTGATCAAAGCATCCACATTTGGGATAATCCAATATTTTATCTTAGCAGTTCACTTTTGCAAATATACCTACACAGATCTACATACACACGTGTGTGTATTCTATTCTATTTATTTAGCTTTCCATCTTCATCTCAATACCTTTTTTTTTAAAATACATATTCATTCTGTTTAACAAAGATAAACTTAATAATTTGTTTAGTTTACTTTCTATTTTTATAAGCAACAATTTTTGTGTCAATGACTATTCATAGTTAATTGAAATTTTTCGATTTTAATTTTCGAACTTTAATGTCATGCACATGTACTTTATTTTCACCATTTGGAAGTTGAAATTACTCTTCGACAATTTATCTTAAATCATACAATGTTATAAACAATGACTATACCGTCAATTCATGCGAAATAATATGATAATGCTGAACCCATTAGTTTCTAATGTAAGCATGATTTCATTTTGATTTTATCCAGAGAGTCTAACGCAGGACAGATCAGTTGATCATATAATATGCCAAGTTTGTAACCTGACAGTACAGTTTATATCAAAAATAATAAAAGCTTATCTAACCCACAAATTTTTTTATAGTGACATATTTCATATATGCCTTACGAAGTAAATTTTCCCCTTTAACAGCTCCTATCTATTTTCAAACTCATTAAAGCATGCAAATTCATGGATCAGTATTCATTACTTGCAGAGATCTCGTTAGCTATCTATGTCAATTTTTGATTTGAGTATTTAGGGTTCAATTTTGAGTCTGGAGGAGAAGTTTCCACTATAAATTTTTCCAAGGAAAGGGAAGAAGAAACTTACAGTAAAGAAATCTAGATCTAGGATCGTTGAAGGAAAGGGAAGAAGAAACTTACAGTACAGAAATCCAAATGTTCCCTTTTCGACGACCCCTAATTCACGATGAATGTCACGACATAAACCTTCCAATCCCTTCATGAATTCTGTCACCCACTACTGATTACAACGACAAGCCTTGACATTTTCCTCTATTCTGAAATGCTTCCTCATGATGGGCAGCCGCATGCGCTCCGATGATAGGGCTTGATTTCGATTCCCTAGCCATAACTAAAATCGATTTGCTTCTCTCAATACTAGATCGAGGCTGGGAAGTAGAAAATTTTCAGTATGACATTTTGGATTGTATTTGTTGTGGTGGAGGACAAGGGTGGCTGAGGGTTTTAGGATTTCCAGAAAATTAGGGATTTAGAGAAACATTTTTTCTCCAGTAGAGAACGAATACCAATTGTTAAGGGAGAGCGGTTAATGAATATTATTAGACGCTGGGAAATGAAATAAAATTTCGGCTGTGCAAAGTGGGAAGCTAAATAATGAAGTGGGATGGTGAAAAACAGAAGCAGTCTATGCTTCATGCAATTTGATGATTCGATAATTGATTATCAAAATTAATTAATTTTTAACTATTCATTATTACATACAAATTTTTATTGATTATTGTTTATATTGATAACAAATCATTAATTGAAATAAAGAATTAACTAAAAATTAAATATAATTAATTATAAATCATTAGTCATCTATTAAATATTATATATTAAAAAGCAATTATTAAATATTAAGCGTTAAATATAAATTATATATAATAATTAGTAATTAGTGGTTAGTGATTATTTGTTAATAATCATTAATTATTACGAGTTATAAATGATTAATATAATATTATTAGTGATTAATTATTAAATACTAATAAATAGTATTATATTATTAATGATTAGTAATTAGTAATATATTATTATAATTAGCAGTTAGTAACATATGAGGCTAGTTTAAGACGTGATCTTTGCGATTATATTGAAGTGCTCCAAAAATTTCGAGTGTTGTATGAATTTATTGGTGGTGATTATTTAAAATGAAAAAACATATTTTGATCCCAACCGTCATATATGCTTTTTGTTTAAATTCATTAACGGCAAAGAGCAAATTCATTAGTGCATATTTGTTATTTAATAATAATTTTGGATCAATGCTTAACAATTATTATATTAATTTTTAACTATTTGATGGTAATTATTAATATAACTGTTTTATTGTTCATTATTGTGTAAATAGTGAACAAACTTAGTAAAAGGCAATAATATAAGTTATATAACATCATTTGATGAAATCCAATATGTATACAATTGTATAAAGAGAAAAATTATTTAAAACTTTTTTTAAAGCTTTGGGTACACATTGTAGATATTTTTACTTTAACAACATTTGAATAAAAACAATGTCATGGAAATCCTATTACAACATTTTTTTCTTAAATATCGTGAAAGATCAAGAATTTTTACAACACTTCGGTGATTTAATGCAGATTCAATATTGTAAAATGGTATTTTTCAGATAGTGTAGTAATCTATTACAACAGACATTTTGTGACCGTTGTAAAATAGATATCTATTACAACGTGTCTGAAAATGACCGTTGTCATAGCATTTATTACAACGGGCAGTCCATGCCAGTGGTAAAAAGGGTGTTGTACAGGCATCTATTACAACGGTCACAAAAATGACCGTTGTAATAGCATTCTATTACAACGGCAGCCAATGCCCGTTGTAAAATGGACGTTGTAATAGGGTATTTTTGTTGTAGTGAATCGTTGAAGTATCTTTTCTTGTAGGAAGATCTTAATTTAAGGCAGCAAACATGGATGGAGTTTCTCGCCTCATATGATTTTTAGATCTCCTATACTCCGGGCAAGGGCAATGTAGTGGCGGATGCCTTGAGTAGAAAGAAGCTGACCTTAAGTCCTCTCTTTGTAGAAAGGCAAAGCTTAGAGTACAAAGCTAATTTTGATTTTAGACCC
Organism: Allium sativum; assembly: GCA_030737875.1. Classification (NCBI taxonomy): domain Eukaryota; kingdom Viridiplantae; phylum Streptophyta; class Magnoliopsida; order Asparagales; family Amaryllidaceae; genus Allium; species Allium sativum. Next base: position 851,819,173 of record CM060919.1, read on the forward strand.
TCCGTTGATTTTGTGACTGGCTTGATGGCAATGCTAGAGGTGCGACCTACTTTGTTGGACTCAATAGGAACCGCGCAACGTGAAGACCCTCAGCTAGTCGATGTGATAGATAAGCTGATTAGGGGTGAGACTTCTAGTCACCTCGATAGATACTCCATCGATGACAAGGGTTGGTTGAGACGGGATGGGAGGTTATGCATCCCACAAGTAAGGGATTTGGTGAAGATGGTTCTCGAAGAGGCACACCATTCCAAGATGACCATACACCCCGGTGGAGACAAAATGTATAAAGACATCAAAAGAGTTTTCTTTTGGAATGGCATGAAGAGGGATGTAGCTGAATTTGTTTCCATATACATCGTATGCCAGCAAGTCAAGGCGGAGCAGAAGAAGCCTGGTGGTCTGCTCCATCCCCTAGAGGTTCCGCAATGGAAATGGGATAGCATCTCGATGGATTTTGTTGATGGGTTGCCTATATCAAGAAGGGGTAATACCGGTATTTGGGTTATAGTGGACAGGCTTACGAAAAGCGCTCACTTTATTCCTGTCAAGAGTAGGAGGACTGCCTCGTCTTTAGCCTCCATTTATCTTAAGGAGATAGTTCGACTCCATGGAATACCCTCCAGCATAGTGAGTGATCGAGACCCTATCTTTACGAGCGAGTTTTGGAGAAGTTTGCAAGAGGCTGTAGGCACACAACTATGTTTGAGCACGGCCTATCACCCTCAAACCGATGGTCAGACGGAAAGGGTGAACAGTGTATTGGAAGATCTTCTCAGACTGTCCATTTTTGACTTTGGAGGAACTTGGGAAGATCACTTTCCTTTGGTGGAGTTTTCTTATAACAATAGTTATCAAGCCACCATAGGCATGGCACCCTTCGAAGATTTATATGGAAGGCCATGTCGATCTCCGACTTGTATGTGGGAGTCCACAGATAAGCTTGTACTTGAACCAGATATGATTAGAGAGACTTCAGAGAAAGTGGACTTGATACGGAAAAGAATGAAGACTGCCCAAGATAGACAGAAATCCTACGCAAACAAGAGAAGGACCGACCTTGAGATTGAGGTTGGGGATAAGGTGTTCCTTAAGGTATCTACTTTGAGAAATGTCATTCGGTTTGGGTCCGTATGAAAGTTGGCACCACGATTCGTAGGACTGTTTCCTATCATTGGGAGGATTGGGACGATGGCTTACAGAGTAGAGCTACCCGAAAGACTGGCTGGAGTTCATAACGTTTTTCACGTCTCGCAGCTACGGAAGTGTTTGCATGAGTCGGCAAAGATTGTGGAGCCTAGCATACGTGAGGAAGTCGAAGCGGAACGAGAAGCGACTGTCAGAAGAGTTCCAACTCGTATCTTGGGGACTGAAGTCAAAAAGCTACGCAACCGTGAAACCAATCTTGTTAAAGTGCAATGGAGCGATGCCGAGGAAGACGCGACTTGGGAGACTGAGGCCAAAATACGCGCGGCTTACCCTTATCTTTTTGAGGGTACATCTTTGATCTCTTTTCTCCTTAAGTTTTTGCTTGCTTTTATCTACCTTTAGTGTAACTCCTTGGTCACATTCTTTATCCTTAGTAGAAACCAATGGATGTAAACATGTGTTTGAAACATGTTATGATTGATGGATGCTAGTGGATGCAAGTGTTTGCTGGTGGTTGTTCGCGGATGCATATACACACACATTAGGCACTAGATCGGCTCAATCACTTTCATATTGCATATGAATATGTGTGCTTATTTGGGTTATTGGATGTATAATGGTTGTGTTATCATATGGATGTTGCATTCAAATGAATGGTTGTGCACGCATGTAGAAATAATATGTATCATTAGGGATCTTTTGCATACATAATGAACGCATGGCACTATCATGATTTGCATTAAGAAGGTCAACTGAAGCAGTAGACCACCTGATTTTGCATTAGACACGGACATGTACACACACCGTGCATATGAACATGAAAGCATTAGAAGTCTTTTAAGGACAACGGATGCATGTGTTTGATGGTTGGGTAGATGGATGGTTGGATGGTAGGATATGCATTCTTCTTGACCTGAGATTTCAGGGTCGAAATCCTTTGAGGAAGGGAGTATGTAACACCTCGTAATTCTGTTAACATTAAACTAACGAATTGAAGAATAATTAATTTTAAATGTGAGAATAAAGGGAAGCGGGTTACGCCATTGTGTTCGTCTCAGAATTCTGGTTGAGATAGAGTCCGAGTTTGCGTGAATTGGACTTCGTATGAAGAAGTTATGGTTGTCGGAAGTTTCCAGAAGATTTAAAATTCAAATTCGAAATCAGACTCAGAACTGGGCAGGGCGGGAAATTTCCCGCCCCAGGCCAGGTCGGCCAGGGGGTCGACCCTAGTGTCGACCTCCCCTATAGGTCAACCTGGGGGTCGGCCTAGGGGTCGACCTGGGGGTCGACCTACCCCCACGGACAGAATTGGGTTAAGCCCAATTCTGAGCTAATGTTGTGTCATTAGGGCTGAGTTGGCTGGTTTGGTGGTTCAGGTTGCTTCTAGGTTAATCGGATGGCCTAAATTAATCCTAATCTCTATATAAACACAAGAAGACTCAAACCTAAACCTAATCAAAATTAAATCAATGTCCATCATGCTGTCTCTCCGCAACCTAGAGTAGCCGCCGCCAACTAGAAGCCAAGAGAAGCTAATCAACTCAATTTAATTCAACTCAATTCAACAACAACAACGAATTTGTCTACATCAAAGGCAAGCTAATTCAACTACAGAATACAGATCCCAAAACTCAAGACCTTCTCTAAGTTGTGAGTTCGGTTAAGTAGGAATACAGAATACAGATCCCAAAACTACAGAATACAGAATACAGATCCCAAAGAAAACATGCGGTGGGACATGGGGGTTAAGTGGGTGACATATGGTAATACGAATAGTAATACTTAACCAAATAGAACATGTAAGTGGGCATGCATAAGAAGCGGTTAAGTAGGAATTTCTAGATGGGACGAAGCATAGGTGGAAAGCTTGAGTCAAGCATGGTGGCCCTATTCAGACCAGTAACCCATTAAGTATCTTTGTGGGCTCGAACCAACTCGAGGACGGGACACGCATACTGGGTCTGATTGTAAGAGGTCAAAACGAATTAGCTGTAGCAACGCAAGTCCAATGGGGTCATGTGCGTGCGTGGGCCCGTGCTGGTAGGTAAGACGTTGTTGCATCGTGTAGGTATAAGCCGTGCATCTCCGTTGTATCGGGTTGTCACTTTGGGGAGTGATACACCCCACTGTTGGGCCAACACGGGTATCTATGAGTTAGGGAGCCAATTGATATGGGGTAGTGGGTACACCTACTGGAGATAGGGGCAGGCAACACCTATGTAGACAGCTAGGGGTACACTAAACTACCATTTTGATTACTAAGTTCAGTGGGTGGGATCAACCTTTAGAGTAGTTGGTGTGGTGCAGTGTTGTCATTAACTTGTGGAGATTAGGGGCACCTTTAACGTTATCTATGTTAGTCCTATTTCCTTTGTTTGTTTGGTCTTGCCATTTATTCACAGGCATTTCCTTATTTACCAGTTTATACCTTATCCTGATTGCTTTAATGATTATATTGTTGAAGTTATCGGACTCGCCAGACTTCATGTCTGACCCCTTTGTTTCCACCTCTTTTCTTCCTCCCCCCCCACCCCAGGTTCTTAGGGTGGGCCTAGTTCTAGTGGAGCTTGACTTGGACTGCTTTCTCTCTCTTTTTGGAAGCATTTGGATTTGCTGAAGTAAAGTTCAGCTCTCTTTATTTATGGCTATTTTTACTTGGGGTTATGTCTTTTATTTTATGTACCCAGACTTATTTGTCAAGATGGATAATAAGTGTATTTGGTTTTGTAGTTGGTTTTTGTCATGATGTAACCAAACTATTTTTGTCCGCTGCAATAAAAGTTTTTTTTTCCAAGTACCATTATGTTATCTGTCTTGTGTACTGTTCTGTTCTATACACTAACAATGCTCCATCAAAGTTATGGCATTCCCTTTGTGAGTGACCTTAATGGAGGTGGGGTGTCATAAGTCTAATGCACTTTAGATTTTCTGATTCTGATAATGATAACGTATGATAATGTTATTTACATTTGATATTTATATAATTAAATTAATTATATATATTCACTAATTGTGTTTTATTTTTAACTAATTACATTTAGATAAAAGTCAGGTCAAGTTCCTCTTCTCTACGTCCGGTAGACTTCAAAATCTCTAATAAGCCTGTAAAAATTCCATGACTTAGTTAATATAATTAAATCTCAATTCATTTATTAAATAAATTAAATACGTTCTTAGTTCAAGCCATTAGACTGGTTTCTGCTTCGTTCAAGAAACCCCAGAACTTCATTTTGTCCACGCTGCATAAGTTATAAAGTTTTTAATTATTTACTGTTGAAGTAATAACTTAAATCTTCATTAACTTTTTGGTCAATGCTAATTACAGTGGGTTTGGAGTTTTAAACCGCCGATTTTTGTCCTGATCCATCTGATCTTCACGTTGGTCTTCAGCTCGTGACCCTGTATTAGTTCTTGTTAATTAATACATGATTACATTATCAAACTATATTCTTAAATTAGAATTTAATAAACTAATTACTTTATTAACTGGCTAATCTATTGTTTCAGCACTTTGTTCTCGTATCTGTTCTACACTCTTCGTCCCTTTTGGCTAATCCCGAAAACAACTGCATTTCCCAAATTCTTGAACACACATAGTGCCATAACTCCACCATAGAGCCACCCTGGATGCCGAGTTCGATCTGACATCACCGTAGTGAACGCCTGCGCTTACTCAATGTTCACCAGCAGCCCAAAGTTCTACGATGCCTCCCAGTTTTGTTTGATCCCCAACTTCAACAGTAACCAGGTTTGAATACAACAATCTCCATTCATTCAAAACCAAGCTGTTCTTCTGCTCTGTGAAACACGAACCCTGCTGCCACCTTTTAACCCATTTCCCCCCATCGTCCAATAACCAGACGATCATCCATCTTCACTGGCGAATGCGCCACCATCCTCTCAACCCACGCCCCAAATATTCACTAGCTCAAAGCTTCCTGCTCCCTAGAAGACGTCATGAACCAAACGTGCTTCAAGTCCAAACTCCGGCCAACCTAGAACGATAAACCCCATCATCATCGTCAAGCACGAAGAGCTCACTGAGCTGAGTAACTTCGTTGTAGAGGATTTCCGAAAACAAACAAGGAATTGTAAAATTTAGGGAGGAGGAATTAACGTGATTTAGTCTGTTTAATTTTGTCAGGAGGCGGCTCAAAGAAATTTGACCAGAGGATGTTAGAATTAGGGTTTGCTGACTTTGAAGGGTATTTATATGGTTTATAATTATTAAAATATTAATATATGAAACTTTAGCGCAAAGTAACGTTAAAATCACTCACATACGATCTCTGTTTTTGACAAAATAAGGTAATCTTAGCATAAACAAATTGTAACCACCCGGATTTTCTGTTTATTTATTTTAAATATTTAATATGGATTTAAATATTGATTTGATAATATAAATGGATTTTTATATTAAGTTATCGACTTAATATCATATATATTAAATCATCGTAATACGAAAATGAAGTTAATTGAATTCAAGATTTAAAACTAAATTTAAAACAGTTCAGACGATCAATACGAAATTCTGTTTGAATCAAAATAATAATATTAATTTATTATCTAAGAAATTTATTGATTTAAATTTAATTTATATCAATTTAAATTAATATCTTCTCTAGGTGATCGAATTGAGCTTCGGAACCCGTCCCAGTGTGTTCCGAATAGTAGGATTACCCTAGAATTGACAGTTGTTGGATTTAGAAAGGAGTTCGGGATCAAGGGGTATTTTAATTAAAGGATACCGGTTTTAATTTAAATTAAAAATAATTTTTAAATATAGCTTCCTTCCATTTTAAGTAATAAGAGTACACTGTAAACCTATACGCTATCAGTAGCCTATGCAGACCTAAATTGCTTAACAGTGAAGTATCTCAAATTATATAAACGCGATGCCTTCCCACATATTCCTATGTACATTTCGTTCTTCAGTAAGCCAAGTTTAATTTCCTCTTCGAATTCGATATCGTTCCCTAAACCAAATCGAAATCCTTAGAAAAAAATATCGTTCCCTAAAACAAATCGAGAGTTTCCCCTAAACCAATTCAAAAGCTGACACTTTCCCATTTCGTTGATTCGAAAAAAGGGGGCGACCAAACCTAAAATTCAAATTGTAAGAGGGGCAAATCACTAAGAGCAGGCTCTGCGTCAAGAAGCGAATCCACTCGAAGTCCGCGGGTATGGGCATCGCGACCATAGAGTGTCGATTTTTGAAACTTGCGATTGTTATTAGCAAATCAGAGCAGAGATTAAAGTTTGATGTTATGGTGATTTTATTTGGGGATTCAGCAGTGATTTTTAGTGGGATTCGTTGGTAACTATTTTCGCATCTTTCTGTGTACTACGTGGAATTGCAGACGGTTGCGAGATGGAGAAGGACAACGGCTGTTTTGTAGCATTTATTTTTCTAGAGAAATGATAGAGCTTAGGGGCATTTGGAGTTGCATAAATGGGTTGCGGTGTGAGGCAATTGAGTACTGAAAGAGTTAGATCTAAGTGAACCAGTGGAGTATTTGGGGCAGTAGCATTTTTGGTGTGATTCTCAATGATGGATTCAAGGTCATGTTATCGGATAGCTGTTGTGTTAGAAGATGAATTAAGGTAAATTTAATAAAATCAGTCTAGTTAATTAAATTAATTTATAATGCTTAATTATATATATATGTATGTATATATATTCAAACTTGTGAAAATTAATAAAATAAAATGTCATACCCATTCTAGGTCCAAAAGTCAAGAAAATAGGTTGAGTTGATTCACAGTTGTTCATACACATTCTGGAACTGGTTTGGAATTTTCTTAGTCAACCTTGAATTTAGAATATTCAAATTTTGAATAATCGGTGAAAAATACACTGTGAGTAAATCTCACTACATTTTATTTAGAATTACTTTTATTTGTTAAAAATAATTGTTCGCTGGTTGTTTGCTTGCACTAAAATATTACTGTTGCTATTATTAAATATATATTAGTTATGTAGGATTGGTGTTTGTGGTTATTATATATATATATATACACACACATTGAGGTTTGGATATTTTCCGCAGTACCATTAGCGGATGCTTGCAATATCATTAGCGGATGACCCTATACGCCCTACGCTATGATAGTGGATGAGCTTCTATACCGCAATATCCTGCCTCGAAGCAGGATGGGTATTATTTATTTTGGCTAACATCTGTGGATGCAGGAAAACAAGTTGGAGGGATCCAACTGGGTTCATCAAAAATATTATTATCTGTTTGTTTCATATATATTATCATATATGATGTGTTAGAAAACTCGTGATTGATAACTGATTGTTTTGGGGTGTTAAATATCACTGGGGCTTAAATATTGATTTATAAAAATATTGAAAAAGGATATTTGAGATTTAAAAAGGGAAATCTATTTTTATAAAGAGAATTTGAATTTTTAATGAACTATTGAAAATATTAATTTGTTTTGAGTATATAAAACAAGTATTGAATTTATAAACATTGTTTATAAATATATAAGATGGTATTTGAATTGAATTTATAAACTTTGTTTATAAATTTATAATATAGGATTTGAATTGAATTTATAAACTTTATTTATAAATTTATAATATGGGATTTGAATTGAATTTATACTTTGTTTATAAATTTATAATATGGGATTTGAAGTGGATTTATAAACTTTTTTACAAATTTATAATGTTGAATGTGAAGTGAAGTAATAAATATTGTTTATAAATTAAATAATACCGGAATTTTAAGTGATGAATTTATAAATGGTGTTTATAAATGAAGTGGAAAAATTATCATTTGATAATTTGTATATTTAAATTCAAATGTGAATTTAAAAATAGAAATGGGAAATTTTTCTTAAAGAAGTAAAAAATGAAGTTATTCTGATGTTCAGAATATCAACTGGACTAGAAATAAATCCGTAAGGATTTATCATTTGAATTCAACCAGTTCGAATTTATTTAACGAAAATATTTCCAGAAATATGTTAGGATTTTATTAAATAGAAGATTAAATTTAAATTTAAAAATAGATCCACCGTTTATACATAAGTTATAACCAATAAAATATTCCAGAAAAGGAATTGGGTTTCAAATAGATATTTGAAAGGGAAGCTTGTTTTAATTTTGAAAACAAGAAAATTAATTTATAAACGATGTTTACAAAAATAGGGAAATAAATTATCGTTGGATAATTTAGAAGTTTATATTTCAAGTATGAATTGAAAGGTGAATTGGAAAACGGTTTGAAGTAGAACGATAAAGTTTATTCTAGAATTCGGAATATAAACTGAAATAAGGAAAATCCAAAATTATTAAGATACAAAATAATTAGCGATTTGGAATAATCAGAATTATTAAGTTAAATTGGGAAAATGGGTTTAATATATATTAAATAGATTAGAATGAAGTTGAATTTATTATATAAACGAAGCTTAAAACGTTTATATATTAATTATAATTAAAACGAACTTGCCGCAGCACGATAGTTCGTAAATTGGCGTTTCGTACTTCTATTGAGTATACACAACTCAATTTAAGTCGGAATTCTTTGAAACAAGAATCGTCAGGACCAGTTTGATAATAGTTTTCTAATGGAAGAGAAAATTCGGAATTTCGTCGTATAGATTTTGAGTTGTGTCAAGATCAAATTTTTAGAAAAACAGCGCCATAACCAGTATAAAACCATAACGGTTTATTTGAATAAATAAAAGGGTTTTTAGTAAATAAAATCCGAATTTCCATTAGAAAAATCCAGACTTGAGTTATAAATATATCAGGACTCAAGTGGAGTAAGTGAACTGATTTTTGAAACAAAAATCATATTTTAAAATATGAAATCGAATAAAGTAATTTGGAGAATAATTAGTTAATCGAGTTTTTAATCGAAATTGGGCGTTGGATATGTAATTTGGGTTTGTAAATTTATATTCGAAATCGAATATGAAACTCTAGTTGAAAAAGAAATTTTACTTATTTATAAGCGAATTAAAATATATACTAACATGATATGTTCAAATAAAAGTGAAATAGGCTAAAGACCTAATTAAAGAATAAATTGGCGAAATGAGTTAAAGATGATTTGATCGAGTCGGAATAAATGGGTAATAGATGTATATGAGTTAGATAGGTATGGGATAAAGTGTATGAAGATTTTAATATAAGTGCTCGCCGGTAAGGTACATGTTTAAATTCCATATGAGGTTTTATGCGCCGAATCGGCATGCCGCTTGGCTTTATAATTTTCTTTTTGAATGGAAAGGTCCAGAGAGGCGTTTTGTAATTGGACCGAGTCATACAAAGGAGGTTATGGCGAAATTTTCTGGAAATTTAAGGAGTTAGAATATTTTTAAGAAAATTTGATAGTTAAAAATCAATATATCGATATATATAGTGTTATCCACGAAATAAGGGAAAGCATGTCCATTGGCCAGTCTACCTTCGCCAAAAGATGTGACAAGTGTCAAAGATTTGCAAAGATCCCAAGGGCACCACCAACTGAGCTGACTCAAATGATCATCTGGTCATTCGCTATCTGGGGCATAGACTTGATCGGAGAGCTACCTACTGCAAAATCAAGTATGAAATATGCGATAGTAGCAGTTGATTATTTTACCAAGTGGGCCGAAGAAGAATAGTTAGCCACAATCACTTCAAAGAAAGTGATCAACTTTGTCTTAAAGAACATCATTTACAGATTCAGCATTCCGCAAAAGATAATCACTGATAATGGAACACAATTTGAAAGCACCGACTTCTTAAACTTTTGTGCCAAATACAAGATCAAGAAGAGTTTCTCAGCCGTTGCCCATCCGTAGGCCAACAGGCAAATTGAATCAATTAACAAAATCCTGAAATCAACCATTAAAAAGCGACTAGAGAAAGCAAAAGATGGATGGGTTCATGAGCATCCGCTTGCACTATGGGTACCGTACTACCCATAATACTGCAATGGGGCATACTCCATTTTCATTAGCATTTGGATCCGAAGAAATGATCCCAGTAGAATTAGAAATCCCGACTCATAGAACAATCTACTTCAACCAAGCGGAGAATGAAAAACTTCAACTCGAGGCACTTGATTTACTTGAAGAAAGAAGGAAAGAGTCCAAACTTAGAGTTATGGCATATCAGAGAAGGATAGCTTGCCGCTTTAATGCTCAAGCAAGACGGAGAACTTTCCAAGTTGAGGATCTTGTCCTTAAGAAGATTATGACAGGAACCGGAGTACTAGGACCCAACTGGGAAGGACAATATGTGATAAGCCAGAAGTTTTTGGATGGTACATTCAGACTAAAAACGACGGACGGAACCCAGCTTCCGAGGGCATGGAATGCAATACACCTCCGTCGCTATTTCTTTTAATGATCTTTTCATATAACTTGTTAATAGCATGCATTGTACATACCATATGACATCACTGCAAGTTTTATCAATACAAATGAAGAGAATAGCATAACCAGTATAGATTGTACGACTGCAGATTTTTCTTTCAACTAAATGTCCTTCGGGAAAAAGAATGGAGACATTGTTATGATCTAACCAAATTCGGTAATTGTTATAGTATGTCCAAGTTGGATAGCTCAAGTGCCTATCGCTCAATGCTGAAAACATCATTCGCGGCAAACGCGAAGGTGAAGAGTACTATCTTAACTACAAGGTTTCTAGCCCTAATTACGGCATAACCCAGTCAGTAAACTAATCTTCAATCCCAAGGAAAAAACCTTCCCAAAAGGTGCTCCGTTAATCGGCGACGCCATTAAAATATGGCCGGATTACGATACAAAGGATGAAAACCTTCGCGGGGGGTGCTCATTTAATCGGCGATGCCATGAATATATGGCTGGATTACGATACAAAGGCTGGGTTTTTAATGAAAAAACCTCCGCAAAAGTTGCTCAGTTAATCGGCGACGCCATTAAAACATAGTCGGATTACAATATAAAGGCTGCGAACCTTCGCAGGGAGTGCTCAATTAATCGGCGACGCCATGAATATATGGCTAGATTACGATACAAAGGCTGGGTTTTCAATGAAAAAACCTCCCCAAGAGGTGCTCGGTTGATCACCGATACCATTAACATGTGGCTGGAATTTGATATAAAGGTCGAGTTTCGATAAGTTGTCGACGTCATTAATATATGGCCGGAATACGACACCAACACCGCCCTTAAAAGACCCTTTCGGGGGCATTCGATTAGGTGTTGAATCCTTCAAATCCAACTATCGATTTGGATCTTTCAAATCCAGTTACTGACGGAATATCTGGCTCCTCCAAACTCAGTTGGTAATGAGCTATGTAGATTCTCATTGAAACATCAAGTCATATACCGAATCTTTCAAATGCGGTTAAACAATAGACCCAAAAGTCCTTATTAAAAGGCACTTTACAAAATCCTACGAATAATTAGGCCCTCTGGTCGCAATAGGTAAGAGTTCACCAATATTGCTTCTCAGGCAAGGGCATAAGAGTAGGGGCATGTCTTTATACACGATATTAAAACTCTATGTTGCAAAAGTACTTGGATAAACGAAAAGAAGACACATGTTTCTCAAGTATAAAACAACGTATATTATTAAAAGCGTCCAATCATGTCAATTAATTAATCGTCAAAGTGTCAGTGCATCTTCAGGCTAGGATGATGTATTTTAGTACACAAGGCTCGATAAGTTTTGAGACCATCGAATATAATGATTTTAGAGAATACCTCATTTGATCCGTATTTGAAATTCACATGCATAAACGATTGGTTTTTTTTAATCAAAATGGGCAGTCAACATCAAAATAATTAACTTATAATCATGCAGTATTTTGATTATTTCAGAATAGACTATGGTGATTCGGGTTGAAGCCAGGACACCGATTGGCTTCGAATGAAAGATAACCGATCGACCAATACTTCTACTGACCGGTCAGCCATGAACCGATCGCCCAAATCGCTACATGCACTAATATCAAATGCAAGTAAAACATGCCATGTTGACACAAAGCAAAACGAATCGTGAGCTAAAGCAGCCAAGCTAGTCTACCAAATCACCAACACAGAAAGTCCACCTACATCACAATCACAAAAGTCACGGCGTACCAACGTAAAACAAACACAGAAGTTAAACGCGAGGATCGGGACTCGCTTCATACAACCGGTCTAGATATAAAATCCACAAAGCCAAAAGTAATCAGAAAGAAATCCCAAAGCCCTTGGGTACTTCCTGGGGCGTCCTACCTTCTTCTTTGCTGGGGCAGACCCAGAAGTGGAAGCATTAGCAGCAGGCCTCTTACCGGACAGCCCCACCAATTCAATGTTCCCTTTTGGAAAAGCAGCAACAAGAGCGTCTCGGGTTCTCAGAGCATGGATCAGCTTAACCTTATCAACCTCCAGAGTGGCAATGCGGTCGAGGCTCTCCCGATGAAGTCTTTGAAGGTCCCCGGTCAAGCCATGCCAGTCTTGGATTTTCTTCGCAGTATGATTCTTAAACAACTCCATATGCTTCTCGAATTGACGTAGAGTATCTTCCACACGCCCGAGCAGCCTGGATTTAGCCACCATAATATCGTAGGATGTCATCTGCCGATCGCCATGCGATACCTGTAACACCCCACCTCCGCTAGGGTCACTCACAAAGGGAATGCCCTAGTTTTGGAGAGGTATTATCGAGATAACATCACAGAATTATCACAAGACAGAACATAAATAAATTATTAAGTAAACAGCGGAAGAGTTTCTGAGCAAAACAGAACTTCATTTCATTCCAAATTAAACCATGTCTTTTACAAACATTTCAAGTAACTTCATTACAACTGTCTTGTAATAATAGCCAAAGAAGCAGTAATTTAAAAACAGTAAAACAGCTTATTCCCTAAGTGCAGTCAAAAGAAGCAGCCATAGCAAACCGTACATGCTGAGCCAAAGTAAGTGATATCCAAGGTAAGAGCTAGTTATTCCTCCCTGAGAACCTGGGGGGGGGGGACGAAAGAAAAAGAGGCGAAAGGAAAAGGGTCAGTCATAAAGACTGAGTAAGTTCTAGTGACTTTCAGTGTAAAAACGGTTAAAACAACCTGTCATGTATGAACTGGAACTAAACTTAAGAATAGTGTCAAGGTGGACAAGATAGACTAAGGTGATCAGGATAAGTCAAGACAAGTCAAGTAAAGCATCACATGTTCGAGATCCGTTGCATCGACTTCACTAGTATACTAAGCCCATGTCACAAGTTAATCACGAAATAAATCCCATGGCCCAATATCATGAAATGACCCTGAAACGGGGTCTGACCCAAGTACGGGGTCCTACGGAGCGATTATCTATTCGATCGGCTCCCTACAAGTTCTAGCTCGTCAAGTGTCCGTGTCATACGGCTAATCACGAATGTAGTCACCTGTGCTGGGTCCACCTTCGGGTGTATCAGCCCTAGGGTGTCAACCCCTGACACGATTCAAGATGCACAGATAAATCTACGGATACCCAGTGTCTGCCCCGGATACGTGCACGATCGTAGTCCGCCGAACCTACACTGGCGTACCCCACTGCCGTCGTTCACCTCTTACAATCAGCCCAGTAATCGTCCCCCCACCCGGCCTAGCCCCAGGGTACCTTGATACTTCTAGAGGGTTACTGCTGAAAGGGGTCGTGTCTAGGGTTTCGCCTAATAGATTAGGTCATGTAATTCGTGACCTAACCGCCTAACAGATCAAGTCATGTAATTCGTGACTTAACCCTTTTCCAGTCTAGTCATGTCAAGATGGTTAAGTATGTCATTTCAGTTCGCGACTTAACCCGCCTACGTGTCATGTCAAGTTGGCTAAGTGTTGTCGTTTTCAAGTTCATGACTTAGCCCTACAAATCATGTTCAAGTTGGTTAAGTTGTCTTTTCATGTTCATGACTTAACCCTAATTGGCATTAATTGATTCGTTAATGCACCGAACCACTCACATTGGATCCTGTTGTTCGTAGCCACTGGATTTGCCGGGCGGTTCCGGGCAGGTTTACGCTACGAACTCAACCCAACCTCGGGTTTCAAGCGCGATGTGACCAACTACCCACATTGGATCCTATTGTTTGTAGCAACTGGATTTGTCGGGCGGTTCCGGGCAGATTTACACTACAAACTCAACCCAACCTCGAGTTGGCCACCTTCTTGTTTTCTAAAGTCATGCCCATGTTCTTATCAGATTTTTCGCTATTTCCATAGCATGTTCATATGTCAATTTCGTGCCCAACTAAGGCATGTTTTAAGTCAAGTTATGGCATGTTCAAGTCAAGTTTTTCGTGCCATATTTCATGTTCTACTTATGCCAAATTTCACAGTTTATTCCTATAATTAATTCAAGTTTTGCCTATTCTACCCAATCGTATCTCCAACATATATAAACGTACTTCGTTCATAAGCATAAACAATTCAAGAGATAAAGGGGAATAACACCAAACATGTGATAGGCATATATGACAATTCCAACATTACTTGCATAATAAACAGGCTATAACATATCACATAGTTTCAATGATGATAACTTGGCATAGTAATGGTTCCAACTTAATTTAACATGATGTTTTCAACTTTGCATCATAGGCATAATAATCATTGCGGCATCATAATAATTTTATTATAAACATGAAACATTAAAGGCATAGTAATCCTAATAGGCATAGTGGATTCCAATTTAGCATTTTAACATAATAATTCTCATAGACATAATAATTCCAATTTATCATAATGATTCTCATCTAATATTATAAACATAATGGTTCAACTTAGCATTTTTTTCATGATTAACATGATAGACATAGTGATTCCTATTTAGCGTTTTTAACATAATGATTCTCAATTAACAAGATAGACATAATGATCCTAATTTAGCGTTTTTAACATAATTAACATGATAGACATAATGATTCCAATTTTTTTATCATAACCTAGCAATACCCAATTTTTCATTAATCATGATGGGTATAATAACACCATAGGGATAATTCCATCAATATTCATAGCCATGGTCTAATTAGCATCATAGGCATGGTTTAATCAACATAAAGATTTCATAGCGATTCCATGGACATGAATTAGTCCAACTTGCCAAACAATTTAGCCCAAATGATTCATAACAACATAAAAATCATGACAAGTTTCACTTGCAACGTTGCCATAGCAATATCCCCAAATTATAATTCAACGATAAATAATATAAACAATGGATTAGCAATAGTACATAAATTCAGTTTCAATTCATCGCATGTCATATTGTTTTAGCGTTTTTGCCTAAAAAGTAACATAGAACTTACAATTATGAAGCAAATAACTCAAATAAAATAGTCCCAAATTCGTTGTCTAAGGCGTCGTAGTTGTTGTAGCTTCTAGTTTTAGCCTTCAAGAATCATCCTCCTTCTTCTATAATTTTGTTCTTTGTATTTTAATTTAGAGCTCTAGGTTTAATGGCGGCGGCCTGAGGCTAGAATGAAATAGTATGATTTAGGCTAGGTCTTAGGTCCCTTTTATAATGTTTGAGAGTTGTTTTAGACCGTCGATGGAGCTTGATTCAACAATAGCCGTTCGTTTGAAGGAGAGGCCAATCCGGTGCCGCCACCTAGCCCTAGTGACAAAGCAGCTCTTTGAAAATCGACCAAACCTAGACCAGGCCAGCCAGGGTGGACTGGGTTCGACCTGGCTCTGGACCAGGTCGACAGCCCTGTCGACAGGCCTGTCGACATGGCTAGCCCAGGTCGACAGCCCAGTTGACCTGGGTGCCTTAGGCGGGAATTTTTCCGCCTTGGCTAATTGGGTCCGATTTTGAATTTTGAATTGCTTTTCTGAGCTGTTTTCTTATGTTCGAATTTTAAACTTAATTTAGAAACTTCCGGAGGCCATATCTTCTTCATACGAACTCCGTTTTTCGAAAACTCGGACTCTATTTCGCGTATTTTTCCGAGACGAACACAATGGCGTATCCCGTTTCCCTTAATTCTTTGATTTGAAATTAATTATACTTTAATTTACGAATTTCACTGTTATAGAATTCACGGGGTGTTACATTCTCCCCCACTTAAAAGGATTTCGTCCCCGAAATCTTCAAGTTATGAGGAATGTATATCCTAACATCCAAACATCCATCTACTCATTCATCAAACACGAGTATCCATTGTCCTTAAAAGACTTCTAATGCTTTATGATCATATGCGAAGTGTGTGTATATGTTCCTTAGCTAATGCTAATGATCAGGCCTGATTGATTTTCTAAATGCAAAATATGTTTAGTGAAATGAATCCAATATGTATGCAAATTTTTCCTACTATAATTCATAATTTCTACATGAGTGCTCAAACATTCAATCATATGCAACAACCAAATGATAGCACAACCAAGTTTCCAAATTAAACACTCATGCATATGCAATATGAAAATGTGCCTGAGCCGATCTAGTGCCTAATGTGTATTCATGCATCCACGAGCAACCACTTGCGACCACTTGCAAACATTTCGCAATCATAACATGTTTCAATTACATGTTTACATCCAAAAAGATTCTACCTATGGTTCTCAAGATAGGATTGAGGAAAGAAATAGGATAAAACAATGCATCTAGAATAAGTTAACGATGTACCGCCAGTAGGTCCGGTCTGCTTCTCAGGGCAGTCTTTGCTGATGTGTCCAGTCTTCCCACAATGAAAACATTCACCTTGCTTTCTCTTCCTCTTTCTACAATCCTTGGCTATGTGCCCTTCCGTACCACAGTAATTGCATTTCCTTTTATCGCGTGAGTTGTTGTTCTTGCCTTCCTTCTCGGAGTCTACCTTCTTATTCTTAGAATCGGTAGGCTTGACCTCTTTCTTCCCTTGAGAGTTTTCTCCCTCTGTCTCCTTCTTGCCCTTATCTTCCTCGTTCAGCAATGCCATCTGCACCAACCTTTCGTACGTAGCTCCCATGGGTATATGGGTCATGGCCAAACTATGTAATGGCTCATTCAACCCTTTGACAAAGCGGAGGGCCTTTTTGTGCGGGGTGTTGACTAGGTCTAGTCCGAACCTAGCCAGCTCGTCAAACTGATTAACGTACTCTTTGACGGTCATATTTCCTTGCTTAAGAAATAAAAATTTCTCCAACTGCAAACTCCTTTCGGCTTCTGAGAGAAATTTAGCCTCAAACCTTGCCCTAAAGTCCTCCCATGTTTCCACTGGTCTTTCTGCATTAGTGACTTCCCACCAGTAGGAAGCCTCGCCCTTTAGTAGCCACACTGCCAGTTGTACTTTCTGCCTATCTTCTACCTCAAAGATGACGAATAAGTCCTCGGTTTCTTTCAGCCAATTTCTAGCTGCCACGAAGGACTCCGTTCCATGAAAGTCCTTTCCTCCCATAGCCTTAAAATCTTTACATATCTTAGCAAAAGTGTTTCTCCGTGGAGGAGGTGGAGGAAGAGGTGCTGCTGCAGCTGGATGATTTCCTGCAGCTGGGGGAGGAGGAATGGTAGGACCTGGCTGGGTGGCCCTTGCTTCTAAGAATCGTCTAAACCAACCAGGTATTGGTACACCCTCTGGCAAGTTAAGTTCTTCGGACATGATGCTGAAACAAGAAGGATAGATTCAAAACGAAGGACAAGAGATTCAAACAAGGAAACAAAGGATAGTGCTAATGGATTTTGGGGAAGAGCCTTTAAAAACTTTTTTTTTCTTGGAAAATGCTTCTTCGTAAATGGTTTTGAAAAATTTAAAAGGTTTTCAAAACTTTTGCCCAGTCTTGGTAACCTTCTGCTCTGATACCAAGTGTAACACCCCACCTCCGCTAGGGTCACTCACAAAGGGAATGCCCTAGTTTTGGAGAGGTATTATCGAGATAACATCACAGAATTATCACAAGACAGAACATAAATAAATTATTAAGTAAACAGCGGAAGAGTTTCTGAGCAAAACAGAACTTCATTTCATTCCAAATTAAACCATGTCTTTTACAAACATTTCAAGTAACTTCATTACAACTGTCTTGTAATAATAGCCAAAGAAGCAGTAATTTAAAAATAGTAAAACAGCTTATTCCCCAAGTGCAGTCAAAAGAAGCAGCCATAGCAAACCGTACATGCTGAGCCAAAGCAAGTGATATCCAAGCTAAGAGCTAGTTATTCCTCCCTGAGAACCTGGGGGGGAACGAAAGAAAAAGAGGCGAAAGGAAAAGGGTCAGTCATAAAGACTGAGTAAGTTCTAGTGACTTTCAGTGTAAAAACGGTTAAAACAACCTGTCATGTATGAACTGGAACTAAACTTAAGAATAGTGTCAAGGTGGACAAGATAGACTAAGGTGATCAGGATAAGTCAAGACAAGTCAAGTAAAGCATCACATGTTCGAGATCCGTTGCATCGACTTAACTAGTATACTAAGCCTGTGTCACAAGTTAATCACGAAATAAATCCCACGGCCCAATATCATGAAATGACCCTGAAACGGGGTCTGACCCAAGTACGGGGTCCTACGGAGCGATTATCTAGTCGATCGGCTCCCTACAAGTTCTAGCTCGTCAAGTGTCCGTGTCATACGGCTAATCACGAATGTAGTCACCTGTGCTGGGTCTACCTTCGGGTGTATCAGCCCTAGGGTGTCAACCCCTGACACGATTCAAGATGCACAGATAAATCTACGGATACCCAGTGTCTGCCCCGGATACGTGCACGATCGTAGTCCGCCGAACCTACACTGGCGTACCCCACTGCCGTCGTTCACCTCTTACAATCAGCCCAGTAATCGTGCCCCCACCCGGCCTAGCCCCAGGGTACCTTGATACTTCTAGAGGGTTACTGCTGAAAGGGGTCGTGTCTAGGGTTTCGCCTAATAGATTAGGTCATGTAATTCGTGACCTAACCGCCTAACAGATCAAGTCATGTAATTCGTGACTTAACCCTTTTCCAGTCTAGTCATGTCAAGATGGTTAAGTATGTCATTTCAGTTCGCGACTTAACCCGCCTACGTGTCATGTCAAGTTGGCTAAGTGTTGTCGTTTTCAAGTTCATGACTTAGCCCTACAAATCATGTTCAAGTTGGTTAATTTGTCTTTTCATGTTCATGACTTAACCGTAATTGGCATTAATTGATTCGTTAATGCACCGAACCACTCACATTGGATCCTGTTGTTCGTAGCCACTGGATTTGTCGGGCGGTTCCGGGCAGGTTTACGCTACGAACTCAACCCAACCTCGGGTTTCAAGCGCGATGTGACCAACTACCCACATTGGATCCTATTGTTTGTAGCAACTGGATTTGCCGGGCGGTTCCGGGGAGATTTACACTACAAACTCAACCCAACCTCGAGTTGGCCACCTTCTTGTTTTCTAAAGTCATGCCCATGTTCTTATCAGATTTTTCGCTATTTCCATAGCATGTTCATATGTCAATTTCGTGCCCAACTAAAGCATGTTTAAAGTCAAGTTATGGCATGTTCAAGTCAAGTTTTTCGTGCCATATTTCATGTTCTACTTATGCCAAATTTCACAGTTTATTCCTATAATTAATTCAAGTTTTGCCTATTCTACCCAATCGTATCCCCAACATATATAAACGTACTTCGTTCATAAGCATAAACAATTCAAGAGATAAAGGGGAATAACACCAAACATGTGATAGGCATATATGACAATTCCAACATTACTTGCATAATAAACAGGCTATAACATATCACATAGTTTCAATGATGATAACTTGGCATAGTAATGGTTCCAACTTAATTTAACATGATGTTTTCAACTTTGCATCATATGCATAATAATCATTGCGGCATCATAATAATTTTATTATAAACATGAAACATTAAAGGCATAGTAATCCTAATAGGCATAGTGGATTCCAATTTAGCATTTTAACATAATAATTCTCATAGACATAATAATTCCAATTTATCATAATGATTCTCATCTAATATTATAAACATAATGGTTCAACTTAGCATTTTTTTCATGATTAACATGATAGACATAGTGATTCCTATTTAGCGTTTTTAACATAATGATTCTCAATTAACAAGATAGACATAATGATCCTAATTTAGCGTTTTTAACATAATTAACATGATAGACATAATGATTCCAATTTTTTTATCATAACCTAGCAATACCCAATTTTTCATTAATCATGATGGGTATAATAACACCATAGGGATAATTCCATCAATATTCATAGCCATGGTCTAATTAGCATCATAGGCATGGTTTAATCAACATAAAGATTTCATAGCGATTCCATGGACATGAATTAGTCCAACTTGCCAAACAATTTAGCCCAAATGATTCATAACAACATAAAAATCATGACAAGTTTCACTTGCAACGTTGCCATAGCAATATCCCCAAATTATAATTCAACGATAAATAATATAAACAATGGATTAGCAATAGTACATAAATTCAGTTTCAATTCATCGCATGTCATATTGTTTTAGCGTTTTTGCCTAAAAAGTAACATAGAACTTACAATTATGAAGCAAATAACTCAAATAAAATAGTCCCAAATTCGTTGTCTAAGGCGTCGTAGTTGTTGTAGCTTCTAGTTGTAGCCTTCAAGAATCATCCTCCTTCTTCTATAATTTTGTTCTTTGTATTTTAATTTAGAGCTCTAGGTTTAATGGCGGCGGCCTGAGGCTAGAATGAAATAGTATGATTTAGGCTAGGTCTTAGGTCCCTTTTATAATGTTTGAGAGTTGTTTTAGACCGTCGATGGAGCTTGATTCAACAATAGCCGTTCGTTTGAAGGAGAGGCCAATCCGGTGCCGCCACCTAGCCCTAGTGACAAAGCAGCTCTATGAAAATCGACCAAACCTAGACCAGGCCAGCCAGGGTGGACTGGGTTCGACCTGGCTCTGGACCAGGTCGACAGCCCTGTCGACAGGCCTGTCGACAGCCCTGTCGACATGGCTAGCCCAGGTCGACAGCCCAGTCGACCTGGGTGCCTTAGGCGGGAATTTTTCCGCCTTGGCCAATTGGGCCCGATTTTGAATTTTGAATTGCTTTTCTGAGCTGTTTTCTTATGTTCGAATTTTAAACTTAATTTAGAAACTTCCGGAGGCCATATCTTCTTCATACGGACTCCGTTTTTCGAAAACTCGGACTCTATTTCGCGTATTTTTCTGAGACGAACACAATGGTGTATCCCGTTTCCCTTAATTCTTTGATTTGAAATTAATTATACTTTAATTTATGAATTTCACTGTTATAGAATTCACGGGGTGTTACAATACCTCAAAGTCGGAGGAAATTCCCTGTAAGTTCCAATCAGGAAGTCGTTTGGCCAGCTTGGAATTACAAGCCCTGAGTGCATAGGGGGCCTGTTTATAATCGATTGTATCTTTGAATAGGTGGGACCAACAAGCACAGGCGAGGTTACTAATGGCTGGCCGGTAGGTTGGGTCCATCCTACGTGAAAGAAAGGGAATGTTCATTTTTTCTTTTTCATGAAGAACGAATATAGAAAAGAAGCCGGCAGGTGGTAATCTCGATGCAGGCCGATCGGCATACCCGGAAGATTGCATAGGAACCACGGGGCCGACCGACACCGCATATGAGCCGATCGGTATCGTTAACCTCCCAGGAAAGTGAAACCAACCGATTGGTGCTCAATGCAAACCGATCGCCGCTTACACTCCATGAGAAACTTAACTTAGACCAACCGGCACCCATAGCCGACCAAGCAGTATGATTGACTTCCAATCAAAATTGTGAAATTATGAAGTTCACCCCTAATTTCTAAACTATTCGCGACTTTAAGCACATACATTAACAAACCCAGAAATGATGAATGTATGTAGTTTTTTTTAACAAAACCCATTGATGGAAAAGCTAAAAACTCAAAGAGTTCTCGAGCCTAGTATATCGCCGAGCAACTCATAAACATTGAAAAAAATTGGAACCATGAAAACCGAATTTTATTGTGAAGGTGCGATCTATAGTCATGATGTCAAAGTGGTACAAAGGTCAAATCAGAACAAGTTTATGGCCGAACTAATGACACAATCAAGCGGTTACCTAATAATCAGATCTCAATCGAGCAATATCAATCCCAAGCGAAGAAACATTACGATTCAAATAAAAAAGGGCGTTGAAGACAAACC
Organism: Allium sativum; assembly: GCA_030737875.1. Lineage (NCBI taxonomy): Eukaryota > Viridiplantae > Streptophyta > Magnoliopsida > Asparagales > Amaryllidaceae > Allium > Allium sativum. The sequence continues at coordinate 851,841,388 of CM060919.1, forward strand.
TGGCGATAGAAAGAGCGACCTGGAACTCGAAGGAGGGGGAAGGTTCGACGAGAAACTTGAAAGAAAAAGAGAAATCCACTTTTAATTTCCTTTTAAAACTCGGCGGCCATTAATTTCTTTGGAGGAGATGAAGTAAAATGAAGTAGAAATAATTTTGTGAAGGATCATAATATAAAGGTATGATGGGATGCTCAAGGGCCAAAGGGTCATTTTGGTCAAATCTAGGGTCAAATCCAGGAATACTAATGGACATGTGTCGACCGGTCGAAAAGCCCGCTACCATCTGTTCCACTTGTGCTTAAGGACCGATCGGCCTGATCTAGTTTTTTGCGTTAGTTTACGCTATCCATTTACGGATAGAGCGACCGGAATCCATCAACTCATGATGAAAGCTTTTATGTTGAGGTCCACAATTTTACAAAAATAAAGATTGAGAACCTCGAGGGGAAAATGTTATCCACGAAATATGGGAAAGCACATCCGGTCGGGTTGGAGAAGAAGAAGACCGATCGGTTAGATTGATTGCCACGAAGAGTAATCCAGTACAAAGACACCTGTCGGCAAAGATATGAATATGCCAATCGGTTCAATAGTGGTGGTGCCGATCGGGCTGAAGCCAAGCACACCAATCAGATGGATTCAAGACCGAATTGAAACAGTATTATGTGGAGAGGAAAGAAAGCTGACCAACCGGTCGTTTGAAATCCATAAGTACCGGTCGGCCCCTTTCTGAAGCAGTGCATTTGGTTCAAATAAAATGCCGACCGGTCCAAGGACGAGTGACCATCGGTTCTAATCTAAAGACCAAGTCATTCCGTCTACACAAAGGAAGAAGTAAAACATGTCAACCGATCGGAAGAGACTTGCGGGCACCAACTAGCCTTCTTTCGCCGATCGGTCAAAGGAAAGGTGGTTGGTCAAACATAAAGAGAAAGTGATGCAGCGGGCCGATCACACAAGCAAGAGAGGAAGCAGAGCCGATCAGCTAGAATAGTTTTATACCCATCAGACTCTCAGAAAACTGTTGCCAACCTGGCTTCTGCACAACTGTTGCCAGGCTAGCTGGTGGCAATTCCGTAAATAAAGGCTGGCCGACCGGTGTTCCAGAAAGATATATCACACCATTTCTCCACTCCTATAAATAGAGGTCAAAGGCCCCATTAATGGGAGAGAGCTCTAGAATCCCGAAGGGCTGCCAAACTACATCTTCAACCTTTACTTAGAAATTTCTTCATCTCCAACCATTAAAAGAGGAAGATTCAATTCCAAATCTACTTAAGTGCGTATGGAAATCTAGATCCTATCCGTAATCAAGCTCAATTGAAGACTTCTTATCATTTCCTTTTTAATTGATCTCTAAGAAGTGTGAGAATGTGTGTAGTTGTGAGATGTAATTGCCATGTAATTCTAAATATGATAATAGGATCAATGTTAAAAGTGGACATAGATCCCAAGTGATTGAACCACTTCAAATTCCATGTCTCTTTACTCGTTTTGATTACTGATTGGCTCCACACTTTGTTATATCAAGCTTTTCCAAAAGTACTTTGAGTACACTTGGTGTTTGTGCCATTTTTGACGCAAACATATAGAATTCGATAAGGAAACGAACTTAAAAATAGAATATTATAAACAAAATGAAAATCAATCATTAAATCTAGTGAAAATAGAAAGAGAAATGTAAATGGGTTTAAAAATGAATATTTGATTTGTATGGTGTTGATTATTCGAGGCAAGTAGTCTTTTCTGTTTTGAAGTTAATGATGATTTCAGTCAAGGTCTGAGAGGTAATTATACCCCAACTTGATTGATTTAATTATTAACCGATAAATAAGAGGATCCAGTCTCGAAGAGAAATATTTGATTGAGAGTTTAGTCAAATGAAATATTTTGTGTTGTTGTAAAGATGTTTTATACAACATTCTTTTTAACCCAAGAAAGTGAAATTTGGAAATATAACAAATAAATATTTCCTGAGTGTGGAAACGAACGGGCATGAAGGAGATAAATAATTGGAATATTTTCCAATTATAAAATAGAATATATTTTCGAAGTATAGAAAATAAAAGAAGGCGATATATGGAAATGTTTTCCAAATAGCGTAAGAGGCCAAGTTGATTATTGAAAATATCGTGTTAACGAATATGGATAAGGAAATGGAGGAGTATTTTAATTAATAAAAATTAAGGGGCCAAGTGATTGTTTGATGCTTCGAATGAGTGTTTTTTTCATCGACAGTTAATTAACCGACTATCGAAATGTTGACCAATATCGTTGTCGATATGGAGAGACCGGTTGGATTATTATCCGAGAACCACTCCGTATCGGCAGTAGCGTTGCTAATCGGATTATACGAAGATAATTGAAGACGGAGTAAAGTGCCTTCGGTTTCGTTCAGTCCCAGGACGAACGTGTATGGACGAGTGTCTGACAAAGTATTTCCAATGATCGCATATGTTGTTCTGTACAACTGTATATGGTGGCGGAGAATTTATTCTCTTAGCATAAGATCCAGAATATATTTGTGCAAATCAATTAGTGATTAACCGATCTAATAATGTGGCATTCAAAGTGATTGTGTTATCGATGAAAGGTAAGTAATTATTACCTCTAGCCTCAACAATCGAGAAATGACAAAAATCGGGCAGGTAGCATGGTAATGTGGTTAGCTCCCATTAGGGTGTATTATCACCTATTTAGAGATTCATTCAATTCTTTATTCTATTCGATGGGAAATGGTTGCTGGCCCAAATCGGTGGTGAAATACATTCGATACACTCAAGCGATATGAGTGGTCGGTCATGTGTGGCCGGGTTGCAAGATGTTCTTGTTGAACCTGGTGTATTCCTCTCTAAAGATACACTATCGGAAGGTGGATCCATACCTTGTCATAGTTGGAATCTGTTATCCAATTAGTGTCCGTGGTTTTGATTGTACACTATATATGTGGAGCGTGAGATGCAAGTGTTTCTGCTAGATTGACATTTATTTGATTTAGACACTATTATAATATCAAAAGAGTTTTGATATAAAGATTATCATTTTCTTCCAAAAAGATTTTGTAATGTCCCGTAATCTAACAGGATAATAATTAAATAACTTAATCATTAAATATCGATTCGGCGATATCGATAACATGAATTAAATAATATTTATATTTTATTAATATAAAAAATAGAATAATATATTTTCGAAATAATCGGAAATAACAGAATTCACAATATTGTGTGAAGTGGATAATTTAAAATATATAATTCAGTTTATAATGAATTATATTAATGAATATATTTATATACGCCAGTTGAACATATAATTTTTATTATAATTAAAATCAAGCTCGAAATGGCGCGGCGGTTCATAATTTGGCGATTTGAACTTCAACTGAATATACAAAATCTGTTTTAAGTCGGATTTCTGTGAAACAAGAACGCGTGGAGCTATTGAAGTATATTTTTCTAATGGAAGAGAAAAATCTGGATTTCATCGTGTAGATTTTTATTTATATCTAAAACAAATTTTCTAAAAGTCCCTGTGGATTTCCTTTATATTTTATATCGATTTATTTATTTTATAAAAAGGATTTTTATATGTAAATTGAATATCGATATAATCTGGAATTCTGGAATATCGAGTTATAAATTTTGATATGATATTTTGGAGCTATATGATATCGTATGTGGATATATACGATAATATTAAATTATAAATATTTAATTTAATTATTTTTAAATATATTTATATATTTAAAAGGGTTATTTGGAGCTTTAAAAATAGCCAATTTTGCAAATGAGCTCCGTTTTCGACGAAACTAATTTTGTTGGGTTCGTAATGTCAAACTGTGGCTACATGTCATTTTTTGTGATTTTTGGGTATCGTATGTGGTCACAGGAATTTTTAAGGATAAATACGAATAACGTTCGATTAAAAATAGATACTTAAATCAAATATTAAAATATAATAATCTCCCTATATAATATCCTTACCCTCTCTAAACCTAAGTCTTTACTCTCCACAGTCAAAGAAATCGCGCCATTGATTTTGTTCTTCCGGGAAAAATATTTCCATCTTCACAAAATCAAATAAAATCCAAATAAATCCTATAAATTAGGAAACATGTATTTTTGGATTCCTCAAGCAACTCTCTTTGCTCCTGTATCCATTTCAAGAAGTGCGACGCCAGTTTTGGGTTGCTCGAAGAACAACAGTGGAGCTAGGGTTCTAGAAATCTTGAAATCGAAACTTTGATTTGGATTTTGGGTGGTATTTTTGGAATGGTGAGGCGAATTCGAACTTGTAGGGGGTTTTGGTTGGATTCCACGATAAAAAAATTCGATTAGGTACTTCTCCTGTAGCCGACGTGAGGTCCAGACACGGTAATCAGACTGTGTGCGAGTTGGAGGAGGATGGCAGGGAGTTCATGAGTTTTAGATGCGGAGTTTTCTGGTGTAGTTAGTTTTGATTTTAATGAAGAAGAATGGGAGAACGAAGAGATGGAAATGGCCTTTGTTGGAGCAACGGGTTTAGCACGACGGGGAAGAAGGAATTACGGGCTGGAGGTTTTCATCTCGTGGGCCGATATTTTAATGGGTAAAGGCCGATTTGAATTATAAAATCCAAGTGTTATTTAATTTATATGTTTATAAATTTCGAAATTGTATAACTCTTCCATACGGTATCAGAATCGGACGAAATAAGATACGACAGGATCGTATGGACGAGAGCTTCACAATGTAACTGATTGGGAATGAATCAGAGGTTGTTACAATTTATAGCGAAATAAATTGTCCATTAGAATCAAATGACGCAAACCGTTATTTAATGGTTAACGCGCAAAGTGAGTAAATTTAAATTATATATATATATATATATCGTTAAATATATATTGATTCTATTACCAGAATATCTCATGTTGAACTGAAATTGATGATAATTATATTGTGTAACATCTGTGGATGCAGGGAAACAGGTTGGAGGGATCCAACTGGATTCCTCAATATTTAAATTACGGTTTTGTTTCATATATTGAAATATATGATGTGATATATAATCTGTTGTCGATTATTATTTGGACGATATTGGTCATCGTGATTTGATATGTTAAATACCAAAATACCAATATGTTAAAAAGGGAATTTTCAAAGTGAATGTTTTTAATAATTTTTTTATAAAATCAAAGGATTTTATAAAGGAGAAAATATTTATAAAATCGAAGAAGATTTTATAAAAGGAATTATTTATAAAAATCCCAAGCTTTCAAAGAAGGAATTTATTTATAAAATCAAAAGATTTTATAAAAAGGGAAATATTTATAAAATCATAAGATTTTATAAAATTGTTATTTAATAGGAAAATAAATAGGATATATTAAGTGAATTATTTTTATGAAATAAATAGGATATTATAAAAGGGATATTTATTTAGTACATAAATAAGATATCATAAGGTATAATTATTTAGAAAATAAATATGATATTTTAGATGAATTATTTATTTAGAATAAATAAATAAGATATTATCTTTAGTTAATAAATAGGATTATTAAAGGAAAATTTGACAAGGAATAAAGGATTAAGGGAAGATTAATTTAAAATAGATATTAAATAAAAATATGGTTTTAACAGATAAATTGAAAGAATAATTTATAAATAATATTTTATAAATTAAGGGAAATATTTATCATTGGATAAATAAAGATATATAAGTCAAAACTTATATAAAGAAGTGAAACAGATAAATGGAGTAGATTAATTTATAAATAATACTTTATAAATTAATAAAATATTTATCATTTGGATAAATGAAATATATAAGTCAGAACTTATATAAAGAAGAAGAAATCGATTTTAACATCGATATTTGAAACTAAATAGGAACATGGAGTTAACAAGGCTATTAATGTAATTATTAAGTGTTGAATATAAATGAAATATTTATATGAATTGTTTTTAAACAGAAGGATAATTAGAATAATTAAAATAAGATATTATTTTAATTACGAAACCAAACTGTTTAATTATATAAAGAATATATTATTCATATTGAATATGAATAATGGATTAAGGCAAGAAATTTGCAGAGTATAAAAGGAATATTATTCACATTTGACGTGAACAATGGATTAAAAAATATTTTATAAATTAAATATTTATAAAAGAAACTGGTTTTGGAATAGGGTTTGAATAGAAGAGTTAATCGAATATAAATTTTTCGAAATGAGATAATCGAATTAGTTATTCAAAATGAGATAATCGAATTAGTTATTCGAAATGAGAAAATCAAATTAGAATATTCGAAGGAGTTAATCGAATTGGAATATTCGAAGGAGTTAATCGAATTAGTTATTCGAAAGGAGTTCATCGAATAGTAGTAATTCAAAGAGAGATAATCAAATATTAGTTATTCGAAGTGGGTTGTCGAATAGTAGTTATTCGAAGAGAGATAATCGAATATAAATTATTCGAAGAAAGTTGATTAAATATAAGTTATTCGAACAGGAGTTAATATAATGGAGTTAATAGAATAGAGTTAATCGGATAGAGTTAATCGAATACGAATTAATAGATTAGAGTTAATCGAATTAGAGTTAATCAGATAGAGATTACTCGAAGGGGAGTTTTACGTAGAATTCGATTATATCGAATTCGGGAATGTACCATTTACTTTCCAGTTTTTAAATCAAGATTATTTATTTATTAATAAATTAGTTGTTCGTTTATTTATTCGAACTAGGAAATAAAGGTTATATTAAAGTTATTTTAATTCGGAAGTAAGGAATTATAACACTATGGTTATATTCCAATAATTCTGTAAAAGAAGTGGATTCATAAATAGAATCCGAGAATTACGTAAGGAAATTGTTAAAGAGTTAAAAAGGTGAACTTAATCTATTTCGAGATGAGAAATGTTGGTTAGTTAAGGTCTGAGAGTTAGTTATACCCCAACTTGATTGACTTCGTTTTTAATTAAGGAATGGTTAAGGTTCGAGACTGAAGGTTGGTTAAGTGAATTTAGTTAATAAGTGTAATGGTTTGAGTCATCATCGCACTGTTGATTTAAACATCTGTTTAAATCCAATGAAGAAGCTTGGAAATATTTTCCAAATAAGATCTGAAATGTTTTATAATATTGGAAGTAGAAATGTGAATTAAAATTGGAAACAATTTCCAAAGATTTATAATGTATATTTTCCAAATCTAGAAAATAAGAATTTACGAATATATGGGAACGGGAATAGGGAAAAGAATTAATTAATGGTAAATTAAATTAAGAGATAAATGATGATTGATGATTGATCAATAGAATTTCCATCTGAAAGTAATATCGTTGTTTGTACACATATTTTCCTTTGATTGTTAAATCACAGATTATCAAAGTTTTTGACCATTTTTACGTTGTTAATATGGAGAGACCGGTTGGATTATTATCCGAAGAACCACTCTGTATTGGCAGTAGCATTGTGAATAATCATATGTTAAAGATAATTGAAGACAGAGTTTATGCAAGGGGTGTTTGTTAATCCTAGGTAGAAATTGCCTAAGATGGATTTACGAAATAGTGCCTTCGGTTTGTTCAGTCCTAGGACAACTCGTATGGAAGAAGGCCTGACAAAGTATATCTAAAGATCGCGTAAGTTGATCTCTTCAAACGTATTCATGTTTGGTGGTGGAGGAATTCGTTTCTCTTAGCTGTATACTCGTGGTGTTTTCAGAAAAATCTATTTGTGATTTGGCGGGTATGACGATGTGGCATTCAAAGTGAATGAAGATATGATATGTGAAAAGGAAAACTTATGACCTCTGGCCTCATGTAACGACCTAGAAATCTGAACCAATTTAAAAATTTTAAATTGGCTAAAATAATGGATTTTAAATATTTAAAATAAATATTTTAAATAATAGAGATGAAAAGTGAGTTGAATCGACAATTAAAAACGAATATAATTAATTATAATTATAAACAAGGCCTGAAAAGGCGCTGTAGTTTAAAAAATTGAATTCAAACTTTGTCGGACTGTACCGGGTGCAAAAGAAAACGGATTTTAGTGAAACCAAAAGTATTTAAATCTGTTAGTGAATACCTTTCTAACGAATCTGAAAAATCGAAATTTCATAGCGGAAAGCAAAAGTTATGGCCAAATGAATTTACAAAAAGGTCGCTATGGAATTTATATAGCCCGTGAAATTGGCCATTTTGCATACGACCTCAGAATTCGACGAAACCACTTTTGTTGGATCCGGGATGTGAAGTTATTGCTAGGTTTCAAATTTCATAATTTTTGAAGCTAATATGTGAGCGGGGCAAAGGAAAACGTGTTTTGGTCAATTAGAGTTAAATTGGATCGACCAGAAATGGGCGTTTTTGCAAACGGTCTCAGAATTCGACGAAACTAGTTTTGTTGGGACCCTATCATCAAAACATAGCTAGATTTATTTTTCTGGAATTTTTCAAATCAGTTTGTGGCCCTGGCAAATTGAAATGTACATTCAAATTAAATATTGAATGTTTTATATTTTAATTTGAAGGAAAACTGGCTAAAACAGTCGAATGGGCCTGCGAAACATATCCCATTGTGTTCGGAATGGGGGTAGAACGCAAGGGACGACAGTCGTTGGGTTTGGATTGGGGTTCGCAAGAGGAAGGGGGTATTTTCGGATTTTTAAACTTTATAAATAAATAAAAAAGAGAAAAACCCCATTCGCCCACGTCAGCCCCCCTGCGTCTTCTCTCTCCCCGATTGCGATACACGGCGGAAGGAGCTCCATTTTTCTCCCCTATTTTTTGGCGAAACCCCTCATCAAAAACCACCACTCCTTTGCAACTTTTTGTAGCTCGTTTCCTCCTCTTCAAATCAAGACAAGCCCCATCGTCTATCGTGCACCCTATCGCGAGGATTCTCGCCCCAAAGTTCACCAGTTCCACCCCATTTTCCGACCGCGATTGGAGCTCGAGCTCCATCATTTTCCTGGCGCAGAGGCGCCTCTCGAGGCCCGTCATCGTGGTGCAGTTGGATCTCGACGAAGTGTAGCGGATTGGATTTTAATTCGAACCCTAGTTTTGAAGAATCAAGGAAGGTAAACGACTTGATTTTCCTGAATTAAAGATGACACTTTTAAGTGTTGCAAATTTGTAAAAATCATATCTTTTTGCTATTTGGTCGAAATTCAGTGAAACAAGAGACAGTGAACTCGTGCGAACGTCTTCTACATTCTAGAAGAGACCACATATTTTTCTGAGCCTTCTGCTATTTTTGGTGAAGTGGAACCCAATGTGAGATTTCTAATTTATAAACAATATGGAAAACGACGATGTATAAATTATATAGTCGATGTATGAGTTATATAAGCGTTGTACACCTCTTGTATAAGTGTTGTATAAGTCGTACGTTCGATGTATAAGTTGTATATGCGTTGTAAAAATTATATATGTGTGGAAATAGAAGTGAACTGCTATATATATATATATATATACACACACGCTCCTCGTCCACAAACCATGGACGATATTTATTGGTTGTGATTGGTGTGAAAATAGATTGATAGCGAATGGTTGTTCGGGATTGTTTGTGGTTGATATTGATTGATTGTGGTTGAAAAATACCCATTTATGGTTGAGAAATATTTGGTTGGAACCACATAGGATTAGTTTGTGGAAATGAAATAAATATATACATGCCGCCTGCGTGCGAACTAGATGCATGATCCCCATTGTCAAAAACCGCGAGGTTTTAAGGTAGAGCGAGGAGCCGTACAAGGGACGGTCCCGGTTTTAACTACCCTGCCGTTATGCTGTCGAAATTTTGAATAATATTCATGTGTTTGAATTATTTTCATTTGCTGAAACTATATTTATTCATTGAATAGAAAACCTTCATGTGTTGAATTGACATTCATTCGTTGATTAGAAATTCATGTGTTGAATGGTATTCATGTTTTAAATATAAAAATCACATTTTTATCTATATATAGAAACTATAGAAAACCTTCATGTGTTGAATCGACATTCATTCGTTGATTAGAAATTCATGTGTTGTATGGTATTCGTGTTTTAAATATAAAAATCACATTTTTATCTATATATAGAAACTATAGAAAACCTTCATGTGTTGAATCGTCATTCATTCGTTGATTAGAAATTCATGTGTTGAATGGTATTCATATTTTGAAATAAATTGTTTTATAATAAAAATCACCTTTTTATCATCTATATAGACTATCTAAAATAATAGTGTTTTGAAATAAATTGTTTTACAATAAAAATCACTTTTTTTATCATCTATATAGACTATATAAAATAATAGTGTTTTGAAATGAATTGTTTTACAATAAAAATCACATCTTTATTACATACATGATTTGTTGAAATGTGAAGTGTTAAAAATAGCAACTCGTTCAAATAAATATGCATGAGTCGAAATATTCATTAATTAGCTAATGATATGATTTTTGCCTATGCATGCAACATTAGAATGAATGGTATTTTTAAAACCAAATGGAATCAAATGTGAAGTTGAAAGGAAAATGATAAATGATAAGAAATGTATATATGTACATGCATATTTATTGAACAGGTTATAGCAAAGGGGCTAGAGAAGAGGAATAAAATTTTGTGCCCGACAAATAGGTACACATTTACAGTTTTGTTTGGGTGATGATTTTATGAGCCTGTTGGCTAGCCGCTTGGCTTTTTATTTTTATTTTTGACATGAGACGTCCGTGTGGCTATTTGGGAATTTTCCCAGCCCCTCCCGTACAAAGGAGGTTATGGCGAAATTTTCCAAAATTTAAAGGCGTTAGTGAAATATTTGAAGTGAAAACGATATTGAAATTGTTGAATGAACTATATTTATATAAGTATATAAATATAAATAAAATTAAAATGAAACGTGGCCGTGCAGTTCGTGTTTTGAAACCATGATTTCAAACGATTATAACGGGAGATCCGACCATCGGATTTTCCTGAAATCGCAACCGTTGGATTCGCCTAGGAAATATCTTTCCAACGGCACCAACTTTGTAAAAATCCAACGGTTGGATTGTCTGGAATGTTTAATTCAAATCTGAAGAAAAACAGCACCAGAAGCGATTATATTTATATATATATATAAATATAATTATATTAACCGAATAACGGCGCTGCAGTTCGTATTTTGAAATCGAAACTTCAAACGATTGTACCGGGAGACCCGACCGTCGGATTTTCCCGAAACTGGAACCGTTGGATTCATTTCGAAAAGACCTTTCAAACGATGTAAATTTGGTGAAGATCCAACGGTTAGATTTTCAGATATGTGTAAATCAAATCTGAAGAAAAACAGCGCCACAGCCGCGTTATGGCCCGAAGCGTCATTTTGAATAAATTGGCTATTTTAAAATAAATAAAAATAGCGATAAATCGTTATAAAATATCATAAACGATATGGAATGGAAATAAACAGAATTTGCTCGATTTATGGGGTATTTGATGGTTGAGTGTGTTTGGTATGAAAATTACATTAAAGAACAAAATTGGTGTTATCGAATAATTTAATCATTGAAATAAATTGATTTGAAATTCTAAATATACGTGAATTATTTGAAAAGGCCGAGTTAATTCTCATTTCAAATAATTGACCGACGATTGAAATTCGAAGATGAAGACGGTGGTCGAAGACCGGAGATCTTCACCTCGTTTGGATGGTAACCGAGGTCCTGATTAGGAGGCATCCCGAAATATGGATAATGAGTGGTGATCGTCCAGACGTACGTGGTGATCGATGGGTTTGCGAGGTATTTAGTGCCTCCGGTTTCATTCAGACCCAGAACGGACTTGTAAATGGACTGTGTGTCTGACATTGGATTTTATTCTGTGTTGATTGATCTCTATTAAATATACATCTGTTTGGCGGCGGAGAATTTATTCTTTTGCTTAACGCCCTTCTCTGAAACGCACGAGCTCAGAGGTTGTATATCGATGGACATCAGTCGCATGGCATGAATTGCTACTGTGACATGCCTAAGTGGCAAATGATCAAGGCTTCTGTTGAAAAGCAAAGTCTTGTGGTGATGATCAAAGCACCGCTTGTGTGGCGTAGCTTTGTGTATAATGTGAATTCGCGAGCCTCACACCCCGGTATGAACCAGAAACGGGAGAAGGACCTCAAGGAGGGCATGCGTTTCTTTCTAGCTAGGGTGGTGTCAGTGACCTACCAACCCTGACATTTATATACTTTTCACCTATGTGGTTGTTGCTGTTGCGAGGCGCCTCGGTTTGATCGGACGATCCGGGTCCGATGGAGTCATTCGTTGGCTCGTTTACGCCCCAAAGGGCGGGGAAACGTATTGTTCAGGCATTTTAATCCACATCGGTGGACCGGCCCTGTCGCTCCAAAGGCTTGACTGAGTACTTGCCTGTGGCTCGGGCTAGAGAGTCACGAATTCGGTAAGGACTATCTTTTGCCTTGGTTCATGACGTAATTTCAATTCCCAAATACATGACTGTGCGGTTTTGATTGTACACCTAGATATGGCAACATAGTAGTATGGGGCATTAATGCCGTCTATGATTGATAGTTATGATTTAAAATTGTTTTCAAAACATATAAACACTAGCAATAATATCAAATGCCTTTGTTTTATTCATATCAAGCATATTTTGGCCGTTATAAGGTAAAAACTCTATCCTCCTGTTTGCGTTGCATTGTGTGATGGGAACTGAGTCTTATAACGGCTTCATTTTTATAAAAAACATAGCGATGTTTAAAGGAAAGATTTGTTTTAAAGCACTGGCAATCCAATGGAGTAAACCCGTTCCACGAAAGTGGCGTGGTCCTGTGATTAGCCATATTATATATGTGTTGAGTAGATTTCTCGTACCAGTCCCATGACTGACTCGTAGTTTGTTTCACTTTCAAACTCGGGTGCCCCTTTTTCTACATGGGCAGCCTTGTATTCAGGTTTAGGTGGTTCTTTCTGGATGGCTGGAGCTGAAGATGGATTCTATCATTTGTCTCTTTTTATGCTGTTCAGCTCCCATTGTACATATTGTGTTTGTTTTCCACTGTAGACATTTATGTATAGCTGAATTGTATTTTTACTAAGTAAGATCCTATATACTGTGTAACTCTGATGATTACTTTTATCTAGTATATTCTATTGTTCATTGTCTGATATATTTATTTATTTCTGTTCTGCTATTATCTGTTTCTGTGTTATATTCCAAAGATAACCCTTGTCTCCGTGAGTACGGGGTTTGGGGTCGTCTTATTTGGTATCAGAGCTTTGGTTAAGCTTAGTTCTGGAATATAACATTTGAACGAACTCGTCAGAAATAGAACCAGTAGTGTTCTAGGACGGGTAACTCAATACAGATAGGATCAGTAATATCCTAGTATGAGTAGCAGAATGAAATAACACCTTGATAGACACATTTACATTTGAAGTAGGTGTTTCTATATTTTGAAAATACCTTTTCTGTGACCTGACACTTGATCTGCTAATTGCAGAAGTACTAGAAAAATGAGTGTCAGAAACAGGAGAAATGCAGAACCGGATATTGAGGCCCTATTAATCAAATATCGAAATATGGGTGGAATACCGTTCTCTGGTGAAGAATCTATTATGAAGACACAGGCTTGGATTTGTTCGGCTGAAAAGATCTTTGATGGTTTAAAGCTGAGGGATGACCAGAAAAGATTACTGGCCTCCTGGGCACTCAAAGACGAAGCTTTGTTCTGGTGGGATTCGGTTATAGAGAATAATCCAGAAGGTGATATCACCTGGGACAGATTCAAAGTGATTTTCCTAGAAAGATTTACTCCTCCAGAAGCGACCGAGCGATTATGCGACGAATTTTCTTATCTGATACAAGGTGATATGACCATCCCGGAATATCACAAGAAATTCAACGAACTTTCTCACTTTGCTCCTCATCTGATCAAGGACACAAAGAAGAAGAATCTTAGATTTATTCACGGGCTTCAAAGAAAATATCAGAACAGTGTAATGAGGAACGTGAAGCTCCCCTTTTCTGAAATGATATACATGGCTTATCAGTACGAAGATCTAGACAAGAAAGGTACGCTATAGTACGAAGAAGAAGTCAGCTCTAGTAATAAAATTGAGTCTGAAACTGATCGTCCTAAGGCCGGTACAACGTCTGAGATCAGTAAGAAGCCCAGTGCCAAGAGGAAAAGGGATGAATCTGGGAAATAACCCGTAACGACCGCCGTATGCAATAACTGCAATAGGCGAGGACATTTCTCGATAAGTTGCCGATCTTTAGGGAAACAGATCAAGAGTAGATATAAGCGCACTATGAAACAAAAGAACCCACATGGGGAAAGGAGATGCCATAAGTGTCGTCAGGCAGGTCATATTGCAAGGGAGTGTCAACTCTCAAAGAAATCTGAGGCAGCGCATATAAATGAAGTAGCAGAAACTTCTGAGCCCTCAGATAAGCAAGAAAGGTCTGATGTTTTAGAAGGCACGCTCAATGTCAAAACATTCCAGTTAAAGTACTGTTTGACACAGGCGCGTCACGGAGCTTTATTGCAAAGAGTGCAGTCAAGAAGTTGGATTTGAATTTGAAGAAGCTCAAAGAACCAATGACTGTCCAGAATCCGGTTGGAGGTTCCATCAATCTCAGTTGGATTTGTGCAGTACCTGTCCCTTTTTCTTGCTATAAATTTCCTATTATCTCTATCGTCATGAATTTTAATGAATTCGATATTATTCTGGGATTGGATTGGCTAACCAAATATGAAGCAGAGGTTAGATGCGCTGAGAGAGTGGTTAAAGCAAAGGCCCAATCGGGGAATTATATAACCATACCATGTGAAGGCCCGACTTCAAATATAAAAGATTTCTGGGCAGCTTTGAATGTTTCTCCAGCCCAAATAGAAAATATCCCTAAAATCGCAGAGAATATTCCCGACCTAGTGAAAGATATTCCTGTCGTCAAGAACTATGCAGATGTGTTCGAAGAATTTGTTCGCTTACCTCCGCAGAGAGAAATAGATTTCAAGATCGATTTGATTCCCAATGCAAGGCCGGTAGTTCACGCTATTCGAAGAATGTCCTTGAAAGAGAAAGAGGAATTAGACAATCAAACGCGATAGCTAGTGTGGAAAGGTCTGATCAGACTTAGTTTCTCTGATTGGGGAGCAGCAGTGGTTTTTGTCCCAAAATCTGACGGTACTCTACATCTATGTGTGGATTATCGTGATCTGAACAAACAAACCATAAAGAACAAATATCCATTGCCGCGAATAGATGATTTGTTGGATCGTCTAAATGGAGCACAAGTATTTTCATGAATGGACCTAGCTACAGGTTTCCATCAACTTCGAATTGCCAAAGAGTGTGTTCCAATGACAGCATTTAAAGGTCCCGACTTATTCTACGAGTGGCTAGTAATGTCGTTCGGCTTATGTAACGCTCCTGCTTACTTCGTCGATCTGATGAATAGAGTGTTCAGAGGAGTTTTGAATAAATTTGTTCTGGTTTTTATTGATGATATCCTAATCTTCTCTAAGTCAAAGGCTGAACATGAAGAGCATCTGGAACAGGTTCTGGAAATTCTGAGATGGAATGTATTAAAAGCCAAATTTTCCAAATGTATCTTCTGGCAAGATGAAGTAAAATTTCTGGGCCACGTCGTATCGAAAGAAGGAATTGCTGTGGATCCAAGCAAAATCACAGCCATTCAGAATTGGAAACAACCAGCACCCCCACTGAAGTCCGCAGTTTTCGCGGATTGGCTAGCTATTACCGGAAGTTCGTTAAAAGCTTTTCGAAGATATCTGGTCATTTAACGAAGCTTACGAAGAAGCACTCTAAGTTCAAATGGACTCCAGAAAGTGAGAAGGCTTTTGAAGAGCTAAAATTAAGACTAACGACTGCTCTAGTGTTAACCATCATCGATGGCAACCAGGATTTGAAAGTCTGGACTGATGCTTCTAGAGAAGGCCTTGGCGCAGTGTTAATGCAAAGAGGCCAAGTGATTGCTTATGCTAGCCGGCAACTGCAGCCACACGAGAAGAACTACGTAACTCATGATCTTGAGTTATTGGCTATAGTATTCTCCTTGAAAATATGAAGACACTATCTTCTGGGTGAGAGATTTGAACTGTTTATAGATCATCAGTCGTTAAAGTATCTATTCACTCAGAAAGACCTGAATCTAATTCAACATCGTTGGCTGGAGTTTCTTACAGCATATGACTTTGAAATTATATATACTCCAGGGAAAGCCAATGTCGTGGCCGATGCGTTGAGCCGAAAGAATGTAATGATCGCCAGCTTTATTATCACGACTTCCTTGATTGACAAAATATATATTCTTCAGAAGGTGGATAACTTTATTAAGGATATGATCAAAAGGATTCAGAAAGGCGAACCCTCGTGTTTTCAAATAGATAACGACGAGACCCTGAGATTGAAAGGAAGGATTTGTGTTCCCGACGTCCCAGAGTTAAAAAGGGAAGTGTTAGATGAGTGTCACAAGTCCAAGCTGAGTATCCATCCTGGTGTGGCCAAAATGTATAACGATCTCAAACGAACATTCTGGTGGAAGGCTATGAAAAGGGACGTTTCAATATACATTAGTCGATGCCCTACTTGCCAACTAGTCAAAAGCGACCAACAGAAACTAGCTGGATTGCTACAACCAATAGAAGTTCCTGGTTGGAAGTGGGAGCATATTTCCATGGATTTCATTAATGGTCTTCCCAGAACCAGAAAAGGGAATGACAGTATTTGGGTGATCGTAGATCACTTCACGAAGACCGCCCATTTCATACCTGTCAGATCAAACAGAACTGCTCAGAGTCTGGCGCAGATATACTTCAGGGAAATAGTTAGACTACATGGAGTTCCGCTCAGTATAGTCAGTGACAGAGATACAATATTCACTAGCAAATTCTGGGAAGCATTTCAAGTCGAACTGGGAACGAAGTTGAACTTAAGCACCGCTTATCATCCTCAGATAGATGGTCAGACTGAGAGGGTGAATCGAATTTTAGAAGATCTATTGCGGGCTTATGTTATAGATTTCGGCGGATCATGGGAGGACCATCTGCATTTGGCTGAATTCTCTTATAACAACAGCTACCAGGCGAGTTTGACAATGTCGCCATTCGAAGCATTGTATGGTAGACCGTGCTGATCTCCTGCTTGTTGGGTCGAACCTGGAAATAGACTTGTGTTAGGGCCAGACATGATTCGAGAAGCTGCCGACAATGTCGATTTTATTAAGAAGCGATTACTCGCCGCTCAAAGCCGACAAAAGAGCTATGCCGATAGAAGGAGAAGAGATATATCCTTTGGTGTTGGCGACTATGTATATTTGAAAGTATCACCGATGAGAGGAGTAATCCGGTTCGGTAAAACTGGAAAATTGGCACCCAAATTCATTGGTTCGTTTCCTGTTCTAGAACGGATCGGGACTCTCGCTTATAGGGTCAAATTGCCAGATTGGTTGCCTGGAATTCATGATGTATTTCATATATCTCAACTTCGAAAGCACGTTCATGATCTAGACTTGATCGTGGAAGAAGCAGCTCAACAGGATATTGAAATTACCCCTGAATTAGCTGTGAGAAGAGAGCCGCTGAAGATTACCGGCAAAGAAACCAAAGAGCTGAGGAACAAGAAGGTTCACTTAGTCAAAGTGCAATGGAGTGGAGATCCGCGAGATTGCACTTGGGAAACTGAGGAGAGCATTCAGAAAGCTTATCCTAGATGCCGAGTGGATATCTCTGATTGAATCTGGTGCAAGGTACATTTACCCTACTTTGCATTACCATTTGATTCTCTATTCTGTTGTTATTTTCTTTCCAGGGATGTGCACTTTTAAATTCTATAGTCTGAATGATTTTAAAAAGAGTATAGAAATTGATCAGTATATTTTTGAAAGGTTAAAACGATTTGATTATTGGTTGTATTGTGTGATTGTAGATTTATCAAACCACTTTCGACTTTGTTCCTTTTCGGGGACGAAATGTTTTAAGTGGGGGAGATTGTAACGACCCAGAAATCTGAACCAATTTAAAATTTTTAAATTGGCTAAAATAATGGATTTTAAATATTTAAAATAAATATTTTAAATAATAGAGACAAAAAGTGAGTTGAATCGACAATTAAAAATGAAAATAATTAATTATAATTATAAACAAGGCCTGAAAAGGCGCTGCCGTTTAAAAAATTGAATTCAAACTTTGTCGGACTGTACCGGGTGCAAAACAAAACGGATTTTAGTGAAACCAAAAATATTTAAATCTGTTAGTGAATACCTTTCTAACGAATCTGAAAAATCGAATTTTCATAGCGGAAAGCAAAAGTTATGACCAAATGAATTTTCAGAAAGGTCGCTATGGAATTTATATAGCCCGTGAAATTGGCCATTTTGCATACGACCTCGGAATTCGACGAAACCACTTTTGTTGGATCCGGGATGTGAAGTTATTGCTAGGTTTCAAATTTCATAATTTTTGAAGCTAATATGTGAGCGGGGCAAAGGAAGACGTGTTTTGGTCAATTAGAGTTAAATTGGATCGACCAGAAATGGGCCTTTTTGCAAACGGTCTCAGAATTCGACGAAACTAGTTTTGTTGGGACCGTATCATCAAAACATAGCTAGATTTATTTTTCTGGAATTTTTCGAATCAGTTTGTGGCCCTGGCAAATTGAAATGTACGTTCAAATTAAATATTGAATGTTTTATATTTTAATTTGAAGGAAAACTGGCTAAAACAGTCGAATGGGCCTGCGAAACATATCCCATTGTGTTCGGAATGGGGGTAGAACACTAGGGATGACAGTCGTTGGGTTTGGATTGGGGTTCGCAAGAGGAAAGGGGTATTTTCGGATTTTTAAAATTTATAAATAAAAAAAAGAGAAAAACCCCATTCGCCCACGTCAGCCCCCCCGCGTCTTCTCTCTCCCCGATTGCGATACACGGCGGAAGGAGCTCCATTTTTCTCCCTATTTTCTGGCGAAACCCCTCATCAAAAACCACCACTCCTTTGCAACTTTTTGTAGCTCGTTTCCTCCTCTTCAAATCAAGACAAGCCCCGTTGTCTATCTTGCAACCTGTCGCGAGGATTCTCG
Source organism: Allium sativum (assembly GCA_030737875.1). Taxonomy (NCBI): domain Eukaryota; kingdom Viridiplantae; phylum Streptophyta; class Magnoliopsida; order Asparagales; family Amaryllidaceae; genus Allium; species Allium sativum. The sequence continues at coordinate 851,860,473 of CM060919.1, forward strand.
CCCTAAAGTTCGCCAGTTCCACCCCATTTTCTGACCGCGATTGGAGCTCGAGCTCCATCATTTTCCTGGCGCAGAGGCGCCTCTCGAGGCCCGTCATCGTGGTGCAGTTGGATCTCGACGAAGTGTAGCGGATTGGATTTTAATTCGAACCCTAGTTTTGAAGAATCAAGGAAGGTAAACGGCTTGATTTTTCTGAATTAAAGATGACACTTTTAAGTGTTGCAAATTTGTAAAAATCATATCTTTTTGCTATGAGGTCGAAATTCAGTGAAACAAGAGACAGTGAACTCGTGTGAACGTCTTCTACATTCTAGAAGAGACTGCACATTTTTCTGAGCCTTCTGCTATTTTTGGTGGAGTGGAACCCAATGTGAGATTTCTAATTTATAAACAATATGGAAAATGACGATGTATAAATTATATAGTCGATGTATGAGTTATATAAGCGTTGTACACCTCTTGTATAAGCATTGTATAAGTCGTACGTTCGATGTATAAGTTGTATATGCGTTGTAAAAATTATATATGTGTTGAAATAGAAGTGAACTGCTATATATATATATATATATATACACGCCCCTCGTCCACAAACCATGGACGATATTTATTGGTTGTGATTGGTGTGAAAATTGATTGATAGCGAATGGTTGTTTGGGATTGTTTGTGGTTGATATTGATTGATTGTGGTTGAAAAATACCCATTTGTGGTTGAGAAGTATTTGGTTGAAACCACATAGTATTAGTTTGTGGAAATGAAATAAATATATACATGCCGCCTGCGTGCGAACTAGATTCATGATCCCCATTGTCAAAAACCGCGAGGTTTTAAGGTAGAGCGAGGAGCCGTACTAGGGACGGTCCCGGTTTTAACTACCCTGCCGTTGTGCTGCCGAAATTTTGAATAATATTCATGTGTTTGAATTATTTTCATTTGCTGAAACTATATTTATTCATTGAATAGAAAACCTTCATGTGTTGAATTGACATTCATTCGTTGATTAGAAATTCATGTGTTGAATGGTATTCGTGTTTTAAATATAAAAATCACATTTTTATCTATATATAGAAACTATAGAAAACCTTCATGTGTTGAATCGACATTCATTCGTTGATTAGAAATTCATGTGTTGAATGGTATTCGTGTTTTAAATATAAAAAGCACATTTTTATCTATATATAGAAACAATAGAAAACCTTCATGTGTTGAATCTACATTCATTCGTTGATTAGAAATTCATGTGTTGAATGGTATTCATATTTTGAAATAAATTGTTTTATAATAAAAATCACCTTTTTATCATCTATATAGACTATCTAAAATAATAGTGTTTTGAAATAAATTGTTTTACAATAAAAATCACTTTTTTTTATCATCTATATAGACTATATAAAATGTTTTAAAATGAATTGTTTTACAATAAAAATCACATCTTTATTACATACATGATTTGTTGAAATGTGAAGTGTTAAAAATAGCAACTCGTTCAAATAAATATGCATGAGTCGAAATATTCATTAATTAGCTAATGATATGATTTTTGCCTATGCATGCAACATTAGAATGAATGGTATTTTTAAAACCAAATGGAATCAAATGTGAAGTTGAAAGGAAAATGATAAATGATAAGAACTGTATATATGTACATGCATATTTATTGAACAGGTTATAGCAAAGGGGCTAGAGAAGAGGAATAAAATTTTGTGCCCGATAAATAGGTACACATTTACTGTTTTGTTTGGGTGATGATTTTATGAGCCTGTTGGCTAGCCGCTTGGCTTTTTCTTTTTCTTTTTGACATGAGACGCCCGTGTGGCTATTTGGGAATTTTCCCAGCCCCTCCCGTACAAAGGAGGTTATGGCGAAATTTTCCAAAATTTAAAGGCGTTAGTGAAATATTTGAAGTAAAACGATATTGAAATTGTTGAATGAACTATATTTATATAAGTATATAAATATAAATAAAATTAAAACGAAACGTGGCCGTGCATTTCGTGTTTTGAAACCGTGATTTCAAACGATTATAACGGGAGATCCGACCATCGGATTTTCCTGAAATCGCAACCTTGGATTCGCCTTGGAAATATCTTTCCTACGGCACCAACTTTGTAAAAATCCAACGGTTGGATTGTCTGGAATGTTTAATTCAAATATGAAGAAAAACAGCACCAGAAGCGATTATATTTATATATATATATAAATATAATTATATTAAAATCGAATAACGGCGCTGCAGTTCGTATTTTGAAATCGAAACTTCAAACGATTGTACCGGGAGACCCGACCGTCGGATTTTCCCGAAACTGGAACCGTTGGATTCATTTTGAAAAGGCCTTTCTAACGATGTAAATTTGGTGAAGATCCAACAGTTAGATTTTCAGATATGTGTAAATCAAATCTGAAGAAAAACAGCGCCACGGCCGCATTATGGCCCGAAGCGTCGTTTTGAATAAATTGGCTATTTTAAAATAAATAAAATAGCAATAAATCATTATAAAATATCATAAACGATATGGAATGGAAATAAACTGAATTTGCTCGATTTATGGGGTATTTGATGGTTGAGTGTGTTTTGTGTGAAAATTACATTAAAGAACAAAATTGGTGTTGTCGAATAATTTAACCATTGAAATAAATTGATTTGAAATTCTAAATATACGTGAATTATTTGAAAAGGCCGAGTTAATTCTCATTTCAAATAATTGACCAACGATTGAAATTCGAAGATGAAGACGGTGGTCGAAGACCGGAGATCTTCACCTCGTTTGGATGGTACCGAGGTCCTGATTGGGAGGCATCCCGAAATATGGATAATGAGTGGTGATCGTCCAGACGTACGTGGTGATCGATGGGTTTGCGAGGTATTTAGTACCTCCGGTTTTGTTCAGACCCAGAACGGACTTGTAAATGGACTGTGTGTCTGACATTGGATTTTATTCTGTGTTGATTGATCTCTATTAAATATACATCTGTTTGGCGATGGAGAATTTATTCTTTTGCTTAACACCCTTCTGTGAAACGCACAAGCTCAGAGGTTGTATATCGATGGACATCAGTCGCATGGCGTGAATTGCTAGTGTGACATGCCTAAGTGGCAAATGATCAGGGCTTCTGTTGAAAAGCAAAGTCTTGTGGTGATGATCAAAGCACCGCCTGTATGGCGTAGCTTTGAGTATAATGTGAATTCGTGAGCCTCACACCCCGGTATGAACCAGAAACGGGAGAAGGACCTCAGGGAGGGCATGCGTTTCTTTCTAGCTAGGGTGGTGTCAGTGACCTACCAACCCTAACATTTATATACTTTTCACCTATGTGGTTGTTGCTGTTGCGAGGCGCCTCGGTTTGACCGGGCGATCCGGGTCCGATGGAGTCATTCGTTGGCTCGTTTACGCCCCAAAGGGCGGGGAAACGTATTGTTCAGGCATTTTAATCCACATCGGTGGACCGACCCTGTTGCTCCAAAGGCTTGACTGAGTACTTGCCTGTGGCTCGGGCTAGAGAGTCACGAATTCGGTAAGGACTATCTTTTGCCTTGGTTCATGACGGAAATCCAATTCCCAAATACGTGACTGTGCGGTTTTGATTGTACACCCATATATGGCGACATAGTGGTATGGGGCATTAATGCCATCTATGATTGATAGTTATGATTTGAAATTGTTTTCAAAACATATAAACACTAGCAATAATATCAAATGCCTTTGTTTTATTCGTATCAAGCATATTTTGGCCGTTATAAGGTAAAAACTCTATCCTCCGGTTTGCGTTGCATTGTGTGATGGGAACTGAGTCTTATAACAGCTTCATTTTTATAAAAAGCATAGTGATGTTTAAAGGAAAGATTTGTTTTAAAGCACTGGCAATCCAATGGAGTAAACCCGTTCCACGAAAGTGGCGTGGTCCTGTGATTAGCCATATTATATATGTGTTGAGTAGATTTCTCATACCAGTCCCATGACTGACTCGTAGTTTGTTTCACTTTCAAACTCGGGTTCCCCTTTTTCTACACGGGCAGCCTTGTATTCAGGTTTAGCTGGTTCTTTCTGGATGGCTGGAGCTGAAGATGGATTCTATCATTTATCTCTTTTTATGTTGTTCAGCTCCTACTGTACATATTGTGTTTGTTTTCCGCTGTAGACATTTATGTATAGCTGAATTGTATTTTTACTAAGTAAGATCCTATATACTGTGTAACTCTGATGATTACTTTTATCCAGTATATTCTATTGTTCATTGTCTGATGTATTTATTTATTTCTGTTCTGCTATTATCTGTTTTTGTGTTATATTCCAAAGATAACCCTTGTCTCCGTGAGTACGGGTTTTGGGGTCGTCTCACCTCACAACCAGGAAAAGGTATAAAATCGGGTAGGTCGCATGGCTAAGTAGTTAGCTGCCAATTAGGATGTATTGTCACCTGATCTACGGTTTCATTTACTTCTATAACCTATTTTGATGCGGTCCCTTTCGGGAAACGGTTGCTGATCCCAACCGTTGGTGACAATATATTTCATACTCTCAAGTGAAATGAGTGACCATTCATGTTTAGCCTGGGTTGCAAGATGTTCTTTTTGAACCCAGTGTATTCCTCTCTAGAGATACACTGTTTGAAGGTGGTCCCATACCTTACCAGTTGGAATCCATTATCCAATAAGAGTCCGCGGTTTTAATTGTATATTATATATGTAGAGCGTGAGATGCAAGCGTTTTTGTTAGTTTGTTATTTACTTGATCTAGACATTATTATAATATCAGACAAGTATCGTTTTAAAATAATTTGGTTTGCCGTAAGATAAAAACCATTTCTGTTTATGTGTGGATCGGTCTTACGATTTTCCTTTGTTTCAAAAGGATTCGAAAAGTTAAACAATTGATTTGAGTTTACTCACACCAGCCACATGACTGACCCAAAGTTTATTTTGTTTCGTTTTCCCTAAACTCTTGGGTGCCCAATTTTGTACGGGCAGTCGGTCGGGATTCACAGATATACCTGGAGAGCTTGGAGCAGGAGGCTTCAGTATTTATATAGCTATTGTTATTTCCGCTGTGTTGTAAGTGATGTACTCTGATAATATTATTGTAAACATATACAATTTTTGATTTCAAGTTATGTTATATATTATTCGTTCCGCTGTGAGATTCGTGTTACTCTGATGATGTATATTCTTCTTCTACTTCTTCTTCTTCTTCTATTCTAATTTTCTATCGTGTCTATTCTCACCCTCTAACTTCTTTCAATTAACATTCTGGTAATTTCGACTCTTGAATAACCGACTGGTGTTGTGTGTCGAATTTTCTAAGTCCAAAATTTTCGGGACGTTACAGTTGGTATCAGAGCTGAAGGTTAAGTAATTACCTTAGCTCTTTGGCGTGACTCAGTAAAGATGGGATTAGTAATACCCTAGATTGAGTTTGAGTATGTGCGTGTATATATATGAGCGTGTATTTGTTAGTCGATATAAAAAATTTGTTTTATATTATGGAGCTTTATTGGTTGAGTGGCTTATGAATTCTGGTCAATGGTGGGGTACCACAATATCGATAGTTGTTTCTAAACACTCAAATATGATGAACCGACACGGTATGTTTTTGAAAAGAGGGTAAATGGGATAATTTTGCCTAGATTATATTTTGATATAAGGGAATTATTAATAATTGAAATATTATAGTTTATTCGATGTGTTGGTTGTTATTATAGTCGAATAAGATTATAAAATAAATGGTTATGTAAATAACTAATCAGAATTTGTATAAGTGGTACGAGATGAATTAAATCTGAAATTTAAATCAGAATGGAACTCAAAGCCCTGGAAATCCAGATAAGTGTTTGTAAATGGATTCAGATTAAAAATATGAGAATTTTAAAATCCTGGGAGATTTTAAATTGGTTACAGCATTGTGAATGGTATTTTGAAACTGATTTCAAAATGGGAAATGTTTAAGTATGAGTTTTGAAAAGTGATATAGTATTGAACTCGCTTCGGTCGTTGGAAAATAATTCCGATGATGATCCGGACATTATCGGTGTGATTTTCAAGTTGCTAAGTGACGGATTACCACCAAAAATTTTGTTTTTAAATTGTTTTGCGAAAACAAGTTAGTCAGAAATTCAGAGTTTTTGAATTGTTGTTATGACTTCAAATTAATTTGAAATAAAAAACCAGGAATTTAAATTCTAAAATTTAAATTTAACTTGTGAAGTCAATTAGAATGAGATGGTAAAAGTGAAAAATAGACTAGAATTTAACTTGAACTAAGTTAAGTAAGACATGATTTGATTAGAGAATAATCTGAAATGGGATTGAGAGATAAGTTAAGAGTTCGGAATTTGTGATTTGGGTTGGAATGAAATTGGGCTTCGATATAAGCTAATAATTTTGTTGAGATTTGGTTGATTGAAATTGATTGGAAATCGATTGTTATAGATGGATATATGATCAGCAGGTATTAAGTTGAGGCGAGTGCAAAGATAAAATGATATGCCCGACAAAATGGTATAGGTTTATATTTCATATATGAGTTTGGTGATTTATGAGCCGAATTGGCAAGTCACTTGACTGTTTGATTTTCTTTTGGGTTGGAGAAGGCCTAGAGAGGCGAGTAGTAGTTTTACCGATAGGGTTGTACAAAGGAGATTATGGCAAAATTTTCTGAAAATTTAAGGTGTTAGAAAATTTTCAAAATTTCTGAATATTTTAGTTAGCCGGAATAAATTAATATTTTAGTTGATATTAGATGGTTTGGTGAAACTGGAGTTAAGAGGTAAAAAGATAGCTTCTTACCCAGTGGACAGTGTTGTTTCCTACCTTAGCAATTTCGAGGATGAAATTATTTTAAGGAGGGAAGAATGTAATGTCTCGTAATTTAACAGGATAATAATTAATTAATTTAATTATTAAATATCGATTTGGCGATATTTATAACCCAAATTAAATAATATTTATATTTTATTAATATAAATAATAGAATAATATATTTTTGAAATAATCGGAAATAACAGAATTCACAATATCGTGTGAAGTGGACAATTTAAAATATATAATTCATTTTATATTGAATTATAGTGACGAATATATTTCTATACGCCAGTTGAACATATAATTTATATTATAATTAAAATCGAGCTCGAAATGGCGCGGCAGTTCGTAATTTGGCGATTTGAACTTCAACTGAATATACAGAATCCGTTTTAAGAAGGATTTCTGTGAAACAAGAAACGCGCGGAGCTGGTGAAGTATATATTTCTATTGGAAGAGAAAAATATGGATTTAACCGTGTAGATTTTTATTTATGTCCAAATCAAATTTTAGAAAAGTCGCAAAGGATTTCCTTTATATTTTATATTGATTTATTTATTTTATAAAAAGGATTTTTATATGTAAATTGAAAATCGATATAATCTGGAATTCTGGAATATCGAGTTATAAATTATGATATGATATTTTGGAGCTGTATGATATCGTATGTGGATATATACGATAATATTAAATTATAAATATTTAATTTAGTTATTTTTAAATATATTTATATATTTAAAAGGGTTATTTAGAGCTTTAAAAATAGCCAGTTTGGCAAACAAGCTTCGTTTTCGATGAAATTAATTTTGTTGCATCCGGAATATTGAAATTTTGTTAGATTTAAATTTTGGTGATTTTTGGAGTCCGTATGTGGCCATAGGGATTTTAATGTGAAAAATAGTCGCTGTGTGAGCAAATAGAGTCGAAATTCGACGAAACCAGTTTCGTTGGGTCCGTAATGTCAAAATGTGGCTGCATGTCAATTTTTGTGTTTTTTGGGTATCGTATGTGGTCACAAGAATTTTTAAGGACGGATATGAATAACGTTCGTTTAAAAATGGATATTTAAATCAAATATTATAATATTATAATCTTCCTATATAATATCCTTACCTTCTCTATACCTAAGTCTTCACTCTCCACAGTCAAAGAAATTGCGCCCTTGATTTTGTTCTTCCAGAAAATATATTTCCATCTTCACAAAATCAAATGAAATCCAAATAAATCCTATAAATTAGGAAACATGTATTTTTGGATTCCTCAAGCGGCTCTCTTTGCTCTTGTATCCATTTCAAGAAGTGCGACACTAGTTTTGGGTTTCTCGAAGAACAACAGTTAAGCTAGGGTTCCAGAAATCTTGAAATTGAAACTCTGATTTGGATTTTGAGTGGTATTTTTTGGAATGGTGAGGCGAATTAAAACTTGTAGTGGGATTTTGGTTCGATTCCGCAACAAAAAAAATTCGATCTGGTACTTTTCCTGTAGCCGACATGAGGTCCAGGCTCGGTAATCAGACCGCATGCGAGTTGGAGTAGGGTGGCAGGGAGTTCACGAGATTTAGATGCGGAGTTTTCTGGTGTAGTTAATTTTGATTTTAATAAAGAAGAATGGGAGAACAGAGGATGGAAATGGCCTTCGTTGGAGCAGCGGGATTAGCACGACGGGGAAGAAGGAATTACGGGCTGGAGGTCTTCATCTCGCGAGCCGATATTTTAATGGGTAAAGGCCCATTTGAATTATAAAATCCGAGTGTTTTTTAATTTATATGTATATAAATTTTGAAATTATATAACTCTTCCATACGGTATCAGAATTGGACGAAACAAGATCCGACTAGATCGTATGGACGAGAGCTTCAAAATGGAACTGATTGGGAGTGGACCGGAGCTTGTTACAATTTATAGCGAAATAAATTGTCCGTCAGAATCAATTGAAGCAAACCATTATTTAATGGTTAACGCGCAAAGTGCGTAAATCTCACTAACTCTAATCAGTTCATATTTTTATAACGCATTTTTAAAACTAAAATATTGGTTGATTGTTGTGTGTTGATTTGGTTGATTGAACTGCTAGTCAGTTAATTGAAATTATATATATATATATAAATATATATATCATTAAATATATTAATTTTGTTATCTGAATATCTCATGTTGAACTGAAATTGATGATAATTATATTGTGTAACATCTACGGATGCAGGGAAACAGGTTGGAGGGATCCAACTGGATTCCTTAATATTTAAATTACTGTTTTGTTTCATATATTGAAATATGTGATGTGATAAACAATCTGTTGTCGATTATGTGTGTTTGGACGATATTGGTCATCGTCATTTGATATGTTAAATACCAAAATACCGATATGTTAAAAAGGGAATTTTCAAAGTTAATATTTTAATATATTTTTTATAAAATCAAAGGATTTTATAAAGGAGAAAATATTTATAAAATCAAAGAAGAATTTAGAAAAAGGAATTATTTATAAAAATCCAAAGCTTTTAAAGAAGGAATCTATTTATAAAATCAAAAGATTTTATAAAAAGATTTTATAAAAAGGGAAATATCGATTAAATCATAAGATTTTATAAAAGAGTTATTTATTAGGAAAATAAATAGGATATATCAAGTGAATTATTTTTATGAAATAAATAAGATATTCTAAAATGGATATTTATTTAGTAAATAAATAAGATATCTTAAGGTATAATTATTTAGAAAATAAATATGATATTTTAGATGAATTATTTATTTAGAATAAAAAAATAAGATATTATCTTTGGATAATAAATAGGATTATTAAAGGAAAATTTGACAAGGTATAAAGGATTGAGGGAAGATTAATTTAGAATAGATATTAAATAAAAATATGGTTTTAACATATAAATTGAAAGAATAATTTATAAATAATATTTTATAAATTGAGGGAAATATTTATCGTTGGATAAATAAAGATATATAAGTCAAAGCTTATATAAAGAAGTGAAACAGATAAATGAGCAGATTAATTTATAAATAATACTTTATAAATTAAGAAAATATTTATCATTTGGATAAATGAAATATATAAGTCAGAACTTATATAAAGAAGAAGAGATCGATTTTAACATCAATATTTGAAACTGAATATGAACATGGAGTTAACAAGACTTATTAATGAAATTATTAAGCGTTGAATATAAATGAACTATTTATATGAATTGTTTTTAAACAGAAGGATAATTAGAATAATTAAAATAAGATATTATTTTTAATTACAAAACCAAACTGTTTAATTATATAAAGAATATATTATTCATATTGAATATGAATAATGGACTAAGGCAAGAAATTTGCAGAGTATAAAAGGAATATAATTCACATTTGATGTGAATAATGGATTAAAATAAAAAATTTATAAATTAAACATTTATAAAGGAAACTGGTTTTGGAATAGGGTTTGAATAGAAGAGTTAATCGAATATAATTTTTTCAAAATGAGATAATTGAATTAGTTATTCAAAATGAGATAATCGAATTAGTTATTCGAAATGAGATAATCGAATTAGAATATTCAAAGTAGTTAATCGAATTAGAATATTCGAAGGAGTAAAACGAATTAGAATATTCGTAGGAGTTAATCGAATTGGAAAATTCGAAGGAGTTAATCGAATCAGAATATTCAAAGGAGTTAATCGAATTATAATATTCGAAGGAGTTAATCGAATTAGTTTTTCGAAAGGAGTCAATTGAATAGTAGTTATTCGAGGAGAGATAATCGAATATTAGTTATTCGATGTAGGTTATCGAATAGTAGTTATTCGAAGAGAGATAATGGAATATAAATTATTCCAAGTAAGTTAATTAAATATAAGTTATTCGAATAGGAGTTAATAGAATAGAGTTAACCGAAAAAAGTTAATCGAATACGAATTAATAGATTAGAGTTAATCGAATTAGAGTTAATCGGATAGAGATTACTCGAAGGAGAGTTTTACGTAGAATTCGATTATATCGAATTCGGGTAAGTACTATTTACTTTACGGTTTTTAAATCAAGATTATTTATTTATTAATAAATTAGTTGTTCATTTATTTATTCTATTTAGGAAATAAAGGTTATATATTTTATTTCGGAAGTAGAGAATTATAACACTATGGTTATAATCCAATAATTCTATTAAAGAAGTGGATTCGTAAATAGAATCCGAGAGTTACGTAAGGAAGTTGTTAAAGAGTTAATAAGGTAAACTTTGTCTATTTCGAGGTGAGAAATGTTGTCCAGTTAAGGTCTGAGAGGTAGTTATACCCCAACTTGATTGACTTCGTTTTTAATTAAGGAATGGTTAAGGTTCAAGACTGAAGGTTGGTTAAGTGAATTTAGTTAATAAGTGTAATGGTTTGATTCGTCATCGCGATGTTGATTTAAAAATCTGTTTAAATCCAATGAAGATGTTTGGAAATATTTTCCAAATAATATCTGAAATGTTTTGTAATATTGGAAGTAGAAATGTGAATTAGAATTGGAAATATTTTCCAAATATTTATAACGTATATTTTCTAATTCTAGAAAATAAGAATTTACGAATATATGGAAACATGAATAGGGAAAAGAATTAATTAATGATAAATTAAATTAAGAGATAAATGATGATTGATGATGGATTGATAGAATTTCCATCTGGAAGTAATATCGTTGTTTGTACATATATTTCCCTTTAATAGTTAAATCACAGATTATCAAAGTTTTAGACCCTTTTTACGTTGTTAATATGGAGAGACCGGTTGGATTATTATCCGAAGAACCACTCCATATTGGCAGTAGAGTAGTGAATCATCATATGTTGAAGAGAATTGAAGATGGAATTTTGCAAGGGCTGTTTGTTAATCCTAGGTAGAAATTGCCTAAGATGGATTTACGAAATAGTGCCTTCGGTTTGTTCAGTCCCAGGACAACTCGTATGGAAGAAGGTCAGACAGAGTATATCTAACAGATCGTGTAAGTTGATCTCTTCAAACTTATTCACGTTTGGTGGTGGAGGAATTCGTTTCTCTTAACTGTATACCCGTGGTGTTTTTGGCGAAATCAATTTGTGATTTGGCGGGTATGACGATGTGGCATTCAAAGTGAATGAAGATATGATATGTGAAAAGGGAAAGTTATGACCTCTGGCTTCACAACCAAGAAAAGGTATAAAATCGGGTAGGTCGCATGGCTAAATGGCTAGGTGCCAATGAGGATGTATTGTCACCTGATCTATAGTTTCATTTACTTCTATAACCTATTTTGATGCGGTCGCTTTCGGGGAATAGTTGTTGAACCCAACCGTTGGTGATAATATATTCGGTAATCTCAAACGAAATGAGGGGTCGGTCATGTTTAGCCTGGGTTGCAAGATGTTCTTTTTGAACCCGGTGTATTCCTCTCTAGAGATACACTGTCGGAATGTAGTCCCATACCTTTCCAGTTGGAATCCATTATCCAATTAGAGCCCGCGGTTTTGATTGCATATTATACATGTAGAGCGTGAGATGCAAGTGTTTAGGCTAGTTTGTTATTTACTTGATCTAGACATTATTATAATATCAGACAAGTATCATTTTAAAATAATTTGGGTTGCCGTAAGACAAAAACCATCCGTGTTTATGTGTGGATCGGTCTTATGATTTTCCTTTGTTTCAAAAGGATTTGAAAAATTAAACAAATGATTTTACTCACAACAGCCACATGACTGACCCAGAGTTTATTTTGTTTCGTTTTCCCTAAACTCTTGGGTGCCCAATTTTGTACGTGCAGTCAAGTAGTCGGGATTTACAAATATACTTGGAGAGCTTGGAGCAGGAGGCTTCAGGATTTATATAGCCATTGTTATTTCCGCTGTGTTGTAAGTGATGTACTCTGATAATATTATTGTAAACATATAATGTTTTTGATTTCAAGTTATGTTATATTTTATTCGTTCCCCAGTGAGATTCGTGTTACTTTGATGATGTATATTCTTCTTCTTCTTCTATTCTAAGTTTCTATCTTGTCTATTCTCACCCTCTAACTTCTTTCAATTAACTTTTCGGTAATTTCGACTTGAATAGCCAACATGGTGTTGTGTGTGGAATTTTCTAAGTCAAAAATTTTCGAGACGTTACAGATTTTGAAAGTTGAATCAAGTGATTTGGATTCTCATAAGGGGAAAACCCATTCCGTGTTATATGGCGTGGTCTCATGATATATCATTTATTTTCTCAAACTGTTTTAAATTGTTTACTCATACCAGTCCCATGGCTGACCCAGAGTTTATTTTGTTTTGTTTTACCTAAACTCTTGGGTGCCCAATTTTGTAGGGCAGTCAAGTAGTTCAGGATTTTAAAGATTTATCTGAAGGAGCTTGGAGCAGGAGGTTTCAGTTTTTCCGCTGTGTTGTAAGTGTTGTACTCTGATGATGATATGTTATACAGTTAAATTTTTTTACTATAAAAGTTGATATGTATATATTATATTTTGTTCCGCTGTGATGTGTTGTAATTTTAGTTCTTCTTCTACCTTTTTCTTCTAAAAAAATGGTTCGTATTTCTGTGATATTTGGGTTGGATGTATGATGTATGTAGTCAACTCAAATACTATGGATTTGCGGGACATTACAGTTGGTATCAGAGCTTAGGTTGAGCGAATACCTAGGCTTTGGTGGGGTTGTGCTCATTAGAGATAGGGGCAGTAGTACCCTAGAATGAGTTGAGTGCATATATACGAGAGCACATATTTGTTAATTGATTAAAACAATAGTCTTATATTGTGTTGACTTGTCTGTTGAGTGGTTTATGAATTCTGATCGAATTGTGGGACGCTGTGACTTCGATAAGAGTTTGTAAACACTTGAACAGAAGATTGAACATAATATTGTTTTTAAATGGGTAAATGAAATAGTTTTATCCAAAATTCTATTTTTGATAGAAAAATCATAATTTTCTATAATTATTATCATATATGGATGAGTTGTTTGTTAATATTATAATCAGATGAGATTATAAAATTGGAATGGTTATATATATAACCAAATAAATTTGTGTATGAATAAGATATACAAATGAGATGAATTAAAATTCAATTCAAACAAGAATTTGGAATTTAAAATCCTGGGAAGTTTGGAAAATATTTTCGAAGTATATTAAAATAATATAGCTTTGTTTTAAGTGGATTTTTGGAAAAAATTATTTTAATGGATTTTTAAATTGTTAAAGCACTGAACTCACTTCAGTGGCTGGAAAATAATTTTGATGATGAGTCGACCATCATCGGTGTTCATTCTCGAGTTCTAAGTGATGGATTGCTACCTTAGAAAAGATTTTGATAGAAATTTGCTTGAAAGAAAACAAGTTAGTTTGAATGTTCAAATGTTTTGGATTTGAAATGGAAATAAAAATATGTGTATATATTGAAGTGATTTCAGAAGTGATTTGAAATGAAAACCCTGGGATTTGGATCCAGGAATTAAAATTTAACTTAAAGCAAGTTAAATGAATTGAAGTAAATAAATTGATTTAAAATCAATTTGAATGAGTCTGGAATGAATATGAATACATAAGATGGAATATGAATTGGATGTGAATGAATGAAAACCAAATGTTTTGGTAGAATAAAATTCGTTGAAATATAAAGAGTTAAGTTTCAACATAAGTGTGTTTTTGAAAGTAATAGGTTAGTAACATTTTTCTACCTTAGTAATTTCGGGGACGAAATTCTTTTAAGGGGGAAGAATGTAACGACCCGGATTTTCTGTCGATTTATTTTAAATATTTAATAAGGATTTGAATATTGATTTGATAATATAAATGTATTTTTATATTAAGTTGTTGATTTAATATCGTATATATTAAATCATCGTAATACAAAAATGAAGTTAATTGAATTCAAGATTTAAAATTGAATTGAAAACAGTTCAGACAATCAATACGAAATTCTGTCTGAATCAGAATAATAATATTAATTTATTATCTAAGATATTTATTGTTTTAAATTTAATTTATATCAGCTTAAATTAATATCTTCTCCAAATGATCGAATTGGGCTTTGGAACCCGTCCCAGTGTGTTCCGAATAGTGGTATTACCCTAGAATTGACATTTGTTGGGTTTAGAAAGGAGTTCAGGATCAAGGGGTATTTTAATTAAAGGATACGGGTTTTAATTTAAATTGAAAATAATTTTTAAATATAGCTTCCTTCCATCCTAAGCAAAAAGAGTACACTGTAAACCTATACGCTATCAGTAGCCTGTGCAGACCTAAATTTCTTAACAATGAATTATCTCAAATTATATAAACGCAATGCCTTCCCACATATTCCTCTGTACATTTCATTCTTCAGTAAGCCAAGTTTAATTTCCTCTTCGAATTCGATATCGTTCCCTAAAACAAATCGAAATCCTTAGAAAAAAATATCGTTCCCTAAAACAAATCGAGAGTTTCCCATAAACCAATTCAAAAGCCGACACTTTCCTATTTCGTTGATTCGAAAAAAGGGGGCGACCAAACCTAAAATGCAAATCATAAGTGGGGCAAATCACTGAGAGCAGGCTCGACGTCCAGAAGCGAATCCATTCGAAGTCCGCGGGTATGGGCATCACGACTATAGAGTGTCTATTTTTGAAACTTGCGATCGTTATTAGCAAATCAAAGTAGAGATTCAAGTTTGATGTTATGGTGATTTTATTTGAGGATTTAGAAGTGATTTTGGGTGGGATTTGGTGGTAACTATTTTCGCATCTTTCTGTGTACTGTGTGGAATGACAGACGGTTGCGAGATGGAGAAGGACGACGGCTGTTTGTAGTATTTTTTTCAGAGAAATGATGGAGCTTGGAGGCATTTGGAGTTGTTGAAATGGGTTGCGGTGTGAGGCATTTGAGTACTGAAAGAGATAGATCTGAGTGAACAAGTGGACTATTTGGGGCAGTAGCATTTTTGGTGTGATACTCAATGATGGATTCAAGGTCAGGTTATCGGATAGCTGTTGTGTTAGAAGATGGATTAAGGTAAATTTAATAAAATTAGTTTAGTTAATTAAATTAGTTTATAATGTTTAATTATATATATATATTCAAACTTGTGAAAATAAATAAAATAAAATGTCATACCCATTCTAGGTCCAAAAGTCATGAAAATAGGTTGAGTTGATTCATAGCTGTTAATACACATTCTGGAACTTGTTTGGAATTTTCGAAGTCAACCTTGAATTTAGAATATTCAAGTTTTGAATAATCGGCGAAAAATAAACTGTGAGTAAATCTCACTCCATTTTATTTAGAATTATTTTTATTTGTTAAAAATAATTGTTCGCTGGTTGTTTGCTTGCATTAAAATATTACTATTGCTAATATTTAATATATATTAGTTATTTAGGATTGGTGTTTGTGGTTATTATATATATATATATTGAGGTTTGGATATTTCCCGCAGTACCATTAGCGGATGCCCGTAGTATCATTAGCGGATGACCCTATACGCCCCACGCTATAATAGTGGATGACCTTCTATACCGCGATATCCTGCCTCGAAGCAAGATCGGTATTATTTATGTTGGCTAACGTCTGTGGATGTAGGAAAACAGGTTGGAGGGATCCAACTGGGTTCCTCAAAAGTATTATTATCTGTTTGTTTCATATATATTATCATATATGATGTGATAGAAAACCCGTGATTGATAACTGATTGTTTTGGGGTGTTTAAATATCACTAGGGCTTGAATATTGATTTATAAAATATTAAAAAAGGATATTTGAGATTTAAAATGGGAAATCTATTTTTATAAATAGAATTTGAATTTTTAGTGAACTATAGAAAATATTAACTTGATTTGAATATATAAAACAAGTATTGAATATATAAACTTTGTTTATAAATTTATAATCTGGGATTTGAATTGAATTTATAAACTTTGTCTATAAATTTATAATATGGGATTTGAATTGAATTTATAAACTTTGTTTATAAATTTATAATGTGGAATGTGAAGTGAAGTTATAAAAATTGTTAATAAATTAAATAATACTGGAATTTTAAGTGATGAATTTATAAATTGTGTTTATAAATGAAGTGGAAAAATTACCATTTGATAATTTGAATATTTAAATTCAAATGTGAATTTAAAAGTAGAAATGGAAAAATCTTCTTAAAGAAGTAAATGATGAAGTTATTCTGATGTTTAGAATATAAACTGAACTAGAAATAAATCCGTAAGGATTTATGATTTGAATTCGATCAGTTCGAATTTATTTAATAAAAATATTTCCAGAAATATATTAGGATTATATTAAATAGAAGTTTAAATTTAAATATAAAAATAGATCCATTGTTTATACATAAGTTATAATCGATAAAATATTCCAGAAAAGGAATTGGGTTTCGAATAGATATTTGAAAGGGAAGCTTGTTTTAATTTTTAAAACAAGAAAATTAATTTATAAATTGTGTTTATAGAAATAGGGAAACAAATTATCGTCGGATAATTTAGAAGTTTATATTTCAAGTATGAATTGAAAGGTGAATTGGAAAACGGCTTGAAATAGAATGATAAATTTTATTTCGGAATTCGGAATGTAAATTGAAATAAGGAAAATCCAAAGGGTGTATAATCAGAATTTGATTATATCGAATTTTATAAATAAATTATTTATAAAGGACTGAATATAAATAGATTTATAACTGAGATACAAAATAATTAGCGATCTGGAATAATCAGAATTATTAAGTTAAATTGGGAAAATGGGTTTAATATATATTAAATATATTAGATTGAAGTTGAATTTATTATATAAACGAAGTTTAAAATGTTTGTATATTAATTATAATTAAAATGAACTCGCCGCAGCGGGGCAGTTTATAAATTGGCGTTTCGAACTTCAATTGAGTATACAAAACTCAATTTAAATCGGAATTCTTTGAATCAAAATCGTCAGGACCAGTTTGATAATAGTTTTCTAATGGAAGAGAAAAATATAAATTTCATCGTATAGATTTTGAGTTGTGTCAAGATCAATTTTTTAGAAAAACAGCGCCATAACCAGTATAAAATCATAGCGGTTTATCTGAATAAATAAAAGGGTTTTAAGTGAATAAAATCTGAATTTCCATTAGAAAAATCCGAAATTGGGTTATAAAATATATCAGGACTCAAGTGGAGTAAGTGAACTGATTTTTGAAACAAAAATCATATTTCTAAATATGAAACAGAATAAATTAATTTTGAGAATAATTAATTAATCGAGTTTTTAATCGAAATTGGGCGTTGGATGAGTAATTTGGGTTTGTAAATTTATATTCGAAATCGAATACGAAACACAAGTGGGAAATGAAATTCGACTTATTTATAAGAGAATTAAAATATATACGAACATGATATATTCAAATAAAAGTGAAATAAGCTGGAGAGCTTATTAAAGAATAAATTGGCGAAATGAGTTAAATATTATCTGATCGAGTTGGAATAAATGGGTAATAGATGTATATGAGTTAGATAGGTATGGGATGAAGTGTATGAAGATTTTAATATAAGTGCTCGCCAATAAGGTGCATGTTTAAATTCCATATGAGGTTTTATGCGCCGAATCGGCAAGCTGCTTGGCTTTTTAATTTCTTTTTGAATGGAAAGGGTCCGGAGAGGCGTTTTGTAAGTGGACCGAGTCACCCATACAAAGGAGGTTATGGCGAAATTTTCCGGAAATTTAAGGAATTAGAATATTTTTAAGAAAATTTGATAGTTAGAAATCAATATATCGATATATATAGAATTCGATAAGGAAACGAACTTAAAAATAGAATATTATAAACAAAAAGAAAATCTATTATTAAATTTGGTGAAAATAGAAAGAGAAACGTATATGGGTTTAAAAATGAATAATTAATTTGTATGGTGTTGATTATTCGAGGCAAGTGGTCTTTTCTGTTTTGAAGTTAATGATGATTTCAGTTAAGGTCTGAGAGGTAATTATACCCCAACTTGATTGATTTAATTATTAACCGATGAACAAGAGGATCCAGTCTCGAAGAGAAATATTTGAATGAGAGTTTAGTCGAATGAAATATTTTGGGTTGTTGTAACGATGTTTTATACAACATTCGTTTTAACCCAAGAAAGTGAAATTTGGAAATATAACAAATAAATATTTCTTGGGTGTAGAAATGAACGGGCGTGAAGGAGATAAATAATTGGAATATTTTACAATTATAAAATAGAATATATTTTCGAAGTATAGAAAATAAAAGAAGGCGATATATGGAAATGTTTTCCAAATAGCGTAAGAGACCAAGTTGATTATTGAAAATATCGTGTTAACGAATATGGATAAGGAAATGGAGAAGTGTTTTAATTAATAAAAATATTAATTAAGGGGCCCAATGATTTTTTGATGCTTTGAATGAGTGTTCTTTTTCTTCGATAGTTAAATAACCGACTATCGAAGTGTTGACCAATATCATTGCCGATATGGAGAGACCGGTTAGATTATTATCCGAGAACCACTCCGTACCGGCAGTAGCGTTGCTAATCAGATTATATGAAGATAATCGAAGACAAAGTAAAGTGCAAGGACTTTTTCTATTAATGGAAATTGTGCCTTCGTTTTCGTTCAGTCCCAAGATGAATGTGTATGGACGAGTGTCTGACAGAGTATTTCCCATGATCGCATATGTTGTTCTGTAAAATATATATGGTGGCGGAGAATTTATTCTCTTAACATAAGATCCAGAATATATTTGTACAAACCAATTAGTGATTAACGGATCTGATAATGTGGCATTCAAAGTGATTGTGCTATCGATGAAAGGTAAGTAATTATAACCTCTAGCCTCAACAACCGGGAAATGACAAAAATGGGCAGGCAGCATGGCTTTGTGGTTAGCTCCAATTAGGGCGTATTATCACCTATTTAGAGATTCATTTAATTCTTTATTCTATTCGATGCTGTCCCATTCGGGAAACAGTTGCTGATCCTAACCGTTGGTGAAATACATTCGATACACTCAAGCGCAATGAGTTGTCGGTCATGTGTGGCCAGGTTGCAAGATGTTCCTGTTGAACCCGGTGTATTCCTCTCTAGAGATACACTATCGGTAGGTGGATCCATACCTTGTCACAGTTGTAATCCGTTATCCAATAAGTTCCCGCGGTTTTGATTGTACACTATATATGTAGAGCGTGAGATGCAAGCGTTTCTGCTAGATTGATATTTATTTGATTTACACACTATTATAATATCAAAAGAGTTTTGATATAAAGATTATCCTTTTCTTTCAAAAAGAATTTGAAAGTTGAATCAAGCGATTTGCATTCTCATAAGGAAAAACTCGTTCCGTGTTATACGGCGTGGTCTTATGAGATATCATTTATTTTCTCAAACTGTTTTAAATTGTTTACTCATACTAGTCCCATGACTGACCCAGAGTTTATTTTGTTTTGTTTTACCTAAACTCTTGGGTGTCCAATTTTGTGCGGGCAGTCAAGTAGTTCAGGATTTTACAGATTTATCTGAAGGAGCTTAGAGCAGGAGGCTTCAGCGTTATCTAGTTATTGTTTTTTCGCTGTGTTGTAAGTGTTGTATTCTGATGATGATATGTTATACAGTTAAAATTTTGTACTCCAAAAGTTGATATATATATATATATATATTATATTTTGTTCCACTGCGATGTGAGGTTCTGTGTTGTTATTTCTGTTCTTCTTCTAACTTTTTCTTCTAAAAAAATGGTTCGTATTACTATGATATTTGGGTTGGATGTATGATGTATGTAGTCAACTCAAATAGTATGGATTTGCGGGACATTACAAAAATATTCCTGACCCGAAATTCTGAGGTCATACGGGAAAAGTCCTTTATAATTATCGATTAAAAATCAAGCGTTTACAATTCCTATAATCACATAAAAAATCCAATAAATTTGAGGCCTTGACATTTTACTAGACCTCTTCCTTATGGATCTATTGGAACTTATTTCGATCAAAACGGAGTTTATTTGACTAGTCGTTTATTCGTTTAAAGTTACCCCATTCCGTATTGACTAAATAATATAATTGATTTGGGCATTTAGTGATGTCCCGATCAATTGGTAAGTCTGATTGACACAAAA
Organism: Allium sativum; assembly: GCA_030737875.1. NCBI lineage: Eukaryota > Viridiplantae > Streptophyta > Magnoliopsida > Asparagales > Amaryllidaceae > Allium > Allium sativum. The sequence goes on from CM060919.1 coordinate 851,881,354, forward strand.
ATTGAAATTCTACAATAATTGATTAATACGAATTCAATGGCATCAGTTTCGTCGCATTCCGAGACTGTTTCCTGATACGCTATTTTTATACGCACCACAATACCATTTTGGACATCAAATTACCCGGTCTACAAAAATAACAAATTATATACCTATCCTGACTCTAATCATCGATACGAATTCAACGGAATTGGTTTTGCAGCCTAATTCTATCGTCTGCTCAAGTTACACTCAAATACTCCACCAATAATTTAATTTAATTTAATTACGCGCTATAGAAATTGAATGGAGTTTACTGCTGTCATGGTCACATACGACATCGGTTTGCCACACAATTTTATACCATGCAATAATTTAATGTTACAGTTCCAATGACACTAATTTCATCGAAAACGGATTCTGCTTGAAGAATGGCCATTTTAAAGGCCTATATTTTAATATCGATTTCCATAACGACTATTTTAAAATTTGATTTAACCATGACTTAAAATCTATAACACAAGATCTAGAATTTTCTCTTTCATATGAAATTTTTAATCAATACGATTCCAACATTTCTTGTTTTACAGAAATCTGACTTATATCGGATCCTTTATATTCAATTAAAGTTCAGAACTACATATTACGAACTGCCGTTCCATTTCGAGATCATTTTATATTATAAATAAAATTAACGTTCTACTTCATTTTAATCAACGAATTTAATATTAAAATCCTTTAATATTCCAAATAGAATATTTAAAATAATAAATTAAATAAAATACTTGATGGCTAAAAATACGGGTCGTTACATATTTCCCCCCTAAAATAATTTCGTCCTCGAAATAGCTAAGTAAGAAGAATGCTACAAATCCCATTAATCTCCAAATCCAATTTATTATAAATCGAAAACCAATTTAATACCATATATAAATATTTTCAAAAATATTGAAAAATTTCTAACACATTAAATTCCTAGAAAAATTCGGCAGAGTCTCCTCTACACAGAGTGATATCTGCGATATCGTAGCAACAAATAATATGTATACATCGACCCACACGGTCAGAAAACAAAAATCAAAACCCAAAATTTTATATTTTCGCTTAGGCGTAAATTTTATGAGTGCTATTGAGCATAATCGCTCAACGTATATGCGATTTACTCAATCAATATCAATCTTCCTAGCCATTTGACACCTGTACTTAAGTCAATTCACATATAAGTAACAAATATATAGAAATTCTAAGTTAATATTTCATTGATCAATCGGTATAACTACACCAATTCTAGAATCAAACACATAGCATCAATTCATTATCAAATACAGTGTTAAATCTAAATTCCAATCCATATCAGTTCCATTCTAGTTTAATTATACTATACATTATTCACTATTTTATAATTCATTTAGCTTCATTAAATTATTGATTATTCTCATTCGAACAATCTATCACCCAATAACAAACAATTCACAATTAACAACCAATACAACAACCAAATCAACCAAATCAATTGAATTTACATTCAATATTAATATTTTATTTTGGTTTCACATATTTTAACATCAATCGATTAATATTCGATTGATTTCTATTTGATTATTATTTATTCATTTAATTTCCAATTTCCAAAATCTGTTTTATTTGATTTCACTTAACCAGGTTAATTTCTAATTTAAATTTTCAATCCAATTTGAATTTTCAATCCAATTTGAATTCCATTCAAATCAATCGTACACACCAACATCCCGATAATTTAATAAAATTATTTCTTTTCTATACAAAAATATAATTTAGGTAAAATTATTTCATTTACCCCTTTGCAAAAAGATATTGTATCCAATGCAAGTTCAGTGCTTTTCATTGCTTGAACCGATCAACAACACAATACAAAACATTTGTATATTAAAGTATACAAATACACTCTCATATATATATATATATATATATATATATATGTACACTCAATCTCGACCTAGGTTATTACTAACCCTATCTCTATCGAGTTAAACCACAGAGCTAAGGTTATTGCTAAACCAATAGCTCTGAAACCACTGTAACGACCCAAGGATTTTCGGCCACGAAAATCGATATAACTTCCGTATCCCATGCCGACCTTCCTAGCATAGAAAACACAGGAACGCTATTAGAAAGAAATTAGAGGGTGAGATAAGAAAGAAAGAAATATTAGAATGGAAGAAGAAGAAGAGCCAACACAACACAGAGTCTCACATCGCAGCGGGACAAAATATAATATAGAAATAAATCTTTATGAGAGCTTTAAAAAATACTTACAATATCAGAGTACATTAACGTCTCTGCGTAGTTAAAATAATCTGACCCATACACAACACAGCGGAATACACGTCATATATATAATACATCTAAATTTCTCCAGGTTGTCTCTAGACTTCGCAGTATCTGATAACCCGTACATGCATACCCGGTGTAACCCAAGCATTACAAATACCGGTTCAGTCTGGTGAACCGAAGTGAGAAAAACTCACACAGTATTAAGGGGGATTATCCAACTTGATTTTAAAGTTTAAAAATCTTTTCGAAAGAAATAGATAATCGTAAGACCAAATCCACACATAAATACGGACAGTTTTTACTTTACGATAACCCAAAACATTTTCGAAATCAATATCTTGTCTTATATTATAATAGTGTCTAAATACAAGTAGATATCAATCTAGCGGAACGCTTGCATCTCACGCTCCATATATATAGTATACAATCAAAACCGCGGGCGCTTATTGGTGATTGGATTCCAACTATGACAAGGTATGGAACTACCTGCCGATAATGTACCTCCAGAGGGGAATACACTGGGTTCAACAAGAACGTCTTGCAACCCGGCCCACGCATGACCGACCACTCATTTCTTTTGAGTGTATCGAATGTATGTCACCAACGGTCGGGCTCAAACCAACGTTTCTCGAAAGAGACAACATCGAAATAGATTAAAAGAAGCAAAAAGAATTTCTCTAGATAGGTGATTATACACCATAGTAGGAGCAACCCACATAGCCATGATGCCTGCCCGATTTTTCTCATTTCCCGGTTGATGAAGCTTGAGGTCAGAATTTACCTTTAGAACATCTGGCCACCATTACTTTGAATGACACATCGTCAGATCTGTCATATATCACTAATTGATGTCCACAAAAATACTCTAGTTGGGAGCTAACCAACTATGGCATGTTTGAAGAAATCAACGTACGTGATCCTTTTAGAAATACTCTGTCAGACATCCATCCATAAAAGTCATCCAGGAACAGGATGAACCGAAGGCACCCTCCTACCACATCCAATGAATCACCCTATAGATTAGTAGTGAGAAGTCTTTGCAATCCGTGGATTCCAACCACGACAGAACCACTGTTCATGTCTGGCAGTTAACCAGTGATTTTTAGTAGTTCTTCCATTTATGAAGATCCATGGTCTTCAATGCTCCATTTCGATCATCTACTAATATCTTCATGTATTTGTTGGTCGGAATGGTTTTCATATATAAATTCAATCCCGGGCTTTCTGTACCAACAATCGTATTGGACAGATTTTACAGTCAGTTATTTAACTATCAAAATAAACAGTTACTCAATCATGAAATCCAATGAGTTCACTAGTTCAGTATTCAGCATCACTTGGCCTTTTAATTAAAACATTTTTTTTTAATATTTCCAATATAATAAATATATTTTTTCACTCCTTATTTAACAAAGAATTATTCTTTAAACAAATTCATTTTAATACTTATGAAAATCCTATATCATACCTAGTTTTCTATTTTCACTTTCAAAATATTAGCCACATTATTATCTAATCTTGGGGAATCAATTTAAATTAGTACTCGTGAAACAACTTTACGAAACATCTTCTTTCATTTCTTGGCAACAATAACAAATGCTTATTTATATGAAGTAGATCTATTTCAATACTCAACTTTACATTGTGTTAACCGGCATTTTGGTCCGTTTACCAAAAGTACTCAAGACATGCTCGACTCAACTCATCGTGTGAAACCAAGGCCAAGGGCGAAGCTCAGGAGAACCAGAAGGAAGACCGAAGGGAGCCGCGCCATAGAGCCTCGACCACGCCCCTAAAATATACTCTTTGCACCCAGCCAAGGTGCGAAATTTCGTACCTCTTAGGTACGAAACTTCGTACCTCCGAGGTGCAAAATTTCGTAACTCCGAGGTTCGAAATTTCATACCTCCAAGGTGCGAAATTTCATACCTCAAGGTACGAAATTTCATATCTCGGAGGTGCGAAATTTGATACGAAATTTCGAACCTCCCCTGGTATGAAATTTCGCACCTCCCCAGGTACGAATTTTCCATGGCTGACAGCATGAGGCGCGAATTTCTTGTAGATGGTCCCCATTTCCACCTACTCCTACCTAACCCCTATCTAACCACTTCCTATAAATACCCCATGGCCTCACACTTCAAAAGGGAGAGATTCTTGGACCTTGAGATCAACATAGAGCTTCATTAATGGCATCTCCTCTTTGAGGAAGAAGAAGGGAAAACTTGTCCACTTTACTATTTCTTGCAAATATGACTTTTTTAGCTTCATATAACATAGTTAATGAATGTAATGAGAGGGTTCAACCTTGTAATCTTTCAAGTGATCAATAAAATTTCTACAACTCTTTAAAGTGGACGCAGGCCCTCACTGATCCCGAAGCACTATAAATCTCTTGTGTTATTTACTGTTTATGTTATATAATATGTCTTGTCTATGCGACCATATTATTAATTCCTAGTAATAAGGAATCTTTGGTGCTTACGACAATTTTGGTCGTCAACATTTGGTGCTTTCACTGAGAGAACTCAGATATCGCGTCTTTCTTACATCTTACCATCTCGACTTCGACGAGCTTAAGGTTCCTCGCCTAACCTACCTCAAGTCCGCTTACGATGGTAAAAAAGTCAAAGAACGCTATGATCGGCTCTTCAGCCGCCGCCGAGGCCGGTATATCTCACCCACCTCCACCGGCAGACATTCCAGCCACTATTGAGAATGAACCTCCGGTTGTGGACCCCGAAGCGCCCGTAACCCAAGCGCAAGTCCATACGTTAATGAAAGGTACGAGAATACGGAGGTCGAGCTTAACCAAGCGCTAAGGAATAATATCGACCTTATGCGACAACTCCAAGAAAGTCAGCGTGACGTCACTCGACTACGACTAGCTCATAACAACGCCCGACCTCGACCACCAACGTCAGAAACTTCCTCTTTCGAGTCGAGGGGCCCGCACCAACGAAGAAGGTTTATCCTCATCAATAATGTCGTCATCCGAACAAATGCCCTTGACAACCGCAACGGAAATGGGTATGCCAACGGCAACGGCGACCGTACCACAGTCACTTATAGCGGGGGCAACCAATATCGGGACCGCTCTCACTTAATCATCAATGACGGACCCGCTCCTACTAACCAACCTCCTCCTCGACAAGACCCAACGGCCGTCCGCCGGAACAACGAACTAACTGTTATGGCGGTCCGAACATATCCAGAACAGGATCTGCGTGCTCCCGCTCCACATCCTCATGCAAACGTGGATCCTATTATAGATGTCGAGGGACATGGAAGAAAACAACCCGGACGTCCACCATAGGAGGCGTCCTCGAACCCGAACTTCGGAATCTCACCAAAACCCATGGGTTCCAATAGCGGACCCTCACCCAACCTACCTACCCGACATGGTCCGAAGGATAATGAGGGAGATGCAAGGAAATGTGCATGATTCATGGGAAGCACACATAAGGCGCAACCCTTTCACTTGAAGAGTTAACGAACCTGAATGGCTGCAACTTTTTAGTATGCCACAGATGCCCCTGTACGACAGCACCACCGACCCTTGTGCTTTCTTAAACCGTTATGAATGGAAAATGGACTCAAGCAGAGGAGACGATCCAGTCAAATGCAAATGCCTTCCGGTCTTCCTTTCGAGGACTGCCCTATTATGGTTTTCCCGCCTTCCGCTCGACTCCATCAACAACTTCGGCCAATTGGCAATGCAATTAGTAAAGCAATTCCGAATGCATATCCTGACTCTGAAGAATGCCCTCGCTCTTTCCAACCTATACCAAAGGACTGCGGAGTCACTCAAAGGCTACCTTTCTCGGTTCAATGTCGCCCTCGCCGGGGTCGAAGATTGAGACACGCGCACCATACTATTCCAACTAGCTAAGGGCGTCCTCCCAACTTCTGAATTTGGGGCATGGATCGACCGAAAGCAACCAAAGATCCTCGATGCTTTCTACGAGAAGGCAGGGCAGTTCTTGTGCCAAGAAGAAGCAATGCGCAACCGCGCCATCGAGACTTCTCGACCTAATATCCCTCGAGCATGCACCTCTAACAACCATCATAAGGGGCGAGAAGCAGGGGGGCCCTCTAACCCCAAGACAGGGCAAGCACCCCTGAGGCCAAGGCCAAAGACCCCTGAGGCCAAGGCCAAACACCGCGGGGCAAGGTGGCCGAGGCAACAATCAGGTACAAACCGAACCGAGGAAGCCCGGTGCCTACCAATCTTATGAGTCTTATACCCCGCTAAACGGGGATCCTGAAACCATCTACCTAGAGATGTGTAATACTCTACCATACAAGAAACCTCGCGTCAGGGAGTCCACTGATGCCGAGAAGAACTCGGGAAGATACTATCGATACCATGACATGTATGGACACATCACAAACGAATGCCGCCGGCTAAGGGATGCAATCAAAAAGCTCATCCGGGAAAAATGGTTTGAGCAATACGTTCAAGAGTCTTTTCCCACCGAAACCAATCCGAAGCCTCCAGCGCCAGCTTCATAGACAGCCGCCAAGACAGCCACAGGACCGTCTAACCCAAGGCAGGGAATTGTGATCAATGCCATATGCGCCGGACCAAGCCTTACACATGACAGCTTTCGGAAGATGGAGGAATACGTGGGCTCCATTAAGCACGCAACTTATGAGGCTTGCTCTGATCCCGACGATTCTATCCCAGCTAAGCTCCGAAAAACCATGCGGGATGATATCACATTCAACGGGAGGGAGTCCATGGGAATTGAAATCCAAACCACCGATCCTTTGGTTATCACCTCCTAAATTGGCGATACAACTGTGCGAAAGATATTGGTCGATTCAGGGAGCTCGGTCAACATTATTTTCAAAGCCATGTATGACTAAATGAAGTTAGAGGCAAGAGAACTCAAACCATGCCGCTTCATGATCCACAGCTTTACTGGGGCATCTAGCTGCCCGGTTTGAGTCATCGACCTACCTGTCGAACTTGGCACGAGGGATCGGAGCCGAGTCCACATCCTCACCTTCGTGGTCATCGACATCAACTCTCCATATAATGCCTTCCTTGGACATCCATTCCTTACTGAAATCCGCGTCTGCCTATCACCATAGCCCCTCCTTATGAAATTTGCAACAAAAAAGGGGATCGGGACAGTCAGAGGCGACCAAGTCAATGCTAGAGAATGTTATGCAATAGAATGGAAGAACGTGCACAACAAGGACAAGGGAAAAGCAGCGCCCGCAACCTTTTGCCCTAAGACCGCCTCCGCATAGCAACCAGCGGCGTCTGAGCCATGGCTCAGGCGCCATTCTCATCTTTCCGATGACCTCAATCCAAGGAAAGACGAAGAACCGGAATATGGGAGACCTACTCCAGTCGAGCCTACAATAGATGTGCCCGTCAGTCTCAACGACCCGTCACGAGTACTAAAGATAGGGTCACACCGTCACGCAGCAGTCAGAGATGGCCTCATAGATTTCTTAAAGGCTAACGTGGATGTGTTCGCATGGACTCATTCCGACATGAAAGGCATAGACCCGACAATCGCCTGCCGTTCTTTAAGCATAGACCGCAGGATGCCTCCATTCAAACAGAAGCGCCGTTTTCTAGGACCCGGCAGATCCAAATAACTTGAAGAAGAGGTAGACCGCTTTCTGAACAACAACTTCATCCGCGAGGCCAACTACCCTGAATGGGTATCCAACCCGGTCCTAGTCAAGAAGGCCAATGACAAGTGGCGAACATGTATCGACTTTTCAGATCTGTACAAGGCATGTCCCAAGGACAGCTTCCCGCTTCCAAAAATTGACCGACTAGCCGATTAGACCGCTGGATACCAATTACTATCCTTCATGGATGCTTACTCTTGTTACAATCCGATTTCGATGAATCCCCGCGACCAGGACGATACTTCCTTCATAATTGACCATGGGCTTTATTGCTAACGCATCATGCCTTTCGGTCTCAAGAATGCCAGCACCACCTATCAGCGGATGGTTAATCGTCTCTTCAAAAATCAATTCGGGAAATCCATGGAGGTGTACGTGGACGACATGCTAGTTAAATCAAAAACTTCTAGCAACCATGTCCACGACCTCTCCAAAATGTTCGACGTCCTCCGCCAATACGACATGAAACTTAACCCTCTAAAATGCTCCTTTGTCATCGTCTCAGGAAAGTTTCTAGGTTTCATCGTCAACGCCTGGGGCATCGAAGCTAATCCCAAGAAAATCCAAGCCATCCGGGACATTCGAGTCCCCGAAAACATCAAAGACATTCAAAGTGTAAATGGAAAGGTTGCCGCTCTAAGTCGATTCATCTCAAGGGCCACCGACGAGTGCATTCCTTTCTTTGATTTACTTCGAAAGGGGAAGCACAACTTCGAGTGGACCCCCGAATGCGTTTCTGCATTCAATGAACTCCTGAACCATTGAGAGCGACCACCCATTTTGTCTAAGCCAGTAGACCATGAGGACTTATACGTTTACTTGGCTGTTTCTTCACAGGCTATCAGCTCGGCACTAATACGACTTGACAATCGCACTCAACGGCCTATTTACTACATCGGCAAGCAATTGACAGGGGCAGAAAAGAACTTCCCAAAACTCAAGAAGCTGGCGTTCTGCTTACTAATTTCCTCCCGAAAGCTCCGGCCATATTTCCAAGCTCATCCTATAAAAGTCTTCACTGACCAACCACTGCGCCCAGTCCTACAACGGCCCGAGGCATCCGGTCGACTGCTAAAGTGGAGCATGGAACTAAGCCAGTTCGAAATAACGTTCATTCCTCGTTGAGCCATCCTCAAACAAGCCCTCGCCGACTTCATAGTAGTGTTCACAGCTCCCGAAGAAGCTTCTACAGAGGACACCAGAATCCTCGGCAACACATGGAAGATATTTGTGGACAGGTCCTCCAATGACAAGTGCTCGGGAGCCGGCATTGTACTCATCACTTCCGAAGGACGCTTAATACACTACGCTCTGAAGCAAAATTTCCCTGCCACCAACAACGATGCAGAATACGAGGCCCTGATAGCCGGGCTAAGAATCGCCACCGAACTCAGGGTGAAGATCATTCAAGTCTTCTTCGATTCACAGCTCATTGTGCGTCAAGTAAAAGAAGTGTACCAAACTAAGGGGGAACGGCTTGCCCTATACCTAACCCAAGTTCAGGAACTACTCGCTCACTTCAATCACTTTATTATCAATCACATTCCGCGAGAACAAAATGAAAGAGCTGACTCACTGGGTTCCGAAGACCCGCAACTGTTGGTCTTCGCCCCCGTCGAGATACTCAACTCCCCCAGCGCTAAACTAACACAAACCAGTACATCCATGAGCATCAGACCCGAGCTAGAGTCATGGATGACACCAATTCGAAACTACCTGTAACATGGGATCCTCCCAGAAGGCCACAAAGAAAAACGAGCACTCACCCGTCAGTCAACCCGCTATCTCCTTATGGACGGGATACTCTATCGACGAGGCTTCTCAGTCCCCTTACTCAGATGTGTAGCCCATGACGAGGCTACCAAAATCCTAGTCAGCATACACGAGGGAGAATGCGGCAACCACACTGGTGGGCAAACCTTGGCCAGAAAGATACTTCGACATGGTTATTACTGGCCCACGCTCGACCAGGACGCCACTGATTATGTCCACAAGTGAGACAAATGCCAACGCTTCTCGAAGATCCCGAGAGCCCCGCCAACGGAACTAACACAGATGACCAGCCCTTGGTCATTCGCCATGTGGGGGATTGACATCATTGGAACTCTTCCCATGGCTAGAGGTGGGGGACGTTACGCCGTCGTCGCCGTCAATTATTTCACCAAATGGGCTAAGGCCGAAGCTCTCGCCACTATCACTACCAAGAAAATGACCAGCTTCATGGTACGCAACATCATCACCCGATACGGGGTCACTTAGGCCATCATCTCAGACAACTACACTCAATTCGAGAGCGCAGAGTTCAAATCCTTCTGCTAGCAGCATGGCATCGAAAAGAGGTTCTCAGCCGTAGCGCACCCCCAGGCTAACGGACAAGTTTAGGCAGTTAACAAAGTAATCAAGTCCATCATCAAGAAGCGCCTCGAGAAGGCCAGGGGCATGTGGGCTGACGAACTTCCTTTAGCCCTCTGGGCATACCGCACCACGCACAAGACAACAACCGGGCATACTCCGTTCGCTACGGGTCCGAAGCCGTCATCCCCATCGAGCTCGAGCTTCAATCTCATCGGGTCACCTACTTCGATCCAAAGACAAACCAGGATTTACTTATGGGATCACTCGACTTATTAGAAGAGAAAAGGAACGAAGCTGATATATAAGCCGCGGCCCAACGACAACGAGTCACCCGGCACTTCAACTCTCGAGTCCGCCATAAGGACCTCAACATCGGCAACCTCGTCCTGAAGCGGGATTTCCCCCCTCCTACAGGCCTCGCCCCTCGTTGGGAATGCCCGGACTCTATTACATGAAGGCTCAGTAACGGAACTTTCAAACTAGCGACCGTGGACAGAGCCGAACTACCAAGGGCTTGGAACAACGAACATCTCTGCTGCTACTTCACCTAACTTAGTACGTGGTTGTATAAGCTTTTCAACGATGTTTTGTTTTCTAGCAATTTAAGGCATTGTAAAGGCTATTCATGACAACATTATTAATGAAATGATGTTCAGCTTCCTACCTTCTTATTTTATGTTTACTCCTCGCGTGACATGTTTGAATAACTCCAACGAGTTCGCTTCCGTGTAAGCCACCGACCGCTGTGTCGACCACTCGTACGGGGGCCGACACCGTCGTCCAGTCCGGGGGCCGACCTCACGACCTAACCACATTGGCACTAACTGGCACCCCGAGCACGGGAGCCGGCTACGCTACTCGAGTCGCCAGCCCGCGGCGCAGCCGAGTATAAATTACCTCTAACTCGAACCTAGGCCCCGCGCCAACGCCGAGGATAAATCGTTCAACCACCCAACAGCCAGACGGGGCGATACGAACTCCCCCCGAACTGCAGGTGATGGTCGAGTACTTGGTGCAGCACCAAGACCGACCTTAAATCGTCACTTCCCCGAAGTCTCAAGGCTGAGTGGTAGCCCACGGCCACGGTCGAACCCTACGGGCTGATGACTCGGGCTTCTCTTTCCAAGCGAACGACGACGCCTGCTGGCTCACCTCAACCCGATGAACGACGGGAGAGCCCACACAGACGGACCGCACAACGCGACGTCTCACACCTCCGCTACTCTTGGGGTTAACCCCGGGAACGTACAAAAAAAAATAGGCATACAAGCCTGGCTTCGCAAACTACAGCTTTCCTGAGCTGAGGGAAATCTACTAGAAGCCTGCGCACTGTCTCACCCCTCTCGAACCACGGTCCAGAGTGCGGTACTCTAGCACACCCCTCTAGAACTACGGTCCGGAGTGCGGTACTCCACCACACCCCCCTCCCCCCCGGGATGATCAACCCAGGGCGCTGAACACACAATCGCTTTTTTATTAAGTGTAACGATAAGTAAGTCTATGCAAGTACGGGCCGCTCGAAAACATAGGAAGAACATCCGAACATTCAACACAAAATGTGATCTTTACTGATTCATATTTCGTTACAACACACATTCATTACAACCCGCTACGTAACTAATATCTTTCTTTTTTAATGGCAGGGTGTACATGAGAACCACACCTTGCCTTGAAAAAACCAAAAGCGAGGGCCGAACTCGCGTAAATTAGCGGCCTACACCAAAATGATCACTAAACATATACCTAAGCAACTAAGACTAATCATGCTTCTTCCTGTCTTTGTGCTTCTTCTTTGCAGATTCGGCACTCGAAGGTTCATCCCTGGAGCTGGGCCTTTTCTTTCCAGATCCGCCTTTCCCACTCCGTCCCTTTTTGGAGGCGGCCGACTCATGAGAAGCCGGGAGGCTCCTCTCATCCTCCCCATCGCCACTGGAAATCTCAGTGACATCAGCGGGAGCGGTAAGCGGCAAAGGATGGGGGTACCACCAGTAGGCAGGCCTATCACTGCGACGCTCGCCTCTGGGGCAGCTTTCCCTTCCCGTCTAGCATTTGCCCTGGCCTCCTTAGCAAGTTGTCGCTCGAGGAGCTTTTGGATCTTGTGACCCGAGTCAATGCCCCCAGTCTTCTTACGAGCTTTAATGTCCCTTTGTTGAGCTTCCTCATCCGCCATCCTATTCCTCTCCGCTTGAGCATCGGTCTGCTCATGTGTAACAGCCACAAAGACCCTCCCCATAGTTTCCTCCCTGATCTCAGTAGCGACCTTCTGTTCAGTCATGTTAACCTGCCTCAATTCTTTCCTTGTCGAATCACGGAAAGTCGCACTTTGCCCACCACCTCCTCTTCGTCATCAATGAGGCCTCCATAAATGCTTGAAGTTAACCTTATCCCCGAGTAGGTGTCAAGATGATCTCGCTCTTTCTAGACTGCATCCCCTCGGGTCCTAGCCCGGACTCGGTCACTAGGGGAACCGCGGTGGCAGGGCCCGATGCCGCAACTGATCCAGAAGCGACTGTACAGGGAAAACACACCTGTTAGTCCACAAACTCCGTAACCACACACTTTTCTAGAATGCATTGCAAAGAAAATTTACCTCCGGCTAATAAAGGCATTGCGAGAGAAGAAAGGGCACTCGGCGCTACAGGCAGTGTAGATCCAATCTCCCCCGACTCTAGTTTCTCGCGTCCATGCTCAGTCGAACGTCGCGTCAGAACTGTAGGGTCAGTCGCCGTGGCTGACCCAGACACAGGCGGCCTGTAAGAACTCCCTTCCGCAAGATCCATCGCTACCACAAGACTGCTAGGCACGATTGATTTCCCCCTCTCAGTAGTAAGCCTCTCTAACCTCTCTCTCTCTCTCTCCGCATCCTAAAGCAGCAGCCGTCTACCCTCTTCCGACTTCTCACGCTCCTCCTCGATCAGGAGGTCAATCATAAGTTGATGTTCATCCAGGGTCCCTGCCTCCACTCCACGCAAGAAGGCCTCGTATGGAACCAATCTTTCCTAGGTCCGAGCTAGTTCGCATGAATAATCAGGCATCCAAGAAATACCACGAAACTTTAGGACTTTAACGAGCATGTCCTTTATGTACGCCTCTACGGACAACTGTGCCCAATACTCCATGTCCGCTAGCTCATCCCTCAACTGCTCAACCTCTGCTCGACTTTTGATCCCTCCACAATACATTGCACGTCCCGATTACTGGCTTCCGCCTCCTCCTTCTCCTTCTTCACCGCCTCGAGTTCCCTCTTCAGGCGGTCATTGTCCGCCAATAAAGCTTTAATCTCTTCCTGGAGCTCGAAGACCTTAGCATTCACTCTCTCCAAATCCATAAAAGCTTGGTCCACCTCGGCCTTTTCTTTCTTCAGAGTCGTGTTCTGGGTAGTTAGATCGGCTATCGTCTCTGTGTGCATAGTACGGGACTCGTCGGCCTCCTTTCTGAGTGCCTCGTACCCTGTCCTCATCTCAACTAACAAAACCACGAGATCCGTAAGTCAGTATTAATGATCCATAGTAAACAGGAAAAGGGGAAGAAAATGAAGGCCTACCTATTTCGGCATTCAAGTTATCAACAGAGGTTTTCTCAGCACCAATAGTCACCTGTCGATTCATGAGATGCATGTTCTTCTTCCTAATCAACTCCGATAGATCATGACAATATCGGATGAGCTCACCAACTTGGTAAAATGCTACTTTCACATGTGTCCATACCTCTCCAAATGTCCTATTAGGAGGCGGGCGAAGATCTGGGAGAGGTGGCAGCTCGTCAAAGTAAAATCGGGGGAAGTGTTGCTCCAAGAACACTCCCTTCTCCGCGGGGGAAAGCTCCTGGATTTGGGATGCTGCTGAATCCTGCGTTCTTATCATAGCAACCCTATCCGGCCTCGGTTGGGAAAGTGGGGACTCTCCCCCCTCGAAGTATGGACGGGAGTCGGTGGAGCATTGACGGTCGGAATTGATGACGAAGTGTGACTCGGCCCTCCTTGGTCAAACCGTGATCCCCCTCTAGGCACCCAAATCAGAGGAGGAGGGGGTGGAGTCGTAAAAGATTGAGGCCTGTCCTGATGACGATTTTCACTCCCATGACCCCGTGTGGGCAAAACGTCGCCTTACAAACTAGCTCCCCTCTTGAAGGAGCCTAGAAAGGCACTCTCGGGGCGACGACGGCGATCCACATGACTTCGTCCTCCGCTTCCTCTGGCCATGTCACCTGTCAGGAAAACAAAGCAAAGTCAGTAAAATGACACACATCGACACTCTTCTATGCAGCATGACGTATGAGTGTATATCCTCCATACTAGCCGTGCTCGGCCACTCGGATAAATCCACTGGAATCGACTCCAGATCAGCTTTCTCAAGAAGGACGGCGGTTTCTGGAGAGGTCACAGGAGAGTGAGGACTGTCTAGCGTTTCTTTCCCTACCCCTTCCACCGGGGGCGGGACAGGAACGCCGAGAAGTCCCTCGTCCCAAGCTACCGTCTTCACACCACCAATTTTGCTGCCCCCAACGCCTTCTTGGAACTTAACGACCTTCTTCGGCCCAAATTGGGTAGCAGTTGCCTTTCTTTTCAGAGCAGAGGCAGTGGAAGCTTCCATTGTTCTCTCCCTTAACACACCACTCGCCACGGTAGGCCTAAGTATGGCCTGACCAGACAAAAGCAGCCCAGCACGTCGAAGGCGGTCCTGATCTATCACAACATCCGTCTTACGAGAAGCTTCAGGGATAACTCTCAAGGCATTAAGACATTGCTGATGCACATCACCAGTTGGCGCCATGGGATTTCCTGTCACAATCAGAAAACAATGTGACGCGAAACCCGATAACATTACGAGAAGAGATCAAAGACACTCACTTCCTTGTATCCATCTCCTCGCAAATTCGGGAGGGAAGCGAATGAAGAACCAATCATGTTTGATTACCGATGGTCTGGGCCACTTTCCAACAAAGAATCTAGTAGTTGTAGGCGCTTCCAAGAACCATTGGGAAGACGACCTGCCGCTTGACTGCTAAAGTGGAAAAGAAACCGGATATCCTCTCCAGTAGGGTCTCGATTTAGAAACTCTCAAAAAAGAACGCAAGCACCCAAGAGCGCGGAATAAGCGTTCGGATGTAACTGAGAAGGGGCAAGGAGGAAATAAAACAACATCTCCCGGATAAAATCATTGGACGGGGGCACACACCCCACACCGCAAGCATGTAGATTCCAAGCAGCGATACCCTCGGGCGGTGCATGGGCCCTTTCATCCGCTTCCGGGGCACGAGCCTCTCCCGCCGGAATGCCAAATCGCAGTGACATCTTATTAACTGCCGCCACATCCATGCGCAATGGCACCGAATCCAATGGATTGTCCAAGATAATTGCATCAGGTAGCATCTCTGGAGCCACTGGGGCAAGTGGTTCAGCACCTTCCATAATACCCACATTCTCGGACTCAGAGTATACAACTGGAGAATGTTCCTGTTCGACACATTCCCCATGCTCTGACACCTCCGGCGAGCTCACCGACTGAGAAGGAACCATTCCCTTGATAATCTCAGGCTCGGTACTTCCAGAGGCAGTATTGTTCGTGGAGTCAGAAGTATCAAACGACGATGGAGAAGCCTCAGCTCCCAGGAGTTTGCCGGTCTGTGATCTTGTTTGCATGGCTTGCTATAATTCAATACACCAGTGTTAGACATCACAGTGAAATAATCTGTACCCCTCGTGTTAGTGAAAATTAACAAGTGCATGCAATGTCATACAAAGAATGAAAACGTGCATAGGAATTTTGGAAAACCCTGACAGTTTGATCACAGTCCAGATATATGCTTTACCCTATGCAAAAGTTTTAAGTTCCTATCTGTGCAGCTACTGATGTCAACATATAGTACGTTCATATAATCAAACATGCAGTATATAAGTCTGAGGGCAGGTAATCAGGAAGTCGAAGTTTGAAGTGGCAAAGGCCGAAGATTCAAACCCCTAAGGATCGAAGGTCCCAGCTCGAGCCTCTCAGAAACTCAAACCCTTGAAGCTCGATGGACTCGAACAATGCAAGGATCGAAAATTCGAACCTGAGGAGTCGAAGACCCGAATCCTCGAGGTTCGAAAATCCGAACCTCTGAGGGTCGAAGGTCCGAACCCCCGAGGGTCCAAACTCCGAACCCTCGAGGTTCGAACCCCCGAGGGTCGAAATTCCAAACCCTAGAGGTTCGAAAGTCCAAACCCTAGATGGTCGAAATTCCGAACCCTCGAGGTTCGAAAGTGCGAACCCCAGAGGGTCGAAGTATCGAACCCATCAGGGTTCAGGAGCAACGAACCCCGAAGAGTTCGGAGGTTCGGTCCTCATCAGGTTCAGGACTACGAACCTTGCACCTCAGGCTCGAGGCCTCGAGCCTCCTCCAACCATCGCGCCTCGACCTCCCTTCTCCCTTCCCTCCGTCGATCAAGTCGATTACCATAGAAAAAATTCTTCTTTTAATCAAAGGCTCAAGATTCGAAATTTCCAGAACAATAGCGTAAGATAGAAAAAGTGAAGAAGGGAGGGGCCTATTTATAATAAAAAGGAAAAAACGTCCCTTCGTATTCCACCCCTAGGCTAAAAATTTCGAGCCTACAGGCTCGAAATTTCGAACCACCATGGTTCGAGATTTCGAACCTCGCGGCTTGATATTCCAAGCCGCCAGGATTCAGAAATCCGAACCTCTACGGTTCGAAATTTTGAACCCTAGTGGCTTGAAATTTCATACCTCTCAAAATACATACATATATACATACATACATACATACATACATATATATATGGGGGAAAGAACAACAACATATTCCCTCTTAAACATCACGCTCGTGAACGCCTACATACCGCAGCGTGTCAGTCGCCAAAGACGTGCGACTCCAATGCCATGCGAACATTTGGCAACGCTAGCACAACGCCAAACCTATAGCGACTCACCGGCCTTCCCCAAATGGGCGAGCCCGCTAACTAACATGTTTTTTCCTGTAACTTGCAGGATTAATCTGCACCCCAGCGGTCACCTCAACTTCCATTCCGAAGCACATCGTGCCAAGATAAGACGTACTTCGAGGGGAAAATGTTAATCGGCCTTTTGGTCCGGCTACCAAAAGTACTCAAGACACGCTCGACTCAACTCATCGCATGAAACCAAGGCCAAAGGCGAAGCTCAGGAGAACCAGGAGGAAGACGGAAGGAAGCCGGGCCACAGAGCCTCGACCACGCTCCTCAAATATACTCTTCGCACCCGACCAAGATGCAAAATTTTGTACCTCTTAGGTACGAAATTTCATACCTTGAAGGTGTGAAATTTCGTACCTCCGAGATACGAAATTGAGTACTTTGAAGGTGCGAAATTTCGTACCTTGCAGGTACAAAATTTCGTACCTCGGAGGTGCGAAATTTTGAACCTCCCCTAGTACGAAATTTGGCATCTCCCCAAGTACGAATTTTCCATGACCGATAGCATGAGGCACGAATTTCCTGTAGATGTTCCCCATTTCTACCTACTTCTACGTAACCCCTACCTAACCACTTCCTATAGTTACCCCATGGCCTCACACTTCAAAAGGGAGAGATTCTTGGACCTTGAGACCTACATAGAGCTTCATTAATGGCATCTCCTCTTTGAGGAAGACGAAGGGAAAAATTGTCCACTTTACTATTTCTTTGGTGCCTACGACATTTTTGGTTGTCAACACATTGCCATTTTAACCTCGCGAAATCATTATAATTTTACGCAATCCCCTTTTTCCCTATCTCCCTTGGAATCATCAATTTATATTTTACAAATTTTCACAAAAACTGTTACGTTTTTATTTCCCTAATGTAATCATAAATTATGACTAACTTCTTTTATCATTACAACTAATATCATCCTCAGATAATTCCGATGTCGTTCAAGTTAGGGTATTTTAATTACCTCTCCGACCAAGATCAACAACGTTCTTATCTTAAGATAGATACGAATTGTAATCGGAAAACCAATATTTCATTCTAATATCTATGCAAATTCCCTTTACCTATTTTACGTAAATTACTGTTTCATAAACCTTCTTAGTTCTTGATAATCTTTTTCTCATATGTACCCATTATTTCTTAATTCAATAATTAAGTAATCTCTTTACAAAACATCACTTTTTAACCTCTACCTCTTTAAAACAAATTAAAATTATAATTTGGACTTGTTTTCAAAATTCTATGACCCACTTCTTTACCCAAATTAACTTTTACCAATCTCCTTTCAAATCTATTCAACCATTCCCCGCTTTGGAAATCTTATTTCATGTAACGACCCGCATTTTTCAGCGATATAATAATTAATTTATTTAATTATTTAAAAAGTGATTTAGAGAATTATATGGTCGTTTAATGAAATAACTTGGAACATTTAATTAATATAATAATTAAATAATATATTTAATTCTAAAATAATCAGAATTGGCTGAAATGGCGATATGGTGTGAATTGGGTAATTCAAAAAATATATAATTAAGTTTAAAATTGAATTACGATAACAAATATATTTAATTATTGATGGTTGAACGTATAAATTATATTATAATAAAAAACGAGCTCGAAATGGCACGGCAGTTCGTAATTTGGTGATTCGAACTTTAAATGAATATACAAAAGCCGTTTTAAGTTGGATTTCTATGAAACAAGAAACGTTCAGAGCTGGTGAAGTATATTTTTCTAATGGAAGAGAAAAATAGGGATTTCATCGTGTAGATTTTGATTTATCTCCAAATCAAATTTTAGAAAAGTTGTTGTGGAATTCCTTTATAATTTATAAAGGAATTAATTATATTTTAAAAAGGGATTTCATTATAAATCGAATATCGATTTAATCATGATTTAAATATCGAGTTAGAAATTCATATAGGAATGTTGTGGAGCTGTATGATATTTTTTTGAACATATACGATTATATTTATTATTAAATATATAATTTAATTGTTTTAAATATATTTAATATTTAAAAGGGTTTATTTAGAGCTTTAAAAATAGCCAATTTTGCAAACAACCTCATAATTTGACGAAACTAATTTTGTTGGATCCGCAATGTTAAATTATTGTTAGATTTCAATTTCCGTGATTTTTGAAGTTAGTATGCGGCCGTACCGATTTTTAATGTGGAAAACAACCGATGTTTTGATAGTTAAAAATACGATGTGTGAGCAAACGGAGTCGGAATTCGACGAAACCAATTTCGTTGGGACCGTAATGTCGAACTATAGCTACATGACCATTTTCGTGATTTTTGAATATCGTGTGTGATCACACGAATTTTTAGAAGGCGAAATGAATATTAAAAACTAAAATATCTAAGTATTGGTGAACCAAAACTTGCCATTCACTCTTTATTTCAACCACACAAAAAAAATCTCATCCCCTTTTAAAACCATTCACTTAAGCCGCCGCACCTCAGAAGGGAAAATACAATAAACATTGATCTTCAAAAATCAAGAAAAAACCAAATAAAATCTCATAAATTATTATATACATATATGTGAACTCGTATCAATTTGGGCATAAATCTCGTATCGTTTTTACAGAGCTCGAAGTCCATTTTGAGTTCGCAAGAAATCAAGCATGCTCCTAGGGGTTCAAGTTAGGGGGAAACTGGAGCACTGATTCATGTTTTAACGTGTATACTCAGATTCACAATGGAATTTAGCACTGATTGATGAAGTTTGGGGTGAATCCAGGGAAAAAGGTGTCGCTGCCTATAGTGGTTTTCGCGAGAGCAAGTTGAGGTCACGGACATCGAGCTCCATGGAAGTGGGACGGGTGCGAAGCAGATTCGAAGAGGAGTATAACAGGTTTTGTTTGGAGGTGAACGGTGGAGAGATGAAAGGGAGGTACGTGGATGAAGTTGCGTTAATGTCTATTGGAGGAGCAGCGTGGAAACTGATAGGGGAAGAAGGGCAGTTAATCAAGCTGGTTTGGGCTGGGTTCTTAAGGTTTGGGCCAAAGTTAATTCTATATATGTGTAATTTAGTTTTTATAATGTACATAAACTTGTTAATGTTATAACTTTAACATACGATATCAGAATTTCACGAAACAAGATCCATTGGGATCGTATGGACGGTGGCAACACCATGGAACTGACTGGGAGTGAATCCAAGCTCGTTACAATTTATAATGAAATAAATTGTCCTTTGAATCAACAGACGCAAATAGTTATTTAACGGTTAACGCGAAATGTGAGTAAAACTCACCAACTCTGAACAGTTAAATTTTTATAACGTATTCTTAGAACTGATAATTATGTGTTGATTGCTGTGCGTTAACTGTTTGGTTGAATTGCTTGTGTATTGGTTGAAATTATAGATAACGATATATATATATAAATCGTTAATCGAATATTGATTCTGTTTATCAGAATATTTTATACTCGTGTTGTTTAACATCTGTGATGTAGGGAAACAGGTCGGAGGGATCCAATTGGATTCCTCAACATTTATTTTACTTTTTTCATATATATTGTGATATATGATGTGATATACAATCTGTTGTTGATTGTTGTGTTTGGGTGATAATGAGCAGTGATATATGGTATTTGAAACACCATAAGAAATACTGGAATTTACAAAGGGATTTTTCAAAGTGTATATTGAAAATAGGTTATATTTGTAAAACAAATATAATTGAATTGGAAATATTTGTAAAAACAAATATAAAAAGAAATATTTGTCAAACAAATATAAAGAAGAAATATTTGTCAAAGAAATATAAAGGAGAAATATTTGTCAAACAAATATAAAAGGAAATTATTTGTGAAATCAAAGGATTTTATAAAAGGGATTTTCATTTATAAAATGAATTAGAATGTATTAAAGAGAAATTAATTATAAAATCAAGGGGATTTAAAAAAAACGAAATTAATTATAAAATCAAGGGGATTTTATGAAAGGAAATTATTTATAAAATCAAAAGGGTTTTATAAAAGAGGAATATTTATTGGGATAATAAATAGAAGTATAAAGAGATTATTTATTTAGAAAATAAATAAGGTACTATAAAGGATATTTATTTAGAAAATAAATGGGATCGAAAAGGGAATATTTGTAAAACATTTAGAAATGAAATTGAAAGAGAAATATTTGTAAACCATTTACAAATAATATTGAAAAAGAATTTATTTATTTAGAAAATAAATAAAGATAAAAAGGGAATTATTTAATTAATAAAGGAGTATTAGGAAATATTTATTTATGAAATAAATAGAATTATAAAAGGAAAATTGGCAGGATATAAAGGAAATGGAAAATATTTATTTACATTATGATTAAACAGAAATCTGTTTTAACAAATAAATCAGAAAGAATAATTTATAAATTATAAATTAAGGAAAGTATTTATCATGGAACAAATGGAATATAAGTCAGGACTTATATAGAGAAGTAAGAATCAAATTTCAACATCGATATTTGAAACTGAATGTGGACGAAGAGTAAATCGAATATTCGTTATTCGAAAAGGAGTTAACCAAAAAGAGTTAACCAAAAAGAGTTAATCAATTTAAGTGAACCAAATAGAGTAAATTGATTAGAGTTAATTAAATAGAGTTAGTCGATTAAAGTTAACCAGTTAGAGTTAATCAGTTAGAGATAACCAGATAGAGTTAGTCAAACATAGTTATTCAGGATAAGTTGCCAATTCTTACGACTGCCAGCGTAATTCGCAGGGCTGTAAATAGCCTTCGGCGGTCGGATGTTTCCTGAGGGAATCAGGCATAACCATTGTGATCGCTGCGATCTAGAGTCAAGTGAATGGGGTTAAATCGAATATTAGTTATTCGATAGGAGTTAATCAAGTTGAGTTAAATAAGTTAAGTTAGTCAAGTTGAGTTAATCGAGTATGGTTAGTCAAACCAAGTTAGTCGAATCGAGTAGGTCGAACTAAGTTAGTTGAGGCTAGTTAATCAAATCGAGTTGGTCGAACCAAGTTAGTCGAGTCGAGTTAAGTTACTCGAGTTAGTCGAGTTAAGTTCGTCGAGTCGAGTTAATCAAATTTAGTTATTCGAGAGGAGTTAATCGAATTTAGTTATTCTAATAGAGTTCGTCGAATATTAGTTATTCGAAAGGAGTTAATCGATTATGGTTTAATCGGAAGGAGTTGTTCGTTATTAATTTAATCGAAAGGCGTTATCGATTATGGTTTAATCGAAAGGAGTTATCGATTATGGTTTAATCGAAAGGAGTTAATCGAATTTAGTTATTCAAAAAAAGAGAATTATCGAATATAAATATTCGAAAGGAGATTACCGAATATAGCGTATTCAAAAGAAAGAGATCGAATATTGTTTATTCGAAAGAGGAGTTAATCGAATATAAGTTATCCGAAATGAGTTAATCGAATATAAGTTATTCGAAGAGAGATAATTGAATATTAGTTATTTGAAGTGAGTTAATCGAATATTCGTTATTCGAAGAGAGTTAATCGTCGAATTCGGGAAAGTACTTATACTTTCCGTTTTTTAAATCAAGATTTATTTATTTATAAATTTGGTGTTTATTTATTTATTCACATTAAAGAATAAAAGTTAAAATTTGAATTTAGATATTTCAGAGGTAGGGATTATAACGCTATAGTTATAATCAATGTTTTCAATAAAGAAGTGGATACGCAAATAGAAACCGAGAGTTACATAAGGAAGTTTGTTAAAAATTTAAAAGATAAACTTTGACTATTTCGAAGTTAAAACGTTGTTTAGTTAAGGTCAGAGAGGTAATTATACCCCAACATGATTGACTTCATTCTTAACAAAGGAATGGTAAGGTTTGATCGTGAAGGTGTTTTGGAATTGTTTTCCAAATTAGAATCAGAATGTTTTTTGATAATAGAAATAAGAATTTAGAATGTAGGGAAACAGGAGATAAGTAAATTAATGAACTAAAGAGATAAATGTTAAATGATGATTGATCGATATAATTTCCATCTGGAAATAATATTGTTGTTTTCACACATGTTTTTCTTTGATAGTTAAATCACAGACTATCAAAGTTTTGACCGTTTTTGACATTGTTAATACGGAGAGACCGGTTGGATTATTATCTGAAGAACCACTTCGTATTGGCATAAGCGTTGTGAGTTATATATGCCAAAGATAATTGAAGATGGAGTAAAGTGCAAGGGCTGTTGTATAAATCTTAGGTAAAGATTGCCTAAGATGGATGTACTGAATAGTGCCTTCGGTTTGTCCAGTCCCAGGACAACTTGTATGGAAGAAGGTCTGACAGAGTATATCTAATAGATCGCGTAAGTTGATCTCTTCAAACGTATTCACATTTGGTGGCGGAGGAGTACATTTCTCTTAGCTCTATACCCATGTTATTTTTGGATAAATCAATTTGTGATTTAAAGGGTATAATGATGTGACACTTTAAGTGAATGAAGATGCGGCATGTAAAAGATAAGCGTAGCTTCTAGCCTCACATCCGGTAAATGACAAAAATCGGGCAGGCATCATGGCTATGTGAGTAGCTCCCATTAGGATGTATAATCACCTACCTACAGATATTCATTTCATTCTTTAATCTGTTCGATGCTGTCCCATTCGTGAAACGGTTGCTGATCCCAACCGTTGGTGATATACATTGGATAAACTCAAGCGAAATGAGTGGTCGGTCATGTGTGGCCAGGTTGCAAGATGTTCTTGTTGAACCCTGTATATTCCTCTCTAGAGGTACACTAGAGAAAGGTGGTTCCGTACCTTGTCATAATTAGAATTCCATTATCCAATAAGCGCTCGCGATTTTGATTGAATACTATGTATGTAGAACGTGAGATGAAAGCATTTCTACTAGATGATTATTATATTGTGGTTGATAGACATTATTATAATATCAATGAGTTTTGATATAAAGAATTATTTTGGATTTTCATGAGGGAAAAACCCGTTCCGTTATGCGTCTTGGTCTTATGAGATATCGTTTATGCTCTCAAACTGTTTTAAACTGTTTTACTCACACCAGTCCCATGACTGACCCAGAGTTTATTTTATTTTGTTTTCCCTAAACTCTTGGGTGCCCAATTTTGTACGGGCAATCAAGTAGTCGGATTTACAGATACTTGAAGAGCTGAGCAGGTGGCTTTAGGATCATATAGCAATTGTTTATTTCCATTGTGTTGTAAGTGTTGTACTTTGAAAATGATATGTATATTCAAGTACAGATTTATATTTCAAAGTTATGATATATATTATATGTTATTCATTCCGTTGTATGGTTCTGTTACTCTGATGTTGTGTTCTTCATCTTCTTCTACTCTAAGTTTCTATCTTATCTATCCTCACCCTCTAATTTCATTCATAGACTCTCCGGTTATTTTCGATCCTTGGATGTTCGATATGTGTTATATATCGGATAACCAAGATCGAATTTTTCTGGGTCGTTACAGTTGGTATCAGAGCTTAAGTAATTACCTTGGCTCTGTGGCGTGACTCGGTAGAGATGGGGTTAGTAATACCCTAGATTGAGTTTGAGTGTATATATATGAGCGCGTATTTGTTATTGATAAAAAAATTGTTCTATATTGTGGAGATTTATTAGTTGAGTTGTTTATCTGTTCTGGTCGATCAGTTTGATCCACTGTATCGATAGGAGTTTCTGAACACTCGTATACGATGAACCGTCATGGTATGTTTTGAAAAGAGGGTAAATGAAATAATTTTACCCAAAGTATATTTTGATATAGATAAAATATATATACCGAGTTTATAATATATGGGATATATTGGTTGTTATTATAATCAAGTAAGATTATAAATTAAATGGTTATGTAAATAACCAATCAAAATTCGTATAAGTGTTACGAAATGAATTATATCTAAATTTAAATCAGAATTGGAATTAAAACCCTGGAAATTTGGAAAGGTGTTTGTATATGGATTTGGATTAAGTATAAGGGAATTTTAAAATCCTGGGAGATTTTAAATTGTTGTGTAAGCACTGTGAATGGTAATTTGAAATGTATTTCAAAATGAAGGTGTTTAAATAAGTTTGAAAAGTGATATACTATTGAACTCACTTCGATTGCTGGAAAATAATTCTGATGATGACTGCGCAGTATCATCAGTGTTCATCTTCGAGTTCTAAGTGACGGATTACTACCAAAGAAATTGTTTTTGAATTGTTTTGAGAAAAACAAGTTGTTTTGAGTTCGAAAAGGGAATATTCGATTTTTGAAAAGGGTAAGTTGTTTATAACTCCCAGGAAGAGACTGTTTGAATTAAAAACAAATTTAAATAAGAAATTTGTGAAAGAAAACTGGAATTTAATTCAAACCAGTTAAGTGAAAATTGAACTAGAGTTTACAAAAGCAAATTGAAATTGAATTGAAATAAAATGATATCGAATAGGACTAGATTTTGGGACAGGAATCTGGAATTAGGTTGAAGTGATAAGTTATGATTTGAAAATCGAGAATGAGATTTGGGTTTGAAATTAGATTTGGTTTGGGTATAAAACCTATAACTGTGGTAAGGATAAATTGGTCAGAATTTCAGTAGGATAACATTGGTATATGCGGAGTTGATAGCATATGGAAGTGATAGAGTTGATATGCCCCCAAAAAAGGTACAAGTTTATATTTCGATTAGATATGGGATTTATGAGCCAAACTGGCAAGCCGCTTGTCATTTTGACTTTCTTTTTGGTTGGAGATGGCCCAGAGAGGCGAGTTGGAGTTTGAGCTATTGACCAGTACAAAGGAGGCGCTGGCGAAAGTTTTCGAAAATTTCGAGTGTTAATAAAAAGTTTCACGATTTTTGAAAATTTTCATTGATAAGAATTAATTAATATTTTAAATTGAAATTTAATCGGTTCAGTGGAAACTGAAGTTGAGAAGTGAACAAATAAGTCTGCATGTCGATAGGGTTTGTTTTCTACCTTAGCAATTTTGAGGACGAAATTATTTTAAGTGGGGAAGAATGTAACGACCCGCATTTTTCAGCGATACAATAATTAATTTATTTAATTATTTCAAAAGTGATTTATAGAATTATATGGTCATTTAATGAAATAACTTGGAATATTTAATTAATATAATAATATATTTGATTCTGAAATAATCAGAATTGGCTTAAATGGCAATATGGTGTGAATTGGGCAATTCAAAATATATATAATTCAGTTTAAAATTGAATTACGATAACGAATATATTTAATTATTGATGGTTGAACGTATAAATTATATTATAATTAAAACTAGCTCGAAATGGCGTGGCAGCTCATAATTTGGCGATTCGAACTTTAGATGAATACGCAGAAGCTATTTTAAGTCGGATTTCTGTGGAACAGGAAATGTTCAGAGCTGGTGAAGTATATTTTTCTAATAGAAGAGAAAAATCGGGATTTCGTCGTGTAGATTTTGACTTATTTCCAAATCAAATTTTAGATAAGTTGTTGTGGAATTCCTTTATAATTTATAAAGGAATTATTTATATTTTAAAAAGGGTTTCATTATAAATCGAATATCGATTTAATCAGGATTTAAATATCGAGTTAGAAATTCATATAGGAATATTGTGGAGTTGTATGAAATTCTTTGTGAATATATAAGATAATATTTACTTATAAGTATTTAATTTAATTGTTTTTAAATATATTAAATATTTAAAAGGGTTTATTTAGAGCTTTAAAAATAGCCAGTTTTGCAAACGACCTCAGAATTCGACGAAACTAATTTTGTTGGATCCACAATGTTAAATTATTGTTAGATTTCAATTTCCGTGATTTTGAAGTTAGTATGTGGCCGTACCGATTATTAATGTGGAAAACAATCGATATTTTGACAGATAAAAATACGCTGTGTGAGCAAACGGAGTCGGAATTCGACGAAACCAGTTTCGTTGGGACTGTAACGTCGAACTGTTGCTACATGACCATTTTCACGATTTTTGAATATCGTGTGTGATCACATTTAGAAGGCGAAATGAATATTAAAAACTAAAATATCCAAGTATTGGTGAACCAAAACTTTCCACCCGCTCTTTGTTTCAATCACACAAAAAAAAAATCTCATCCCCTTATAAAACCATTCACTTAAGCCGCCGCACCTCGGAAGGGAAAATGCAGTAAACATTGATCTTCAAAAATCAAGATAAAACCAAATAAAATCTCATAAATTATTATATACATATTTGTGAACTCGTATTAGTATGGGCATAAATCTCATATCGTTTTTACAGAGCTCGAAGTCCATTTTGGGTTCGCTGGAAATCAAGCGTGCTCCTTGGGTTCAAGTTAGGGTGAAACTGGAGAATTGATTCACGTTTTAATGTGTATACTCAGATTCACAATGGAATTTAGCACTGATTGAAGAAGTTTTGGATGAATCCGGGGAAAGAGATGTCGCTGCCTGTAGTGGTTATCGCGAAAGCGAGTTGAGGTCATGGACGTCGAGCTCCATGGAAGTGGTATGGGTGCGAAGCAGATTCGAAGAGGAGTATAACGGGTTTGGTTTGGAGGTGAACGGTGGAGAGATGGAAGGGCAGTAGGTGGATTAAGTTGCATTAATGTATGTTGGAGGAGCAGCGTGGAAACTGATCGGGGAAGAAGGGGAGTTAATCAAGCGGGTTTGGGCCGGGTTCTTAAGGTTTGGGCCAAAGTTAATTCTAGATATATATAATTTAGTTTTTATAATGTAAACAAACTTGTTAATGTTATAACTTTAACATACGATATTAGAATTTCACGAAACAAGATCCATTGGGATCGTATGGACGGTGGCAACATCATGGAGCTGACTGGGAGTGAATCAAAGCTTGTTACAATTTATAGCGAAATAAATTGTTCGTCTGAATCAACAGACGCAAATCGATATTTAACGGTTAACGCGAAATGTTAGTAAAACTCACCAACTCTGAACAATTATATTTTTATAACGTATTCTTTGAACTGATAATTATCTGTTGATTGCTGTGTGTTAACTGTTTGGTTGAATTATTTGTGTATTGGTTGAAATTATAGATAACGATATATATATAAATCGTTAATCGAATATTGATTCTGTTTATCAGAATATTTTATATTCATGTTGTTTAACATCTGTGATGCAGGGAAACAGGTCGGAGGGATCCAACTGGATTCCTCAACATTTATTTTACTGTTTTTCATATATATTGTGATATATGATGTGATATATAATCTGTTGTTGATTGTGTGTGTTTGGGTGATACTATGCAGTGATATATGGTATTTGAAACACCATAAGAAATACTGTAATATACAAAGGGATTTTTCAAAGTGTATATTGAAAATAAATTATATTTGTAGAACAAATATAATTGAATTGGAAATATTTGTAAAAACAAATATAAAGAAGAAATATTTTTCAAACAAATATAAAGACGAAATATTTGTCAAACAAATATGAAGGAGAAATATTTGTCAGACAAATATAAAAGGAAAATATTTGTGAAATCAAAGGATTTTATAAAAGGGATATTCATTTATAAAATTAATAAGAATGTATTAAAGAGAAATTAA
Source organism: Allium sativum (assembly GCA_030737875.1). Taxonomy (NCBI): domain Eukaryota; kingdom Viridiplantae; phylum Streptophyta; class Magnoliopsida; order Asparagales; family Amaryllidaceae; genus Allium; species Allium sativum. The sequence goes on from CM060919.1 coordinate 851,910,149, forward strand.
TTATAAAATCAAGGGGATTTTAAAAAAAGGAAATCAATTATAAAATCAAGGGGATTTTATAAAAGGAAATTATTTATAAAATCAAAAGGGTTTTATAACAAGGAATATTTATTGGGATAATAATTAGAAGTAAAAGAGATTATTTATTTAGAAAATAAATAAGATATTATAAAGGATATTTATTTAGAAAATAAATGGGATTGAAAAGGGAATATTTGTAAAACATTTACAAATGAAATCGAAAGAGAAATATTTGTAAACCATTTACAAAAAAAATTGAAAAAGAATTTATTTATTTAGAAAATAAATAAAGATAAAAAGGGAATCAATTAATGAATAAAGGAGTATTAGGAAATATTTATTTATGAAATAAATAGAATTATAAAAAGGAAAATTGGCAGGATATAAAGGAAATGGAAAAGACTTATCTAAAGTATGATTGAATAGAATTCTGTTTTAAAAAATCGGAAAGAATAATTTATAAATTATAAATTAAGTAAAGTATTTATCATGGAATAAATGGAATATAAGTCAGGACTTATATAGAGAAGTAAAAATCAAATTTCAACATTGATATTTGAAACTAAATGTGGACGAAGAGTAAATCGAATATTTGTTATTCGAAAAGGAGTTAACCAAAAGGAGTTAACCAAAAAGAGTTAATCAATTTAAGTGAACCAAATAGAGTAAATTGATTAGAGTTAATTGAATAGAGTTAGTTGATTAGAGTTAACCAGTTAGAGTTAATCAGTTAGAGTTAAACCGATAGAGTTAGTCAAACATAGTTATTCAGGACGAGTTGCCATTTCGTATGACTGCTAGCGTAATTCGCAGGGCTGTAAATAGCCTACGGCGGTCGGATGTTTGCTGAGGGAATCAGGCGTAACCATTGTCATCGATGCGATCTAAAGTCAAGCAAATGGAGTTAAATCGAATATTAGTTATTCGATAGGAGTTAATCAAGTTGAGTTAAATAAGTAAAGTTAGTCAAGTTGAGTTAATCGAGTATGGTTAGTCAAACCAAGTTAGTCGAATCGAGTTGGTCGAACCAAGTTAGTCGAGCCTAGTTAATCGAATCGAGTTGGTCGAACCAAGTTAGTCAAGTCGAGTTAGTCGAGTCGAGTTAAGTTAGTTGAGTTAAGTTCGTCGAGTCGAGTTAGTCAAGTTTGGTTATTCAAGAGGAGTTAATCGAATTTAGTTACTCGAATATAGTTCGTCGAATACTAGTTATTCGAAAGGAGTTAATCGATTATGGTTTAATTGAAAGGAGTTAGTCGATATTAGTTTAATCGAAAGGAGTTATCGATTATGGTTTAATCGAAAGGAGTTAATCGAATTTAGTTATTCGAAAAGAGAGAATTATCGAATGTAAGTTATTCGAAAGGAGATTATCGAATATAGCGTATTCGAAAGATAGAGATCGAATATAGTTTATTCGAAAGAGGAGCTAATCGAATATAAGTTATTCGAAATGAGTTAATCGAATATAAGTTATTCGAAGAGAGATAATCGAATATTAGTTATTTGAAGTGAGTTAATCGAATATTAGTTATTCAAAGAGAGCTAATCATTGAATTCGATTATATCGAATTCGGGAAAGTACTTATACTTTCCAGTTTTTAAATCAAGATTTATTTATTTATAAATTAGGTGTTTATTTACTTATTCACATTAAAGAATAAAAGTTAAAATTTGAATTTAGAAATTTCAGAGGTAGGGATTATAATGCTATAGTTATAATCAATGTTTTCAATAAAGAAGTGGATACGTAAATAGAAACCGAGAGTTACGTAAGGAAGTTTGTTAAAGATTTAAAAGATAAACTTTGACTATTTCGAAATTAAAACGTTGTTCAGTTAAGGTCTGAGAGGTAATTATACCCCAACTTGATTGACTTCCTTATTAACTAAGGAATGGTAAGGTTTGATAGTGAAGGAGTTTTGGAAATGTTTTCCAAATAAGAATCAGAATGTTTTCTGATAATAGAAAATAAGAATTTAGAATGTAGGGAAATATGAGATAAGTAAATTAATGAACTAAAGAGATAAATGTTAAATGATGATCGATCGATATAATTTCCATTTGGTAATAATATCGTTGTTTGCACACGTGTTTTTCTTTGATAGTTAAATCACGGACTATCAAAGTTTTGACCATTTTTAACGCTGTTAATATGGAGAGACCGGTTGGATTATTATCCGAAGAACCACTCCGTATTGGCATAAGCGTTGTGAATCATATATGCCAAAGATAATTGAAGACGGAGTAAAGTGCAAGGGCTGTTGTATAAATCTTAGTTAAAGATTGCCTAAGATGGATGTACTAAATATTGCCTTCGGTTTGTCTAGTCCTAGGACAACTTGTATGGAAGAAGGTCTGACAGAGTATATCTAATAGATCGCGTAAGTTGATCTCTTCAAACGTATTCACGTTTGGTGGTGGAGGAATTCGTTTCTCTTAGCTGTATACCCATGTTATTTTTGGATAAATCAATTTGTGATTTAAAGGGTATGACGATGTGACATTCTAAGTGAATGAAGATGTGGCATGTAAAAGATAAGCGTAGCTTCTAGCCTCACATTCGGTAAATGACAAAAATCGGGAAGGCAGCATGATTATGTGGGTAGCTCCCATTAGGGTGTATAATCACCTCTTACCGATCCCAACCGTTGGTGATATACATTCGATACACTCAAGCAAAATGAGTGGTCGGTCATGTGTGGCCGGGTTGCAAGATGTTCTTGTTGAACCCAGTGCATTCCTCTCTAGAGGTACACTAGCGAAAGGTGGTTCCATACCTTGTCATAGTTGGAATTCCATTATCCAATAAGCGCTCGCAATTTTGATTGCATACTATGTATGTAGAACGTGAGATGAAAGAGTTTCTGCTAGATGATTATTATATTGTGGTTGATAGACATTATTATAATATCAATGAGTTTTGATATAAAGATTTATTTTGGATTGTCATAAGGGAAAAACCCGTTCTGTTATGCGGCGTGGTCTTATGAGATATCGTTTATGTTCTCAAACTGTTTTAAACTGTTTTACTCACACCAATCCCATGACTGACCCAGAGTTTATTTTGTTTTGTTTTCCATAAACACTTGGGTGCCCAATTTTGTATGGGCAGTCTAGTAGTCGGGATTTACAGATACTTGAAGAGCTGGAGCAGGAGGCTTTAAGATCATATAGCTATTGTTTATTTCCGCTGTGTTGTAAGTGTTGTACTTTGGAAATGATATGTATATTCAAGTACAGATTTATATTTCAAAGTTATGATATATATATATTACATGTTATTCGTTCCGCTGTGAGGTTCATGTTACTTTAATGTTGTGTTCTTCTTCTTCTTCTATTCTAAGTTTCTATCTTATCTATCCTCGTCCTCTAATTTCTTTCATGGACTATCTGGTTATTTTCGATCCTTAGATGTTCAATATGTGTTGCATATCAGATAACCAAGATCGACTTTCTCCGGGTGTAACGACCTGGAAAATCTGAGCCAATTTAATTTTTTTGTTTTGGCTATTTTAGCGAATTTTGAATATTTAAAATGATTATTTTAAATAATAACGACGAAAAACTTATTTAAATCGAAGTTAAAATGAATAGATTTATTTTAATTATATAACGAGCTTGATATGGCGCGGTAGTTCGGAAATTCGATTTAAAATTTCAAATGAATATACATAATTCAATATAAGTCAGAATTGAACGAAACAAGAAATATTTGAATCTATTAAATCATCTTTCTAACGAAGCTAAGAGACTGAGATGTCGCTGTAAAGGTTGAAAGATATGCCCAGTTTAAAATTCAGAAAAGTCGCTGTGGAATTTTATTTTTTTTAATATATATATAAAGGCCTTAAAAATAGCAATTTTGCAAATGACCTCGGAATTCGACGAAACCACTTTTATTGGATCCGAGACGTTGAATTATTGCTAGGTTCCAAAATTCATAATTTTCGGAATCAATAAGTGAGCGTGGCAGAAGAAAACGTGTTTTGTCAGTTTCAGTCAAATCTAATTGACCAGAAAACTTTTCAAACGGTCTCAGAATTCGACGAAATCAGTTTTGTTAGGATCGTATCGTCGATACGAAGCTAGAAATAATTTTTCTGGAATTTTTAGAATCTGTATGTGGGCCCGGCAAATTAAAATGTACATTCAAATTAGAAATTGAATGGTTTATATTTTTAATTTGAAGAATAACTGACTATAACAGTCAAATTGGCCTACGAAACATATCCCATTATGTTCGGGATGGAGGTATTTAGCTAGGGACGATAGTCATTGGGTTTGAATTGGTATCCGTATGGAAAAAACCTATTTTCAAAATTAAATAAAGCCTCGCCCAATCAGAAATTTCCATCATAAATTAAAAAATATAAAAATCACTCAAAACCTCCCCTTTATCCACGCTCGACGGCGGAAGGCTCTTCCTCCGTTCCCAGTTGATTTTCGGCTACCCCGTTCGCCAAAACCTTAGGCCCCTGTGGAATTTTTCGAAGATCATCTCCTGAGCTTCAAATCCGTACCACCCTTGACCTCCATCGTTGCGCCATCAGCGAGATCCATCCCTCCAAACTCCAGCCGTTCGTCGCACCAGATCTCGCCCAGGCCGCGCTCGAGTTCATCAAAGTGGGGACCACCTTATGCGCCTCTCCGTGCTCTACAACGTGGTACAGCCGGATTGTCCAACCACTACACCATTTGATCAAATTTGGAAAACCTAGTTTTGAACATTCAAGACAGGTAACGGCTTTGTCCATATTAAACTGATTTTTACACATTTAAGTGTTACAAACTTTGAAAAATCGTATCCTTATCATGTGTTAACGAAATTCGATGAAACAGGAGACGTCGGGACCGTGTCGACGCTCTCTACATTCTAGAAGAGACATGATATTTTTCTGAGCTCACTACTATTTTTAGCAAAGCGACAAACCAATGTGAGATTTCCAAACTCACTTGAATGGAAATAAAATTTATTAGGTTGCTGACAAGTTTTAGAAACTCCCGACACCCGTCGTCCACAGACCACGGACGACTTGTTTGAGTTGTGATGTGAAATTTGGTTGATATGTGCGAATGGTTGTTTGTGGTTGAAAAATACCTTTTTGGTTGAAAACACCTTTGTGGTTGAAAAATCCCTTTGTGGTTGAAAATACCTTTTGTGGTTGAGAGAATAATGGAGTGTGGTTAAAAATCAAATAGGATTAGAGTGAGGAAATAAAAGAAAAACATGTCGCCTACGTGCGAACTAGATGCATGAAATCCCCATTGTCAAAAGCTGCGAGGCTTTAAGGTAGGCGAGGAGCCGTACGAAGGACGGTGCCGGGTTAACTACCCTGCCGTTATGCTACCGAAATTTCTTGAAATATTCATATGTTTGAATTTTATTCCTGTATTGAAATATATTTATGTGTTAATAATTTATCCATGACTGAAATGAATTGCTTAGATAACAAAAATCACATTTTTATTACACGTATGAGTAGCTAAAAATATACATGTTTGAAACAAAATATTTTGAGAATAAAAATCACATTTTTATGATATGTATGAACTAGATAAAATATTCATGTTTGAGATGAATGGTTTAGATAATAAAAATCACATTTTTATTATATGGTCGACTCACCAAAAATAACCAAGTGTTGAGTAAAATATTTGACGATAAAATATCATTTTTATCATGTAGGTGAATCGCTAAAAAATATTCATGTGTTGAAATAAATATTCATGAGTTAAAAATATTATTTTTAACCCGTGTATGAAGTGGGAATGGTTTAGAAATCGACGAACGAATTATATATATATAAATATAAATTAAAATAAAATGAATAATGACGCTGTAGTTCGCGTTTTGAAATCGTAACTTTAAACGAGTATACCGAGAGATCCGACCGTTGGATTTTCTCGAAACTAGAACCATTGGATCCGCCTTGGAAAGATCTTTCCAATGGTGTAAAAATTTTTAAGATCCAATGGTTAGATTTTCATATATGTGTAAATCAAATCTAGAGAAAAACAGCGCCACGGCCGCGTTATGGCCTGAAGCGTCGTTTAATTAAATTAAACTATTTTTAAATAAATAAAAATAGCGATATATCGTTATAAAATATTATAAGCAATATGGAATGGAAATAAACTGATTTTACTTGGTTTGTTTGACATTAGATGGTTGAACGTGTTTGACATGAAAATTATATAAATAACTGAATGTGAATGTCGAATAATTTAACCATTAAAAGAATTGATTTAAATTCTGAATATACGTGAATTATTTGAAAAGGCCGAGTTTAATCTCATTTCAAATAATTGATCAACGATAAAAAGTCGAAGATATGAAGACAGTGCAAGACCGACGATCTTCACGTCGAATGGAGGGGTGCTACTGTTGCTCATGATTGGAGTAGCTACCTTGAAGGGGTTATAGTGGTAGTCGTCCGGACGTACTTGTTGATGGTACAGATATGCGAGGAATAAGGTTCCTCCGGTTTCATTCAGATCCAGAATGGACTTGTAAATGGACTGTGTGTCTGACATATTTTGTTCTGTGCTGATTGATCTCTGTTAAATATATATTTGTTTGGCGGCGGTGAATTTATTCTCTTGCTTTACGCCCTTCTCTGAGACGTACGAGCTCAGAGGTTATATATCGATAGAAATCAGTCGCACGGAGTGAATTGCCTGTGTGGCATGCCTAAGTGGCAGATGATCAAGGCTTCTGTTGAAAAGCAAAGTCTTGTGGTTGATGATCAAAGCATGGCCTACATGGCATAGCTTTGCGTATGCTAGGATTCGCGAGCCTCACACCCCGGGATGAACCAAAAACGGGAGAAGGATCCAGGGAGAACATGCGTTTTTTCTAGTTAGTGTGGTGTCATGGACCTACCAGCGCTGACATTTATATTATTTTCACCTGTGTGGTTGTTGCTATTGCGAGGCGCTTCGGATATGGAGTCATTTGGCTCATTTACGCCCCAAAGGGCGGGGAAACGTAGTGTTCAGGAATTTTAATCCACATCGAGTGGACCGACCCTGAGGCTTCAAGGGCCCACCTGTGTCTGGGTCCTGAGGCTTGGACTAGAGAGTCTCGAAGTGGAGAGGATCTTGTCCCTTACCTCGGTTCATGACGGAAATCCAATTTCCAAATACGACATGTGCGGTTTTGATTGTAAACCTATATTGGCGACATAGTGGCATGGGACGCTCATGTCGTCTATGATTGATATTATGATTGAACTTATTTTTTGAAATATATAAACACTAGTAATAATATCAAAATACTTTTTTCTAACATATTAAGCATATTTTGGCCAATATAAGGTAAAACTCTATCCTCCGGTTTGCATTGCATTGTGTGATGGGACCTGAGTCTTATATTGGCTTCATCTTTCTAAAAAGCATTTCATTGTTTAATGATTTACTTTAATTGATGCACTGGCGATCATTGGAGTAAACCCGTTCCGCGAAAGCGGTGTGGTCCTATGATTCGCCTTATTATTGTTGTTGTTTAAGCAGTTAAGTTGATTTCTCATACCAGTCCCATGACTGACTCGTAGTTTGTTTCACTTGCAAACTCGGGTGCTCCTATTTTCTACACAGGCAGCCTTGTATCCAGGTTGTAGCAGACTTATTTTGGGTGGCTATGGAGCTGGAGCTAGATTTATCATTTCTATTTTACTATTTCAGTTACCATTATGTATATTATGCTTGATTCCACTGCGACATTTTATATTAAACTGAAACTGTATTTTGTGCTAAGTATGATCCTATTCTTCTGTGTAACTCTGATGATTATATTTATCCAGTGTATTTTGATGTTCATTATCTGGTGTAATTCTATATTTCTGTTCTGCTGTTATTTGTTTATGTGTTATATTCCAAAGATTATCCTAGCCACCGTCATACGGGGGTTTGGGGTCATCACACGTGGTATCAGAGCTTTGGTTAATCTTAGCTCAGGAATATAACATATTAACGATCTCGTCAGAAATAGAACTAGTAGATTTCTAGGATGAATAACTCATTACAGATAGGATCAGTAATATCCTAGTATGATTATAGCAGAATGAAATACACCCCAGTAGACACATTTACATTCAAGTATATGTTTTTATGCTTTATAATTTCTTTTCTGTTGACCTGACACTTGGCCTGCTATTTGCAGAAGTACTAGAAAATGAGTGTCGGAAACAGAAGAAGGAATACAGAACCAAATCTAGAGGCTCTATTAAAGAGGTATCGAAATCTTGGTGGATCACTATTCCCAGGCAATGAATCTATTAGTCAAACTCAAGATTGCATGCGTACTGCTGAAAGAATTTTTGAATGTCTCCAGCTAAGAGATGATCAGAAAAGATTACTGGCATCTTGGGCACTCAAAGGAGAAGCTTTGTTCTAGTAGGAAACAGTTATTCAAAATGATCCAGAAGGTAATATTACCTGGGATAGATTTAAAGAAATTTTCCAAGAAAGATTTACTCCTCCAGAAGCAATTGAGTGGCTATACGATGAATTCTACTATCTGATACAAGGAGATATGGATATTCTAGAATATCATAAGAAATTCAATGAACTTTCTTATTTGCCCCGCATCTAATTCAAGATCCAAAGAGGAAGAATCTGAGGTTTATTCACGGGCTTCGAAGAAAGTATCAGAATAGTGTAATGGGACATGTGAAACTTCCTTTTTCTAAAATGATATACATGGCTTACCAATATGAGGATCTCGACAAGAAAGGTATGTTGAGCTACGAAGAGGAAGTCAGTTCTAGTAACAAAGGTGAGTTTGAAACTGATTGCCCAGAGATAAGTACGCAGCTTGAGGGAAGTACGAAGTCTGAGGTCGATAAGAATCCTAAAGTCAATCGGAAAAGGGCCAAACCTGAGAAAGAACCAGTAACGACGGCCACATGCTCTAACTGCAATAAGCAAGGACATTTGTCGATAAGTTGCAGATCTCTAAAGAAACAAAGAAAGGATGGATCGAAATCCAACAAGAAGGGTCGAGAGAATAGGAAATGCAATCAATGCCACCAGGCTGGTCATATTGCGAAGAATTTCCCGCTACTAAAGAATTCTGAAACAGTACATGTGAATGAAGTGACCGAAACTCCAGGACCCTCAGCTAATCAAGGAAGGACTGATGTTTTAGAAGGCACGATGACTGTCAAAAATATTCCAGTTAAAGTACTGTTTGATACAGGTGCATCACGAAGCTTCATTGCAAGTAATGCGGTTAAGAAATTGAATTTGAATTTGAAAAAGCTCAAAGCACCCATCACTGTCCAAAATCCAGTTGGGGGTTCCATCGATCTTAGTTGGGTTTGTGAAGTGCCTGTCTATTTTTCCCATTATCGATTTTCTATTATCTCGATCGTCATGAACTTTACAGAATTCGACCTTATTTTGGGATTGGACTGGTTAACCCAATATGAAGCCGAGGTCAAATGTGCCGAAAGGGTTGTTAAAGTTAAAACGAAGCTTTCCAATATTGTTATACAATGTGAAGGTCCAAATTCTAATAGAAAAGACTTTTGGTCAGCTCTTGAAGTTTCTCCTGCTCAAATAGAACCTACCCCTATAGTCACAGAGGATATTGAAGTCGCCATAAAAGATATTCTTGTCATCAAAAATTATGCAGATGTGTTCAAAGAATTTGTTAGCTTACCTCCGCAAAGAGAAATTGATTTTAGGATCGATTTAGTTCCGAATGCAAGGCCAGTGGTGCATGCCATTTGGAGGATGACTTTAAAGGAGAAAGAAGAATTAGATAATCTAACTCGACAGCTTGTATGGAAGGGTCTGATCTGACCTAGTTTCTCTGATTGGGGAGTAGCTGTGGTATTTGTTCCAATGTCTGATGGTACTCTCCGGTTATGCGTGGATTATCGTGACTTGAATAAGCAGACATTAAAGAACAAATATCCATTGCCACGAATCGATGATTTACTGGACCGTTTGAATGGAGCACAAGTGTTTTCAAGGATGGACCTAGCTACAGCTTTCCATCAACTTCGTATTGCCGAAGAGTGTGTTCCCTTGACAGCATTCAGAGGTCCCGATTTATTCTACGAGTGGTTAGTAATACCATTCGGCTTGTGTAAGGCTCCTGCTTACTTTGTCAATCTAATGAACATAGTGCTTCGAGGAGTATTGAATAAATTTGTACTGGTATTCATTGACGATATTCTAATCTTCTCTAAGACAAAGGATGAACATGAAAAACATTTGGAACAAGTGTTAGAGATTCTGAGAAAGAACATCTTGAAAGCTAAGTTTTCCAAGTGTATATTTTGGCAAGATGAACTAAAGTTTCTGGGCCACGTCGTGTAAAAGGAAGGAATTTCTGTAGATCCCGGTAAAATTACAGTAATTCAAGATTGGAAACAGCCTAGAACACCCACAGAAGTCCAAAGTTTCCTTGGGTTGGCTAGTTATTATCGGAAATTCATTAAGGATTTTTCGAATACATCCGGTCCATTAACACAGCATACTAAGAAACATTCAAGGTTTAAGTGGACTCCAGAATGTGAGACAACTTTCCAGGAGCTGGAATTAAAATTGACCACTGCTCCATTGTTAATGATTATCGATGGCAATCAAGACTTGCAAGTCTGGACAGATACTTCTGAAAAACGTCTTAGTGCGGTACTAATGCAAAGAGGCCGACTAGTAGCTTATGCTAGCCGACAGTTGAAGCCGCATGAAAAGAATTATAGAGTTCATGATCTTGAGTTATTGGCCACCGTGTTTGCTTTGAAAATCTGGAGACATTATCTATTGGGTGAGAAGTTCGAGCTATATACTGATCATCAATCATCGAAGTATTTATTCACCCAGAAAGATTTGAATCTGAGACAACAGCGTTGGTTAGAATTTCTCGCGGCATATGATCTAGATATTCTGTATACTCCGGGAAAAGCCAATGTGGTAGCTGATGCGCTTAGCAGAAAAACCGCTATCATCGCTAATCTTATTATTACGCCGGGGTTGATTGACAAGATCTCTATTCTTCAGAAAGACGATGAATTTATTCAAAGAATTAGCCAGCTAATTCGAGAAGGCAAATCTTCAGATTTCAGTCTTCATAGCTAAGGGATTCTGAGATTGCAAGGGCGATTTTGTGTTCTAGAAGTTGCATAACTTAGAAGAGAAGTACTTGATGAATGTCACAAATCTAAGTTCAGTATCCACCTTGGTGTGAGTAAGATGTATAATGATATCAAGCGAACATTTTGGTGGAAGTCGCTGAAAAGATACATCTCTATATATGTTAGTAGGTGTCCTACTTGTCAGCAAGTCAAAAGCGATCAACAAAAACTGGCTGGATTATTACAACCGTTGGACATTCCAGGTTGGAAGTAGGAACAAATCTCTATGGATTTCATCGATGGTTTGACCCGAACCAAGAAAGGAAATGACAGTATTTGGGTGATCGTAGATTGTCTCACGAAGACCGCTCATTTCATACCTATCAAGTCTAATAGAACCGCCCAAAGTCTGGCACGGATTTATTTCAAGGAAATTGTTAAACTACATGGAGTTCCCATGAGTATCGTTAGTGATCGTGACCCAATATTCGCTAGTAAATTCCGGGAAGCATTCCAACCAGAATTGGGAACGAAACTGAACCTGAGCACCACATATCATCCTCAAACACATGGCCAAACTGGGAGGGTGAATCGTATTCTTGAAGATTTATTGCGGACATGTATTATTGACTATGTCGGATCATGGGAAGACCACTTGCATTTTGCTAAATTCTCATACAACAACAGTTATCAAGCCAGCCTGAAAATGCCACCATTCGAAGCCTTGTATGGTAGACCATGCAGATCTCCCGCTTGTTGGGTTGAACCTGGCAATAGACTTGTATTGGGACCAGATATGATTCGTGACGCTTCTGACAAAGTCGATTTGATTAAGAAACGATTACAAATAGCTCAAAGTCGACAGAAGAGCCATGCTGATTCGAGAAGAAGAGATTTGGCTTTTTCTATTGGTGACTATGTGTACTTAAGGGTTTCTCCAATGAGAGGAGTGATCCGATTTGGCAAAACTAGGAAGTTGGCACCTAGATTTATTGGTCCATTTCCTATACTCGAACGGATTGGAACTCTCACTTATAGAGTACAATTGCCTGACTGGCTGCTTGGAGTACATGATGTGTTTCACGTATCTCAACTTAGAAAACATGTACATGATCCAGACTTGGTTGTGGAAGAAGCCTCTCAAGAGCTCTTGGAAATTACTCCAGAATTGGCAGTTAGAAGAAAGCCGATAAAGATTATTGGCAAAGAAACTAAAGAGCTGAGGAACAAGAAAGTTCACTTGGTCAAAGTTCAGTGGAGTGGTGATCCTCGAGACTGTACTTGGGAAACAGAAGAGAGCATTAAGCAAGCATATCCCAAATGCAGAGTGGATATCTCTGATTAACTCCAGTGCAAGGTACATTTACCATACTTTGCATTTCCGTTTTGTTTTCTACTTTACTTATGTTTTCCACTTACCATTGTTTTCTACTTCGATGTTGTTTCCTTTTCATGAATGAAAAGTTTTAAATATATAAAATCCGATCTTAACACAAATATGATTTTTAAGTGTATAAATTAGTTATTATACATTTGAAAAGTTGATCAACTCATTAATTGTTGTTTGTGTTGTGTGGCTATTAATTGGACTAATCGAACATGGAAATGATAATGAAATAACCAACATGAAAATAAGAGTAAATTGTCTGAATTGAATCGAAAATTGAATTGAGTGAAAATTTATTGAAATGTATGCATACATGTACACATATATATGTATGTAATTGAACAGGTCATAGCAGGTACACAAGGAAGAGGAATAAAATTGTTTGCCCGACAAATAGGTACATGTTTATTGTATTTCTTGGGGTTTTTGATGATTTTATGAGCCGATTGGCTAGCCGCTTGGCTGTTTCTTTTTCTTTTTGAGATCTGAGGGCCATGGGAGGCTATTTGAAATATCTCGATGCTTCCGGTACAAAGAAGGTTATGGCGAAATTTTTCGAAAATTTAGGGTGTTAGCCAAATTTTTGAAAAATTTGAAAAGTTCTTAGAAACAGAAAAGTTGTAGAACTTAAGCCATAATTAAAATAATGAAAGTTGAGTTGATTATTAAACAACTTCCGACTTCGTTCCTTTTCGAGGAAGAAAAGATTTTAAGTGGGGGAGATTGTAACAACCCGGAAAATCTGAGCCAATTTAAAATTTTATTTTTGGCTATTTTAGCGAATTTTGAATATTTAAAATGATTATTTTAAATAATAACGACGAAAAATTTATTTAAATTGAAGTTAAAACGAATAGATTTATTTTAATTATATAACGAGCTTGAAATGGCGCGGCAGTTCGGAAATTCGATTCAAAATTTCAAATGAATATACAGAATTCAATATAAGTCAGAATTGAACGAAACAAGAAATATTTGAATCTGTTGAATCATATATTTCTAACGAAGCTAAGTGACTAGAAGTCACTGTAAAGGTTGAAAGATATGCCCAGTTTAAAATTCAGAAAATTCGTTGTGGAATTTATATATATTTTAATATATATATATATAAAGGCCTTAAAAATAGCCATTTTGCAAACGACCTCGGAATTCGACGAAACCACTTTTGTTGGATCCGGGACGTTGAATTATTGCTAGGTTCTAAAATTCATAATTTTCTGAATCAATATGTGAGCGTGGTAGAAGAAAACGTGTTTTGTCAGTTTCAGTCAAATCTTATTGTGCAGAAAATGGCCATTTTTCAAACGGTCTCAGAATTCGACGAAATCAGTTTTGTTAGGACCGAATCGTCGATACGAAGCTAGAAATAATTTTTCTGGAATTTTTAGAATCTGTATGTGGGCCCGGCAAATTAAAATGTACGTTCAAATTAGAAATTGAATGTTTTATATTTTAATTTGAAGAATAACTGACTATAACAGTCAAATTGGCCTACGAAACATATCCCATTGTGTCCGGGATGGGGGTATTTAGCTAATGGCGACTGTCTTTGGGTTTGAATTGGTATCCGTATGGAAAAACCCTATTTTAAAAATTAAATAAAGCCTCGCCCAATCAGAAATTTCCATCATAAATTAAAAGAAATTCACTCAAAACCTCCCCGTTATCCACGCTCGACGGCGGAAGGCTCTTCCTCCGTTTCCAGTTTATTTCCGGCCACCCCGTTCGCCAAAACCCTAGGCCCCTGTGGAATTTTTCGAAGATCATCTCCTGAGCTTCAAATCCATACCACCCTCGACCTCCATCGTTGCGCCATCAGCGAGATCCATCCCTCCAAACTCCGGCCGTTCATCGCGCCAGATCTTGCCCAGGCCGCACTCGAGTTCATCAAGGTAGGGACCACCTGCTGCGCCTCTCCGTGCTCTACAACATGGTACAACCCGATTGTCCAACCACTACACCATTTGATCAAATTTGCCAACCTAGTTTTGAACATTTAAGACAGGTAACGGCTTTGGCCATATTAAACTGATTTTTACACTTTTAAGTGTTGCAAACTTTGAAAAATCGTATCTTTATCATATGTTAATGAAATTCGATGAAACAGGAGACATCGGGACCGTGTCGACGCTCTCTACATTCTAGAAGAGACCGGATATTTTTCTGAGCTCGCTACTATTTTTAGCAAAGCGACAAACCAATGTGAGATTTCTAAACTCACTTGGATGGAAATAAAATTTATTAGGTTGCTGACGGAGTTTTAGAAACTCCCGACACCCGTCGTCCACAGAACATGGACGACTTGTTTGAGTTGTGATGTGAAATTTGGTTGATATGTGAGAATGGTTGTTTGTGGTTGAAAAATACCTTTGTGGTTGAAAATACCTTTGTGGTTGAAAAATACCTTTGTGGTTGAAAATACCTTTGTGGTTGAAAATACTTTTGTGGTTGAGAGAATAATGGAGTGCAGTTAAAAACCAAATAGGAGTAGAGTGAGGAAATAAAAGAAAAACATGTCGCCTGCATGCGAACTAGATGCATGAAATCCCCATTGTCAAAAGCTGCGAGGCTTTAAGGTAGGCAAGGAGCCGTACGAAGGACGGTGCCGGGTTAACTACCCTGCCATTATGCAGCCGAAATTTCTTGAAATATTCATGTGTTTGAATTTTATTCCTGTATTGAAATATATTTATGTGTTGATAATTTATCCATGACTGAAATGAGCTGCTTAGATAATGAAAATCGCATTTTTATTATATGTATGAGTCGCTAAAAATATACATGTTTGAAATAAAATGTTTTGAGAATAAAAATCACATTTTTATGATACGTATGAACTAGATAAAATATTCATGTTTGAGATGAATGGTTTAGATAATAAAAATCACATTTTTATTATATGGTCGACTCACTAAAAATAACCAAGTGTTGAGTAAAATATTTGAATGATAAAAATATCATTTTTATCATGTAGGTGAATCACTAAAAAATATTCATGTGTTGAAATAAATATTCGTGAGTTAAAAACATTATTTTTAACCCGTGTATGAAGTGGGAATGATTTAGAAATCGACGAACGAATTATATTTATATATATATATATAAATATAAATTAAAATAAAACGAATAACGACGCTGTAGTTCGCGTTTTGAAATCGTAACTTTAAACGAGTATACCGAAAGATTCGACCGTCGGATTTTCTCGAAACTGGAACCGTTGGATCCGCCTTGGAAAGATCTTTCCAATGGTGTAAAATTTATTAAGATCCAATGGTTAGATTTTCAGATATGTGTAAATCAAATCTGGAGAAAAACAGCGCCACAGCCGTGTTATGGCCTGAAACGTCGTTTAATTAAATTAAACTATTTTTAAATAAATAAAAATAGCGTTATATCGTTATAAAATATTATAAGCGATATGGAATGGAAATAAACCGATTTTACTTGGTTTGTTTGATTTTAGATGGTTGAACGTGTTTGATATGAAAATTATATAAATAACTGAATGTGAATGTCGAATAATTTAACCATTAAAAGAATTGATTTAAATTCTGAATATACGTGAATTATTTGAAAAGGCTGAGTTCAATCTCATTTCAAATAATTGATCGACAATAAAAAGTCAAAGATATGAATACGGTGCAAGACCGACGATCTTCACGTCGAATGGAGGGGTGCTACTGTTGCTCATGATTGGAGTAGCTACCTTAAAGGGGTTACAGTGGTAGCCATCCGGACGTACTTGTTGATGGTACGGATATGCGAGGAATAAGGTTCCTCCGGTTTCGTTCAGACCCAGAACGGACTTGTAAATGGACTGTGTGTCTGACATTGGATTTTGTTTTGTGCTGATTGATCTCTGTTAAATATATATTTGTTTGACGGCGGAGAATTTATTCTCTTTCTTTACGCCCTTCTCTGAGACGTACGAGCTCAGAGGTTATATATCGATAGAAATCATTCGCATGGAGTGAATTGCCTGTGTGGCATGCCTAAGTGGCAGATGATCAAGGCCTCTGTTGAAAAGAAAAGTCTTGTGGTTGATGATCAAAGCACGGCCTACGTGGCATAGCTTTGCGTATAGCTAGGATTCGCGAGCCTCACACCCCGGGATGAACCAAAAACGAGAGAAGGATCCAGGGAGAACATGCGTTTCTTTCTAGTTAGGGTGGTGTCAAGGACCTACCAGTGCTGACGTTTATATTATTTTCACTTGTGTGGTTGTTGCTATTGCGAGGCGCCTCAGATATGGAGTCATTTGGCTCATTTACGCCCCAAAGGGTGGGGAAACGCAGTGTTCAGGAATTTTAATCCACATCGAGTGGACCGACCCTGAGGCTTCAAGGGCCCACCTGTGTCTTGGTCCTGAGGCTTGGGCTAGAGAGTCTCGAAGTGGAGAGGATCTTGTCCCTTGCCTCGGTTCATGACAGAAATCCAATTTCCAAATACGACATGTGCAGTTTTGATTGTAAACCTATATTGTCGACATAGTGGCATGGGACGCTCATGTCGTCTACGATTGATATTATGATTGAACTTGTTTTCTGAAACATATAAACACTAGCAATAATATCAAAAGACTTTGTTCTAATGTATTAAGCATATTTTGGCCAATATAAGGTAAAACTCTATCCTCCGGTTTGCGTTGCATTGTGTGATGGGACCTGAGTCTTATATTGGCTTCATCTTTCTAAAAAGCATTTCGTTGTTTAATTATTTACTTTAATTGATGCACTGGCGATCACTGGAGTAAACCCGTTCTGCGAAAGCGGCGTGTCCTATGATTCGCCTTATTATGGTTGTTGTTTAAGCAGTTAAGTTGATTTCTCATACCAGTCCCATGACTGACTCGTAATTTGTTTCACTTTCGAACTCGAGTACCCCTATTTTCTACACGGGCAGCCTTGTATCCAGGTTGTAGCAGACTTATTTTGGATAGCTATGGAGCTGGAGCTGGATTTATCATTTCTGTTTTACTGTTTCAGTCACCATTATGTATATTATGTTTGATTCCGCTGCAGACATTTTATATTAAACTAAAACTGTATTTTGAGCTAAGTACGATCCTATTCTTCTGTTTAACTCTGATGACTATATTTATCCAGTGTATTTTCCTGTTCATTATCTGGTGTAATTATATATTTCTGTTCTGATGTTATTTGTTTATGTGTTATATTCCAAAGATTATCCTAGCCACCGTCGTACGGGGGTTTGGGGTCATCACACCGGGTCTTTACATTTCAATTCCCCAATTTTACTTTATCTCATTTTCAAGTAATGTTATTTAAAATTAATGCTTTAACATCTTAAACCTCTTTTATATAATCTTGGTTTGTCTTAAACCCTTTTTCTAAATTTCCATTTCCATAATTCAAATATTTAAATAACATTCTTTTTAGGCTATAGTACCCGCTTAAAACCATTTTTATATCTTTGTTATAAACCCAGATTTAAAATAAACTTGCTCATAAACTCCTTTCACAAATCAATTTGATTTCATTTCACTTTCGATTACTTTTTAAATGAAATCGATTAAAAGTTAATGTTCTAAATTATTATTAATTAAAACAAATATTTACTTTACTCATTAACTACTTCTATAGTTAATCTCCTTATTAATTATAATAAATAGTAATTCCCTACTTAAAACTTATCAAAATTTAAGCAATATTCATTAAACTAGTTTATTCAAAACACACTGATTTAATAATCACTTCCAATTAGAACGATCGACTTAGTCAACTCAACACGGTTATTTCGCAAATCGATTCCAATTAATTTTCACTTTATATTAATTAATAATACAATAAATTTAAATACTCCCATTTAATTGTTTCTTACCAAAACAATTATCCAATTTTAGTTGTTAGATTAATTTCCTATTCTCATATTTATAAATCCGATTTACATCAGAAATTGACTTTATAAAAACCAATTAATAATTAATTATAAACTAATTAAATAAATAGAAAATCTTTATTTCCTTTTTGTAAACTTTTATTCAAAATAATGTATTTCAAAATCTATCCCCGGTTATAAAATAAAATTTATAACTTCAGTTCTATCGATCCACCTAACAGTAAATCAACATAAGACAAATCAATTTATTTTTAGGCCATTACCTGCCGATTACTCCACTAATATTGCCCATTGGTTAAAACAAAGATTGCATTTCCAATCAATGATCAATAATTAAATCCATCACCAAAACAGGACAGTTCATATATTGATAATATGAAAATAAATAATATACTGAGGAATCCCATTGGATCCCTCCAACTTGTTCTTCCCTATGTCCAAAACGGTTATCACAAATCAGAAAAATTAATTCCATTTAACTGATAATTTCTATAATAATAAATAACGACCATTTAACATCAATCAATCAACAAAACAATTCGAACGATTAAACACGTTTAAAAATAAACGTGACCAATAAGGTAAGTTACATTCATTGGATCAAATCGTTAAAATAACGATTTGGTATTTCACTGAAATTAAACAACGGTTTAATTTCTCCAGTTAAATCAACATATAAATATAGAACTAGCAAACAATCAACCATTAGCAAACAGAGCACACCAAATAAAAAACCCAATTTATATAAAATATAAATGGGTAAAAACTGAAAGAGTTTAATTCAGCTTGAGTTGATTTGTTGTTTGACGGCTCTTAAGTTAAAGTAAACAAACGTTTAATTTAACAAAGAATATCAATTGATTCCAATCCCATCCAGATTTGTTTCATGGCGTAGCGTTCATCGATGCAAGTCCAATGCACTTTAAGTTTTTTGATTCTGATAACGATAACGTATGATAATATTATTAACATTTGAAATTTATATAATTAAATTAATTATAAATATTCTCTAATTGTCGCTTAATATTAACTAATTACAATTAGATAAAAGTCGCGTCAAGTTCCTCTTCTCTACGTCCGGTCAGGATTCAACATCTCTAACAGGCCTGTAAAAATTCCTTGACTTAGTTAATATAATTAAATCTCAAATCATTTATTAAATAAATTAATTATGTTCTTAGTTCGAGCCATTAGACCGGTTTCTGCTTCGTTCAAGAAACCACAGAACTTCATTTTGTTAACGCTGCATAAGATATAAAGTTTTTAATTATTAACTATTGAAGTAATAACTTAAATCTTTATTAACTTTTTTGGTCAATGATAATTACAGTGGGTATGGAGTTTTAAACTGTTGGATTCTGCCCTGATCCTTCTGATCTCCACGTTTGTCTTCAGATCGAGACCCTATATCAGTTCTAGTTAATTAATACATGATTACATTATAAAACTATATTTTTAAATTAAAGTTTTTTAAATTAATTACTTTGTTAACTGGCCAATCTATTGTTTCAGCACTTCGTTCTCGTTTCTGTTCTACACCCCCTCGTACCTTTGGGTTAATCATGAAAATAGCTGCATTCCCAAAATTCTTGAACACACACAGTGCCATAACTCCACCGTAGCGCCACCCTAGATGTCGAGTTCGATCTGACATCACCGTAGTGCACGTCTGCGCCTACTCAATGTTCGCCAACTGCCCAAAGTTTTCGGCGCCTCCTAGTTTCGTTTGATCACCAACTTGAACAGTAACCGGGTTTAAATACAACAATCTCCATTCATTCAAAACCAAGCTGTTCTTCTGCATTGTGAAACACGAAACCTGCTGCCACCTTTTAACCCATTTTCCCCCATCGTCCGATGACTGGACGATCATCCATCCTCACTAGAGAATGCGCCACCATCCTCTCAACCCACGCCCCAAATATTCACTAGCTCAAAGCTTCCTGCTCTGCAGAAGACGTCATGAATCGAATGTGCTTTAGCCCAAACTCCGGACAACCCAGAACAACAAACCGCACCATCATCGTCTAGCACGAAGAGCTCACTTAGCTGAGTTACTTCGCTGTAGAGGATTTCTGAAAACAAATAAGGAATTGGAAAATTTAGGGAGGAAGAATTAACGTGATTTAGTCCGTTCAATTTAGTCAGGAGGCGGCTCAAAGAAATTTGACCAGAGGATGTTAGAATTAGGGTTTGCTGACTTTGAAGGGTATTTATTGGGTTACTAATTATTAAAATATTAATATATGAAACTTCAGCACGAAGTAACATTAAAAACACTCACATACGATCTCCGTTTTTGACAAAATAAGGTAATTCTTTGATAAAAAATATTCTGGACCCAATCGGACATGTTTCAACAAATTCCGAGGTCATTTGTGAAAAGTCCTTTATAATTATCGATGAAAAATCAAGCGTTTAAAATTACTATAATTACATAAAAAATCCAATAAATTTGAGGCCTTGATATTTTACTAGACCTCTTACTTACGGATCTAATGAAACTTATTCCGCTCAAATCGGAGTTCATTTGGCCAGACGGTTATTCGTTTAAAGTTACCCCAGTCCGAATTGGCCAAATAATATAATTAATTTGGGCGTTTAGCGATGCCACGATCAAACGGTAAGTACGATTAACACAACAATTTAAATTCTACAATAATTAATTAATATGAATTCAACAACACCAGTTTCGTCGCATTCCAAGACTGTTTCCCGGTACGCTATTTTTATATGCACCACAATACCATTTTGGACACCAAATTACCAGGTCTCCAAAAATAACAAATTATATACCTATGCTAACTCTAATCGTCGATACAAATCCAACGGAATTGGTTTCGCAGTCTAATTCGATCGTCTGCTCAAGTTACACTCATATACTCCTCCATTAATTTAATTTAATTTAATTATGCGCTATAGAAATTGAATGGGCGTTTGCTGCTGCCGTGGTCATATCCGACATCGGTTCGCGACGCAATTTAATACCATGCAATAATTTAACATTACGGTTCCCATGACACTAATTTCATTGAAAACGGACTCAGTTTGAAAAATGACCATTTTAAAGGCCTATATTTTAATATCGATTTCCATGGCAACTATTTTAAAATTTGAATTAACCATAACTAAAAATCTATAACACGAGATCTGGAATTTTCTCTTTCATATGAAAATTTTAATCAATACGATTCCAACGTTTCTTGTTTTACAGAAATCCAACTTATATCAGATCCTGTATATTCAATTAAAGTTCAGAACTCCATATTACGAACTGTCGCGCCATTTCGAGCTCATTTTATATTATAAATAAAATTAACATTCCACCTTTATTTTAATCAGCAAATTTAATATTAAATTCCTTTAATATTCCAAATAAAATATTTAAAATAATAAATTAAATTAAATATTTGACGGCTAAAAATACGGGTCGTTACATTCTTCCCCCCTGAAATAACTTCGTCCTCGAAATTACTAAGGTAAGAAGAATGCTACAAATCCCATAATTTCCAAATCCAATTTATTATAAATCGAAAACCAATTTAATACCATATATATATTTTTTTTTCAAAAATATCAAAAAATTTCTAACACTTTAAATTCCCGGAAAAATTCGGCAGAGTCTCCCCTACACGGAGTGACATCTGCGATATCACAAGAACAAATAATATACATACATCGACCCACACGGTCGAAGAACAAAAATCAAAACCCAAAATTTTATATTCTCGTTTAGGCTTAACTTTTACGAGCGCTATTGAGCATAATTGCTCAACGTATATGCGATTTACTCAATCAATATCAATTCGAATATCCATTTGGTACCTGTACTAAACTCAATTCACATATAAGTAACAGATATATGAAATTCTGAGTTAATATTTCACTAATCAACTGGTATAACTACACCAATTCCAAAATCAATCACGTAGCATCAATTCATTATCAAATACAGGGTTAGGCCATAAAATTCCAATCCTTATCTGTTCCACTACAGCTTAATTATACCGAAAATATTTCACTATTTTATAATTCATTTAGCTTCATTAAATTGTTGATTATTCTCATTCGAACAATCTATCACCAAATAACAAGCAATTCACAATAAACAACCAATACACAACCAAATCAACTGAATTTACATTCAATATTAATATTTTATTTTGGTTTCACACATTTGAACATCAACCGATTAATATGCGATTGATTTCTATTTGATTATTATTTATTCATATAATTTCCAAATTCCAAAATCTGTTTTATTTGATTTCACTTAACCAGGTTAATTTCCAATTTAAATTTTTAATCCAATTTGAATTCCATTCAAATCAATCAAACACACTAACATCCCGATAATTTAATAAAATTATTTCTTTTCTATACAAAAATATAATTTGGGTTAAATTATTTCAGCTACCCCATTTACAAAAAAATATTGTATCCATTGCCAATTCAATGCTTTTCAACACTTGAACCGATCAACAACACAATACAAAACATTTGTATATTAAAGTTAACAAATACGCTCTCATATATATATATATATATATATATATATATGCTCAATCTCGATTTAGGGTATTACTAGCCTTATCAATATCGAGTTACACCACAGAGCCATGGTTATTACTAAACCAATAGCTCTTATACCACTGTAATAACCCAAGGATTTTCGGCCCGGAAAATAGACATAAATACACCTCCGTATCCTATGCCGACCTTCCTAGCACCGAAAACGCAGGAACGTTATTAGAAAGAAATTAGATGGTGAGATAAGAAAGAAAGAAAGTGTGACGGCCCGCCTCGCACCAACCTGCATTTCCTCCAAAAGTGCGCTGTACACATGCCCGACTAGCACAAGACGGTCGTCATAAGAAAGGAAAGATGGGAATGAACTAATCAAAGAACCTGTAGAATGTCTCCCAGCGCATGGAATAAAATATAATAGTAATGTACTTGACATAAAACAGGCGAGACAGTGCATAAGCTGACAACTAAAACCAACATCAATCTCAAAGCAGCGGAAATCCAAATACAGCTTATTACAACTTTTCAAAATCTACTGTCTCTGAACAACAGAAAGCAAAAATAGAAGATACACCACCAATGCCCAAGCAGTGATCTTCAACAACACAGGGAGAATACTATATATGTATATTACGTGGAAGCCTCCTGCTCGTCTCCGGATCATCTACCCGTGCACCACCAGCTAACCTGTCTCTAGTCTGCTCGTGTGAGCACCCAGAGTAATAAGAGGAAACATAAAACTCTGGGTCAGACATAAAGCCTGGTATGAGCGATAAACATCTAAACAGTATGGTAACAGGTCTACTAAACCATACCTGAACCTGGACCTGCAACCAAAGAGTTAGTACCACATACCGTACGATACTCCAAGGTGTCATAAAATAGTGTACGAATACGGGGGTGGGGTGTGCATGTCACAATGATAGCAAACAAATCATCCATAGCAACCATCCTCACATCTCTCACTCAGTGCGTAAAGCGTGCGACATCTACCACTTTGGAACACTAGACCAACTGAGGTAACGACGAATCCCGACTTGTAGAAACCCTGCTGTGACCAAGCCAAGTACTTGGAGTCATGACCAAACATTTCAATGACCCACTTCATTGGTCATAGCCCTTGGTTCTACCAATGCCATAATGGCCCTGAATCCGCCTTCGTGCCTCCTACCATAGTGGTCCAAAGCTATAGACGTCGATAACTCCTTAGCACGCGTCCCGCAGCAAAGCCCAACCATGAAGTGAACTCGTTGATTCCCATCTGAATCGTAAGCTCTAACTTCTCATTTGGACTTCCTTTGCATCTCGGGTTTGGTCGAATTGGAGTGGGTCTTCAGAAGAGTCATCGCGTAGTAGTAATAGCCCGCGTATGGTTCGGTTCGGTGCTCCTCATCTAGCTTGGTTCGGTTCGGTATAACCTTCCTGATCGGTTCGGATTGGTGGTCCTCGTCTAGCTTGGTTCGGGTCGGTAGTCCACTTCGGGTCGGGTCGGTGTCTTCCTCCGGGTCGGGTCGGGGTCCTCCTCCAGGTCGGGTCAGGTGTCCTTCCCTCCAGCGCTCCAATTCCTAGCTTATTTCTTCTTTGTTTCCGGTCCGAGTCCTGCATCTCCAAGTCGATCCGATCTGGCCTCCAATCACTCTTCCGATCCGATCCGCTCCGCTCCCTAACTTACTCCGATCCGATCCGCTCCATCTCCAACTCTAAACAATGGCCTTCCTTCCTGCCAAACTTCTCCCAGTGACAAGTCCTCATCCAGTTCGGATTCCCTTGGTCAGTTCCCTAGTCCGATCCGACCCCTTTCTCCGATCCGAACCGGTTCGGAGCCTGCACACTTCTGCAACTTTCCAGCGAGCTTTCTACGCCATTCGACGACGTTTTCGAGCAATTTAACTATTCTAATCAATCATGAAACATACCATAGAGTCATAGCAACATGTAATAGCAATCACAAACAGCAAACAACAATTCAAATGAATCAAAATGGATCAAAAAGTGACTAAAACTTCATATTTTCCCATAATCCCTCTTAATCATGTTTAAGCATACGATTAGCAAAACACATCGAAATTAACCCAAATTTCTAACAGAGCCTTAGAACATTATTTTAGAATTTTAAGAATTTTTCCAGAATTTATTTACGTATAAATTCGCTAATCTTCACTAATTACCCTTAATTAACCGTAATTAGTGTCAAAATGATGCTATCACTCACCTTAGCCACAAATAAAATTCTCAGAACTGAAACTCCTCTGATTTGGGGCGAATACTGATGTCTAACAGCAGCTCTAACCTTGCTTTGGTGCTTTTTCTCCTTAATTTGGTGTTGCTAAGCCTAATCTTCAATTAGAGAGTGATTTGGGGTGTTTTAGATGTAGGAAGCCATTACTAAGGTCTCAAGAGGGTTTGTGGCGGCTCAAAACTGAAATGAAAATGATAACCTAACCCTAATCAGTCCTCCTAAACCTCTAAACCCGAAATTCCCCTTGGGCCTAACTGCTAATCACCCGGTTAAGCCCAATTAAGCTGTCTTTCTCCATCTGAAACTTGTTTCAGCCATATCTCCCAAACGGTAAGTCCGTTTGGCTAATGTGACCACTCTACGGAAAGAGAAACCATCATCCAAAGCCAATGGAAGTGGTTTCAGGTCAAAATTCATCTCCAGTCAAAAGTTATGGCCAAAACAGTGATAACTAGGGGTAAAATGGTCATATAAAAATCGGGAAAAATCATGAACATGGGAAATGACCCCAATAGTCGTCTCCCAAAGTTACATGACCATACGACTTCGTATGTGAAAGAAATAAATATTCTACGATCCTATGATGCGTAGAATGCGGGTCGTTACACTCTCCCTCCCTTAAGAAATTTCGTCCCCGAAATTCCTTAACCCATAACATACAAGGGATCCCGCATGCCTAACAACCATATACAACAATCAAACAAGTAAAGCAAGCAAACAAGTCTATCCTAGCATGCGGAAAACTAAATCGCTAATAAAATCTTACCAGACAAAGAGTTCTGGATACTTCTTCCTTACGTCCTCTTCTGTTTCCCAAGTACAATCATTCTCGTCTTCGCTCCACTGTACTTTGACTAGCTTCACCGACTTCCTTCGAAGTTGCTTCATGTCGTGCGCGACAATACGGGCTGGTTCGCGGTTTCCAACCGCCTCGGGTTCTACTTCGAAGTCCTCTAACTGATCAGGTGAGATAGTCATATCTGAGTCGTGAACGAACTTCCTTAGTTGGGAAACATGAAATGCGTTGTGAACTCCCGCCATCTTCTCTGGTAAGTCAATTCTATATGCCAAATTCCCGACTAGTTCAAGAACAGGGAATGGGCCAACAAATCTTGGTGCTAATTTACCTTTCCTGCCAAATCGTATTACGCTCTTCAACGGAGAAATCTTGACAAACACCAAGTCACCAACGGAGAATTTTAAGTCTCTTCTTCTCCTATCAGCATAACTCTTCTGCCTATCTTGGGCAGCCTTCATTCGTTGTTGAATGATCTTGATCTTACCTGAAGTTTCCCTCACCACATCTGGTCCAAGCATAAACTTCTCGCCAGTTTCTATCCAACATGATGGTGAGTTGCACGGTCTTCCATACAAAGCTTCAAACGGAGCCATACCGATACTGGATTGGTAGCTATTATTATATGCAAACTCTACTAGATGCAAATGGTCATCCCATGATCCACCAAAATCCAATATACATGCTCTCAAGAGATCTTCCAAAATACGATTCACCCTTTCCGTCTGACCGTCGGTCTGAGGATGATATGCGGTACTGAGATGTAACTCTGACCCTAGCGCCTCTTGTAAGCTCCTCCAAAACCCACTAGTGAACAACGGGTCTCGGTCGCTCACAATGCTTTTAGGTACTCCATGAAATCTCACTACCCACTTCACATACAATTCTGCTAACTTAGCTGCCGTTCTGGTCGATTTGACTGGTATAAACCTTGCACTTTTAGTCAGTCGATCTACAATTACCCAAATGCTGTCATATCCCGATCTAGTCCTTGGTAAACCATCGATGAAATCCATCGAGACTTGCTCCCATTTCCATTCGGGAATTTCTAAGGGCTGTAACAAACCACTAGGCTTCTTTTGCTCGGCTTTAACTAGCTGGCAATTCATGCATTTGGATATAAACTTCCCAACGTCTCTTTTCATCCCTTCCCAGTAGTAGGTCTGCTTCATATCTCGATACATCTTATTACCACCGGGGTGTATGGTCAGCTTTGAGTGATGACATTCTCTAAGCACTTCATCTCTCAATCCATTGACATTGGGTACAACAAGCTTTCCATTCTTTCTAAGCCATCTATCCCGATCAAACCCATACTTGTTCATCTCCTCATCGACTCCCATATCTAACTTGGAGATGATTTCCAATAGGTTAGGATCGTCCCTCTGACTAGAGCCGATCCGCTCAATCAAAGTGGGTCTGATCGTCAAACTTGCTAACAATTCTGGATCCAATTCGCACTTTGGTCTGAAATCAAACCCCGCGATAAACTCCAGTTGCTTCCATTCAAGGAACATAGCCCCTAAGCTGGCATGTCTTCTACTCAATGCATCAGCCACCGCATTGCCCTTTCCTGGTGTGTATGCGATGTCAAAATCATAGGAAGCTAAGAACTCTAACCATCTCTGCTGACGGAGATTTAAATCCTTCTGGGAGAACAGATACTTCAACGACTTATGATCTGTAAACAGCTCAAACCTTTCTCCCAAGAGATAGTGTCTCCACATCTTTAACGCGAACACGATCGCTGCCAATTCTAAATCATGGGTAGGGTATCTTCTCTCGTGCGGTTTCAATTGCCGACTTGCATAAGCTACAACCCTACCACCTTGCATCAATACAGCACCCAGTCCGGTACCACAGGCATCTGTGTATACCGTCATCTCTTCATCCCCCTTAGGAATGACTAACACTGGTGCGCTTGTCAACTTATCCTTTAGATTTTTAAATGCATTCTCGCACCTTTCATCCCAGACAAAAGCTTGATTCTTCTTGGTCAACTGGGTCAATGGTGCTGCTATCTTGGAGAAACCTTGGATAAACTTACGATAATATCCCGCTAATCCCAAGAAACTTCTTACATCTGTTGCATTCTTGGGCGTAGGCCAATCTTGTACCGTAGCCACCTTTGCTGGGTCCACGGCAATACCACTCTCTGATACAACATGGCCCAAGAACCTCACTTCCCTCTTCCAGAAGCGACACTTAGAAAACTTTGCTTTCAATTGGTGTTTTCTCAACACCTCCATCGCTACTCTTAAATGTTCCTTGTGTTCCTCCTCTGTCCTTGAATAGACCAAAATATCATCAACGAACACAAGGACAGACTTATTCAGCTGATCTCTGAATACCCTATTCATAAGGTCCACAAAATATGCCGGGGCATTAGTCAGCCCGAATGGCATAACCAACCACTCATAGAATCCAGACGGCATTCGAAATGCCGTTTTAGCTATACTCTCAGCTTCCACTCTAAGCTGATGAAAACCTGTCGCGAGATCCAACTGAGAAAATACTCTCGCGCCACTCAACTGATCAAACAAATCATCTATCCGCGGTAGAGGATACTTGTTCTTCCTCGTCACTTTATTCAACTCGCGGTAGTCTACACACAAACGAAGGGAACCATCCGCCTTGGTAGCAAACACAACTGGTGCTCCCCATTCAGAAACACTCCTTCTGATAAATCCCTTCTTCAAAAGATCGCTGACTTGCACCTCGAGCTCTCGCTGCTCTCTTGGTGCCATACGACGAAGTGGCATCACTATAGGTCTGGCATCTTTTATCAAATCAATACGAAACTCAATCTCTCGGTGTGGTGGAAGTCCGGTCACTTCTTCGAAAACATCCGGATACTGGCCAACCACGGGCAAACCTGACAACTCACTATGCGGAATGTCGAGGGAGTTTAGAAAACTAGCCAATACCCCCTTACTGGGTAGACCACCAAACACTATCCTCCGTCCATCATCCGCTCTAGCTGTCACCAACAAGCCCTCACAGTCTACCACCACCCCGTATCTTCGGAGCCAATCTACTCCCAAAATAATGCCAAATCCAGTAAAGCCCAAAACAAAGCAATCACAAACAAACATGCATCCATGACTCGATAAGACCACATTACGACAAATCATGCTAAGGCTAGTAGAACCACCAATCGGGTTCGTCACTACTAAAGGTCTATCGACAATCTCGGGCTCCAATCCCAACCTATCTACCAGGTCACTAGATATGAAAGAACTGGAAGCTCCGGTATCAAACAAAACTCTAACAGGAACATCATAAACAGAAAGCATACCTTGAATGACGACATTCTTTCCCTTCTCCGCCGCAGTTGGGGCATTCGACGAAGAAGGAATAGCATTAAGAGCGTATGCTTTCACCATCTGCTTTTCCTTAGGAGGCTGTGGACACTTGTCCTTGTGATGTCCCATTTGGCCACAGTTGAAGCACTTCCTATCTGCTGGCTTGGCCCGACAATTACTAGCATAATGGCCCTTCTTACCACAGCTGAAGCACTCCACATCTTGCTTATTCTTTTTCTTCTGGCCATCCTTAGCCTGATTCTGCTTTCTCTTATTCTGGGACCCACCTTTGCCTCCACCACTAGCTTGTGGCTTTGGCTCATCTGCGGATGCTACCTCAGTCTTCGGCTTAGGGTAGAGACTTTCTGACCTTAACGCTTTCCCCACAATTGATTCAAACGTCTCATCGATGTGGTTAATAAGTTTTTCCCCCAAGTATTGATCCAAACCAGTTATGAATTTCTCATTCTTTTTCTCGGCAGTATCTATAAGAGATAACCCATATTTTGACAAAGTGTCAAATTCAGCAATATACTCCGAGACAGCCCTGCCATTCTGCTTGAGCCCCAAGAATTTCTTAAACAACATTGACTTCTGAGCAGCTGGGATGAACTTCTCACTAAAGCGAGCCTTAAACTGCTCCCAAGTAATCTGATCTTCGGGAGTAGCTGCCTTTATAGCATTCCACCAATTCATTGCCCGCCCTTGCAGCTGACGGGACGCTAACTTTCTCTTCATCGCATCCTCGATACCCAAATCCTCGAAGATACGTTCGCAACTATCCACCCAATCCTGAACATCCGTAGCCGACTCCGTTCCATGGAACGGCTTCCCACCAAGGCTAGTATAATCCTTATTTAGCTTGGCGAAGTCGACTCTTGGCGCCTGCACTATTGGACCATCACCATTTCCACCATTGGGGGCTGCCCTCCGAACATCTCTAAGCATCTCTCTTATGAGGTCAGTAAACATCGTCCTCATGTCAGCAGCATTCCCATTATTGGCTCCCCTACCGGTACCTCGAACATATCGGCTCATCGTCAATCTGAAAAAGGAAATGATTAACGACTCCATAGTGGTGTTAGTGCAGTACGATTTCATCCCTATACTACTAATAGTATATATATAGCTTTTAAAACCCAAAATAATTACAAATACGCTCTCTCGTATACGTATACTATCTCTCCCTGATAACTTCCCTAGGTTAACTACGCAACCTAGAGCTCTGATACCAAGTGTGACGGCCCGCCTCGCACCAACCTGCATTTCCTCCAAAAGTGCGCTGTACACATGCCCGACTAGCACAAGACGGTCGTCATAAGAAAGGAAAGATGGGAATGAACTAATCAAAGAACCTGTAGAATGTCTCCCAGCGCATGGAATAAAATATAATAGTAATGTACTTGACATAAAACAGGCGAGACAGTGCATAAGCTGACAACTAAAACCAACATCAATCTCAAAGCAGCGGAAATCCAAATACAGCTTATTACAACTTTTCAAAATCTACTGTCTCTGAACAACAGAAAGCAAAAATAGAAGATACACCACCAATGCCCAAGCAGTGATCTTCAACAACACAGGGAGAATACTATATATGTATATTACGTGGAAGCCTCCTGCTCGTCTCCGGATCATCTACCCGTGCACCACCAGCTAACCTGTCTCTAGTCTGCTCGTGTGAGCACCCAGAGTAATAAGAGGAAACATAAAACTCTGGGTCAGACATAAAGCCTGGTATGAGCGATAAACATCTAAACAGTATGGTAACAGGTCTACTAAACCATACCTGAACCTGGACCTGCAACCAAAGAGTTAGTACCACATACCGTACGATACTCCAAGGTGTCATAAAATAGTGTACGAATACGGGGGTGGGGTGTGCATGTCACAATGATAGCAAACAAATCATCCATAGCAACCATCCTCACATCTCTCACTCAGTGCGTAAAGCGTGCGACATCTACCACTTTGGAACACTAGACCAACTGAGGTAACGACGAATCCCGACTTGTAGAAACCCTGCTGTGACCAAGCCAAGTACTTGGAGTCATGACCAAACATTTCAATGACCCACTTCATTGGTCATAGCCCTTGGTTCTACCAATGCCATAATGGCCCTGAATCCGCCTTCGTGCCTCCTACCATAGTGGTCCAAAGCTATAGACGTCGATAACTCCTTAGCACGCGTCCCGCAGCAAAGCCCAACCATGAAGTGAACTCGTTGATTCCCATCTGAATCGTAAGCTCTAACTTCTCATTTGGACTTCCTTTGCATCTCGGGTTTGGTCGAATTGGAGTGGGTCTTCAGAAGAGTCATCGCGTAGTAGTAATAGCCCGCGTATGGTTCGGTTCGGTGCTCCTCATCTAGCTTGGTTCGGTTCGGTATAACCTTCCTGATCGGTTCGGATTGGTGGTCCTCGTCTAGCTTGGTTCGGGTCGGTAGTCCACTTCGGGTCGGGTCGGTGTCTTCCTCCGGGTCGGGTCGGGGTCCTCCTCCAGGTCGGGTCAGGTGTCCTTCCCTCCAGCGCTCCAATTCCTAGCTTATTTCTTCTTTGTTTCCGGTCCGAGTCCTGCATCTCCAAGTCGATCCGATCTGGCCTCCAATCACTCTTCCGATCCGATCCGCTCCGCTCCCTAACTTACTCCGATCCGATCCGCTCCATCTCCAACTCTAAACAATGGCCTTCCTTCCTGCCAAACTTCTCCCAGTGACAAGTCCTCATCCAGTTCGGATTCCCTTGGTCAGTTCCCTAGTCCGATCCGACCCCTTTCTCCGATCCGAACCGGTTCGGAGCCTGCACACTTCTGCAACTTTCCAGCGAGCTTTCTACGCCATTCGACGACGTTTTCGAGCAATTTAACTATTCTAATCAATCATGAAACATACCATAGAGTCATAGCAACATGTAATAGCAATCACAAACAGCAAACAACAATTCAAATGAATCAAAATGGATCAAAAAGTGACTAAAACTTCATATTTT
This sequence comes from Allium sativum, assembly GCA_030737875.1. Classification (NCBI taxonomy): domain Eukaryota; kingdom Viridiplantae; phylum Streptophyta; class Magnoliopsida; order Asparagales; family Amaryllidaceae; genus Allium; species Allium sativum. The sequence continues at coordinate 851,942,357 of CM060919.1, forward strand.
CCCATAATCCCTCTTAATCATGTTTAAGCATACGATTAGCAAAACACATCGAAATTAACCCAAATTTCTAACAGAGCCTTAGAACATTATTTTAGAATTTTAAGAATTTTTCCAGAATTTATTTACGTATAAATTCGCTAATCTTCACTAATTACCCTTAATTAACCGTAATTAGTGTCAAAATGATGCTATCACTCACCTTAGCCACAAATAAAATTCTCAGAACTGAAACTCCTCTGATTTGGGGCGAATACTGATGTCTAACAGCAGCTCTAACCTTGCTTTGGTGCTTTTTCTCCTTAATTTGGTGTTGCTAAGCCTAATCTTCAATTAGAGAGTGATTTGGGGTGTTTTAGATGTAGGAAGCCATTACTAAGGTCTCAAGAGGGTTTGTGGCGGCTCAAAACTGAAATGAAAATGATAACCTAACCCTAATCAGTCCTCCTAAACCTCTAAACCCGAAATTCCCCTTGGGCCTAACTGCTAATCACCCGGTTAAGCCCAATTAAGCTGTCTTTCTCCATCTGAAACTTGTTTCAGCCATATCTCCCAAACGGTAAGTCCGTTTGGCTAATGTGACCACTCTACGGAAAGAGAAACCATCATCCGAAGCCAATGGAAGTGGTTTCAGGTCAAAATTCATCTCCAGTCAAAAGTTATGGCCAAAACAGTGATAACTAGGGGTAAAATGGTCATATAAAAATCGGGAAAAATCATGAACATGGGAAATGACCCCAATAGTCGTCTCCCAAAGTTACATGACCATACGACTTCGTATGTGAAAGAAATAAATATTCTACGATCCTATGATGCGCAGAATGCGGGTCGTTACAGAAATATTAGAATAGAAGAAGAAGAAGAACCAACACAACACAGAGTCTCACATCATAGCAGAACAAAATATAATATAGAAATAAATCTTTATTGAGAGCTTTTAAAAATACTTACAATATCAGAGTACATCAACATCTCTAGATAGTTAAAATAATCTTCCCCCATACACAACACACAGTGGAATAAACATCATATATATAATACATCTGAACTTCTCCAGGTCGTCTCTGGACTTCACAGTATCTGATAACCTGTACCTGCACACTCCGGTCTAACCCGAGCATTACAAACACCGGGTCAGCCTGGTGAACCAGAGTGAGAAAAACTCGCACAGTACTAAGGGGGATCATCCAACTTGATTTTAAAGTTCAAAAATCTTTTCGAAAGAAAATGATAATCGTATGACCAGATCCACTCATAAATACGGACTGTTTTTACCATTTGATAACCCAAAACGTTTTTGAAATCAATATCTTTTCTGATAATATAATAGTCTCTCAATACAAGTAGATATCAATCTAGCGGAACATTTGCATCTCACGCTTCACATATGTAGTATACAATCAAAACAGTGAGCGCATATTGGAGATTGGATTCCAACTATGACAAGGTATGGGACCACCTGCCAATATTGTACCTCCACAGTGGAATACACAGGGTTCAACAAGAACATCTCGCAACCCGGCCCATACATGACGGACCACTCATTTCTGTTGAGTGTATCGAATGTATATCACCAACGGTTGGGCTCAAACCACCATTTCCCGAAAGTGACTTAAAAGAAGCAAAAGGAATTTCTCTTGATATGTGTTCATACACCCTAATGGGAGCGACCCACACAGTCGTGCTGCCTGCCCGGTTTTTTCCATTTCCCGGTTGATGAGACTTGAGTTCAGAATTTACCTTTAGAACATTTGATCGCCATTTACTTTGAATGCCACATCATCAGATCCATCAGATATCACTAATTGATATCAACAAAAATACTCTGGTTGGGAGCTAACCAACTATGGTACATTTGAAGAAATCAACGTACGTGATCCTTTTGGAAATACTCTGTCAAACATCCTTTCATACAAATCATCTAGGAACAGGATGAATCGAAGGCACCCTCCTACACATCCAAGGAATCACCCTATAGATTAGTAGCTAGTAGTCCTTGCAATCCATAGATTCCAACTACGACAGAACGACAGTTTATCTCTGGGACCTAACATGAGATTATTAGTAGTTCTTCCGTTTATGAAGATCCATGGTGTTCAATGCTACATCTCGATCATCTTCTTATATCTTCACGCGTTTGTTGTTCGGACTGGTTTTTGAATATAAATTCGATCCCCGACTTTCCGTACCAACAATCATATAGGACATATTTGATAGTCGATTATTTAACTATCAAAATAAACAGTGATTCAATCATGAAAGTCCAATGAGTTCACTGGCTCAGTATTCAGCATCACTTGGCCTTTTAATTAAAACAAAAACTTTTAAATATTTCCAATATAATAAATATAGTTTTTCGCCTCTTATTTAACATAGAATTTTCCTTTAAACAAATTCATTTTAATACTTATGAAAATCCTATATCATACCCAATTTTCTATTTTCACTTTCAAAATATTAGCCACATTATTATCTGATTTTGGGCAATCAATTTAACTTAGTACTCGTAAAACAATGTTACGAAACATCTTCGTTCATTGCTTGGCAACAATAATAAATTCTTATTTATATAAAGTAAATCAATTTCAATACTCAACTTTACATTGCCCTTTTAAACTCACGAAATTGTTATAATTTTATTCTCCCCTTTTTCCCTATCTCCCTTGGAATCATCATTTTATATTTTCCAAATTTTCACTAAAACTACTGCGTTATTATTTCCGTAATGAAATAATAAATTTTGACCAACTTCTTTTATCATTACAACTAATATCATCCTCAGATAATTCCGATGTCATTCAAGTTGGGGTATTCTAATTACCTCCCAGACCTTGATCAACAACGTTCTTATCTTAAGATAGATACGAATTGTAACCGAAAAACCAATATTTCATTCTAATATCAATGCAAATTCCATTTACCTATTTTACTCAAATTACGGTTTCATAAACCATCTTATTTCTTGATAATCGCTTTCTCGGATATACCCATTATTTCTTAATTCAGTAATTAAGTAATCTCTTTACAAAACACCACTTTTTAACCTCTACCTCTTTAAAACAAATTCAATTTATAATTCGGACTTGTTTAAAAAATCCGATGACCCACTTCTTTACCTAAATTCACTTTTATCAATCTCCTTTCAAATCTATTCAAGCGTTCCCTGCTTCGGAAATCTTATTTCAGTTCCCAAATTTTACTTAATCCCATTTTCAAGTAACGTTAATTTAAAATTAATGCTCTAACATCTAAAACCTATTTTATGTAATCCAGTTTATCTTAAACCCTTTTTCCAAATTTCCATTTCCTTAATTCAAATATTTAAATAACATTCATTTTAAGCTATGGTACCCGCTCTCTTTTATATTTTTGTTATAAACTCAATTTTAAAATAGAACTTACTCATAAACTCCTTTCACAATTCAATTTGATTTCATTTCACCTTCGATTACTTTTTAAATGAAATCAATTAAAAGGTAATTTTCTAAATTATTATTAATGAAAACAAATATTAACTTTAATCATTAACAACTTTAGTAGTTAATCTCTTTATTAACTATAATAAATAGTAATTCCCTTTTTGAAACTAATCAAAATTTAAACAATATTCATTAAACTATTTTATTCAAAACACACTGATTTAATAATAACTTCCAATTAGAATGGTCGACTTAGTCAACTCAACACGGTTATTTCGTTAACCAGTTCAAATTAATTCTCACTTTAAATTAATTAATACTATACTTAATTTAAATACTCCCATTTAATTGTTCCTTACCAAAATAATTATCCAATTTTACATTAATTTCCTATTCTCATATTTATAAATCTGATTTACATCATAATTGGCTTTATAAAAATCAATTAATAATTAATTTTAAACTAATTAAATAAATAGTAAAAAATTATTTCCTTTTTATAAACTTTTATTAAAAATAATGTACTTCAAAATCTATCTCCACTAATGAAATAAATTTTTGTAACTTCAGTTCTATCGATCCACCTAACGGTAAATCAATATAAAACAAACCAATTTATTTTTAGGCCATTACCTGCCAGTTACTCAACCAATATTTCTCATTGGTTAAAACAAAGATTGCAATTCCAATCAATGATCAATAATTAAATCCATCACCCAAACAATACAGTTCATATATTGATAATATGAAAATAAATAATATATTGAGGAATCCCATTGGATCGCTCCAACCTGTTATTCCCTGTATCCAAAATGGTTATCACAAATCAGATCGATTAATTCCATTTAACTGATAATTTCTATAACCACAAATAACAACCATTTAACATCAATCAATCAACAAAACAATTCAAACAATTCGAACAATTAAACACGTTTATAATTAAACGTGACCAATAAGGTAAGTTACCTACATTGGATCAAATCGTTAAAATAACGATTTGGTATTTCATTGAAATCAAACAACGGTTTAATTTCGTCAGTTAAATCAACAAATAAATATATAACTAGCAAACAATCAACCATTAGCAAACAGAGCACACCAAATAAAAAAACTAATTTATATAAAATATAAATGGTAAAAAACTGAGTGAGTTTAACTCACCTTGAGTTGATTTGCTGTTTAACAGCTCTTTAGTTAAATTAAACAAACGTTTAATTTAACTGAGAATATCAGTTGATTCCAATCCCATCCAGATTTGTTTCGCGACGTAGCGTTCATCGATGCGAGTCCAATGCACTTTATGTTTTCTGATTCTGATAATGATAACGTATGATAATGTTATTAACATTTGAAGTTTATATAATTAAATTAATTATATATTTTCACTAATTGTCATTTAATTTTAACTAATTACATTTAGATAAAAGTCGGGTCAAGTTCCTCTTCTCTACGTCCGGTCAGGTTTCAACATCTTTAAAAGGCCTTTAAAAATTCTGTGACTTAGTTAATATAATTAAATCTCAAATCATTTATTAAATAAATAATTTCGTTCTTAGTTCTAGCCATTAGACTGGTTTCTGCTTCGTTCAAGAAACCCCAGAACTTCATTTTGTCCATGCTGCATAAGATATAATTTTTTTAATTATTAACTGTTGAAGCAATAACTTAAATCTTTATTAACTTTTTGGTCAACACTAATTACAGTGGGTTTGGAGTTTTAAACCGCCGATTTCTGTCCTGATCCATCTGATCTTCACATTGATCTTCAGCTCAAGACCTTGTATCAATTGTATTTAATTAATACATGATTACATTATCAAACTATATTCTTAAATTAAAATTAACTAAATTAATTACTTTGTTAACTAGCCAATCTATTGTTTCAGCACTTCATTCTCGTTTCTATTCTGCACCCTTCGTCCATTTTGGTTAATCCCGAAAACAACTGCATTCCCCAAATTCTTGAACACACACAGTGCCATAACTCTATTGTAGCTCCACCCTGGAGGCCGAGTTCGATCTGACTTTACCGTAGCGAATGCCTGCGTATACTCAGTGTTCTCTAGCAGCCCAAAGTTCTCCTGCGCCTCCCAGTTTCGTTTGATCCCCGACTTGAACAGTAATCGGGTTTGAATACAACAATCTCCATTCGTTCAAAACCAAGCTGTTCTTCTGCTTCATGAAACACGAACCTTGCTGCCACCTTTTAACCCATTTTCCCTCATTATCCGATGACCAGACGATCATCTGTCCTCACTGGCGAATGCGCCACCATCTTCTCAACCCACGCCCAAAATGTTCACTAGATCGAAGCTTCCTGCTCTCTAGAAGATGTCATGAACCGAGCCTTGTTTACTAAAATACATCATTCTAGCCTGAAGTTGCATTGACACTTTGACGATTAATTAATTGACATGATTGGACGCTTTTAATACCATACGTTGTTTTATACTTGAGAAACATGTGTCTTCTTTTTGTTTCTCCTAGTACTTTTGCAACATAGAGTTTAAATATCGTGTATAAAGACATGCCCCTACTCTTATGCCCCTGCCCGAGAAGCAATATTGGTGAACTTTTACCTATTTTGACTGGATGGCCTAATTATTCGTAGGATTTGTAAAATGCCTTTCAATAAGGACTTTTGGGTCTATTGTTTAACCGCATTTGAAAGATTCAGTATATGACCGAATGTCCCAATGAGAATCTACATGGCTTATTACTAACTGAGTTTGGAGGACCCAGATATTCTGTCAGTAATTGGATTTGAAAGACCCAGAAACAATAGTTGGATTTGAAGGATCCAACATCTGATCGGATGCCCCCGAAAGGGTCTTTTAAGGGCGGTGTTGGCGTTGTATTCCGGCCATGTATTAATGACGTCGACAACTTACCGAAACTCGGCCGTTGTATCACATTCCAGCCATATATCAATGGCATCGATGATCAACCGAGCGCCTTTTGGGGAGGTTTTTTCATTAGAAACCCAGCCTTTGTATCATAATCCAGCCATATAATCATGGCGTCGCCGATTAACTGAGCACCCCCGCGAAGGTTTTCAGCCTTTGTATCGTAATCCGGCCATGTTTTAATGGCGTCGCCGATTAACTGAGCCCCTTTTAGGGAGGTTTTTTTCCTTAGGATTGAAGATTATTTTACTTACCGGGTTATGCTGTAATTAGGGCTAGAAACCTTGTAATTAAGATAGTACCCCTCACCTTCGCGTTTGCCCCGAATGATGTTTTTGGCATTGAGCGACAGGCACTTGAGCTACTCAACTTGGACATACTATAACAATTACCAAAATTGGTTAGACCATAACAATGTCTCCGTACTTTTTCCCGAAGGACATTTAGTTGAAAGAAAAATCTGCAATCATACAATCTATACTGGTTATGCTATTCTCTTCATTTATATTGATAAAACTTGCAGTGATGTCATATGGTATGTACAATGCATGCTATTAACAAGTTATATGAAAAAATCATTAAAAGAAATAGCGAGGAGGTGTATTGCATTCCACACCCTCGGAAGTTGGGTTCCGTCCGTCGTTTTTAATCTGAATGTACCATCCAAAAATTTCTGGCTTATCACATACAGTCCTTCCCAGTTGGGTCCTAGTACTCCAGTTCCTGTCACAATCTTCTTAAGGACAAGATCCCCAACTTGGAAAGTTCTCTGTCTTACTTAAGCATTAAACCGGCGAGCTATCCTTCTCTGATATGCCATAACTCTAAGTTTAGACTCTTTCCTTCTTTCTTCAAGTAAATCAAGTGCCTTGAGTTGAAGTTTTCCATTCTCCGCTCGGTTGAAGTAGATTCTTATATGAGTCGAGATTTCTAATTCAACTGCGATCATCGCTTCAGATCCAAATGCTAATGAAAACGGAATATGCCCCGTTGCAGTCTTATGGGTAGTACGGTACGCCCATAGTGCAAGCGGAAGCTCATCAATCCATACACCTTTGGCTTTCTCTTATCGCTTTTTGATGGTTGACTTTAGGATTTTGTTAATTGCTTCGGCTTACCCGTTGGCCTGCGGGTGGGCAACGGCCGAAAAACTCTTCTTGATCTTGTATTTGGCACAAAAGTTTAAGAATTCGATGCTTTCGAATTGCATTCCATTATCAGTGATTATCTTTTGCGGAATGCCGAATCTGCAAATGATGTTCTCTAAGACAAAGTTGATCACCTTCTTTGAAGTGATTGCAGCTAACGGTTCTGCTTCGGCCCACTTGGTAAAATAATCAACTGCTACTATCACATATTTCATACTTGATTTTGTAGTAGGTAGCACTCCGATCAAGTCTATGCCCCAGATAGCGAATGGCCATGGGCTGATCATTTGAGTCAACTCAGTTGGCGGCGCCCTTGGGATCTTTGCAAATCTCTTACACTTATCACATCTTTTGGCAAAGGTCATCGCGTCTAAATTCACACTAGGCCAGAAATAGTCGTATCGCAGAACTTTCTTGGCTAAGGTTTGGCCGCCAACGTGCCCTCCGCAATCTCCTTCATGCAACTCTGACAAGATAGCTTTCGACTCTTTCTATAATACACATCGCAGCATTAGCATAGAAAATCCCCGTCTGTACAACTTCCCGTCCTGAACAATGTATAATGGAGCTTTGCGCAGTAATTTCCTTCGCTTCTTTGGCTCCTCTGGAAGTGTTCAATTAAGGATATATTCTTTAATCGGTGTCATCCAGGACATAGGTTCTTCAACGGTTTCCATGATCCAGTCAACATCTGCTTCTTCAATAGCAGGGGTTGTGAGGGCCTCAATAGGTACCAGCCCTAGCAAATGTGCATCGGAAGAACTAGCATACTTAGCGAGAGAATCCGCCTTTGTATTCCCTTCCCTTGGGATGTGAGATATAGTGTAGCGATCGAGATCGTTGAGGAGTTCCATGGCTCTAATAAGATAGGAAGGGAGATTTCCAACTTTGGTCTGGAGTTCCCCAAGAATCTGGCCCACCACCAACTGGGAATCACTGAAAATTTGCTTTGTTTTTAGATTCAACTCTTTTTCTAACTTCAATCCGTTTATTAATGCTTCACACTCAGCCTCATTATTGGTTGATGGGAATTCCAATCTTAACGCATAACATAAGGAATGACCTTCTGGAGTTTCCAAAACAATCCCGGTCCCTAAGCAGTAATCATTTCTCGAGCCGTCGATGAATAGCTTCCAACTGATGATTGCTTCCGTTGGTTCCTCGACTTCCTCTCCTTTGTCCGTAAATTCGGCAATGAAATCCGCCAAGGCTTACCCATTTATATCTCTTCGTGGATGGTAGGTGATATCATATTGGCTGAGCTCGATGTTTCACTTCAATAGCCATCCATAAGTTTCAGGGTGGAACAGAATTTTCCTTAGCGGTTGGTCAGTGAGGACCTTTATCGAGTGGGACTGTAAATATGGTCTCAGCTTCTTTGAGGCAATGAGTAGGTAGTATGAAAATTTCTCTAGCCTTGAGTAATTCAATTCTGCCCCAGCAAGTCGCTTGCTAACATAGTAGACTGGCCATTGGACTTTGGCATCTTCTCGAACAAGTGCGACACTTAGAGCATGTGGTGACACCGCCAAATATAGGAATAGTTCTTCCCCATTTCTGGGTTTGGAAAGCATTGGCAGTAATTCCAAGTGTTGAATCAATTGCTCGAATGTCACTTGGCATTCTGAAGTCCATTGGAAGTTCTTCTTTCCTTTCCTTAAAGCGTCGAAGAAAGGGATACATCGATCCGTTGCTTTAGAAATGAATCGGTTAAGAGCTGCAATCTTTCCATTGAAACATTAAAGTTCCTTTATTGTTTTTGGTGCTCGTGCTTCTCATAATGCCTTGACCTGGGAAGGATTTGCTTCAATGCCCCTGGCATTGACTATGAATCCGAGAAATTTTCCTGAAGAAACCCCGAAAGAGCATTTTAAAGGATTTAGCTTCATGTCGAACTTTCTAAGGATATTGAACATCTCTACCAGATCCTCTAAATGATCTTCTGCCCTCTTTGACTTTACTAGCATATCGTCTACATAGACTTCCATAGTGTTCCGAATTTGGGATTTGAACATGGAATTCATGAGATGTTGGTATGTTGCTCCTACATTCTTTAGTCCAAACGGCATAACTTTATAACAATACAAGCCCCTGTCGGTTATAAAACTTGTGTTCTCTTCATCTGGCTCATGATCATAATTTGATTATACCCGGAGTATGCATCCATGAAGGACAATAATGCATGCCCAGCGGTGGCATCAACTAGCTGGTCGATTCTAGGCAAGGGGAAACTGTCCTTCAGACATGCCTTGTTCAGATCTGAATAATCTATGCATACCCTCCACTTGCCATTAGATTTTTTGACGAGAACTGGATTTGAGACCTAATCGGGATATGATGAAACTCATATAAAGTTATTCTTGAGAAGTCTATCTACTTCTTCTTGCAACGCCATCGATCTCTTAGGTCCTTGAGTACGCCGCTTTTGCATTATTGGAGCTAGCTTGGGACTGATGTTCAATTTATGAACAATTATGTCCGTTGATATTCCACACATGTTTGAGTGTGTCCAAGCAAAGACATCCAGGTTTGCTTTCAGAAACAATGTCAAGTCCCTTTTTAGCTTCTTGCCCAACTGAGAACCTATCTTTAACACTCGATTAAGATCTTTATCGTGTACTGAAATAGAAATGGTGTCCTCAGCTGGAGCCGCTCGGTCCTCTTCCATACTGGCTTTTCTTGAATCAACCTCCTTCTGAGCCCTACTTTGCTCGCCAGTATGGAGCCTTGCTTTAATTTCTATAAGGGAAGGTTTTGGATGCGGGTCGGAGGCTCCACATCCTTTTTCACCTCCTTCTTTCTTAATTCGGAAAGCTCAGCTAGGTAGCACTCTCTTGCCATTTGCTGGTCGCCCTTGACTAGGCCAATCCCGTTCTCGGCGGGGAATTTCATTATTAGGAACCATGGAGCCATTGTAATTTGGAATGCCGCAAGAGTCGCTCTTCCTAGAAAAGCATTATAAGCAGAGGGCTCATCTATCACAATAAAGTCTTGTTCTTGCGTGACCCTTTGCTCTCCCTCTCTAAGCTCCAATAGCAAGGTAATGATTCCGATTTGCTGGACAGCTTGTCCGGTGAACCCATGAATTTTGTTCTGACAAGCCTTCACATCTTCCATGGAAAGTTTCATTCTGCGAAAAGCGTTGATAAATAGAACATTGACGGAAGCTCCACTATCAACCAGGACTCCCCTCATAATAGCTGGGCCCAAGCCTATGGTTATTACCATGGGATCTTCGGTTGGTGTTATCAACCCTTCTGAATCTCGCTCTTTGAATACAATATCATCCCAAGAGAACCTTGGCATCTTTGCTGAAAAGACTTCATTCATGACCATGATTTCTCCATCTTCTAGGAGGTTCTTCGCTCCGTTTGCGTACCTCACTAGGTCGGCCCCGCTTTTCCCGGCAAGATGCGGGCCTCCTAAAATGGTATTGATGATCAATCTTGGCATGACGGCATTCGCAGCATTCTCTTTTTGGCTAGGTTGTCCATTGGAGTTCCTTGGCCTTGAGGTGCTTGGGTGTTCTGTGTTTCTTGGTGTATTGCTGAAGCCTATTTTTCCTAATCAGTTCCTCGATTAGGTTCTTCAGATGTCGACACTCATTCGTATTATGCCCCGGTTGGTTATGAAATCGACAAAACCTTCCGGATTTGACGGCGGCATCACTGACTCTTATTGGTTTTGACAATGGATACTCTTCAGTCTTCTTAGTGGCCATGAAAATGTTCCCCACCGTCTCGTTCAATGGTGTCAGCTCTGAATTCTTGAAGTAGCTAAATCTTTTATTCGCTCGGTTATCTCTTCCGTCATTGCCCTTTTTCTGACCTCCAGAGTTTTTCTGGTCGTTATCGACCTCGCCATTCTTCTTCTCAGGCTGTGTGTTTCTTTTTGGGACATCCATAGCATAGGCAGGATCCTCATCCACTCTTATGTATTCTTCAGCTTTATCGAACAATTCTTCAAGGGTACCAGGCTTCTTCTTTTTGATCCAACGTCCAAGTTTAGTCTTTTTGTTCATAGCTCCCTTCAGGGCCATTAGGGCCAGTCGAGGCTCGTAATTTCCGAATTTGGCTGCCGCGGTATTGAATCAGGTAAGGAATTCCAGCTCGTTCAACTCCATAACATCTCGCACTTTTGTAGACTGAAGTTTGAATTGCTCCCGGAACAGCTTTTCCAACATGGCAAAATCGTCTACTGATCTAGATGGCAGCTTTATGAACCAAAGCGAGGCTATTCCTTCGAGATAGGACGGAAAATATAAGCACTTCAACTCATCAGTGACACGAGCATTGTCCATGCGCTGATCGTACTTAAACAAGAACACATTAGGATCGGTTGTTCCGCTGTAAGCTTGGATTGCCGGTGGTTTGAATTTGCTTGGATATAGTGCCATCTTTACCCTTTCGGTTAATAGAGTCTTTGTGGGCACAAACCCCCATTCCTTCTCATTAGTCTGTTTCTTCAACCCCTTCTCTATGATTCAGTGGACCATTTCTGGTATACGTTCCTCCTCATTGTGTTGATCTGCGAGGCGGACGCCATCCTCCTTAACGGATGTCTGCCTAAGCGGATGGTCACGGTTTGTGTTCCGGGGCCCAGACCCTCTTGCTTGAGAGGTGCCCCTTTGGTGGAGTCAAGCACTTGTTGGGAAGTCGCTTTGTTAGAAGGATTATGGGTAGGAAATCTGGTTTGCTTACGGTTGAGATTTGTCATGTCTTGAATAAAATCTTCCTGGTTCAGACATGAAGAAGAGGATCCGGCGTTTTCCATGCGCGGAAGCTGAACAGCTTTACCCTGGGCTGATTAAGTGGTTTCCTTAGCCGTGGCAGTTTGTGCGGCTAGCATTGCCACAATTCTTTTCATCATGGTTTTGTTTGCAACATCCATTTGGTTTGCCAAGCCGGCCGCCACATCATCAAGTTCCCTCCTTGTTATCGCTTCCCCGGCGTTTGAAGCCTCTCCACGTTCAAATCGATCGGTCTGAAGATTGGTCAGAGGAATGGTTAGAGGATTAGTAGAAGGACTGGCCGGAGGATTAGTAGGAGCACTGGCCCGAGGATTAGTCTCACGCTCGTCATGAGTGGCATTGTCTTTGTTTCCGGTATTTCGGTGGGAAGCCTTCTTCGATGGTCTTCCTAGTTTACCCATTGCTTCAACGACGAATGAGATCGGATGGTAATGGGACAGGCTTGAAGACCTTCAATGCAAGGTATTGAACCTTGTGAGAGAGGATGAGAGAATAGATTATTGAATCGGCCCCACGGTGGGTGCCAAATGTTTGCGTCAAAAATGGCACAAACACCAAGTGTACTCAGTGTACTTCTCAAAATGCTTGATATAACAAAGTGTGGAGCCAATCAATAATGAAAATAAGTAAAGAGACACGAAATTTGAAGTGGTTCGATCATTTGAGATCTACGTCCACTTTTAACATCGATTCTATTATCTTATATAGAATTACATGGCAATTACATCTTAATTACATACATTCTCACACTTTCTTAGAAATCAATTTAAAACGGAAATGATAAGAAGTCTTCAATTGAGCTTGATTATGGATCCGATCTGGATTTCCATACACACTTGAGTGGATTTGGAAGTGAATCTTCCTCTTTTAATGGTTGGAGATGAAGAAATTGCTAAGTAAAGGTTGAAGATGTAGTTTGGCAGCCCTTCGAGGTTCTAGAGCTCATCCCCCATCAATGAGGCCTTGGAACTATATTTATAGGAGTGGACAAATGGTGTGATATAGCCATCAGGGACACCGGTCGGTCATCCTATATTTATGGATCTGCCACCGGCCAGCCTGGCGACAGTTGTACAGAAGCCAGGTTGGCAATAGTTGTCTGAGAGTCCGATCGCTGTAAAACTTGTCTAGCTGATCGGCGCTGCTTCCTCTCTTGCTTGTGTGATCGACCCGCTGCGTCACTTTCTCTTTATGTTTGACCAACCACCTTTCCTTTGACCGATCGGTGAAAGAAGGCTAGTTGGTGCTCGCGGGTCTCTGTCGATCGGTCAATGTGTTTTACTTCTTCATTAGTGTAGACGAAATGACTTGGTTTTTAGATTACGACCGGATGGTCGCTTATCCTTGGACTGGTCGGCACTTTGCTTGAGCCAAATGCATTGCATTAGAAAGGGGCTGACCGGTACTTATGGATCTTAAACGACTGGTTGGTCAGCTTTCTTTTCTCTCCACATAAGACTGTTTCACTTCGGACTTGAATCCATCTGATCGGCGTGCTTGGCTTCAGCCCGATCGACACCATCACTGTTGAACTGATTGGCATATTCATATCATGGTCGACCGGTGTCCTGGTACTAGATTATTCTTCGTGGCAATCCATCTGACCGATCGATTTTCTTCTTCTCCAAACTGTCTGGATGTGCTTTCTTATATTTCGTGGATAACAAACCCAAATTAGTGTAAGTTTGGAAATAGAATAATAAATATTTCCTAAGTATAGAAATGAATGATCGTGAAAGGAAGAAGTAATTGGAATATTTTCTAATTATAAATAGAAGATATTTATTAAGTACTGAATGTAAAAGAAGGCGATGTACTGAAATGTTTTCCAAATAGTGTAAGAGGCCAAGTTAACAATTGAAAATTTTGGTTAACAAATATCGATAAAGAAATGGAGAAGCGATTTAATTAATGAAATATTAATTAAGGGGCCCCGTGATTGTTTGATGCTTTGGATGAAAGTTTGTTATCTTCGATAGTTAAATAACCGACTATCAAAGTATTTGCCTATATCGTTGTCAATATGGAGAGACCGATTGGATTATTATCCGAGAACCACTCCGTATTGGCAGTAACATTGCAAATCAGGTTATTCAAAGACAATAGAAGACAGAGTAAAGTGCGAGGTATTTTTCTGTTAATCCTAGTTTGAAATTGCCTAAGTTGGGCTAAAAGAAATTGTGCCTTCGGTCTCGTTCAAATCCCATAACGAACGTGTATGGACGAGTATCTGACAGAGTATTTCCAATGATCGCATAAGTTGTTCTATACAAATATATATGGTGGCGGAGAATTTATTCTCTTAGCATAGTATCCAGATATCTTTGTGCAAATCAATTAGTGATTAACGGATCTGACTATGTGGCATTCAAAGTGATTATGCTATTAATGAAAGGTAAGTAATCGTAACATCAAGCCTCGCTACCGGGAAATGGTATAAAATCGGGTAGATCGCATGGCTAAGTGGTTAGCTTCCAATAGGGTGTATTTTCACCTGATCTAGAGAAATTCCTTTTGCTTCTTAAAACTATCGATGTTGTCCCTTTCGGGAATGGTTGCTGATCCCAACCGTTGGTGATAATACATTCGGTACTCTCAAGCGAATTGAGTGGTCAGCCATGTTTAGCATGGGTTGCTAGATGTTCTTGTTGAACCCGGTGCATTCCTCTCTAGAGATACACTGTCAGAAGGTGGTCCCATACCTTTCCAGTTGGAATCCATTATCCTATAAGAGCCCACGGTTTTTATTGTATACTATGTATGTAGAGTGTGAGATGCAAGCGTTCTGCTAGATTGATATTTACTTGATTTAGACATTATTATAATATCAGAATAATACTGGTTTCAAAGAATGTTTTGAGTTATCGTAAGGTAAAAACCATCCATATTTATGTGTTGATCGGTCTTACGATTATCCTTTCTTTTAAAAGGATTTTTAAAAGATAAACCAAGTGTTAGGAGTTTACTCACACCAGTCCCATGATTAACCAAGAAATTATTTTGTTTTGTCTTCCCTAAACTCTTAGGTGCCCAAATTTGTACAGGCAGTCAAGTAGTTTAGGTATTTTCATATATAGTTGGATGAGCTTGGAGCTAGAGGCTTCAGCGTTAGTTATCTAGTGTTATTCCCGCTGTATTGTAAGTGTTGTACTCTGATAATGATGTTATGTATATAAACAGTCAGATTTGTATTTTAAAAGCCATTATATATTATATTTTATTCCCTTGTGGTGTGAGATTTTGTGTTATTGTTTCTATTCTTCTTCTATTCTAATTTTCTTTCTTTCTATTTCTCATACTCTAACTTCTTTTTATTAATGATTCGTATTTCTGTGCAATTTGGGTTGGACATGTGGTGTATTTAGTCAACTCAGATAGTACGGATTTGCAGGCCATTATAGTTGATATCAGAGCTTAGGTTGAGTGAATACCTAGGCATTGGTGGGAGTTACTCATTAGAGATAGGGTCAGTAGTACCCTAAAATGAGTTGAGAGTATATATATACGAGGGTGCATATTTGTTAATTGATATAAAAAAATGTTTTATCTTGTGTTGGCTTGTCTATTGAGTGGTTTATTAATTCTGTTCGAATCGTGCAATGCCACGAAGTCGATAAGAAATTTTCAACATTTGAACAGAGAAATTTGACAAATATTGTTTTAAAGAGGGTAAATGAAATAATTTTACTCAAAATTGTATTTTGATATAGAAGTAATAATTTTTTGAAATTATTATAATGTATGGACGTGTTGGTTGTTATTATTATAATCAAATGAGATTATAAGAAATGTGAATGATTATATATAATTAGATATAATTTGTATAAGAATGAATTATGCAAGTGAGATGAATTAAAATTGAATTCAAACTAGAATTTGGAATTTAATCCTAGGAGGGTGGAAAAATATTTTCTGAAGTATATTAAAATAATATAGCTTTGTTTGGAAGGATTTTTGAATGAAAATCATTTTCGAATGGATTTCAAAAGTAATAAAGAAGTTAGCACACTTTAGTCGCCGGAAAATAATTCTGATGATGACTACAGCATCATTAGCGTTCATTTTGGAGTTTCTAAGTGATGGATTACTACCTTAGAAAAGTTTTTGATGGAAATCATTCAGATTAAATAAATGAAAACCAAAGGTTTTGGTAGAACTAAAAATTGTAAAAATAAGAAGGGCTGAATTTCAAGATAAGTGGATTTTGAATAATTAACGGGCTTGTAGACTTTTTGCTATCTTAGTAATTTCGGGGGCGAAATTCTTTTAAGGGGGAATAATGTAACGACTCGGATTTTTGATCTATTTATTTTAAATATTTAATATTATCTTAAATATTGAGTTGATAATATAAATGAAATTTTATATTGAGTTATCGATTTAATAATCGAAATACGATTTATTTCAAATATATATAATTCGTAATACTAAAAACAACTTATAATTGAGTTCAGAGTTAGAACTGAATTGAAACTATTTAAATGTTCAATATAAAACTCTATTTAAATGTAAATTTATGATAATAATAATAATAATAATATTAATAATATTAAATTATTATCAATGAAGTCGGTTGTTTTTTAATTTGAATTGTCGATTTAAATTGTTATCTTCTCTATACGGTCATATCGGACTACGGAATCTATTCCAGTGTGTTCAGAATAGGGGTATAACCCTAGGAATGCTAGTTGTTATGTTTAAGTAGGAGTTCGGAGACATAAGATTATTAAAATTAAGTAAACAGCGTACCAATGAATACCTGCCCCTAATAAACCCTGTACCTATTAAAATCTACCTCTGATAAAAACTTACCTAGTAAACACTTGTTTTCATTCCCTTAACCAGGAAGCATTTTTGTCTATATAAATCATGGCATTACTCTGTAATTCTTCACAAATGGAAAAGGAAACTTAAAAGCTTCAGCAAGGAAATTAAAATGGCCGATTCAATACGTTATAAAATCTTCTCCATAAACCATAAATCCCACTTTAGAAATCGATTTAAAAATCGAAAGCTCAAAACAAAAATGGTCGCGATGATTTTTTCCCATTCAATCTAATTCGAAATCAATTTGGAAAAGGGGCAACAACAATTAAGGTGAGTCGCTATGCTTCCACGATTAAATCGAGTCGCGATTTGGGCTTGGGCTTCGACAGTAGATCAACGTCGAGCTTTAGGGTTCGAGCTTCAACTCAAGGTAATGAGGAATTTGGCTTCGTATCTGTCGCGCATGAAGACCAGATGAGCGCGATGTATTGTAGAAGTTGCGAAGGTAGGTCAGTAAGTATGGTTTTGTTCGGTCTTGCTTAGTGGTTGAAATCGTGAAGTAAGGGAGGGTTTGGTGTTTTCTGGGCAGCGTGATGAAACATTTGGAAGTGGTGACGAAGTATTTTTGGTGCGATGGCACTGCGCGATTAAGAGGAAGACATGAAGATGTTGTAGGATTAACGAGCTGTTGAGAAGCTGCGTCTGGAATTGGGGATTACATGCTTCGAACAGGGAAGCAGATGGAAAAAAAATACAGTCGATGGTGTTTCACATAGTCTGGAGTCAGTTCTTGCAATGGTTCTGGTAGTGCTCGAAGGTTTGCGATGGAGAGAGAGGGGTTGGGATCAGAGATGAATCACAGTAGGATATGGAGGCTGTTTGAATTGAGCAGTGCGGTGAGCAGTGGTATATGAGGGAGCTTGGCTTGTGATACTGCAACAAATACAAGGAGTAGACATTGTTTTTTTTCAGTGGTGAAAGGATTCAAATGAGGCTTCAAATTCGTTATTTTAGGGAAGAAATTTTTAGCTTGGATTAAGGTAATTTTTTAATTTAGTAATTAAAATTTTATTTTATTTAAATTGATCAATAACTTAAAATGAATGTCATACTTAATTCGTACAAGATTTAATCAAGTAGAGTCAGTCGAGGAATCCATAGCTACAAATTACATAAGCCGGGATAAAATTTGGAATCAGAATGGATCAGAAACAAAATATCATAGTGAGTAAACTCACTCACTGGATTATTATTATAATGTTATATACTATTTGTTGGTTGTTTGGATGCGTTTAAATATTTGCGTGGTTTTTATAAATATATTAGTTATTTAGGCTTGTTGGTTGCTATTATATATATATATATATATATATATATTGGTGGTTGGATATTTCCCGTAGTACCATTAGCGGATGATTTCCCTATGCGCCCCATAATATTATAGTGGATGACCTTCTATATCGCGATATCCAGTCTCGAAGCAGGATGGGTATTACTATGTTGGCTAACATCTGTGGATGTAGGAAAACATGTTAGAGGGATCCAACTGGATTCCTCAAAAACGTTATTATTTATTTGTTTCTTATATATTATCATATATGATGTGTTAGAAAACCTATGGTTGAAAATTGTGTGTTTTGGATGTTTAATATCACTGGGTCTAAATGTTGATATTTAACAATATATCGTAAAAAGGGATTTTGAGATTTAAAGGGAAAAATCTATTTTTCTAGAATAGAATTTGAATTTCAAATGGACTAGAAATATTAACTTGTCTGGAAGAATAAAAACAAGTAAAGAAATTTGTAAACGGTTTTTATAAATTAGATAATGCAGGGAATGGAAGTGGAAGTGAATTTACAAACGTTGTTTATAAATTAGATAATGCAGGAAATGGAAGTGAATTTATAAATGGCGTTTATAAATTAAATAATGTGCGGAATTGAAATGAGTTTAGAAACAGTGTTTTATAAATGGATGGAAATAAATTATCATTGGATAATATGAATTTTTAAATTCAAATGTGAATTTAAAATAAGAATTAGAAATCGTTTAAAATAGAAAATGATGAAATATATTCCGATGTTCGGAAAGTAAATTGAATTGAAATAAATCCATACAGATTTAGAATTGAGATTCGAGTTATGTCAAATTTTTAAAAATAAACTATGTCTAGAAAGGATATTTAAATGATATTAAATAGAAACTGAAACTAAATATGAAAATAGATTCTACAATTACATGTACAAGTTATTATAATATATTCCAAGATAGGAATTAGATTTAAAATGGAATTTGAAACGAAAACTTGTTTTAACATATAAAAACAAGGAAGTTAAATTTATAAACAACATTTATAAATAAGGGGGGGGGGGCGGGGTAATTATCATTAGATAATTTAGAATATTAAATTCAGGTATTAATTTAAAAAGAATTGGGAATCGTTTCAAAAAGGAATGATAGATTTTCTTTCGTAATTTGAAATATAAACTGAATAGAGATAATCCAAATGATTTATAATTAGAATTCGATTGTATCGAATTTTATAAGTAAATCAATTTTCAAAGAATTTGGAATCTAATATAGCAAATCAAGTTGTAAATAAATTTGTAACTGATTTATGAAATAATCGACAATCCAGGAAAAATCGGAATGTTTAAGTTATGTTTGGAAAACTAGTTAAATTTATATATTTTAATTACTAAAGAATGAAATAGAAATTATAAAATAAACGAAGTTTATAAGTTTATATTTAAATGTAATTAAAATGAACTCGCCGCAGCGCGGTAGTTTGTAAATTGGTGTTTCGAACTTCAATTGAGTATATGTAACTCAATTTAGTATATGTAACTCAATTTAAGTCGGAATTCTTTGACACAAGAATCGTTAGGACCAGTTGAATAATAGTTTCCTAATGAAAGAGAAAAATCTGAATTTCGTCTTTTAAATTTTGAGTTATGTCAAAATTAAATTCCCAAAAAAAGAGCGCCATAATCGTTTAAAAACCGTGACGGTTTATATAAAATTAATATAAGGTTTTTAAGTAAATAAAATCCGAATTTCCATTAGAAAAATCCAGACTTGAGTTATAACATAAATATGAACTCAAGCAGAGTAAATCAATTGATTTTTGAAACAAAATCGGATATTTATTTTTGAATAAAATTAACCAATTTGAAGAATAATTTATTAATCAATTTTTAGATCAAAATATGACTTTTGATATGTGAATAAGAATTGTGAATTTATATTCGAAATCGAGTATGGAATTTGAAATGAAAATGAAATTCAATTGATGTGCAAGCAAATTAAAAATACATACGAACGTGAGATGTTCAAATAACAAGTGAAACAGGCTAAGAAGATAATTAAAGAATAAATTGGCGAAACTAAATTCAAACCATTATATTTAGTTAGACTAAATTGGAAAAAGGTTAACGTGTGTTAAGTAGCTATGGAATGAAGGTTATGAAGATTATAATTCGAGTGCCCGACAAAAAGGTACACGTTTAAATTTCATATGAAGTTTTATGCGCCAAATCGGCAAGTCGCTTGGCTTTTAAATTTCTTTTTGAATGGAAAGGGCCTAGAGGGGTGAGTTGTGGTTTGATGTATTGACCGGTACAAGGGAGGTGCTGGCGAATTTTTCTGGAAATTTAAAGAGTTAGAATATTTGTAAAGAAATTTTGATAACTAAAAATCAATATATCGATATGTATAGAATTCGATAAGGAAATGAACTTAAAATAGAATATTATAAACAAAATGGAAATCTATAATTAAATTTGGTAAAAATAGAAAGAGAAATGTATGCATGATTTAAAAATGGATAATTGGTTTTATATGATGTTGATTATTCAAGATAAGTAGTCGTGTCTGTTTTGAAGTAAAGAATGTTATTCAGTCACGGTCTGAGAGGTAGTTATACCCCAACTTGATTGGTTTCATTATTAATTGATAAATAGCACGATTCATTCTTGAAGATCAACATTCAAAGAGATACAGTTGAATGCAGTATTTTGGGTTGTCGTAACAATGTTTTACATAACATCTGTTTTAAACCAACTAAGTGGAAGTTCAGAAATACAATGATAAATATTTCCTAAGTATAAAAATTAATGGTCGTGAAAGGAAGAAGTAATTGGAATATTTTCCAATTATAAATAGAAGATATTTTCTAAGTACTGAAAGTAAAAGAAGGGAAATTCGAAAATGTTTTCCAAATAGTGTAGAAGGCCAAGTTAACTTTTGAAATATTAGGTTAACAAATATCGATAAAGAAATGGTGAAGTGATTTAATTAATGAAATATCAATTAAGGGGCCTAGTGATTGTTTGATACTTTTGATGAAAGTTTGTTTTTCTTCGATAATTAAATAACCGACTATCGAAGTATTTGCCAATATCGTTGTCAATATGGAGAGACCGGTTGGATTATTATCCGAGAACCACTCCGTATTAGCAGTAGCATTGCGAATCAGATTATATAAAGTCGATCGAAGACGAAGTGAAGTGCAAGGTCTTTTCTGTTAATCCTAGGTAGAAATTGCTTAAGATGGGCTAATAGAAATTGTGCCTTCGGTTTCGTTCAAATCCCAGAACGAACGTGTATAGATGAGTGTCTGACAGAGTATTTCCAATAATCGTATAAGTTGTTTTGTACAAATATACCTATCCAGATATTTTTGTACAAATCAATTAGTGGTTAACAGATCGGACGATGTGGCATTCAAATTGATTGTGCTATTAATGAAAGGTAAGTAATCGTAACCCCAAGCCTCCCAACAGGGAAATGGTATAAAATCGGGTTAGTCGCATGGCTAAGTGGATAGCTACCAAGTAGGGTGTATTGTCCCCTGATCTAGAGAAATTCCTTTTGCTTCCTAAATCTATCGATGCTGTCCCCTTCGGGAATGGTTGCTGATCCCAACCGTTGGTGATAATACATTCAGTACTCTCAAGCAGAGTGAGGGGTCGGTCATGTTTAGCCTGGGTTGCAAGATGTTCTTGTTGAACCCGGTGTATTCCTCTCTAGAGATACATTGTCTGAAGGTGGTCGCATACCTTGCCAGTTTGAATCCATTATCCAATAAGAGCCCGCGGTTTTGATTGTATACTATATGGATGGAGCGTGAGATGCAAGCGTTCTGCTAGATTGATATTTACTTGATTTAGACATTATTATAATATCAGAATAATATTGATTTCAAAGAATGTTCTGGTTTATCGTAAGGTAAAAACCATCCGTATTTATGTGTGGATCGGCCTTACGAATATCATTTCTTTAAAATGATTTTTAAAAGTTAAACCAAGTGTTTGGAGTTTACTCACACCAGTCCCTTGACTGAACTAGAGTTTATTTTGTTTTGTTTTCCCTTAACCCTTGGGTGGTCAAATTTGTATAGGCAGTCATGTAGTTCAGGTATTTTCAGATATACTTGGAGGAGCTTGGAGCAGGTGGCTTCAGCATTAGTTATCTAGTGTTATTTCCGCTGTATTGAAAGTATTGTACTCTGATAATGATGTTATGTATATATACAGTTGGATTTGTATTTGAAAAGCCGTTATATATTATATTTTATTCCGCTACGATGTGAGATTATGTGTTATTATTTCTGTTCTTCTTTAATTCTAATTTTCTCTCTTTCAATTTCTCATCCTCTAACTTCATTCTATTAATGATTCGCATTTATGCGCAATTTGAGTTGGACATGTGGTGAATTTAGTCAACTCATAGTACGGATCTGCGGGCCATTACAACACGTGCCTTTCATTTATGCGAGATATAATGATTACTATAACTAATGAGTACGTATTTCGTTATTACCTAGTGTTCCTCAGTAATTTATAACTAGACACGTGCCTTCCATTTATGTGAGTTATAAAGATTAATGTAACTAATAAGCAAGTATTTCATTATTACCAAGTGATCTTCAGTAATTTAAAACTATGCGCGTACCTTCAATTTATGTGATATATAGTGATGAATGTAACTAATGAGTATGTTTTTCTTATTACCTAGTGATCCTCGGTAATTTATAACTAGACACGTACCTTCCATTAATAACTAGACACGTGCCTTCCATTTATAACTAGACACGTACCTTCTATTTATTTGAGATATAATATGATTAATGTAACTAATGAGTACGTATTACATTATAACCCAGTGATCTCAGTAATTTAAAACAATACATGTACCTTTCATTTATTTGAGATATAATGATTAATGTAACTAACGAGTACGCATTTCATTATTACCTAGGGATCATCGGTAATTTATACCTAGACACGTACGTTCCATTTATAATTAGACATGTGGCTAGTAATTTATAACTAGGCATGTACTTCCCTTTTTTTGAGATATAATATGATTATTGTAACTAATAAGCACTAATTTCATTATTACCTAGTGATCCATAGTAATTTATATCTAGACACGTACCTTCTATTTATGTGAGATATAATGATTAATAATGTAACCAATGAGTACGTATTTCATTATTACCTAGTGATCCTCAGTAATTTATAACTAGACACATACCTTCTATTTATAACTTGACACGCGCCTTCCATTTATAAGTAGACATGTACCTTCCATTTATTAGAGATATAATATGATTAGAGTAACTAATGAGTAAGTATTTCATTATTCCTAGTGATCCTCGATAATTTAAAACTAAACATGTGCCTTCCATTTATATGAGATATAATGATTAATGTAACTAATGGGTATGTATTTCATTATTACCTAGTGAACCTCAGTAATTCATAACTAGACGCGTACCTTCCATTTATGTGAGATATAATGATTAATGTAACAAATGAGTACGTATTTCATTAGTACCTAGTGATCCTCGGTAATTTATAACTACACACATACCATCCATTTATAACTAAACATGTGCCTTCCATTTATGTGAGATATAATGATTAATGTAACTAATGAGTACGTATTTCATTATTACCTAGTGATCCTCAGCAATTTATAACTAGGCACGTTCCCTCCGTTTATAACTAGACAAGTGAACCTCAGTAATTTATAATTAGACACGTGCCTTCCATCTATGTGAGATATAACGATTAATTTAACTAATGGTTGTGTATTTCATTATTACCACGTGATCCTCAGTCTAGACACGTGCCTTCCATTTATGTGAGATATAATAATTAATGTAACTAATGAGTATGTATTTCATTATTACCTAGGAATCCGCTGAGTAAGTATTTCGTTATTACCTAGTGATCCTTGGCAATTTTTAACTAGACACGTGCCTTCCATTTATAACAAGACAACTGATTCTCGGTAATTTATAACTAGACACGTACCTTCCATTTTTGTGAGGTATAATGATTAATGTAACTAATGAGTATGTATTTCATTATTACCTAGGGATCCTCAGTAATTTATAACTAGGCACGTACCTTCCATTTACGTGAGATATAATGATTAATGTAACTAATGAGTACGCATTTCATTATTACCTAATGATCCTTAGTAATTTGTAACTAGACACCTGTCTTCCATTTATAACTTGACACATGCCTTCCATTTATAACAAGAAACGTGCCTTCCATTTATGTGAGTTATAAAGACTAATGTAACTAATGAGCACGTATTTCATTATTACCTAGTGATCCCCAGTAATTTATAACTAGATACATACCTTTTATTTACAACTAGACACGTATCTTCCATTAATAACTAGACACGTTCCTTCCATTTATGTGAGTTATAAAGATTAATGTAACTAATGAGTATATATTTCATTATTATCTAGTAATCCTCAGTTATTTATAACTAGACACGCGCCTTCCATTTATGTGAGATATAATGATTAATGTAACTAATGAGTACGTATTTCATTATTACCTAGTGATCCACACTAATTTATAACTTGAAACACCCCACCTCCGTTAAGGTCACTCACAAAGGGAATGCCTTAACTTCGATGGAGCATTATAGCTAAAAGACACAAATAATTTTCAAGACAGACACATAAACAGCGGAAACTGAAAATCATTTCATAAATAACGTGGTCCAGTCAAAACATTACAAGCATTGTTTCAAAACCCAACTATTAAATTATTACAATAAAATATCAGTCTTGGTTAAAACGATACGTACATAAAGAAGAATAAAATAACAGTAAAACAGCATAAATCCCCAAGTCTGGAAATGTAACCAAAGCCATAGCCAAAGATAAGAAGTTCCAAGTATACATCACAGAATCTCCAGGCTTGGGAAGAGCAATGGTCCAAACTAAGCTAAGCTATTTCCTCCCTGACTACCTAGGGCGGGGAAAGGGAGAAAAGAAGGCGAAAGAAAACGGGTCAGAGATAAGTATGGTAAGTCCAGTGATTATTCAGCATGTAAACAGGTAAAAGGATCATGACATGAATAAACTGGACATAGGAGAATGACATGGAAATAAGATAACATAAGATAAGGCAAGATAAACAAGGCAAGATAAACTAAATATACTATCGCACTCATTTCCATTTCTCTGCACCTACTAAATGTTTCAACCATCATCACATGTTCAAACAAAGTGATCCCTTTTTCGATCGGCTCCTATTCGTATGCATTTACTACTCGTTTCATTCGGCCCTGCTTGATTGTAGGTACATGTGCTGGTCCTACCATGGGGTGTATCAATTCCTGTGGTGGCAACCCGACACAAATTCAAGATGCACAATGTATACTACCGTTGCCCAGTGCCTACTTTTCCCGCTCCGGAGCACGTGCACGCCTGTACTGCATCGAGACCTACACTGCTACACCACCCACCTCTATTTAGACCGCTTATAATCAGCCCAGTAATCGTGCCCCACCCTGCCTAGTTCAGGGTACCATGATACATCTATGTGGGTTACTGTCGAAACGGGTCCCCGTTATTGGGGTTTTCTAGCCAACGTGTTATAATGGTTAAGTGTTCTCAGTTTAACCTAAACCCACCCATCTGTTTGATTAACATGTTGCATTTGATTAAGTGTTGCCTTAGTTAACTTAACCCTACCATTTTTAGCATATCTATCTTTAACTTTAATTCATTCATTAAAGCACCAACCTCTCACATTAGATTTATATTGTTGCAGTCGCTGGATGTGCCGGGCGGTTCCGGGCAGCCTTACACTGCAACTCAATCTAACCTCGGGTTTACTTGGGCATGATGCACTAACCTCTCACATTAGACCCGTTGTTGTGGTTGCTGGATTGTGCCGAGCGGTTCCGGGCAGTCTTATACCACAAGTCAGTCTAACCTCAGGTTAGGCACGTTCATATTTTCTAAAATTTACGTATTTACCAATTCATTTTTATATGTAAATTACCCACCAATATTTTTATTTAAGTCATGTCCCAATTTTATCCCCTAAATTATGTCCATCATTTTTGGTATACAAATTATACCATTTCATGTAACTTGTCCTTTACATGAATATGAGCCGTCTTATGCCGATAACATATAATTTTATATCTTTCCCCAACGTATCCCTCGTTATTCATTTGCATAAATTTCACAGAACGTTGGACTCGCAAATTTGCCCAATTCATAAACAAAAAGGGAAAAGCAAAAGGTGCGTATAACATTCCAACAGCATAAACCAACCAAGCATGTGTGATATAAATTTGGCATAGAACCACCCAAATTTAATTAAGCATGTAAAGGTGAACTTGCAATTGAGTTGGATCAAATTAACATAAACCTAAACATGTGAGCATGTAGACCCAGCCATATAAGCATAGCTTAACTTATAAACTTGCATATGACATAAATAGAAGAATCACCAAATCTATGTACAACACGATAGGTCCATCGCCAAATTAACATGTACCGTGATAGGTTCATCACCAAATTAACATACAATATGATAGGTTCATCACCAAATTAACATACAACATGATAGGTGTCATAGGCTTGAGCAATTCAGGTTTAACAAAAGGATAGGCACGAATTAACAATAGGCGTTGTTCTAAATCCAGTTATTATAGTCATGATTCTATTAGACATTTTGATCTAAATGATAACTGGACATACAAAAGGAGAACAAGTCTTGTGTTCTGGGATCTGTATTCTGAAACCGAAAAGCTATCCTTTGTTGTAGACGTTGAATTCTCTAATTTGTATTAGGTTTAGAGTTTGATTCTAGTTTAGGGAGAAATGGAGGCTATGCTAGGTTGACCATGGACAGCATGACGGCTTCTTAAAGCAAGGTTATGAGGTTTAGGTTGCTTATATAGAAGTTTAGGATAATATGAGTCGTTGGATCAACTTAGGGGTAATTAAAGCCATCCAAACCTAAGAGAACCAACCAGAACATGACACATATGCCCTAATGACTCAGAAAATCATCACTGTTCGGATCAGGTCGCAGTGGTCGACCCCATGGGGGGGTCGACACCCATGTCGACAGCCCTAGGGGGTCGACACCTATGTCGACACCCCTTGGGGGGTCGGCACCCATGAGTGGGAATTTTCCCGTTCAGATGATTTTCTGGATTTCGAAATTCGAACTTCTTTTTATTATTTAATTACTATTTTAATTTAAATTCTACTCGAACTAGAAAACTTCTAACCTCCATAACTTCCTCATACGTAGTCCGATTCATGCAAACTCGGACTCTATCTCAAGCAGAATTCGGAGACGAACGCAATGGCGTAACCCGTTTCCCTTAATTCTTCTAAAAATTAAGTGTTCTTAGATTCGTTAATTTAAATATTCTCTGAAAATGCGGGGTGTTACATTCTCCCCTCCTAAAAGGATTTCATCCCCGAAATCTCTAGGTTAAGAAGAATGTGTCCTAACATCCAACATCCATCTACTCAACCATCAATCACAAGCATCAATTTTCCTTAAAAAGTTTTTCTAATGCTTTCATGATCATACGCATTGTGAGTGTATATGTCCTTATCTAATGCAAAATCAGGCGGTCTACTGATTCAGTTGACCTCCTTGATGTGAATAATGCTAGTGTCATTCATCCATTATGTATGCAATTATTCCTAATCATAACTTCTACATGAGTGCACAATCATTCATACAAATGCAACATCCATATGATAACACATCAAGTTTCAATCCATATATAAACACATATATGCATATGCAGTATGAAAGTGACTGAGCCGACCTAGTTCCATGTGTGTGTGTGTATGCTTCCACGAGCAACCACTAGAAACCACTTGCAACTACTTGCAACCATCAATCATAACTTGTTTTCAAATACATGTTTACACCCATTGGTTTCTACCTAAGGATCAAGAATAGTACCGAGCAAATATACTTAAAAGGATAGATATGAGCATGCATCAACTTATGTAAAAAGAAATCAAGGATGTACCCTCTAAAAGATAAGGGTAGGCTACGCGTATCTTGTCTTCAGTCTCCCACGTCACGTCTTCCTCAGCATCACTCCATTGTACTTTAATTAGCCTGACCTCACGATTGCGTAGCTTTTTAACTTCTGTACCCAAGATACGAGTTGGAACTCTCCTCACCGTCGCTTCTCATTCCACTTCTATTTCCTCTAGCATGCTAGGCTCTACAACTTCCGTAGACTCATGTAAGCCCTTCCTTAGATGAGAAACATAAAAGACATTATGAACCCCAGCCAATATTTCGGGCAACTCTACTCTATAAGCCATCTTCCCAATCCTCTCAATGATAGGAAATGGCCCTACAAATCTTGGTGCCATTTTCCTACGGACCCAAAGCGAACGACATTCCTCAAAGAAGATAATTTAAGGAAAACTTTGTCTCCAACTTCAAACTCAAGGTCGGTCCTTCTTTTATCTGCATAGGACATCTGTCTATCTTGTGTGGTCGTCATTCGTCTTCGTATTAGGTCCACCTTCTCTGAAGTTTCTCTAATCATGTCGGGTCCAAGTACGAGCTTATCTGTAGACTCCCACCAACAAGTTGGTGATCGGCACGGTCTTCCACATAAAGCTTCAAAGGGTGCCATGCCTATGGTGGCTTGGTAGCTATTATTGTAGGCGAAATCTACTAAAGGAAGACGATCCTCCCATGTTCCTCCAAAATCAAGAATGCACAATCTCAAAAGATCTTCTAATACTCCATTCACCCCTTCCGTCTGACCATCAGTTTGACGGTGATAGGCAGTACTTAAGCATAGTTGTGTGCCTACAGCTTCCTGCAAACTCTTCCAAAACTCAGTCGTAAAGATAGGGTCTCTATCACTTACTATGCTGGAGGGTATCCCATGTAGTCGAACCACCTCTTTAAGATACATGGATGCTAATGATGAGGCTGTCCTCCTACTCTTAACAGGTATAAAGTGAGCGCTTAAGCCTATCCATTATTACCCAAATACTGGTATTGCCCCTTCTTGACCTAGGCAACCCATCAATAAAGTTCATCGAAATGCTATCCCACTTCCACTGTGGGACCTCTAGAGGATGAAGTAGACCACCAGGCCTCTGTTGCTCTGCCTTGACTTGATGGCATATTAAACATTTAGAGACAAATTCAGTTACATCCTTCTTCATGCCCTTCAAAAAGAAAACCCTTTTTATGTCTTTGTACATCTTGTCTCCACCTGGATGTATGGTCAACTTAGAGTGGTGTGCTTCTGCGAGAACCGTCTTTACCAAATCTCTTGCTTGTGGGACACATCGTCTTCCATCCCGTCTTAACCAACCCTTGTCATCGATGGAGTATCTATTGAGGTGACTAGAAATCTCACCTCTAATTAGCTTATCCATCACATCAACTAGCTGGGGGTCTTCACGTTGCGCGGTTCCTATTGAGTCCAAAAGTGTAGGTCGCACCTCTAGTGATGCTAACAAACCAGGTACGAATTCATAGGAGGGTCTAAAGTCAAAGTTTGCTATGTACTCCAAGATTTGCCTTTCTACAAAGAGAGGACTTAAGGTCAGATTTTTCCGACTTAAAGAGTCTGCTACCACATTACCCTAGCCAGGGGTATAAGCAATCTCAAAATCGTATGGGGCAAGAAACTCCATCCATCTTTGTTGTCTCAAGTTAAGATATTTCTGTGAGAAAAGGTGCTTTAACTATTTATAGTAAGTAAACAGTTCAAACCTTTCTCCTAGCAAGTAGTGACGCCATGCCTTGAGAGCAAAAACAATGGCAGCTAGTTCTAAATCATGAGTTGGGTAGTTTTTCTGATGTAACTTCAATTGCCTTCCTCCATAACAAACTACTTTGCCCTCTTGCATCAAGACAACACCCAATCATGTTCTGCATGCATCTGTGTACACGGTAAACTTCTTACTCCCATCAGGCAATGTCAAAACTGGGGTTGTTGTCAAAGCCCTTTTCAACCGTTGTAAAGCAACATCGCAATCCAATTCACAAGCAAAAGTTAGGTTCTTCTTTGTCAACCTTGTGAGTGGTGCTGAGACCTTCGCAAAGTCTTTAATGAACTTTCGATAAAAGCCCGCTAGCCCGAGAAAACTTCGTACTTTCATTGCATTCCGTAGAATCTTTAAATCTTGCACCGCAACGACTTTTGCGGGATCCACGGCTATCCCTTCTGTGGACACCACATGTCCAAGAAATCTTACTTTGTCTCTCCAAAAATGGCATTTGGAGAATTTTGCTTTCAACTGATGTGCACGAAGAGTATCCATAACTTCCCTTAAATGCAAAGCATGCTCTTCTTCACTTTTTGAGAAAATCAAAATGTCGTCCACGAAGACCACCACAAATTTTAGAGGAACTCTTTGAACACCCTACTCATCAAGTCTATGAAATAAGCAGGTGTGTATGTCAAGTCGAAAGGCATGACAAGCCATTCGAAGAAACCACCCAGGGTTCTGAACGCGGTCTGGTCTATGCTGTCCTCAGCCACTCTTAGCTGATGAAATCTGGTGGCCAAATCTAATTGGGGGAAAACCGAGGCTCCTACGAGCTGGTCAAACAAGTCGTTTATTCTAGGAAGTGGGTGCCTATTCTTCTTGGTCAGCTTGTTTAGCTCCCTATAGTCCACACACAGGCGAAATGAACCATCTGCTTTGGTTGCAAACACCACCGAAGCACCCCATTCAGAAATACTCCGCCTTATGAACCCCTTCTCAAGAAACGCTTTAACTTGCTTTCTGAGCTCTTTCCTCTCTCTTGGAGCCATGTGTCTAATGGGTAAAGCAATAGGTTTTGCATTATCAACAAGGTATATGCGGAAGTCTATCTCTCGCTTTGGAGGCAAACCTTTCACCTCTGCAAAGACATCTGAGTATTCATGGACTACTCTAATAGAGAGCAAGTTTTGAAAAGACGCGTCAAGAGATTCTAGGTAGCTTAGCATAACAGAATTCATGGGATTACAAGAGATTTCGAGAGTGTTACCGAGGCAAGTCATAAGTCTAATCACTCTCTTTTCACAATCAAGGATGGCACCATTTCTGGATAACCAATCTGTGCCTAGAATCGGCCCATAGCCCGTGAAGTCTAAGACATAAGCATTACATATAAACCCAACACTTAGAATAGAAATTTCCAAATCCAAACAAATCATTGACAAATAAGTCGATCCCCTGATTGGATTTGAAACAACCATGGGATCCTCCACTATACTGGTATCTAGGTGTAGAGATTCAACTAAAGCAGTAGATATAAAAGAGTGCGATGCGCCAGAATCAAAAAGTGTACGAACTGGATGATCAGAAAGATAAACTAAACTTTCAACAGAAATTTTTCTACCTCTCTCTTATGGAGGCGCTACGAGAGCGTGAATCTGCCCTCCAGAAGTAGACCCAGTTCTCTGCCCTTGTCTTTGCTTTTCGGGGCAGTCCTTAGCCATGTGTCATGTATCGCCGCAATGAAAACAACCACCCATCTTCCTCTTCTTCTTTCTGCAGTCCTTATTCAGATGTTCAGGCATACCACAGAAATTACACTTCCTCTTGTCATGGGATTTGTTATTCTTCCCGCCTTTCTTAGAATCCGTCTTCTTACTCTGCGATCCATCCACTTTCTTGTCTAGAGATACTTCCACCTTTGCCTCTTTCTTGCTACCCTTGTCTTCCTCCTGTAACGGTACCATGTCCGCCAGCCTCTCATAAGTCGCACCCATAGGTATATGGGACATAGCTAAGCTGTGCAGTGGCTCATTCAACTCATTAGAAAAACAGAGAGCCTTTTTACGTGAAGTGTCTACTAACTCCAGTCAGAATCTAGCCAGCTAGTTTAATTGGCTGACGTATTCCTTGACTGATAAGCTTCCTTGCTTGAGTGCTAAGAAATTTTCCATCTGTAGGCTTCGTTCAGCTTGCAAGAGGAACTTCATTTCAAATCTCATTCTGAAATCCTCCCAAGTTTCAACTGGTCTCTCAGCATTTGTAACTTTCCACCAGTAAGAGGCTTCGTCCTTAAGTAACTACACAGCCAATTGTATTTTCTGCCTATCGTCCACCTCGAAGATGACAAACAAATCTTCTGTTTCCTTGAGCCAGTTTCTTGCTTCCACGAATGACTCAGTCCCATTAAAGTTCTTTTCACCCATAGCTCGAAAGTCTTTACATATATTCGATAAAGCATTCATACGCGGAGGAGGAGGAGGAGCGGCTGCATCTGGGGGAGGAGGAACGTCTGCTGGGCCAGCGTCATTAGCCCTTGCGTCCAGGTACCATTTGAACCAGCCAGGTACCGGTATGCCCTCGGGAAGATTAAGATCCCCAGACATGCTGAAACAAAAAGAAAAGGTTCAAAACAAGGGATAGGAAGATAGTGCATATGGCTTTTGGGATTATGCCTTTTAAAATAAAACAACACTTTTCTTGAAAATGCTTCTTTTAACTTCTTTTTGAAAATAGTTCTTCAAGAACTTTCATCTGATTTGGTAAACCATCGCTCTGATACCAAGTGAAACACGCCACCTTCGTTAAGGTCACTCACAAAGGGAATGCTTTAATTTCGATGGAGCATTATAAGTAAACGACACAGATAATTTTCAAGATAGACATATAAACAGCGGAAATTGAAAATCATTTCAAGCATTGTTTTAAAACCCAACTATTAAATTATTACAATAAAACATCGGTCTTGATTAAAACTACATGTACATAAAGAAGCATAAAATAACAGTAAAACAACATAAATCCCCAAGTTTGGAAATGTAACCAAAGCCATAGCCAAAGATAAGAAGTTCTAAGCCATACATCATAGAATCTCCGGGCTTGGAAAGAGCAACGGTCCAAACTAAGCTGAGCTATTCCCTCTCTGACTACCTAGGGGGGAACAGAAGAAAAGAAGGCGAAAGAAAATGGGTTAGACATAAGTCTGGTAAGTCCAGTGATTATTCAGCATGTAAACAGGTAAAAGGATCATGACATGAATAAACTGTACATAGGACAATGACGTAGAAATAAGATAACATAAGACAAAGAAAGATAAACAAGGCAAGATAAACTAAATATACTATCGCAATCATTTCCATTTCTCTGCACTACTAAATGTTTCAACCATCATCACGTGTTCAAACAAAGTGATCCCTTTTTCGATCGGCTCCTGTTCGCATGCAATTACTACTTGTGTCATTCGGCCCCGCTCGATTGTAGATACCTGTGCTGGTCCCAAAATGGGGTGTATCAATTCCTATGGTGGAAACCCGACACAAATTCAAGATGCACAATGTATACTACTGATGCCTAGTGCCTGCTTTTCCCGCTCCAGAGCACGTGCACGCCCGTACTCCGTCGAGAACTGCACTGCTGCACCACCCACCGCTATTTTGACCGGTTATAATCAGCCCAGTAATCGTGCTCCACCCTGCCTAGTTCAGAGTACGATGATACATCTATGTGGGTTACTGTTGAAACGGGTCCCCTTTACTAGGTTTTGTAGCCAACATGTTATAATGGTTAAGTGTTCTCAGTTTAACCCCACCCATCTACTTGATTAACATTTTGCATTTTGTTAAGTGTTGCCTTAGTTAACTTAACCCTACCATTCTTAGCATGTTTATCTTTAGCTTTAATTCATTCATTAAAGCACCAACCTGTAACAACCCGTATTTTCAATAACCTGTTATAACATAAATCGAGGCAGAATTTAATTTAAAAATCTGAATCAAGGGAAACGGGCTATGCCAGTGCGTTCGTCTCGGAAAAATACGCGAAATAGAGTCCGAGTTTTCGAAAATTGGAGTCCGTATGACCCAGTTAAGGCCCATTGAAGTTTTCAGAAAATTCCTAAGTAAAAACAGATTTAAATTTGAAATTAAAAAACAAGGGTTAGGGCAAACTGGCGCAGGCGGGAAAATTCCCGCCAGGACCCGCATGTCGACAGGCCTGTCGATAGGGTCCCTAGGGTGTCGACAGCCCTGTCGACAGGGGGTAGCCAGGCAGTCTAGCCTGGCGCACCATTTTGATTTGGGCTTGGTCTTGTGGCTTGGTTCTAGAGAATTCCGAAATCTGACGGGCCAAAACTATCCTAAGGTTAATCCTAGGGCTAAAAACACTCTAATCTTCTATAAATAAGCTCCTAATCCTACCCTAAAACCCCATTAATCATTCTAGCAACCAAACTATGTCAAATTGATTTCTCAAATGGCCTCCACTTAAAAACCCTAGCCTCCAATCTCTTCATGAATCATTTCTATGAAAATATGATGTTCATACAAGCATTTCTAAGTTGTATGAATGATCATTAGCTTGCATACATCATCAAGTTGCAAGTTTTATTTGCTAAGCTAGTGTTTTTGGGTGTTTTCTTATTGGAGCTTTGTTTTGGGAGTTTTATGCTTGCATAAAAATGGCTTCTCAATCTTTATTAGGAGATTTGTGTCTTTATAATAGTTGTAAGCCCTCTTACCTTCATTTTAGAAACTCTAAAGTTAATGTGTGATGAAAGTTGGGATTTATGCATGTTTAATAAGTTATGCATACTTATGCGAGTTCACTATGCTATGTTGTGCATGTTTAATAAGTTATGCATGCTTATGCGAGTTCACTATGCTATGTTATGCATGTTTAATAAGTTATGCATGCTTATGCGAGTTCACTATGCTATGTTATGCATGTTTAATAAGTTATGCATGCTTATGCGAGTTCACTATGCTATGTTACACATGTTTGATAAGTTATGCATGCTTATGCGAGTTCACTATGCTATGTTACACATGTTTGATAAGTTATGCATGTTTATGCAAGTTAACTATGCCATGATTTGCAAGTTTAACAAGTTATGCATGTTTATGCAAGTTTACTACACTAAGTTATGCAAGTCTAACATGTTATGCATGTTTATTATGATTTATCATGTATGTTGTGCCAAGTTCCCTCTTTCTATCCTTTATGCGTTATGACGAATATGTAAGCGATAGAATAACGTTGGGGGGGGGGGTTTGGGGAAAAACTTAAATTTATAAAAATATAAGATTGGGAATTTACCTATTAAGTTAGGTCTACCCCTTGGGAATTTACCTATTAAGTTAGGTCTACCCAAGTATTTGTTAAACTTGTAATTGTGTTTGAAAATAAAGTGGACATGACACTTAGAAAACATAAGTGTGGCCAACTCGAGGTTGGGTTGAGTTTGTAGCGTAATTCTACCCGGAACCGACCGGCTTAACTAGTGGCTACAAACAATAGGACCCAATGTGAGAAGTTGGTCATGTGGTGCCAAAACCCGAGGTTAGACTAAGTTGTGGTGTAAACCTACCCGGACCCGCCCGGCCTAACTAGTAACCACAACAAGGTCTAATGTGAGAGGTTAAGGTGCATTAAGTTAATTAGTGCCTCATGATTAGGGTTAAGTCAGGGTCCACTAATACTTAACCAATTTGGGGATTCGAGGGATTGGAATGGGGTTAAGTTGTGAACTGTCGGTTACGCTTAACCAATTAATCCATGATTAGTGAATGGTTAAATCACACTTAACCCTCTTAGGAAACCCTAGCAACGTGGTCTGTTCTAACAGTAATCCCAGTTTGGTATCATTCACAACCCTAGAAGCTAGGCTAGGGCGGGGCACGATTACTGGACGGATGTAAGCGACCAAAAGGCGATGGCTGAGTGGTACAGCGGTGCGGGTCCAGGCGGGCTACGGACGTGCACGTAGTCCGGTGTTGGACAAACTCGAGGCACGGGTACCAGTAGATTAGGGCTGTGCATTATTGCTTCAGTGTCTGGGGTTGACACCCGAGGGCTTGATACACCCAAAGGTGGACCCAGCACAGTCTAACTACAACCATATGTGGGCCATATGGACACCAACACTTGACGTGTTAGGTTTATAGGGAGCCGATCGACTAGACCGTTGGGCTGGGCCTTGTATTAAGGTCACCTCATGTTATTGGGCCAAAGTTTGGGCTGAGGGATCAATACCTGTTATGTTAGTTGCTAGTACACTATGGTGCAAAGTTTAATCTTCTCTATGTGATGACACCTTTATCTATTGCCAGTATGTTCATCTCAGTTTCCATCATGATGTTAACTTTATTAATTTATAGACTGATTGTAGTAGGGCTTACCAGTCTTTTTGACTGACCTGTTTTCTTTCGCTTCTTTTCTTCCGTTCCCCCCCCCCCAGGTTCTCAGGGAGGGAATAGTGGTG
This sequence comes from Allium sativum, assembly GCA_030737875.1. NCBI lineage: Eukaryota > Viridiplantae > Streptophyta > Magnoliopsida > Asparagales > Amaryllidaceae > Allium > Allium sativum. The sequence goes on from CM060919.1 coordinate 851,978,888, forward strand.
CTTAGCTTGGATCGCTTGCTTGTTTGCTGGATAGCTCATGTATGACTGGACATTGAGCTCGCTATGGTTTATCATCTTTATTTTGGGGATAGCACTATGTATTTCAGTATTTCTGTTATGATGTACTAGACATGTTTATTTTGGCAGTTGACTTTATGATGTACTAAACTTGTTTTGAGATGGTTTGAGATATTCCGCTGTTTTATTCTCACTTACTATGATATATATATTTATATTTACGTTCCTGTTCTGCCTTGATATATCATTATGCATGCTTACCCAGTTCTAACACTCCCCAGAAGCTAGTGCCCCCGAAAGAGTGACCCTAGCGGAGGTGGGGTGTTACAAATTTGGTATCAGAGCATATGGTTTACAAGAAAGAACAAAAAGTTTTTAAAAGACTTTTGAAAAACTATTTTCAAAACAAGTATAAAGTATTTTCCAAAAGGAAAAGTCTAGTATTTTAAAAGGCTATTCCCCAAAAAGCCATTAGCGTTATCCTTCGTTCCCTTGACCTAATCTTATCTTATCTTTCGTTTCAGTATGGCTGAGAATCTTGCCATCCCAGATGGAGTAAACGTACCACTCTGGTATAGGAGACTTCTAGACGCTAGGGCGGCAGCTGGCCCCGCAAATCCTACTCCCACTCCTCCTCCTGTAATTGAGAATCCTCTTCCTAATGTCCCTCCTCCGGTGGTCCCTGTTCCTCCTCCTCCAGTTGCTGAGGCTCCTCTTCCTCCTCCTCCCCCTCAGCATCCTCAGGTTGAGTTCACGAAGGTTTGTAAAGACTTCAAGGCGATGGGAGGCAAGAATTTCCTAGGCACGGAATCTTTTGTTGAAGCTAGGAATTGGCTGAAAGACACGGAGGACTTGTTTGCTATCTTTAGGATTGATGACGAGAGGAAGATCTTATTGACAGTGTGGCTTTTGAAGGACGAAGCAGCCTATTGGTGGGAGGTCACCAATGGGACAAGGCCCGTCGAGACTTGGCCCGATTTGAGGGCTAGATTTGTGGCCAAGTTCCTATCCTCTGCTGAGGCGAATTTACAGATGGAGAAGTTCATTGCATTAAAGCAAGATGATATGTCGGTCAAGGAGTATGTGAACAAGTTTAATCAGCTGGCCCGTTTTGGTATGGATATGGTAAACACTCCTGAGAAGAAGGCTCTCCGATTTGCTAGGGGGTTGAATGAGCCGCTGCAGGGTTTAGCGATGTCGCATATTCCGCATGGGGATACTTTTGAAAGTTTGGTCGATATGGCTCTGCTTCAGGGTGATGGAAAGAAGGAGGTCAAGTCGGGTGATACCCAAGCAAAGAAGACTGATTCTCAGAGTAAAGGCAATCAAGGTGGTCAAAGCAGTCAGGGGAATCAGAGCAAGAACAAGAAGGGGAACAACAACAAAGGCAAGGGAAAGTGCAATTACTGTGGTATACCTGGACACTTTGCTAAGGATTGTAGGAAGAAGAAAAGGAAGCTTAGTAGTGGATGTTTTTCCTGTGGTGAGACTGGACACTTCAGCAAGGAATGCCCGAAGAAGAAAGGGCAGAGTCAGACTCAACGCACAGGATCATCTGGAGGGCAAGTGCATGCTCTCAACACCACTCCAGTTCCCGAACGAGGTATTGTTTCTGTTGAGAACCTTGTTTATGTTTCCGATCTTCCAGTTCGTACCTTATTTGATTCTGGTGCATCACATAGCTTTATTTCATCTGATCTTGTTGATAGCTTGCACCTTAGTACTAGCTTAGTGGATGATCCCGTTTGTGTTTCGAATCCCATTGGGGGTTCTGCTCATCTATCTATGATATGTGAGGATCTGAGGATCTCTATACTCAGTGTAGAGTTCTTGTGTAGTGCGTATGTTCTTGGTTTCAGGGGTTACGGATTGATTTTGGGCATGGATTGGCTGTCTAGACATGGAGCCATTCTTGATTGTGAGCATAGGGTTGTGAGGCTTGTGACTCGCCTTGGCAACACCTTAGAGATTTCATGCAATCCGAAGGATCCCGTCATGTTGTGCTATCTTGAATCTCTCGATTCGTCAGAGGAAACCCTTCAGTCTGTAAGGGTGGTCCGAGATTATCCAGATGTTTTTGAAGAAGTTAAGGGGTTGCCCCCTAAACGAGAGATTGATTTTCGCATTTATCTGGTGGATAATGCTAAGCCTGTTTCTTTGCCCGTTCGGCACATGGCTCCGCGTGAGAGACGGGAGCTCAGCAAGCAAGTAAAGGAGTTGCTTGAGAAGAACTTCATCAGACGAAGTATATCCGAATGGGGAGCGCCTGTGGTGTTTGCTACTAAGGCAGATGGTTCTCTTCGACTTTGTGTGGACTATCGAGAGTTGAATAAGCTGACTAAGAAGAACAGACACCCATTACCGAGGATTGATGATCTTTTTGACCAGCTTGTCGGTGCTTCTGTTTTCTCTTAGCTTGATCTTGCTACCGTATTTCATCAGCTCAGAGTGGCTGAAGATAGTATAGACAAGACTGCATTCAGAACTCCAGATGGATTCTTTGAATGGCTTGTTATGCCGTTCGGCTTGACGAATGCACCCGCGTATTTCGTGGACTTGATGAGTAGGGTGTTTCGGGAGTTCTTGAATAAGTTTGTCGTGGTCTTCGTAGATGATATTTTGGTCTTCTCCAAGGATGAAGAAGAGCACGCGAGGCCTCTTATAGAGGTGATGGATACGCTTAGAGCACATCAGTTAAAGGCCAAGTTCTCCAAGTGTCACTTTTGGAGAAGGGAAGTTCGGTTCCTTGGGCATATAGTATCTAAGCAAGGCTTGGCGGTGGATCCCGCTAAAGTAGTCGCTGTGCAGGATTGGAAGACTCCAAGGAATGCAACCGAAGTGAGAAGTTTCCTAGGTCTTGCGGGTTTTTACCGGAAGTTCATCAAGGACTTCGCGAAGATATCCGCTCCTCTTACTAAGTTGACGAAGAAGAACTTAGTTTTTGCTTGGGATATGGATTGTGAGCTTGCTTTTCAGAGACTCAAGAGAGCCCTTACCTCAGCACCAGTTCTAGCTTTACCCGATGGTGGTAAGATATTTACCGTGTACACTGATGCTTGTGGCACGGGATTGGGCGCCGTTCTGATGCAAGAAGGCAGAGTTATATGTTTTGGTGGTAGGCAACTTAAGGTGCATGAGAAGAATTATCCCACTCATGATCTAGAGCTGGCAGCGATAGTATATGCACTCAAGGCTTGGCGTCATTATCTTCTAGGAGAGAGATTTGAGCTGTATACTGATCATAAGTCTTTGAAGTATCTCTTTTCGCAGAAGGATTTGAACTTGAGGCAGCAAAGGTGGATGGAATTCTTGGCGTCCTACGATTTTGATATAGCCTATACCCCTGGCAAGGGGAATGTTGTAGCGGATGCGTTGAGTAGAAAAAGGTTGACACTAAGTCCTCTATTTGTTGAGATGAAGAATTTAGAGTTCTTGGCAACCTTTGATTTCTCTTTGGCGGTTGAGTCGATGACCGGTTCTTTAGCATCTCTTGAGCTCAGGCCTACCCTTCTGGATCAAGTTGGGGCTTCGCAGAAGGAAGACCCTCAGATAATTGAGATCATGGATAAGCTGATTCGAGGAGAGACGTCTAGTCACCTCGCTCGATATTCTGTAGATGACAAGGGTTGGCTGAGGAGAGATGGAAGGTTATGTGTCCCCAGGGTAGAAGATTTAGTAAGGAAAGTTCTGGAGGAAGCACATCGCTCTAAGTTGACTATACATCCAGGCGGGGATAAGATGTACCAAGATATGAGGCGTATTTTCTTTTGGCCTGGGATGAAGAAGGATGTGGCGGAGTTTGTCTCTAGATGTGTCATTTGCCAGCAAGTTAAGGCCGAGTCGAAGAAGCCCGGTGGGCTATTGCATCCTCTAGAGGTCCCGCTATGGAAGTGGGAGAGTATCTCCATGGACTTTATTGATGGGCTTCCAAGGTCAAGGAAAGGGAATACAAGCATATGGGTCATTGTGGATAGACTTACGAAGAGTGCTCATTTTATTCCGGTGAAAAGCAAGAGGACCGCATCTTGGCTAGCGTCCGTATATCTTCGTGAGATTGTGAGACTTCATGGAGTCCCTTCTAGTATTGTCAGTGACCGCGACCCAATCTTTACAAGTCAGTTCTGGAATAGCTTGCAGGAAGCTTTGGGCACGAGATTGAATCTGAGTACTGCTTATCACCCACAGACGGACGGTCAGACAGAAAGGGTGAATAGGGTACTTAAGGACTTGTTGAGGCTTTGCATTCTAGATTTTGGTGGTACTTGGGAAGACCATCTTCCACTTGTTGAGTTTGCATATAATAACAGTTATCAGGCAAGCATAGGGATGGCACCATTTGAGGCTTTATATGGGAGGCCGTGCAAGTCACCTACATGTTGGTGGGAGACTACAGATAAGCTTATACTTGGGCCCGACATGATTAGAGATACATCCGAGAAGGTCGAGTTGATCAGAAGACGGATGAAGGCGGCCCAAGACAGACAGAAATCTTATGCTGATAGGCGAAGGACTGATTTGGAGTTTGATGTAGGGGATATGGTTTTCGTGAAGGTATCTCCTTTGCGGAATGTGGTCCGATTTGGAGCAGTCGGGAAGTTAGCCCCGAGATTTGTTGGACCATTCCCCATTGTTGAGAGGATCGGGCAGATGGCTTACAGAGTGAAGTTGCCCGAGAAGCTTGCCGGAGTACACGATGTTTTTCATGTCTCGCATCTCCGGAAGTGTTTGCATAAATCAGCAGAGATTGTGGAGCCAAGTGTTTTGGAAGATGTGGAAGTGGAGAAAGAGGCTACCTTGAGGAGAGCTCCGATTCGTATCTTGGAGACAGAGACCAAGAAGCTAAGGAATCGTGAGGTCAAGTTGGTGAAGGTTCAATGGGGTGAAGCCGAAGAAGACGCAACTTGGGAAACCGAGGAGAAGATGCGTGGGCTTTATCCATTCCTTTTTGAGGGTACACTCTCAATCTCTTTCCTTTGTTAGCATATCTTTCTCTTTGCTATCCATGTTTATCTAGTTTATCGTGTCTATCTTATCATGAGGACCTTAGGTAGAATCCTTTGGATGAAACATGTGTTTGAGACATGTTATGTTTGATGGTTGCAAGTGGTTGCAAGTGTTTGCAAGTGGTTACTCGTGGATGCATGATACACATTAGGCACTAGATTGGCTCACACACTCCTCATATTGCATGTGCATGAGTGTTTATGCTTATTCTTGGAGGAAATTCGTATGCTATCACATGGATGTTGCATATGGATGTATGATTGAGCACGCATGTAGATATTATACATTATGTTAGGGATTTGCATACATATGGGTACATTTCACTAACATATTTTGCATTGATCCTTGCATTAGGTAAGTACATATACACACACCTTTGCATATGTTCATCTAGCATTTAGAATCTTTTAAGGACAATGGTTGCTCGTGGATGATGTTTTGAGTAGATGGATGATTGGATGGTAGGATACGTTCTTCCTAACTTGAAGATTTCGGGGACGAAATCCTTTAAGGAGGGGAGAATGTAACAAGCCGTATTTTCAATAACCTGTTATAACATAAATCGAGGCAGAATTTAATTTAAAAATCTGAATCAAGGGAAACGGGCTATGCCAGTGCGTTCGTCTCGGAAAAATACGCGAAATAGAGTCCGAGTTTTCGAAAATCGGAGTCCGTATGACCCAGTTAAGGCCCATTGAAGTTTTCAGAAAATTCCTAAGTAAAAACAGATTTAAATTTGAAATTAAAAAACAAGGGTTAGGGCAAACTGGCGCAGGCGGGAAAATTCCCGCCAGGACCCGCATGTCGACAGGCCTGTCGACAGGGTCCCTAGGGTGTCGACAGCCCTGTCGACAGGGGGTAGCCAGGCAGTCTAGCCTGGCGCACCATTTTGATTTGGGCTTGGTCTTGTGGCTTGGTTCTAGAGAATTCCGAAATCTGACGGGCCAAAACTATCCTAGGGTTAATCCTAGGGCTAAAAACACTCTAATCTTCTATAAATAAGCTCCTAATCCTACCCTAAAACCCCATTAATCATTCTAGCAACCAAACTATGTCAAATTGATTTCTCAAATGGCCTCCACTTAAAAACCCTAGCCTCCAATCTCTTCATGAATCATTTCTATGAAAATATGATGTTCATACAAGCATTTCTAAGTTGTATGAATGATCATTAGCTTGCATACATCATCAAGTTGCAAGTTTTATTTGCTAAGCTAGTGTTTTTGGGTGTTTTCTTATTGGAGCTTTGTTTTGGGAGTTTTATGCTTGCATAAAAAGGGCTTCTCAATCTTTATTAGGAGATTTGTGTCTTCATAATAGTTGTAAGCCCTCTTACCTTCATTTTAGAAACTCTAAAGTTAATGTGTGATGAAAGTTGGGATTTATGCATGTTTAATAAGTTATGCATACTTATGCGAGTTCACTATGCTATGTTGTGCATGTTTAATAAGTTATGCATGCTTATGCGAGTTCACTATGCTATGTTATGCATGTTTAATAAGTTATGCATGCTTATGCGAGTTCACTATGCTATGTTATGCATGTTTAATAAGTTATGCATGCTTATGCGAGTTCACTATGCTATGTTACACATGTTTGATAAGTTATGCATGCTTATGCGAGTTCACTATGCTATGTTACACATGTTTGATAAGTTATGCATGTTTATGCAAGTTAACTATGCCATGATTTGCAAGTTTAACAAGTTATGCATGTTTATGCAAGTTTACTACACTAAGTTATGCAAGTCTAACATGTTATGCATGTTTATTATGATTTATCATGTATGTTGTGCCAAGTTCCCTCTTTCTATCCTTTATGCGTTATGACGAATATGTAAGCGATAGAATAACGTTGGGGGGGGGGGGGGGTTTGGGGAAAAACTTAAAATACATAAAAATATAAGATTGGGAATTTACCTATTAAGTTAGGTCTACCCCTTGGGAATTTACCTATTAAGTTAGGTCTACCCAAGTATTTGTTAAACTTGTAATTGTGTTTGAAAATAAAGTGGACATGACACTTAGAAAACATAAGTGTGGCCAACTCGAGGTTGGGTTGAGTTTGTAGCGTAATTCTACCCGGAACCGACCGGCTTAACTAGTGGCTACAAACAATAGGACCCAATGTGAGAAGTTGGTCATGTGGTGCCAAAACCCGAGGTTAGACTAAGTTGTGGTGTAAACCTACCCGGACCCGCCCGGCCTAACTAGTAACCACAACAAGGTCTAATGTGAGAGGTTAAGGTGCATTAAGTTAATTAGTGCCTCATGATTAGGGTTAAGTCAGGGTCCACTAATACTTAACCAATTTGGGGATTCGAGGGATTGGAATGGGGTTAAGTTGTGAACTGTCGGTTACGCTTAACCAATTAATCCATGATTAGTGAAGGGTTAAATCACACTTAACCCTCTTAGGAAACCCTAGCAACGTGGTCTGTTCTAACAGTAATCCCAGTTTGGTATCATTCACAACCCTAGAAGCTAGGCTAGGGCGGGGCACGATTACTGGACGGATGTAAGCGACCAAAAGGCGATGGCTGAGTGGTACAGCGGTGCGGGTCCAGGCGGGCTACGGACGTGCACGTAGTCCGGCGTTGGACAAACTCGAGGCACGGGTACCAGTAGATTAGTGCTGTGCATTATTGCTTCAGTGTCTGGGGTTGACACCCGAGGGCTTGATACACCCAAAGGTGGACCCAGCACAGTCTAACTACAACCATATGTGGGCCATATGGACACCAACACTTGACGTGTTAGGTTTATAGGGAGCCGATCGACTAGACCGTTGGGCTGGGCCTTGTATTAAGGTCACCTCATGTTATTGGGCCAAAGTTTGGGCTGAGGGATCAATACCTGTTATGTTAGTTGCTAGTACACTATGGTGCAAAGTTTAATCTTCTCTATGTGATGACACCTTTATCTATTGCCAGTATGTTCATCTCAGTTTCCATCATGATGTTAACTTTATTAGTTTATAGACTGATCGTAGTAGGGCTTACCAGTCTTTTTGACTGACCTGTTTTCTTTCGCTTCTTTTCTTCCGTTCCCCCCCCCCCAGGTTCTCAGGGAGGGAATAGTGGTGCTTAGCTTGGATCGCTTGCTTGTTTGCTGGATAGCTCATGTATGACTGGACATTGAGCTCGCTATGGTTTATCATCTTTATTTTGGGGATAGCACTATGTATTTCAGTATTTCTGTTATGATGTACTAGACATGTTTATTTTGGCAGTTGACTTTATGATGTACTAAACTTGTTTTGAGATGGTTTGAGATATTCCGCTGTTTTATTCTCACTTACTCTGATATATATATTTATATTTACGTTCCTGTTCTGCCTTGATATATCATTATGCATGCTTACCCAGTTCTAACACTCCCCAGAAGCTAGTGCCCCCGAAAGAGTGACCCTAGCGGAGGTGGGGTGTTACACAACCTCTCACATTAGACTTATATTGTTGCGGTCGCTGGATGTGCCGGGCGGTTCCAGGAAGCCTTATACCGTAACTCATTCTAACCTCGAGTTTACTTAGGCTTGATGCACTTACTTCTCACATTAAACCTGTTGTTGCGGTTGCTGGATTGTGCCGGGCGGTTCCGGGCAGTCTTATACCACAACTCAGTCTAACCTCGGGTTAGGCACGTTCATATTTTCCAAAATTTATGTATTTACCGATTCATGTTTATATGTAAATTACCCACCAATATTGTTATTCAAGTCATGTCCCAATTTTATCCCCTAAAGTATGTCCATCATTTTCGGTATACAAATTACACCATTTCATGTTACTAGTCATTTACATGACTATGAGCCGTCTTATGCCAATAATTTATAATTTAGTATCTTTCCCCAACGTATCCCCCGTTATTCGTTTGCATAAATTTCATAGAACGTTGTACTCGCAAATTTGCCTAACTCATAAACAAAAAGGAAAAAGCAAAAGGAGCGTATAACATTCCAATGGCATAAAACAGTATAAACCAACCAAGCATGTTTGATATAAATTTGGCATAGAACTACCAAAATTTAATTAAGCATGAAAAGGTGAGCTTGCAATTGAGTTGGATCAAATTAACATAACCTAAACATGTGAGCATGTAGATCTTGCCATATAAGCATAGATTAACTTATGAACTTGCATATGACATAACATAGAAGAATCACAAAATTTATGTACAACATGATAGGTCCATTACCAAATTAACATGTAACATGATAGGTTCATCACCAAATTAACATACAATATGATAGGTTCATCACCAAATTAACATACAACATGATAGACTCGTCACCAAATTAACATACAACATGATAGGTTCATTACCAAATTAACATACAACATGATAGGTGTCATAGGCTTAAGCAATCCAGGTTTAACAAAAGGATAGGCACAAATTTACATTAGGCGTTGTTCTAAATCCAGTTATTATAGTCATGATTATATTAGACATTTAGATCTAAATGATAACTAGACATACAAAAAGAGAACAAGTCTTTTGTTTTGGGATCTGTATTCTGAAACTGAAAAGCTATCCTTTGTGTTGAATTTTCTAATTTGTATTAGGTTTAGAGCATGATTCCAGTTTAGGGAGAAATGGAGGCTATGCTAGGTTGACCATGGACAGCATGACGGCTTCTTAGAGTAAGGTTATGAGGTTTAGGGTTGAGGTTTAGGTTGCTTATATAGAAGTTTAGGTTAGTGTGAGTCGTTAGATCAACCTAGGGGTAATCAAAGCCATCCAAACCTAAGACAACCAACCAGAACATGACACATATGCCCTAATGACCCAGAAAATCGTCACTGTTCGGTCAGGTGGCAGGGGTTGACCCCATAGAGGGGATAAGTCAGATTTCTTTGAAACAAGAAATATTTGAATCTGTTCGAAAATATCTTTCCAACGAATGTGAAAAATCTAGATTTCATAACGGGAATAAAAAGTTATGTCCAAATCAAATTTAGAAATAGTCGTTGTAGAATCGTATATAAGCCATAATGGTTTATTTAAAATAACTAGAGATTAGTTACGAATTTGGGCCAGGTTCTTTTGAGGCGTAGATATAATTTAATTTTTAAAATTTTACTGTAATTTTTAATTAATTAAATACACAACTTTTTATTTAGAGTATTTTGCACCCTATATCAATATTTTGGGGTTTCATAATATAAGTTAAACTACCAGTATTATTATATTTTTGGGACCGTGGCACATCGCTGGACACGACCGTATTTTTATTTTTGTTAATAGTGATTCATCCAAAGTGTATTCATGCAAACGATCTTTGTTGCTTCCATAATACCATGATTCTTCTGACTTGGAGAGGACAATTCGTCCAGTTTTCAAGCGGTTCTAGTTTCAACAATGAATCCGACTCCAACTTTTGACCATCAGTAGCATGACCAATATCACCTTAACAATATCATTCAAGACATCAATACTTTCATTGACCACACCAAGAATAAATTATTCGTTGTTATATCTAGGTATGGTCGATGTAGAATCATACATTTACACTTTGTACAATATTCAATCTGTCCAATAAAGCAGCAGTTTACCATCACAAATATGAGTTTGCTCAATACTAGGACATGCCTAATTCTGGAACAAATCATACTGCCACTGTATAAAAATCAATACAATATACAAGCTACCTTATCTTTTCTGTAACAATACAAGCCTAAGGTCCTTGCCTTGAAAGCATCATACACTGTGCGTTCAACATTCCTTGTATCGTGTGTGTGAAGCCATCAAAGTCGTGCTTGCCAAGCAGTTAGAAACCGTGACTGCCAAACAACGTTTCCGCCAATCAATCTTGTTTTCGTGCCTACCAAACCATCCCACTTCCATGCAACCCAAGCTGCCTTCACCTTTATATATCATCTCTCCTAGCAAATAACGAAAAAGGTTCCACTTCCTAAAATTTGTTAAAAATCAAATCTTTAACCAAATTAGGTAATTTCACCTTCATTAGGATGCTCTCGGAGCAGACTGCCATTTCAAACAAGTTGCGTATAACTCAATCGAATTTCTGGAACCTCAAAAATAAGTCAGCGAGGTAGGGTTGGCGCGCAAGAGAACTAGAGATAATCGGACGGGGGACTGAGGAGCAGCGAACGAAATGGGCTGTCGCGATTGGAAGGGGGTCTCGATTTCTTCTGGTGAGCCGCGAGTTGAGGGTTATGGGAGTGGTGACAAGCTCAGGAAAAGGAGAGAATAGTGGAGAGTTGTTTGGTCTTAGATCAAAAGGCATCGCATTTTTCTTTACTAGGTGCGTATGGGTTGAGTTTTGAGGCTCCAACGCAGCCTATAGGAGGAGCTGTTTTAACTAGATAAAGAAACAAGTTCACAAAGCAATTCATGAGAAAGACCCATGTTAATTAAGGATAGCTAATAAATCGTTAATGATGGGCATGGTGACTTTCGTGAAGTGTTGAAAGGTTGGGAGGGGATTAAAGCTCAGAAAATGGTGAAGAGTTGTAAACGGGGAGTTGCGATTTATGATTGAGGGGAAGGAGAAATAAAACTGTTAAATAAGGTAATTCTTTATAAAAATAACCGCAATTAGTGAATTAAAATATCATGTAATTATCGTGTATGCTCCATTAAAGGTTGGACGAGAAGAAAACCAAAGTGAGTAGTTCGAACAGAAATATTATTAATTGGGATAAAAATATAAACCGTAGTTTAGTTCAAATTATAATTTAATTATTAAACTGGCAGTTAATTTAATAGTATAAACTAAAATATGGATAACTATTTCATTCGTGAACGGAATCGGACCATACCGGTCATCTTGGAATCACGACGACATGATTTATACTATGGAACTAGCGTAGTTGAAACAGAGCTATCAGAATTTCGTGATAAAAGCAAATGCATGTCTGAGTGTGAACGAAATAGAAGCAGGATGGTCAACTGCAGAACCGCGGTGAGTAAACTCACTAACGCTGCTTTGTTTATATTTTTTTTAATTTTATTTTATACTGTGAAATGGTTGATTGGTTGAATAGTTGGTAAAATTGGTTGAAATGGTTGATAGGATTACATCGTTGATCGATTATTAGTTCTGACATTTAACACTGATGTGAAATAATATTATTGATGTTGATTAACATTTGTGGATGCAGGGAAACGGGTTGGAGGGACCGAACTTGGTTCCTCAATATTTATATTACTGTTTTTCCTTGATTTTGATGGGTGGTGTGATATATAAAGTTACTGATTGACTTTGTTGTGTTTGAGCTACCCTGGCCCTAGAATTTTAGTATTTAAGTACCATAACACATTTTCAAATGTTGAAAAACAATTTAAGATTTTAAAAAGGGAAATCATTTCCAACATAGAAATTGAATTTCAAATACATTTAAGAATAGAACTTGTTTTACTGAATAAAACGAGCAATAAAATTATAAACGATATTTATGCAGGATTAATATTCTTTTGGAATCATTATTTTATAGGCGAAGGTAGAATCGCCATAAGGTTTTAAAAGGGAATTTTAAATTTAAAAATCTGTTTTTAACAGATAAATGAAGAATATTAATTTATAAATGACATTTATGAATTCGGTAAAAATATTACTTTGGAATAATTGAAATATAAATTCAAGTTTGAATTTATAAAGAAAATGGAAACGGGTTGGAACCGATATTTGTAGTTGGATTGAACTTAGTAGATATAAAGGGAATCGCAAATGAGATTTTATAATGTTAGAGTAAAAATGAGATTTTTCTGAGTAGTTCTAGATATACGTTATAAATGGAAATTTGATTTGAAAAGTTATTCACAAGTTCAAATCAAACGGATTTGTTTGGATATGAAAGAAATATATTCACGATTTAAGTAAATAATGGTATAAAGGAAATATTTTGCATATAAAGGAAATTTAGATGAACCCAAACTGGAAATTTGGTAAAAAGGAAAATGGTAATCGTTTCAAAAGTAACGATGAGTTTTAGTTTAAAATTCAGAATGTTAATCGAATATAGATTATTCGAATGAGAGTTGTTCATTGGAATTCGATTATATCGAAATTGAGGAAGTAGTTATTTTACTTTCCGTTTGAATCAAATTTAATAATTAATTATTTATTTACTTATTGATTTATTAAATTGAATTAAATAAATACAAGTTGTATTTTTGTAAACTAAATATTTTAAATAGCGATTTTAAATGCTGCCGTTATAATAAATGTTTTGGTAGATCTAAATAGCAAATTTTAGCGATGCCGTTATAATAACTGTTTTAATAGTGATCTTAACGCTATTGTTATAATAAGTGTTCTATAATTCTAGACAGCGATTGTAACGCTGTTGTTAAAGGTAATGTTTTATAAATCAAATATTTGGGAACAACGATTATAACGCTACCGTTATAATCAATATTTTTTCGTAAAGGGAGTGAATTCTTAGATTGAATCCGAGAGTCGCGTAAGCGATGTTTGGTTTAAAGTCGTGAGCTTTGACTATTTCAATGTTGAGAATGTTGTTCAATTAAGGTCTGAGAGGTAATTATACCCCAACTTAGTTGACTTCATGATCGATGGAGGAATGGTTAAGGTTCGATGGTGAAACTTGGTTAGAGATATGGTTAGCTAATAAATGATTAGTGGTTGGAGTTGTTATAACGAAGTTTTATAACATCACGTTAATTTAAAAGGATCTGAAATGTTTTTCCTCAAATAAAAAGAGGAATTAAGAAAAATGGGATTGGAAATGATAATATAATAAGGAATTGATTTAAAGGGGCCAATGTTGATTGATGAATGATCGATCGAATTCCTACCTGGAAATAAGATCATTGGTTGCATACTTATTTTTCTTTGATAGTTAAATCACCGACTATCAAAGTTTTGACCATTTTTCCATCGTCAATATGGAGAGACCGGGATCAGATCCAGTATCTGAAAACCACTCTGTATGGGCATTAGCGTTGCAATCGAATATAATGAAGAAAAGTGAAGACCGAGTTATGTAAGGGCTATCCTGTGTACGGGATAGTGTCTTCGGTTTGTCCAGTCCCTGGATAACTTGAATGGACGAATGTCTGACAGAGTTTATCTAACGGATCACGTAAGTTGATCTCTTTAAACGTACTTACGTTTGGTGGCGGAGGAATTCGTTTCTCTTAACTTTATACCCATGGTATTTTTGAGGAAATCAATTTGTGTTTTGGCGGGTATGACGATGTGGCATTCAAGGTGAATTGTAACAACCCGTATTTTCAATAACCTGTAATAATGAAAATTGAGGCAGAATTTAATTCTAAAATCTGAATCAAGAGAAACGGGCTATGCCATTGCGTTCGTCTCGGAAAAATACGCGTAATAGAGTCCGAGTTTTCGAAAATCGGAGTCCGTATGACCCAGTTAAGGCCCATGGAAGTTTTCAGAAATTTCCATAATTAAAACAGATTTAAATTTAAATTAAAATCAAGAATTGGGCCAGCTGGGCCAAGGCGGGAAAAATCCCGCCATGGACCCCATGTCGACAGGCCTGTCGACAGGGGTCTTGGCATGTCGACTGCCCTGTCGACAGCCCTGTCGACAGGGGGTGCCCAGGCAGTCTAGCCTGGTGCACCATTTCTGATTTGGGCTTGATTGGGTGGCTTGGTTCTAGAGAGTTCCGAGATCTGACGGGCCAAAACTATCCTAGGGTTAATCCTAGGGCTAAAAACACTCTAATCTTCTATAAATATACCCCTAATCCTACCCTAAAGCCTCATTAATCATTCTAGCAACAAAACTATGCCAAAATCCAAACTCTCATGGCCTCCACCCTCTTCATACAACTCCTAATTTAATTCCTAAGTGATTCTCCATGCATACAAGCATATTTAGGCTTGTATGATCCTCCTTAGCTTGCATTAAAGGCTTGTTTTTCTATTGGCATCATAAAGGAGGAGTCTTGATCAAGTTTGCTTGCATTTGGGGGTTTTAATTAGTTGCATAAGGGGTTTCTTGCATTTGTTATACTCGTTTGAGTCCGCATAAGCATTGTAAGCCCTCTTACCTTCATTTTAGAAACTCTAAAGTTAATTTGTGATGAAAATTGGGATTTATGCATGTTTGATAAGTGATGCATGTTTATGCGAGTTTGCTAAGCTATGATTTGCAAGTTTATTTGAGTATGCATGTTTATGCGAGTTTGCTAAGCTATGATTTGTAAGTTTATTTGAGTATGCATGTTTATGCAAGTTTGCTAAGCCATGATTTGTATGATTATTGAGTTATGCATGTATACTAAGCCTTGATTTGCAAGTTTAACAAGTTATGCATGTTTATGCAAGTTTACTAAGCCTTGATTTGCAAGTTTAACAAGTTATGCATGTTTATGCAAGTTTACTAAGCTTTGATTTGCAAGTTTAACAAGTTATGCATGTTTATGCATGTTTGCTAAATCATGATTTACAAGTTAATTGAGTTATGCATGTTTATGCATGTTTGCTAAGCCATGATTTGCAAGTTAAATAGGTTATGCATGTTCATGCAAGTTCATTATGCCATGTTATGCATGTTTAATAAGCTATGCATGTTTATGCAAGTTCAAATTGACAAGTTGTGCATGTTTGACAAGTTGTGCATGCTTATGCAAGTTCAAAATGACAAGTTGTGCATGTTTGACAAGTTGTGCATGCTTATGCGAGTTTAAAATGACAAGTTGTGCATGTTTGACAAGTTATGCATGTTTATGGTAATATGCAAGTTCACTATGCTAAGTTATGCAAGTTTAACCATGTTATGCATGTTTATGGCAATATGCAAGTTCACTATGCTAAGTTGTACAAGTCTAACATGTTATGCAAGATTGTTGTGCAAGTTTATCATGTATGTTGTGCCAAGGCCCCTCTTCCTATCCTTTATGCGTTATCACGAATATGTAAGCGATAGAATGACGTTGGGGGTTTGGGTAAACTTAAAATACATGAAAATATAAGATTGGGAATTTACCTATTAAGTTAGGTCTACCCCTTGGGAATTTACCTATTAAGTTAGGTCTACCCAAGTATTTGTTGACTTGTAATTATGTTTTGAAATAAAGTGGACATGACACTTAGAAAACATAAGTGTGGCCAACTCGAGGTTGGGTTGAGTTTGTAGCGTAATCCTACCCGGAACCGACCGGCTTAACTAGTGGCTACAAACAATAGGACCCAATGTGAGAAGTTGGTCATGGGGTGCCAAGACCCGAGGTTAGACCAAGTTGTGGTGTAAAGCTACCCGGACCCGCCCGGCCTAACTAGTAACCACAACAAGGTCTAATGTGAGAGGTTAAGGTGCGTTAAATTAATTAATGCCTCATGATTAGGGTTAAGTCAGGGTCCACTAATACTTAACCAATTTGGGGATTCGAGGGATTAGAATGAGGTTAAGTTGTGAACCGTTGGTTACACTTAGCTAGTTTAATCCATTTGGGAGTTCAAGGGATTAGAATGGGGTTAAGCCACACTTAACCAGTTTAATCCAGGATTAGTGAAGGGTTAAATCACACTTAACCCTCTTAGAAAACCCTGGCAACGTGGTCTGTTCCAACAGTAATCCCAGTTTGGTATCATTCACAACCCTAGAAGCTAGGCTAGGGCGGGGCACGATTACTGGACGGATGTAAGCGACCAAAAGGCGATGGCTGAGTGGTACAGCGGTGCGGGTCCGGCGGGCTACGGACGTGCACGTAGTCCGATGTTGGACAAACTCGAGGCACGGGTACCAGTAGATTAGGGCTGTGCATTATTGCTTAAGTGTCCGGGGTTGACACCCGAGGGCTTGATACACCCAAAGGTGGACCCAGCACAGACTAACTACAACCATATGTGGGCCATATGGACACCAACACTTGACGTGTTAGGTTTATAGGGAGCCGATCGACTAGACCGTTGGGCTGGACCTTATATTAAGGTCACTTCATGTTATTGGGCCAAAGTTTGGGCTAAGGGGATCAATACCTGTTATGTTGGGTTGCTAGTACACCGTGGTGCAAAAACTTAACCTTGTTTTATGCGATGACACCTCTATCTATCTTGTAGTTAATTTACCATGCCAGTATGTTGTTATCTATGATCATCTCAGTTTCCATCATGCTGTTAACTTTATTAGTTTATAGACTGATCGTAGCAGGGCTTACTCAGTCTTTTTGACTGACCTGTTTTCTTTCGCCTCTTTTCTTCCGTTTCCCCCCCCAGGTTCTCAGGGAGGGAATACTAGAGCCTAGCTTGGATTTTAGCTGCTTCCTTGGATAGCTCAAGTATGCTTTGGACTTGAGCCGCTATGGTTTATCACTCTTATTTGGGGATAGTACTTATGTATTTTCAGTTTATCAGATGATGTATTTATCTAGACTTGTAATTTTGGGAAAGTGACATTTTGATGTACCAGACTTGAGTTTTGAAATGGTTTATAAATCTTCCGCTGTTTTATTTACTTACTCTGTTTATTTACATATATGTCATGTCCTGCCTTGCTATATCATTATGCATGTTTACCAATAATGCCCCTCCAAAGCTAGTGCATTCCTTTGCGAGTGACCCTAGTGGAGGATAGGGTGTTACATTTGGTATCAGAGCATATGGTTTACGAGAAGGGATAAAAGGTTTTTAAAACTCTTTGAAAAACTATTTTCAAAACCAAGTATAAAGTATTTTCCAAAGAAAGTCTAGTTATTTTTAAAAGGCTATTCCCCAAAAGCCATTAGCACTATCCTTTGATCCCTCGTTTGAACTCTTTTTCTTTTCGTTTCCAGCATGTCTGATAATCTCATCTTACCCGATTGGTTTCGTCGGTACTTGGAAGCCACAGCACCGGTCCCGGGTGTCCCAAATGTTGTCTTTCCAGTTGAGGCCGCTGTTCCTCCCCCTCCTCCCATAGCTGATGTTCCTCTTCCCCCTCAGCCCCCACAAGAGGATTTTGCAGAAACTTGTAGGAACTTTAAGATGATGGGTGGCAAGAATTTTAGTGGAACCGAGACTATAGTAGAGGCAAGGAATTGGTTGAAAGAGACCGAAGATCTTTTAGCCACCTTTAATATAAGTGACCGCAGGAAGGTTTTATTGGCAGTATGGTTGCTAAAGGAAGAAGCTGCACGTTGGTGGGTAGTCACCACCACTACTAGGCCAATTGAGACTTGGGATGACTTTAGAGGAAGGTTTGGACTAAGATTCTTATCACAAAAGCAAGGGGACATGACTATTAGGGAATACGTAGATAAGTTTAATCAACTGGCTCGGGACGATTTAGACTTGGTTAATACAGCACAGAAGAAGGCCCTACACTTTGCTCTAGGATTAAACGAGCCATTACATGGTTTGGCCATGTCTCATATACCCTTGGGGGCGACTTTCGAGAGTTTGGTGAATATGGCCCTACTTCAAGAAGAAGATAACAATGACAAGGAAGAGGTCAAGGAGAATGAGTCTCAAGGCAAGAGGGTGAATTCCGGGAAACGAGGCAAGAATAACAAAAACCGCAAGGACAAGTCAAAAAAAAGAATAGGAAATGCAACTTCTGTGGTACAGTTGGACATATAGCCAGGGAATGTAGGAAGAAGGAAAAGAGAAAGCGGGGCGAATGCTTCATTTGTGGTGAGTTTGGACATCTCAGCAGGGATTGCCCGAGGAAACAAAGGCAAGGTCAGACTCAGTATGCAGGACTATCTGGAGGGCGAATTCATCCCCTCAACCCCGTTCTTCCAGCTCATGATAGAGGTAGTGTTCCTGTTGAAAATCTTGTTTGCATTTTCTGATTTTTCCCTGTTCGAATTTTGTTTGATTCTGGCACATCGCATAGTTTTATTTCATCCGATCTAGTTGAAAGTTTTGCACCTAAGTACTAGTCTGGTTGATGATCCCGTATGTGTTTCAAATCCAATTGGGGGTTCTGCCCGTTCGTCTGTGGTCTGAGTGGATTTGGAAATTTCTATCTTGAGTATAGAATTCTCATGGGATGTATATAGATTCTCGGTTTCGGGGGATATGGGTTGGTTTTGGGCATGGAATGGTCGTCCTGTTTTGGAGCCATTCTGGGTTTTTGTATATAGGGTTGTGAGGCTCATGACTCGCCTCGGTAATACCCTAAAAATTTCTAGCAACCCCATGGGTCCCGTCATGTTATGTTATCTTGAATCCCTCAACTCGTCTATTGATAGTTTGCAATCTGTGAGGGTGGTCCGAGAATATCCTGATATCTGGGGATAGATTTCCGTATTATCTGGTTGGTAATGCCAAGCCAGTTTCGTGGCCGGTTAGGCACGTGACCTTACGAGGTGAGAGTTAAGAAAGCAAGTCAAGGAGTTGCTTGAGAAGAACTTCTTGAGACGAGGCATTTTTCGAGTAGGGTGCTCCAGTAGTATTCGTTACTGATGTGGACAGTTTGTTTCGCTTGTGTGTTGATTATCGTGAGAGGAATAGATAACCGGTACCAAGGATCAATGATTTGTTTGATCAGCTTGTAGGAGCATCTGTGTTCTTTTGATCTAGCTACCGGATTCCATCAGCTTAGAATGGCTGAGGATGGAATTGACAAGACTGCGTTTAGGACTCTAGATGGATTTTTAGAATGGCTAGTCATGCTATTTGGTTTGACTAATGCACCCGCATATTACGTGAACTTGATGGGTAGGGTGTTTAGGGAGTCCTTGAACAAGTTGTCGTGGTCGTTGTAGACGATATTTTGATCTCCTCAAAAGAATGAGGAAGAACATGCTATACATCTCAAGGAGGAGACGGATACGCTTAGAGCCACCAGTGGAAGGTCAAGTTCTCCAAATGTCACTTTGGAGGAAAGAAGTTGGATTTCTTGGGCACATAGTTCCTAAGTAAGGCTTAGCGGTGGATTCCGATAAAGTGGTTGCGGTTTAAGACCGGAAAACTCTGAGGAGGGCAATTGAAGTAAGAAGCCTCCTCTGTTTGGCTAGTTAGTTAGCATTCCCGGAGCTTAGACTTACTCTTCTGGAACAAGAAGGGGGTTTCACAGGAAAAAAGACCCGCAGTTAGTCAAGAACATGGACCAGTTGATTCGAGGCGAGATGTTAAGTCACCTCGTTAGATATATTATAGATGACAAGGGATGACTAAGGCGCGATAAGAGATTATGTGTTCCTCGAGTGGAAGACTTGGTAAAGAAGGGTCTTGAAGATGCGCATCACTCGAGGAGGTGGCCGAGTTGGTCTCCGGATGCATGTTGTGCCACCAGGTTAAGGCCAAGTCATAGAAGCCCAGTGGGCCATTACCTCTATTGGGGGTTCCGCAAGGGAAGTGTGAAAACATCTCGATAGATTATGTGGATGGAATACCTAGATCAAAGAAAGGGAACACGGGTATGTGGTTCATAATAGGTAGACTCACGAAGAGCGCTCATTTCGGTCTGGTGAAGAGCGAGAGGACTGTATCATGGTTAGCAACGGTTTATCCTCAAGAAGTTGGCCAGTTTTAAAATAGCTTACAGGAAGCCATGGGTAGGCAACGGAATCTAGGTATGGCCTATCACTCACAGGCGGATAGTTCATTTCGATTAAGCATGAGTTATAGAAAATCACGTTTATAAGGGGCAATTGGCAACGTGGATTGGTATTTTCTGCTGCATGGGACACTTTACAGTAAGTAGGCGAGGTCCAGGATTCACTAGTGAATTTTGGAGAGTTGGTATAAAATCATGAGGTTACAGTTGTGTTTAAGAAAGAAGAATAAGTGGAAAAGGGAAGACGAGAGGCAATAATGAAATAAGTTCCAACTCGAGTTTGGGAAATAGGGGTTAGGAAGCCAAGAAATCATGAAGTAAAAGATGGTCAAAGCACAGTGGAGTTAAAGCTCAAGGAAACGTGACTAAGAAGAGTGAAGACTAGATACGCGCATCATATCTCTTTTTAAGAGTGTATCCTTGATCCTTGTTTTCCTGTGGAACTTGCTTGCAAGTTATCTTTTGTATATATCCTCTCGGTCCCATTCTCGATCCTATTTCTGTTGTAAACTCCATAAGGGGGTTAAGACTCATCGGTTAGTACTATATGTCAGAGTTTGAATGGATTTCTTGAAATCCAAAAAGGAGTTTATCTTGCTTATCTTCTAAGCATATCTCTCTGTCCATGTTTATCTAGTTTATCTAGTTTATCATGTTTATCGTGTCATGAGAACCTTAGGTAGAAACCCTTTGGTTGAAACATGTGTTTGAAACATGTTATGCTTGATGGTTGCAAGAGGTTGCAAGTGTTTGCAAGTGGTTACTCGTGGATGCATTATACACATTAGGCACTAGATCGGCTCACACACTCTTCATGTTGCATATGCATGAGTGTTTATGCTCATTTATGGATGAAAATTGTGTGTTATCACATGGATGTTGCATATGGGTGAATGTTATGTGCACTCATATAGATACTATGAATTTAGGAATTTGCATACATATGGATTCATTTCACTGACATACATGTGCATTAAGGAGGTTTACTGTATCAGTAACCGCCTGATTTACATACATATGCATTAAGGAGGTTTACTGTATCAGTAACCGCCTGATTTTTGCATTAGGTAAGTACAAATACACACACCTTTGCATATGTTCATACAGCATTTAGAATCTTGTAGGGACAATGATTGCTCGTGGATGATGCTTTGAGTAGATGGATGATTGGATGGTAGGATACGTTCTTCCTAACTTGAAGATTTCGGGGACGAAATCCTTTAAGGAGGGGAGAATGTAACAACCCGTATTTTCAATAACCTGTAATAATGAAAATTGAGGCAGAATTTAATTCTAAAATCTGAATCAAGAGAAACGGGCTATGCCATTGCGTTCGTCTCGGAAAAATACGCGTAATAGAGTCCGAGTTTTCGAAAATCGGAGTCCGTATGACCCAGTTAAGGCCCATGGAAGTTTTCAGAAATTTCCATAATTAAAACAGATTTAAATTTAAATTAAAATCAAGAATTGGGCCAGCTGGGCCAAGGCGGGAAAAATCCCGCCATGGACCCCATGTCGATAGGCCTGTCGACAGGGGTCTTGGCATGTCGACTGCCCTGTCGACAGCCCTGTCGACAGGGGGTGCCCAGGCAGTCTAGCCTGGTGCACCATTTCTGATTTGGGCTTGATTGGGTGGCTTGGTTCTAGAGAGTTCCGAGATCTGACGGGCCAAAACTATCCTAGGGTTAATCCTAGGGCTAAAAACACTCTAATCTTCTATAAATATACCCCTAATCCTACCCTAAAGCCTCATTAATCATTCTAGCAACAAAACTATGCCAAAATCCAAACTCTCATGGCCTCCACCCTCTTCATACAACTCCTAATTTAATTCCTAAGTGATTCTCCATGCATACAAGCATATTTAGGCTTGTATGATCCTCCTTAGCTTGCATTAAAGGCTTGTTTTTCTATTGGCATCATAAAGGAGGAGTCTTGATCAAGTTTGCTTGCATTTGGGGGTTTTAATTAGTTGCATAAGGGGTTTCTTGCATTTGTTATACTCGTTTGAGTCCGCATAAGCATTGTAAGCCCTCTTACCTTCATTTTAGAAACTCTAAAGTTAATTTGTGATGAAAATTGGGATTTATGCATGTTTGATAAGTGATGCATGTTTATGCGAGTTTGCTAAGCTATGATTTGCAAGTTTATTTGAGTATGCATGTTTATGCGAGTTTGCTAAGCTATGATTTGTAAGTTTATTTGAGTATGCATGTTTATGCAAGTTTGCTAAGCCATGATTTGTATGATTATTGAGTTAAGCATGTATACTAAGCCTTGATTTGCAAGTTTAACAAGTTATGCATGTTTATGCAAGTTTACTAAGCCTTGATTTGCAAGTTCAACAAGTTATGCATGTTTATGCAAGTTTACTAAGCTTTGATTTGCAAGTTTAACAAGTTATGCATGTTTATGCATGTTTGCTAAGTCATAATTTACAAGTTAATTGAGTTATGCATGTTTATGCATGTTTGCTAAGCCATGATTTGCAAGTTAAATAGGTTATGCATGTTCATGCAAGTTCATTATGCCATGTTATGCATGTTTAATAAGCTATGCATGTTTATGCAAGTTCAAATTGACAAGTTGTGCATGTTTGACAAGTTGTGCATGCTTATGCAAGTTCAAAATGACAAGTTGTGCATGTTTGACAAGTTGTGCATGCTTATGCGAGTTTAAAATGACAAGTTGTGCATGTTTGACAAGTTATGCATGTTTATGGTAATATGCAAGTTCACTATGCTAAGTTATGCAAGTTTAACCATGTTATGCATGTTTATGGCAATATGCAAGTTCACTATGCTAAGTTGTACAAGTCTAACATGTTATGCAAGATTGTTGTGCAAGTTTATCATGTATGTTGTGCCAAGGCCCCTCTTCCTATCCTTTATGCGTTATCACGAATATGTAAGCGATAGAATGACGTTGGGGGTTTGGGTAAACTTAAAATACATGAAAATATAAGATTGGGAATTTACCTATTAAGTTAGGTCTACCCCTTGGGAATTTACCTATTAAGTTAGGTCTACCCAAGTATTTGTTGACTTGTAATTATGTTTTGAAATAAAGTGGACATGACACTTAGAAAACATAAGTGTGGCCAACTCGAGGTTGGGTTGAGTTTGTAGCGTAATCCTACCCGGAACCGACCGGCTTAACTAGTGGCTACAAACAATAGGACCCAATGTGAGAAGTTGGTCATGGGGTGCCAAGACCCTAGGTTAGACCAAGTTGTGGTGTAAAGCTACCCGGACCCGCCCGGCCTAACTAGTAACCACAACAAGGTCTAATGTGAGAGGTTAAGGTGCATTAAATTAATTAATGCCGCATGATTAGGGTTAAGTCAGGGTCCACTAATACTTAACCAATTTGGGGATTCGAGGGATTAGAATGAGGTTAAGTTGTGAACCGTTGGTTACACTTAGCTAGTTTAATCCATTTGGGAGTTCAAGGGATTAGAATGGGGTTAAGCCACACTTAACCAGTTTAATCCAGGATTAGTGAAGGGTTAAATCACACTTAACCCTCTTAGAAAACCCTGGCAACGTGGTCTGTTCCAACAGTAATCCCAGTTTGGTATCATTCACAACCCTAGAAGCTAGGCTAGGGCGGGGCACGATTACTGGACGGATGTAAGCGACCAAAAGGCGATGGCTGAGTGGTACAGCGGTGCGGGTCCGGCGGGCTACGGACGTGCACGTAGTCCGATGTTGGACAAACTCGAGGCACGGGTACCAGTAGATTAGGGCTGTGCATTATTGCTTAAGTGTCCGGGGTTGACACCCGAGGGCTTGATACACCCAAAGGTGGACCCAACACAGACTAACTACAACCATATGTGGGCCATATGGACACCAACACTTGACGTGTTAGGTTTATAGGGAGCCGATCGACTAGACCGTTGGGCTGGACCTTATATTAAGGTCACTTCATGTTATTGGGCCAAAGTTTGGGCTAAGGGGATCAATACCTGTTATGTTGGGTTGCTAGTACACCGTGGTGCAAAAACTTAACCTTGTTTTATGCGATGACACCTCTATCTATCTTGTAGTTAATTTACCATGCCAGTATGTTGTTATCTATGATCATCTCAGTTTCCATCATGCTGTTAACTTTATTAGTTTATAGACTGATCGTAGCAGGGCTTACTCAGTCTTTGTGACTGACCTGTTTTCTTTCGCCTCTTTTCTTCCGTTTCCCCCCCAGGTTCTCAGGGAGGGAATACTAGAGCCTAGCTTGGATTTTAGCTGCTTCCTTGGATAGCTCAAGTATGCTTTGGACTTGAGCCGCTATGGTTTATCACTCTTATTTGGGGATAGTACTTATGTATTTTCAGTTTATCATATGATGTATTTATCTAGACTTGTAATTTTGGGAAAGTGACATTTTGATGTACCAGACTTGAGTTTTGAAATGGTTTATAAATCTTCCGCTGTTTTATTTACTTACTCTGTTTATTTACATATATGTCATGTCCTGCCTTGCTATATCATTATGCATGTTTACCAATAATGCCCCTCCAAAGCTAGTGCATTCCTTTGCGAGTGACCCTAGTGGAGGATAGGGTGTTACATGAATGGTGGCCAGATGTTCTGGAAAATAATTCATGACCTCAAGCCTCCTCAACCGGGAAATGATAGAAATCGGACAGACATCATGGCTATGTGGGTCGCACCCATTAGGATGTATAATCAACTATCTAGAGAAATTCCATTTGTTCTTTAATTTATCGATGCCATCCCTTTTGGGAAGCGGTTGCTGATCCCAACCGTTGGTGATATACATTCGATACACTCAAGCGAAATGAGTGGTCGGTCATGTGAGGGCTGGGTTGCAAGACGTTCTTGTTGAACCCAGTGTATTCGTCTCTAGAGATACACTATCGGCAGGTGGTCCCATACCTTGTCATGTTGGAAATCCAATCTCCAATAAGCGCCCTGCACTTTTTGATTTTATATTATATATGGAGCGTGAGATGCAAGCGTTCCGCTAGATTCTATTTATTTGATGTAGACATTATTATAATATCACCAGATTTTGATATCAAAATGTTTTGGGTTATCGTAAGTTAAAAACCATCCGTGTTTATGTGTGGATCGGTCTTACGATTATCATTTCTTTCGAAAGCATTTTTAAAGTTAAACAAATGATTGGAGTTTACTTACACCAGTCCCATGACTGACCCAGAGTTTATTTTGTTTGTTTTCCCTGAACTCTTGGGTGCCCAAATTTGTATGGGCAGTCAAGTAGTTGGGATTTTACAGATTTATCTGGAGGAGATTGAAGCAGGAGGCTTCACCACTTAGCTATAGACTATCATTTTTTCCGCTGTGTACCATGTTGTATCTGGAAACAGGAGTTTATAACTATTCCAGAAATAGCTGTTGTGCTCTGATGATGGTATGTATATACAAATACTGATTTGTGTTTCAAAGTTTATATTATCTAATATATTTTATTCATTCCGCTGTGAGTTTGTGATCTTCGTTTTCTTCTATTCTAAAATTTCTTTCTTTCTATTTCTCATCCTCTAACTTCTTTCTAATAATGATTCGTGTTTCTGTGCAATTTGGGTTGGACGTGTGGTGTAATTAGTCAACTCAAAAGGTACGGATTTGCGGGTCGTTACAGTTGGTATCAGAGCTGAAGGTTGAGTGATAACCTTTGCTCTGTGGCGTGACTCAATAGAGATGGGGTTAGAAATATCCTAGGTTGAGTTTGAGTATATATACGAGTGAGCATATTTGTAGATTGATATAAAAATGGTTTTATATTGTATTGACTTATTTGTTGAGTTGTTTATGAATTCTGGTCGATACAGGATGTATAACTGTATCAATAGTTGTTTCTAAACTCTCAAACAAAGATATTCGATACAGTATTGTTTTAAAATGGGTAGATGAAATAATTTTACCCAAAAGTTATTTTGATATAAAAGAAATAATTTTGAATTATTATAGTATATATGAATGCATGGATTGTTATTACAATCGAATGAAAATTGAAATGGTTATATAATTTGTATACGGATAATATATATAAATGAGATAAACTAAGATTTAGTTCAAACCAGAATTGGAATTTATATTCCGGGTGTTTAGAAAATATTTTCTGAATATTATAAAGTAATATTACATTACTTTAAAGTATTTTTGAATAAGAATGGTTTGAATGGATTTTTAAAGTGATTAAGCACTGAAATCACTTTAGTGGCAAGAAAATAGTACTGATAATGGGTCACGACATTATCGGTATTCATTTACAAGTTTCTGAGTGACGGATTGCTACCATAATAATTTGGGAATGAAAATTTTGTTTGAAAAAGGATAAGATGTTTTAGAAATTCAAGTGTTTTGAATTAAGTTGATTTTAAATATATGTGTATACATATATATATATATGATTTCAAACTAATTTGAAATAAAACCCGGGAATTTGAGTTCTAAAAATTTAAAATTTAATTTGTATAAGTTGAATAAATTAAAGTGGTGGAAGTAAATCAAATGGATTGAAATTTAACTTAAGTTAAATGGAAATTGAAACTCAAACTGAATAAGTGGATTGATTCTGAAATAAAGATTAAATGGAATCGATAGAATGGAAGTGAACTAATCAGAAGTTGATTAGAGATTTCAAAACTGGAAGTTGGATTGATTTGGAACAATTGGAAAAGGATATGTGTATAATGAGCAGATATTGAATGGAAGCAAATGCAAGAGATAAAATTATACCTGACAACAAGGTACATGTTTACGATATTACTTGGGTTTGATGGTTTTATGAGCCTATGGGGCTAGCCACTTGGCTTTTTGATTTTCTTTTGAATTGGAGAAGGCCTAGAAAGGCGAGTTGTGGTTGTACCTATTGAGCCATGCAGAGGAGATGCTGCCAAAAATTTTCAGAATTTAAAGTGTTAGAAAATTTTCAGAAATTTTAGAAATTTTTGTTAGTAAGAATAAATTAATATTTTAATTGAAATAAATTGGTTCAGTTAAACTGAGGTTAAGAAGTGAACAAAAAGGATTTTTTGACCTAGTTAATAGGGTATGTAGCATTTTTTCTTACCTTGGCAATTTCGAGGATGAAATTATTTTAAGGGGAAAGGAATGTAACGACCCGGATTTTCAGCCATTGAATTCTGATTATTTAAAATGGGTTTGAATATTTTATTTGAATTATATATAGGAACTTATTTAATAAAACGGTATTTAAACGTATAGTTTATAATATAATTTAAAATGAGTTCAAAATGGCGTGGTAGTTTGAAAATTCGATTTCATATTTCGAATGTATAGGATCCAAAATAAGTCGGATTTCTTTGAAACAAGAAATATTTGAATTTGTTTGATAATATCTTTCCAACGAATGTGAAAAATCTAGATTTCATAACGGGAATAAAAAGTTACGTCCAAATCAAATTTAGAAATAGTCGCTGTAGAAGCGTATATAAGCCATAACAGTTTATTTAAAATAACTAGAGATTGGTTACGAATTTGGGCAAGGTTCTTTTGAGGCATAGTTATAATTTAATTTTTAAAATTTTACTGTAATTTTTAATTAATTAAATACACAACTTTCAATATTTTGGGGTTTCATAATATAAGTTAAACTACCGGTATTATTATATTTTTGGGACCGTGGCACATCGCTGGACACGACCGTATTTTTATTTTTGTTAATAGTGATCCATCCAAAGTGTAGTCATGCGAACGATCTTGGTTGCTTCCATAATACCATGATTCTTCTGACTTGGAGAGGACAATTCGTCCAGTTTGCATGCGGTTCTATTTTCAACAATGAATCCAACTCCGACTTTTGACCATCAGTAGCATGACCAATATCACCTTAACAATATCATCCAAGACATCAATACTTTTATTGACCACACCAAGAATAAATTATTCGTTGTTATATCTAGGTATGGTCGATGTAGAATCATACATTTACACTTTGAACAATATTCAATCTGTCCAATAAGCAGCAGTTTACCATCACAAATATGAGTTTGCTCAATACTAGGACATGCCTAATTCTGGAACAAATCATACTGCCACTGTATGAAAGTCAATACAATATACAAGCCACCTTTTCTTTTCTGTAACAATACAAGCCTAAGGTCCATGCCTTGAAAGCATCATACACTGTGCGCTCAACATTCCTTGTATCGTGTGTGTGAAGCCATCAAAGCCGTGCTTGCCAAGCAGTTAGAAACTGTGACTGCCAAACAACGTTTCCGCCAATCAATCTCATTTTCGTGCCTACCAAACCATCCCACTTCCGTGCAACCCAAGCTTCCTTCACCTTTAAATATCATCACTCCCAGCAAATAACGAAAAAGGTTCCACTTCCTAAAATTTGTTAAAAATCAAATCTTTAACCAAATTAGGTAATTTCACCTTCATTAGGATGCTCTCGGAGCAGACTGCCATTTCAAACAAGTTGCGTATAACTCAGTCGAATTTCACCTTTAAATGATTCTTCTTTCGAAAGCATTTTTAAAGTTAAACAAATGATTGGAGTTTACTCACACCAGTCCCATGACTGACCCAGAGTTTATTTTGTTTGTTTTCCCTGAACTCTTGGGTGCCCAAATTTGTACGGGCAGTCAAGTAGTTGGGATTTTACAGATTTATCTGGAGGAGATTGAAGCAGGAGGCTTCACCACTTAGCTATAGACTATCATTTTTTCCACTGTGCACCATGTTGTATCTGGAAATAGGAGTTTATAACTGTTCCAGAAATAGCTGTGTGCTCTGATGATGGTATGTATATACAAATACTGATTTGTGTTTCAAAGTTTATATTATCTAATATATTTTATTTGTTCCGCTATGAGTTTGTGATCTTCGTTTTCTTCTATTCTAAAATTTCTTTCTTTCTATTTCTCATCCTCTAACTTCTTTCTAATAATGATTCATGTTCCTGTGCAATTTGGGTTGGACGTGTGGTGTAATTAGTCAACTCAAAAGGTACGGATTTGCGGGTCGTTACAAAATCAGTGTGAATTAGTTGTGATCCTGGTTGTCTCCATGAAGTACTTTTGCTTTGAACATTTTGTCTATACTGTTGTATACACCTGATCATTTTCAATTGTTGAACCATGTTTGAAACTTGGGTGCATGTCCTATGCAACAGTGTTATGTGGTGCATATTTAAGCCATATATATGATCTGTCCTGTCATGCACTATTGCCTTTATTTTATTTTTTTGAAGTTCTGCCTGGTTCATTTGCACATGTATGCTGCTTCATATTTGCTTGTATATGACCCAAAATACACTGCTCCTTGTATATATGTTTTCATGGCTATTTGGACTGAACTGAATTTGAGATGTTTTGAGCTTTCTTTCTTGAACTATGCTGCGTATATGGTCATATATGAACATGTATATATACGAATATTTATGTGTGTATATATCCAAATCATATCGTATATACGCCACTTGCCTTTGTACTTGCTACTTTGATATTTGCTTTGCCATGTTGAACCATTTGTTTTTGTGGTGTGCCATCATGTACTTGTTCAGCCTTGTATGAGTAGCACTTGTGTGATATAGGCATTTCGAGTATGGTACTCCTTGTTTATTATCATTCTTGAGCATCCGGGCTTGTATTCAATGCTCATTGTATACTTGAAACTGAACCATGCTAGCTTGAGTCATCTCCTTGAATATGCTTGACTTGTTTGTTCCACCGTGCTTGAGCTAGTTGTATGCATTGAGTGTGTGCCATTCTTTGTGTATATTGAGCCTATAAACTTGTACATATATATATATATATATATCTGTGTGTGTGTACATACACGTGTATGTGTATACATGTATCATGTACATGCAAATATATTATTTATCAGCAGACCACTATATCTGAGTTGTAGTTGTTTAGAATCAGCTCAACATGATGCTGGTTCTGATCAGCAAACCAGTGTAGTGTGTTGAGGCTGATCTACGAGCACTAGAAATATTGTCTACCTTGTGGTATTTATAGTGTATCACTGTGAATATCACAAGTTGTTTAGATACAAATAGATGTCCATATTAAATCAGATCAAGACATGAAGAATAACGAGAAACACACCAAAATTTTAAGGCAAATAAATTTTTAAAATAAAAATTATATCTACTAGAATTTAAAATATTATTTTTGCTCCAGATACTGTATGTGTGTGTTTTCTGTGACAGGTTAGCAGGTGACTAGACTGACTGTGATGACTGGCAAAAGACAGAAGCCAGAAGTGATAGTGTCAGTGAGTGTATGTAACGGTGAATGTATGCATATATATAAAATTGTACAGAGTGACTAAGAGTTATAGTGAGGAACACTGTACGAAACTGAATGTGTATGCATCGTATATCAGTGAAATTGTACAAATAGCGGAGTTATAAATTTGTACCGTTTAAATATTGACATAAAATATTATATTTAAATAAAATACTGTTTGAATATTTAAATTCATGTACACTAGTATTCTATTTAAATATAAACATTATATTCCTGTATGTGATGTATATGAAACAGTACAATAACAAACACATTTATAATAATATATATTTGGTTGTTATCATCAAATAAAAATCATATAATTGTTATGTACAACAAAGTTATATATAACAATCTCCCCCTTTTGATGATGACAAACAAATAAAAGATTTTGAGCCTAATAAATGTGTTTGACAGTGAAGTATTGAGCTCCCCCTATTTGAATTCTCCCCCTACAACAAAAACTCCACCTATAAATTTGCATGAGTGAAAAAAATGAAAATTGAATGGAATTTTCAGTATTAAAATATTCATAAAATATCCACTCATAAATCAAAATCTCAACCCATTCTCCCTCTTTTGTTATCATCAAAAGGATACAGAAATTAAAATAGTGATGAAAAACAGACTAGTAATATATAATCACCTTAAGGGAGAGAATAATCATCATAAATCTCAATCAATCAAACAAAAATCATAATATTCTAAGAATTAGTGGCAAATTTCACATTATAGAATGATGGATTTACGGTGAAATTTAAGAAAATGGAGAGAGTTAGAAAAATATGATTCCAATTATTTTCAAAAGAATTTTTTATAAAAATGAGCACAAAATAGTGATGGATTTGGACAACGAATATAAATTCAGTTTAAGTGACAAAATAAAATAATCTCAAATCCTAATAGCTATCAATCAACAAATCATAATATGTCATAAAATATTAACACATTTCACAAATTAGAACATGGATTGATAGGCTAGTTTTTACACACCAAGGAGAATTTCATACAAATTTTTATTTATTCAAACTATTTTCTTTTTCTTTTAATTTAAGAGCACACTGACCACGCATAACCAAATCTTGGATTTTCAAATGAGATCAGTTTCTGCTTAAATATAAGTAATCTCTTAACCATGCATGACCATAGCTTGGATTTTCAAAAGAGGTTAGAGAAGCACTTATGGATATTATATATTATATATTATTATTTTTCTGATTCAAAAGAAAGACTCCTCAGTATATAAAACCAATATAGATGATAGAAATGTGAAAGGTACAAAAATGGTTTGTGAAATAAATTTCTAAATTAATCACATTATGAAATATGCTCAATTGTACCAGAATTCTTGAAAATTTTCAATTATCACTAATTCTGAAAATATAATATAATCACAATTCCATCACAAATATTTCCACTATTTATTCAAGATGATTTTAAAATTAATAAACTCTCCACATTAATATAAAATCATGATGGTTAGCAGAATGATGATAGAAATAGAAGATGGTCATGAAATAAACCGCCAATTCAAAGACATTATAAAAATTATTCAATCATCATGAAAATTAAATAAAATCTCTTCTTATTGTGAAATATATGGTAGTTAAAACTCACCACAATTTCAATAATCTGATAATAATTTGATGAGTTCTAAATAAAGGTCAATTCGGGTTATTGATTTCAGTTTCTGAATAAATAATCAATAAATGATTTTAAAATTGAAAAATCAATTGCAAGAGGGAATTTAAAAGTTTTATAGAAGACAAGAGGGATTTAAAAAAAATTACAAGATGAAAAAAAATATACAGGATAAGACTCAGACCAAATAAACTTTTTCCAGCATAACTAATCTGATACCACTTGTCTCTGCTAATGGGGATTTTAATACCACACTGGTAGCTAAACGAAGATTTCTCAGAGTCTGATTTTACGTTCTGCCACTCGACACAGAATATTCATAAAAGAATTACAACCCCAAGTAGTTAAATCAATTATATCAATCAAAGTAGCAAACAAATTTTACCAAAAGCAAGTATTCATTAAAGTCATTTTCAAAACAATTCCTTTTTATTAGTGCAGCATACCAGACAATTTCAAAGCAGACTTGTCAAGAGAATGTTTCAGAGATATTTCAGACGGTCACAAAAGATGATTCATGATCTAAGATTAAAAATATAGTTTGTTTTAAATCATTTGAAGGAATATGAAAAAAAATCTCAAGATTCAATGAATCGATCACACCAGATTATAAGTTTCAAATCCAAGATTTGTGTGAGATTCACGAATTAGTAATTTCAAATGATTTCAAACGAACAAATATTCAAATCAATTGATCATGAATTAATAGAGAGTTTTAAGACTAGATCTTCACATAATTTTTTACAATTATTTCTGACAAGTACAAGAGAAATTTTCAGAATATTTACATGAAGCTTGAAAGATATTCATGATCCAAAAATAAAAATAAAAATATTTGAAATCACTTGAATTGGTGTAAATTTTGAGATACAATGAATCAATCATACAAGATTAATAATTTCAAATCTAAGAAGTGTTCGAGATTCAAAATATCATAAATTTTAGATGATTTCAAATAGCCAAATGTTCAAAAAAAGATGATCATGAATAATAATGAATTTCAAGATGTAACACAGTTATTCAAGCCAAATGATATTTAGTTCAGAAATATTCAAGCCAATCCAAAAACTAATGAAATTATCACAACTAAAAAATACTAATGTGCTGCAATGAGTATAATATTTTAAGTCTTTCCAAAAAGTATTGGCAGAATCTCAAAACAGCAGAGGTGTGTGAAATTTCACTAATTGATCAGGTCTTCAAAAATTTAGAATTCAAAATTAACAGTGTTCAAGATATAACAAGAACGCTTCAGCACCATTAGGAATTCAGAAATCAGAAAAGAATAAAACTACAAAATAATTGCAGAAATTTACAAATTTGAATTCAAGATCTGCAAATGACTAAAATATGAGAGTTTTATTCAAATGAAGCGAATTTCTAGAAGATCACGAATTCTGCAATTTGAAGTTAAGAAGGCTCAGTTAAAAAACAGCAGTGACAAATCAAAAATAGAAATATCAAATAAAATAAACAAAAGGGGTAGAAGGAGGAAAAAACGGAGAAAAAACAAGGAATATTAACAGAAATGAGTTTAGAGATCATACCTGAATTTAATGTAAGCAAATGAATCTCTAACTCAACATACTTGGCTAAGGAACTCTGAATAATTCAATGATATGAAGTAGTTTGAATACATATCTCTTTTTTCAAAGCAGTTCCTTAGCCTTCTCTGGTACCTCACAGTTTTGAAAATCGAGTGGTCTAACAAAATTAGTAAAACCACTCACAATTTCATTCACACATTTTGGTACCCATACTTGTTTATACAACAATCCATCTGAATTGATCTTTGTATCCTTGGAAACCCATATCTGTTTGAATTTAGACAAAATTGTTTTATTTACTTTTGGGGTCCAGGATTGTTTAAATGGATCGTTATATAAGGCCTTCACATCTCGTTTTTGATTCAAAAATCCTTTGAAATTGCTAGAGTTTAAATACAATCTTTTTCAAAATAGTTTGAAAGATTTTTAAAACCATTTGAATTTCGATTCTCAAAAGCACTAATTTTCCCAAAGCCAATACCAAATTTGTTTCCAACAAAAACTTGATTTTGTAACAACATATTCAACGATTTTTCCTCATTAGAGAATTTTACAAAGTTGATTCTAGTCGTTTAATTTTAGATATAAGATCACTGTTTTCTCTTATTAAATTTGAAACAATGGTTATTAGTGATCTTCCTTTCAATATCATGTAGTTTCAAAACCAAATTTTCATTTTCAAGTAATTTATTTTGGCTTGGGATTTGGAAATTTCAAATTGAAAGAGATTTTGTTTTTCAGATTTAAGTTTTTCAAAGGTTTTGAATTTTTCAATTTTCAAGCTCTTTCAAAATAGATTCAGTTTTCAACAAATTTTGTTTTTCAGCAAAATCATGTTTGGAAAATTCAGTCATCTGGAAATTTTCAAATTCCTTTTGCAGAAGATTGTTCGAAATTAATAACTCAATCTGGTTCTCTTTTAAGATCAGTATTTCATTCTCAAGCTTTTGAATATTTTTATTAAGATGAACAAGATCGGTTTTCAATTTCAAACAATTTTAACAATTAGAAGTTTCAAATTTTATGACATTTGAAAATTTTGATTCCAAACAGATATATTTTCTTGTTAACTCGTGTTTTTTATATTTCAAAGATTTGTTTTCCAGTTGGAGTTTATCAACAGATCTAGTTAAGTCGGCACACATAAAAACTAAATCTTTATATGAGAAACTTTCAGTCTCATTGTCTGTTGAACCCCCATCAATTGATCTATTTGAATTTTCATTTGTTTCTCCTTTCAAGCATAGGTCTGAATCTGAGTTGACATTCTGGGATTTTGAGCAGTTATTGTCTGTTCCATACAACTTGTTGAGAGTTCTCCAAATATCCTGCATAGTCACACAATGAGAGATAACTTTAAGTTGATTGTTACTACCAAAATTATCCTTAGCATAGGCCTATAATGAAGGGGCATCAGATGAATATAGGCATGGAAAAGACGATCCGAGAGCACCATAAACCGACACCACTTAGGAGGGAAGGAGTTCAAAACCTACAAAATGCCAGCGAAGTTTATCTGACAGGGTTCATCTGACATGGTCCATCCGAGAGAGTCTACCTGGCAGGGAGTTTTGTGGTGAAAGGTACTTAAGATGGAAATCAAAAAAGGGGAGGACATAAGCTCCGCTTATCGAAACCCAGAAGGACTATCAATTAACTTACTTAATACTGTCACATCAGAAAGTGGAAGTATCAAGGTGACAAGCCAGTACATAAAGATTATCCGGAGCCAACTTCTGAAATATCGGCTGCATAAATGACAAAAGGCCACATTAATAAACAACAGAAATATCACTGGAAAGCACCTTCTGGAAAATCAGACTATCCCAAAAGCTCCACCGGAAGGCTAACCGGGACCCAAGCAGAGATACAAGCTACTCGTACTAATCTACCTAGTACAGAGACCGACAGCGGTTTCGAACCGGCAGTTATCAACATACATCATGAGGGCAAGCTCCTCTAAGTATTCAAGAGAAAGCCGGAAGCCTACATCCCTAAGTTTACATCTGAGGGCCCACACTCGGTAACTTCTACCGAGGGTTCAGATGCCATCCGAAGGCCACCACATCAGCAAGCCTATATCAATCCCGAAGTAACCCCAGTTGACCGACACTCCCGCTTCGAAGACCTTAATTAACACTCCAAAGATGGCCGGAAGCCAAGCGCTCGAAACCAAGGAAAAAGCGGTTGACAAAGGCCGTTGCAGGCCCAATAGCCCAACAGCAGAAGGGGTCTAGAATTCTCTATAAATAAAACCCCAAGAGCCACATAGAGAAGGACGAATTTTTCATTTCACAACCTTTTTCTTTCTTCTTTAGAAAAGAGTAAATCCTAGTTCCCCCAAGCGGATTAAGGATTTCTCCAACTCTTGTAATACCTCTACAATTTATGAATGGAGAATTCCAGGGCTTAAACATCTTGCAATTTGATAATCTTGTTGTGCTGTTATGATGAAATAGGGAGTTAACACGAACCTTTCGTAAGAGGAAGTTAATTATGGCCCTTTTATGTAAGAAGGAGGACTTCACATAAATTTGAAGTCCTCCTTCCATTTTGAGGGTTTTGCAGTGTCGATCAATGCTCTCATAATGATCCTAGCACTTTTTGATCTCAAAAAGGAAATTATCCACAGGCTTATAACTTGGATCCTGACGCATCCAAGGCCCTTCAGGCTGATCCAGTGCGGAATGATCATTTGAGTTAATAGGCCTTGCGATGCTTTCTTTCTCGAATATGAGGAAATGTTAGCTTATTTTCTTCTTATCACGATGTATATAATTGTATTCGTGACCTAGGAAGTCATTAGTCTCATGAGGCCTTAGTTGTGTCTGGCTAAGTAAACCTTCTTCAGGTTATTTTAGAACTCCACTATACTATTAGTAGAATATTCATCCCTTGAGAGAAGGATATCTACTCTTCAAGATTGGAATTCCGACGCTTAAGGAAAGGTGGACTTAGCTTAATAACATTGGTCTCTGGATATCCTTCGAAAACTCTGGGTTATGGTTATATCAAATTCCTTGAACCCATATTCTATATATCATAATCCGGGCGTCGACGAAAAATAATGTCAATATTTTGGCGCTAGATGGAGGGCCTGAACCTCCGTCTTACGGTTAATATATCAAAAATTAACTTGGAAACTTTATTGCTCCATGGCAGGAAAGATGAAATCAAAAAGATTGGAAGAGCAAAGCAAGGAACCGTCACCTGATGCAACCCTTGAAGGAAACATGGATCTAACACTTAATCTGAACAACAGCGAAAGAGGAGTCGCATCCAACCCAGTGCAACCATCAAACGCCATCGAAGATAACGCCGCAAGAATCATGGCCTTGGAGAAGCAACTCAAAGAGATGCAAGCTCAGATG
This sequence comes from Allium sativum, assembly GCA_030737875.1. Classification (NCBI taxonomy): domain Eukaryota; kingdom Viridiplantae; phylum Streptophyta; class Magnoliopsida; order Asparagales; family Amaryllidaceae; genus Allium; species Allium sativum. Next base: position 852,016,171 of record CM060919.1, read on the forward strand.
AATGTTGCGCAAGCACAGAAGTCTTCGAGACTCACCAAATCCAGTCAGAGAGAAACAAATGAGTTTCCCAAAAGAAAGGCTCCCATTCAACACTCTGAAGCAAAGGAGAAGCTCAAGGCAACTTCCTCTAAGAAGAAGAAGTTCCATCTGACAGGAGTAGACCATCAAGGAAATCAATTCGAGAAGGAGTAGTCCAGGAGTTCCACTTCCAAAGGTTATGCTCCCTAAAGAGCAAAATACGACAAAACGGAGGTTTATCTTAAAGATGTCGCTGAGAAGACTGTAAACGATTTTCTAGGAAGCGAAGGGAAGAGGAATCAAGATGACAGAGTTAACGACAATGAAAGGGTAGCTCCTTTCATCAATAAAATAATAAACACCATAATACCATCTAGAGTGAAGGTTCCAACCATAAAATATCTTGGGACAACTGACCCCGATGATCACCTAATGGCTTTTGACAGCCAGATGGATTTCTATAATGCTTCCGGGGCCGTCAGGTGTCACCTTTTCCTGGTGATCTTTCGAGGGGCGGAAGCAAAATGGTATCACCAGTATAGAGAAAACACCATTTACTCATGGAAGCAATTCTCCTACGAACTTTCCACACAGTTCTGCATTTGCAAAGATCCAATGGTTGACTACACAGTCATCGCTAACATCAAATAGAGGCAAGGGGAGTCTCTAAGAGAGTATCTAGAGAGGTTCAACATCGAGGCATTAAAGGCCAAGGATATGAATGACCGAGAAAAATTGATCGACGTGCATTCGGGATTGATTAAAAACACCCCCTTCTGGAAGGAATTATATATCTATGGCTGCAAAGATTTACAAGACTTCCATTTCCAGGCTGATAAGTTTATTCGCATAGAGAAATTGTACTTCATAAAGAGAAAGTTCAGGATTCGAGGGGAAGGAGGAAGGCCGAACTTTGAACGAAGGCCCCCAAAAGGAAGTCAAAAGAGATCAAGGTGGGAAGATTCTAACACCAACTTGATTGCTCCAAACAAACCCATCTCATTTGTGTATGCTATCGCAAGAGAAAGGTTTAATAATTTCTCTGTATCGTTCAAAGCCAATAATTACCCTGAACCATATTCCGGCGACAAGTATTGTGAATTCCACAAAACCCACGGACATAAGACTGACGAGTGCAAGGTATTGGATGGGATTATTCAAAAGCTAGTCCGAGAGGGACATATGAAAGAATTCATTTTAAAAAAGACAACCCCAGCTTGGCATACAAATGGATAACAGAAAGTCTCGGTAAATGCGATAGGGGCTACTATGGAAGAGGGTAACCTAGACTTGGGCCCATCCATAAATTGGATCAATATGATCCACGGAGTGCCACACCCTGCCGGAAGCTGTCCGAGATATAAGAGTCAATACACGAAAGAAGCCATGGAGAGAATCCTCTCCATTCAAGAAGAACCATCTTGAAGAACGCATGTCATGCTCTGAAGATGCACAACCTAGTGGTCTCTCCAGAAGAAATGAAAAAGGGGGTCCGCCACCCACATAATGATCCCCTTATAATAATAGCGCAAACAGGGCTCTCGGTTGTTTCCAAAATCCTGGTGGATACCGAAAGTGCTATTAACGTTATCTTCAAACACGCTTTCGATCAGATGGGAATTTATGAGAAGAATTTAGAGCCAAGTAACGAACCAGTCTTCGGCTTCAACAACAAGGGGTCGACTCCGGTGGGGGCAAATCAACCTTCTGTTACAAGTTGGACTGTCTCTGCTTCATAGGACCTTTCAAAATCTCTTCGTCATGATCGATCAACCATCTTATTACGATGCCTTATTTGGACGGCTGACTTTAGAGGAGATGGACGTTTTCATTTCTTCCAAGTATCTCATGTTAAAATTCCTAATCAAGCAAGGATGGGGTACAATCAGGGGAGAACAGTTTAGCTCCCGCGAATTGTACTTCGCAACGATGGACAAATGCAAAAGGAAGTGTTTTTCGTACTTTGACTCCTCTACTGTTTTTACACCTTCGAATCAGGGATTCTTACATCCCACATTCGAAGCCAAAATAAAAATTAATAAAGCTAACAAGCGTTCAAATGGTAGGTCCATCTCTTTGAAAAGAAAGAGGAGGAGATCTGATAAGGTAAATCTGACTGAGGATGCGGAAATCATCACGGACTTAGATTCTAGAGGAGACATTGAAAGAATAAGGACGTGGAAGTGGTTAACATTGATTCAGAGGATAAGTCAAAGGTCGTCAACATAGGGAAATGGTTGACGGAACCTATTAGGAGCAATCTAATTCAGTTCGTAAAACTCAACAAGGATGTTTTCGCTTGGACTCATTCAGATCGGTATCAGTCCCTCTATTATGAGTCACGCCTTAAACATTAACACTTCGGTGATCCTGATTCGGCCAAAAAAAAATACAATAGAGACCGGTTGGAAGCCTTGAAGGAGGAAGTCAAGAGATTAGAAACTAACGGGTTTATCCGAGAAGTCCTTTACCCGAAATGGTTAGCCAATCCCGTACTAGTGAAGAAATCCAATGGGAAGTGGAGGACATGTGTTGATTACATGGATTTGAACAAGGCCTGCCTGAAAGACTGCTATCCCGTTCCACGAATTAACCAGTTAGTTGATGACACGAGTGGTGATAAGATATTATCCCTTATGGATGCTTAGTCAGGGTACAATCAAATTCTGATGCATAAAACTGACGAGGAGCATACAAGCTTTATCACTGCTTGGGGAACATTTTGCTATGAAGTGATGCCCTTCAGGTTGAAGAACGTGGGAGCAACATACCAAAGACTGGTAAAGAAGATGTTCTAAGTACAAATAGGGCGCAATATGGAAGTATATGTGGATGACATGCTGGTAAAGTCCACCAAAACAGAGAACCATCTAAAGGACTTGGAGAAAATGTCCAATGTCTTAAGGAGTTACCAAATGAAATTAAACCCTCAAAAGTGCTCTTTTGGAGTTCAGTCTGGAAAATTCCTAGGATATGTGGTAAGTGAGCAAGGGATTGAAGTTAGTCCTGATCAAATCCAAGCGACAAGAGACATGGAAGAACCTAGGACAAGCGAAGAGGTCATGAGATTGAACGGGAAAGTAGCAGCCCTCAGTAGGTTCATTGCTAAAGCCATTAACAAGTGTGTCCATTTCTTCGATGTTATAAAGAAAAAGAGGAATTTCGAATGGAACAAAGAATGTAGGAGAATGTTCCAAGAATTAAAAATTTATATGGGAACGCCCCCGTTTTAATCCAGTCCCGAGAAGGGAGAAGACCTATATCTATATATGGTTGGGTCGGAACATGCGGTAAGCTCAGTCCTAATAAGAGAGAGTAATGGGACTCAACACCCCATTAACTACGTTAGCCAAAGGCTAAAGGACGCAGAAACCCGATACCCTATGATAAAGAAACTAGCATATTGCATAATACTTACCGCACAATAACTCAAAGGATACTTCCAAGCTCACTACGTTAAGGTCTTGACTAGTTTCCCGCTTAAACAAGTGTTCAGTAAACCAGAAACCTTAGGAAGGTTAATCAAATGGGGTAACAAACTTAGCTAATACGAGATTGATTTCCATCGTCGAGCAGCAATTAAAGGACAAGCCCTCGCAGACTTCGTGAATGAGTGTACAAGCTTCATTTCAGAACAATCAGTTAAAGAAAATGACTTAAAGGCCAAATGGTAACTTTTTGTGGATGGAGCTTCTAATGAACAGGGAGTAAGGGCAGGTTATATTATAATTACCCCTGACGGACACCGCTTGCACTACGCCATGAAGTTAGGGTTCCCGACAACTAACAACGTAATCGAGTATGAGTCGATGTTAGCCGGTTTAAATTTGGCACTATAATTGAAGATACCACGGATAGAAATCTTTAGTGATTCACAGCTAATGGTAAACCAAATAAAGAAAACCTATCAAACCAAGGATGCACAGATAGTCCTATATATGAAGAAAGTGTTAAAGATGCTTTCCCAATTTGAGGATTTCTCGGTTCATCAAATACCCCGTGGGGAGATTACTTAAGCGGATTCATTAGCTAGTTCCCGGGAGGCCCCCGAAACTCAAGTAATTCCTGCGGGTTATCAGGAAAAGCATAGTGTCGGGCATGTAGAACCAGAAAAGGGGAAAGAATTACTAGTTTTAACCAGATCCCAAGTCTCGAGAAGGAGGGACAAAGAGGGAAACCTCCCCTAATGGGAATGGATTACCATCGAAAAAAAATATGGATGACTCCAATAGTGGATTACCTCCTAAACGAGACCTTACCGTTTAGCAAACAAGACGCAAGAAAAATAAAACACCAAGCTCCTACTTTTGTGATTGCGGTTAATATACTCTATAAAAATGGACACTCGCTTCCTTATTTAAGGTGTGTAAGTTCCGAAGATGGGCTTAACCTCTTGAAGGAAGCTCATGAAGGATGGTGCGGAGACAACTCCAGTGGAATTAAGCTGGCCAAAACGGTCATGCGACAAGGTTACTATTGGCCATGGATGGTTAGTCAAGCAGTGGAGTATGTCAAAAAATGTGATAAGTGTCCAAAGTACTCTAAGGTACCCCGGATTCTGCCTAGCGAACTAACCACTATATCAAACCCCTGGACATTCGACGTATGCGGGATAGATTTGATTGGACCCTTTCCAATCTCCAAAAGGGGAAGCAAAGTATGTTGCAGTGGCCATCAATTACTTCACCAAGTTGCTGGAGGCAGAACCCCTTTCGACAATCGCATCCAAAACGGTGCTAAGTTTCGTAATAAAGAATATTGTTACCCGCTTTGGAATCTCTCACAAAATCATATCACATAATGGAACACAATTCGAGAGCGAAGAATTTACTCGGATTTGTGAGAAAAATGGAATCATCAAAAGTTTCTCCTCGGTAGCCCATCCGAAAGGTAATGGAGCTATGGAAGCTTCCAACAAAACCGTAACGACAATTCTCAAAAAGCGCCAAAACCAAGCCAAAGGAAATTGGGCAGAAGAGTTGCCTTAGTGCTTTGGGCGTATAGAACCTCTGCCAAGACAGCAACGGGACACACCCCTTTTCCTTAACATATGGATGTGAAACTATGCTTCCGGTTGAGGTTGAGATCCCATCGCATAGAATAATAGCATATGCATTCAATCCTAACCAAGAGTTAAGAAAATAATCCCTATACTTAATACAAGGATTAAGTGATGCTACAATCAAAACAACTGAATATCAGAGAAGGGTTACGAAATATTACAACTCAAAGGTCAGGACTACAACCTTCTCAAAAAGAGAGTCAGTTCTATGAAGGGTGATGGCTAACACAAAGAACCCAGTGGATGGGCCTCTCGGCCCAAATTAGAAGGACCTTTAGTCATCCATCAAGAAGTTATGCCAGTAACATATCGACTGAGCAAACCCAATGGGGAGCTTGTTCCGAGAACACGGAACTCGTACATTTAAGACCATATTTCTCAACGGTAAAGGAATAAAGGAAAAGACTCTCTCCAAAGACAATCACGCCACCAAGGGCACAGAAACCCTTCCTACAGCTTAAAAAGAGGCCCAAAAGAGGTCAAGCTGAAAAAGGATCAAATCCCTTGTCGCCACCAAAGGTGGTCAGAACAAGGCATCCCCCAGATGGGGATGATGTGTTAGTCTTTGTCCATGCCGAAATCAGAGGGGGCTAGGTTAAAGCATCAAAAGCGTAAGCCTCTGTTTCACACCAGCAATGGTCGTGGCGGTGCATCTAAAAATTAGTAGGCCCTGCCTCTGCTCGTATAAGAGTACGCCCTGCTTCTGCTAGAACTAAGAACATCCTACCTCTGCTCGAAGAACAGCATGTCCTACCTCTGATTATGTTCCCCGTTACCCGCAGAAGGGAATTCCAACCCTTATCACCACCTACGATTGTCAGGATAGGGCACCCCTCGGAGGGGGGTGGCGTGTAAGCCTCTATCAGTGCCTACGATGGTCAGTATAGAGTGTCAAAAGAGTATACCTTAGTTCTGTGTCTACAGTGGCCCCGTCAAAGTTTATAAGACCTTATCACTACTCACGATGGTCAGGATAAGGCGCCTCCTGGAGGGAGGATGGGTAAGTCGTTGGGGCTTGCTTGTGGATAAGCTAGTCAAGCGCACCGTACGCACAGGCCCTGAGAGTGGCAACAAAGCACATACATTCTCTTCTTTGACATCAAAATCCCAGAGAGTGGCTCAGGAAGCACGTACAACCTCTTCTTCACAAATCAAATCCGAGGGGGATGCCAAAAAAATACCGAAAGGGGTTCCCAGTCTTCAATCTTCAAATACCCGAATCTGTATTGATTCAACCCTTCATTAATACCGGAAGGGGTTTCCGGTCTTTAATATTCAAATACCCAAATCTGGGTTGATTCGGCTCTTCATTGATACCGAAAGGGGTTCCCAATCTTCAATCTTCAATTACCTGGATCTGGGTTGATTCGGCTCTTTATTAATACCGAAAGGGGTTCTCAGTCTTCAATCCTCAAATACCCGAATCTGGGTTGATTCGGCTCTTAATTAATACCGAAAGGGGTTCTTGGTCTTCAATCTTCAAATACCCGAATCTGGGTTAATTCGGTTCTTCATTAATACCAGAAGGGGTTCCCAATCTTCAATCTTAAAATACCCGAACCTGGGCTGATTCGGGTCTTCATTAATACCGGAAAGGGTTCCCGGTCTTCAATCTTCAAATACTCGAATCTGGGTTGATTCGGCTCTTCATTAATACCGGAAAGGATTCGCCGTCTTCAATCTTCAAATATCCGAATCTGGGTTGATTCAATTCTTCACAAATGTTGGAAGGGGTTTCCGGTCTCCAATCTTCAAATACCTGAATTTGGGTTGATTTGACTCTTCACAAATTCCGGAATGGGTTTCCGATCTTCAATCTTCAAATACCCGAATCTGGGGTGATTCGGCTATCTACAAATACCGGAAGGGGTTTTCGGTCTTCCGTTTATATCGATACCCGAGTCTAGGTTGATTCAGTTCTCCGCAAATGTCGAAAGGGGATCTCTGATCTTCAAATCTTCAGGATATCCGAGTAAGGGTTGGTTTAAAGCTACTATCAAAGTAGGTTTCATGACATGATCCAGCATTAAGAAACAACTCACGAATAAACAGAAAAGAGCCAGTTTGATTTGGAATGTTGAAGACACCCCTTCACTAAGGGGAGGGGCAAATGTTATTACCAAAATTACCCTTAGCATAGGCCGACAATAAAGGGGTATCAAATGAATATAGGCATGGGAAAGACAATCTGAGAGCAGCATAAACCGACACCACTTAGGAGGGAAGGAGTTCAAAACCTACAAAATGCCAGCGAAGTTTATCTAGTAGGGTTCATCCGATATGATCCATCCTACAGGGTCTGCCCGGTGGGGAGTTCTGTGGGGAAAGGTACCTAAGATAGAAATCTACAAAGGGGAGGACATAAGTTCCGCTTATCGAAACCTGGAAGGGCTATCAAAATTAACCTACTTAATACCGTCACATTAGAAGGCGGAAGTATCAAGGGTAACAAGCTAGTTCATAAAGATTATCTGGAGCCAACTTCTGAAATATCGGATGCATAAATAATGAAAGGCCACATTAATAAACAACAGAAATATCACTGGAAACCACCTTCTGGAAAACCAGACTATCCCAAAAGCTCCACCGGAAGGCTAACCAGGACCCAAGCAGAGATACAGGCTACTCGTACTAATCTACCTAGTACAGAGACCGACAGCGGTTTAGAACCAGCAGTTATCAACATACATCATGAGGGAAAACTACTCTAAATATTCATAAGAAAGCCATAAGCCTACATCCAGAAGCTTACGTCATAGATCCTACACTCGGGAACATCTACCGAGGGTTCATATGCCATCCGAAGGACACCACATCAGCAAGCCTATATCAATCCCAAAGAAGCCCCAATAGACCGGCACTCCGGCTTCGAAGACCTTAATTAACACTCCAAAAACGGCTGAAAGCCAAGTGCCCAAAACCAAGGAAAAAGCGGCTGACAAAGGCACCTGCAAGCCGAATAGCCCAACAACAAAAGGGCCCCAGAATTTTCATTTCTCAACCTTGTTCTTTCTTCTTTAAAAAAGAGTAAATCCTAATTCCCCAGAGTAGATTAAGGATTTCTCCAACTCTTGTAATACATCTACAATTTATGAATGGAGAATTTCAAGGCTTAAACATCTTGCAATGTGATAATCTTGTTGTGTTGTTATGATGAAACAGGGAGTTAACACTAACCTTTCGTATGAGGAAGTTGGTCATGGCCCCTTCATGTAAGAAGGAGGGCTTCACAGAAATTCGAAGTCCTCCTCCTTTCATTTTGAGGGTTTTGCAAGGCCGATCAATGCTCTCATAATGAGCCTAGCGCTTTTTGATCTCAAAAAGGAAATTATCTACAGGCTTATAACTTGGATCCTGACGCATCCCAGGCCCTTCAGGCTGATCCGATGCGGAATGATCATCTAAGTTAATAGGCCTTGCGGTGCTTTCTTTCTCGAACATGAAGAAGAGTTAGCCTGTTTTCTTTTTATCACGATATATATCATTGTATCTGTGACTTAGGAAGTCATTGGTCTCACGAGGCCTTAGTTGTGTCTGATTAAGTAAACATTCTTCAGGTTATTTTAGAACTCCACTGTACTGTCAGTGGAATATTCATCCCTTGAGAGAAGGATATCTAATCTTCAAGATTGGAATTCCGACGCTTAAGGAAAGGTAAACTTGACTTAATAACGCTGGTCTCTGGATATCCTTCGACAACTTTGGGTCATGATTATATCAAATTCCTTGAATCCATATTCTATATATCATAATCCAGGTATTGACGGAAAATAACGTTAACACTGATTATTACTGAGATAAGAATACAGAATATGTATAACACGAGCATTGACAAATTTATTTTTCTTGTCTAGCATATCTCTCAAATTTTAAATAATATTCCACTATTAAAAATTAACAGATTTTAAATAGATTTCAATTTTCGATTTCCAAATTTAAAAATTTGTCCCATTGAAAATAATTAGAATATCACTGGACTGACTCTCGCTATACTAACAACTAGGGAGCACCTTCTCTAGAGTTAATAAAATGCCAAGCTCTGATATCACTTGTTGTATCTAGATTAATTCTAGAGGGGGTGAATAGGGTTTATTGAATTTTATCGAGATATTAAAAATTATCACAGCACAGATAATAGTAGAGTAAGTAAATGCGGAATGTAATTGACAAAGATTTTACCCAGCTTTGACAAACCCTGCCTACTGCTGCATTCACTAAGGTTTCTACTAGGTAATAAAACAGATCCCGCTTACAACATCCTGTAAACTTGTGAACATCCGCTCATGTTCTAATCCTATGCTCAAAACCCTAGACTGATCTGTATCCCTTAGATCAGATTTTCCCCTAGCTACAAACTCATAGCCAGTAAACTCTATATTTTACAGACTCTAGTAAACTTCCTAGTTTTACAGACAAATTATAAAACAATTGGACGATTTACAAAAACAATACAAAAATAAACACTAAAAACCCTAGGTTCTAAAACAAAGAAAAATAGGTTGGCCGTTTTAACTATTGAAACCCGATTGCTCTTTCTCTCTAAAAATGGCGGCCGATCCAATTGTAATTAGGGTTTTTTGAAATTCCCAAATTGTGTCTTTGATTGTTGGAAAGAACTGTTCTTTGATGATCTTCTAAAGTGATTGCTCTATGTTCTTGCTTGTGAACGATTTCAGATGCTCTCAATCAAAACTAATAAGAAGAGAGCTTTCTATTTTTTTTAATTCTCTGCTTGAATTTGTTTCTTGTGATTTCGATGATTTGTGTCGATGATGAATAGTTTTATAGGGTTGTAGAAAACCCTATTTTATCTCTGATTTCATGCGTATTACTTGTTTGGTTTGTTGTGAGATTTTGCCCCTTTGATTCCTCGGCTTTGATTTAGTTTGATTTTGTTGCCTTGCTAAAATCGTGAATTAATCCCTTGAATCTTCACCAAAGATTATGTCTTCAAATTCCCTATTGCTTGCCAAATATTGTATGCTGATTTTCTAGAAATATGTTTTGCCGAAAACTGACTTCTTTCCTTTAAGAAAAATTCCTGCAAATGTCCATGCTCCACAGTTGATTGCATATACATACATACATACATACATACATATATATATATATATATATATATATATATATATATATATATATATATATATATATGGAAACACTTCTGTTTGATTTCATGCTTAAAAAAAGAAATGTCTTTGAACATTTTGGGATAGTTTCTTGGCCGAGAGTAAACGATTCATATTTCAGGAAACCAACTGAAATTTAAATTGTGGCCCTCTGCTTGATTTCTGGAAAACATATTTGGTTGAAAATGTGGTCCCTTTATGAACTGAAAAAAAACATGCCACAAATTTCACATTTCTGCAAACTGAAAATTAGTACTTCTTTGGAATTCTTGAATATGTTGCATTTGATTTTCTCCTATAATTTTGCTGATTCCCTTGGTTATCTTTATTCTTGAGTACTGGAAATCAGTGTGAATTACTTGTGATCCTGGTAGTCTCCATGAAGTACTTTTTCTTTGAACATTTTGTCTATACTGCTGTACACACCTGATCATTTTTAATTGCTAAACCATGTTTGAAACTTTAGTGCATGTCCCATGCAACAGTATTGCCTGGTGCATATTTAAGCCATATATACAATCTACCATGTCATGCACTATTGCCTTTATTTTTATTTTTTTGAAGTTCTTCCTTGTTTATTTGTACATGTATGATGCTTCATATTTGCTTGTATATGACCCAAAATACACTTCTCCTTGTATATATGTTGTCATGGCTATTTGGACTGAACTGAATTTGAGCTGTTTTGGGCATTATTGCTTGGACTATGCTATGTATATGGTTATATACGAACATGTATATATATACACATATTTATGTGTGTATATATCCATATAACATCGTATATACGCCACTTGCCTTTGCACTTGCTGCTTTGATATTTGCTTTGCCATGCTGAACCATTTGTTTTTGTGGTCTGTCATCATGTACTTGTTCAGCCTTGTATGAGTGGCACTTGTGTGATATAGGCATTTCGAGTATGCTATTCCTTGTTCACTATCATTCTTGAGCATCCGTTTTGTGTTCACCGCTCATTGTATACTTGAAACTGAACCGTGTTGGCTTGAGTCATCTCCTTGATATGCATTGACTTGTGTGTTTCATCGTGCTTGAGCTAGTTGTATGCATCGAGTTTGCACCATTCTTTGTGCATATGCCTATGCACTTGTACATATATATGGGTGTATATACATATACATGTATGTGTATACATGTTCCATGTACGTGCAAATATATTATTTATCAGCAGACCACTATATCTGAGTTGTGGTTGTTCAGAATCAGATGAACATGATGCTGGTTCTGATCAACAAACCAGCGTAGTGTGTTGAGGCTGATCTGCAAGCAATAGAAATATTGTCTAATTTGTGGTATATACAGTGTATCATTGTGAATATCACTAGCTGTCTAGACATAGATAGATGTCCATATTAAATCGGATCAAGGCATGAAAAATTATGAGTAACACATCAAAATTATGATGCAAATAAATTTTAAATCAAAAATTATATCTGCTAAAATTTAAAATATTATTTCAGTTCCAGATACTCTGTGTGTGTTTCTGTGACAGGTTAGCAGGTGATTGGACTGACTATGTTGGCTGGCAGAAGACAGAAGACATAAGTGATAGTGTCAGTGAGTGTATGTAACTGTGAATGTATGTATATATGAAATTGTATAGAGTGACTGAAAGTTGTAGTGAGGAACATAGTATGAAACTGAATGTGTATGCCTTGTGTATCAGTGAAATTGTACAAATAGCGGAGTTATAAATTTGTACTGTTTAAATATTGAAATAAAATATTATATTTAAATAAAATACTGTTTGAATATTTAAATTCGTGTACAGTAGTATTCTGTTTAAATATAAATATTATATTCATGTCTGTGATGTATATATGAAACAGTACAATAACAAAAACATTTATAATATATATATTTTGTTGTTATCATCAAACAAAAATCATATAATTGTTATATACAACAAAAACAACATTGAAATTTTCTTTGGAAGTCACTAAAACTTGTGCAGAAATAGCTTAGGATAATGCTCTGAAATTTTCCAAAAATTAAAATAACAATGCATGTTATTAACAACCCATATGGGTCAACCTTTGTATTCATCAGTTCGACCTTAAAAGACTCAGGGTCCACCATAGGTCGATCCTAGTTGATGTTAGGTCAACTTGGGAGATGGGACTTTCACCCAGGCTCATTTCTTAATATTCGATTCAATGTTTGACATTAAATATTTTTATGCTACAAAGGTCAAAATGACTCGAAATTGGACCCGCATAAAGTTCATCAATAACATTAACTTTCAAAAAATATTAGTCATGAGTTCGATAAGATACGAGCAAATTACAACATCACAAAGCTGGACAGAGAGATCATTTTTCACTAAAACATGAAACTCGGTTTTATGTTTACAAAGACACAAATTCTAGCTAAAACAATTATAGATCATCAAAACTTACTTAACAAACTATATATTATGAGTTATACTCACTGATTTAGTTGAAGCGGCGATTTTTAGCACAAATGATGAAGACTTAAGCTTGAATTTGGCTTTATAAGAGCTTTAGCAACCTGAAATAAACTTTAACATGCAAATGAAAATGGAGATGCAATGAACAAATTTTCATGAGTTTGAAAAAAATAGGAATAAATTCATGGGTTTAGAGGATTACCTGCTTATAGTTTGGTTGGGCAACTTATTTCAACTTTTGATTTGTATTAGGAGTTAGGATTTGAGTTTGTAAAAGATGTTTGCTATTTTTCCTTTTACAGCAAGTTTTGTAAAAGGAGGTAGAAGATACTACAGGAAGATAATGAACGGGATATTCAATTTCCATACTACCTCTTCCTAATTATCTAATTTTGGCTTAATTATGGCCTAATTAGGTCACTAGTGATTAGTTACAGGCTATGTTAAGTTAAAATAGGCTATATAATACATAAGCCACACAACCAACCTTATATTTCACCATTTAACCTCTAAATATATAGTTTAACAATGTTTGCTTTGTTAAAAATTATGCAAATATATTCAAAATAATTTAAAAAAATTTAACACTAATTTGAACTTGTTTGTACCAAAATTTACATTTTGCATACAAATTGTTTATTTCGCACTTTTTATGTACAAAATTTAATATTAAATTTATAAAAAACACAATAATTTGACATAATTAATACAGAACTATATTAAAACAATTTTTACACACAAATATTGATTTTTAATCAACATTTATATTTTTTTCAACTCAAATGGGTTTATAACATACAATTTACACTAAAAATCATTGCACATATATATATATATATTACAATTTATTGCAAAATAACACAATAAAATCTTATAAAATCATACTTTTTCAAAATTCACACATTATTAAGTTTTTCCAAACTTTAGTCTTCATATTAATTTTTTTTTTTAATTTAACCAAAAATTTCAATATATTTCCTAAAACTCGTCATTTAATGATTAAATAACCATTTTCTCCAAATTTCCCAAGTTAAATCGAACTAAAAGTCAAATTCAACTTAGATAATTATTTAAATTATCTTTCCCAAACAATATTCAGTTTCACAAATAATATATTATAATTCTCATTATAATTTATTATTGTTATTACCGGTAATCGCAAAACCAGGGTAGCTACAAACTCCCCCCATGAAAATTGCTTCCTTGCAATTTCCTTAGAGAAGTGTTGTATTCAACTTAATTTATTGTAATAACAAAAGAAATAGGCAAGGAAATAGATAAGCTTGTGTTTAAAATTTCTCACCCCAAACACGAGAAACTAGAAAAATAGGATACTATCGCTCGATTAATTCTCTAGTTTACCAAGTGCAGTCATTGGGATTATCAAACCATTATTGAATCTTCAGGAGTGACACATCCTTATTCCAAAGGAATATAATCTTCGAAGCTAAGTGTTTCATTGTAGATAAATCAGGTGAGACCTTAAGCTTCTTTAATACATGAGTATTAATGATAAAATCTAAATCACGTAGAGACTTTTGTAAAAGTGATACATAAAACACGCTGTGAACTCCATAAAAGTAGTCTGGAATTGTTAATTCCGTAAGTTATAGGACCGATATGCTAAATGATATGAAATGAATCTATGTATATGAGATTCAACTTCCCATTCTAACTGAAGCCTACCACTCCTTTCAAAGGAGAAGCACAAATATAGGGAGAATCAACAACACAGAGCTAAAGAGGCTTCATACAGTTGTGCGCATAAGATTTTTGACAACTTTGTGCCACTATCATCCTTCTTTGAATAAAAATAATTTTCTACAAGCTTTTCGAATGGATTTGAGGCTAAATATCAGCTTTTCCCTGACTTTAACTAACATAAAGGTGATTGATATGGCCTTCCGTGTAAGGCTTCGAAGGGAGCTATATTGATACTGAACTGATAGCCGCTATTATAAGTAAACTCAGTAAAGGAAGATGATCGTCCCATGAACCACCAAAGTACGAAATACATGCACAAAGTAAGTCCTCTAAGATAACATTTACCCACTCAGTCTTTTCATCAGACTGTGGGTGGTACACCATGTTGAAGTTAAGCTTTGTACCCAAAGCTTTGTGAAGAGTCTACTAAAAATGACCAGTGAAAGGAAAATCACAATCACAAACAATAGAACTAGAAATACTGTGTAATTGCACGATTTCCTTAATATACAACTTGGAAAGGAGATATTCCATCGTATTAGACTTAATAGGAATGAAATGTGTGGACTTAGTAGGGTGATCCACCATATCCCAAATGCTGATATAGGCCAACCTCGGACGAGGTAAGTCATCAACAAATCCCATAGATATCTGATCCCACTTCCACTGGGGATCTCTAAAGGCTGAAGAAGACCATTAGGTCACCTACGTTTAGTCATTTTACGATCTTACAAGTCATTTAATTACTTACATAAATTGCTACATCTCGCTTCATGTCATCCCAAAAATATAAATTATCAACATACATCTTGTTGCTGCTAGGATGGATAATATGCTTAGTACAGTGACACTCAGCTAGAATGTACGACCTAAAATCAAGAAAAGAAGGCATGCATAATCGGTTCTTTTACAAACACAACCATGCATATCAACACTGAAATCCCTTAACTCTTCATCATGGGATTCTGTTGACATCAAAAGTTGGTCTAGTGATGATCAACCCCCAATCGTGTGTTGAATACACAAGAAAAACAATCACAAAGATGCAAGGAAAAGTAAACGAACAAGAGAGACACAATATTTTATAGTGGTTTGGCTTATATTGATGCCTACGTCCACTTATAAACTTCTTTTATACTGTCGATTACATGTTACTGTTATTTTTCAGTGGAAGAAAGTAGAGAAAAGAATGATCCAGACGCAAAATCCTTGTGTTGGTTAAAGTGCACGGTTAGAGGTTTCCAGTATACCGAGCATAAGCTTCTCTGACAGGAATTTTTCATGCCTTTCCATTTTCAGTAATGGTGTATTTATAGGTGAAGAAGATGGGATGAACCGTGTGCCACGTGACTTGCCTCTTTTTCGGAATTTAGACACATGGAGCTTGGTCTAGTAATATAGTTGTGGCAGAGGGACCCGGTCTACTGTTGATGAATAGTTCTCCTCGGAAATCGTTGTTGACGTGGAGCTTGATATTTGGTGTATAAAAAGAAGAGATGGTCAAAAGCTAATCTGATTTAGCAACTTCGAGAGAAGGACTACGTACGGTAGCGTATAATTCTTCAGATACTTCAGGTAAGATCCAAGACATTAGGCTTGACCAGATATTATGAGATCGGCTCGATCTACTGGTAGATGACTCGTCGGTCGATATGTTAATGAGTCGGCCGATTAGTTTGATGTTGTTGTGCCTTCAGGTCAGCATATGGTTGGTCGACCTAAGATAATAAACATCCCTTAAAGTCTGGAATGGGTTGATATCCGTTTATGGCTTCGTCTATTGGTTGGAATGACTGTTTGCCAAAAAGTTGGTCATCACTTTGCCCCACAGAACACATCTTCTTGAAGAAAGGAGTTGTATTTTGGATCTTCTAAAGAATGTTAAATAACATAAATTCAGGAAACCATAGTTACAGCGAACCTTATTAAGGCCAGAAAACCGATGATTGGCAATGGTTGTATTAAGGCCAGGAGTCTGACAACCACTGAGGAACATATCAAGGGCATAAAACCGACAACCATCAGCAGTCGTATTAAGGCTGGAAACTTGCGAATGCCAGAAGATAAGTCAACTATTCTAAATTGGTCTTATCAAAAACAGAAGAATCGGGATCCCGCCAATGAAATGATACCTGCAAAGAACTGGAGTACGAGCATAAGCCATGCTCGGTTTTGAAAAATGGGGTATAAGCCATACCCGGTGGATGAGTATAAACCATACTCGGTTTTGCCTGGTAAGACAGTGTAGTCGGTTGTTCCAGGGTTTTTATGGTCAGATTTTAACTATGTTTAAGGAGTGATCGAAGGTTTCGAGTATAAACCATACTCTTGGGATGATAGTTTTTACTTGGCAAATCCTAACAAGGTTTTGTAAAGTTAGCGAGTATTAACCATACTCGGCTTAAAGAATTGGCGATTATTGACCATACTCGGTTTAAAAATTAGGCGAATATTAACTATACTCAGCTTAAAGAGTTTGCGAGTATCAACCATACCCGGCTTAAGGAATTGGCAAGTATCAACCATACTCGGCTTAAAGAGTTGGCGAGTATCAACCATACTCGGCTTAAGGAATTGACGAGTATTAACCATACTCGGCTTAAAGATTTGGCGAGTATCAACCATACCCGGCTTAAGGAATTGGCGAGCATTAACCATACTCGGCTTATGGAATTGGTTAGATATGGTGGCGGGCATCGACCATGTTCGATTAAGAGATAGTGGCTAAAACTGACCATATTTGGGTTGGCAAGCGTCAATCATGCTTGGCTTGAATCGTTCAAACATAATCCATGTTCGAAAAAGAAAGTTTATTGCTGCTAAAGAGCTATTATAGAAAAATGGAAACGAATCCTAAGAGGGTGATAGTTGAATCCAGAGCACGCCTAAGAGCTAAATCCTAACCCCGTACATGTGTACTTCAACATAATCGCATTTTGAAAAAACAAATAAAAGTGCATCTCTTATATCCTAAGAATGAGGAAAATCCATGATTATCACAACTTGATTAATTAATGATGTTGCCGTGATTGTTGGGCTCAGGGTCCTTTCCATTTCGAGGAGCTCGATGACCGACCTGAGGAGCTTAGGCAGAATGTTGTGGCGGCATGGCCTATATAGGTCATTCTCTTCTGACACATCATCAACATTTGATGCTTCTGTATTATGTACTTCTGCTTGACTTTTATTTCTATCTTTAAGCACATTCACCATGTTGACATTTGTGTTATTGTTCTACTGAGGAGTATAATTGGTATTGAACATAAAATAACATTTACTTGCACTATTCCCCACTTTTTCACATATTTGACATCTGATCATGTTATTACTATTGTTATTATTGCTTCTACCCCCTCTTTTTCCTCTATTTGAGCAGCCTCCACTTTGATTATTAAACTGATTTCTTGAACCTCCAACTTTTTCTTGATTTTTACCTCTGTGAAAATTAGTATAATTGACAGATAAGTTGGAATTGATGCTTTTCTTATGCTCTATTCTCCCTTCATGAGATAACAGGGTAGAATATACATATTGTAAAGAGGGTATAGGATCCATAGACAGGATGATTGCTGAAACTGCTTCATATTCATCATCTAATCCACTTACAATAGTAATAACCTGCTCAGATTCAGGTATTCTTTACCCAACAGAACTTCATTGATCACATATATTTTTAATTTTAAGCAGATACTCATTCATAGAAAAATCACCTTTCCTAATACTATGAATTTGTCATCTGTGGTGCATAACTCTAGCAGATGATTGTGTACAGAAATTTCTTTCAACAATTTCCCATACTTCTTGAGCAGTTTTAACCCCAATTAACTGAGGCAAGATTGTCGTACCAATGGATGACATCATCCATGCACAAACTAGACCATCTTGTCTCTGATGTAAAGTGTATTCAGGATTAGTCACTAATTTTCGTTCACTGTCTCTTATAAACTTTGGTGGTACAAATTTTGTACCAAGAATGTAATCATCTAAGCCATAGGCTCTAATTGCGGTTTCTACTCATAACTTATGTAACAGGTAATTGGATTCATCGACTTGTATTGATATCTGTCGACTTTGAGGCTTGATGATAGACTTCATCGAATCTTGAAGTGGATCTTGCTGATTCTGGTTAACATGATTGTTGGGTACTTAAGGGATGGAATCATCACTTGTATTTGTCATACTGAAGAATTTCTAGATGAAGAATCTTCAGAAAATACAAAAGGTATTAATATCACGGAAGCTTTGAATTGAGATTCAATTGAGAAATTGATCAGTTGCAGAAGATGCAACCGAAATACTAAAAAATGATGAAAACACCAGTTAACTGTTTCTGTTAAGAAACAAGAAATGATTCTGATGGTGTTTCAGGATGGTACTGATGCAATGTGAAAATTCCTTAATTATCTTGATTGGTTTCTTGTGAATACACAATCTCGTTAGAAATTGACTGCAGCCACAAGTTGTAGGAGAGGTAGATCAATTTTGAATGAGATAACAACTCTCAAAGGATAAGATTCAAGAAATCTTTGATGAGAGGGTCCAAGTGATGAAAACTCTCTGACGGCCACAAAAACAACCGCCCAAATTCGAGAATACGATTAATAGCAATGTAAGAGAGGATAAAAGAGCACATGCGTTCTGATACCAAGTTAGAAAAATGAAGATTTGATGATCTGAAAATTGATCGAATTGATAAAGAGCAACGTAATTTTATTAGTAGATAATTTGTAATGAATACTTAATAATGTACAAAGGCACACAACCTTATATATATACACACACACAAAACGATACGGGCTAAAGACTTAATAATGTACACATACACGGGCAAAGCCCAGTAACACTAAGCCCATATAAAAATATATAAAATGTATTAACATATCAGCGGAGCCGACATTATCTATTTATGCACACGTAGGCCGTACAACTTTTGAATTATAGGAACAAAATGGTTAGAATAAAAATAAGCTCTTTTAATAAATTATATAAAATAAAATCAAAACGGTTTAGATGGAATATTGTAAAAATATAGATTAGAGCATAAAATAAGCTTGTATTATATACCAACTAATACATATATAAAACTATATATGATGGTAAAATTGTATTTCTTTGGTAGAATGTCATGTCAGTTTGAAATGTTAGATGAATACACATAAATTTACAGTGAAAATTGAACTTATGATCTTTAATTATGAAAAGTTTGTACGTTAGTTTTGTAGTTGAATTTTTTGAATGGTTTCACTTTCTTGGAAAAAAAAATCAAAAATTTCCCTTGTAAGGTTTGGTAAGCCCAAACACCAAAATTCTTTCCCTTTTAGGTCAAAGTTAGATGCTGCAAATCCTTTTTATGATTGATCACAGTAACGTTGACATGAATGATGTTTTTCTTACCTGGGAGGTAAGTGGTTGCTTTTCTTAAACGTTGGGACTACTTAATAAATCCTCTCTAGTTCATGTGAAAGTTGCTAACAATTATATCTTATTTTATCATCAACTTTGCACATCTGACATCCCCTGTACTCAGCAACGACTACAGCTGCTATAATTTTATTAAACTTTTTTCTTTTACAAAATTCAACTAGGGAGCATATGGAGAAGTCTAGCTATTGAAGTGGCATGGCATAGGTGTTATTGTAAAAAAGATGCTCTTTAATTAATAGCTTCAAATGAAAGGGCGTCATTTTTCAAATGTTTAGGTTTCATCAATTCTTCTATAGTCATTTGCTATTTTGATTGAGTGACGTTTTCCATTTCTGTTAGGTTATTAGGGCATCTGATAAATAACTAGATTTGTTTAATGAAGTATGGTACAACATTTTACTGTGCACTAAGCAATTCTCCAACTAGATTTGGGTATGAAGTATGGTACAACATTTCTGTTAGGTTATTAGGGGATTTGATTTGATTCTCCAAAGGTATGCATGTACATTCTTTGAAAAAGATATGTGTACACGTGTCAGCAATTGTAGAACTTGATAAGACGGTTAAGAAGAGAGAAGGCATCCCTTTTTGAGGAGGTTATCGGTATATTTTCCTTGAAACAATATATAGCCAAAGAAGAAAAGTCAATTGGAAAATAAAAAAGGAAATGTATGTCAATTTTTAAATATAAAATCGTAAATGGCTTCCAGTAGCTATAGGGAAAACTGCATACAACGACGAAGGAATGACAGAAGACCATTCTGCAGCAAAGAAGGTATATGCTCTTGAATCTGCTTATTTCAAACTAAACTTTGTAGATAAACTTCAATGTGCAAATCTTGCTGACGAAAATTCTCTATTAAGTTTTAAGTTCGTCAAAGGCAGTAAAAGGAAAGCATGAAACTGGACTTTAAACCTGATGGTCGGATCTGGTATGAAGTGTAGTTTTATGAGCCTTGTTTCTTCTCAGCATACCTAAACTAAAGAAAACTGGACATTCATTTAAAAATATATTACGTTAATATCTGTATTTCCAGTTTGACTTTAATACGCTATTTCGAAAACTAAGGGTGTGTTTTACGCAAGCGGAAAAGGAGATTTTGATAGGAGTATCTTAGCGGAAAATTGGAGTTAGCGGAGAACGTATTTGGTGCATTAAACGGAGAATTTGAACGGATTATTTTATTTTTATTTTGTAATTTAATTATTTAATGATTAAAACTTAACAATATGATTAATGCAAAATAACACATTTAACCAAACATATCATTTCAATACATTATGACGCTTTAGCTTTCTTTTGCAGTCATTATGACGCTTCTCAAGTGATAATTATATTGTTCCAATAACCACCGTATAGATGGAGTGGTCCATTTGGACGTGACAATGAGAACAAAATATTTCTATAATGCATGTTTATGATTAAGTTCTAAACTCCATGCTTATTTAAAAAGGATCTGTAATCCTTGCACAACCTAGGATAGAATGAAACAGATGTTGTAACCATTGTGATTAATCCGATTCAATACCACTCGAATCAAATATCTAAACCACAAGCACTAGCGGAAGAGTAGATCGTTTTTAGACTTGCAAAAACAACAAAAACCAATAACTCTAGTCACCAAATAATGATCAACCAATCACGAACAATCCAAATCTCAATCACAAGCAAAAAACTAATGACAAAAGTAGCAAAAATAAATCACACAAGAATTTATAGTGGTTCCACTAACATCTTGTTAGTGTACATCCGCTTTGAAGAGAGTATTTTATTACCATGATGAAAGGAATTCAAGAGATTGATCCAATGATCACTATATTTCAATATAGAAAAGAGTTTGAAAAGAATAGAACTGAAGAATTATAATTAGGTTATAAACTCTAATTAACCCTTGAGAATTAAACCCTTGATTTGACCAAGTCTTGAAGCTCTTGATCCTTGCCTATTGAAAGCCAGAAGATAGCTTATATAGGCATAGAGAAGTATATGGAAATTCCTGAAATTTCCTCTAGACCCGAAATACCCGAAATTCCCTCCAGATCCGAAATATCCGAAACACCCAAAATTTCCTCTAGATCCGAAATATCCGAAATTTCTTCTTCAATCTAACACATAGTATCGCATACTTCAACACTCCACCTCGATAATATATCCATCTCCATCACAAACTCCAATGCACCCAAGCATTTCCTTCTACCTTCAACCAAGAAAGTTTGAATGTTTTCTCAATGAACTCCGGCATAGCCACCGCCTGTTGGACTTCACTAACGAGTTCAGGCACAGCCTTAACCCGTCAATGAAGTGTTGAAACATCCAACTCCTAAACCAGTCTCACCAAAAGATAATGTACTCAGGAATAAAAACGAGTACTTACCATGAAGATAAATATCCAATCTCTCACCGATATTCCTTTCCAAACAAACAAACCACTCTCTCCAACCGTGCCACCCCGTGGCACCTAACAACTCAACAAGCAATGCTCAAACTTTCCAACTGGTAATGCTTTAGTAAACATATCCGCCGCATTATCCTTTCTGTGCACTTTCCGAAGGTATACTAGCTTACCCTCATATATGGCTGCAAGAAATGACTCTCTCACATCAATGTGCTTCGTCCGAGAGCTAAACGCCAAATTCTCTGCCAAATGTATAGCATTTTGGCTATCACATCGAACGTCAATACTCTCATGTTCGAAACCCAAGTCACACAATAATCGTTTAAAATAGTGTGCCTCCTTTGCCGCTTCCACCGCGGCAATCAACTCCGCCTCCGTAGTGGATAAAGCAACTACATTTTGCAATCTCGATCTCCAACTAATGGCTATCCCGCCAAGTATGAAGACATACCCAGAAGTTGATTTCCTCTGATCCCTATCACCGGCGTAGTCCGAGTTACAATAACCAACCAACTTTCAACTCCTCTCATCACTACCTCCAAAAACAAGACCATGATATGTTATGCCTTTCAAGTATCTCAATATAGCATTCACGGCGTACCAATGTGATTTCCCCGGATTAGCCATATACCGACTAACCACCCCAACGGCATTTGCAATATCGGGCCTTGTACACACCATAGCATACATTAAACTACCAACCGCACTTGCATATGGCACCTTTTCCATATAAGCCTTGTCTTTATCCCTGATAGGTGATCCCTTATCTGAAAGCTTCACATGCAAAGGTAAAGGTGTATTTAACGCCTTTGCATTCCCCATGCTAAACCGGCAAAGCACTTTCTTAATGTACTCCTTTTGAGTCAATCTTAACTCAAAATGCTTTCAGTCCCTTTCAATTTTCATGCCCAAGATTTTCCTTGGTTCTCCAAGATCCTTCATTTCGAATTCCGATTTCAAAAGCATCTTCAACTTGCTGATTTCATTTTTATCCTTGGAAGCAATGAGCATATCATCCACATACAAGAGTAAATACACCCAACAATCATTTCCTAACCTCTTGAAATATATGCAAGCATCCTTGATGCTTCGATGGAAGCCACTTTCAAGCATGAAATGATCAAATCTCTTGTACCATTGTCTAGGTGATTGCTTTAACCCATGTAGTGATTTCTTCAACTTGCAAACCATTTTAGACTTACCATCTACAACAAATCCATCCGGTTGCTCCATGTAGTGTCTTCATCCAAGTCTCTATGCAAGAAGGCGGTTTTCACATCAAGTTGCTCTAACTCCAAGTCATGGATAGCAACTATCGCTAGTAAAACCCGGATAGAAGTATGACGTAACACTGGTGCAAAAATTTCATCATACTCCTTTTCTTTTCTTTGTGCAAACCCCTTTGCCACTAACCTTGCTTTGTACCTTCCATCATCCTTCAGCTTGTAAATCCATTTACACCCTATAGCACGGTTTCCTAAACCAAATCCCAAGTTTGGTTCTTTATCAATGATTGCATCTCTTTCTCCATGGTGCAAACCCACTTCGAGCTCTCTCCTGACTCCATGACGTCATCAAGGTCCATCAACTCATCTTGGACTACGTTGAGAGCATAGTTCAAATGATCACAAAAGCTAAGGTAGTTCCAATCACCATATTTTTCGGGAGGTCTTATTGCACGTCGACCAAGCCGACTAGCAATACTACCACCCAAACCCCTTTCAGCTCCATCTTGAGTCGAAACTTCTCTAGTATCATGTACATCACCAACATCACTAGAGGAACCATATGGACTATGTGATGTTTCATCAACCGCTTCAAGCTTCTTCTTCAACTCTACTACCACTTGGACGGAATGTAGGAATAACTTCCTTCTTCTTTGATTCACCATGAGCCAAATCCGGAATGTTCGATGAGCTCTCATTCTCCTTGAATAAAGCCGACTCATCAAAAATGACATGAGAAGAATTAACAACCTTCTTCGTTTCTGGATTCCAAATTCGATAGCTTTTCACGCTGTTCGTGAAACCAAGAAAGACCCCCTTGAATGCTCTAGCTCCAAGCTTACCATTCCCCATATCATGCACATAACCAGACTACCAAACACACGAAGATATCCTAAGTCAACACTCTTCCCCTTCCACGCTTCCTCTGGAATTTTGTTATCAATGAATGATCTTGGAATTCGATTCACAATATGCACCGCGGTTGACAAAGCTTCAACCTAAAATCCCTTAGACAAACTGGATGTAAATCTCAAGCATCGAGCTTTCTCAAGTAGAGTTCGGTTCATTCTCTCCGCTACTCTATTAGATTGCGGATCTCCCAGTGTAGTAAAATGTCTTCGGATTCCGTGATTCTTACAATACTCCAAGAATTCCCGGGAAACATATTTGTCGCCATTGTTGTTCCTTAAGACCTTCAAAGTCTTGCCACACTCATTCTCAACAAGAGTCTTCCACACTTTGAACTTAGCAAATGCCTCCGACTTGGACTTTATTGCATACACCCATAACTTTAGAGACAAATCATAAATGAAAGAAATGTAATAACGAGCTCCACCCAAAGAAGTAACTGGTGTCGGTCCCCAAATATCCGAATGAACATACTCATGAACCTCCTTTGAGTCATGTTTGCCTTCATCGAGTGATACCCTTGTTTGCTTCCCCATGACACATTCCTCGCAAAACTATAGTTTGTTGAATCTCTTACCCTCAATCATCTCCCGCTTCTGAAGAATATCCAAACTCCTCTTTGAGACATGACCCAATCTCAAATGCCACAACCGTGTCGCAACCAAGTCATGAGAACTATCAACACCCCCACAAGTCTCACCTCCTACGGTCACACCTTGAAGCAAATTTATACCATGAGTCCTAGCACCCTTCATAACCACAAGTGCACCCTTCGAAACCCTCAAGCAATCCTTCTCGATGGTGATTTTTCAACCCAGAGAATCCCAATGCCCCAAAGATATAAGCGACTTCCTAAGTCCCGGAACATAGCGAACATTGGTGAGCGGCGGACAACTCCATCAAACATCCTTATTTGCACGGAGCCACTACCCATCGACTTGCAAATAGCAACATTTCTCATAGCAATTGCATTTCCCTCTATGACTTCAAAGGACGAAAAACAATTTCTATTTGACGTCATATGATACGACGCACCCGAATCGAGCAGCCATTCGTTACCCGAAACACCCGATGCTACCACCGCCAACACATTCTTATCTATCTCACTATCCCCACTCTTCACCGCTACGGATGAAGATGCTACTTCATTCTTATCTTTGTCCGGACATTCATTCTACCAATGTCCCAGTTTCTTGCAAGTAAAGCACTTGCCATTTCTCTCTTTTGATTTACCTCTTCTATTGGGCTTTCTTGATTTAGAACTCCTCTGGTTTCCTTTCTTCACATTCTTTTCTTTCTCCACAAACAACCTGTGACCACTACTAGCTCCACTACTACCCTCACTCATCTCCTTCATTTGATCTCCCAACTCCTCACTAAGAAGACCCGTCTTGACATCATCAAGAGTCAATGTATCATGGCCATAGATCAAACTATTTGAGAAACCTGTATAGCGGTCCAGCAACGAACACAATAATATCATCGCCATTTGCTCTTCCTCAATCTTCAAATCAATGGCCTTCATCTTCATAAGCAAGTCATCAAAGGCATTCAAGTGTGCCTTAAGCGAATTAACCTCCTTCATCTTGAAGGTGAAAAACATCCGCAACAAGATCAAACAGTTAGTGAGTGACTTCTTCATATACAATTCCTCCAACTTGTCTCAAATACCTTTAGCGGTAGTCTCACGAATAATTTCGGAGATCACGTTCTCCCCCATAGCAAGTTGAAGAGTAGTATAAGCCCATTCCTCCATCTCCTCTCTCTCAACATCTGAGATACCACTTGGCAATAAGTGAGTATCAAATACTACTCGGTGTACCCGATTCCGCCTAAGAACCGCTTTCATTTTCCATTGACACTTCTCAAAGTCATTATCACCATTCCACTTGTCAATTACCAATTGAGAACTTGACGCCGCATACGAACCCCGTACATAAGGCGCCACTCTATTCGGACTTCCGGTTGAAGGACTTACCAAGCTATTATCTATTGTCGGCATTTTCACAAACACCTAACAAGCACCAATTGCTCTGATACCAACGGTTGTGATTAATCCGATTCAAGACCACTCGAATCAAATAGCTAAACCACAAGCGCTGGCGGAAGACTAGATCGTTGTTAGACTTTCAAAAACAACAAGAACCAATAACTCTAGTCACCAAATAATGATCAACCAATCACGAACAATCCAAATCTCAATCACAAACAAGAAATTAATGACAAAAGTAGCAAAAACAAATCACACAAGGATTTATAGTGGTTCCACTAACATCTTGTTAGTGTACATCCACTTTGAAGAGAGTATTTTATTACCACGATGAAAGGAATACAAGAGATTGATCCAATGATCCCTATATTTCAATATAGAAAAGAGTTTGAGTAGAATAGAATTGAAGAATTGTAATTTGGTTATAAACCCTAATTAACCCTTGAGAACCCTTGATTTGATCAAGTTTAGAAGCTCTTGATCCTTGCCTTTTGAAAGCCAAAAGATAGCTTATATAGGCATAGAGAAGTATATGGAAATTCCTGAAATTTCCTATAGATCCGAAATACCCGAAATTTCCTCTTCAAAATACTCGAAATTTCCTCCAGATCCGAAATATCCGAAATTTCCTCTTCAATCTAAAACATAGTATCGCATACTTCAACAATAGAATTCAGTAAATTATAGGGGTTAAATTAAGTGGCTGGAATTAATAGACATCATGTAAATAATTTCCCTAGCACAGGCTTTGTTGAAGCAATAAATGCCCATGAATAGTTGTAAACTTACAATAGTTTAATTTTACAATGGTGGAATAACACGTGAAGAAACTTTACTATTTTTTTGTGTCATACTTCTAAATTAATTTTCATTGTTTTGTCATTTCATTTGTTGCTTTCATGTCCTTAATTAAGTATATCATACATGATTGCTTACTTTCCTTTTATTCTCTTATTTGGCGCCATTTTAAGTGATTATAAAGGATCTCCATTTAGTAGATTTAAACTATCATATATCAAAAAAAAATATAGAAGGCCAATCACACTTCCTTTTGTGTCGCATGGATGTTAGTGTGATTCATTTTTTTTCTTGATTGTGGACTATATGGGTGTGATATCATATAACGGTCGGTTTCCCTACAATGAAAATGGTGTCCTTTTAACACTAAATATATTCCCAACTCACTGCAAATTTTAAGTTCATATATTAAGGTTAGGCAATTCGAAGGGTCAACGTATAAAAAACAATGGTTTTTTTAAGTTATAGATAAAACACCACTATAAAACCGTCTATATTTTGGAATAAGAAAAAATTATGGAGAAAATTAATTAATAAAAAAATCATTTTGTAAGTGCACCTAATTAGTTACTGAAGTTAAAACTTGCATTTAAAATTAACTCAAGTGTGAAACTATTTACATCCGCTTAAATACTTACCTTCACCACTTGAACATTTAACAAAATTAAGCCTTAAAGTTTATTTAAAAAACTCATCTTGAACTTAGAAAAGTACCTGAAAGTAAAAACAACAAATTATGTGTAAACTAGCAATGTAGACATAAAATAAACTGAAAAATATTTATTTTCAATCATATCAACCAATAACGGAAGAAGTAGATGAAATGAACACAAGTTTAATTGTTTTTTGTTTAATTTTAAATTAGGAGTTAATAAGCTAGAAATATTGACTTTGTCATTATTTGTCCTAGTCTTTAGGGATAATTAGCACATTTAGTTTTGTTTTCCTAATTTTATGCATCTCATTGTTTTCGCGTTTAAGTTTGTTTACTGCCACTTTATAAGGCTTCCCTTGTATAATATACAAAGTAATCTTTTAGCTTCCAGTTCCACTTTTTTTATTCTCAACAATTGGTATCAAAGCCATAAACTTAACACTAGAGTCGATCTTGGTGTTCCATTTTGTCCGTCGGCAGTAGCCACCATTTAAGGCTATCGTCTGCCGAGTTAGGATCGCCCATATCGTGTTTATTAGATCACGAATTAAGTTTGATGTTGTTGTCGAAGATAGCCGGGATCTATCACATGTTCGAACCAGTTGCCACTGTCATGGAGAAGAGTCGCTCATGCTTGTGAGTTGCGTCATCGTAGATGGTAGCGGATCCAATTTTGATGGTCCTACTATTAGAGGCACTACCAGCTTCCCTACTCCTATTAGTATCACTACTAATTTTAATAAATTCTTGTGGCATGAGATTGGTATGGTCGTATCTATAGAGGCAAGAGTGATGAACAATCTAGGAGTAGCAGGATTCACATTTTGGATCCCCAACATAAACTTAATCAGAGACCCAAAATGGGGAAGAGCTTTGGAAACACCTGGGGAAGACCCTTATGTAGTTGGAGCATCTCAGTCTCTTATGTCAAAGGACTACAAGATGTTGAAGGTCATGAAAAAAAACCGATGCTCCCAACACTAAACTTTTAAAAGTCTCTGCTTCTTGCAAACGTTATGCTACTTATGATGTAGATGTTTGGGCTACTTTTGGTGAGATGCATGTTGACAGATCCACGTACATTGCTAACGCGACTGAGAGGGATATGGATGAGTCCTTTATGAAGCCATTTGAGATGTCCATAAAGAATGGAGATGTAAGTAGTGTAATGTGCTCGTATAAGGTTAATGGCTTGCCTACTTGTTATAATAGGAAGCTATTGTGGTAAACCATAATGGGAGAATGGAACCTTCATGGTTGCATTGTCTCGGACTGCAACTCAATCAATACTTTTGTCGAAAAACAACACTTCTTGGATGCTACTGGTGAAGAATGCAATTACTTTGCTATGCTTGGTGGTCTGGATTTGGATTATAGTGGTTACTACTCAAGATTTTTCGAGCAAGCAGGAAAGAAAGAGGCCCCTATGGACACCCACAACATCCATATTTTTACGAGCAAGATGATGTGTGAATGGTATTGCATTGTATTGAATCTGATTGTGGTGTGTAATTGCAATAGAGATGGATGGTTTAGTTTTGGTTTGTTGTTTGAGAAATGGCTGGTGGTTCCTGCTTGTTGTGATGCAAATTGCATTGGCTGTGCACAGTGAATGGTGGTGAAAATGTAGTTGATGAACTATAAGATGTGCTTGAGAGTTGTGGGTATGTGAAGATGAAGTGGAGTTTGGTTGAAGGTCGATAAATTGGCAGTTTTGCGTGGTGTTTTTATGGTTTAAAGAGTTCTGGCAAAGGGTGATATGTTGAGTTATGATGTTTGAGTTGCTGAGTTTAGGATGATACTACTTGATTGATTGTGTGGAGAGATGGTGCAGTTTGACATGTAATGAGATGTATATGGAGAGAAGGTGCAGTTTCACGTTGCAGTACTTATGCTTGTTTTTTTTTTATATTTGTTCATTTCAGTTCAGAAAAAAAAGAGAATGCATGCGAAGAGAGTTAGCATAGAAACTGGTTGGGAAGGCAACTGAATGTTATCAGATTGATGTCAAGTTGAAGCAGTTACAGAGGTGAAGCAGTTACAGAGGTGAAGCAGTTTGGTTGCAGAAAAATCAAAGAGAGCACAA
Source organism: Allium sativum (assembly GCA_030737875.1). Taxonomy (NCBI): domain Eukaryota; kingdom Viridiplantae; phylum Streptophyta; class Magnoliopsida; order Asparagales; family Amaryllidaceae; genus Allium; species Allium sativum. The sequence continues at coordinate 852,045,996 of CM060919.1, forward strand.
TAACAGTTGCAAAATGAAAACAAAGACGATGAAGGGTGTAACGTTGTTTAGTGGGTTGGACATTTATGGAGCGCTCAAGAGGAACTATTTAAAGATATGTCTATAAGAAGATAGACACGCCTACATGTGAAGTAGACTGATTGAGAAAGACTTGTTTTTGTGCCATCCAACAAGTAAGGAAGAAGAGTTGTAGTTCTCACTTGTTGGGGAGATGACAGATACAACAGTATCAGAGAATCACCCAAATGGAGAGGTCAGTGAATCCCTAAGTGGAAACCAAGAGTTTTTTTGATGGTGTAAAGTACCAAGCGTGAAACAGTTGAGCATGTCCAACCGGGTTGAGATGACAATTGTGACCGAGTCTGTCTACGCAAGACAATGAAGAAATTAAGAAGTGTGGTTCATTTCTTTGTAAATTGGATGTTAGCACATCCAGTTTAAGGAAGGGTGTTAGAAATAATGAGTTTGTCATTATTTGTCCTAGTCTTTAGGGATAATTAACGCATTTTTTTTTTTGAATTTGTTCAGGGGGGAACCGACAGGAGCCGTAAAACCCCGCTAGTAGTCCGGTCTGCGGATACCTACCACATAAGTGGTAGTCGTAGAGTATGCACTTGGCAAAACCCTTTTAACATGGCCATTCCGTGTTTCAAACTCGCATCGTTGCACATTTAGTTTTGTTTTCCTAATTCTTTGCATCTCATTGTTTTCACGTTCAAGTTTGTTTACTACCTCTTTATAAGGCTTCCCTTGTATAATAAACAAAGTAATCTTTTAGCTTCCAGTTCCACTTCTATTATTCTCAACAAAGCTAAGATATTTAATTGCATTTATAACATGCAGGCAATTGAACAATTTACTATTGCATTAATTTTCCTTGGAACGGATAATGAGAAAAAAAATAATATTTTTGACTAATGCAATTGGTTTCATAATTCTTTCTTTAATTGGAACAAACAAGAAGTTTATTATAACCAAATATTTTCTACTGAAGCAGGAATGAAGGTTCTTTATTTTTTACTGTCATAGCATCAAATTAGAGCAACGTATTATTCACTATCATATTAATCGTAGTGAGGGTTACATAATATAAGAAAAAGAAAAATATACATAATACAAATGTCATTAGTAGCATAGTCGCAATCAAATTAGTTAGATTCATATATATTGATGAAGTATTAGATTAAAAAGATTAATTGTGGAGAAATTTGATAATTTTTTTTATTTCATTGCTTGAAATAATAAATAGAGTTGGTTATTACAAAATTTTATGAATGTATGCGCATACACTTGCACGTATATATACATACATTATATGAAAAGGTGAGTGTGGGGTGATGGTATTTGATTGAATAAGAGATAAATGAGTAAAAGAAGCTGTTTTATGTGCTTTAAATATTATTATCATTTCAATTTGATCTCATGCCTTAATAGAAAATCAACACAAGATATCATGCATCGAGGATAATGCTTGCATATTGGCATCAACAATTTAATGTATTAAGCAGAACAAGAACAAAAATTGGTGCCTTTGCATAATTAACTTCCTCTTATAAATCTTACATTGGAACATGACATAATAAATAAAATGTGCATTGTCCCCTTTTTCATAAATTTAGTTTTATGTTCTTGCTATATTCAAATAGTTTCTTTTTAATTAAGGTCTATTCGTAATCTCATGCATGTTAGTGTTTTTGATTCCGTGCTCTCTCTCACTTGCTACATTTTATGTATTAGGAGTGAATAATTAATACCATGTTCTAGTAAATTTTAAATTCTAATTAAGTATGTTAATCTAATAAAACAAAGGGGTTTTTAGGCACAAGGACAAACCCAACAAAACTTTTATCCTTAAGGACAAGAGGCAAATATTTTAACCACAAAGACAATTTTCAGTGTAAAGGGAGGAATTCAGGGGCCTACTATGATTTCATCCTTTATACTGAAGTTTGTCCTTATGGTTAAATTTTTTTCCCCTTGTCCTTATAGATAAAAATTTTGTTCACTTTGTCCTTCACACTATTTTCCTGTAAAACAAACTCCTTCAAAAGTATCAATTTTTGCATTTACGATTCATTCATTGTCTCCTCTGCTAAAAATTGACTTTGTTCTAAACACAACTAGAAATAAAATAGGGAAAATAGAGGTAGTGGTAACTTAGTTCATCTTACATACCAGATAATATTCCAATCTTAGATAAAAAATTCGCATGCTACTTCTTTGCAAAACCAGCCTGACGAAGTTTTGATATTTGACCTTGAAATCTATAGTATTTTTTGGTTCATTACAGAGATTAATATTTAATTCTATACAGAAAATTATCATCCGTTGTTGCTCATCTTCCTTATTATTAGATAATATATGATTCACTGAGCTACCATACCCATATAACTACTTTCCTAACATCTTAGTCTATGGAAAATTGAAATATTTTGTACAGGTTCAAATTTTAACCTTTATTTTTAAGTTCCATTTAAAGGTGGATAATTTATAACTGCCTTTCAGTTCTATTAATGAGAACTAAAATAACATTCAAGGTCAGTCTGCCAATGCATTTTTATTTATCCGTTATTTATTTCAGTATGTTAGAGCATCCCCAAGGTAGGAACATAAGGTGGGAACAAAGCCGGCTAAGCCAGTTGTTGGCACTGGCCCCCACCGTTCACTACAAAAGAAGTCTGAATTCCATACGCCAATTTGGCGTAGGGAATCAGATTTCCCCACGCCAAAAAAGTAGTTGGAAATTAGACGTTGCAAAAAATTCTCAACAGATTCCCTACTCCAAATTCCATACGTTTTCCCTACGCCGCAGTCCCTACGCATTTCCTACACCTAGTTTCATACGCCTTCCCTACGCCAGCATTCCTACGTGTTCCCTACACCAAGTTCCATACGCCTTCCCTATGCCAGCATTCCTACGCGTTCCCTATGCCTTCCCTACACCAACATTTCTACACGTTCCCTACGCCAAGTTCCATACGTCTTTCCCACGCCAGCATTCTTACGCGTTCCCTACACCAAGTTTCATATGCCTTCCCTACACCAAAATTTCATACGCTTTCCCTATGCCAAATTCCTTACGCATTCCCTACGCCAGCGTTAATACGTCTTCCTTACGTCGAGTTCCATATGCCTTCCATACGCCAGTATTCATACCCCTTCCCTATGCCAAGTTCCATATCAATACGCCATATTCCTTTAGATTTTCCTTACCTATTCCTTATGCATTCCCTACGCCATCGTACACCAAAATTTAATATGTCTATTTTATATTTATCTTCATCTACACATATATTATAATAAACTTTAATAAAACCGAACACATACAAAATGGTAACAATATATATCAATACCAACATTGATGTAGAATGAATATCAACATCAAATTACCATTAATTTGCTGCAAATGTATTTAAAATAAGTCATATCCAACAAAAAATAAAATAAAGTTGCTACATAACTTAAACATGGTCATTTCATCTAATTCAAACATCATAATGTACCTTACTACCTTATTATACAAATGAAACATTAAACCCACAACCAAAATAAGAACAACTCATAGCGTATGTCAGATCACTGATGTAACACCCCACCTCCGCCAGGGCCACTCACAAGAGAATGCACTAGTTTTGGAGGGGCGTTGTCTAGGTAAGCATGCACATAAATATTACAAGACAGAACATATAAAACAGCGGAAGAAAAAAAACCAAATTTCATTACCTCATAAAATCATAAGGTCTAAAGCCTTTTACATCAAAATGCCTTTAAAAGCCATTACATTGGAAACCTGTCTTGCAATAGTTAAAGAAGCATAAAACGACAGTCATAAAATATTCCCCAAGTAAAATGGTAAAGCAGCCATAGCCAAGAAAAATCCAAGCCATACATGATAACCTGGGGGGGGGACGGAAGACAAAGAGGCGAAAGAAACGGGGTCAGTCATAAAGACTGGTAAGTCCTATCAACTTCCAGCATAAAAACAGGTAAAGGTAACATGACATGCATAAGCTAAAAGTAAACATAAGGATGATGAACAGATAGACAAGCTAAACCAAAGTAACAGGCTGAACTACTGTATCAAGATAAACTACGGTCACTATGAATCAAGTATAAGATCCCAAGGTTCTATCGAGTATAACATCCCAAGGTTCTATCGAGTATAACACCCCAAGGTTCTATCGAGTATAACACCCCAAGGTTCTATCGAGTATATTTGCCCTTCACCTTCCGTACTAGTATCCTAACCCGTGTCATGTGTTAGCTACAAAATGTCCCTTGCCCAATGTCATGAAATGGTCCGTGTCAACCTAATGTAGGTTTTTCCCAACTCGTATGTTTCTTTCCATGTATATGTTTAGTCCTTTGCCGTAAATCCTACGGGCTTCCTCACGTAGTTCTATACTACTTCAACGTAGTTCCATTATCCTTGAAATCGTTTGGACTGTCACCCTTGATCTAGCTGTATTTTCTTACCATAAATTCTCGAATGTTCGGCTTGGATTTATGCCACCTAGGACCACTAGGGATTACGCTACCTACTAAATGTTTTCGTAACTCGGTTTGGGTTTAAGCCACCTAGGACCACTAGGGATTACGCTACTCGTCAACCACGCCCTTTTCCCCACGTATGCATCGTGAATCGTCTTTCCATGTCTAGATGCACATGTATCTCAATATGCCATCCGAGTCCCGTGACAGGGCTAATCAAGAAATACAGGACTCGGTCGGGAGCTTTAGGTTATCTGCTGATGCAGATATCAAGGTCTGTTTTTCTACCGGTGGTTACGGTCCCACGTGACCCCTCCCTCAAGTACTGAAAGGAAATCCAAGAAAATCATGCACGAGAACTATACTCCGGCCATCCATGCCCCACTTTCCTATTGGCCAACCTCACCCATAACTAGATAGCAAGTATATGGTCTGTTGGGAGTTCTTTGCCTTTCTGCATACGTACACGATTGACTAAAGATGGTAGGTAGTCGATGACGTGCTATCATAGGGCTAAACTAAGTATCGCTGACTCCACGCTAATCCACCCCAGTCTTTAGGTTGCTCGCATAGCAACCAAGGCATACCCTTGGTTCTTCTACCGCAGACCTTAACCTCTGTGAGTCCAGGCAGATCATCTGCAACCTCACAGAGGGATACTAAGAGTACCCTCACGTCCCCTAAAGCTACCGCTTCGTCACCCAGTTTGATGGAGCCTTTATCTAAGTCAGATAAACATTCTCTCCTCCTTGTGTGTTTGTTAAAACGACGACCGACCATATCAGGTTACTCATCTATTTGTGAACTGGTCTAATTCTCTTGACTAAGAATTATTACTTAGTTATCCTTAACTAAGATTTATCACTTAGTTTCCCCGAACTAGAGTTTTGTCTAATGGGTTAAGTATTGTCATTCGAGTTCATGACTTACCCCGTCTACGAATCATGTCAAAATTGGCTAAGAATTCGAGTTCAAGACTTAGCCCTACAAACCATGTATCAAGTTGGTCAAGTATATCAAGAAATTAATGACTTGACCCTAGATTATCGTGTCTGATTGGTTAAGTATAGGTTATCTTAACCCTATCAAATTACCGTGTTAGATTGGTTAAGTATAGGTTGTCTTAACCTCATCAAATCATCGAGTATCGAGTCAGATTGGTTAAGTATAGGTTAACTTAACCCCATTAAATTATCGAGTCGGAATGGTTAAGCATATTTAAGAGGTTCGTGACTTAACCCTATCAAATCATCAAGTCAGATTGGTTAAGTGTAAGTTAACTTAACCCCCTCGAATTACCGAGTTGGATTGGTTAAGTGTAGGTTAACTTATCCCCATCCACTAGTCGTATTTATAATGGTTAAGTATCATTCTTGTGGGTTTACTTAATCCCTACCACGCATCGCGTTATCCCAGTCGGATGTTTTCAATCCCATTTAGGCTAAACTAACCCATCCGCTAATCGTGTTATATGGTTAAGTGTCTTTAATTAATCAAGTCCGGTCTGACTTAACCTACCCATTCATGTCATATCGGTTAAGTGCCATTAGTCAAACTAACTTAACCTTATCATGTGGCATTAAGTAAATTAATGCACCCTAACCTCTCACATTAGACTTTGTTGTGGTTACTGGTTACGCCGAGCGGGTCCGGGCAGCTTTACACCACAACCTAGTCTAACCTCGGGTTTTGAGCACGATATGACCAACTTCTCACATTGGGTCTTATTGTCTGTAGCTGCTGGATTTGCCCGGCGGTTCCGGGCAGATTTATGCTACAAACTCAACCCAACCTCGAGTTGGCCACTTTAATGTTTTCCTACTCGTCATGTTCATGTCAAATTTAGGTTATGACAAAGTCCACGTTTTCCACTTATGCCCATTGCCCCATCACTTAATTCATGTTAAGTTTCATATCCCATCTCAAGTTTGCCTAAACTACCCAAGGTGTATTTCCAACGCAAGTGAAAGCGAGTCAACATAGTAGGAGTAATATGACAACATATTGGCCTCAAATATGCATGATAGCTTAAAGGGATTGACCTCAAATATGTATGATAGCATAACACACGGTTCATCATCATAGGCATGTAAATGGTCATGAGGGGTTTAGGTTCTTTTACATGCATAAGCCCCAAGTCAAGTTCATATGAATGTTCCACAAGTCAAATTGTTCTAAGGGTTCATGGCAACATTCCACAAGTCAAGATTCAATCTTGCCTGATAAACTAGGTCAAACACAACATGAGTGGTATGATTTAATCATTAAGAAATGGCCCAAAGTCATAGGTTCAAAAGAGGGGCAAAACTAGATTCACATACACTAACATACTTAGGTTTTATCTCATTTTATTCCATGTCAACATTAGAACTGCCGTTTAGATCTAAAAGTAGCTAGAACTTACAAAGCGTGGCTAGAGATTTATGAGCAAGCATTTATCGTAGAACGGTGTTGAGATGATGCTCTACTTCCTTGATTTGATGTAGAAAGCTTGCTCCTCTGACATGGATCTAGTTTGAATGCTCAAGCCTTTGAAGTTGGAGATGGAGGCCATGATCAAGAAATATTTGGGCAGCACTTTGTTATTAGAGTGAATTGTAGTGAATTAGGCTAGGTCTTAGGGTGTTTTTATAGGAGTAGGAACAAGTTTAGGCCCTTAGATTAACCCTAGTTTAGATCTGAGCCATCAAAAATCGTCACAGGTCAACAAACCAGACCACAAGACCCTGCAGATGCACACAGGCCAACCTGGCTCGACCAGGGAGGTCGACCCCCAGGTCGACTGGGCAGTCGACCTGGTCCCTGGGGGGTCGACTCCCCAGTCGACCTAGGGCTGGGCGGGAAATTTTCCCGCCCAGTCTGTTTGGGGGGTAAATTCAAAATTTGAAAATATGTTTTCGTTTTCTGATTTTTCGTGAAACTTCTAGAGGCCATATCTCGGTCATACGGACTCCGATTTACAAAATTTCGGACTCGTTTCCAACCAGAATTCTGAGACGAACGCAACGGCGCAACCCATTTCTCTTGATTCTTATTTTAAAATTTAATTCTGCCTCGATTCTTGTCTTAACACGTTATTAAAATTCGGGTTGTTACATTCTCCCCTCCTTTAAGGATTTCGTCCTCGAAATCTCTAAGTTAGGAAGAATGTATCCTACCATCCATCACCCATCTACTCAAAACATCATCCACAAGCAAACATTGTCCTTAAGAGATTTCTAATGTTGTATGAACATATGCAGAAAGTGTGTGTATCTGTGTTCCTTATCTAATGAAAATGATCAGGCCTGATTGATCTTCTAAATGCAAAATATGTTTAGTGCCATGAATCCACATGTATGCAAATAGTCCTAGTCACATAAACACTATATGTGTGCACAACCATTCATCCATATGCAATATTCACATGATAACACATTCAAATTCATCCATAAACAAGTATAAACACATATACATATGAAATATGAAATGTGTCTGAGTTAATCTAGTGCCTAGTGTGTATTCGCGCATCCACGAGCAACCACTTGCAACCACTTGCAACCATATCAATCAGAACATGTTTTTCAAATACATGTTTACATCCATAGGGTTCTAAGGTCCTCAAGATAGGACCGAGAAGATAAGCAAGATAAACTCCTTTTGGATTACAAGAAATCCCTTTCTAAACCTAACCCATATCCTATAAAGCCCAAAAGGTTTAGTCAACCTAACGGACACCTTCAAATCCTGACATGTATTATTAACCGATGAGTCATACCCCCTATGGAGTTTGCAACAGAAATAAGATCGAGAATAGGACCGAGAGGATATGCATAAAAGATAGCATGCGGGTAAGCTCTACAGGAAAATAGGGATCAAGAATATACTCTTAAAAAGAGATATGATGCGCGTATCTTGTCTTCAATCTTCTAAGTCGCATTTCCTTGAGCTTGATTCCATTGTGCTTTGACCATCTTTAACTTCATGATTTCGTGGCCTCTTAACTCCTATTTCCAAATATGAGTTGGAACTCACTTCATTGTCGCCTCTCGTTCCACTTTTACTTATTCTCCCTCTAGTATACTTGGCTCAACCATATCCGTGCACTCATGGTTTCATGTGAGCTCTCCAAAATTCACTAGTGAATCATGGATCTCGTTTACTCGCTCTACGGCATTCCACGCAGAAGAACTTATCTCTTGAAAACAAACAGATGCCAACCATGTTACCAAGTGTACTTACTAGAGTGATTTCCCCAACTCATGCACAAGCGAAATGAACCATCCGCCTTAGCGGCGAACTCTACTTGAACGGATTACCAACAAATGCATCAAGAGGTTCTAGGTAACCAATCATGACAGAACCTTAAAGGTTACACGAGACTTCGAGGGTATTACCGAGGCAAGTCAAGAGCCTAACTACCCTCCTTTCAGAACCGAGAATGGCACCCTTACTGGATAACCATTCCATTCCTAGAATTCAACCCATAGCTTAAAAGCATATGCATTATTCCCAAAAGTCATAGGCGTCCTTAAATCCAAACAAGTCATGAATAAATGGACCGATTCCTCAACAAGATTTGAGACAAAAATGGGATCCTCTACTATGCTAGTACGAAGATGCAGAGACTCAACTATCGAAGCAAACTTAAATGATGCGGTGATCAAAGCAAAGTCCTGATGGGATGATAGAGAAGAAAAGCTAAACCTTTCACCTTCTTAGGTACGCTAACAGTGAGAGCATACAATTGCCCTCTCGATGATCTTGTCCTCGTCTCATAATACCTGACTATCTTTCCCTTTTTACCCTACTAGAGATACTCTCTCTTGCCATGGGTTTTACCATTCACCCTTTTCCTCCTTTGTGGATTAAGCCATACCAATAAGTTACTTGTCCTCAAGCTTGTATCCTTTATCCTTGTTCTTACCATCCTTTCTTGTAACGCGGTAATAGGTCTCTCGAGAACTGCCTCCATCGTACCGAAAACACTAACGTAGTTAGAAAAGGATTAGTCACAGTTCAAACCACTGTGACTACAGGTGGAGGAAAGAAAGGAAAAGAGATTTAATCAAGGAAACAAAGGATAATGCTAATGGCCTTTGGGGAATAGCCTTTAAAAATAAAACTTTCCTTGAAAAATGCTTAAACGGTTTTCAAATAGTTTTCAAAAGGTTTTAAAACTTTTGCCCAGTCTGGTAACCTTCTGCTCTGATACCAAATGTAACACCCCACCTCCGCCAGGGCCACTCACAAGAGAATGCACTAGTTTTGGAGGGGCGTTGTCTAGGTAAACATGCACAGAAATATTACAAGATAGAACATATAAAACAGCGGAAGAAAAAAAAACAAAATTTCATTACCTCATAAAATCATAAAGTCTAAAGCCTTTTACATCAAAATGCCTTTAAAATCCATTACATTGGAAACCTGTCTTGCAACAGTTAAAGAAGCATAAAACCACAGTCATAAAATATTCCCCAAGTAAAATGGTAAAGCAGCCATAGCCAAGAAAAATCCAAGCCATACATGATGACCTTGAAGCAGAAGAAGTCCGAGCTAAATAACAGTATTTCCTCCCTGAAAACCTGGGGGGGGGGGGAAACGGAAGACAAAGAGGCGAAAGAAACAGGGTCAGTCATAAAGACTGGTAAGTCCTATCTACTTCCAGCATAAAAACAGGTAAAGTTAACATGACATGCATAAGCTGAAAGTAAACATAAGGATGATGACCAGATAGACAAGCTAAACCAAAGTAACAGGATGAACTACTGTATCAAGATAAACTATGGTCACTATGAATCAAGTATAAGATCCCAAGGTTCTATCGAGTATAACATCCCAAGGTTCTATCGAGTATAACACCCCAAGGTTCTATCGAGTATAACACCCCAAGGTTCTATCGAGTATAACACCCCAAGGTTCTATCGAGTATATTTGCCCTGCACCTTCCGTACTAGTATCCCAACCCGTGTCATGTGTTAGCTACAAAATATCCCTTGCCCAATGTCATGAAATGGTCCATGTCAACCTAATGTAGGTTTTTCCCAACTCGTATGTTTCTTTCCATGTATATGTTTAGTCCTTTGCCATAAATCCTACGGGCTTCCTCATGTAGTTCTATACTACTTCAACGTAGATCCATTATCCTTGAAATCGTTTGGACTGTCACCCTTGATCTAGCTGTATTTTCCTACCATAAATTCTCGAATGTTCGGCTAGGATTTATGCCACCTAGGACCACTAGGGATTACGCTACCTACTAAACGTTTTCGTAACTCGGTTTGGGTTTAAGCCACCTAGGACCACTAGGGATTACGCTACCCGTCAACCATGCCCTTTTCCCTACGTATGTATCGTGAATCGTTTTTCTATGTCTAGATGCACATGTATCTCAATGTACTATCCGAGTCCCGTGACAGGGCTAATCAAGAAATACAGAACTCGGTCGGGAGCTTTAGGTTATCTGCCGATGCAGATATCAAGGTCTGTTTTTCTACCAGTGGTTATGATCCCACGTGACCCCTCCCTCAACTACTGAAAGGCAATCCAAGAAAATCATGCACGAGAACTATACTCCGGCCATCCATGCCCCACTTTCCTATTGGCCAACCTCACACATAACTAGATAGCAAGTATATGGTCTGTTGGGAGTTCTCTGCCTTTCCGCATACGTACACGATTGACTAAAGATGGTAGGCAGTCAACGACGTGCTATCACAGGGCTAAACTAAGTATCACCCACTCCACGCTAATCCACCCCAGTCTTTAGGTTGCTCGCATAGCAACCAAGGCATACCCATGGTTCTTCTACCGCAGACCTTAACCTCCGTGAGCCCAGACGGATCATCTGCAACCTCACAGAGGGATACCAAGAGTACCCTCACGTCCCCTGAATCTACCGCTTCATCACCTAGTTCGTCGGATCCTTTATCTAAGTCAGATAAACATTCGCTCCTCCTCGTGTGTTTGTTTAAACGATGACACACCGTATCAGGTTACGCATCTATTTGTGAACTGGTCCAATTCTCTTGACTAAGAATTATTACTTAGTTATCCTTAACTAAGGTTTATCACTTAGTTTCCCCGAACTAGAGTTTTGTCTAATGGGTTACGTGTTGTCATTCGAGTTCATGACTTACCCCGCCTACGAATCATGTCAAAATTGGCTAAGTATTCAAGTTCAAGACTTAGCCCTACAAACCATGTATCAAGTTGGTCAAGTATATCAAGAAGTTCATGACTTAACCCTAGATTATCATGTCAGATTGGTTAAGTATAGGTTATTTTAACCCTATCAAATTACCGTGTTAGATTGGTTAAATATAGGTTGTCTTAACCTCATCAAATCATCGAGTAAAATTGGTTAAGTGTAGGTTAACTTAACCTCATTAAATTATCGAGTCGGATTGGTTAAGTTTAGGTTAACTTAACCCCATTAAATTATCGAGTCGGATTGGTTAAGCATATTTAAGGGGTTCGTGACTTAACCCTATCAAATCATCAAGTCAGATTGGTTAAATGTATGTTAACTTAACCCCCTCAAATTACCGAGTCGGATTAGTTAAGTGTAGGTTAACTTAGCCCCATCCACTAGTCGTATTTATAATGGTTAAGTATCATTCTTGTGGGTTTACTTAATCCCTACCACGCATCGCGTTATCCCAGTCGGATGTTATCAATCCCATTTAGGTCAAACTAACCCATCCGCTAATCGTGTTATATGGTTAAGTGTCTTTAAGTAATCAAGTCCGGTCTGACTTAACCTACCCATTCATGTCATATCGGTTAAGTGCCATTAGTCAAACTAACTTAACCTTATCATGTAGCATTAAGCAAATTAATGCACCCCAACCTCTCACATTAGACTTTGTTGTGGTTACTGGTTACGCCGGGCGGGTCCGGGCAGCTTTACACCACAACCTAGTCTAACCTCGGGTTTTGAGCGCGATATGACCAACTTCTCACATTGGGTCTTATTGTCTGTAGATACTGGATTTTCCGGGCAGTTCCGGGCAGATTTATGCTACAAACTCAACCCAACCTCAAGTTGGCCACTTTCATGTTTTCCTACTCGTCATGTTCATGTCAAATTTAGGTTACGACAAAGTCCACGTTTTCTACTTATGCCCATTGCCCCATCACTTAATTCATGTTAAGTTTCATAGCCCATCTCCAGTTTGCCTAAACTACCCAAGGCGTATTTCCAATGCAAGTGAAAGCGAGTCAACATAGTAGGAGTAAAATGACAACATATTGGCCTCAAATATGTATGATAGCATAAAGGGATTGGCCTCAAATATGTATGATAGCATAACACTAGGTTCATCATCATAGGCATGTAAATGGTCATGAGGGGTTTAGGTTCTTTTACATGAATAAGCCCCAAGTCAAGTTCATATGAATGTTCCATAAGTCAAATTGTTCTAAGGGTTCATGCCAACATTCCAAGAGTCAAGGTTCAATCTTGCATGATAAAATAGGTCAAACACAACATGAGTGGCATGATTTAATCACTAAGAAGTAGCCCAAAGTCATAGGTTCAAGAGAGGGGGAAAACTAGATTCACATAGACTAACATACTTAGGTTTCATCTCATTTTATTCCATGTCAACATTAGAACCACCGTTTAGATCTAAAAGTAGCTGGAACTTACAAAGCATGGCTAGAGATTTATGAGCAGGCATTTGTCGTAGAACGGTGTTGAGATGATGCTCTACTTCCTTGATTTGATGTAGAAAGCTTGCTCCTTTGACATGGATCTAGTTTGAATGCTCAAGCATTTGAAGTTGGAGATAGAGGCCATGATCAAGAAATATTTGGGCAGCACTTTGTTATTAGAGTGAATTGTAGTGAATTAGGCTAGGTCTTAGGGTGTTTTTATAAGAGTAGGAACAAGTTTAGGCCCTTAGATTAACCCTAGTTTAGATCTGAGCCATCGAAAATCGTCACAGGCCAACAAACCAGACCACAAGACCCTATAGGTGCACACAGGACAACCTGGCTCGACCAGGGAGGTCAACCCCCAGGTCGACACCCAGGTCGACTGGGTAGTCGACCTGGTCCCTGGGGGGTCGACTCCCCAGTCGACCTGGGGCTGGGCGGGAAATTTTCCCGCCCAGTCTGTTTGGGGGATAAATTCAAATTTTGAAAATCTGTTTTCGTTTTCTGATTTTTCGTGAAACTTCTAGAGGCCATATCTCTGTCATACGGACTCCGATTTACGAAATTTCGGACTCGTTTCCAACCAGAATTCCGAGACGAACGCAACGGCGCAACCCGTTTCTCTTGATTCTTATTTTAAAATTTAATTCTGCCTCAATTCTTGTCTTAACACGTTATTAAAATTCAGGTTGTTACAACTGATTCTTGATCCCGTCTCAACCCTCGCATAATCTCTCGCATAGAACTCATCTCTTCCTACATGGAACCAAAATCTCCTTGTAGTTTGTTAATTGTGACACTCATTTCTTGATTTTTTGCTCTTTGGCTCTTCTACTTCCTCCACAATTTTTTATTTGTCATCTAAAACTCCAAACCTATTAGCGTATGTATTGTCTCTATATATCTACACATTAAAAATTTAATTAACACAGCGAATAAATTTTTTAATACAATTATCTTAACTCATAGCCTAGCAGTTTAACTGAGCACTAGCACGAAAATAGTAAATATAGCATGAAAACACATAAATACCCTACATAGATCAAAATGATATACTCTATAGTTAACACAGTAAAAAAGAAAAAGAAAAAACAGCACAAGAAACCTAGGGAAAAAGAACAATTGCTAGGGACACAAGAAGTTATTATAAGTCACATGCCTATAAGGCTCAGTCAGTTTGACTAAGCCGACGGCTCAGTTAAACCGAGCCTTTCGACTCTGTGTAACTGAGCCGAAATGGCTTAGTTTTACTGAGTCGTTCAACTCAGTATGACTGGGCCTAATGGCACAGTTTTACTGAACCGTTTCGGTCAATAAAATGTATGTTTGAATAAAGATTCCAATAAAGATGCATGTGTGTGTTTTATTTGAAGTAGTTATTTCTGTCCCAGATAAATCGCATAAAAAACTGCATAATTGAATTCCAATATGATGTAAAATATTCTCTCCAGTTTCTAACAAAATATTGCCAATTAACAGTCTTTAAACTTCTGTCTTCAGAAAATTTAATAAGATCAGAATAAAAACTTACTTTATAATTTGAATGACATAATTAAAAGCCAAGGTATGCATAATTTGGAAGTGTCTAGATCTGTGTGAGCTGCCTAATTAAAAGTCTTGTCAACATATTAAATACCAGGAACGTCCTATGAATCAAACCATGTATAGGATGGCATAATGCTTCAAGTCATGAGGTATTATCAATTTAGAAATTTCACCAAGCAGTTCATCCTCATCAATGGTGTATACAGCTACTTACATTGTATTTTGGAAAAAACAATTATATATAGCTCAATAACAATACAAGCTAATCCAAAATTAATATGCATAGTACGACTGCAAATGAAAACCCCTATGTGAAAGTTTAAACTCCATTATGTGGAGAAGAGGTAAGTCAATATTTTAACTTGTGCAAAATTGAAAATAAAAATTAGTTGCAAGCACATACATGCATGCCTTGTTGGAACCCAAAACACTTATAGTGAAACTAAATAATTACTTGGTCATATTTAGTAAAAACATCAATTTCCCCTACTTATTTACTTGGTCATATTTAGTACAACTGAGGCTTAAGGCTCCGGCTCAGTAAAACTGAGGCAAAAGCTTAGTAAAACTGAGCCATTTTGGCTCAGTTTAACTGAGCCGACTCAGTTAAACTGAGCCTTAAGGCTCTGTATAATTGAGCCGAAACGGCTCTGTTTTACTGAGCCGTTCAGCTCAATATAACTGAGCCTAATGGCACAGTTTTACTGAGCCGTTTCAGCTCAGTTATATTGATTCATTTCGGCTCAGTTTAACCGAGCATTAAGGCTCATTATAAATGAGCTTTCTAGCTTAATTTTAATGAGCCGGCTTGGTAAAACTAAGCCTTAAGACATTTTATATGATAAAAACATCTCTTTCAGATCATTTTTTTAGTAAAGGTGGTAACAAAGGCAAAGGCTGTCAAATTTTGTTTCCGTGGTATAAACTTGTGTGTGTTAAGTTAAATTGTGTCCAACTAAAAGCTACAAATCTACATTATTCACTATATTTAATCCATCTCCAACTTCAACCATCTTAAACACCAACCCTTAACTAGCTTGCAAACATATATTATTAAATTAGTTATGTTATTCGAACAAATTTACTAATCAAACATAATGATTTAAGTAGATTATGAAATCAGTGACATAAGTTGCTTTAGGTTGTGGTGGGCAACTGGCCTACCCAAAAAATAAATTTTAGAGAAACTACAAAGAATTAGGAGCAACTCAAAGTTCACTTTGATTGTACAAAGCAGCAATTACATATTTTTCAACATTGCAAGTCATAACCTAAACTCCACAAATTTGAATGTACTAAACCAAATTGAATACTGAAAATGATATTTTTGACTTTGCTTTAGATCTGGAGTAAAAAATTCTTAATTTATAATTTGACCATATCACGTCTATGTTAATATAATACAAATATTATGTGTTTTCTTATACTTCAGCTCTGTTTGCATAATTTGGCAATATATGTTTCTTTTCATGAGTTTGCTTCGATTGTTTATAATCTAAATCGATATAAATGAGTTAAAAAGGAAATATTATGTGTTTCCAAGTTTGCAACACATATACATACATTGATCATAAGTGCGACTTCATGACTGGATGAAAAAATATGTCAAGTTTAAGCATATTAAAATTTATCAGAATCTTAAATAAACAGTAGGATAGATAGGTGCAATAGTATTTTTCAAATATAAAATGACAAATACACTCCTCTATTTTAACTTACTAATCCACCTACTTGTACCAAATATCCACGACATAAATATAGTGAAATGGTGTGGTGCTAGAGAAGGGGGTGTATTTATCAGTCACCGATAAATCCTAATATTTCATTGTGTATCCAAATTTGACAAAAATTTTGCCAATACAGAGAAATGTATTTTGTCATCAAATAAGACAAGCAGCTGGGGAAAAATTCCAACTATCAAACCTAACAATAATTACTTGAGAAAAGTGGGAAAACAGGAGATTTACACAAAACCTACGATACATATTCTTTATCTACTTCGCTGTGTACTTTATAAAAGCCAAACCATGGATATAAGAAACATGATTTTTGCATTACAGTATGCAGCATTTCTCACTTGGCAAAGCCAGGAAATTTTCATAAAACAAGTTCAACCTCAAGTTCAAAAACATCGAGACCGGCTGGAAGAGGATATTAATGGTTGAATTGTATGTATTGTAATGTGCCCGGGAAGTATGTTATGTTGTAATACTGTTTTTAAAAGATCATATGGATCCACCCTCCAATAAAATGTTATTTAAAGAAAAACAATAAAACATGTAATTTATACACATTGTTATTGTGATATAAATTTGTTTGTCCTGATTTTTTTTCCCATTGTTTCCCCTGCTTAAACATGTTAATACATATTAAAGTTATTTCCTACACACTAATCAAAGATGGATATATGGTTTCACATTATTTCATACGTGATTCAACCATGTTTGATTTTATTTGTTCGTTTTACAAGAACGACAATAACCTATTAAACTTTGAGTTATCAAGTAAGTTGCCTTATGATTAAACCTATTACAAGCAGCAATTTTGATAAACATACAAATATAATTAGTTTAAAACTAATTTATTTAAATGGTTCGAGCATTGTAGACAGTGAATTGCTGAAATATAGAGTGGCAAACAAACATCATGAACACATAAGGTAGTATGCATGTACCGGTTTCAAAGGAAAACATATATAAGAGACGCGACAGGCAAACAAACTGCATGACTAGCAAACAAATAGCACATATGTATATATTTCGGTTTAAATGATTCATGGTGTCTACTTGGAATCTAACAGCATATTTCTCTTTAATAAGCACCGAAAGGTAAGTTAAAAAAGTTAAGCATCATAAGTCAGACCACATTTGTGTGTGCGCATACATCGGTAAAAATGATATCCACCTGAACTAATAAATGCAGTAGCAGATTTTTCGAAATAATCCCCAAGTATCAACGTGAACATGGATATGCTAGGACTGGTGCAACATATTTTCAACTAGGTAAAATAACCAGGGCATGACCAAATCATTAAAGCAACAAGTCACGTATTACTCGTTATTCATTATGACACTCTCCGATTACTCGTTATTATTATTATTATTATTCTGTTGGGGGCATTATTTTGAAATCTGGATATATCCTCGTTAGCGTGCATCGACAAGCTGTATGTGCTATTTATATGATGTTATCATTATTATTTCTGGTCACATGTGTGAGGACAAGAATAAGCAAACATTGACACTGGAGCGCATGAGTTATACCCGAATGCAATCTTCACTTTTTTCTTCCTGGTAAACCATCTTTCGTGTAAATATGCATCAGTAATTAAAAGCCAATTTTCCTCGTGCTCCAGTTTGCTCTAAAGCAGAATCGGTGTGGTTTATACTTTATATCTACAACTTGTCCGTATTTTATATATCTTTGTCCTGTTCATACTTTAGATTCTCTTGAATATTCCCCTCTCCCACTCATTGGTTGTTTTCTAGTATTTAATAGACTGAGGAATTGTTAATACTTTATTTTCGTTTATGTGAATCATTATTGCATTGTATTTACAAACTAATTAAACGATTATTTATGTAGCAATATGTTGATAATGGAAATCCTGTGACTTTTCTGTCACTGTGTGATGATACTAAAGGGTTTTTTAACAGTAGTTTATGTCTAATTCGACACAATTTTTTTAATCCATAAGGTAGCAAGTAGGTTGATAAATCATAAAAAATAATCACTTACTTAATTATACATTCAAATTATAGACTTTTAACTCTAAAAAATAGATAATTGTTCAAAACAAATGTATACTTAAAATAAGTTATTGTCGGACATGCTTATAGAGTCGTAGTTTAGTTTAACTACTTGAAGTAACATTCTAATGCATCTGAATAGATTAGACGTAAACAACTCTAATTTACAAGATAATCACTCATTATGACGATGAAGAATGGAGATGATAGACAATCAGCATAAGTAAGCACATATTATTTAATGGATACGTTGGTCATTACTCGATACTTGTATTTACTTCAATGGGTGAGTGGCATTAGGGTCATTCAATACATCAGGCTAAATCCACATTTACTTATTTATTGACTATTTGGCATAGAAAAGAAGGAATAAAAGGAGAGTACCAACTCCAATCATTATCCTCTCTCTGTTCCATTAGGGAGAATGGGATTTGGACTTCGATTAACTCCAACACTCTGAAGATCCAATATTTCAAGATTTAATTTTCAAGTAAGTCTTTTATCATTTTTTTAGTACTAATTAATGCATTGTAACATAATATATTATTGTGGTGTTAAATTTTCATACGATGATGATTGTGTAAGTTAATTAGAAAATTGAAATGCTAAGAAATTGTTACATTGGCCATGTAGTAGAATTAAGTTCAATATCTACATTGCAAAACGAAGTTCAAAATCAAATGAAAATAATGCCCTTTCTGTTCAACCCATTTAGTAATATTCATCAAAGGTCTTCTGTATAGATAAAAGTTGAATTACTATAATTTCGGTTCATATTGAAGTAATTCATTATTATTATTTGTCTTCTGATGAAAATAAATAATCTCATTCTCATTATTTATCTGGAAGTTTGTCTTAATCCAATGAAAACAAAAAATCCTTTAGAAGGAACAGTATATCAACTAAACATTTTAGACTGACTGTATTAAGCACATATTGTGTAACACCTCGTATTTTCTGTAAACATACGAATAACAAATCAAGGCAGAATTAAATTTTAAAATAAGAACTAAGGGAAACGGGTTGCGCCATTGCGTTCATCTCGAAATTCTGCTTGAAAACAAGTCCGAGTTTTCGAAAAACGGAGTCAGTATGACCAAGTTATGACCCTCCGAAGTTTCAGGAATTTTCAGAATCAAAAATAGCTCGAAATTCGAATTCAAATCCAGAAGCGCGCTGGGCAGGAAATTTCCCGCCCAGGACCCAGGTCGACTGGGTAGTCGACCCCCCCCCCCCCCCCGACCAGGTACTGCGGTGTCGACTTGGTAGTCGACCCCCCTGATTTTCCAGATCCGAACTCTGACCTGTTCTACCACGTGTCGCTCTCTGATTCGCTGTGTGACCTGGCCTGCTGCTCTGGACGATTCTGATGGTTTCTGGATTGATCTGATGGCTCAAAACACTTCTACTCTCCTATTTAAACACCCCCAAACCTCACTTTCTCTCCACACAATTTCATTCTGTCTATACTCTGCCTCTGTTCTAATTAAAAAATAAAAATGGCGTCGCTACTCTACTGGAATCAAAACTAGGACTGATGCATCTTCTTCCAACCTGAATAGAATTAAAAGCTAAATCAAATCTCAAATCAAAGTGTAGAGCTACAACAAAAATTAAAGAGGAATAATTCAGCATCTCTGAATCAACAACAGTTTATTTTCCTTTCTTAAACCATGAAAGGCAAGTACAGTTATTTTCCGATATAAACTTTAATTATAATTGTGACATGATTGTAAATCTGAATTTGAGGTTGTGTATGTTCTGTTCTGATCTATTTTATTCTGTATCTCTTTCTTCTTTCTATTATATAGCCAGGCTACCACGAGCCTGCACCAAATCTCATAAGAGATTAACGCACAAACGCTAAACTTTGGACAAATAATGAATGATGGCATAATTGGACATGGTTAATCTGTGACTGAAAGGACACATGTTGTAAATAGATCTATGCATATTCTATGAATTGGAAGAAGAGGAACCATTGTATGTTAACATGTGACTTGAGACATTGGATATAACGCATATTTTGAATTAAGATTTGCTATAATTTAAAGTTCTAGATTGTTGGGCATATTGTTTAAATAACGATTCATGACTTGAGATAAAAAGAGAATATGACTTAGGTGTGAAGATCTATATTAAGATTTGATAACTATTAAATGTGAATAACACCTAAGTGGGTGATTTTTGAATATATGACATGCATTGAAATCAATCGCTATATTTGGTATAATTTATATGTGAATCTTTTGTACTAGGCAAGTTTAACTAAATTTGGGACATGTGTTATACGGTAAATTATGACCATAATCTGTGCCATGTAAATTCAATACAAAAGTGGGGTATATGATCATCATGACAACTATTTAGGCATGCAAACTTAGGCCAAATTTATAATTAGGCAAGATATGTCTTTGAAACTTTAAGGAATGATTAAATCTGTTATATTGCCTAATCTGCTAGTTCTGTTATATTGCCTAATCTGCTAGTTCTGTTATATTCCCTAATCTGCTAGTTCAGTTATATTGTCTAATCTGCTAGATCTGTTATATTGCCTAATCTGCTAGATCTGTTCATCTGCTAAATCTGTTGAAAACTGAGTGTTGAAATTTGAGTATGAATATCTGTAGGCTCGATCTAGAAATTGAGCAAAACTTGTTAATAGAACCTTGAATAATCTGCTGCAACTTGTAAAGAAGTAAATTTGCTAAAGTGGCATAATTAGTCTGATATTAGCATAATCTGTGAATGAATGCATTGGCTAAACATGAAACATGGCTAACTCGAGGTAAGAATGAGTTTGCGGCGTAATCCTGCCCGGAACCGCCCGGCACATCCAGTGGCCGCAAACAATAGGTTCTAATGTGAGAAATTAGTCATAACGTGCTTGAAACCCGAGGTTAGACTCAGTTTGCGGCAGAAATCTGGCCGGAACCAACCGGCCTAACCAGTGGCCGCAAACTGTCAGTCTAATGTGAGAGGTCTGCACATTAATTTTTAATTAATACAAACCTAAGATAAATATGATGTCTAAAACGTGTTGGGTGTATAGGGTTGAACCAATTGGACTAATGAATTTAACAAACCCATTTCGTGAATCTGTAGGCCCAATTACAAAGCTAGACAAATATGCAAATCTGTTAAATCCGTATACCTGATCCGTTAGTCTGAAAACTTGTCTGATCTGCGAACTAGTTGATCTGAGCTCTGTATGTCTGAACTTGTAAACAAGTTAATCTGAAATCTATTAGTCTGGGGACACAAGGTTAGGAGGGAAATTACTTATGTCATCTGTTGTTTGGGACCCATATTAGTCAGTAACCCTTTCTGGTATCAAAACTTTGACCCAACAGTAGGTAGGGTCCAGGCACGCTTACTGAACTAATTATAAGCGGTTCATTCTGATAATGGCGAGGGGTGTTGATGGTGCGTTCCAACAGGGTCATGTGCGTGCATGGATCCCGGCCTGCCTCTGTGGATGTAAGACGCCGTGACATCTGTAAATAGGTCTGTGTTATTCAAAGGTTGCCACTTTAGGGAATGATACACCCTTCTGTGGGGCTGGCACAGGGTATTTATGTAATAGGGAGCCGATCGCGTGGGGTAGGATTTAGGGTACACTTTGCTTTGTCTGTTTCTGTGGGGTACCGTTCGTTTCTGTTGGGTGGCAACACCTGTCTGCGTGGTACCATCTGTCTGTAGGGGTGGTAAAGGCCCATTTACTTGTGTACACCTAATTCTACATTCTGTTTCCATAGGGATTAATCTGTTTTTGTTTCTGTACCTTCTTTTCGGGTGGTAAAAGCCCATTACTAGCATTCTGTTCTGTGGAAATCATTCTGTTTCCTTTCTGTTTCAGTTAAGACATTAGGGTAACACCTAATCCCGTTATATTAGTATTAGTGTAGAGAAGTGAAAAGTAATAGCTTATATCATTCTTTCTTCTGTTATATCCGCTACACCTGTTACTATTATCTCTCATCCAGATTTATTTTCATGTTATGTTATTATTATCTGTTCATAACTGAAAATCACTGGACTTACCAGACTTTATGTCTGACCTTGCTTGTTTTCGCCCCTTTTTCTTCCGTTTTCCCCCCAGGTTATCCAAGGAAGGAATACTTTAGCTTGATCCAGATTCCTTCTGCTTGAAGTGCTTAAAGTATGGCTTGGCTATGTATAGCTTCTGTTCTGTGGGGATTATGATTTTAAAGTTTTGTACTCTGATGATTTCCTAAACAAGATTGATATTATGTACTTGAGTTTTTTTAGTAAAGATGTAACTATACTGATTTCCGTTTCCCGCTGTAATAAAGTTATAATTTCTCAAGTATTGTTTATCTGTCTTGAAATTTTTTGTTCTGTTTACTAAAATGCTCCACCAAAGTTAGGGCATTCCCTTTGTGAGTGTCCTTAGCGGAGGTGGGGTGTTACACTTTGCATTGTATTAAGGTTTAATCCATTGTATTAAGCTCATACTCTCAAATAAGAAGCAATTGTTGTTTTCTAGCTTTTAAAAAATGTCTCACTGTATACTCTATTTTACCCTAACTGCATATTACATGATCCAAATATAATGCCAACTTTGCCTGATTTCAATTGTCATATTTAAGTTCAGAAATCTTGGTTTCTGGCAGGATCTCAAAGTGGTATTTCCATCTGCGAATTGGGCTGAAATCTAAATATAGTCAAGTCAAAATGAGTGTCAAACAAAAAAAAATACATTTGAAGTTTCATCTCGTTCAAGTAATATGAGATTTTGGGGAGATCATTATATTGTGAGATGAAAATGTTTTGACACTCTATTGACATTACGATTCTGTGTACGTCTTAGCTAATGTACTTCCATCATCGTAATTTACGCTCAAAATGTGAGATCAACAACCCTAGTTCTAAAATTTCGAAACAAAATAAAATCAAAAGAAGAGGGAAAATGAAGTTTTTATATTTAGACATATATAAGTTCAAATATAAAATATATTTCAAAAATGTGTGTAAACTTTGAATTAGCATTCTTTGACTCTACAATTTACAATCTAATTCTCATTTCAGTTTGAAATTTGTTGTAGAAAATGTTTAGGTCATTAGTTAAAAATTCAAAAACTCTAGGAATAATGCATTCTAATTGAAAAATAAATAAATAAAGTTTTCAGTCAATACCCAGGAATATTGTCGGTACCAAGTCTTCGTGTGCTTCATGAAGAAGCATATGTCCCACCTTCTCCAATAAGCTACATATAAAGAAGGTTTAGCTCGTCGTAAGAGAGCTCCCTAACCCCGACTCTCGGTCATTTGAGCAATTCGCTCACTGTATTTGACCTGTAATTTACATAAAAAGTTAGGTATGGTATTGTTTAATAGAATTACAAATTTGTAAACTATAATTCAAAACTTTTGTTGATTACATACAACAAACTGTTCCGAGTACTCATCAATCCACCCCCCATCTATAGAACCGTCTGGTTTCTCAGCATAATGTGTTCGAATGTAAACCTGCATATATGTTGGTGTTCGACCTTGTTCTTTCTCCTAAAAAATAAAAATAAATTATCTTATCTTTATTTGGATTGTATACTAATATTAATTAACAATTTAAATAATTACCATATCGTTCATCCATTGTGCCATTGATTTAGAACCACATCTATGTGGTCTTGGATTTTTACTGTGAGCGATTGAGTTCTTTTGAGAAAGCTCCTTCACATCCGCTCTCTCCCAGTAGGCAAAAAATTGTTGCCACACTTCATCTGTTATACAAGCATTCTTCTTTTTATACCTTTTCATCTCTCTAACAATATACCTATACTTCCAAGAACACTTTTGCTCCCACAATTGTCTGACAGCAGCAAAAGAAGTGGCAGGATCCCAAGAGTACAATGCCTACACAAGAATTCGAGATCAAATAAATAAACTAAAAAACTTAATCATGAATGGACTAAATATTGTAACAACCTAAATTTTTATTTTATTTTACCTTAAACTCTTCAAACCAATGATCCTTAGCAGTAGCCAGAATCACACTGAAACGAGGCCAAAATGATGTCAAATAGGCCTTAAGCATAGAAGATATAGTACGAGACATTGAGTCACTATTCGCGAATTCACAACTGTTAATGCACAAATTATAGTAAACTATGTAATGCATTATTAAAATTTACAATAATTCGATAATTTAAAATTTTTACTTACTCGTCACTTCGGCTACAATAGATATACATGGTGCCGACTGAAGAAGCCGAGCCAATCTGTGACGTTTGTCCAGATATCCCAGGGGTGCCTTGATCATGATCACATCTATCAGAAGGGGTGGATTGTTGATCGATAGAGGGTGGTGTCGGTTCGATCAAACCCAAACCACATCCACTACCACTGCGACCACCACCACCGTTACTACGACCACCACGACCATGAGAACTCATATCTATTACATGAATACGACATTTGCAACTATATACATAAGATAATCTAACATTTCAAAATGATACTAGTAAACATATATAAGACAAGGTTTGAAACCATAAAGCAAAGAGCATAGAACGTAAATCAACAATTGAAAATTTTATTGCTCACTAAACATAAACAAGTTCATTAACATAAAAGCAACCGAGCAACTAAAAGCACATGCAAACAATCATAATTAAATATATATGCTACCAATCTTTATTATCATCATCACTCTCAGTGTTAACACTCTCATCTTCAAGCTCACACTCATCTTCTTCTGCTCCAATTTTTTCATCGTCATCTTCATCTACTTCGACCCCATCATTGACGTCATTAATAAGAGATCCTATGTCTTCTACTTGTTGTACAATATCCAGTAGTTCATTAGGTTCTGGATCATTTTGATATGCCATATTGTCAGTTATGGTCATGTTTGAGTGAAATGACCATCTCGGTTTTGTTTTAATAACAGCCCACCAATCTGAACGACTGTTGTCGATAGCAGGATATGGTGCGAAATAAACTTGTGTAGCTTGTGCTGCCAACACAAATGGATCATACCCTGAATTTTTTTTTTGTGGTTTACTTCAGTAAGAGGGTAGTCCTTATGTATGCGTTTTACTCCAATATTCGGTCTACTATCAAACCATCGACATTTGAATAGAAATGTTTTTAACTCCGACACCACCGAGTAAGTTAACTCAATTATTTCCTCCAGTACACCATAATAATCTGTTATGTCATCATCGTTGTTCCCACCTTTGACACAAACTCCACTATTAACAATTGTCTTTTTCTTTCAATATTCTTCTGTGTGGAACTTAAATCCATTTATAAACATTATTGGACATATTTTGTAGCTATTACGCAGACCAAAAGCAAGTTTCCTATAGCAAATGTCGGTGATGTTCATATCAACCTATCGATTTGAATCAAGTATACAAGTTAATATATAATGAATACCATGCTAGATTAAAATACATGACTTATAATACTTACATATTGTTTAAACCATCCCTCGAATTCTTTACAGAGTTCAGCACTAGGATATTCACTTTCGAACTTGCTGTTTAAAACAACTATACATGTTAGTATCTAAGGAGTATTGCGTGTAGCTTAAAAAGATTAAAATTAATTTAGTTAATGAATAATCAAATTATTATAGTACCTTATAAGATCAGTTAATTCATTGCAATTAAGAAGCATAGTTTCTTTGGCTAGATTGTAATCCTTTGTTGTAGCAAAGCCTTTAACATTCTTCCATTTACCAGATGGACGTCCTTGTTTTTTGAATATGGAGAGAACGTTATCGACGGAATCATCCACAATATCATTTTCATTGCGATGACCACGATTGAAATTTAAATTCACATGATCATCGAAATAATGACTAAAAAATATGGATGCTTCTTCAATAATATACGCTTGACAAATAGAACCTTCAACACGTGCTTTATGTTTCACCTTTTTCTTTAGGTGGCCCAGATACCTTAATAGAAAAATATTTGAAATTAACTATGACATGTTCTATATTTTAAACATTGCGTAAATAAATATAATTATTACATACCTCTCAAAAGGATACATCCATCCATACTGCACTGGTCCTCGTAGTAATGTTTCAGTTGGTAAATGTACTAGCAAATGTTCCATGCAGTTAAAAACTCCAGGAGGAAATATTTTCTCCAATTTACATAGTAATTTGGGTATATCTCTTTCAAGCTTCTGCAAATGGCTTTTAGATAGAGTTGTCGAACATATTTCTTTAATGAATAAACTGAGCTCTGTTATTGGCATCCAAACCTTTTGTGGTAAAAGCTCTTTAAATACTATCGGAAATAGAGTCTCTAAAAATACATGGCAATCATGACTCTTCATACCTGACAGTATAAGATCCTTCATATCAACACATCGTTTCATATTAGAAGCAATCCCATCAGAAAATCTCAAAGAATTGACCCACTCTTGTAATTTTATACAACGAATCCTATCCAGCTCATAACAAGCAAGAACTTTGAAGTTTGGACAAATAGGATTAATCTTAAGCTCTGGACGATTACAGTAGTATTCGATATCTTTTCTTGATCTCAAATCATCTTTGGTTTTTCCTTTCGCATTCATTATTATATGAAAGAAATTATCAAATACATTTTTTTCAATATGCATCACGTCTAAATTGCGTCAAATTTTTAGACCCTTCCAATATGGTAATTCCCAAAATATACTTGTTTGCACCAATTGTGATAATCACCTTTGCCAGGAATTTTGGACTCTTTGTTTCCTGTCTCATGTAATTTTGCATAATCTTGTACAATATCAAATATCTCTTTTCCATTCAAAAATGTCGGTGGTTGCAAATTTACATTTTTATTCCTTTCAAAGTTTTTCTTATCACGCCTAAATGTATCATTTGTATGTAAAAATTGACGGTGGCAATCCAACCAACACTACTTACCACTATGCTTCAGTGTAAATGCTTTTGTTGAATCCATGCACACAAGACAAGATAATTTACCTCCCGTGCACCAACCCGAAAGCATCCCGTATGTAGGAAAATCGCTTATCATCCATAATAAACAAGTAAATATTTTGAAATTTTTTCTCTTTGACACGTCGTAAATGTCAATACCCTCTATCCACATTTTCTTCAGGTTCTTGATTAAAGGTTGCACATAAACATCTATTCCGTTTTTCGTATTTTTGGGCCCAGGGACAATTAGGGTTAAAAACATGTATGGATTTTGCATGCACATCCAAGGAGGTAAATTGTAAGGTGTTAAAATAACTGGCCAAGTGGAGTATTTTTTACCATACTGGCTAAAAGGTTGGAAACCATCAGTGCATAAACCGAGCCTAATATTTCGTTGACTCGTTGGCAAAATCAGGATATTTGTCATCGAAATGTTTCCATGCTTCTCCATCTGCAGGATGACATAAAACCCCTTCCTCTCATACTCGTTCATTATGCCATCTCATGTGCTCTGCAGTGGCATAAGACGAATACAACCTTTGCAATCTAGGAATAATCGGAAGATAATGTAAACGAGTAAAAGGCACACCTTTACCGTTACTTTTTTTCTTTTCGTATCTTCCTAAGCTACAAAATTTACATTGTGAACGGTTTAAGTCTTCTTTCCAATATAACATACAACCACTTCGACATGTATCTATCTTTTCATATGGCAATCCGAATGCGGACACTTGTTTTTTTAATTGATACCAATTTTTAGCCAATCTAGTTTGCAAACCAGACGGGACCAGATCTCGAATTAAACTAAGAACGTCATTCATTAATTTCTGGGTACCGTTGTTTGTGGATTTTATTGCAACTAGCCTAGCAGTAGCTGCCAACTCTGTCATAGGACATCCATCAAAAAGCGATTTTTTTGATGCTTCTAACAAGTCAAAAAAATGATTTAGCTTTTGGATTTGGCTCTTCCTCTACATCCAATGAATTAGGCAACATGCTCGGACCAGCGGCATCGATAACCATTTCAGTCATTCTATTTTCTGTAGTAATAAAATCATCAAAATAAACATCAATATTTATGTTATCATCCTCAACAACTACTGATGTATTAATAATGTTCACTGCATCTTCACCATGATGTATCCATACATAATAATCATCCATAAAACCGTTTTTAGTCAAATGCCTTCGAACAATTTCATGAGTATAATGTTTTGTGGCTTTGCATTTCTTATAAGGACAATGGATTTCCATCATGTTTATCCCATTAGAAGATGCCACTAGCACGAGCTGGGATAAACCTTTTAAAAATTGAAATGGAATTGTTCCTCTATGCCCAACATCTTTGTACATCCAAGCATGACGAATTTTCAAATGTTCCATCTTCTACTGCACAATTAATATATTTTATACTATAAGGCGAGTGCTTCTATTATTATTATATAGAACTATAGTTATTCCATTATTTTAATTATCCAATTATTTTATTATTATTCTTCTTAAATGTTTAGATTCTTACATTTATGAAAATTAATTATATCTAATCGTAACCCTAATAGAAATTTGTTTATTGTTTATTTAATCGAACTATCCGTTAGAACTGTTTATTTATAGGCTTAGTCAAACTACTTCCCATTACAAACAAAACGTTATTTTTTACATTTCATAAATCATTTCGCATCAAGTGGTACAACAAAATTTCGGCAGCACTTCCGCTAATTCCCCGTATCATACGCATGGGCGTACACGGGGAACAAAGAAGAAGCACTCCCAAAATTTTATCACCACTTGAAATAAAATGATTTATGTAATGTAAAAAATTAGTTTTGTTTGTAACTTGCCCAGTACAAGGACAAATTTGACAAATACTATATTAGATAGATATTGATGTCCATTTCACAACAAAACCAACATCTATATCGATCATATACGATACCTGTCAAACCGGGCCAAACGTTAATTTATGGAATGTATGAAGATGCTCGGTGTTTCTAGTATAGCAGTGTAGTTTCATGCGCTTATCTCGGTTCATATTCTTTCAAATATAGAAGAAATAATTGAATAAAATTTTAGGATACAATTTCTTTGGTATCGTTTACGTAAACTTAGATCACATGATATAATATAGATTCATGGAATGTAAAAAGCAATATCATAATGCACCCCATAAAGTAAACAAATAAACGCACAGGCAGAGCATATAAAAAAATCTAGTAGTGCAAATGTTACTTGCTCACTTTAGCAATAGTACAAATATTTAGCATGTCCCAATAAAAATAAACAAATTAGGATATAAAAAGAGCCTAATAACCATTTTTTTAAAGGAAGACCACTTATAACTTACTCTATAACACAAACATAACCGATTACTAAGTTATAATTAAGCTTGGTTTTCTTTGTAAAAGGAAAGCAACTACAAAAATGAAAATATAAATTATATTCCCAAAAATAAGGCAATTTTTAAACATTTGGATTTAGTAAAGGCCAATTAACATATTTGTTGTTACTAATATAAGATATCAATTTGTTAAGGAGAATTAATGGGGTGCTTAATAATTTTACTCAAAATTGAAATCTAGGGGAAATGGGCGCGTATGAAGGGGAAATGGGAGCATATCAAGGGGAAGCACGCACAGCATAACGTCCATATTTCTTACCCTATGGCCCATATTTACAAAGCCCATTTAAACAAATAATAAAGAAATTAGATCTAAGCCTTAAAAAAATGTGTAAAAGTCAGATCCATATTTTGCAAGTTATGTTAATCGGATTAAAATTTAAATCAACCATAATCAATTTTTTATTTTTTATTTTTTCAATATTATAGCAAAACAACAATTCATTACGGAAAAAAAAACATTTCCAACAAAAATAAAAATTGAATTTTTTATGTACTATTATGATACCTTAAATTTAATTTTTCCTATTTTGGACTATTAACTTTAGTACCTCAACTTATGAAATTTAGTTATTATTCCTTTTAGATATACATTTAACTTAAATTATATATATATATATATATATATTCCTTTGAAATTGGGTATAAGTTTTATTAAAGGCATTTTAGCCCATTTCAGCCCATGATGTATGGGTAAATACAACTCACCCAGTACCCAATAAACCATATCCAACAAAGCCATGTGAAATACAGTTTAACACATAACTTTGGGAACATGTGTTTTTAGATTCTTTAAATGCTAGGGTTGAGCATGAACTTTGTTTATTATATTAGTTTAACTAATTATATTTAGTGATTAATAGTCAACAATGGTAGTGGAAATAAATGATATATGATTTGCTTGTGTTATATAATAATAAAATTGATAATAGCTAGTGCAGGCTAATTTAGCTTTAATAATGAAAACCAACAAATTGAATAATTAATTATAAGTTATAATTAATGATAACTTGTGTGAAAAATAAGCATCTGTTAAACTGGTGTTTAATATCTGATAATTTAAAAGTAATAATATGATTAATTCTTTAAAAACTAGTAGAAAACACTACAAGCATAATATCATTACTGCGATAAGAAGACAACTAACGATGAAAATAAACGAAAATGCACGACCAACCACTAACGATGATGAAAATGCAGAATGTAATGCATAATGAAAATAAACGAAAATGCACGACCAACAACTAATGATGACCCTGCACAATCTTAAGTGTTAAAGAGCTATAAATTATTATTTTAGCTAATAAATTTTCCATCGAAGACCATTACTTCTACGCACTAATATGAAGGAAATAACTGAAATTGCAAGTCATTTTAGTAGGTATTATGCATAGGCTTATATGTGTAGTTTCATTTATTAGTGAAGGAACTTTTTACTAAATTTTGGCATGGGAGTAATGAGCATGACAATATTGTAGGTGGGGAAGAGTGGAAGTCATATATTCAATTTCGAAGCAATCGTGCATGCATGATACACACAGTGTAAAAGATCAATTCTGATGCAGTGATTAGATATCAAACATTCATATAAAACGACTCTACCGACAAATCAACTAAAGAGGTCATACCTGGTGCGTTATTTATGTACAACTTTGGAGCTTGTAGAAAAATTTACACCTAACTAATAAAAATTTAATGAGGCAGAAATCAGGCATAGTACTAGAAACTTTATGGGGTATGTTTGTCCAGATGGTCTGGCATCAATGTAAAACAGTATCTTACAAAAGACCAAGAACAAAATTCATCTTAAGGTACATACACAAACAGTGTTAACACTTAACATTCATACATATATTTACTAAGAATGCTTTTCTCTCCATGCTTATACCTAACTATTATAACAAGCCAATGGGAACTAGCAAAACTTACATAAGATGAATGGTGAAATTTCTTTTAAAATGTATGTCCTACCCAACCAATACTCCAGTTCGTTGCTTATCATATAATATAACACCACAGACAGCAAAAAATGCAAAAGAAGATGAAAATTTGGTGATCTTGTCAATATCTGTTTCACAATTATCCTTAAGAAGTTTTGCAAATAAACAACTAAGCCAAAGCACTGAGCACATGAACCATTCCGTGGATTGTACTCAGTGTACAAAATCACATGTTATCCTTAAACAGGCTCCTATAGACCAAAATTTTAGAGTAAATGTCTACGTACTAGTGTTTATCTCCAAACGGTAGCAAGATTTTACTCATGTAATTTTTCTTTTATGTAAATATCTGATTTACATCACAACACAGTTTTTACTCATGCAAGTTTTCTTTTATGTAAATATATGATTGCACTGAGCATAACCATCATAACAAATGAAGTTGCATAAAAACTAGAATTTATTTTCACTCATCTAATATTTGTTTAACAGTAAATATCAGAAATTAAGTTGTCTTTTATATGCAATGCATATTCAGCATAATAACTGCAAAGAAACTAAAAATAAAACAATTGTGAGTCGACCAAAGTTTAACATGGTGAAGCAAGATGAGGCTGTACGATCCCTCAACCGCACAATTTTTTTTTTTTTTTGGTATAGCATTTTTGGTGATGAAACAATTCGTCCACACCAAACAAGTCAAATTAGCAGTGCATAGAGAGAGCAGGTTATAGTTAGAACTAAGCAGTTCAGTAGCACAAACAATTCCATCACACCAAAAAACAAAGATTAAAAATAGGATTAGAGAAGAACCTACTGCCTAAGCTCCTCCAAATAGTTCAACAGCAACACGGATTCGATTGAAGGCGGCAGCGCGGCACGTCCAATCGATTTAGGGTTTAGGTTTTTTTTTAATACAATCTGAACGAGTATGAAAGGCAAATGGGAGTGAACACGTATCAAGGGGAAATGCGAGCATATCAAGGGGAAATGGGAGTGAACGAGTATGAAGGGGAAATGGCAGCAAACGAAGGGGAAGCAAGCACGGATAACGTTGGATATTTTTTACTCTATGGGCCATATTTGCAAAGCCCATTCAAACAAATGTATAAAGAAATTAGTTCAAGCCTTTAAGAAAACAATTTACGTATAAAAGTCAGACAAATATATTCGAATGTCCATATTTTGCAAGTTTATGTGAACCAGGTTTAGATTTAAATCAA
This sequence comes from Allium sativum, assembly GCA_030737875.1. Classification (NCBI taxonomy): domain Eukaryota; kingdom Viridiplantae; phylum Streptophyta; class Magnoliopsida; order Asparagales; family Amaryllidaceae; genus Allium; species Allium sativum. The sequence continues at coordinate 852,078,896 of CM060919.1, forward strand.
CCATGATCAATTATAAAAAACAAAAATTGATTTTTTCAATATTATAACTAAACAACAATTCATTAAAAAAGTCACATTTCGTAGAAAAAAAATTATTTTTTGTCTACTGTTATGATAACTTAAATTTAAGTTTTTCTATTATGGACTATTAACTTTAGTACTTCAACTTATTAAATTTAATTATTATTCCTTTTTAGATATACATTTAAAAGGTAGTTATTATAACTTAAATTATTGTTATTTTTCTTTGAAATTGGGTATATGTTTTATTAAAGGCATTTCAGCCCATTTGAGCCCGTAATGTATGGGTAAATACAACTCACCCAGTACCCGATAAACCACATCCGACAAAGCCATGTCAAATACCGTTTAACACATAACTTTGGGAACATGTGTTTTTAGATTCTTTAAATGCTAGGGTTGAGCTTGAAACTATGCTTATGTCGTTTATTTTATTAGTTTAACTAATTATAATTAGAGATTAATAGTCATCAATGGTAGAGGTAATAAATGGTATATGATTTGCTTGTGTTATATAATAATAAAATTGATATAATAACTAATGCAGGCTAATTTTGCTTTAATAATAGAAACCAACAAATGAAATAATTAATTATAAGTTACAATTAATGATAATTTGTGTGAAAAATAAACAACTATTAACTGGTGTTTAATATCTAATAATTCAAAAGTAATAATATGATTAATACTTTAAAAACTAGTAGAAAACACTACAAGCATAATATCATTACTGCGATAAGAAGAGAAGTATATCAAATGTTCTAATGATGGAAAATACATACACAATCAATGATAAATGAAGAAATGCAGAATGTAATGCATAATGAAAATAAACGAAAATGTACAACCAACAACTAACGATGACCCTGCACAATCTTAAGTGCTCCACAAACATTCATGATTGGTCACCAACCTCGTTGGAGCTTCTTAATTCAAATTGACGTTTGACCTTAAAATTGTGATCTTTCATAAGAGATGATGTTCCAACTTCATACTTCGTTTATTCTTTAACTTCACCAAATTTGAAATCTCTACTCATGTCACCCTCTTAATCTCTATAAGAAATTGGAGCTCAATATTATTATTTTGAAAAGGATGGTTGTAAAGTTCTCTCTCCATAAAAAACAAAAGTTGTAGTGGAAAATAAGAAATTAGAATAAGATTGTTTGTGCAATTTTTACATGAGTTGTAAAAATTATCCTAGACTCCCATCTAGATGCTAGTTTAATCTTATCGTCCGACTTCTTAGCAAATGCACGTAAATGAGACTCACTAGGTTATGTAAGCATATAATTGAGTTTATAGAAAATGATTGTACACAGACTTAGGTTGGTATATATAACAAGCATTAAAATATTTGATTCAAACAATTTTTACATTATTGTTGGTTTCAAAAATATCCAGACCTATAAAATCACATTTTCAATTAGTAAATATTAAGCAAAATAATAAAAATTTATCTAAAATTCTCGAGTTTATTAAAAACGCCTAATTTTAATTAATTCCTTACTAATCCCCTTTTAAATGGTTAACCCATGCACCTATATTTTCTGTAAGCATCATTTCAATTGTACTAACAACTGTATTTCCATTTTTAATTTCATTTCATTTAGTGGTAGGAAAGGCACCAGGCAACTTAATTTTTTTTACTTTTTTATTTTGAAGTCAAAGCCGGCACAAGTATAGGTCGTACAATCCATAACGTGAAGTGGTTTGAATAGACCTATCAAAATACAACCCAACCCATTTACCTTACTACAACCCTGTAGGGCCAACCCGTTTATAGTTTTTTATTAAATAGATCATAAAAGGATTAACTCATTTTTAAAAGAGATACAAACGGGTAGCCCGTTTACCCATTTAACTATACCTACATGCGAAGTTGCTATTTTTTTGTTTAAACTGCAGTAACTTCTTCATACCACAATGAAATTGGATGAGGCTTCGACCGATAAACTCTCACCTAAATTATGGACAATATGGAACTTTAGATGCTTCCTTTTGTGAACGGACACTGTAGTTCTCCAAGGTAACTAACTGTTGTACTTAGAAAATAATAGGCTATAATTAGTTGTCATACGCCTTTGCAAGAATGAATTGATTTTGATTCCATACCCAAATGTCATTAGTTCTGTTATCAAATATAGGCATTTGCATGATGTCTTTGCGAATATCATTCGAGGCAGGGATTTGATCGAAATTTCAGTTGCCATTAACAACGATTTGAGCAACAGTGCTTTCATGTCAACAAGAACGCGTGCATAGTTTAGTCTTTTAACATTTCTTGTGTTTTCATCCATTAACTTACTATCCATGAGGACCCCCATTAAGAACTCTTAAGCAATCGTATTCTCTTTCAAATTTTATTAGGTAAAATCGGTTTTTTCTAGCAAACACATCCCAACAGCCAACAGATTTCCATTCACGTTTAATGAAAGCATTTAAGTGGAAGTAAAATGGTCTCCTACTAATCAAATATATGTACAAAGAATTTTTCCACTTTTCTTTACCAGATTCAAAAACTAATTAAATCATCTAACCAAATTACCTTCTTCGTCTAATGTTATATCGAATTTTTCAGATGTCCTTTAATGTACTTCACCAATCACAGTTGTTTAAAAGTCTCACACATGGAAAAGCACCTGCATGTGATTTTAATATTGCAGGATATCCGTATGACATGGGGTATTAATTAGCAGATGGCATCTATCCTTCTTGGGGTACTCTCGTCAAAACTATTTTAGCTCCTGAAACAGAAAAAGAAAAATATTATGCTGAAAAGCAAGAGGCAACGAGAAAAGACATAGAACGTTGAACTATTGTAATGTTGTAGTACTCGATGATTGTATTGTGTTATTTACTTTAAATATATCTCATTTCTAATTTCTATTGTAGTTAATATTCACAACTCACTAGAAGACGACCCAAAAGTTATAACTCCTTTCTTGAACTGTTGTAACGTTGCAGTACTCTACGATTGTACTGTGTTATGTCCTTTAAATATATCTCAATTCTATTTTCTGTTGTAGCCAATATTCATAATTCACTAGAGGTCGACCCAAAAGTTTTAACTCCTTACTATTTTTTCAGCAAGATACCGACCACTTTAATTGATTGATATCATTGAAAGCCAACTCTAATTATTGGCAGCATGATACTGACTAATCTTGTCAGCGCTTAGTCCAATGTACGTGTAAGCACGACTTTTAAAGTTCATAACCTATTCATTTTAGTGTTTGGGACAGTATACTCTTCGTATAGCGATGAATCTAAATTAAACTCTACGGATACATTCCAAATTTCCAAATACATAAACCAAAAGATACCTATTGAAAACAGCACATAATATAATGATATACTACTCAAACTGTATAGTATGATTGTACCATAACCTGTACGATTCATGACTGACGAAGTCTGACCGGTACTTGAAATGATAGAGTGAGTCGTACGTCATCCGTTTCAGTTGAAAAACATCATCCTTTCTTACCTCATCAATTACTTTACAGTAATTCACACAGTCAGAAGTAAATCACAACAATATAATAGAATAAAATCGAAGAAGTGTGCTTGATAGGAGGTATGACCTCACTTAGTCTGTGCGTAGTTCCTGTTTTAGCCACATCAGGCTGACTCAAGGTTATGTCAATTCAAATCCAAAACTTAATATGAGTTCATTCATTATTCAATTATGGTTATATAAATTTACATCCTTAAACTTTGAATTTAAATCGTGAAATCTAACATATCCATCTTGAGTTTATTATTAAAATTTATAAAATATATATATGAGAAAATAAATTTTGAATATATATATATAAGTTTATAAAATTCTAAAATTAATTAGAATATAGATTATAAACATATATAAGTTTAAAAAATAGGTTTAAAAGAAATAATACTATAATATAATATATAAAAGTTTTAAAATAATTATATAATTAAATTACATAGTTTAAAATAAATAAAATTATTAGTAAAATCTTAAATAAGTATTTAAATCTATATGTACTTATAATAATCATTTTAAAGAATATAATTTAAAATTTATAAATATAACTTTAAATCTTATATTATAAATATAGAACTATAAAATCTTAAATTAGTATTTTAAATCAAAATTTTCAAATCATTATACTTCGACAATATAACCAATGGTACTTGTTTGATAAAAATTGTATTTTAAAAATTTTACGGTACTTGTTTGATACAAAAACATAATCAAAACAATAAACAACCAGATTTAAAACTTGAAAATAAGCTAGTTTTGATTCTTTAAAACGTCATTTTGCTTTTCTTTACAAACAAATTCGAATGTATTACAAAAAACATGAAAACTTTGCTTTAAAAAAAAGTCATACGTGTTTTATACGGTTTTTATAAAACCGTATAAAACATAAAAGGGTTTTCAAAAAACCAATATTTACCTTAAACGGTTTTCATAAACCCGTTTATACGAACGGTTTTATGAAAATCATTTAAGGTGTATTCAGTTTTTAGAGAAAGCCAATTATCTTTCGGCACTTTCAGTTCGAAATGGCGACGCTCCCCACTTTCTTTCTCTCCCCACTTTCGTCATGACGCTGCTATAGCGTGAGCAACGTCGTTTCCTCACCATTTCACGAATTCTCCCCACTGCTAGGAGTGCTCTTACTGAAATTGTAACTTATATTCTCAATTTAAACTACAACAGTTAATAACTATTTGAGGTAGGTATAGCATATGTAAATCACAACCCCTTTACAATATAATCTGGGTAGAGAATTCCCTACACATTCTCTATATCATCAGCATATTTTCAGTTTTGCCTATGCCGCACCTACGCCGTGTAGGTATGATGTAGGAAATGGATAGAGAATTTCCTGCACATTCCCTACACCATGCATATATTTTCAATTTTCCCTACGTCATGCCTACGCCGCATAGGTATGGCATAGGAAATGGATAGGGAATTCCTTATGCATTCCCTACACCATCTAGCAGCGTAGGTATGGTATAGGAAATGGATAGAGAATTCCCTACACCTTCCACATGTTTCCAGTTTTCCGTACGTCGTGCCTACACCACGTAGGTATGGCATAGGAAATGGATAGAGAATTCCATACACATTCCCTACACCATCCACATGTTTTCAGTCGCAGCACCTACGCCGCGTAGGTATGGTATATGAAATGAATAGCGAATTCCCTATACATTCCCTACACCATCTACATGTTTCCACTTTTCCCTACGTCGCGCCTACGCCGCGTAGGTATGGCGTAGGAAATGGATAGGGAATTCCCTATACATTCCCTACAACATCCATATGCTTCTAGTTTTACCTACGCGGCACCTACGCCGCGTAGGTATGGCGTAGGAAATGGATAGGGAATTAATTCCCTTTGTATTTCCTACACCATCCACATGTTTCCACTTTTCCCTACGTGGCGCCTACGCCGCGTAGGTATTGCGTTAGGAAATTGATAAGGAATTCTCTACACATTCCCTACACCATCAACATGTTTCCACTATTCCCTACGCCACGCCTACGCTGCGTAGGGATGGCGTAGGGAATTCTAGATTGGAAAATTGCCCTTTTTCTTGTAGTGGTTGGGGGTCGGTTAGAAAGCAATTGACCCTCCGTTGGGATGATCTTACCAGAAACTCCAAAAAAAAATAGAAAAAAATAAATAAATCTTACATGTGTTGAGTTCAAATGCTATTTCTGCTGAATTGGACTTTATAGTGACGTTAGCAATGTGCACGCACTAAACATGAACTTGGTTGCCTTTGCTTTTACCTTCCTATCAATGCAACTATTTTTATTTAGTTCCCATTATTTACCCATGGAATTCAACTCAAGCCTTGGCTTTTGTAATTTTTATTCCAATCCAATGAGTATGTTATATTTTATTTATAGGTGGAGATAATAAAGGAAATTTTTCAACAAAGTGATACATAGTTTTTTTTTTTCATTTGGTCTACTTTTAAATTCCAGATTAATATCACTTAAATTAGTACTTGATGACAATGTATTCCATTTGCTCATACTATTTCTTTTGTCGTAGTCTTATAATGATTGTCATCGTATGGTCTACTGTGGTTTATGCCTTGAATTAAGAAGGATTTTATCTTCATGTCTACAGGCTTCAATAATGATTAAATAAAAGCTCGAACTACGTGTTGTGGTGCATTGGGACAAGTCATTACCTGGTGAGTAACCTGCAATTTTCTTACTTCAGCTTAAAATATTTATTATCAAGTCAGAGAGTGTGAGTTAGATCGCGTGTTTGTGTGCGTCTACATCTATATATATACACCCACCCACACATACATACATAAATACATATATATATATATATATGTGTATATATATATATATGTATACATCCGGTCATCGTGAGTGTCAATCTCATCTCAAATTTTAGTTGTGTAATTACTGAGTTTTTGTCAGTATGGTATTTATTAGCTAATTTATGCTGAAGTTGAATTTTCTTATTTTATGTTGAGGTGAAATTTCTATAATATGAGTGGGTTTTTTTGGCTGGCGTAGATAAACTAGAACTATACTGCAGTATTATATTGAGACCATACTTATCGGTACCTTTTGTTATCTTATGCTTTGTCTCACTGTTTCAAGGAAAATTGTTTGGTAGTGTAGTTTTTTTTATACGGTAATAAGACCATTTTCCCAATTTGTTAATTAACGTTGAACTTTCCAAATGCAACTCAATGTAGCACAGTTGCTTCTAAGATATTAGATATGTAATGCTACATGGTCCGTTCATGGAATCATCAAAGTAGTTAAATTTGGAGAATGCATATATTTTAGGCTTACGGTGCTGTTTTCGAGCAAATTGTTAATCACCTAGTGTTCAACAACGTGAAACTATATTATTAATTGATATCTTGCATTCACCAACCTAAAGTTTTAAGTAACAGTTCTTTCACTTGATAATACACTCAAATAGAGGATGAAAAGTTTATTCTATGTACGGTTATTTACTCCAGTATATATAATTTTTGTCCTGCTTTCAAGATGATTAAGTATATATTACTCGATCGTAATGAATTTGAAGTTGGATAATATGTGCCTCACTTCTAGCTGAATTCTATGTTATTTGTACCAATGATTGTACATAGGACATTAAAAACAAGGTAGACCGTTGGCATGTTACCAAATTATAATATATTGATCGAAACGGTACAAAATATTTTATGCATTTTGATGTTGTTGAATACAGTAGTAGGATTATTAGGTACTTTTTGTTATATAGTGTCATTTTGCAATTGCAGAATTTTTAGCAAAATTTAACCTATAAGATACTTTTTGTTTCCAGCTATATCTTGTACAAAAACATGGATAATAACTATTTAAACTCACTCAAATTTTAATTCTTCGAAAACTAGAAAAATAGGATTTGTAAGTCTTTTTTCCCAAATCTAAAATCCCGATAAACGACTGAATAATTCATTGATTTTATTACAAATTTATATGCTTCCCAAAACAATAAAACAATGTATGAAAGGAGTTGAAATCGGGAATTGTTTTCTAGAGGGATGTGTACATACACAGTGGTTTAAGTTGTGTTTTCATCCATTAACTTACTATCCATGAGTACACCCATTAAGAACTCTTGAGCAATCGTCTTCTCTTCCGAAATTATTAGGTAAAATCTGTTTTCTCTAGCAAACACATCCCAAAAGCCAACAGATTTCCGTTCACGTTTAATGAAAGCATTAGGTGGACGTAAAATGGTCTCCTACCAACCAAATATATGTACGGAGAATTATTCCACATTTCCTTAACCGATTCAAAAACTAATTAAATCATCTGACCAAATTTCCTTCTTCATCTAATGCTATATAGAATTTTTCAGATGTCCTTTAATGTACTTCACCAATCACAGTTGTTTAAAAGTCTTACACATGGAAAAGCACCTGCATGTGATTTTAATATTGCAAGATATACATATGACATGGGGTATTATTTAGCAGATGGCATCTATCCTTCTTGGGGTACTCTCGTCAAAACCATTTCAGCTCCTGAAACAGAAAAAGAAAATATTATGCTAAAAAGCAAGAGGCAGCGAGAAAAGACATAGAACGTTGAACTGTTGTAACGTTGTAGTACTCGATGATTGTATTGTGTTATTTACTTTAAATATATCTCATTTCTATTGTAGCTAATATTCACAACTCACTAGAGGACGACCCAAAAGTTATAACTTCTTACTTGAACTGTTGTAACATTGTCGTACTCTACGATTGTACTGTGTTATGTCCTTTAAATGTATCTCATTTATATTTTCAATTGTAGCCAATATTCACAAATCACTAGAGGACGACCCAAAAGTTTTAACTCCTTACTATTTTTTTTCAGCAAGATACCGACCACTTTAATTGATTGATATCATTGAAAGCCAACTTTAATTATTGGCAGCATGATACTGACTAATCTTGTCAGCGCTTAGTCCAATGTACGTGTAAGCACGACTTTTAATGTTCATAACCTAGTCATTTCAGCGCTTGGGACAGTATACTCTTCATACAACGATGAAATTAAATTAAACTCTACGGATACATTCCAACTTTCCAAATACATAAACAAAAAGATACCTATTGAAAACAGCACATAATATAATGATATACTACTCAAACTGTATCGTATGATTGTACCATAACCCGTACGATTTTTGACCGACGAAGTCTGACCGGTACTTGAAATGATAGAGTGAGTCGTACGTCATCTGTTTCAGTTGAAAAACATCATCCTTTCTTACCTCATCAATTACTTTACAGTAATTCACACAATCAGTAGTAAATCACAACAATAATAGAATAAAATCGAAGAAGTGTGCTGATAGGAGGTATCGCTTAGTCCGTGCGTAGCTCCGGTTTTAGCCACATCAGGCTGACTCAAGGTTATATCAATTCGAATCCCAAACTTAATATGAGTTCATTCATTATTCAATTATGGTTATATAAATTTACATCTTTAAACTTTGAATTTAAATCGCGAAATCTAACATATCCATCTTGAGTTTATTATTAAAGTTTATAAAATATATATATGAGAAAATAAATTTTGAATATGTATATATAAGTTTATAAAATTCTTAAATTAATTAGAATATAGATTATAAACATATATAAGTTTAAAAAATAGGTTTAAAAGAAATAATACTATAATATAATATATAAAAGTTTTAAAATATTTATATAATTAAATTACATAGTTTAAAATAAATAAAATTATTAGTAAAATCTTAAATAAGTATTTAAATCTATATGTACTTATAATAATCATTTTAAAGCATATAATTTAAAATTTATAAATATAAGTTTAAAATCTTATATTATAAATATAGAACCATAAAATCTTAAATTAGTATTTTAAATCAAAATTTTCAAATCATTATACTTCGACAATATGACCAACGGTACTTGTTTGATAAAAATTATATTTTAAATTTTTGACAGTACTTGTTTGATACAAAAACATAATCAAAACAATAAACAACCAAATTTAAGACTTGAAAATACGCTAGTTTTAATTCTTTAAAACGTCATTTTGCTTTTCTTTACAAACAAATTCAAATATATTACAAAAAACTTGAAAACTTTGCTTTAAAAAAAGTCATACATGTTTTATACGGTTTTTTTAAAACCGTATAAAACATAAAGGGTTTTCAAAAAACCAATATTTACCTTAGACGGTTTTCATAAACCCGTTTATATGAACGGTTTTATGAAAATCATTTAAGGTGTATTCAGTTTTTAGAGAAAGCCGATTATCTCTCACCTCTTTCAATTCGAAATGACGATGCTCCCCACTTCCTTTCTCTCCCCACTTTCTTCACGACGTTGTTGTAGCGTGAGAAACGGCGTTTCTTCACCATTTCACGAATTCTCCCCACTGCTAGGAGTGCTCTTACTGAAATTGTAGCTTATATTCCCTATTTAAACTACAAGAGTTAATAACTATTTGAGGTAGGTATAGCATAGGGAAATCACAACTCCTTTACAATATAATCTGGGTAGAGAATTCCTTACAAATTCTCTATATCATCAACATATTTTCAGTTTTGCCTATGCCGCACCTACGCCGCGTAGGTATGATGTAGGAAATGGATAGAGAATTCCCTACACATTCCCTACACCATGCACATATTTTCAATTTTCCCTACTTCATGCCTACGCCGCATAGGTATGGAGTAGGAAATGGATAGGGAATTCCTTATGCATTCCCTACACCATCCAACTGCGTAGGTATGGCATAGGAAATGGATAGAGAATTCCCTACACCATCCACATGTTTCCAGTTTTCCGTACGCCGTTCCTACGCCGCATAGGTATGGCATAGAAAATGGATAGAGAATTCCCTACACATTCCCTACACCATCCACATGTTTTCAGTTTTCCCCACGCGGCGCCTACGCCGCGTAGGTATGGCGTAGGAAATGAATAGAGAATTCCCTACACATTCTCTACACCATCCACATGTTTCCACTTTTCCCTATGTCGTGCCTACGCCGCGTAGGTATGGCGTAGGAAATGGAAGGAATTCTCTGCACATTCCCTACACCATCCACATGTTTCCAGTTTTCCCTACGCCGTTCCTACGCCGCGTAGGTATGGCGTAGGAAATGGATAGAGAATTCCCTACGTTTTCCTACAACATCCACATGTTTCCACTTTTCCCTATGTCGCGCCTATGCCGCATAGGTATGGCGTAGGAAATTGATAAGGAATTCTCTACACATTCCCTACACCATCTACATGTTTCCACTTTTCCCTACGCCGCGCCTACGCTGCGTAGGGATGGCGTAGGGAATTCTAGATTGGAAAATTGCCTTTTTTCTTGTAGTGGTTGGGGGTCAGTTGGAAAGCAATTGACCCTCCGTTGGGATGATCTTACCAGAAACTCCAAAAAAAAATATAAAAAAAAAATAAATCTTACATATGTTGAGTTCAAATGCTATTTTTGCTGAATTGGACTTCATAGTGATGTTAGCATTGTCCACGCACTAAACATGAACTTGGTTGCCTTTGCTTTTACCTTTCCATCAATGCAACTATTTTTATTTAGTTCCCATTATTTACCCATGGAATTCAACTCAAGCCCTGGCTTTTGTAAATTTTATTCCAATCCAACGAGTATGTTATATTTTATTTATAGGTAGAGATAATAAAGGAAATTTTTGAACAAAGTGATACAAAGTTTTTTCTTTTCATTTGGTCTACTTTTAAATTCCAAATTAATATCACTTAAATTAGTACTTGATGACAATGTATTCCATTTGCTCATACTATTTATTTAGTCGTAATCTTATAATGATTGTCATCGTATGGTCTACTGTGGTTTATGCCTTTAATTAAGATGGATTTTATCTTCCTGTCTACAGGCTTCAATAATGATTAAATAAAAGCTCGAACTGCGTGTTGTGGTGCATTGGGACAAGTCATTACCTGGTGAGTAACCTGCAATATTCTTACTTCAGCTTAAAATAATTATTATCAAGTCAGAGAGTGTGAGTTAGATCGCCTGTTTGCGTATGTCTACATCTATATATATACACACACACATACATACATATATACATATATATATATATTTGTATGTATATATATATATGTATACATGTATGTCTGTGTATGTATATATCCCGTCATCATGAGTGTCAATCTCATCTCAAATTTTAGTTGGGTAATTACTGAGTTTTTGTCGGTATGGTACTTATTAGCTAATTTATGCTGAAGTTGAATTTTCTTATTTTATGTCGAGGTGAAATTTCTATAATATGAGTGGGTTTTTTTTGGCTGGCGTAGATAAACTAGAACTATACTACAGTATTATATTGAGACCATACTTATCAGTACCTTTTGTTATCTTATGCTTTGTCTCACTGTTTCAAGGACAATTGTTTGGTAGTATAGTTTATTTCTTTATACGGTAATAAGACCATTTTCCCAATTTGTTAATTATCGTTGAACTTTCCAAATGCAACTCAATGTAGCACAGTTGCTTCTAAGATATTAGATATGTAATGCTACATGGTCCGTACATGGAATCATCAAAGTAGTTAAATTTCGAGAAGGCATATATTTTAGGCTTACGGTGCTGTTTTTGAGCAACTTGTTAATCACCTGGTGTTCAACAACGTGAAACTATATTATTAATTGATATCTTCGCATTCACCGACCTAAAGTTTTAAGTAACAGTTCTTTCATTTAATAATACACTAAAATAGAGGATGAAAAGTTTATTCTATGTACGGTTATTTGCTGCAGTATATATAATTTTTGTCCTGCTTTCAAGATGATTAAGTATATATTACTCGATCGTAATGAATTTGAAGTTGGATAATATGTGCCTCACTTCTAGCTGAATTCTATGCTGTTTGCACCAATGATTGTACGTAGGACATTAAAAACAAGGTAGACCATTGGCATGTTACCAAATTACAATATATTGATCGAAACGGTACCAAATATTTTATGCATTTTGATGTTGTTGAATACAGTAGTAGGATTATTAGGTACTTTTTGTTATATAGTGTCATTTTACAATTGCGGAATTTGTAGCAAAATTTAATCTACAAGATACTTTTTGTTTCCAGCTATATCTTGTACAAAAATATGGATAAAAGCTATTTAAACTCACTCAAATTTTAATTCTTCTAAAACTAGAAAAATAGGATATGTAAGTCTTTTTTCCCAAATCTAAAATCCCGATAAACGACTGAATAATTCATTGATTTTATTACAAACTTATATGCTTCCAAAACCAATAAAACAATGTATGAAAGGAGTTGAAACCGGGAATTGTTTTCTAGAGGGATGTGTACATACACAGTGGTTTATGTTGTGTTTTCATCCATGAACTTACTATCCATGAGGACCCCCATTAAGACCTCTTAAGCAATCGTCTTCTCTTTCGAATTTAATTAGGTAAAATCTGTTTTCTCTAGCAAACCCATCCCAAAAGCCAACAGATTTCCATTCAAGTTTAATGAAAGCATTAAGTGGACGTAAAATGGTTTCCTACCAACCAAATATATGTACAGAGAATTTTTCCACATTTCTTTACTAGATTCAAAAACTAATTAAATCATCTAACCAAATTACCTTCTTTATCTAATGCTGTATCGAATTTTTCAGATGTCCTATAATGTACTTCACCAATCACAGTTATTTAAAAGTCTTACACATGGAAAAGCACCTGCAGGTGATTTTAATATTGCAGGTAATACGTATGACATGGGGTATTATTTAGCAGATGGCGTCTATCCTTCTTGGGGTATTCTCGTCAAAACTATTTCAGCTCCTGAAACAGAAAAAGAAAAATATTATGCTAAAAAGCAAGAGGCAGCCAGAAAAGACGTAGAATGTTGAACTGTTGTAACGTTGTAGTACTCGATGATTGTATTGTGTTATTTACTTTAAATATATCTCATTTCTATTGTAGCTAATATTCACAACTCACTAGAGGACGACCCAAAAGTTATAACTTGAACTGTTGTAACGTTGTAGTACTCTACGATTGTACTGTGTTATGACCTTTAAATGTATCTCATTTATATTTTCTGTTGTAGCCAATATTCACAACTCACTAGAGGACGACCCAAAAGTTTTAACTCCTTACTATTTTTTTTTTAGCAAGATACCGACCACTTTAATTGATTGATATCATTGAAAGCCAACTTTAATTATTGGAAGCATGATACTGACTAATCTTGTCAGCGCTTAGTCCAATTTACGTGTAAGCACGACTTTTAATGTTCATAACCTAGTCATTTCAGCGCTTGGGACAGTATACTCTTCATATAGCGATGAATTTAAATTAAACTCTACGGATACATTCCAACTTTCCAAATACATAAACCAAAAGATACATATTGAAAACAACACATAATATAATGATATATTACTCAAACTGTATAGTATGATTGTACTATAACCCGTACGATTTGTGACCGACGAAGTCTGACCGGTACTTGAAATGATAGAGTGAGTCGTAGGTCATCTGTTTCAGTTGAAAAACATCATCCTTTCTTACCTCATCAATTACTTTACAGTAATTCACACAATCAGCAGTAAATCACAACAACAATAGAATAAAATCGAAGAAGTGTGCACGATAGGAGGTATCGCTTAGTCCGTGCGTAGCTCCTGTTTTAGCCACATCAGGCTGACTCAAGGTTATATCAATTCGAATCCAAAACTTAATATGAGTTCATTCGTTATTCAATTATGGTTATATAAATTTACATCTTTAAACTTTGAATTTAAATCGCGAAATCTAACATATCCATCTTGAGTTTATTATAAAAGTTTATAAAATTTATATATAAGAAAATAAATTTTGAATATGTATATATAAGTTTATAAAATTCTTAAATTAATTAGAATATAGATTATAAACATATATAAGTTTAAAAAATAGGTTTAAAAGAAATAATACTATAATATAATATATAAAAGTTTTAATATTTATATAATTATATTATATAGTTTAAAATAAATAAAATTATTAGTAAAATCTTAAATAAGTATTTAAATCTATATGTACTTATAATAATCATTTTAAAGCATATAATTTAAAATTTATAAATATAAGTTTAAAATCTTATATTATAAATATAGAACCATAAAATCTTAAATTAGTATTTTAAATCAAAATTTACATATCAATATACTTCGACAATATGACCAACGGTACTTGTTTGATAAAAAATATATTTTAAATTTTTGACGGTACTTGTTTGATACAAAAACGTAATCAAAACAATAAACAACCAAATTTAAAACTCGAAAATACGCTAGTTTTAATTCTTTAAAACGGCATTTTGCTTTTCTTTACAAACAAATTCAAATATATTACAAAAAACATGAAAACTTTGCTTTAAAAAAAATTCATACGTGTTTTATACGGTTTTTATAAAATTGTATAAAACATAAAGGGTTTTCAAAAAACCAATATTTACCTTAGACGGTTTTCATAAACCCATTTATACGAACGGTTTTATGAAAATCATTTAAGGTGTATTCAGTTTTTAGAGAAAGCCGGTTATCTCTCACCACTTTCAATTCGAAATGGCGATGCTCCCCACTTCCTTTCTCTCCCCACTTTCGTCATGATGCTGCTGTAGCGTGAGCAACGTCGTTTCTTCACCATTTCACGAATTCTCCCCACTGCTAGGAGTGCTCTTACTGAAATTGTAGCTTATATTCCAAATTTAAACTACAAGAGTTAATAACTATTTGAGGTTGGTATAGCATAGGGAAATCACAACTCCTTTACAATATAATCTGGGTAGAGAATTCCCTACACATTCTCTGTCTCATCAACATATTTTCAGTGTTGCCTACGCCGCGTAGGTATGATGTAGGAAATGGATAGAGAATTCCCTACACATTCCCTACACCATGCACATATTTTCAATTTTCCCTACTTCATGCCTACGCCGCATAGGTATGGCATAGGAAATGGATAGGGAATTCCTTATGCATTCCCTACACCATCCAGCCGCGTAGATATGGCGTAGGAAATGGATAGAAAATTCTCTACACCATCCACATGTTTCCAGTTTTCCGTGCGTCGTGCCTACGCCGCGTAGGTATGGCGTAGGAAATGGATAGGGAATTCCCTACACATTCCCTACACCATCCACATGTATTCAGTTTTCCATACGCCTCGCCTACGCCGCGTAGGTATGGCGTAGGAAATGAATAGAGAATTCCCTACACATTCCCTACACCATCCACATGTTTCCACTTTTCCCTATGTCGTGCCTACGCCGCGTAGGTATGGCGTAGGAAATGGATAGGGAATTCTCTGCACATTCCCTACACCATCCACATGTTTCCAGTTTTCCCTACGTCGTTCATACGCCGCATAGGTATGGCATAGGAAATGGATAGAGAATTCCCTACGTATTTCCTACACCAAGCACATGTTTCCACTTTTCCCTATGTCGCGCCTACGCCGCATAGGTATGGCGTCGGAAATTGATAAGGAATTCTCTACTCATTCCCTACACCATCTACATGTTTCCACTTTTCCCTACGCCGCGCCTACACTGCGTAGGGATGGCGTAGAGAATTCTAGATTGGAAAATTGCCCTTTTTCTTGTAGTGGTTGGGGGTCGGTTGGAAAGCAATTGACCCTCCGTTGGGATGATCTTACCAGAAACTCCCAAAAAAAAAAGTCTTACATATGTTGAGTTCAAATGCTATTTTTGCTGAATTGGACTTCATAGTGACGTTAGCATTGTCCACGCACTAAACATGAACTTGGATGCCTTTGCTTTTACCTTTCCATCAATGCAACTATTTTTATTTAGTTCCCATTATTTACCCATGGAATTCAACTCAAGCCCTGGCTTTTGTAAATTTTATTCCAATCCAACGAGTATGTTATATTTTATTTATAGGTGGAGATAATAAAGGAAATTTTTGAACAAAGTGATACAAAGTTTTTTTCTTTTCATTTGGTCTACTTTTAAATTCCAGATTAATATCACTTAAATTAGTACTTGATGACAATGTATTCCATTTGCTCATACTATTTCTTTAGTCGTAATCTTATAATGATTGTCATCGTATGGTCTACTATGGTTTATGCCTTTAATTAAGATGGATTTTATCTTCATGTCTACAGGCTTCAATAATGATTAAATAAAAGCTCGAACTGCGTGTTGTGGTGCATTTGGACAAGTCATTACCTGGTGAGTAACCTGCAATATTCTTACTTCAGCTTAAAATATTTATTATCAAGTCAGAGAGTGTGAGTTAGATCGCGTGTTTGTGTGTATCTACATCTATATATATATATATACACACACACACAGATATATATATATATGTATGTGCATGTATATATCCCGTCATCGTGAGTGTCAATCTCATCTCAAATTTTAGTTGGGTAATTACTGAGTTTTTGTCAGTATGGTATTTATTAGCTAATTTATGCTGAAGTTGAATTTTCTTATTTTATGTCGAGGTGAAATTTCTATAATATGAGTGGGTTTTTTTGGCTGGCGTAGATAAACTAGAACTATACTGCAGTATTATATTGGGACCATACTTATCAGTACCTTTTGTTATCTTATGCTTTGTCTCACTGTTTCAAGGAAAATTGTTGGGTAGTATAGTTTTTTTCTTTATACGGTAATAAGACCATTTTCCCAATTTGTTAATTATCGTTGAACTTTCCAAATGCAACTCAATGTAGCACAGTTGCTTCTAAGATATTAGATATGTAATGCTACATGGTCCGTACATGGAATCATCAAAGTAGTTAAATTTCGAGAATGTATATATTTTAGGCTTACAGTGCTGTTTTTGAGCAACTTGTTAATCACCTGGTGTTCAACAACGTGAAACTATATTATTAATTGATATCTTCGCATTCACCGACCTAAAGTTTTAAGTAACAGTTCTTTCATTTGATAATACACTAAAATAGAGGATGAAAAGTTTGTTCTATGTACGGTTATTTGCTGCAGTATATATAATTTTTGTCCTGCTTTCAAGATGATTAAGTATATATTACTAGATCATAATGAATTTGAAGTTGGATAATATGTGCCTCACTTCTAGCTGAATTCTATGCTATTTGTACCAATGATTGTACGTAGGACATTAAAAACAAGGTAAACCATTGGCATGTTACCAAATTATAATATATTGATCGAAACGGTACCAAATATTTTATGCATTTTGATGTTGTTGAATACAGTAGTAGGATTATTAGGTACTTTTTGTTATATAGTGTCATTTTACAATTGCGGAATTTGTAGCAAAATTTAACCTACAAGATACTTTTTGTTTCCAGCTATTTCTTGTACAAAAACATGGATAATTGCTATTTAAACTCACTCAAATTTTAATTCTTCTAAAACTAGAAAAATAGGATATGTAAGTCTTTTTTCCAAAATCTAAAATCCCGACAAACGACCGAATAATTATTCATTTATTTTATTACAAACTTATATGCTTCCAAAACCAATAAAACAATGTATGAAAGGAGTTGAAACCGGGAATTGTTTTCTAGAGGGATGTATACATACACAGTGGTTTATGTTGTGTACAAGCGCATCCATCTATTTTTGCTTGCAGAGATCCCATATTTCCCTTTATACATCTCTGGTGATCTTGATTTGGTTGTTAGATGAATGACCCTTTTTCATGGGTTTGAACAAAGATTTTAAACCCAGCCTTTACCCAGTTTACACACCTATGTACATATTTGTATAATGAATTTTGCATTTACCCTTCTGTAAATACTCTAACTACAAAAATGAATAAGTGTTCTATTATACTGGATCATCCTCAAGAACACATAAGCACATATTGATTATTTTCCATGCTTCCCATGATCCAGTTCATAGGCCAATTTAACTTGTATAATATACATTCAGTATATATGTGTTATGGCACTTTGAAACTCAGTAGCAAAAATGCACATATCCATTTATATGCACTGCCATCCTGGTGCAAATTTACAAAATAAACACAAGCCTTAAACTATATATTTATGCTTTGTGAATGATGTTCTTGTGATAACTTCTAAAAATGATTTATTTGCAAATGAATTGATTTGATCTATTGATATTGAGAAAGTGTACACGAAATGGAGAAGTTGTAATTACTGAATTGAATGCAGAATAAAAATGTACAGGGAACATTATATATAGATACATATGGTGAGCGTTAAACTATTGGGTCTTTAGTCTTCAGTCTTCAGGCTTTAAGAGAGTTGGGCTTGCTGGGCTTTGGCCTTCCTTCAATATGATATAATCTCAGCTGTTCAGCTGTATCCTTTATTACCCCCCCCCCCCCCCACCCCCCACCCCCCACCCCAGACACACATACAAATCGATACTAGGATTAGGTTTTCTACTTCGGTCTCTTGAGCGATTCTCTGATTTCATCTTCAATTTCTCGTCTCTTGAGCGATTCTCTGATTTCATCTTCAATTTCTCGTCTTCCCTGATGGCTTTTGCTAAGCTTATGTCTCTGGTATGCATAGATCTTTTAGTTGATGTAGCTTTTAGTTCCTTTACTGCTTTGTTGAGCTTGTTGTCTTCAGATTATTCCTCTTTTTCCTTAGGTTTCCAGCTCGGCTTCAGATCTGACGTCGATTTGATGTTTTCCTTCGGTTTACTTCTGATGTCTTCAACTCTCAAGGATTCTCTGAATTTGATGAAGTTGCTTGAAGACAGTGGTTTGGTGAGGGTGTCAGCTCTCTGGTTAGTGGCAGGTACGTGCCTCACCTCTATGTTTCCTTTCATCACTTGTTCTCTAGCAAAGTAGAGATCAATTTCTACGTGTTTAGTTCTTGCGTGTAATATAGGATTTGCAGACATGTATGCAGTGCTTTGATTGTCACACCATAGTATTGATTTGTCTTGCTTGACCTTTAACTCTGAAAGTAATGATCTCAACCACATTATTTCTGATATAGCGGTGGCAGTGCTCCTGTATTCAGCTTCAATGCTGGATCTGGACATTGTTGACTACTTCTTTGAACACCACGATACTATGCTGTCTCCAATGTAGATACAATATCCTGTTGTTGACTTTCTATCATCTGGGTCCGATGCCCAATCAGCATCTGCATATCCTGTAATGTTGTAGTTGTTGCATGCTTTGAAAGTGAGACCATAATCTGCAGTAGCTTTTAGGTATCTTAGTATCCTCTTTACAGCTTTCCAATGTGTATCCATAGGATCCTGCATGAATTGACACACCTTATTAACACTATATGATATATCAGGTCTAGTAATTGTTGCATATTGCAATGCACCAACTGCAATTCTGTACTGTTCAGTATTGTATATGGATTCTCCCCTGTATTTAGATAGAGCTTGACTGCTAATCATTGGTGTAGGTTGACCTTTTGCCTCATGCATTTTTTCTTTAGTCAGTAATTCACCAATGTATTTTCTTTGGGATAAAGTAATTTCAGTTGGTGATTTTGAGTTTACTTCTATCCCAAGGAAGTAATTCAGATCTCCTGGATCCTTGACAGAGAATTGCTTGTCTAAGTACTGCACCAGTTTGCTGATTTCAGTGTTATTGTCACCTGTAACAATTAGGTCATCAACATAGATAAGTACATACATTGTACAGACATTATCTGATTTTATAAATAAGGAGTTATCAGATTTGGTAGGCTGAAAACCCATGTTAGAGAGAGTTTATTTCAGTCTATCAAACCATACTCTGGGAGCTTGTTTAAGCCCATAGATTGCCTTGTGCAATTTACACACAAGATTAGAATTCTGAACATATCCTTGAGGCTGTTTCATATACACATCCTCTTCAAGTATACCATTAAGAAATGCATTATTGACATCTAATTGTCTGAGATTCCATCCTCTACTGATAGCAATGGTTATTATCACTCCGATTGTAGTTGGTTTGACTACAAGTGAAAATGTTTCCTTGTAGTCAAAATCTTGTTGTTGTGTAAATCCTTTTGCTACAAGTCTGGCTTTGTATTTGTCAATAGAACCATCTGATTTTCTTTTGATCTTGTATGTCCATTTACATCCTATAATATTTTTGTCTTGAGGTGGCTCAACCAGCTGCCATGTTTGATTTCTTATGAGAGCTTGATATTCATCATTCATAGCCTTAACCCATTTGTTATTAGCTCTTGCTTCCTCATAGCTGCATGGTTCTGTCTGATCAATGACAGCAGCATATGTTTTGGGCTTAAAAATTCCACTTTTGGCCCTTGTAATCATATGGTGTGTGGGTCTGGCTTGTTGATGAGTGTCAGGTTGTTCTTCATCATTTGTCTCTTCTTCATTAATAGTCTGATCTTCATCTCCATCACTATTGATATTGTCTTCATTGTTATATGGGACATGTGACATGCTGTGTTGGCTTGATGATTGAACAGTGTCACTGCTTGATGGTGTTGTTTCTTCATATGCTTTCACAGTCTCACCTGCACTCAAGAAGTCTGTGTATACAGGTATGGGAGGTATGGTTACATTAGCATCATGCAATTTCTTCGTGGTTTTCATAGTAGTTTCAAGATATGGAAAAAATTTCTCATTAAACATGACATGTCTGCTAATGTATACATGACCACTGTCATATAGACATTTGTACCCTTTCTGATTGTCAGCATATCCTAGGAATGTACATGGTTTGGACCTGTAATCAAATTTATGTCTGTTATACGGTCTCAAGTAAGGATAACATAAACAACCAAATGATTTCAGAAAATTGTAATCTTGTTTTGTTTTGAATAACCGTTGAAATGGACTGATCCCTTTAAGTACCTTGGTAGGTAATCTATTTATTAAGTACACAGAAGTTTTAAAGGAATCAGGCCAAAATTTTAATGGAAATTTTGCTTGAGCTAATAGAGTCAAGCCTGTTTCAACTATATGCCTTCGCTTTCTTTCCACAAGTCCATTTTGTTCAGAAGTGTGTGGACAAGTAATTCTGTGAATTATTCCCTTTTTCTGGAAATAATCTTTCAATGGTTTATATTCTGCACCACCGTCTAACTGTAACACTTTTAACTGAAAGTTAGTTTATTTTTCAGCTTGAGTGATGAAATGTATTACAACATTACATGTATCAGACTTTGATTTTAATAAGTAGATCCATGTGTACCTACTATATGCATCCACAAATGATATATAGTAATTGAACCCATAATCTGAGTTAGTTGGTGCAGGACCCCAAAGATCTGTAGCAACTAACTCTAATGGTCTAGTGTATTCAGTAATTGAGTCTGTAAATGGCAACTTATGAGATTTACCCATTTGACAATACGTGCATAGGTAAGGTAGGGAAATGTCATTACATTTAATATTGTTTTCAACAATGACCTGCTTAGTAACACTAATACTAGGATGACCTAGTTTGTTGTGCCATATATCAAATACACTTATTTCTTTCTCAGAAACATTATTACTGAAATAGCAATTCAGTTTTATTCTTCCATCATTGTTGCAGGAATTTTGATTGAATTTGTATAGTCCATCGACTTCATTGCTCTGCAACAAAATTTTATTAGTTAGAATGTCTCTGATTAAACAGTATTCAGGAAAGAATTCAAAGTATACTTGATTGTCCTGAGCAAACTGTGACACACTAAGTAGGTTCTTCTTTATGTCTGGCACTCTTAACAGGTTTTTCAAGAGTAAATTTTTATTGCCATTTATAATACCACAACCTGTGTGAGTTATATAGATTGACTTACCATTTCCCATAGAGACAGATTGCTTACCTCGATATTCTTTGCACCCCAGATTTAGATTTTCTAGGTTGTTTGTTAAGTGATTGGTCGCTCCAGAATCAGGATACCAGCTTTCATCATTTAAGTGATCCGTTCTTGCTATTTCTTCACCACTCATAGTCTTTCCATCACTTTGATTAGTTGTGTCATTCTGCATTTGTGCAACATTTGCATTTGCATTATTTCTTTGATTACTTGTAGACTGATTGGGTGTATAATTCTGATTGAATCTGAAGTAACACTTCAATGTTGTGTGTCCAATCCTTTCACAGATTTGACATTTTGGCCTGTTATTGTTGTTATTTCTGCCTCTGCCTCTTCCTCTTCCTCTGTTACCATTGAAGCCTCCTCTTTGAGGATTTTGTGTTGATCTTTGATCTCTGTTTCTGAAGCTGTTTGCATAGTTTATAGATAGATCTGTTTCTTGAATTTTCTTGCTTTCTAATCTTGCCTCATGAGATAGCAGAATTGAGTGAACCTCTTCCAGAGGTGGTGTAACCCTTTGAGATGAGATGATTGCTTCAATAGCTTCATAATCATTGCTCATACCATTCAAGATGTTCAAAACATGCTCAGATTCAGTCACTTTCTGACCTGCAGCCTCAAGTTGATCACTTAATGTCTTCATCTTAGATAGGTATTCTCTCATTGTCCCATTACCTTTCCTAGCATTCTGAATTTGTCTTCTATAATGCATTATTTTGGCAGAGGATTGGGCATTAAAATTTCTTTCAACATTTATCCAAATTTCATTAGAGGTTTTACACCCTACCACCTGAGATATGAGACTGTTGCTAATAGATGATAACAACCAAGAACTAATTAGCCTGTCTTGTCTGTAATACTTTATGTATTCCTCATTGGGTATGTTGGCTCACTTTTGACCAAGCCACCCAGGATCATTCGTATGAAGAAAGCATGAAACCACGTTCTCTAAGAATATGAAGGAATGGATCGCATCATCGACTCGCTCATTGATGGATCACACACTATCGACTCGCCCATCATCGGATCGCGTCTCGACGGATCGCCTCAATTTCATCAGCGAAACGACGCCTCTATGCGATCCGATCCGTGCATATGTTGTTGCCCAGTATTGATCGATCTGATCCCCTGATGCGCGGCGAACCCTCTAACCCGTTCAAGCGTGAGGTGGTCTTCAGCGATCCGAGATGCACGGATCTAGCGACACGTGTCCCTAACCGTCATTTGGACCAATTCTCCCCATCTGCACGATCCGATTTTCAAGCAGATCGCGACACCTGTCCACAACGGCTAATTTTATTATTTCCTCAACGGTGGCGATGCGATCCGATGTTCTCGGGATTCGTGCCACGTGTAACCACGACCCGCCTGACAAAATCAGCTATAAATAGCCCGGAGTTTGGCATTTTTTGGGATCTTTTTGGCAATATTGAGTACTGAATCCGCCATTGTTGTCAAACTACTGAAATATTGAGAGAAATCCTTGATTGTATTAGCTTTCAAAGTATAATTAATAATATATAAAGTGGACGTAGGCTCGTTAACGCCGAACCACTATAAATTCTGTGTGTTATTTCCTCTTTTCTCATTCTACAGTTGAAACTCTATAAGCTTCAGAACAATTTGGGTGTTAGGTCCAAATTTTGATCTAACATTTTGGTGCTTTCACTGAGAAGATGATCCTAAAGTTTCACTATTCACTTTTTTGAAGATTCCAGCGATTCGGATATCATTGCTGGAAAAAGATCTAAAGCTTAGCAGACCAACGAAACAATTGAAGAAAGTGTGCACGAGCTGGGCAATGAAGAAACTCTGGATCGCAGGGCGTAGGGGGCGAACCGATCCGACGAAGACACCACGCTCCGAGTCGACGAAAACGAAGCGATCTGGACTGCTGAAGGGGTTGTTACTCGATCCCGAGGGAACGCCTCGCACCCTCCGCACACTGCGACCGCGAATCGACCTCAAGGGGGCGCTGCGAGCCGCCACCCACGAACCACAGCGATCTGAATTGATGATCAGACCACAACTCGACCTGGAAAGTAGCCTATGGCTTGCTCCTATCGTCCTGGACCCTCTGCTCGACCCGGCTCAAGCTCTTTGCGCATAAGAGAAGGTGATGATGATCAATATGATCCTGCTGCTCCCGTTACTGAGGGGGATCTCTCTCGCTTTTCTGAAATGTGGGAGAGGTTGTTTGATGAATTGGCTGCCCAAAGGCAGGAAAGCTCCGTCCTGCGACAAAATCTGACTGCTATGGATAGAAGACTTGATGAGCTTGCGAGGCAAAGAACACCGCCGGTTCGTCCACTCACCCTAGGATATTCTTCTTCATCTGAGGAATCGCCGAGACCTCCGCGACAACCGTATGAGAGAGCCGAAAACATAGAACAGCTTCGGTTCGGGACCCTGCCATCACAGGAAGAAGAAGCGCCGGGGGCGGGGCCCTCAAACCGTAATGTGAACGATCAATCCGCAGCTCCCAGGGCTCGGGATGTGGACAGTCCCGTACGTAACAGACTACCTCAGCCTCGTCGCCGCACACATACTCATGATAATAGGGGGCAACGAAGCCCTATCCGAGCCTCGGATTTTGTGACTGCTCCCCGAAGAGAAATCAGAGAACCCCGCCGAGCTAGAGGCACTGACCCTGAACCTCCTTTGACCAGTGCAAATGTCGCAGCCATGGTCCACCAGATTCTGGCAGATAGCCGTGGACAACGAAATGAAGATTGGGGGATCGACCGCAGTCACACCCCTTTCACTGATGATATTTTGGATGCGACTTTTCCAAGGTGTTTCAACATGCCACAAATGAACCGATATGCGGGAAGATCTGATCCTGTCCAGCATCTGATGTGATACTCTTGGTCAATGACTGCTGCCGCAGCCTCTGACGCTGTTAAGTGCAAAGCGTTTCCCATATTCCTGGAGGACGTGGCTTTGTTATGGTTTACTCGCTTGCCGGCGAGATCGATTTCTAGCTTCAGGGAGTCGAGTGAGAAGTTCGTAGAACAATTTTGTATCTACGCACAGAAGACAAAAAGTGTGATCGATTTGTTCCTTGTCAAGCAGTGACCAGGCGAGAGTTTAAAGGTATACCTGGATCGTTTCAATTTGGCCGCTACTGAGGTTAAAGATCCCCATGAACCGACCGTTGTCGCAGCACTGATTGACGGAGTAGATAAGGACACTGAATTCGGGAGGTACCTGGCAGGCAAACCGCCCCACACTAGAGAGTTATTCTACGAGAAAGCCAACGTACATTTACGCCGGGAAGAGGTATATGCTAACCGAAAGGCTAAAACAACTGATAAGGAGGAAATCCAGAGCAATGTCGCCATCAAACAGACGGGAGACAGCTCAGGGAAAGTTGAAGTTAATGTCGGAAATCAGAATCAGGGTGGTCGTCAGCCAGGTAACAACAATAATAATGGTAACGGCAACAACCGGAAGAGGAACCGAGGGAACGACTCCCAGAGAAGGACTCGTCCCAGGGCCTTTGAAAGTTATACACCAATAAGTGATACTCTGGAAAATATCTTCATGGATGCGTATGAAGTCCTCCAGAATAAGAGGCCACCTCCCAGAGAGTCGACGGAGAAAGAGCGTGAAACAGGGAAGTTTTGCCTCTTTCATCAGATTCACGGCCATTCGACGAATGAATGCCGTCACCTAAGAGATGTAGTCGAAAGGCTGCTTCGAGAAGGAAAGCTAGATGAATACAGAGTAACGCCCAGGGACAGGGGGCAAGCAGTGCAGGCCCCAAATCAGAACCAGAATCAACTTGCTGTTAGGCCGACTGCCCAGCAAAAGGGAAAGAACATTGTTATCAATACCGTAATCGGAGGACTTTATCTCGCCGGGCATAGTTCCAAGGCATTGGATCAATACGTCAATGCAGCCAAACAACACCTCGAGGTAGGGGAGTGTAGTGACCCCGAGGACAATATCCCGGTGAAGCAACAAAAGATGATGACCGACGATGTAGTTTTCCAAGAGCGAGAAAGCATTGGGGTCCATGCTCCGACAGAAGATCCATTCGTAATTACAGTGCCTATTGGACCCGCCACTGTTCATAAGGTTTTGGTGGACAACGGGAGTTCCGTCAACATTCTTTTCAAAAGGACATTTGACCAGATGAACCTCGAAATAAAAGACCTGAAGCCTTATCAAGGATGGATCCGTGGATTCAGCAGAGCATCTACCGCTCCAATGGGTTATGTAGAGTTACCAGTTACACTTGGGGAAGGAGAACGCCAGAGAGTGAGAATCCTTCCCTTCGTGGTTTTGGATGTCTAATCGCCTTACAATGCCTTTTTGGGCCGACCGGCCCTCGCAAAGTTTAGAGCCTGTATAGCCCCCTGGTGCTTGTTATTGAAATTCCCCACAGAAGCTGGCATTGGTATCGTCAGAGGGGATCAAGTTGCTGCGCGAGCATGTTATGTTGCCGAACTAAAGTTACTTCATAATGGAGGGGATATTGAAACTAAAGGCACCTCTCCCCCTTCGGGGGCGGAGACCTTATAGCAACCAAAGAGGATAGTCGTTGGAGAGTCGCCCAGAGAGATGCCTGAAGATATAGATCCCAGAGAGGATCAAGAACCTGGGGGCAGAATGGCGACTCCCAACGAGACAACTGTGGATGTACCGATCGATGACAGTGACCCGGAGAAGGTCCTTAAGATTGGATCCCAGTTGAATCCGAATCTTGCTAAAGAATTGACGGATTTCTTAAAAAACAATTTGGATGTATTTGCTTGGACCCACGTGGACATGTGCGGGATATCCCCATCAATCATGAGCCATTCCTTAAGCATTGACCCTAAACACCCTCCAGTAAAGCAAAAAAGGCGAATGCTGGGCCCAGAGAGGTCCGCTGCCTTGAAAGAAGAAGTTGGAAAGCTAAAGAGTAACGGATTTATCAGAGACTCGACCTACCCAGACTAGATTTCGAATCCAGTCCTGGTAAAGAAGTCCAACGGGAAGTGGCGAACGTGTATCGACTTCTCGGATTTGAACAAAGCCTGTCCAAAAGATAGTTTCCCGTTGCCCCGGATTGACCAGCTGGTAGACTCGACGGCAGGTCATGAGCTTCTCTCATTTATGGATGCTTATTCAGGATATAACCAGATTCCGATGCATGTTCCAGATCAAGAGCACACTAGTTTTATCACTGATCTGGGATTATATTGTTATGTGGTGA
The DNA here is from genome assembly GCA_030737875.1 of Allium sativum. Lineage (NCBI taxonomy): Eukaryota > Viridiplantae > Streptophyta > Magnoliopsida > Asparagales > Amaryllidaceae > Allium > Allium sativum. The sequence continues at coordinate 852,106,363 of CM060919.1, forward strand.
TGCCCTTTGGCTTGAAGAATGCGGGCGCTACGTATCAACGCTTAGTCAACAGAATGTTTTATAACCAGATCGGGAGAACAATGGAAGTATACGTCGATGATATGTTGGTTAAGTCCAAGCAATCTTCTCAACACACTACTGACTTGGCAGAGATGTTCGGCATTCTTCGAAAGTATGGAACGAAACTCAGTCCAACCAAATGTTCGTTCGGAGTTGCCTCTGGAAAATTCTTGGGATTCATCGTCAGTTCCCGTGATATTGAGATTAATCCAGACTAGATCGTGGAAATCAGAGACATTCAGGAACCTAGGCAAATTAGGAATGTGCAAAGCCTTGCTGGAAAAGTGGCCGTACTAAGCAGATTTATCTCCAGGGCTACGGATAAGTGCATCCCATTCTTCGAATTAATAAAGCGAGGAAAACGCCACTTCAAATGGACACCCGACTGGAGAAACCTCCAATATTATCTAAGCCAATAGATCACGAGGACTTATTCGTGTATTTGGCAGTGTCATCTCACGCAATCAGCTCGGCGTTGGTAAGGGAAGAGGATAAGGTCCAAAGACCTGTGTATTATATGAGCAAAAAATTGACGGCAGCAGAGCGTAATTATCCACGGATAGAAAAGTTGGCGTATAGTTTGCAGATCGCCTCTAGAAAGCTTCGACATTATTTTCAGGCGCATCCTATCACCATATACACCGATCACCCGCTCAAGCAAGTCCTACAGAGACCGGAGGCATCTGGAAGGTTACTCAAATGGAATATTGAGTTAAGTCAATTTGATTTGAACTTTCAGCCCAGACGGACAATTCGGGGGCAAGTGATAGCCGACTTCATAACAGAGTTCACTGTCCCTGAGGAAGATACAGCAAACGAAGAAGTTGATCCTTCAAAGTTACTTTTCGATCCCAATGCCTGGAGATTGTATACTGATGGCGCTAGGAACGACGAAAGATCCGGCGCTGGAATAGTGCTTGAAACCCCCGAGAAACGATTGATAACCTATGCAATCCGAATGGAGTTTTCATGCCACTAACAATGATTCCGAATATGAAGCTCTGATAGCTGGATTAAAGATTGCAAAGGAACTAGAAGTCACAAAGCTGAACATCTTCTGCGACTCCGAGTTAGTTGTGAACCAAGTCACTGGAAGATTCCAAGCTAAAAGTGCAAGATTGATTTTATACTTAAAGAAAGTGAAAGAACTGCTGAACGATTTTGATCACTACAGCATATCTCATATTCCGCGGTCAGAGAATCAGCAGGCAGACAAGTTGATAAAGATGGCTAGTGCCGACGATCCTGAAGTGACTGGGCTAGCCCCCGTTGAAGTACTTCGGTCCCCTAGCATAGATCAGATGGAAATCGACCTAGTACAAGAGACGGAACCAGAAAGGGAGTCCTGGATGACCCCTCTAAAGAATTTCCTGATGGATGGAACGCTTCCGACCAAGAAAAGTGAGAGGCGTAAAGTAATTCGTAAAGCCGCCCGATACGTTCTGCAAGGCGGAGTTCTTTACAGACAAGGGTTTTCAATGCCCCTCCTTCGGTGCGTAGCCCACGATGACATCAAACGTGTGCTGCAAGAAGTCCACGAAGGCGAATGTGGCGACCACACTGGAGGGCAAACTTTGGCAAAAAAGGTGTTGCGGCATGGTTATTTCTGGCCTACCATAAGCAAGGATGCAGCAAGATACGCACGACGGTGTGATGCGTGTCAGAGATTTTCAAAGATACCTAGAGCGCCTCCTAATCAGTTAAAAACGATGATGAGTCCATGGCCTTTCGCTAAGTGGGGAATTGATATCATTGGAAGTCTCCCCATAGCAAGGGGCGGAGCAAAGTTCGCTATTGTGGCCGTAGATTATTTCACTAAGTGGGTCGAGGCTGAACCATTAACTACAATCACAACCAAACGAGTGATCAACTTTATCGTGAGAAACATTATCTGTCGATTTGGGATTCCAAAGATTGTAATAACAGATAACGGAACTCAGTTCGATAGTGCTGAATTCAGAAACTTCTGCCAAAAATACCACATCGAGAATCGATACACCTCTGTGGCGCACCCGCAATCGAACGGACAAGTCGAAGCGGCAAATAAAGTAATTAAGTCCATTCTGAAAAGAAGAATGAAGCGGGCTAGAGCCATGTGGGCTGATGAATTGCCCTTGGCACTATGGGCCTACAGGACAACATATAAATCGGCAACAGGACATACCCCGTTCTCCCTTGCTTTTGGAATGGAAGCAGTCATCCCGGTTGAGATAAAGATACCTTCTCATCGGGTGACTTATTATGATCCAATGACCAATAATGAATTGCTCCTTGAGTCCCTGGATATGATCGAAGAAAAGAGGGATGACGCAGACCTGCGTGCCCTGAGATGCAAACAACAGGTCGCCCGATATTACAACAAAAAGGTCCGAGCCCGAACTTGGGAACCTGGAGACTTGGTTCTGAAACGTGTCTTTCCACCCCCAACTCATATGGGAGCGAAGTGGGAAGGACCGTACTCCATTCTGAGCAAGCTTGATAATGGAACCTTCAAGCTGGCAACCGTAGATGAAAAGGAAATCCCCAGAGTGTGGAATGCCCAACATTTACGACCATATTTAACATGAAAGTTTCAAATTTATTCTTTTTCTTTGATAAAAAACCATGTACAAGGCATGACGTGCCTAGAATAGTCTGATTCCTTAAAGCAAAAGATTATAAAGTGGACGTAGGTCATGATTCGACCGAACCACTATAAAATATTGTGTGTCATTTACCTTTATTGCATCTTTATTTATCTACCTATTTATTTTTATGGAAATCAAAAGAATAATGCAGGTACCCGAAGTCTGTTGCCAACCGTTCCTCCCATAGACTGTTTGGGGGAACTCAAAGCCTTGGCAAGAGCTCCAACTGCTTGTCCGACTGGTTTCAATCCTCGGGGCTCGGATTAAAATATATACCTAGGATGAGTTTGATGAACATACATGATTGCAGACTGCTTGATCCGTGACTCTAACTCTCCAGAATAGAGAGAGTATAAAGGACGCGAATATGACGTTCACGAAACATGGCGGTGTACCATGATCGGAGCCGCCTGAGCAAAAGTTTAACCTCGGCGACCGCCAGGAGAATATAAAAGCGTCTCCGATTGAGCGCTGAGAAAGAGCTCTTTCCCCGCTGAAGGATCGGGGAGCGAATGAATCGCTGAGCTCGAACTCTAACTCTCCAGAGAGAGAGAGAGTATAAAAGCGTCTCCGATTGAGCGCTGAGAAAGAGCTCCTTCCCTGCTGAAGGATCGGGGAGCGAATGAATCGCTGAGCTCGAATTCTAACTCTCCAGAGAGAGAGAGAGTATAAAAGCGTCTCCGATTGAGCGCCGAGAAAGACCTCCTTCCCCGCTGAAGGATCGGGGAGCGAATGAATCGCTGAGCTCGAACTCTAACTCTCCAGAGAGAGAGTATAAAAGCGTCTCCGATTGAGCGCTGAGAAAGGACATTTTCCCTGCTAAAGGATCGGGGACCGACTGAACTACTGAATTTGAACTCTAACCTTGACAACCGTCAGGAGAATATAAAGAAGTCTGTAATTAAGCACTGAGAAAGGTATCAGAAATTCGGTGCCACAAGAACAATTATCCTATGAAATCTTCTAAGTTCCCCATATTCAGAAATAGGGGGCAACCTGCCGACAAGGCTATTCAATTCTTAGTAAACCCCCGTCAGGCGCTATGATAACAACTGGTTGGGGGCACATATACTCATATACATACACTGAACTTTAATACAGCAACGCAGCATGAAAATTTTCTCTTGGCTATCTATTATTTGACTGATTTGTAATTGTTATTAGATGGCCTATGACTGAACATGGAAAGTTTATTTGAATACAGGTACATAAGGATGCAAAAAGAGATAAACTTTCATTTATATGCTGCGAACCAACAAAGTGAAAAACATCCTAGAAAAGAAGGTGAGGGCCAGTCTCACAATTACACTTCCTGGCCAGTGGAAAACTTAAAGACAATATATCAACAAACATCCTATTTACGCTTTGGCCTCTTCTCTTGCTTCTGCCTCTCCAGCCTCTCCTTGTTGGCATCAGATGGATCCCCTTTCTTCCTCTTCCTTTTGTCTATGAGGGGAACATCCGACTCCTCTGAAGATTCCTCTTCCACCTCTTTTCTCTTACTTCTACCAGAGAGGGAAGCCGGGAAATCATCGGGGTTTGTAAAGTGAAGCTGTCGGCTGATGGATTTGGGCTGAATCTTCACAATCATCCCAGTTTTGGGATCGAATTCTGCAAGAGGGACTATGTCTAAAGCCTCATCTCCCACCTTCTTCGAAGCCAACTCTTTCTCCTGTCTGGCTTTTCGGCTGGCTAAGGTTTCCTCGTCGTCATCGTCGGCCTTTTTGGCGCTGATAATGTCTTCTTCGTCATCTACGTGGCGACCATCGATGTCTTTCAAGGCTCGAGGGTCTCAGCATCTTTGGGTACATCAGTGCTAGGTGCCGGGATGCTTCTTTCTGCTGTTGTGACCTCGGCTGTAACACCCCACTCCCGCTATGGTCACTCACTAAGGGAATGCCATAGCATCGGTGGAGTATTTTAGTGAATATAGAACAGAAAAATTACAACAAGACAGATATAAATAGTACTTGAAATTTATAACATCATCTCATAACAGCGGAAGTAAAACATGTCTGGTTACATCATAAAACCACAATAAAAGTCAAGTACAATATCCATCAAAATAAAGAAGTACATAATCCCACTCTCATACAATAGCCATGACAAAAGAAAAGATAACTGGGTAACTGGAGCTTTACATCAATCCAAGCTCCTAAAGACTGGAACAGCAATCCGATCAAGCTCCACTACTGCTAGGATCCACCGTAGGACCTGAGGGTTGGGAAAAAGATAAAAACAACGAGGTCAGACATAAGTCTGAGCGAGTCCTATAACTTTAACAATACAATCGTTAAAGTAACCAGAGAAGACATAAACTGATATACGGTAACTAATGGGGATGAATGGCTACATTAAGCAGTCAACTAAACTAAGATAAAAGATAAAGACGCATCTACCCTTCCAAAGGTAAATTACTAAACTGCACCACACCAGTCATTCCTAACTTAAAGGTTGATCCCACCCATGGACTTATAAAATTAACTTAATAGTTCTCGCGTACCCCTAGGTGACTAAGTAGACGCCACGGGGCCCTACAATCCACTAGGTGTACACACTACTCCCCATTCGATCGGCTCCCTAACGTAGATACCCGTGCTGGCCCCACCGTGGGGTGTACCATTCCCCAACGTGGCAACCTGATAAAACTAACGGTGCACGGCTTATATCTACACGATGCAACAACGTCTTATTTACCAGCCCGGGTCCACACACGCATATGAAACCCGTTGGTCATGCGTTGCCACCGCTAACCCACTTTGGCCTCTTATAGTCAAGCCCAGTATGCGTGTCCCGTCCTCGACATGGGTCGAGCCCACTAAGATACGTATGGGTTACTGGTTGAAATGGGCCCCCAGCACAAGCCATCCCCCTGAGCTTGGCCCACACACTAGTGTTTCCCACTTAACCCTTTAATCATGTTTAATTACATGTTTCATCTTGGTTAAGTGTTTTATCATATTTTCTATTGGCAACCACTAGCAATTTCCACATACCACCCAAGGTACCCACTTAACCCCCATGCCCCACTACATGCTTATCTGGTTAAGTGTTTCTTAATTGATTAACACCGTAACCGTGTAAAGGACCCCTCACATTGGACCGTCATTTGTAGATGCCTGGTTAAGCCGGTAGGTTCCGGGAAGTCTTACACTACAAATGGGTCCAACCTCGTGTTATTTACCCTTGTTACGTATTTAATTTATGATTAAGACCCCTCACATTGGACCGTCATTTGTAGATGCCTGGTTAAGCCGGTAAACTCCGGGCAGTCTTACACTACAAACGGGTCCAACCTCGTGTCTTAATCGATTAATTACTCCTAATTAATCACCCCCATAATTTGTGTTAATTATCATGTTTATTTTAGGAATATGGGTGCACCTAACTTAATAGGCAAATTCCCAACTCCAAAGTGTGGGTACACCTAACTTAATAGGCAAATTCCCAACACATAGTATGGGTACACCTAACTTAATAGGCAAATTCCCATACTATGTTCATTTATTTTATGTTATGCATAATTATATTAATTTCACACAATCTTATTAACATATGCATTTAATTAACCCCATCGTTCCCACGTAATTTCGTTCTCATGACATAACACATATAAAAGGTGTCAACTTGCATATGTATGAACATGTTTCAAAGGTGCCATCTTGCATATTAACAAACACATAACTTGCGTATGAACTTGCATAACATGTCACATAACTTGCATATAATCTTGTATAACATGTCACATAACTTGCATATTAACTTGTATAACATGTCACATAACTTGCATATTAACTTGCATAACATGTTACATAAACTTACATATTAACAAATACATAACTTGCATATGAACTTGCATAATATGTCACATAACTTGCATATAATCTTGTATAACATGTCACATAACTTGCATATTAACTTGTATAACATGTCACATAACTTGCATATTAACTTGCATAACATGTTACATAAACTTACATATTAACAAAAACATAACTTGCATATGAACTTGCATAATATGTCACATAACTTGCATATAATCTTGTATAACATGTCACATAAATTGCATATTAACTTGTATAACATGTCACATAACTTGCATATTAACTTGCATAACATGTTACATAAACTTACATAATAACAAATACATAACTTGCATATGAACTTGCATAATATGTCACATAACTTGCATATGAACTTGCATAACATGCTACATAACTTGCATATGAACTCATAAACTTGCATATGAACTTGCATAACATGTTACATACTTGCATATGAACTCATAAACTTGCATATGAAGAAACATACAACTTGCATAATATCATACATGTAACTTGCATATTATCATACATGTAACTTGCATATTATCATATGATCACAAAGCACAAAACTTGCATAACCCACATACATTAGCAAACTAACATCATGTCATATGACTTAAAACCCATTAATCCCCAAACAAAACCATATGATCTCATCATATCTCATCTACTTAGTTTAGCAATTGATCATTAGAGTGATAGAAACTCACCCTAAACTCCCATAAGCAAACCCTTGCCAAAAATCACCCAAAAACTCTAGCCTTGAACATAAAGCTTGCAACTTGATGATGAATGCAAGCTAATGATCACTCATACAACTCAAAGATGCTTGTATGAACATGAAAGCCTTCATAGAATAGTTTTATAAGAGGATGGAGGCTAGGGTTTTGAGTGGAGGCCATGAGAGGTAAAATTTTGCCATAGTTTAGTTGTAGGATAGATTAATGATGATTTAGGGCTAGGTTAGGGTCTTATTTATAGATTAGGCAAGTGTTTTAGGCCATAGGATTAACCCTAGATTAGATTAGGACCCTTAGATTTCGGAACCTTCCAGAAACCAGCCCTAAGACCAAGCCCAAACCCCAAACTGGTGCACCCAACCACAGAACTCTCTAGAAACTGTGCAGGTTTCCTGTCCCGACATGGGCGCACTTCCCAAGTGCGCCAGTGTATTTTTGTGCTGGCGCACTTCACAAGTGCGCCAGTGCATTTCTGGCCTGTTTCGGGTTTTTCTGCCTAACTTCGTTCGTCCATATCTCTTTCATACGGTACCCGTTTTACGCAAACTCGGACTCTATTTCGCGTATTTTTCCGAGACGAACGCAATGACGCAGCCCGTTTCCCCTGATTCTCACATCTGAGATTAATTATACTTTAATTACTAACCATTAGTGTTAATTGAAATTCGGGGTGTTACATTCTCCCCTACTTAAAGGATTTCGTCCTCGAAATCTCTAAGTCAAGAAGAACGTATCCTACCAACCAAACAACCATCTACTAAACCATCAACCACAAGCAACCATTATCCTTAGAAACTTCTAATGATGTATGAACATATGCAGAAAGTGTGTGTATATGTCCGTATACTAATGCAAAATCAGGCGGTCTACTGATTCAGTCGACCTCCTTAATGCAAACCATGATAGTGCCATGCATCCAATATGTATGTGAAACCCTATTGACACATACAATTTCTATATGCGTGCACAACCATACACAAAAATGCATCATCCACATGATAACACAGCCATGATACATCCATCAATCTAACTACCACATCCATTTATGCGATATGCAACATGAAGTGACTGAGCCGATCTAGTGCCTAATGTGTGTGTATATGCATCCACGAGCAACCACTAGCAAACAATTGCATCCACATGCATCCATCAACCATAACATGTTTCAAACACATGTTTCAACCATAGGTTTTACCCTATCTAAAGGTCATAGGTACTAGCGAGAGGATATACTAAAGATAAGTACTAGACAAGCGATAAAGGAGAAGTTAAAAGACATGCTCTCAAAAAGAAATGGGTACAAAGAACGCATCTTCGCTTCCGTCTCCCAAGTAGCATTGCTTTCGTCATCTCCCCATTGCACTTTAACTAGCTGAACTTCTCTGTTCCTCAACTTCCTAGTTTCTGACCCAAGGATGCGAGTAGGAGCTCGTCGAATCGTCGCATCACGCTCTACCTCTACATCTCTAAGCAAGCTCGGCTCTACCACCTCTGCGGTCTCATGTAAGCACTTCCTCAAATGTGATACATGGAATACATCATGAACACCACTAAGTCTGTCGGGCAACTCCACCCTATATGCCATCCGTCCAATCCTTTCCTTAATAGGAAACGGCCCAACAAACCTCGGTGCTAACTTCCCAACGGACCCAAAGCGAACAACATTTCTCAACGGAGATACTTTGACAAAAACCATGTCCCCAACCTCAAACTCAAGATCCGTCCTTCTCCGATCCGCATAAGATTTCTGTCTATCTTGCGCTGCCTTCATCCTTCTTCGAATCAAATCAATCTTCTCTGAAGTCTCTCTAACCATATCTGGCCCAAGCAAGATCTTATCCGTAGATTCCCACCAACATGTAGGAGATCGACAAGGCCTTCCATAAAGAGCTTCGAAAGGTGCCATGCCAATACTAGACTGGAAGCTGTTATTGTATGCGAACTCCACCAAAGGAAGATGTTCTTCCCATGTACCTCCAAAATCCAAGATACAAAGCCTCAAGAGATCTTCTAAGATACGGTTCACCCTCTCGGTCTGACCGTCCGTCTGAGGATGATATGCGGTGCTCAAACACAACTGAGTCCCTACCGCCTCTTGCAAACTTCTCCAAAACTCACTAGTGAAGATAGGATCTCGATCACTCACAATGCTGGATGGTACGCCATGCAATCTAACAATCTCTCTAACATAGACTGAAGCAAGCCATGGAGCGGTCCTCTTACTCTTCACGGGTATAAAATGGGCACTCTTGGTAAGTCTGTCTACCACAACCCAAATTCCCGTATTGCCCTTCCTCGATCTCGGTAACCCATCGATGAAATCCATCGAGACACTATCCCACTTCCATTGCGGAACTTCCAATGGGTGTAGCAACCCACCGGGTTTCCTTTGCCCCGCTTTATCTTGTTGGCACACTAAGCATCTAGCCACATACTCGGCCACATCTTTCTTCATACCGGCCCAGAAGAAAACTCTCTTCATGTCTTGGTACATTTTGTCTCCACCGGGATGAATAGTCATCCTTGAACGATGTGCATCATCCAAAATAGCCTTCTTCAAACCCTCATCTTGCGGTACACAAAGTCTACCGTCTCTATGCAACCATCCCCTATCATCTATGGTGTATCTACCCAAATGGCTGGACGACTCCCCCCTTATAAGCTTCTCTACCAACTCAACCAACTGTGGGTCGTCTCGCTGAGCCTCGCCAATCCGTCCCAAAAGAGTAGGTCTAACCTCCAAGGATGCTAACAAACCAGGTACAAAGTCAACAGAAGGTCTGAAGTCGAACAAAGAAAGAAACTCCAAGCTTCGCCGTTCCACGAACAATGGACTCAAAGATAGCCTTTTTCTACTCAAGGCGTCCGCCACCACGTTACCCTTGCTAGGGGTATACGCTATCTCGAAATCATAGGATGCTAAGAACTCCATCCACCTTTGCTGTCTTAAGTTTAAATCCTTCTGAGAGAATAAGTACTTCAATGATTTATGGTCAGTGAACAACTCGAATCTCTCACCAAGAAGATAATGGCGCCAAGACTTAAGTGCGAAAACAATCGCGGCCAACTCTAGATCATGGGTAGGGTAATTCTTCTCATGCACTCTCAATTGCCTCCCTCCATAGGCTATTACCCTTCCCTCCTGCATCAAGACTGCGCCTAATCCTGTCCCACAAGCATCGGTATAAACAACAAACGGCTTACTCCCATCTGGAAGCACTAAAACTGGAGCGGTGGTCAAAGCTCTCTTTAACCGTCGGAAAGCATCATCACAATCTACGTCCCATGAGAAAACCAGATTCTTCTTCGTCAAGCGGGTTAATGGGGCTGATATCTTCGCGAAGTCTTTGATGAACTTCCTATAATATCCTGCCAACCCCAAGAAACTTCTTACTTCGGTAGCATTTCTAGGAACTTTCCAATCCTGGATAGATACTATCTTTGCGGGATCCACAGCTATCCCTTCCTTAGAGACCACATGCCCTAAGAATCGCACTTCTCTTCTCCAAAAATGACATTTAGAGAATTTAGCTTTAAGACTATGTGCTCGAAGAGTCTCCAACACTTCTCTGAGATGTAAGGCATGCTCTTCTTCACTCTTGGAAAAGACCAAGATGTCATCCACAAAGACCACTACAAACTTATTCAGATACTCTCTGAACACTCTACTCATCAGATCAACAAAGTATGCAGGGGCGTTTGTCAACCCAAATGGCATCACAAGCCACTCATAAAAACCATCCGAAGTCCGGAAAGCAGTCTTCTCTATACTGTCCTCCGCCACTCTCAACTGATGAAACCCTGTAGCTAAGTCCATCTGCGAAAACACTGAGGCGCCAACCAACTGATCAAAGAGATCATCTATCCTCGGTAATGGGTGTCTATTCTTCTTCGTGAGCTTATTAAGTTCTCTATAATCCATACAAAGTCTGAGGGACCCATCCGCCTTCGTGGCAAACACTACTGGAGCTCCCCACTCCGATATACTTCGCCTTATGAACCCCTTCTCAAGCAACTCCCCTACTTGCTTATGAAGTTCTCTTCTCTCACGAGGAGCCATGTGGCGCACTGGCAAAGACACTGGTTTGGCATTATCCACCAAATAAATTCGGAAATCTATCTCCCGCTTCGGAGGCAAACCCTTCACCTCTTCAAACACATCCGGATATTCCCGGACCACTCTGACAGAACGCAAACTCTCGACCGAAGCATCGAGCGATTCAAGATAACTTAGCAAAACAGATTCCATGGGATTACAAGAGATCTCGAGAGTATTACCCAAGCGGGTCATAAGCCTGACAACTCTCCTTTCACAATCAAGAACGGCACCATTACTGGATAACCAGTCCATGCCCAAAATCAACCCATAGCCCGTGAAGCCCAATACAAAAGCATCACATCCAAACTCAACGCTAAGTATAGAAATCTTCAAACCCAAACATATCATAGACAGATATATGGAGCCCCCAATTGGGTTTGAAACAACCAAGGGATCATCAACTAGACTGGTGTCTAAGTGCAGTGACTCAACTAACGATGATGAGATAAAAGAATGCGATGCGCCAGAGTCAAACAAAGTACGAACTGGATGATCAAACAGAAAAACCAGACTTTCAACGGAAATAGTTCTACCTCTCTGCTGAATCGGTGGAACTGAGAGAGCCTGAACTTGCCCCCCTGCCTGAGCTGGTGTCATAAGAGCTTGCACCTGACCTCCTGAGGTAGACCCCGTCTTCTGCCCCTTCTTTGGGCAGTCCTTCATTAACCAAACAAATATTTGAGCCTTCCTCCCATCGTCTATCCAATAGGTACCTACCAGTCCTCCTCCTTCTTGAACCAACTTCTAATCTGACTAACGTCTAAGTCCCTTGAAGTGGTTTTCCATTCTTATCTATCTTAGAAAGATCATCTATACACGGAGGGGAAACTCAAAACGAGAGAGGAAGAGATTCAAAACGGAGAATTCGAAAGATATAGATATGGCTATTGGGGATTATGCTCTTTTTTTTTCAAGAACTTTTCTCTTAAAAGACATGTTTTTGAAAATACTCCTTTCAAAAATATTCTTAGAAAATAGTTTTTCTAAAAATTTTATCTGTTCTGGTAACCTTAAGCTCTGATACAACGTGTATACACCCCACTCCCGCTATGGTCACTCACTAAGGGAATGCCATAGCATCGGTGGAGTATTTTAGTGAATATAGAACAGAAAAATTACAACAAGACAGATATAAATAGTACTTGAAATTTATAACATCATCTCATAACAGCGGAAGTAAAACATGTCTGGTTACATCATAAAACCACAATAAAAGTCAAGTACAATATCCATCAAAATAAAGAAGTACATAATCCCACTCTCATACAATAGCCATGACAAAAGAAAAGATAACTGGGTAACTGGAGCTTTACATCAATCCAAGCTCCTAAAGACTGGAACAGCAATCCGATCAAGCTCCACTACTGCTAGGATCCACCGTAGGAACTGAGGGTTGGGAAAAAGATAAAAACAACGGGGTCAGACATAAGTCTGAGCGAGTCCTATAACTTTAACAATACAATCGTTAAAGTAACCAGAGAAGACATAAACTGATATACGGTAACTAATGGGGATGAATGGCTACACTAAGCAGTCAACTAAACTAAGATAAAAGATAAAGACGCATCTACCCTTCCAAAGGTAAATTACTAAACTGCACCACACCAGTCATTCCTAACTTAAAGGTTGATCCCACCCATGGACTTATAAAATTAACTTAATAGTTCTCGCGTACCCCTAGGTGACTAAGTAGACGCCACGGGGCCCTACAATCCACTAGGTGTACACACTACTCCCCATTCGATCGGCTCCCTAACGTAGATACCCGTGCTGGCCCCACCGTGGGGTGTACCATTCCCCAACGTGGCAACCTGATAAAACTAACGGTGCACGGCTTATATCTACACGATGCAACAACGTCTTATTTACCAGCCCGGGTCCACACACGCATATGAAACCCGTTGGTCATGCGTTGCCATCGCTAACCCACTTTGGCCTCTTATAGTCAAGCCCAGTATGCGTGTCCCGTCCTCGACATGGGTCGAGCCCACTAAGATACGTATGGGTTACTGGTTGAAATGGGCCCCCAGCACAAGCCATCCCCCTGAGCTTGGCCCACACACTAGTGTTTCCCACTTAACCCTTTAATCATGTTTAATTACATGTTTCATCTTGGTTAAGTGTTTTATCATATTTTCTATTGGCAACCACTAGCAATTTCCACATATCACCCAAGGTACCCACTTAACCCCCATGCCCCACTACATGCTTATCTGGTTAAGTGTTTCTTAATTGATTAACACCGTAACCGTGTAAAGGACCCCTCACATTGGACCGTCATTTGTAGATGCCAGGTTAAGCCGGTAGGTTCCGGGCAGTCTTACACTACAAACGGGTCCAACCTCGTGTCATTTACCCTTGTTACGTATTTAATTTATGATTAAGACCCCACACATTGGACCGTCATTTGTAGATGCCTGGTTAAGCCGGTAAACTCCGGGCAGTCTTACACTACAAACGGGTCCAACCTCGTGTCTTAATCGATTAATTACTCCTAATTAATCACCCCCATAATTTGTGTTAATTATCATGTTTATTTTAGGAATATGGGTGCACGTAACTTAATAGGCAAATTCCCAACTCCAAAGTGTGGGTACACCTAACTTAATAGGCAAATTCCCAACACATAGTATGGGTACACCTAACTTAATAGGCAAATTCCCATACTATGTTCATTTATTTTATGTTATGCATAATTATATTAATTTCACACAATCTTATTAACATATGCATTTAATTAACCCCATCGTTCCCACGTAATTTCGTTCTCATGACATAACACATATAAAAGGTGTCAACTTGCATATGTATGAACATGTTTCAAAGGTGCCATCTTGCATATTAATAAACACATAACTTGCATATGAACTTGCATAACATGTCACATAACTTGCATATAATCTTGTATAACATGTCACATAACTTGCATATTAACTTGTATAACATGTCACATAACTTGCATATTAACTTGCATAACATGTTACATAAACTTACATATTAACAAATACATAACTTGCATATGAACTTGTATAACATGTCACATAACTTGCATATTAACTTGTATAACATGTCACATAACTTGCATATTAACTTGCATAACATGTTACATAAACTTACATATTAACAAATATATAACTTGCATATGAACTTGCATAATATGTCACATAACTTGCATATAATCTTGTATAACATGTCACATAACTTGCATATTAACTTGTATAACATGTCACATAACTTGCATATTAACTTGCATAACATGTTACATAAACTTACATATTAACAAATACATAAATTGCATATGAACTTGCATAATATGTCACATAACTTGCATATGAACTTGCATAACATGCTACATAACTTGCATATGAACTCATAAACTTGCATATGAACTTGCATAACATGTTACATACTTGCATATGAACTCATAAACTTGCATATGAAGAAACATACAACTTGCATAATATCATACATGTAACTTGCATATTATCATACATGTAACTTGCATATTATCATATGATCACAAAGCACAAAACTTGCATAACCCACATACATTAGCAAACTAACATCATGTCATATGACTTAAAACCCATTAATCCCCAAACAAAACCATATGATCTCATCATATCTCATCTACTTAGTTTAGCAATTGATCATTAGAGTGATAGAAACTCACCCTAAACTCCCATAAGCAAACCCTTGCCAAAAATCACCCAAAAACTCTAGCCTTGAACATAAAGCTTGCAACTTGATGATGAATGCAAGCTAATGATCACTCATACAACTCAAAGATGCTTGTATGAACATGAAAGCCTTCATAGAATAGTTTTATAAGAGGATGGAGGCTAGGGTTTTGAGTGGAGGCCATGAGAGGTAAAATTTTGCCATAGTTTAGTTGTAGGATAGATTAATGATGATTTAGGGCTAGGTTAGGGTCTTATTTATAGATTAGGCAAGTGTTTTAGGCCATAGGATTAACCCTAGATTAGATTAGGACCCTTAGATTTCGGAACCTTCCAGAAACCAGCCCTAAGACCAAGCCCAAACCCCAAACTGGTGCACCCAACCACAGAACTCTCTAGAAACTGTGCAGGTTTCCTGTCCCGACATGGGCGCACTTCCCAAGTGCGCCAGTGTATTTTTGTGCTGGCGCACTTCACAAGTGCGCCAGTGCATTTCTGGCCTGTTTCGGGTTTTTCTGCCTAACTTCGTTCGTCCATATCTCTTTCATACGGTACCCGTTTTACGCAAACTCAGACTCTATTTCGCGTATTTTTCCGAGACGAACGCAATGACGCAGCCCGTTTCCCCTGATTCTCACATCTGAGATTAATTATACTTTAATTACTAACCATTAGTGTTAATTGAAATTCGGGGTGTTACATTGGCCTGCTTTGATACATCAATACCAGCACCTGGCAAGACAGCCTCTTTCTCCGCTTCCTTTTCTTTTTCAGCACCCTTGTCAACAGGCTCGCCACCTGTATCAGGAGGAACACACATTACTAATTCAATTGGTTGTTCTACCAAATGACGATAATTCACAATTGCTTTGACGAATTGTGGGGAAGAGAGAGAAATACCTTCAGCAGATGCTTCTTCTTGAGTAGTTGCAGAGCCTCCAATGACCATGGGAGTTCGACCCAAAGGGATTAATGGATCATCGGGATGGTATTCCTCTACCCCGGAGGTCTTGGGCTCCACAGGCGAACTCGAGCCCTCATCAGCTTTGCCTTTACCCTTGGCCAGGGCCCTCTCCTTTTCCATCTCCGCCAGAATCAAGCGGCGACCCTCTGCCAGGTCCTCAGGCTCATTATCTCTTAGGATGCTCTTCATCAATTCATCCTCATCGATTTCTTCGACCCCCAATTTATGTTTTTCACCCTCCACAATGGCATCCCATAAGTTGGCCAAAGTAACATGGTAATCCGGGATCCACGAGATGTTGCGAGTTTTGAGAACCTGGCCAAGGAAATCGAAAATCATCTCTTCAAACCCCTCAATCTCCTTCTCTCTTGCGAGGAGCTTGTTGTTAGAAGCAGTGGCCAATTCGATGGCACTTTCAACGTTCTTTTCGGCGAGGGCTGCCCTTCTCTCCGCATCCGAGACCTGGTCATTTAAAATCACCTTTTCTGCTTTAACCAAAGCCAAACTTTCTTTTAAACTCGCTTTTTCTGCCTCCCTAGCAGCCCTCTCAGCTTCAAAATGGCCTTGTGCTGTTTTCAACTCGATGTTGGCCATTTTGAGATCTTCGACCTCCTTCTTTAAGGCCATTTTCTCTTGGCTATTGGAGTCCAGTTCCGAATGGAAGCGTTGCTTAGCATTTTCTAATTCAGTCTTATAATTTTCAACGTCCCTCCATGCTAAAGCAAGCTGGGATTGAGCATCTTCCAGGTCCTTCTCCATCTTGGTCCTGGCCCTCTCGTTGTTCTCAAGTTTCGCCTTGGATCTGTGTGCTTCTATTTCAAGTGATCGGATGACTTCAGAAAGGTTAACGGCATGTTTTTTCATCATCTCATATTGCCTGGCAACATGGCGGATATGCCCGACAACTTCGCTATCCCAGTTCTTGGGGACCGGTTCCAAGGCTGGAACAAATGTCATCCGGTCAAAGAATATGTCTAGGAATTGTTCCCGCAGCTTTTCCGGCCTGCCTTGAATCTCGGGACCATGCATGTAATCCCGTGACCCTGGAGCAGCCAACTCTGGCTGGCTGGAGGGGACGATGTCACTCCTCTCCTTTTCAGATTCTTTGGATACATCCTTGCCCTTATCTTTAGACTCTTGATGCCTTTTTGACGACCGGCTGTGAGAAGGTGCACTCTTTGGAGGAGTTAACTCTTTGGGAAGTTTCTTTCCCCCTGTTGGAACGGCCGGGTAGCTGGAGGGCTTGGTAGAGGTCGATTTTGGTGGAGACCGAGGTTGCGAGGAAGTCGGCCTGTGAGAAGGACCACGAGAGCACTCAGTATCCGGACGAAGGCTGGGTGTGCCCTCACGAAGAGAACGATACGAGTAAGATTTCCTACGGGACATCGTTCCTACAAAAAAGAAAAAGAGCATATTAAAACTTTGAATACCCGCGATATAAGAGTGCAGAGTCAGATAGTGTGTGTGATGTGTGCATCCCATATAATTCCCCCTAACAGACCCGGGCCTGAGGACAGGCTCATCTGACCAGTTTCTCGTCCTCTAGTTGGAGCGATGGTCTCTTCAGAAGCAGGGAAGAAAGGCCCCTCTCCAAAGTCCTTCTCCATATATACATCATCGGGTAGAGGGATTTTATTCAGCTCGTTAAATAACAGCTCTTCTGTCAAATCACTGGGAGCAACGGTTTCAATTGGAGCAGAAATAGGAATTTCCTTGGACACGTCACCGCGGACCTCATCTCCTCTATATATGTTCAGGTCTTCATCGTCTTGGATGACTATCGGAGAAGGACTCTTGAGAAATTTAGTTGTTTCTATCGCTTGTGAAGTCCCCTCTCCCTCTATTGGGGGCACGTACTTATAAGGTTTGCCGCCAGTGCCAAGTCCAAATCTTCTATCCAGAAGACGATGCTTATGAAGATTGTCATCAGTAATGCATTTTTTGATCCTTAGAAAGTCGGATCTGCTTTGTAAAAGAATGGATAATCGATTGTTGTATAGTGGACCCTCCGTTTTCGGGAAGACATGATCTGTTTGAAACAAAGAAAAAGGGGGGAGAATGTTAACACCTAAACTTCTTGAACAAGATATTCGATTAGAAGCATAAAAGTTTACTTGATTTGAGCCATCTTCGTGAGCATCCGGCCTGTTTCCTTATATAAAACCAATCAGACTTAGGATCCCCTATATTGCTATATCCATCATACAGAACCTTCCTATTCGCCACCGATTCAAAGAAAGAGAAATTTGGAGTTGCCGAAGAACGGTGCTTGAAAAGAAAGAAGAATGTCAAATCTCTGAATTTAAGTTCGGCATGTAAGATCTCTGCGTATGCAATATATAGGGTATATAGTGAGGCGTAGGCGTTCGGATGGAGTTGCATCGGAGAAATTCCCAGTCGTCTTAAAGTTTCTATGGCGATCGGAGGGAACGGAGGAATAGCTCCTACCAAGCACATGGTTCGGCTGATCGCCATATATTCTTCCGGAGCTAGGTGGGGTCTATCTTCGCTTCCGGGCATCAAGACATCATCCCAAGGAATCCCATGTCTCAAGCAGATTCTCTTAAGCTTTATATCGTCGAGCTTAGATGCTAGAGAATCGGAAAATTTATCTATCCCGAGAGCGCCAGGAATCTCGTCGGGAGCTCGCCCATCTATCTCAGAATCATCGCTAGATGAAGTACTTTCGGACGGATCCGATTCTGTGGCCTCGTACTCAGATCCAGAATCTTCACCTCCCGGATTAATTGGAGGAATTTCAGGGTTGTACTGCTCAGGAACCTCGGATTCCGCTTCTGTTGCGGATCTTGAAGAAGAGTGATCATTCGACATTGCTGCTAGGACGAGAAAATATGAACAATGAGATTAACACTACCCGTCCCCCGTGTGTGCAAGTGCCAGTGTGTGTGCTTGTGTGTGCATTAAAAATAAAGCGTGAAAGCAATCAAGATCATCAAAATATTAGTCGTCATATGCAGTCAAATTATGTGGTCATTTAGTCCAGAAAGTCCAACGTCAAGGCTCTAGCCTAACTGTTCAGAATTTTATGGTGACAAGGCATTGATTAAAGTCTGAAATTTCTTCGCATCGTCAGCTATGGGTCGGATCGCAAGGCAGAGGGATCGCCCCCTTTTTGGATCGCAAGGTAGAAGGAATCGCCCCCCATCGGATCGCAGGGCAAAGGGATCGCTCCTTCACGAATCGTTGCAGCCCCCAACGATACGCGCCAGCCTCGCCACGATCCGCTACCTTGCTCTTCCTCGACCCGTCACCTCGTCAATTCCATCACGAACCACTCTCATGCCTTATCGGTGAACTGTCGCCATCCTGTATCACGCCGCGCCACTCAGCAGCTCACCATGATCCGCTGTCTCTCCCTTCTTCCGATCCGCCACTTTTTCATTTTTTCACTCCAAACCCTTTTTCACAACATGGTGCCTCGCCCAAACCTCCACGTCTCGCCAACGCGAATCGCACCAGCACGGCACCCCTCTTCTTCTTCCTCTTCTTCCTTGTCTTTTTCCTCCTCTCGAGCTCCTAGAACGCATTCGCCATGGCCTCTTCACCATCATCATCGTCTAAAGATCCTAAAAACCCCCATCTCTTTCCCAATTTCGTTCGCAATTCTAGAGATAAACATGGGAACAAGGATTCCAGCAAAATTACCTTTTGAAAAGATAAAGTTTTACGTGAATTTTTAGTATTAGGGTTTTTCTTTTTCTTCCAGCAAGAATTTGAAGGCGGCGACAGAAAGAGAAAGAATAAGGAGATGGGGAGGAGGTCCCGGTTTATATAAGGAGGAGGGTGTCTCTTTGTATCCCAATTTTTGTCCCATCCACACCATACAGGCCACGATCCGAAGCTTGTGTCGCATGGAAGCCCACGGACCGCCTCAAACGTTGGCCCATCGAGCTCGAAGCCCGTCACGGCTCGAAGAAAAGTCCGCCGCGTCCCGCATAAAAGCCCACCACGATTCGAGGAGGAGCCCGTTTCGTTCCGAGGCCCAAGTGCACACCCAAGAACGGAACAAATGTCTCGCTAACGGACCACGACTCGAGCCCGCGATACGAATCGATAAATTCAGGAATGAGGATTCTGAAAAATCCCAGAAAGAGAGTCGTTCTCTGATCCGCGACTCGTTGAGAAAAGACGATTCTATAGCTTCGAAGCATGTTCCATCATTGATAAAACATACTTCGAGGGGGCAAAATGTTGGCTCACTTTTTGACCAAGTCACCCAGGATCTTTCGTAAGAAGAAAGCATGAAACCACGTTCTCTAAGAATATGAAGGAATGGATCGCATCATCGACTCGCTCATTGATGGATCGCACACTATCGACTCGCCCATCATCGGATCGCATCTCGACGGATCGCCTCAATTTCATCAGCGAAACGACGCCTCTATGCGATCCGATTCGTGCATATGTTGTTGCCCAATATTGATCGATCTGATCCCCTGATGAGCGGCGAACCCTCTGACCCGTTCAAGCGTGAGCTGTTCTTCAGCGATCCGAGACGCACAGATCTAGCGACACGTGTCCCTAACCGTCATTTGGACCAATTCTCCCAATCTGCACGATCCAATTTTCAAGCAGATCGCGACACCTGTCCACAACGGCTAATTTGATTATTTCCTCAACGGTGGCGATGCGATCCGATGTTCTCGAGATTCGTGCCACGTGTAACCACGACCCGCCTGACAAAATCAGCTATAAACAGCCCGGAGCTTGGCATTTTTTGGGATCTTTTTGGCAATATTGAGTACTGAATCCGCCATTGTTGTCAAACTACTGAAATATTGAGAGAAATCCTTGATTGTATTAGCTTTCAAAGTATAATTAATAATATATAAAGTGGACGTAGGCTCGTTAACACCGAACCACTATAAATTCTGTGTGTTATTTCCTCTTTTCTCATTCTTCAGTTGAAACTCTATAAGCTTCAGAACAATTTGGGTGTTAGGTCCAAATTTTGATCTAACAGGGTATAACTCTGTTTTCTTGATCAGTAATATATGCAGATGGAACAGGTAAGGTGGCATAGATATAACCCTCAAGACCATATCCTTGAATAGCTGTTTCTATTTGATATTTCCAATTCAAATAATTTGTTTCATCAAGTTTTATCAAAATTAATTGGGTCTGAGGGCTAATGGATGTCTTGACTAATTGATCTACAGGTGATGGAATGATTGGGGGTGTTGCAGGTGGAATATTTGATGAGACAGATCCAGTTCCAGTTCCAGATTTGTCACCCATGATGACAAAATGAAATCAAGAAAATATCAAAAGAGAAACTTACAGAATTTTAAGTTCAGAATGCCAAAATAAAGGTTGAACTTCAGAAGTTTCTTGCAATCAGGAGAGTAACCAATCTTTTTTCGATATGGCAATGCTTTTGAATGACTTTCTTGAATTTTCAGGTGATCTGAACTTTTTTTTTCTTTCTTCTGTTTTTCTTGTTTGTCCAAAAAACTGATTGTCAGGATTTGTGCAGCCAGTTATGGTTGCTTCGCGAGGCTTGAGTCTGCAGCAGCCAAGAAAATATTCTTGGCAAGGCTCAGATCTGATGCAGCCGGTGACTTTGACTTGGTGTGGCACGGATCTTGATGATCACGACAACTCTCACGTGATAAGTGTGTACACTTTGATGAAAGGAATCCCCAAATGATGAAATTTCTCTGATGGGGATGCCAATTCAATTCTTTACTGATTTTCAGATGTGAATATTGTTGTTAAGCGAGTGGCTCTGATACCATAAAAGGATTTGTGAAAGATGTTCTTGTGATAACTTCTGAAAATGATTTATTTGCAAATGAATTGATTTGATCTATTGATATTGAGAAAGTGTACACGAAATGGAGAAGTTGTAATTACTGAATTGAACACAGAGTAAAAATGTACAGGGAACATTATTTATAGATACATATGGTGGGCGTTAAACTATTGGGTCTTTAGTCTTCAGTCTTCAGGCTTTAAGAGAGTTGGGCTTGCTGGGCTTTGGCCTTCCTTCAATATGATATAATCTCAGCTGTATCCTTTATTAGCATACATAATCACATTTAGCCTTATATCTAACTCTAAATCATGGCTTAAAAGAGGGTCATCATCAATTATTGCTTAAATGGCATGATCCCTTCCATCTCAATGTTACCATTTTATAAACTACAAACCTCCCAGATTATAACTTAAGACATTTTGGTCATTACTAGCCTTCAAAGAACTTGAATATTACATCAGTTCACATAAAGCATCATATAAAGTTTTTAAAGTCATTTAGCAAACATGCATCATACAGCTTATTCAAGCATTTAAACTACTTAAATCTTAATTCATACAACAGTAAATCCCTTGCATACTAAGCACCCTAAAACAACATCATCATAGCAGCTTACTTATACTTCCTTTCTTGAAGATAATCCCTGAGTTGCCTCATCAAAGCGAGACACCTCATAAGATTGGAAATACAACCAAATTGGGTCAGACAAGACAATCTGGTATGAGCATAAAACAATATTCGTTTGGCATGTTAAAGATATTCATAAATATATCACATGTACTTTCACACATATATTAGAGTATAATTATTCAACAACACAATCATATCACACATGCATATGAATACCAGTCCCCTATTTTTATGTTTCTTATCTGGCTAGTGTCATATTTATGCCTATAGGGTCATAACTCAGTTATCCCAGCACACAAAGGCCTACAGGCAGGGGCGGAGCCAGGATTATACTCCGACCTGGGCTAAATAAAAAAAGGCAAAATAAAAAGATGAAAAAGAATAGAGCTAAATAGTATTGAAAATTGCCAGTAATAGTCCGTGAATGTATCAAAGGAGAAACAGCTAGATAAATGAAGACTATGGTGTTACGTTCTTTTCTATTGCTTTAGTGAGGGACGAAGAGATGAAATATCCTATATTTTTTGCTGGCTGGACAATATGGTGCACAATATGCTTCCAGAACAGCAAAGTTGGTCATTGCTGCCTCAAACTCATCGTTTCCCAGTCCAATGTTCCCAGTCATCAAAGCGTCGCCAGTCTGACAAGGGACATTCACTCCAATGTCATACTTGCCCAGTTCCAGTGTTGCGTTTTTGGTCAGCTTGACCACTGCATTCTTCGAGCATGTGTCACATTTCGGACCAGTCAAGGAGGCCGTGCTTGAAGTCGAAATGATGCAGCCTATTCATATTGGGTCATTTTCACTCGAGCCATGTCTTTGGTGCCTAAGAACGGGCCAGTCAGGTTGATGTCGATGACCAGTTTGAAGTCCGAGAGCAGGTAGCTTGCCATGTCTAGTATTGCTTTTCATCGGCCAATAAATAAACAGTCTATTCTGTTAACAAAATCTTTAGTTTGTTTAATCGAAGAAGAGAAGAGTAGATGATTTTATTTAGAGGAAGAATACTTCTTTATAATTCTTTTTGTTTCAACTTCAATCTTCCTTGCCTACAACAAAAAATGACCATCACTATATATATAGTGGACTAAACACCCGTACACATACTAATAGACACGACCCTTCATAAATAGACACGACTTTTCACTGATAGACACAATACTTAATAGACATGACTCTTGAAACTAAAAGACAACTAATCACAAACCAACACTTTTGACTCTTTCTCCATTTTTCAAGAATAAAGCATTAATGTTTAACCCAACAATACTCCCCCGTAAACTTAAATGCTTCTTCCATCCGTCATGCCAATCATTTTCTTGCATTTATTGAGAAGTACTTTCGGCAGTGGTTTTGTAAAGATGTCTGCAGCTTGATCCTGACTTGTCACATGCACCAGTTCCACACTTCCTTCCTTCATATGATCTCGGATAAAGTGAAAACGAGCATCGATGTGTTTGCTTATTTCATGGTTTACTGGACTCTTTGCCAACTCAATTGCTGATTTAATTTGTTGTCAACATGAATCACACCGAGTTGCTTTAGCTCCATCGTACTTAACAAATTTCTAAGCCATATCGCATGACATACACACAAAGATGCTGCCACATATTCAGCTTCACACGTCCAGAGCGTCACGATTGGTTGATTCTTTGAAAGCCAAGTAAACGCGGTATCTCCCATAAAGAACACATATCCTGAGGTACTTTTCTGATCGTCTATGTCTCCGCACCAATTGCTGTCGGAATAGCCAACCAACTTGTAATTAATCACATGTCTTTGAGTAGAACAATCTGTGTGACACCATTCCTTGTATGTATCGTAAGATTCGCTTCACCACCTTCCAATGTGAATGAGCCGGCTCCTCCATGAACCGACTTAAAATTCCGACACTTAATGATGGATTCGGCCTTGTGCATGTGAGATAGTGAAGGCTTCCTATCAAACTCCGGTATCTACTCACATCAACATGTTCTCCTCCATCGAAGTTTGAAAGTTTTGCACCTGGTTCCATTGGTGTTGATACCGGGGTGCAGTTTTCCATCTTGAATTTCTTCAAAATCTCTTTTTAATATGCCTCTTGTGATATAAATTCCCGTCTCTACTTGTCTAACCTCCAATCCCAAGAAAAACTTCATCAAACCTAAATCTCCTTTCTTCTTTACATAGAGGGCATGCTCGTAGGGACATTGCTTGAACCTGTTCTCCTTGAAATATGAGTCGATATGCGTATTCCATGCCCGTGGTGCTTGCTTCAACCCATAAAGCGCCTTCTTCAATTTTAGCACCTTCTTCTCTTCTCCGACTTTCATGTACCCAGGTGGTTGTTCGATGCAGACATCTTCTTCAAGCACACCATTCAAGAATGCCGACTTGACATCCATTTGAAATATTGGCCATCTGAATTGAGCATCTTGTGAAATGAGCAATCGAATTGTCTCCATTCTTGCAACAGGAGCGAATATCTCGTCATAGTTGATTCCTGCTTTTTGCTTAAATCCCTTCGCAACAAGTCGCGCCTTGTATCGTTCTATCTCGCCTTGAGCATTCGTCTTTTTCTTGAACACCCATTTCACACCAATGGGCTGACTTCCTTCCGGCAATTCTGCAAGCTCCCATGTTTTGTTGCGGTTAATCGCCTTAATCTCCTTGTTCATGGAAGCTTGCCACTTCTTGTCTCGAACCGCCTCTTCAAAACTGATATTTTCATCATCAGACAAAAGACATACAAGGTGTACCTCATTTGTCGACTCATACAAATCTTGCAAACTTCTTATATTTGGTTGTAGTGGTTCATCTTCACTATCAGTGGTTTCAGGGTCTGTTGATATACTTGCTGCTGCAATGACTGTTGATTCTCCAACTTCTATAGCAACCTCCTTTGAATTGTTCCAGTCCCACTCGCTTGCTTCGTCTACTCGCACATCGCGACTCATCATCACCTTCTTGCTAATCAGGTCAAGCAGCTTGTACCCTTTTGTCTTCTCATCATACCGAATGAAAATATACTTTTTGCTTTTGTCTTCAAGCTTTGTTCTTCGTTGACCTAGTACGTGTGCATAAGCCACACTACCGAACACCCTAAAATGAGAAACTGTTGGCTTTTGTCTACTCCATGCCTCTTGTGGTGTTCGATCATTTAACTTCACATGTGAACATCGATTTTGTACATAAATGGCACACTGTACAGCCTCTGCCCAGAATTCCTTCGGCATCTTCTTACTTTTGAGCATTGATCGAACCATGTCGAGAATAGTCCGGTTCTTCCTCTCGGCCACACCGTTTTGTTGAGGAGAGTATGGTGCAGTTAAAAATCTCCTTATGCCTTGCTCCTCGCAATACTCCATGAAAACCACCGAAGTATACTCGCCACCTCTATCGGATCGTATGGCTTTGATGTGTCTACCAGTTGCCTTCTCCACCATCACTTTGAATTTTTTGAACACCTCGAGTGTCTTGGATTTTTCCTTCAAAAAATAACCCTAAGTTTTTCGTGAGAAGTCATCGATAAAAGAAATAAAATACCTTTTACCGCTGAAAGATTCGAAGTGATTGGTCCACATATGTCGGTATGAATCAACTCGAGAATATTTTTAGCTTGATATTCTGCATTCTTTTGAAAGGAGGTTCTTGTTTGCTTGCCAAGCACACAATCTTCACAAAGTTTGCCCTCATAATCCATGTCTGGCAGTCCTGCACCATGTCCTTCCTTGCTAATTTCTTTAGACCACCATGAAATAGATGACCAAAGCGAAGATGCCACAACGACGCCTTGTCTTCTACGTTGACCCGCAAACATTTTTCCTGCACACTTCTCAATTTCAGTTTGTACATCTGATTTCTTCTCATCTCAACTCGAGTAACTAGACGCCCTTCATTGTCCTTCAGCTGTAGTACCCGGTTTTTCATTAATACCGAGTATCCCTTCTCCATGAGTTGCCCCATCCTCAAAATATTGCTTTTAAGATCAGGTACATATTAAACATTCTCAATTGATCCTTTTGTGCCATCTTTTTTTGTAAATAATGAATCGTACCTTAGCCTTTTACTTGGATCTTTGACGCGTCTCCAAATGAAACGTGTCCATCTTCAACCTCTCGCATCCCCCTGAATAGGTGCTTGTGCCCGCACATATGGTTACTAGCACCTGTGTCAAGATACCACTCGTGTCGCTGTCGGAGACGGTATTTTTGTAAGCCATCATGAGAACACCATCTTCTCTTGCCTCCTCTTCCGCAACTACATTCGTGTTTTCTTCCAACTTTTTCTCGGAATAGCACTCTCTTGAATAGTGTCCATACTTTCTACAATTAAAGCACTTGATATTTGATTTGCACTCTTTTGCGTAGTGTCCATGCTTGTCGCAGTTATAGCACTCTCATTTGAATAATTTAACCGGCCACCTCTACCACGACCATGTCCTCTTCCTCGACTATTTTGTTGGATTGACTGTCCTTTTTTCTCATGATTTTCACCTTGACCACGGCCTACACCACCGCAACCATTGTTCCGACCTCCACGACCACTACGTCATCTTCCTCGATTGTGTTGTGCATACATCACCTTGTTTTCCTTGAGACTTGGCTTAGATTGCAAAGCCTCTTTGAGTAGCTCTTCTTTCTTTTTCTTTTTTCATTGTTCATGTGCTTCCAGAGAACCCGCAAGATCATCAATCGTCATTTCCTCCAAATTCTTTGACTCTTCAATTGCACATACAACGTTTTTGAAATTGTCGGTCAATGACCTCAAAATCTTTTCCACAACCCTTGCATCAGTTATATTTTCTCCGTTGGGTTTAAGTTGATTCATCACTGTTTGCACACGTGTAATGTAGTTGGATACTCCTTCCGATTCCTTCATTTTCATTGCTTTCAACTCGCCATGAAGTGTTTGAAGCCTCACTTGTTTAACTTTATCAGCATCCTTGTAGACCTTTTTTAAAATGTCCCATGCTTCTTTCGAATTTGCTGCACCATTAATTTTTTCGAATCCCGATTCGTCCACTGCTCGATACAAGACGTAAAGAGCATGTTGGTCTTTCGTACGCATTTCTTTCAATGTCCTTAATTGATTTGCCGACAAGTTTGCGGTGTTTTCTACTTCCGTGTAACCATTTTCGACTACTACCCATGCTTCATGTGCACCTAGCAATGCACGTATTTGAATACTCCAATTGTCATAATTCAGCTTTGTAAGTTGTGGAAGCGGTATATTCGCCAGTAATCCCAAATTCGCCATAGCTCTGATACCAATTTGTTTAATCGAAGAAGAGGAGAGTAGATGATTTTATTAAGAGGAAGAATACTTCTTTATAATTCTTTTTGTTTCAACTTCAATCTTCCTTGCCTACAACAAAAAATGACCATCACTATATATATAGTGGACTAAACACCCGTACACATACTAATAGACACCATTCCACTAATAGACACAACCCTCCATAAATAGACATGACTTTTCACTAATAGACACAATATTTAATAGACATGACTCTTGAAAATAAAAGACATAACTAATCACAAACCAACACTTTTGACTCTTTTTTCATTTTTCAGGAATAAAGCATTAAGGTTACCCAATAGAGTTTTCCCACTCTAATTACAAACCAAATACAATATAGGACAGAGGATCCGAGTTAAGAAAATAATATTTCTTCATTTTCGTTAACATATCTTATTCACTCAGTAAAGGCCACAAACCTTTTTTTTAATGACAGTAAAGATAAAGCAATAAACATGTATCGTCTTAGACATAAAGCTGAACTCATATCGAGAACTTGTAGCAAAGATAATACTTATAGTATTTACTTTTAGGGAAGAGCACCCGAGCTGTAGACCAGGTAATGATACACATAGATCCGTCCCTGCCTACAGGGCTTTAAATAAGCCATGTGCATAACTAACATCCTCACTGATGCTAGACAAATCAATATAACCTAGTGATAAGCACTAAAACCAGACCCATTTTCTTTATTACTAGCTAGAAGCATAAACAGCGTTAACCTAACCTCCCCATACACCCAACCTTATGCATGAAATCCCCATCATAAATTATGAACAAACACATATAGTCAGTATAAAATTAATACAAACAATTATTAAATAAAACAATCACATTCACACATCATTCTTAAATAAATAAAACATCCAGAACTTATAATAGCTAATGATAATGATGATTATAAACTTAACTTAATCATCAGGTGTCCAGGTTATAAAATAATAAGGAATTTACTATTTCTATGTGCATAAGATAAAGATATTGAGGATATCTCCAAACCATATTATTTCTCCATATCAAATATAAAATCCGACTTAAGAGAAATATACATGACAAATAGATCAACATATGAATCCTATCATTGCTATATTTACCCTCATTATTGAGAAGTAAACATAAGTCCAAACCTTCTTTTTTAAACTGCTCACTTCTAAATGCTTAAACCTTACCACGTAGAAATATTCTTATAGCTATTTTTATTTATTTACTCAGAACTATATGCATTCATCTTATTCAACAAACATCAATACACATACATCTAACCCATAAGAATATACATAGCTAATCATTTAGTGCATCTAAAATCATTTTAAAAGAAATATAGGCTGCCTAAATAGGTCTTAATCCCTCATAAATATTGAAATATACCCACCAAAACTCTTTTTCTCTTAACCCAAGATTTTCTAGTTTTCTTTGTTGATTCCTACGACTCCTTTACTTTTTTTTATGTTCTTCAGAGAAAATATTGGTGTATTATATTTTGGGAAATTTTGTTTGCATCCACCTAATTGGTTAGTTAATCCACTTTAATTTATAGGGATACTACCTACTTTTATGGGTTTTTAAAAATTTTAAATTTGATTAGTTAATCCACAACGTATAATTTATTTATTTTCTCAACTATCGTTCTCTCTCTTCCTACTTACGAATCAGAAACTCAAAACAAAAATCTATTTGCTTTTTTGTATCACAACAAAACGTAAATATTGTTTTATTTCATTTTTAGAGTTGTGCAATAATTTACATTACGTCCTTGGCTTGTGTGGCTTATTTCATTTTTAGATCTGTGCAAGACTTGGGTATTTTCTGCTCATTTCTTTTACAAATCTGTGTGCAAGATGGGAAATAATATGCATGCAAAACCATCACAAAAAGAAAGCTTATTTGTAAAAAAGACCATGAAGATGTTTGGAGAGAAATACAAATATGCATCATCTTTCTGAGCATCTGAATGTTGTTAGAATTAAAGGGACATACAAAGATCCTACATTTGTTCATATAGCAATGAAGCTTGCAAAAGTGGCAAATTGATTGATAAGATCATACAGAAAGGGAAATATAGCGAGAAATAGGCCGTAGAAGTAACTAAAACTATAGTTAGTGTTGTTGAAGCTTGTCACTCACTTGGTGTTATGCATAGAGATCTGAAACCTGAGAATTTTTGTTCCCAAGTACTGATGAAGATGCTGCCTTGAAAGCTACCGACTTTGGATTGTCTATGTTTTTACAAGCCTAGAGTTATATTCAATGACGTTGTTGGAAGTCCTTGATATGTTGCACAGAAGTACTGCAAACGGAAGCTGGGATATTCATGATAAATTTTGCAAGAGCCTTTAGATTTTGATACTGAACCATGGCCATCCATTTCTGATAGTGCGAAAGATCTTATAAGAAATATGCTAAATCGTGACCCCAAGAAGAGATTTAC
The DNA here is from genome assembly GCA_030737875.1 of Allium sativum. Taxonomy (NCBI): domain Eukaryota; kingdom Viridiplantae; phylum Streptophyta; class Magnoliopsida; order Asparagales; family Amaryllidaceae; genus Allium; species Allium sativum. The sequence continues at coordinate 852,136,475 of CM060919.1, forward strand.
AGCACATCAAGTCCTATGTCATCCATGGATAGTTCATTCCGGAGTGGCGCCTGACAAACCTTTGGACTCTGTTGTCTTGTTTCGTCTCAAGCAATTTTCCACAATGAACAAACTGAAGAAGATGGCTTTGTGAGTAATAGCAGACGCTTTAATAAAACGTAATTGGTGGCCTGGAAATATTATTCAAGGCGATAGACGTAGACAACAGTGGAACGATAACATACGAAGAACTGAAAGGCAGTGCTCTATCCTGGTATTGCACAGGCGAATAGCAAAACGAAAGAGAGGTTGTACAGGGTTTTGATGGAGGTGTTAGTGACTGGTCGTGGGCGTCAGGGCTACGGTAGCGATGGGTCTTGGTGTCGGGTGCGTGAAGTTAAAAGGAGTGAAGGGCAAGGAGAAGAGAAAGGAGCAAAATGTTATTTATTTGTTAGTTAATCCACCGTTTATTAGTTAATCCACTGTGGATTAACATACAAATATATTGGTGGATTAACTTACTAAAGTCAACTTACGTGGGTGAACTAACAAATTTGTAGGATACAAATAAAAATTCCCTTATATTTTCAAAGATTTCTCTGGGTTAATTATACACAGCCATATCCTAGGGTTCCTTTTATGAAATACCTATGTTACTCCTACTCTTTGTAACTAAAACTCCTTGTTTTTACTCAGCTACTCTAAATGTTTTAATCAATAAAATGATCCTTCTATATACTCTTTTGATTACCTAGCATACTACTGGCCATTTTAGGAAATTATCCTCTCACATTATTTATGTGACCTTAAGGTTAAGTGGTCCTTTTTCTTTTATTTAACGTACTATATTAAATAGCTAACATATTTCAAAAGAATTTTACATATGCATGTCTGATAATTTTTCATGTTTTTCCCTAATTCTAAACCATACTAAATGTTTAATTTCTTACGAAAAATTTCTAATATGAATATCAGTTTCCATCAAGATCAAATTTCCTTCTTATAACTAATTCATATGTAACATATACACATGCACACAAGGCTATTTCCCCATTTGTATCTTATACTGTATGGATGCAAGAAATTTATTAAAATACAAATTTATATAAGGTTAACGACCTGGGGATATCAAACAAGTGGCACTGGTTTAGGAGCTATATTATTACAAAATAACAAACTCATTGCATATTTAACTCAAACACTGCAGGGAAGAAACTTACACTTATCTCCATATGAGAAGGTGTTGTTGGCCCTTATCCTAGAAACCAAAAAATGGTCATAATATAAACTAGGCAGAAGATTCATTATAATAACTGATCACTAGAGTTTGCAACATCTATTATCTCAAAAGCTTACAGCAGGAATCTGAGGAAAAAGGCTAGCCAAATTACATGGAAATGGTTGAATTGTTGAATATAAAAAAGGGAATGAGAACATCATAGCTGATAGTTTATCAAGAATACATGATCAACCACATCTGCATGATTTATTAGTGGTGCAAGTTGATTGGATATATGAACTCAGAAAAGAAATTAAAAAAAAACTAGTTTATGTAGCAAAGAAAGAACAAATAATCGATGGATCCGCTGATGCTACAAAGTATAAGCTATTGTATGACTTGATATTTTATAAAGGGAAAATATTACTTGATCATACACATTCACAGCTCCTGGACATCATTTTGTATGTGTTTCTTCCAAACTTTGGAATCAACACCAAAGGTAAAAACGATGCACTTCACCGATTCAGTAAGATTAAAATATGGAACCGTGCTATTGCAAAATAAAAAGTATAATATGAAGACAAAGGAGTTTTTATAGTGGTTCGATTCTAAATGAATCTACATCCACTTTACCATTCATTTTCAATATAGAATTTTGTTCTACAACATTCATGAAATCTCTCAAACATTTTTTTCTCACTTTCTCTCTCTATATGATCTAATCTACACTCGAATTTGGGTAACAGACGGAAGAGATCATTTACTTTATGATGTGGATGTATCAATCCTTGATCACTTAAGCATTCTTGTGACCTTCCATGCCTTTATGAGAATTTGTATTTAGATCAAAATTACAAGAGATTTGGAGAAGGTTTGAGGTTCCTTGAAATTGTATTGGAGAGCTTTCTTATGAACGAGATTCGAAGTAGTTTGACCCAATTGAAGATAGCTTTAATGATCATAAGAATGGGTTTCCTTCACATGAAGTCGGATAAGAATTATTAGATCCATGGGATTCATAGTTGAAGTTGAAGACAAGCGTTGAATTTGGCGGCCCCTCCTTGTAGGAATCAAAATTTTCTCCCCTTTGAAATTTGAATTATGGAGAGTATTTATAGGTGGAATTCAGACCAGGTGGAAATTCTATGATTTTCCCGAACTCCCTTTAGTCGTCGGGCGAGCTAAGGGACCCGAAGGAATGTTTCTACGGTCTAAGGAGTGGAGGCACGAGTTTAAAAGAGTGGAGCGGGTTAAGACGAGGCGGTGCAAGCTTGAACAAAGCGGGGCGACCCAAGCATGTCTAGAACGGGCTAAACCAGAGCGAAGGAGTGGGTTAAGATCTTTAGTGGGCTAGCGACCTAAGGAGTTGGCAACCCAAGAACCTTGCGAGCTAGAATCTGAGCGAGCCAAGATGCCCCAATGACTTAAGATGCTCAAACGGGCTAAAGCTTCCTGAATATCTCGTATTGTCTAAACAACCCAAAGGGCCTATCGACCTACAGCACTTACATGAGCTAAAGAGGTCATTGAGTTAGAGAAACCATAATGACCCAAAGGGCCTATCGACCTAAAATCATAAATCGATCCAAACATGCTTATTATTTTCTAGAACATATTTTATGGGTTAACAGTTGCCCCTCGAAGTTCGTATTTATTGAAAATAATACGGGCTTCGAACTAGGTGACTTTAACATGCCGTTTGAGATTTTAGGTCATTAGGGCCTTCAGATTGTGCGAGTCCTTAAAACATTTTATCCTTAGGTCTTCTATCTTCTTAGGTCGTGACATGGTCTTAATTCACTGTGGTTTCTTGGTCACACTTTGATAAGAGTCCGTTGGTATCCTCCTCGGTATTAGACTGTTGTGGGGCCCTGCAAACTTGTTTTATTTTTTTATTTCCCCTCTTTATTTTCTCTTCAAGTTACCGTTCTCTTGTAATCTACATCCAGGCTAAAAAACCTCATTAATGGCGTATGTCGTCAATTAAATCCTCTGATCATCATCATCATCATCAAAGTGATTCAAGTCCAAACAATCCCTTGGTCTGATAATCAGATTCGAAACTTCACGTCACCATGAATCAGGTGCGATTCAAGGTTTTCTACTTGTTATATATACATTTTAAGTTGAATTTGATACTTTCGGACTTTGTGGGATTGTCATTTGGCGCGATTTCAATCATATGTTTGATGATGATGTATGTATTGATCTCTTCTTATGATCTTGAGCTTTTCTATTTGTGATGGCTTTGGCCTAATTTCATGTATGAATTCTTGCAATTCGATCATAGTTTTCATTGCTAAGTGTTACGTACTCTAGGATGACAATCTTGCTCGATTACGTCACTTATTAATGATCTTAGTTCGCAATATTATGCCTTGCCATTCTTTTCTAAGTTGAAGTGCCCCTGTTGGTTATTTATTTCAAATCGTTGTTTTGTAATCGCTTATCTTGAATTAGGTCATCGCGATCATCTTTAAATTTTAGATCGTGACCTTGCTCTAGGTCGTTATGATAACTCAAGGCTTTAGGTCGTTACTTCAGTCCTCAACTTTGGGTCATTTAACCCTTGAAGTTGACTGTTATAGCGACCTAAAGTTTCCTTTTTATACTGAACGACCTAGAATCTGATACCATACAGAATGACCCAAGCACTTAAGGTTGGCAGCAATGACTTGAAACATCTTGAACAAGTAGTTCTCTGATCTGTTATTCACTTCTAAACTCTTCTATTCGTGCAGAATGTCTAAAAGAATTGAAGGAACCTCGAGCGAGGACACAACTCGAAAAGACCGTAGGCTGGACAGACTTCCCGTGTCAGAAATTCAAACTACTCATGTTGTCCCAACTTTGGCTGAGCTAAAAGCTATCATAGACATGCCTAGTTTCACTTCCAAGCCACACACCTCCGAGCTTGCTGATTGCTTTGAAGGCTGGTGTCTTTAAGGATTGAATTTTGATCAATTTGACTTGGACATGTATCCGTTCGACAAGCGATCAGTCCCCGAAGATTTGGATATTCTAAAGAATCACTCATTGATCCAACTTGATGCTATTAGGACTTGGATGGAAAAGCACTTCGAAGAAATCGGCCAGTACCACGCGCGCAAATTGGGTGCCTGGAACACCTTTGCTTGTGACCTTCAAAAGGATGAACAAGGAGAATATTGAATGCATTTCTATCATAGAGAAGGATAAAGCCACGCTTGTTCAGGCTTTTACGTCTCAGGATGAGATCATTGCTAAATTATCGAGTCCTAGAGGCAAGGCAGAACCGATCGGTACTTCTCCTTCTTTTCAAGTTGGGGAATGATCTAGTGATGAAAGGAAGAAGTTCTCTTGTTTGACTTTTGCTATTATCTTTTATGTACTTACGCTATAGACCGGTAGTATATGCGTGTGTCGGTCCTCACTTATCACTCTTTTGATATTTTGCATCCGATGTCTCTGTATTGGACTTTTGATGTTGTGATGGAAATGTATTTTGCCTGCCGTACTTTAAGCCTTTATGCTAAGTCGAAAAATGTTTGTTGTGGCAATTCTTGTTTTGAACTTCTACATCCTATGCTACCTGTTCTGCATATAAGACAAGCTTTTGCACGATTATGGACTTATACTCATTACCAATCGTCCGTGTTGATAACGGATTAGTTAGAAATGAGCTACAGCGAATTTTAATTTTGCATTGAATAAAATTCTTTCCTAAGACCATCTTATTTGACAGTTCAAAACTCATCAAATATTATCTGCGCAGTCATGATATTCTAATTCAAATTTGTAATTAATGGTTGACTGCAGACCCCGAATGTCATCATTTTATTGACTTATAGGAGTGTGCTTGTTACCTCTTATCTGAGACACATGTATCTATAATTCATTTTCTACTTCCCTTCTAAGAAGCTTTGATTTTTGTGTACCTTGTTTAGGGAGTCATTATCGGTCTTCCCCACGGGAATTATTTTGGATTTTATACCTGTGTTTGAGCTAAAATTTAACACTTGTCGTGTTTGAGATTTTCAGACACTACGCAAGTTAAGCAGTTAATGCCCAAACTTCATTTACAATCTAGCTTGTTTAATTCAGCCATTGGAGACTTTTATCACTAAATTGTACTGATTAATCCAAGTGTCGATAATTTTAGAAGGAATGCCCCCAGAAAGGACTTCGGTTAAGACCCCAATGTTTGTCGTTATCGCACCAGGCACTTCCTGATTCTGACGATCAGTTGGGTACTGCCGGAGAGGACTTTGTTTGAAACCCCAATGTTTGTTGTTACCGGATCAGGTACATCCTGATTCTGACGATCAATTTGGTGCCCCTGGAGAGGACTTTGGTTGAGACCCCAATGTTTGTCATTGTCAAATCAGGTACTTCCTAATTCTAATGATCAATTGGGTGCCCCGGAGAGGACTTTGGTTGAAACCCCAATGTTTGTCGTTATCGGATCAGGTACTTCCTAATTCTAACAATCAATTGGGTGCCCCCGCAGAGGACTTTAGTTTGTACTGGTCTTTCCAGCTTGTTTGCCGGTCCTTCCGGCCTGTTGTTAGTACTTCCAACATCAGGTTTGTCGGTCCTTCCGACTTGGTGCTGGTCCTTCCAGTGTGTTTTCCGGTCCTTCCGGCCTGATGTTGGTGCTTCCAACATTAGGTTTTTCATTCCTTCTGGCTTGGTGCTGGTCATTCCACCTCTGGATTAGCTCCGATTCCCTTGTTGGCCGCTTGACTTAGCGGGCTATTTTGGATAGGGGATCGAAGCTTTGAAACTTTCACTTAGAGGAATGCCCCTTTGATGAAAGTTACAATGTTTTTGTTTATTTGTCGTGGCGCTTGTTCATTGTTTGAATCTTTGCAACTTTTCCATTTCACCCCTCAAGGCGGTGCTTTTCTATTCTTGCATTTGTGCATGTTGATGTTTACAGCAATTGGTACTTGAGTTAGCGTTGTTGGGATCGCTATGTTTTGTCTGATTCTGAAAGAACAAGCGCTCGACAGATAGCCTGCAACATGAAAACATTTTTAATCAATTTTTTATTTAACATGAGATTTGCAAGCTAGGAATTAATTCAGACATGTATGCTCTTAATCATAGAGCTAAAGTTCAGTACATCACTTGTAGGTTATTACAGACAGTTTACAAGAAGTTCCGAATATAACAGAAAGTAGAACATGAAATAAAGCATGAACTAAAGCAGGAAATAGAGCATGAATTAAAGCAGTGATGATGTTGATCGCCTATTCTGGGCCATTGGAATTGAAGCACAATCAACAGTTATCAGTTGATGATCAACCTTGGCATGGTCTGAACAAAAGCTTCATTGTTTGTTGCCCCCTGGCCCTGTTGATTCGGAACAGTGTTTGAGGATTGTGGATTTTTCACATATTATTGCAGACGGTTCTTCCTAATCAACTCTTCGATTAGTGATTTTAGATGCCTACACTCATTGGTGTTGTGGCCTGACTGATTATGGAATCGGAAAAACTTTCCAGAGTTTGCTTGATGGTCATTGATTTTCTGAGGCTTAGGTATTGGATAATCCTCGGTGTCTTTGGTTGCGGAAAAGATCTTTTCTGGAGTGTCATTTAAAGGTGTTAGCTCTGATGGATTGGAAAATCGTTGCTTCTTGCCGTCTCGATTTTCTTTTCCGTCGCCTCCTCTTTTCTGACCTCCGGTATTTTCCTGATTGTACTGAGTACCAGTAGGGGTGAGCAAACGGTCGGTTCGGTTCGTTTCTTACTAAAATTTTGAAAACCGAATTTTTTTATTAGAAACAATAACCGAACCGAACCATACCGATTTTGTTATGAAACCAAAGAAACCGAACCGAAATAATACCGGTTTGTTCGGTCGGTTAGACCGGTTATAGCCAAATAAATAAATTTGTGTAAAATCCAAAAATCCTACTATCAATATGACATCGAAAATTAATTAGAGATCATTTTGTCTCTCTTATATTTGCTTATATTGGAAAAAAATACAACAAGTCTGATAAAAGAAGAAAAATATAAAATCTAAAGCAATTCTGTTACATAGCAAGCAAGAAAAAAATAACAAAATGCATGGAAACATAAATATAAGAAGTCTAAAACAATACACTAATGCATAAGCCATTAACCGAAACACATAGAAAGCATGATAAATCCAAAACACTACTTGTCCAGCAACATACAATCCAACATATATAGCCAATAAAACATCATCAGCATAAACTTTAGTGCCATCCCTCCCTAGTGTCCAAAGGTGGCTTCACTTACCTGTAAACAAAAAATAAACACCAGCCAAGATTAAAAAATAGGTAAATCACATATTTATATCCCTTTAGATAACACATTTCAAGCTTAGTAAACAATACAATTAGTAAAAATATTTATTCATAATCAGTAATCAACACAATTAGTAATTATTTGGATGATATGATTTGCTCAACTATTTGCGAGAATGACTTAACATAAGAAATAGGCATTTTGAAGACTAGAATGAAACTATGTTGTATATTAATTAAATATTGAAAGAAATTGGAAAAGGTTGGGGGAGGATCTACTGTTATGTGCTTCAATACATGGTATAATGCAAGTTAAGGTGATATCTTCTAAAACAATAACTGCAGTGGATATGAAAATTGAGCTGTGAACTAGAATCCTTCATATTTATCTAATTTTGATAGATGAGTGCTTTTAAAGTAGCAGTGCTAGTCAAATTCTTAGAAGGGAGAAACTATTTTTTTTTTCATGTTTCAAATCAAAAAACAATCCAGTTAGAAAAATCAGATTAAACATCAAGCAAATAGCAAAATATTCAACACTTGATTATTTTCTAGGAGTTGCTAGCTAAATATTCCAGAATATAAACAACCTACAATTTTGACATTCAATTTTTAAACTGTCTTGGTAAGTATTATATTTTATGTATATGATCATACATGTGGCTGATTATCGAACATTATCTTGTATCAAGAAGTTAACTACATATTAATATCCTAATCATATCTGACCAATTTAAGAAATGAATAAACTATTAATACACATACCATAGCTGCATAATCAAGTATATGCAGATTTCATACATACACCAGAATAGCAAAAAGAACACCCTTCACAACCATGGTCATCTGAGGTTAATGGCAAGTTATTAGAAGTTAAAATTCACTTCATTTGGTTTCAAAATATAATACCATATAGAACGTACCTAAAACACTAGGACTTAGTAATATACTAAAACTGCTACAAATCTATTGAACCAAATGCTACATCTCCGTTACAGGATCAAAAGCTAATTTCTTCACATCTGCATATAAGAAAGGAAAATTAACATTACAGCGTTGTCTAGAAAAAAATAGAAAAGAAAAAACAGAAAAAAAAATAGAAAAAAATAAATTATTTCATATGTCATACCAGATTCCAATTGTTCTAAGCTTTGCAAGTCTTCTTCTACATCTACCTTAGATGAAGAGAAAGAAGCATGAAGCCAATCCTCCGTGCATATAAGTGATTGAACAATTTTAGGAGTCAAGGAACTCCTAAATGAATCAAGGATACGACCTCCAGTGCTAAATGTAGACTCTGAAGCTACAGTGGATATAGGAACAACCAATACATCACGTGCCATCATTGAAAGGATGGGAAATCTAGAAGAATTAACTTTCCAAAATTCTAAAATGTTAAATCCCGACGAATCAAGTTCGTTCTCCTCGTTGAGATACTTTTCTAACTCTGATTTATTTCCTTTACTGATTTTAAGAGCTTTCATTCTTTTAAAACGAGCTCTTGCATCTATGTCATCGTCCTCATTAGATATATCAACCGCGTTATTAGACTAATTCGAGTCTCCATACCTTTCTTTATAATCATTAAATAATTGAAAGGTTGCATCTTTAACAAGCTGCATCTTTTGAACACATGTAGCACCATAAACTGTTTCTAATGAAAACTCAATAAAGTCGAATTTCCAACGTGGATCAAGTACAACAGCAATATATGTCAGCATGTTCATATTATCCCAATTACCCCAATACTTTTCATATTTTTCTTTCATTCTTTTTGCCATATTGTGTAAGTCAACATCATTACTCAGTTGTAGTTTCTCTAAACTTTCAGCAACTTTGTTTATTTCATGCAAATGACAATTGCTAGTAACCTACGATGAACCTGATACAAGTAATGTAAGTTCATAAAATTTGTTTAGAAAACCACATAACTTACGGGCGTTGTCCCAATCAGTTTCAGTAGGCACTCCCAAATTCTTTTCTAACTCAGTTCTGTAAAACCGATCTTCAAAATCAAATCTTTCAAAAGCCGGCTCATATTTTTGTGCCGCGTTAAGCATTAGGTAAGTAGAGTTCCACCTAGTTGGCACATCTAGGCATAATCCAGTTTTATATTCTAGTTTTTCAAGCACAACACAATTTTTGAAGTTTTCATATCTTGATGGAGACTGTCTAATATAACGCACTGCAGCACGCACACGAGTAATTGAGTCCCCTATATCTTTAAGTCCATCATTAACAACTAAATTTATTATGTGGGCAATGCAACGCATATGTAAATATTTCCCTTCCAACATTGTTCCTTTTGAATTGTTAAATCTACGTCTCAAGTAAGCAATCATAGTGTCATTTGAGCTAGCATTATCTACAGTAAGCGTGAATACTTTACTAATACCCCAATCCAATAGGCAACTTTCTAGTGCTTTACCTAAATCTTCACCTCTATGACTTGATATAGGGCAAAAATTTAGAACTCTCTTTTTCAAATTCCACCCGTTATCAATCCAGTGAGCAGTAAGACAAATGTAGTTCATTTTTTGTATCGAGGTCCATGTATCAGTTGTAAGACACACCATTTGACAAGTATCTTGCAACAATGATTTTAGTTTAGCCTTTTCTGTTAAATATATGTCGTAACAATATCTTTGAATTGTAAATTGGGAAGGACAACGAAATTTAAGTCCAAGTGAGGTGGAAAGCAAATACTTAAAACCGATACCCTCAACAGTTTTGAATGGAAGCTCATCAAGTATTATATAATAAGAGATCGCTTTTCGTACCTCATTCACATCAAATTTCCAATTACTTAGAGCATTTACTTTACTATTTTCACCAACTCTAAGACTCAGTTGTTTTTGTTTAGCATCTATATCACGTGGAATTTCCTTGTAGTGATTAATATGAGTTTTCAACCTTGAAGTGCCGTTTCTATTCGGATCAGAAAAATACTCCTTATTACAATGTTTGCACCTAGACTTTATATTACCTTCTTCATCGGTAAATGAATCAAAATGGTCCCAAACCTCTGACCTTTTCTTAGTGTTTTTTCGTTTTGCTCTAGCATTCACTGGTTTGCCATGATCATCTCCTGTTGCTTCTAAAGTAGACTTTTCTATTGAAGTTACCTACATAGCAGCAATAAATATTTTGATTCAGATTTTGACATATGAATAAATTTGTCAATTTCAGCAAACATGGTTATACCTATACATACTGTATTGTATAGGTAATAATTTTTTTGTTTTTGATATTTGCCATAAATAATTAGATAACATGCATCATACTTATTTTGAAAGATCAATTTATATTTCCTTTATCATTCTCTACAGTAAATAATTTTGTTTCCAAATACCAATGAAATGAATATTTAGTCCCACTTGCCAAAGCACAGACTAAATTATATGGAAATAAAAAATTGGAAGTAAACCAAATTTCATAAATTAGAAATCAATCAATCAAAATTGTTTAAGTGTAACTGTTTTTCTACATTACTTACTAAAGGTGGCATTAAAATTCAGTGTTATACACATAATTGCTAGCGCTATACTGACATACAATAGGTACATCTATAATTTAAAAGTGATTTAAAACACTGTACAGAAAATATCAATTAATTTTAACATAGATCTACAGAGAGAAAGAGGAATAAATAACAACTGTTGATCTGCTGTTATTATATTTAAATACCAATCAAAATACCTTTTGAGAATCTCGAGTGGCCGAAATATCTTCTGAAGCTGAAGTTACAGGATGAGGAAATTGCTTCTCAGTAGCCATAGTTGTTGAAAATTAAAACAATTCAAATTTTCTTTACTCAAAGGAGAAAAAAGGGGATGAATCGAAATACGGTGTAATCTTAATTTGTAGGGATAAAAGAAGAGGACGAGATCTTGATTCATGATTATCTCAACCTTGGAATTAAAAGATTTTGTTTTGGAACAAGAGAAAAAGATTAAAAGAGGGGAAACCTGGGAAGATGAAACGCAAAAATGAAAATGACGAGAAAAAATAGAGCAGAAATGCTAAGGATAGGAGTGGATATTGATTACCGTTTAAATTATTATTAATAAAAAGGGCATCTTTCCAAGGAAGGGAGCATTAATTACACAGAACATGCCACTATGAATTATGATAACGTTGCATGCACTATCATTGACAACGGTAAATATACAATTGTTCGGTTTAACCAGTTTAACCGAAAATTCATCATTTAAAACCAAAACCGACCAAATTAACCGTTTTGTTCAAAAATAATAACCAAAAAAGAGAAGTAACCGAATAAACCGATCCAAGTTAACCAAATATATTTGGTTCGGTCGGTTATTCCGGTTCGAACCAAGAATTGCTCACCCCTAAGTACCAGTATTTTTGGGAGCTTCGAGAAGCAGGTTAGCATTAATAATCTAAAGAGGTACTGGACCAGTTTCGACTCTCATGTACTCCTCGGCTTTTTTATAGAATTTCTCGAGTGTGCTTGGCTCTTTCATTTTAATCCATTTACCAAATTTGCTCTTCTCATCTGTAGCGCCGATTAGAGACATTAAGATCATGCGAGGTTCAGGATTCCCTACTTCAGATACAACATCATTAAACCTTTTGAGGAAAGCTTTGACAGATTCCCCTGGATTTTTCTTTATGGACATAAGAGAGATAACATCCTTAGCTTTCGTAGCTTGCAACCTGAACTTCTCTTTGAATTTCAGAGTCAAATCATCAAATCAATCGACGGATTTGGGCGGCAGCCTCGTAAACCATAACGATGCGACACTTTCTAGATAGAGAGGGAAGCACAAGCATTTAATCTCATCCTTTGCCTTGGCTGCATTCATGTGCCACTCATATTTGTATAAAAAGTAATTTGGATCAGAAGTCCCATTATACGGAGGCAGAGTAGGATGAATGAACTTTTTGGGGAATTCAGCTTTGCGGATCCTCTTTGTGAATGGATTTTTGCTAAGAGAGAAATCTCATTCCCTTCCATCATCCTTGCGAAGCATGTTGTATTTCATGATTTGCTTTACCACATCCACTATATATTCCTTCGAGTTGTGTCGTTCCGGGGAGGGGATCTTGATCTCTTTTCCAGATGCTCGTCGTGGCAGGTGATCACGTTCAGAGGATCTAGGTCTTTTACTTCCGCTATGAGAAGGAGACCCTTGATGGGTCTCTCAACTCGTTGGTTATTTCGATTGGAGTGGTTTATAGCATTCAACTTTGAGTCTCCGACATTAGTGTCGCTTTTGCCAACAAATCCTTCTAAGTTGTCATTATGAGGATCGAAGGATGATGAATTTGCATTCTCTTCAAGATTGACATGGATTTCTGGAGAAGGAGCGGGATTTTCATGAGCGTTTAGGAGAGCGCTCACTTTATCCATCTAATCTTGATTAGAATCCTCGAGGGTTTTATTAGCATTGATTAGGGCTTTATTGAAAACTTCCATTCGTCGGCTCAAGTTAGCAACGACGGCATCTAATTCCACTTTAATTACTCCAGCCCGGGACATCAAATTTTCTCCTACCTCGAAACGGTTAGTGAGCGAAGTAGCATCATTATTGATAACATTGTTATTTTCTTTAATGGCATTAGTAGTAATCTTCTTAGATTTGGCCATTATTTTTGAAGAAGGAAATGACCTAGAACTTTAATGGCAAGGTGTTTAACTTTGTGTGAGTGTGAGAGGAAGTAGGAGATGTGTAACACCCCACACCCGCTAAGGTCACTCTCTAAGGGAATACCTTAACTTCGGTGGAGTATTTTAAGTGAATATAGAACAGAAAAAAATTACAACAAGACAGATATAAGTAATACTTGAAATTTAAAACATCATTTCATTGCAGCAGAAGGTAAACATGTTTGGTTACATATCAAAAAACCAACAAGAGTCAAGTACAAAATATCCATCTCGATAAAAACATAAGTACATAATCCCACTACATACTAATAGCCATAATAGAAAGGATAAGCTGAGCTTTACATCAACGGTCCAAGCTCCAACAGATAGATAAAGCAATCTGATCAAAGCCCACTAGTGCTAGGCCCAACTTGAGGACCTGAGGGGGGAAAAAGATAAAAACAACGGGGTCAGACTTAAGTCTGAGCGAGTCCTATAACTTTAACAATACAATCATTAAAGTAATTAAGGTATGATATAAACTTGGTACGGTAACGACTGGGGATAAATGACTACACTAAGCAGCCAACTAGACATAGGAAGAACCAAGATAACGGTAAAGACGCATCTACCCACCCAAGGATAATTACTAAACTACACCACACCAGTCATTCCTAACTTAAAGGTTGATCCCACCCAAGGACTTAGAAAATTTAACTAGTAGTTTTGTGTACCCCTAGCTGACCACATAGGTGCCATCTGCCCCTATCTCCACTAGGTGTACCCACTACTCCCCAAGCGATCGGCTCCCTAACGTAGATATCCGTGCTGGTCCCATAGTGGGGTGTATCATTCCCCAAAGTGGCAACCCGATACCAACACTGATGCACGGCTTATACCTACACGATGCAACAACGTCTTACCTACCAGCCCGGGTCCACACACGCATATGAAACCCGTTGGACTTGCGTTGCCACCGCTAACCCGTTTTGGCCTCTTATAGTCAAGCCCAGTACGCGTGTCCCGTCCTCGACATGGGTCAAGCCCACAAAGATACATATGGGTTACTGGTTGAAATGGGCACCTACAAGCTACCCACCTAAGCTTGCTCCCTCTAGTGTATCCCACTTAACCGTTTAATCGAGTTTAATTACATGTTTCCACTTTGGTTAAGTATTCTAATCGTATTTTCTATTGCCACCCAAGGCAACCACTAGATTTCCACATGCCACCCAAGGCACCCACTTAACCCCTCATGCCCCACTACATGCTTATCTGGTTAAGTGTTTCTTAATTGATTAAGACCGTAATCTTTGTAAAGACCTCTCACATTAGACTGTCTTTTATGGCAGCTGTATTTGCCGGTCGGGTCCGGGCAGCCTTACGCCATAACAGAGTCAAACCTCGTGTCTTTACACTTGTCACGTATTTAGTTTATGCCTAAGACCTCTTACATTGGGCCAATCATTTGTAGCCGCTGGATTTGCCGGTTGGGTCCGGGCAGTCTTATGCTACAAAAGGGTCCAACCTCGTGTCTTGGTCGATTAATTACACCTAATTAATCACCCCATATTTTGAATTAATTTTCCCAAATTAATTCCAATTTAATGATGTACATAATTGACTCAATTATGTCCATCCACTTATGGTATGCAACATCATACCAATTTCACCATAATTTTGTTAACATGAATGTTAACCCCATCGTTCCCCACGTAATACTCTAACATGACATACTTAAAAGGGAAGATTCATCACAAATACAATGGGTTCAACTTAGCATAACATTATCATCAACATGGGTTTTAAAGGTGTCAATCTTGCATATATGACCATAGCATCAAACCCAACAAGCATAAATAATCAACCCAAACTTGCATGAATCACATATGTCATAAAGAGGGTAACTTGCATAGATGTTCGTGTCATAGACCTATCATAAAGGGATAAACTTGCATACATGTCATAGGTCTAAAAAGGGATGAACTTGCATATGTTACTCATATCATAAAAAGGGGTAAACATGCATATATATGCATGACATACAAAGGGGTAAACTTGCATATGTATGCATATCATACAAAGGTGTAAACTTGCACATGTTACTTGCATATAATCAAACACCAAACTTGCATAACATGTCATATATGAACTTGCATATAATCAAACACCAAACTTGCATAACATGTCATATATGAACTTGCATATAATCAAACACCAAACTTGCATAACATGGTGTCATAATGGATCAATGTTTATCATAGTGATTTGCATAACTAGCATCATGAACATATAGCATAAAACTTGCATAACTAGTATCATGGACATATAGCATAAAACTTGCATAACTAACATCATGAGCACATAGCATATGATAACATAACTTGCATTGATCCACATTCATAACCATAACCTCATTACATCCTATCATAATTAGTTTAGAAATTGCTTGCTAAAGGCATAGAAACTCACAGCTTGTTGAATAGCACTCCTATGAAGAAGATTTAGTTGCTAGAGTTGATTAGAAGTTGATTTGAGAAGCTATCTTCTTCTAAAATGTGATTGAGGCTCCTTCTAATTGCATTTTGACGGCATGACGGCCTTGTATCTATTTTTAGTATGGATTAGGGTAGTCTTAGGGTGTATTTATAGATTTAGGATGTAGTTTAGGCCCTTAGATTAACCTTAATTTAGGTTAGAGCCATCAGATTTCGTCACAAGCCCCAAAACACAGCCCAAACCCCTTCAGATTGCACCCAGGCCAACCTGGCCGAGCCCCCAGGTCGACACCCGTATCGACTGGGCAGTCGACATGGGTTGGGGCGGTGTCGACTGGGCAGTCGACACCCCTATCGACTTGGCCTGCGCGGGAATTTTCCCGCCTTGCCCCCTGTGTGTTGAATTTCGAATTTTGAACCTGAAATTTAAATCTGTTTTGAACTTGGAATTTTCTGAAAACTTACATGGGCCATAACTGGGTCATATGGACTCCGATTTACAAAAACTCGGACTCTATTTCGCGTATTTTTCCGAGATGAACGCAATGGCATAGCCCGTTTCCCCTGATTCAGATCTTAAAATTTAATTCTGCCCTGATTTATATTATAACAAGTTATTCAACATACGGGGTGTTACATTCTCCCCTACTTAAAGGATTTCGTCCCCGAAATCTCTAAGTCAAGAAGAACGTATCCTACCAACCAAACAACCATCTACTAAACCATCAAACACTGACATCCATTGTCCTTAAAATTTCTAATGACGTATGAACATATGCAAAAAGTGTGTGTATATGTTTCCTGCCTAATGCAAAATCAGGCGGTCTACTGATTCAGTTGACCTCATTAATGCAAACCATGATAGTGCCATGCATCCAATATGTATGCGAAAGAACCCTATCGACACATACTATATCTACATGAGTGCACAATCATTCATAATAAAAATGCATCATCCATATGATAACGCAACCATTATACATCCATCAACTAGCTACATACACACAATTTATATGCAATATGCAATATGAAGTGACTGAGCCGATCTAGTGTCTAAAGTGTGTGTATATGCATCCACGAGAAACCACTAGCAAACACTTGCATCCACATGCATCCATCAATCATAACATGTCTCAAACACATGTTTTAACCATAGGTTTACCCTATCTAAAGGTCAAAAGTACTAACGAGAGGACATACTAAAGATAAGATAAGCACAAGATAAGCGATAAAGGAGAAGTTAAAAGACATACCCTCGAAAAGGAAAGAGTACAATGAACGCATCTTCACTTCTGTCTCCCAAATAGCGTTGCTCTCATCATCTCCCCATTGCACTTTGACTAGTTGAACCTCTCTGTTTCTCAACTTCCTAGTCTCTGACCCAAGGATGCGAGTAGGAGCTCGACGAATAGTCGCATCACGCTCTACCTCCACTTCTCTAAGCAAGCTCGGCTCTACCACCTCCGCGGTCTCATGTAGGCACTTCCTCAAATGTGACACATGGAATACGTCATGTACACCACTAAGTCTCTCGGGTAAATCCACTCTATATGCCATCTGTCCAATCCTTTCCTTAATAGGAAACGGTCCTACAAACCTTGGTGCTAACTTCCCAATGGACCCGAAGCGAACAACATTCCGTAATGGAGATACTTTGACAAAGACCATGTCCCCAACATCAAACTCAAGATTTGTTCTCCTCTTATCCGCATAAGATTTCTGTCTGTCTTGCGCCGCTTTCATCCTTCTTCGAATCAAATCAATCTTTTCCGAAGTTTCTCTAACCATATCGGGCCCAAGCAAGATCTTATCCGTAGATTCCCACCAACATGTAGGTGACCGACAAGGCCTTCCATAAAGAGCTTCGAAAGGAGCCATGCCAATACTAGACTGAAAGCTGTTATTATACGCGAACTCCACCAATGGAAGATGCTCTTCCCATGTACCTCCAAAATCTAAGATACATAGCCTCAAAAGGTCTTCTAGAACACGATTCACCCTCTCGGTCTGGTCGTTCGTCTGAGGATGATATGCGGTGCTCAAACACAACTGAGTCCCTACTGCCTCTTGCAAACTCTTCCAAAACTCGCTAGTGAAGATAGGATCTCGATCGCTCACTATGCTAGAAGGTACACCATGCAACCGAACTATCTCTCGAAGGTAAACTGAAGCTAGCCATGGAGCAGTCCTCTTACTCTTCACGGGTATGAAATGGGCGCTCTTAGTAAGTCTGTCTACCACAACCTAAATTCCCGTATTACCCTTCCTCGATCTCGGTAACCCATCAATAAAATCCATTGAGACGCTATCCCACTTCCATTGCGGAACTTCCAATGGGTGAAGCAACCCACCAGGTTTCTTTTGCTCTGCTTTCACTTGTTGGCACACCAAGCATCTAGCGACATACTCGGCCACATCTTTCTTCATACCGGCCCAAAAGAAAACTCGCTTCATGTCTTGGTACATCTTGTCCCCACCGGGATGAATGGTCATCTACGAACGATGCGCATCATCAAGAATAGCCTTCCTCAAACCTTCGTCTTGCGGTACAAAAAGTCTACCATCTCTACGCAACCACCCCCAATCGTCTAGGGTGTACCTACTCAAATGGTTGGACGATTCCCCCTTTATGAGCTTCTCTACTAACTCAACCAACTGTGGGTCGTCCCGCTGTGCCACACCAGCCCGTCCTAAAAGAGTAGGTCTGACCTCTAAGGATGCTAGCAAACCGGGTATAAAGTCAACGGAAGGTCTGAAATCAAACATCGAGATAAATTCCAAGTTTCGTCGTTCCACGAACAATGGACTCAAGGACAACCTTTTTCTGCTTAAGGCATCTGCCACCACGTTACCCTTGTCAGGGGTATATGCTATCTCAAAATCATAGGATGCTAAGAACTCCATCCACCTTTGCTGTCTTAAGTTCAAATCCTTTTGAGAAAACAAATACTTCAAAGATTTATGGTCGGTGAACAATTCGAACCTCTCGCCAAGAAGATAATGGCGCCAAGACTTAAGCGCAAAAACAACAGCGGCCAACTCTAGATCATGTGTTGGGTAATTTTTCTCATGCGCTCTCAACTGCCTTCCCCCATAGGCTATTACCCTTCCCTCTTGCATTAAGACTGCGCCTAGTCCTGTCCCACAAGCATCGGTATAAACAACAAATGGCTTACTCCCATCTGGCAACACTAAGACTGGAGCTGTGGTTAAAGCTCTCTTTAACCATTGGAACGCATCATCACAATCTACGTCCCATGTGAAGACTAGATTCTTCTTTGTCAAGCGAGTTAATGGGGCTGATATCTTCGCGAAGTCCTTGATAAACTTCCTATAGTAGCCAGCCAACCCCAAGAAACTCCTCACCTCGGTGGCATTCTTCGGAACCTTCCAATCTTGGATGGACACTACCTTCGCGGGATCCACATCTATCCCTTCCTTGGAGACCACGTGCCCTAAGAACCGCACTTCCTTCCTCCAAAAGTGACATTTAGAGAATTTAGCCTTAAGGCTATGCGCTCGTAGAGTCTCCAACACTTCCCTAAGATGTAGGGCATGCTCTTCTTCACTCTTAGAAAAGACCAAGATGTCATCCACAAAGACCACCACGAACTTATTAAGGTACTCCCTGAACACCCTACTCATCAAATCAACAAAGTATGCAGGGGAGTTCGTCAAACCAAAGGGCATCACCAGCCACTCATAGAAACCATCCGGAGTCCTAAAGGGAGTCTTCTCTATACTATCCTCAGCCACTCTCAACTGATGAAACCACGTGGCTAAGTCCAACTGCAAAAACACTGAGGCACCAACCAACTGATCAAAGAGATCATCAATCCTCGGCAATGGGTGTCTATTCTTCTTTGTAAGCTTGTTGAGTTCTCTATAGTCTACACAAAGTCTGAGGGACCCATCCGCCTTCGTGGAAAAAAACTACTGGAGCACCCCACTCCGATATACTTCGTATTATGAACCCCTTCTCAAGCAACTCCCCTACTTGCTTATGGAGTTCCCTCCTCTCACGAGGAGCCATGTGGCGCACTGGCAAAGATACTGGCTTAGCATTGTCCACCAGATATATTCGGAAGTCTATCTCCCGCTTCGGAGGTAAGCCCTTCACCTCCTCAAACACATCCGAGTATTCCCGGACCACTCTAACAGATCGCAAACTCTCGACCAAAGCGTCAAGCGATTCAAGATAACTTAGCATAACAGAATTCATGGGATTACAAGAGATCTCGAGAGTGTTCCCCAAGCGGGTCATGAGCCTAACAACTCTCCTTTCGCAATCAAGAACGACACCATTACTGGATAACCAGTCCATGCCCAAAATTAACCCATAGCCCGTGAATCCCAAAACAAAAGCATCACATCTAAACTCAACGCTAAGTATGGAAATCTTCAAACCCAAACATATCATGGACAAATAAGTGGAGCCCCCAATTGGTTTTGAAACAACCAAGCGATCATCTACTAGACTGGTGTCTAAGTGCAGTGACTCAACTAATGATGATGAGATAAACGAATGCGATGCGCCAGCGTCGAATAAAGTACGGACATGATGATCAAACAGAAAAACCAGACTTTCAACGGAAATAGTTCTACCTCTTTCCTGAATCGGTGGAACCGCGAGAGCCTGAACTTGCCCCCTTGCATGACCTGGTGCCATAAGAGCTTGCACCTGCCTCCTGAGGTAGATCCTGTCCTCTGCCCCTTCTTAGGGAAGTCCTTCACTAGATGCCCTGCTTCGCCACAGTGGAAGCAGCCAGTCTTCTTCTTCTTCCGACAATCTTTGCTGAGGTGGCCTGGTGTCCCACAGTTGAAGCACTTCTTCTTTCCCTTGCCACCGTTGCCTTTCCCACCCTTGTTTTGCTGTTGCTGTTGAGGTCTCTTCTGATCTCCTTTCTTCTCGGGTGCCATATTAGCATTGGGACCCTTCTCTTCCTCATGCATAAGTGCCATGTCTACTAGCTTCTCAAAGGTGGCCCCCATAGGGATGTGAGTCATAGCCAATCCATGCATCGGTTCATTCAAGCCTTTAACGAACCTCAGAGCCTTCTTCTCCAGTGTATTCACCATGTCCATGCCAAACCTTGTTAGCTGATTAAACTTGTTGACATATTCCTTTACTGATAAGTTTCCTTGCTTTAGGGTCAAGAACCTTTCCATATACAGATTTTCTTCCGCCCTTGAGAGAAACTTTGCCACAAACCTTTGTCTGAAATCCGCCCAAGATCAACAGGGCGCTCTCCATTAGTGACCTCCCACCAGAACGAGGCCTCTCCCTTCATTAACCAAGCAGCTAACTTGACTTTCTTCCCTTCTTCCATCTCAAAGATGTCTATCAACTCTTCCGTTTCCTTAAGCCAATCCCTAGCTTCCACAAAAGTTTCTGATCCTTGAAAAGGTTTCCCTCCCGTAGCCTTAAATTCCTTGCAAGTCTTAGCAAAAGTATCCGCTCGAGGAGGAGGAGGGGGAGGAAGATCGGGTGCAACTGGTGGTGGAGGAACATTTGCTGGACCCGCAGCGGCGGCCCTAGCCTCCATCAATCTCCTATACTATACTGGTATCGCTACACCCTCCGGAAAGTTAAGATCTTCAGCAATGCTGAAACGAAAAAGGAAAGATTCAAAACGGAGAATTCGAAAGATAAAGATATGGCTATTGGGGATTATGCTTTTCTTTCAAAAACTTTTCTCTTAAAAGACATGTTTTTGAAAATACTCCTTCGAAAATGTTTTTAGAAAAATAGTTTTTCTAAAAGTTTTATCTGTTCTGGTAACCTTTAGCTCTGATACCACGTGTAACACCCCACACCCGCTAAGGTCACTCACTAAGGGAATGCCTTAACTTCGGTGGAGTATTTTAAGTGAATATAGAACAGAAAAAAATTACAATAAGATAGATATAGGTAATACTTGAAATTTAAAACATCATTTCATTGCAGCAGAAGGTAAACATGTTTGGTTACATATCAAAAAACCAACAAGAGTCAAGTACAAAATATCCATCTCGATAAAAACATAAGTACATAATCCCACTACATACTAATAGCCATAATAGAAAGGATAAGCTGAGCTTTACATCAACGGTCCAAGATCCAAAAGATAGATAAAGCAATCTGATCAAAGCCCACTAGTGCTAGGCCCAACCTGAGGACCTGAGGGGGGAAAAGATAAAAACAACAGGGTCAGACTTAAGTGTGACCCTGTCCTATAACTTAAACAATACAATCATTAAAGTAATTAGGGTATGATATAAACTTGGTACGGTAACGACTGGGGATAAATGACTACACTAAGCAGCCAACTAGACATAGGAAGAACCAAGATAACGGTAAAAACGCATCTACCCACCCAAGGATAATTACTAAACTGCACCACACCAGTCATTCCTAACTTAAAGGTTGATCCCACCCAAGGACATAGAAAATTTAACTAGTAGTTTCGTGTACCCCTAGCTGACCACATAGGTGCCGTCTGCCCCTATCTCCACTAGGTGTACCCACTACTCCCCAAGCAATCGGCTCCCTAACGTAGATATCCGTGCCGGTCCCACAGTGGGGTGTATCATTCCCCAAAGTGGCAACCCGATACCAACACTGATGCACGGCTTATACCTACACGATGCAACAACGACTTACCTACCAGCCCGGGTCCACACACGCATATGAAACCCGTTGGACTTGCGTTGCCACCGCTAACCCGTTTTGGCCTCTTATAGTCAAGCCCAGTACGCGTGTCCCGTCCTCGACATGGGTCGAGCCCACAAAGGTACATATGGTTTACTGGTTGAAATGGGCCCCCACAAGCTACCCACCTAAGCTTGCTCCCTCTAGTGTATCCCACTTAACCCTTTAATCACGTTTAATTACATGTTTTCACTTTGGTTAAGTATTCTAATCGTATTTTCTATTGCCACCCAAGGCAACCACTAGATTTCCACATGCCACCCAAGGCACCCACTTAACCCCTCATGCCCCACTACATGCTTATCTGGTTAAGTGTTTCGTAATTGATTAAGACCGTAACCTTTGTAAAGACCTCTCACATTAGACTGTCTTTTATGGCAGCTGGATTTGCCGGTCGGGTCCGGGCAGCCTTACGCCATAGCAGAGTCTAACCTCGTATCTTTACACTTCTCACGTATTTAGTTTATGCCTAAGACCTCTCACATTGGGCCAATCATTTGTAGCCGCTGGATTTGCCGGTTGGGTCCGGGCAGTCTTATGCTACAAAAGGGTCCAACCTCGTGTCTTAGTCGATTAATTACACCTAATTAATCACCCCCATATTTTGAATTAATTTTCCCTAATTAATTCCAATTTAATGATGTACATAATTGACTCAATTATGTCCATCCACTTATGGTATGCAACATCATACCAATTTCACCACAATTTTGTTAACATGAATATTAACCCCATCGTTCCCCACGTAATACGCTAACATGACATACTTAAAAGGGAAGATTCATCACAAATACAATGGGTTCAACTTAGCATAACATTAGCATCAACATGGGTTTTAAAGGTGTCAATCTTGCATATATGACCATAGCATCAAACCCAACTAGCATAAATAATCAACCCAAACTTGCATGAATCACATATGTCATAAAGAGGGTAACTTGCATAGATGTTCATGTCATAGACCTACATAAAGGGATAAACTTGCATACATGTCATAGGTCTAAAAAGGGATGAACTTGCATATGTTACTCATATCATAAAAAGGGGTAAACATGCATATATATGCATGACATACAAAGGGGTAAACTTGCATATGTATGCATATCATACAAAGGTGTAAACTTGCACATGTTACTTGCATATAATCAAACACCAAACTTGCATAACATGTCATATATGAACTTGCATATAATCAAACACCAAACTTGCATAACATGGTGTCATAATGGATCAATGTTCATCATAGTGATTTGCATAACTAGCATCATGAACATATAGCATAAAACTTGCATAACTAGTATCATGGACATATAGCATAAAACTTGCATAACTAACATCATGAGCACATAGCATATGATAACATAACTTGCATTGATCCACATTCATAACCATAACCTCATTACATCCTATCATAATTAGTTTAGCAATTGCTTGCTAAAGGCATAGAAACTCACAACTTGTTGAATAGCACTCCTATGAAGAAGATTTAGTCGCTAGAGTTGATTAGAAGTTGATTTGAGAAGCTATCTTCTTCTAAAATGTGATGGAGGCTACTTCTAATTGCATTTTGACGGCATAACGGCCTTGTATCTATTTTAGTATGGATTAGGGTAGTCTTAGGGTGTATTTATAGATTTAGGATGTAGTTTAGGCCCTTAGATTAACCCTAATTTAGGTTAGAGCCGTCAGATTTCGTCACAAGCCCTAAAACACAGCCCAAACCCCTTCAGACTGCACCCAGGCCAACCTGGTCGAGCCCCCAGGTCGACACCCGTGTCGACTGGGCAGTCGACATGGGTTGGGGCGGTGTCGACTGGGCAGTCGACACACCTCTGTCGACTTGGCCTGCGCGGGAATTTTCCCGCCTTGCGCCCTGTGTGTTGAATTTCGAATTTTGAACCTGAAATGTAAATTTGTTTTGAACTTAGAATTTTCTGAAAACTTACATGGGCCATAACTGGGTCATACGGACTCCGATTTACAAAAACTCGGACTCTATTTCGCGTATTTTTCCGAGACGAACGCAATGGCATAGCCTGTTTCCCCTGATTCATATCTTAAAATTTAATTCTACCCTGATTTATATTATAACAAGTTATTCAACATACGGGGTGTTACAAGATGCGAACACGGCCCCACGATGGGCGCCAAATGTTTCTTCTAAACTTTGGAATCAACACCAAAGGTACAAACAATGCACTTCACCGATTCAGTAAAATTAAAATGTGGAACCGTGCTATTGCAAAATAAAACGTATAAAATGAAGACAAAGGTGTTTTTATAGTGTTTAGATTCTAAATGAATCTACATCCACTTTACCATTCATTTTCATTATAGAATTTTGTTTTACAACGTTCATGAAATCTCTCATACATTTGTTTCTCACTTTCTCTCTCTATATGATCTAATCTACACTCGAATTTGGGTAACAGATGGAATAGATTATTTGCTTTATGATGTGGATGTATCAATCCTTGATCACTTAAGCATTCTTGTGACCTTCCATGCCTTCATGAGATTTTGTATTTAGATCGAAAATACAAGAGAATCGGAGAAGGTTTGAGGTTCCTTGAAATGATATTGGAGAGCTTTCTTATGAATGAGCGAAGTAGTTTGATCCAATTCAAGATAGCTTTAATGATCATAAGAATGGGTTTCCTTCACATGAAGTTGGATAAGATATATTAGATCCATGGGATTCATAGTTGAAGTTGAAGACAAGCTTTGAATTTGGTGGCCCCTCCTTATAGGAATCAAATTTTTCTCCCCTTTGAAATGTGAATTATTGGGGTTATTTATAGGTGGAATTCAGACCAGGTGGCAATTCTATGATTTTCCTGAACTCCCTTTAGGTTGTCGGGCGAGCTAATGGATCCGGAGGAATGTTTTTGCGGTCTAAGGAGCGGCGGCATGAGCTTAAAAGAGTAGAGCGAGCTAAGATGAGGCGGTGCAAGCTTGAACAAAGCGGGGTGACCCAAGCATGTCTCGAATGGGCTATAGCAGAGCGAAGGAGTGGGTTAAGATCTTTAGTGGGCTAGCGACCTGAGGAGTTGGCGACCCAAGAACCTTGCGAGCTAGAATCTGAGCGAGCCAAGATGTCCCAATGACTTAAGATGCTCAAACGGGCTAAAGCTTCCTGAATATCTCGTACTGTCTGAACAACCCAAGACACCGTAATGACCTAGAACACTTACGTGAGCTAAAGAGGTCATTGATTTAGAGAAACCATAACGACCCAAAGGGCCTATCGACCTAAAATCATAAATCGACCCAAACATGCTTATTATTTTCTGGAACATATTTTATGGGTTAACACTATGAGTTCCATTCAACACCATTAAGTGGTCACTCAAGGATCAAGAAAACCCTAAGAAGAATCAAAAGGATATTTTACTAGAAGCACATCAAAAGGTTAGTAGAAAATTTTGTAAAACAATGTGATGTGTGTCAGTCAGAAAATGTGTCATCACCAGGATTGCTACAACCTCTACCAATTCCAGAAAATGTATGGACTGGCCTAAGTATGAATTTCATAACCCATCTACCTAAGAGCAATGGTGCTACTGTCATATATGTTGTGGTGGATACGCTCTCTAAATACTCATATTTCATTCCTCTGAAACACCCATTATCGGCTAAACAGGTTGCTCAGGTTTTCTTTGATGGAGTGATTAAAATATATGGCATGCCTAAATCAATAATAAGTGATAAAGACACAATATTTCTACGTAATTTTTGGACTGAATTATTCACGTTGGAAGGGTATTCACTGAAGTTTAGTTCAGCATATCATCCACAATCAAATGGTCAAACTAAATTAACCAACAAAATTCTGTAAAAATATCTAATATGTTTTGTCTCTCATCAACCCAGTGAATGGACAAAGTGGCTATCCCTACACGAATTTTGGTTCAATACTACATGGAAGCAATCTTCAAAAATGACTCCATATGAAATTATTTATGAAAGGTAACCACCTACTGTCCTATCCTATGTGCCTAATACGAAAAAAGCTGAACAGGTAGAGCAACAACTTTTTTCAAGAGATATTGTCCTAACTATACTCAGAGATAATCTAAATCTTGTTCAAGAAAGAATGTAAAAATATGCAAACATAGAATTAGAAGGACATTTGATAATGGAAACTGGGTCTACCTCAAGCTACAGCCATATAGGCTAGTTACAGTAAGCATGACAAAAACAACTATGTTATCTCTGAAATATTACGGTCCACTTAGAATCGTCAACAAAATTGGAGAAGTAACTTATAAACTAGAATTGCCACATGATGCACAAATCCACCATGCTTTTCATATCAGCCAACTAAAGAAGAAAATTGGTTCAAAAATGATTCTACAAACTGATTTACCATCTTATATTCAGAAAATAGTAATGGAGCCAGAGGCAATTTTAGACCGAAGATTAGTTCCAAGAGATAATAAGCCAGTGGTACAACCACTAATCAAATTGAGGAATAAACCCAATTCTGATATAACATGAGAAGATTATTGGGAGCTAATAAAAAGATTTCCTACTTTAGACTTTGAGGCAAAGTCTGTTTTTCAAAAGGGGGGAGGGGGTTGTCATAGCCAAACAAAGAATCAAACACATGGCGGACATGAAAATATCAAAAGCATTTCAACAAACAGTTTGGAAAATCAAGGACCATAACCAACACAAATGCTTGAAGATGGTTCTTAGCTAATTTGATATGTTAGTGATACTCAAAGAACATTTGTTACCAGAAAACAATGAAGATTAGTACTGAGATATAATTGTAAAGGGTTGTGCACCTTGTGCATGTGCACAGTTACACATATATTTTGTAATAAATTAATGGTATTTGTGTAAATTCTAGTATTTAGTAATGCTGCAAACATGTATAAATATACCCCTAAGCCATGTACTGGAATGCAAAATTTATTAATAAAAGTAATTACAATTTACTCTTTTTCTATTGTGTTCTTCTTCCTGCAAATTTTTTTTAGTTTGATTCTATTTATACACCCGTAATCTCTTTACATACACCATAAAATACAATATGCTAGCCTACACCAAAACTTACTTTACATACACCGTGACTTTTATCAAAAATACCCTTTTTTACATCTTTGTCCTTTTCCCTCTTTAAACTACAAAACTAAATTACACAAAACGAGAAATTTCTTGTAATAAATTTACTTAAATAAAAAAAGCGAATTTTAATTTGCGACACCCGTGTTGTAAATTGTTTGGTTGTTTTTAAGTATATTATTTCATCAAAATGGGCTCTAATTTTAAAAGAAAAAATTTGAACACTTTCAATATACATTAGTTAATTGTGAGAGTTGTCTTAGTTTATATTTTAGATTTCATTAACTTCATAAAATTTTATAAATTTAATCAAATGTTATTGTATTTAATATTTAATTAGATGGATTATAAGAAAAATATTAAAAATATAGTGAAGGAGAGGGTAATTTAGTCATAATTTTTTTAGTAAAACAATGGTGTATGCTAGGTAATTTTTGTTGTATGAATAAAATTTGCATTTTTCTTATTTCCTTCTTGCAATTTCTTCTTCTTGGATCCCCTTCTCCCACCGAGTTGATCACCTAGTTTTTGTTGATCTGCTCATGTTGATCTCCTTCTTTCTTCACTATCATTTTGCCTCACAAACTTCTGCAAATCTATCACTTCTCTATCACAAACTACTTCATTGATCACTTCCTTTTCATTGATCACTATGTGCTGGTCATCATTTCCAACACACCATCTTCTGATCAAACTTCTGAAAAGCACTACTATCTAACTCGTTATTTCTCATTCCATTGCATCAACCATCATTGTCACCATGCCCGACACTAGAGCTCTAGGCCCGGCCCAGAAGACAGCCCACCAAGCCCTTGGGTTGGGGTAGCGCACTGGGATGGGGCAAAATAAACTAATTTAATTTCTTAAAAACTGTTAAAATTTAATTTGTTACATTGTTTGTTTGTAAAGAAAGTGGTAGTTGGTTGGTAACTGAAGAGTAGTAGAGCATGTTTTGGTATGTTGTCACAGGTTCGAACCTGGGCAACGTTACAAAGCCATATTTTTGGACGTTTGCCTAAAAAGTGTTCGAAGCTGGGCAACGAACAACATTTTTTTTTTTTGACTTTTGCCTCAGATGGGCTTCGGTAGCAATAATCTTGGGCTGGCTCTGCAAAGCTCAATCAAAAAGGAATGATGATACTAACATAATTAAGCCTATCAGTCTAAGTCTCTGAAACCCACACTTACGGACTAATTCAAGGCCTTGCCTAACTTGTTTATGTATTCTCCTTCTTTCTCGGCCCATGGGCCACCTCATACTCATCCTCGAATATCTACGAGTGGTTTGAAGTTTTTAAGCGGTTCCTTTGTAGACTTTAACTTATTATTTTCTTTTGGGTCTTAATACTTTGCTCAATCCGATTGTTACTGGTAACTTCTGTAGTCTCTTTTGTCAACCTGCGTCTGCTCGTACTGGACGCGCCTCTTCAGTCAACCCGTGCCCGCTTTCAGAACTCAAGGCCCAGCCCAGTTTATGTCCAAAACTATTAAAAAATGCCTAGTAAAAATAAGGTTATTTTGATCCAAACCCAAACCCACTTTGGTTCAATAGACAGTGAAGGCGGCTGTGTGATGGTGAAACAGGACTTATATTTTAGTCTATGTTTTACATTTTGGTGGTGTGAGACAAATGATATTTTATTCACAGACCTTCAACAACTATATTTTTTTAGAGTTTTAATACTTTGCTCAATCTGATTATTATTAGTATTATACTGATAACTGCAATAGGCTGTTAAACACCTTACTAATCTGCGTACCACCCACGCAAACCAGTTTGAATTAAAAAAGGGAAAGTACGCTCGTTAACAAACACGTGTGACAGATAGTATCCAACGACATTCACGCTACATTCTTCTACTTTTTCACAAAGCCACTCATCTAAGCAAATCATCTAACGTAATACACGTGTGCCTTGATTAATCAACAGCCAATCCTATTTAAAACACTGACGACTACAAAGCCACGACTTCTGCTTGCTTAATCCATATCTAACTTGATGTCTAAGTCACAGTCAAATTCCTCATATTCCAAACCCAGCCCACACGCTCGCTTCTTTCTTTCTGCAATATATAGTAACCATTCTACACGTCATTTGCATGCGTATCATAAACGTATGATCAGAAGAAAAGCAGCTTCTTCTTACTTTCTTGCAGTGTGCATGTGTGTCACGCAACTTCCTACTTTTCCTATATATATACACTTCAGTCTTCACTCTCACCCACCCTTAAAGTTATAAGTTGTAAGTTCAACATTATTCAACAACAACGTATACAAATTATGGCATCTACAAAAAGACAGCGTTTTGATTCAGAGGAATATCACTCTGAGAGCGAAGAGGCCGAGTACTTAGCCTTATGCCTTATGATGCTATCTCGAGACAACGGCCGTAGGTACAGGTGTAAGGTGTGCGGGAAAGGCTTTGGATCGTACCAGGCACTCGGCGGCCACAAGACCAGTCACCGGAAGCTTCCAGAGCACGACCATCTTCCTCATGGTCATGTACCTATGGTATCGTCAACTGGAAGAGTGCATACATGTTCTATCTGCTCTAAAACGTTCGCGACGGGCCAGGCCTTGGGCGGGCATAAGCGACGTCACTATGAAGGCATTATTGGATCCGGGTTTAGAAAACCTGAAACTTGTAAAAAAGAGGTTACTGGGTTTGACTTGAATCTGCCTGTGATTCAGGAGCTCGGATTTAGTACGTGATCACGAAGCAGATGGAAAATTTGGATGCAAAGAAGTGTCTTTGTTTGTTATACCTGCTTAGCTTACGTTCAAATTTTTTGGATTCACTTATCATGTACAGAAATACGATTGTTACTTAATTCTTTTATGTTCTCTGAAGATAGTTGATTGTAAGATGAAATTATTCTCAATGAACGTAAAGGAGGAGGATTTTTTTTTTTTTTTTTTTTTTTTTTTTTTTTTTTTTCTGGATTCCATTGTACCACGCGGTTCTTGTCTTTTAATACTAGTCAAAACTCAACAGCTTTTGTTATTTTGATATATGTTTTAAAACTAGAGTTTTAGCGACTCGGCTTTGACTTTCACATAACTTACGAGGTCATATAACAAAAGATAAGGACTGTATCATTATCATTATCGCGAGTACAACACAACCTACGAAAGTGAGCTTTAAATTCTGGGTACTAATGTGCTCTTTGGTTGGAATTACACGATACAAGTCAACTTTTTATTTACCTTATATTAACAATGTTTAAGGAAATACATATGAGCCGTTTGTTCTCTTCAGTGTAGCTTTTCTAATTTGTATACATTAAGCATAAGGTATAACTGACATAATTGAAGTTAGGAAGAAAATGTAATTTGAAAATAAGATAAAATTCTTAACTCAAAGGTAAAAGGCAAGAGCCAGCTGCCGCATAACAGGCTGTAAATTAACAATTTTATAACCATATAACAAAGTTATGTCATTCAGAGTGGCCAATCCAGGAAAACTTTTAAGTGGGAGTCTTATACTCCCTCCGATTCAAATTACATTACGTTTTGGGCTTTTGCACACAAATTAAGAATACTGGAAAATGACACTTTTATTCTCTAATTAGTCCTCTTGGCCATGCAGTTTTAAGAAGATGTGCTGCCACTTTTCATCAAAGAATGTGCCATGCAGCTTCTCAAAGCATTTACAACCACATAATTTAATGTTTTTTAAACTAACAGCATTGGAAGACTAACACAACATGCATGCATAAGTTAATGATGCATTGGAAATAGCTTCAGGAAAAGGGTAAAACAGAGATAAATGGTTGATTTATTCCTAAACGTCATATATTTTGTAAATTGGACAAAACTCTAGAACGACTTGTAAATTGAATAGGAGGGAGTATATAACTATAAAGTGAATTTATACTTTTAAGGCGGTCTTTATTTCAATACAAATTAGAAAAGTTGAGTGAGGTCCTGTCCCACTCAAGTACATGTGGATCCGCCACTGTAAGTTAAGATATACTGAGTGTGTGTTATTCTATAAAATAAATACTTAAATCAAAACGATAACAGTTGCACTAATGGTTAATTGCTGAGAATTTGATGTGAGAGACCACAAGTACAAAACTTACATCGGGTAATTTTAATATGTAGTATGTAAAATTTGTAATATATTTGCATGTAGTATATATTGTATACTATCTAAGTTTTGTAATACTAATGTATACTGTTAACCTAGTATCAAGTTTTAAAATTTATGTGCTAGCATGAAGTAACTTGCGATTTTTATTTTACCTTTATCTGACCTCTCGTCACTTAAGACCAGTGTTTTAAAGACCCAACTCAACCTCGAATCGATCCCGGTTAATCTTCAACTTTGAAGCGCTACAACTTTGAAAATGAAAAGTAATTTTTATTCTAATACACAATTTCAATAAGTTAGTCCACTATTTTAGTTTAATATATTAATTCACAACTATTTTATAACTTAATCCACGAGTGGATTAATTTAAAGATTTCACTCTATCGTATAGCTTACAATCGATTTTTGTGTTTTTTTTAATCAAACAAAACTAATATAACTATGAAGGAAGACATTTTGGAATCTCTTACAAATATACAGCTTGGAACGTAGATCAAAACGTACGTGAAATAAAAATATTGATTTTCTGATGTGAAATACGAACTTTTCCTGGAATTCTAAGCTTGCAATGCTCTGCACTCGCAGTAAGCAGAAAGTTTGGAAGTAAACTAGCATTTTTATTTCTAATTCCTTAGAGCTTCTCTTCTACTGCTGAGTTGTTGTTCTAGTCTTCTCCTGTGCTTTGCTGATGGATAAAACATATTGCTACTAAAGTTAAAAACCTACAAAGATGCGCATCCTCGAACCAAGTAAATTCCAAAAGATGATGGTTATACTTGTTGCTATGACCCTTTTATGAGGACAATATCTCCAAGCCTCGAAAACATTAATTATCGTCTCCACATCTCTTTTCCGCATGATTTCACCATACAAAGAGTTTAGGCAAGGTAAAGCTCAAGAAAAATCCAATAACTAAAAGTCACCACAAGGTCAGAAGATGACCATACATAGAGGCCAACAAGAAAATAGGTGTAACCTTAAGAGTCATCAGAGGCACCTTGGAGAAAATGATTTGGCTTTTAGCAAAAATGACGTTGTCAGTTGGCAAAATTATTTGTATTATGTTTTACTCTATCAAAGAAAATTGAAATGCTAAGAAGAAGAAATAAGAAATATATATACAACACAATTCCGAGAAGAAGAAAGACACAGAGAGAAGAAGAAAGACGCAGAGCGGAGAAGAAGAAAGATATTTCATATTTTTTTAGGTGGATGAACTATTTAAAATTAAAATATGATTAAAAGAAAGATCTTATTTTATAGGGTGCATTAACTTATTAAAAATGTGGATTAGAATAAAAATTAGCAAAATGAAATAACCTTACGCATGCATGAACCCGCGGTCTAGCCTCAGAACTCTGGAAAAAAATCTCTAGACCGATCTCTTTGAACCTCACTATACTCTTCAAATTTGAGGAAAAGTTCACTCTTCAAAATTTCAAATAATCAATTTAACAAAGAATCAATGTGCATTATTACTATAAATTTAAGGATCATTGTTAAATTGAACTTCTTTCATATTCATGAATAAAAAATTTACAAATTTGAGATAACGAACTGTTATAAAATTATTTCAACTAATATTTGTCATTAATTGTTCAAAACTAATCGTTTTAAAGTGAAATGTAATAATTACAATTAGTTATTTCTTAACATTAATTGATACAATTTTTCATATATAAATTGATAAAATAAAAAATAATGATCAATGCGGTTCTCACGGTCTGACCGGTTTAACCACTAGAACCTTCAACCTTTCACCAATACGGTTCAACTCACAGTTCGATCTTCGAAACTATGCTTAAGACATTAATTACATCCTAGCACCTTGGGCTATCACTTATGTCTAAGCTTCTCTAACCCAATCTAAATTTGATATGATCACAATTCTGATTTTAACCATCTAACCTCAGTCCAAGTCGGATCCACTTAGTTAATTAAAGACATCAGCCACATTATCCAAATATAAACTTTCTATAATATGTTCAGGTTCGGATATGGGCCGAACCATTTAGCCTAAAGTTCAATTATTCACTTTAAGCATTATACATACAAAAACTGATATGTACATATATATCAATTCAGTTAGTACATCATTTTCAATAACACAGATTACATTCCCTTAGTTACTTCTTGTTTTCACCAAAAATGGTTCAAACACCAAGGATACAATGAATATACTTCACCAATATGGTTAGAAAATAAGTGGAGCCGTACTCAACAACAATTGAAAGTAAAAATGCCAAGGAAAACAAAATGGAGATGATGTTTTAGAGTGGTTTAGCCTTGTGTTAGGCCTATATCCACTGTGAATGGAATTTGCATTATCAAGATGATGATTACAAGACATATCAGCTCTTGATCTTATACATCTTATTATTCACTCAATATATTCTTACTTTTACAAACAAATTTCGTTTAGATTCATAAGATTCAATGGAGGAATGGAAGGATCTATGATGGAGTAGGACGGATAGGCGACGGAAAAGGAGGAGGTCTTCGATCTTCTGCACCTATAGGATTTGACGGACGCCATGGCCAAATGGATGAAAAATCTTCGGATGGTGATGATGATCATGGCTGAAATGTTTAAGGAATGGCTAAGGACGGAATTTAGCAGCACTTCTTGGTGGCCATTGTGTTGGATCTAGATTAACCCTAGAGGGGGGGGTGAATAGGGTTTATCACAGTTTATCAAATAATTAAAAAAAATAATCCCAGCACAGATAAAGCAGAGTAAGTAAGTACAGAAAGTAAATAACACACAGAGATACCCAACTTCGGCAAATCTTGCCTACTGCTGCATTCCTAAGGTTTCTACTAGGTGTTAATAACAGATCCCGCTTACAGACACTGTAAAATCGCACTCCCTGCTCCTGTACTAACCCTACGCTCAAAACCGTAGACTGGTCGATATCCCCTCGATCAGATTTCCCCGTAATCCGTATCCCAGAATTTTACAGACTCTGAAACTGACAGTCAACACCCTGACTGAATTCACCTACATTTTTACAGAACTCTAGAAACTGTTTTGAGAATTTACAACAATACAAATAAAAACTAAAAACAATGAATTTAAAATCAAATAAACCCTAGGCTTTAGAATAGAAAAGCATCTCCCTTTTGTCTTCACAAATTGGCTTAGCCCAAATGAACTAGACCGGCCCCTTTTTCATTTAGCCCGATCTCATTTCCTCTTTGCTCTGGGAAAGATTAATGGCGGCGGCTAACACTAGGGTTTTTGAAATCCTCAAATCGTGACTTCGTTGGCTGATGAAAATTGGTTCTCTGATGAACTTCGTGTATCTCTGTTCTTGCTCGTCAACGATTTGGGTTGATCTCTATCGAAAAACTATGTGAGTATTTCTGAATTTGATTTCTGCTCTTTTGAATTGTGAATTTTGTTTTCGATTTTCTGTACCTTGCCTATGATGAATTTGGTGTTAGAAATAGGATTATAACATCCTAAAATCGCTCTGATTTCAATGAATGACTCGGCTGATTTGCTGATTGATGCTTTCCCCCTTTGTTATATGGCTTGAATGAATTTTTCACTTTCCTATTTTGATTTCCTCGGCTTTGAATTGAATTGGATTCCTTGGATTTGTTATGGCAATTCAGAAGAATAATTTGCGATCCCTTAAAGATATTGCCATGAAAAACACTTGCTGATTTTGTTTCCACTTATGAAATCGGCCCCCTTTAAAAACATTCTCTGTTTTTAAAAAAAAACTTGCCAAATCAGTAGTTTGATTTCACGCCATATACTAATTTGATTATCACTGCAACTTTGTTGACAATGCCTCTTTTAACAGTTTGCTTGCATGATTCTTGGCCGTATGATATGATTTGTTTCCCTGCTCGAAAACTTGCCAAAAACATGAATACTGGTTTTCCAGAAAATGTTTAAAACTGTGAGTTAAAACTTTCCAAAATACCTTTGTCCAAGAATTATGCAGTGACTCAAAAGTTGATTTATGTTTGTTAAAACTGAAAACACAGATTTGCTTCTTGCCCTGTTAAATTTGTTTCATGCTAAAAAAATGGTTTGATAGACACTGGAAATTTCCTTGCACCTTTAAACCGATGCCATTCACTTACTTGAACCATGCCATATATGTATATACTTTCTGATTTTCTGGAAAGAAATTAGTGAAACCATTTTTGCTAATCTGCATGGCTGTTTCTCAGTCCAGTAGCATGAATAATTTCATTTGCATGGCCCATATTGATTTCATTGATTCTTGAGAATTTCTTGGCATGAATATGGCAGTATTACACTTGACTCTTTGCTGTCAATGTTACCTGAATTTTCTGCATTTACACACCCTTTGCAAAACATCACAGTTATGCCCTAGGGTGATTTTTGAGCATTGCTGAACCAACTTTGCTTGCACCATTTTCATCAGTAAACTTGTACACTTGAATGCTTGTGTGACCATTTGTTGATTTCCTACTACTTGCCTCGTCCTTTCTTTGGCCATTTTGCACTTGAACTTGACCCATCCATGTATTGCTGGTTTGATGCACTACTATGCTTGCTTAGCCATTTGTATGCTGACCAATGTATTGGCTGTAGGTCCACTTGTGTTCCATACATGCTGCATGCCATTGTGCTCTGCTTTGTATTGACATGTTGTGTTATGCATCATCGTTTCATTTGCTGTGTACACAGTTGTGTACATGCCTTGCTGCACCAATTTATCTTGACTGATTTGAACATGCTGCACTTTGTCTCTTGCCATTTGGACTTGATCACCATTGTGCTTGACTATGTGATCATCCACGCACATGTTGTGCTGAGCTTGTTTCTGCCATACACCATTTAGCTGTAGTTGCTATCATGTTGCTCTCTACTTGTACTTGTATCATGAACACATGTATTTGCTGAACTCTTTATTATTGTTGCTTTTACTGTTGTGCTGCCTCGACACTTTAAATTATTGTTGACTTGTGTATTGCGCTGAGTTGAGCAGGTCCTCGTGGCTACTCCTCAGTTGCACACTGATTGGCGAGGCAGTGCACACGTGTACATGCACGTGTGTGCATGCAGCCATCAGACGAGTTTTCCTGTCCCTGCACTAAAGTATGTGTATATACATACACATGTATGTGTATACATGTATCGTGTGCG
Source organism: Allium sativum (assembly GCA_030737875.1). Classification (NCBI taxonomy): domain Eukaryota; kingdom Viridiplantae; phylum Streptophyta; class Magnoliopsida; order Asparagales; family Amaryllidaceae; genus Allium; species Allium sativum. The sequence continues at coordinate 852,173,044 of CM060919.1, forward strand.
TGCTATATTTATATCAGATCAAGTCATGAAAAAGGATGAGAAACACACCAGAAAACTGAGGCAAATAGAATTTTAAAAATAAAATTTATATTTGCATGTGTTCAGTTTTATTTCTATTGTAGTATACTGTGTGTGTGTTTCATGTGACAGGTAAGAAGACTGGACTAACTGTGAGGATGCTATGAAGATAGAAGACTGAAGACAGAAGACAGAAAACAAAAAACAGTGTGTAAATGTATATATGAAATGTGAATGTATGACCGAGAGACTGTGTTAGAGTTGAGTGAGAACTTGATATGTACTGAAATGTATTGAAATGAAAATTATCAGTGAAGTGTACAAATAGTTGGAGTTGTAAAATTTGTACTATTTGAATATTGAAATAAAATATTATATTTAAATAAAATACTGTGTTAATATTTGAATTTATATACAGTCGTATTTTATTTAAATATAAATATTATATCTCTGTATGTGATAAATATATGAATCAGTACGATTACAAACACATTTAAAAGAATATATATTTGGTTGTTATCATCAAACAAAAATCATATAATTGTGTATACAACACCGTTATATACAACACATTGGTCCCCCTCTACAGTGGCAGTCATGGCTTATTTATAGGTGAGCCTCCCTTGAAGAAATGAATCGGAGTTCCCCATTCTAGGTTACAGATCGTCTGCCTTACTAATTACGAACACGCCCCCGCTTAGCTATAGCCAACTGGTGACAGATGTTTCCCGCTTTCCTGTGTGAAGTGACTTTACAAGAGTGAGCGATCACATAGGTCTGGGTATACTGAATGGGCGGGCGATGAGTGTACATGTGACCCGTCAAAGCCTCCTGGCTTGTACAAGAATGATTGACCGATGGATGACAATTGGTTGATGTATCTTGTTTGATTATGAACGAGCGAATGGTACCGTAGTCTGAGATGTAAGTATGACCCTTTGAGAGCTGATATCCATCCGACTGGCGAGCAACATCTGGTATTAACAGCTGATCGAGTATCAAGTGAGCGATTGGAGTTGCACTCTATGAGCGGAAATGGAATATATGTGCAACCTCTGATTTTCTTTGCATTTCCTGCTGTGCACGATCGATCAGTTTATTATGAACGAACGACTACAGAACAGATCATGTGACCAACCCTGACTGTGCTGAGTGGACAACTCAACTCGCTTTTTCTTTGCCATGTCTAACCTTGGAGATGGCGCTTGAACCTTATTCTGTGCAATCGCCCCTTACCCTTTGTAAGTGTCCAAGTGTACTGGGTAGAACTAGATACGACCGACCTTAACGACGTTTGTCCCACGATTTTCATACAGACTTGATATACCAATATGTGTGCGGTTTTTGAGGGATTCAACAATCCATATTGTCTGGATTAACATTTGCCCCTCGAAGTTTGTATTCATTATAGATAATGCAAGCTTCTATTTGAACAATTCCGACATGTGTTAGGTCGCTTTATGTTCCTGGTCGTATAATCTCGCGATACGCTTTCGGGCTTTTAGCTTGAGTTTGGCCTATTTATTTTCCACCCGTATATTATTCTTTGACTTACGCCGTCATCCTTTTTTATACTTCCCCTTTTCTTTTACTTCGATCTTACTGATGGCATCTCTTTGAAGTAAAATTTTAACCATCATTGATTCTTCAGCGAATTTGACCGGCCAAACTACTCAGCCTTGAAGTTTTACGACTCAGGTTTTATTTTGATTTGATTTTTTTACAAGGCTCTAAAGGTCGTCGGTTATTTGCGATGCCCTCTACTGAAGATGATTACGGTGTGACGATAATTTTGCGTCCTCTTACTGTTCACCATCGATCTTAGTCTGCACATCCATGTCTTGTTATTTCTCTAAAGATAGGAAACACCATTGTTATATGTCTCCAATTATTGTGCTTTTAACAGTTTGCAAAGGGTACTCCAAATTTGGTTGTTTCCATCCCCTTGAGCCTAATTTGTAATCAGCTTCATTCTTCTCCTAGGTCCGAGGATGAAGCTTTTTTTGCTAAAAAGACTAAAGAGAAAAAGGGTGGAGAAGATCCATAGGGAAAGGAAGAAGAAGAGTGATCCGAACGGAGGCAGTCTTAGGAAATGCCCTAAGTTGGACAAGTCGACAAGCCCCGAGCTGGACAAGTCTTCCATGCCACACACTCAAACCAGATCTCTTCAACCATCTCTGACTTCTCCATTTTCTATTTCAACCTCTGCGAATCTTCAAGCGATTGTGCAAAAGCCTCATTATGCCCCCGATCCATGTAATCCAGTGCTTGCTGCACGATTAGGGGGTTGGTGTCTGCAAGGCACGGATCTTGATTTGGAAGTAGACCCGTACGACAATTGGGTTGTGGTGGGCAAGATGGACACCATGAAAGACTTTATGTTGGCTCAGCTTGGCACCATCAAAGATCAGATGAAAGAGTGAATTGATACGGTCAGGAATCATGCTGTGAGACGGTTGGGTGTCTGGCATACGCTTGCCTGTGATCTCCAAAGATTGAACAGGGAAAACATCAGACGGATCCGTACTTTAGAGAATGATAAGACTGAGCTTATCAAGGCCCTTGAATCACTGCATCTTTCTTCTAAGGAAAGGTGAAACCAAGCAGATCTGGTAATAGGAGAAATGGAATCGCGGGCTATGATTATCTTGCTTTGTCTTTTTTCCCATGCTTCTGACCGGTTGTATATGAAAGTGTCGGCCCTCGCTAAATACTTTTATGTTGATTTGTGTTTGAAACTTTTGTGATGGTCTTATGATGTGGGGGTGGTAATGCATTTTGCTTGTTGTACTCTAAGCCTTCGCTTTAACTTTGCCGTACTTTTACTTTGCATTAAGATCCAGCAAAGGTCTTTTTTTTTTGATATGATCCATGCTTTATATCATTATCTTTCATTGGGTCAGACGTTTTCCGATATCGATGATCAATCGAGCGTTTTCTATTCCCTACATCCGAAGTTTTAAATGCTATGCAGACTTATTGTTCACTCCTCACATCCGTTCTTCCAGGTGTTACGCAAATGGATTGATTATTCTTCTTTAATTACAAACATGCCCTGCTTAGCTATAGCCAACTGGCGATAGTTGTTTCCAGCTGTCTTGGACGAGCAGCTTCATAGGAGCGAATAGATGCATAGGAACAAGTGATTGCATCGGTCCTGGCATATTGAACAGATGGACAGGAAATAAGTGCATAGGCGTGACTTGTCAAAGCTTCCCGGTTAGTGTAAAAATGGTCAACCAGATCTTGTTGAGCCTTTCGCAACTTCCTGGTTGGAGCATCTGTGTTTGATGGTAGATGGGCGACCGATCGAAACTTGTAAAGATATTGTATGTGCGAACACTCTTAGCATCTTTGCGTTTCATGAGCAATCGACTTCTTTAGACATAAACGGCCGACCCTCTAGGCTGCGCTTATTCGCTATTCTCTAGGTTACGTGCAAACAACCCTTGGATATCAGAGTGGGTGATCCATATTTTAGGTACGAATCTCCTAAGCTTGCTGGGGTCGCCTTGCCCTTTGGCATATTCGAGCCTAACTGTATGACTGGTGCGGGACCCATCAACTTCGATGTTAACATCTACTTCAATGTTATGTGTTCTTCGCTGATATACTCAACTTTGGTTATGTGAGACTACCTTCCACTTTATCTGAACGATATGAATATCTTAGGTCGTTCATGTAAGTCTAAACTCGGCAGCGATTGTCTTGTGCGTTTTGTGAAGATTTGATACACCAATTAGGGATAAACATTTTTATTCTTCGAAGTTCGTGATTTCCTAGTTTTATGGAAGATTACGGACTTCGAAAGAAGAAAGAAAAGAAAGACTGTAGCAGTTCGGTGAATTAAATCTTCATTTTCTAAGGGGTTATATGGATCTCGATTGTTCTGGATTGACCAAGATCAAGTCGCTTACACTGCCAGGCATAACATGACGGTTCGAGCGAGTTAGCTTTCGGGGATTAATATACTCATTTAGCTAGTTCGTCTTGATTTTGACGAGGCTGACATGGCAAGAACATTATGGACTAGCTTTCTTTATATGCCTTCTCTATTCCATCTTTTTCCAAAGAATTCTTTTGATGGCAGCACTGTTCTGGAGAACTTTACATGGTAATCCATACTCTTTAACTTTTGCCCTGGTTTTCCTTAAAAAATTCTCAGTTCTCTTAGCTCATTATTCTGTTTCATGCTTCCAATAACTTTCGTTTGATTAAGGCAACTTTTCTTTCGATCCAAAATACCATGATTTGTTTTAGGCGAGTTTTTGCTTTTTACCTTGTCTTGCTTTGCTCGAGTAGTTGCCAATTTCATAAATAGTTTCGAGCTAAGGAGTTCTTAAGTGAGGTTCGATCAGTTTGAATATGAATTGGGATTTTGGAAACAATTAGGTCTATTTGATGAAGATGTTGCTTCAATGCGAACCTGGATGACATGTAACTTCCTTCTTCTTTTTTAAAAGAACTTTGACTTTGAGTTTGCCTATAAGCCGCTTGTTGGAATGCCCTACACATTGTTGGCTTAAACCAAGCGGAGCTTCGGCTCGCGCTTAAACTTAGTCGGGCTGTTCTGACAATCTTCCAAACTTCAGATTGAAATAGCCTTTTGGTGTCCGACATATACTGAAATATCTTTTGGCCTTTTCTTCAGGCTCAAGGATGAAATTCTTTATGTCAGAAAGACCAAGGAAGAAAATAGTGAAGAAGATTGGCAGGAGAAACAGGCTGAAGAGTCAAAAAAATTTGGGCAAAAGTGATCCTTAGAGATGTCGTTCACTAGATGAACCTCTCGTCCCGGATATTCAAGTTGATTCCACCCAACCACCATTGGTTTGTCCGTCCATTGCCTCAAACTCCGGCGATCTTCAAACAACCATACATAAGCCACTTTACGTTCCTAATTCATGTCATCCAACACTTGCTGAACGATTCGAGGGTTGATGTTTAGAAGGTATATACCCTGACTTGGACATGGGCCCGTATGACAAATGGATTGTTTCTGGCAAGATGGAAGCTATGAAAGACTGCGTGCTGGCTGAATTTAACCAGTTGGAGGCGCGCCCGAGTTTGATTGGAGGCCTTATTGTAAAAATTAGTGATTATATTGTAAAGCAATTGGGTGCTTGGCACACTCTTGCTGGTGATCTTCTGAGGTTGAACAGAGAGAACACCGGTCGAATCCATGCTTTAGAGAAAGACAAGTTTGAGCTTATCAATTCCCTTGAATCCCAGGAGAGGGCCACTACTTTTTCCACCTGAAAATTATAATTGGCTAGCTTTATCTTTAATTATTCCCGCCATTTGTCTTAATGTGCTGGTTTTAAACTGGCTTGTTTATACGGGTGCCAGCCCTGTTGATTACCATATGCTTTGTTGGTGATTTTATGACTGATTTAGGTCTTGGTTCATGGTACCATAGTTTTTCTTTACATATACATATATGGTTTAATTATCTTCTCGTTGGTGCGCTGCGCGTTGCATCTTTATCGCTGTTCATTTGTATGGTTTAATACTTTGTTAATCGTACGACTGCGCTTGACTTATGGCGTGTAAGATTATCGTTACAGGTTAATTGTAATATTAGATATTCATGCATTTACCCGTGTTTTAGTAACTTGTTAATTCAAATCCTTTGAAGTTTGGACTTGAAAATGTGCCCCCAGGAGAGGTTTATGCTTTCCATATTTAATTTTTGTTTTTCGCTCGATTAAACACGCTTTCTTATATATATATATACGTGTTTGTTGTTTTTTAAAATGTATTAAACTCCACTCCTCACTGTCTTGGTGACCCAAGCCTTTTGGAGACTGGTCTTGAATACGTGCCCCCAGGGGAGGACTTGGGTTTCAAGTTTTCGATATATTCTGGTCCTTGCTCGATCTGGTTATTTTAAATTCAAGAAAGACCTAGAATGAATACTCCCTTTCGGCTAGGATTTCTGATACCCCCTTTCGGCTAGGATTTCTGTTACCCCCTTTCGGCTTGGATTTTTGTTACCCCTTTTTGGCTAGGATTTTAGAATTGTTTTGTCATCCCCTTTCGGCTAAGATTTCTGAATTGTTTTGTTACCCCCTTTTGGCTAGGATTTCTGTTACACTGGCCTTTCCAACTTTATGCTTTATCCCGGGAGGTGGACACTAATTCTTCTCATCGAGTTTTTGCTCGATTTAAAGACTTCGTATCCTGCACCTAACAAGATGCCTCTTTTGGGACAAACAATTTTCATCCGCGGGACAAATTCGATAGTTTTCTTTGTAATTTTCCTCAAAGCTTGACGTTGACTTCTCCTACGGACGTTTGCTAAGAGTTTTGCGTGTTCCATAATGAAAAGTGTGGCCTTCAGACTTGGGAACATAGTGAAAAGCGTAGCCTTCTGACTTGGAGTTTGTTTGCTACGTCTTTCCAGATTTTTTTTTTTCAAAGCGAAGTGCTAATTTATCCGACTCAATTTGCATGATATTTTTTGGCTCCCAAGTTTTTTTGCTTGAAACATGTTTTTGGAAACCTTCCGGTATGGTTTTATCTGTCAATGGGCGACCATTCCGATCATGCCTACATTTTAAGAAACCGATTTTTAGTACGAGCTTACAAGTATGTTCGTCGGGTAAGTTCATGACTTTTATTTTGTAAGGCATTTTACAGGTAAACTACTATCGATTACTTTCACGAATATAGCAAGTAACAAAGTAGAATAGAGTGACTTAAGTAATAAAGCGAGACATGAACAATAAAACAAGGTAAAGCAATAGAAGTTGTTCATTTGGGGTCGCTAACACTAGTAGGCAGAATTTTGGTCCTTAGGTAAGTATTGGTTTTGGCTTGGCATGAGTGATCCACACATTACTTGTTTCACCTTGCGTGCACAGGGTTGATGCAGTGTTCTTGAGCTCTTATGTATTGTTGTACACTACAACAAAATGACCCTATTACAACGGTGGAAAACCGTTGTAATATACATTTTACAACGGTGGGTTGACCGTCGTGTATTAAGAAGTTGTAATAGACTAAAATCTTTTACAACTTTTTTACACTGTTGCAGCACCGTTGTAATATATATATTTTACAACTTTTTTCCACCGTTATAATAAACTTTATTACAACAGTTATGCACCGTTGTGATTGATAGTTGCATTTTAAAAAAATAGACCTTTTGCAATTGAAATGAACAATACACTAAATGTAGCAATACTCCATAAGCAAATCAGATATTACAATAGAATTTTACCTAGATATTATAATTAGATATCTACATAGTGATACACGGCTCAACCAGCATAGAATTTTTCCTAGATAATCATAGAAAATTCCACTAGTAAAAGAAAAAGTATGTCAAATACAATGGCGGTGATATAAATCAAAAAAGGAACACAAAACGTGAAGGATGCAGGAAAAGAATTCAATATTTAAACCATGCATAGGGAAGCTATATGGCTTTGTCCGGAGGCTACTGCTTCCCTTCCATTCCCTAGGATAAATTATTAAAATGCAAGCACTATTTCAATTGTCAGCCAATGTGTTTTCCCTTGAAATATCTGTTTTTGTCCTTTACCCATATTCTTTAACTTGCCATATGAAAACCATATCACAATGAGACTTTTTATTTTAACCCATTATTTGCTTTAGCAAACCTCGATAGATCATTGATGAAACATAAATTTTATTTCTGTGATCCTTTGCAGGTTAAAATCAATTAAGCATTTTTACAATCTGCACTTGATTCTCCTGAAACAAGCAACAGAACTTCACTGTCCTTCCTTCAATTTACAACCAGCTAAGTGATGTTAATCCCTAGAACTGATTTTCTACTTTGGTTTTTTATTTCTACTTTGAATTAATGTGAATTGACAGTATGCCTATACAATTACACTTGTGGATCAGAAAATTATTCATGCAGGTACGATCATGTTTGGATTTTAATGCAAATATAATCAAAATTTTGATGATATAATTATCAAAGGGATGCAATCTTAAATTAATATGTACGATACAACATTAGCATTTAAATTTTTTGCTATGTCATTTTGATTTAGATGGCATAAACATTTGTGTATTTATTTAATATAATAAAAATCTATAGTGGACCACCTATGACAGAAAGGAGTGAATCCTCTACAAACTCTGACGTGAATTGAACCATATATTTTTGAAGACTGCAAACTGGAAGTGTTCCATCACCACATGTAGACACCGTTGTATAGTTTCAGGCACAGAGTTCATACCTGAGATAAATGTTGCATCAAAGCATGGTCTTCATCTGCCTCAATTGTATTGCAAAAAACACATAAACAAGCAATAAACAAGTCATTCACCCCATCGCATATGCAATATATGTAATTCCATCTCCTTTCTCAACATATAACCATTTGGCAGTACATTATCCTCTTCTGTAATTTTACCATCCTGTAACAGGATACAACCATAACATGTGTTTTAGACAATATAATGGAATCAATTACAAAATCAGACTGACTTACAAAACATATCAAATAAAGAGGCTTCAGTTGAAATTTATTACAAAATATGCATCTCTTCGGACTAATATATGCCCAAGCATGTGTATATTCTGAATTTATACATGTACACTACATAAATGCACAAGTGTATTTTCTTCTGCGTACTGGAAATAAGCTTTATTACTTATAATATACTTCGAACAACATCTTTCTGCAGTAAGTTTTTTGGGTTATGTATTTGTAAAATGAATCATTAATGTGTATAACTAACATAATATCCCTGAAAAACAAACACTAAAAAGTATTAGTTTACCACCGGAACAGCTGGATAGAGGCGCAGAGTAACTTCTGGTAAATTTTATACATTTGAACTAAAATTTGTTCTTCAATAATTGAGTAGACGGTGAAAATTAAGTAAATGGTTCTAACAGTACACCATTACAAGTGATAAACTTATGACCTGCTTGGTATGGTACTCATAAAACATCTAACATGCATGTCACCGAATCTCAATTACAAGCAATAAACTTATGGATTGACAGTTTAAATGTCAATTTGGATGTTTCTCATATATTTTAATAGCACAATCATCACGGTAATCTTGAAACATCGACCAAATAAACGCTAAAACCTCAACCTGACCACAAGTCAACAAAAAGTTGTCAACAACCAACCCATAACAACATCAGCATCGCACCAACACCCACATGTACGTTTCCACTTTATCAAATCATCCTAACTAATGCCCAAAGACATGAATTCTGATTAAGAAACTTACAGTAAATTAAGAATGCAAATCATGATATTTCACACAGTATGTAATGAACGGTAAAGCAACATGTAAAAAATCATAGGAATAATCAAACTTACAGTAATTAAGAGATATGGTGTGATTTGATTTTCTGGATTGCGATTTCAGTGATGAATAACTCGGATCTAGGGTTTTCTGGATCTTTGGATTGCGATTTTCTGGAAAAGAGGGAGATATCTAGATGGCGGCGAGCAGCAAAACAATGGAGGCTACCAGCTTGCGGCAAGCGATGATTAATGGAGTAAGAGACGAGCAGAAGTTTCTTGAATGAAAATTATGTGATTTGATTCCATGGATTTCGATTTGATTTTAGGGTTTAATTTGGGAAGTGGCGGCCATGCTTTTTTGTCTGAATAAAACGAGCGGTAAAAGGAAAATAATGGAGGGAACATGGAATTTTTTTTCCTGGGTGAAATTAGCGGACATATACAAGTATAATTAGAACTGCTACGTAAGTAGAGATGGTAAAGTCACATTTATTACAACGGCTGGAATAATAGAGTTGTAAAGAAGAATTCTTCAAAGTTATAATTGAATTCCAACTATTAAAAGTTAATTATTATGTAAATGTTATTGATTATATATTATTAAATATTTAATAGTAATTTTTAAAAAGTAACTATTATTTATTAATCATCAATTAAGCAGTTTTTATCTAATCTAATAGTAATTAATAGTAATTGGTATTAATTTGTAAATTTATTACTGAATATGAATTATTCTTAAATGTTAATATTACTAATTATTAAATATAAGTTGTTATTAATATTTAATAGGACTCTAATACAAGAAATTGAAAAAAGAGTTACTAAAAATAAGTTTAAACAACTTTCTAATTAAACTATTAATTATCAGAAATTAATTAGTATATATTAGTTATTACAACAGACAAAAAAGAAAAGTTGTGATAAATATGTTTATTACAACAGTGATTTTTTCAGTTGTAAAAAACATTTATTACAACAGTGCGTTTTGCACAGTTGTAAAAAAGCATTTATTACAACTGTGTTTTTCGCACAGTTGTAAAATTAAAGTTGTAATATAGTGTTTTTGTTGTAGTGGTAAACGATTCCTCCTAATCAGCCCCTTAATGATTTTAAATGCTTGCAGTCATTTGTATCGTGTCCTGGTTGGTTATGAAATTGACAAAACCTTACTGATCTCATAGCGGCGCTTTTGACTTGTATTTGTTTAGAGATCGAATATTTCTCTGTATCCTTAGTTGCTATGAAAATATTCCCTATGGGGTCATTAAGGGGAGCGAGTTCAGAATTCTTGAAGAAGCACAACTTTTTCTTAGCCCAGTTATTTTTTCTTTCATTGCTCCTCTTACGACTATCAACACTGCCTTGCGCACTATCTTTCCTTTTTAGCCTGTCACACTCCGAGTTCTCTTCAATACTCATATATTTTTAGCTTTATTAAGTATCTGTTCAAGTGTACTTGGTTTCTTTTTCTTAATCCATCGTCCTTACTTGGTCTTTTTACATACGGCCCCCTTCAAGGCCATCATAACCAGTCGGGGCTCATAATTTTCAACTTCGGCCACTGCCATATTAAAGCGGGTGAGAAAATCTTTGACGGACTCTCCTGGTCTTTGTTGTATTTCACTTAACTCCATGACATCCCGGATTCTGGCTGCTTGGAATCGGAATTGCTTATTTAATATTTTGGCCAAGGTAGCGAAGTCGTCCACGGATTTTGGCGGTAGCTTTGTGAACCAGAGGTAGGCCACCCACTCTAAATAAGTCGAAAAGTATAGGCATTTGATCTCGTCGGTGGCGCTCACCCCGTCCATATGCTGATCATATTTGCATAGGAATACATTAGGATTGCTTGTTCCTTCATAGGATTGCAGTGCTGGAGGCTTAAATTCCTGCAGATATATGACCATTTTAATTCTTTCGGTGAGTGGGGTCTTAGTAGGAAGAAATTCCCACTCCCTTCGATTGTCCACTTGTTTCAAGCTCTTTTTCACAATTTCACACGCCATTTCCAAGATATATTCCTGCTCTTTGTTTTGACCCATGGAATAAGCACCTTTTTCCTTACCACCTTCTTACCCAAGCGTGTAATTACAATTTGGAGACGGGGAATATGGGGTTTCCTTTGAGAGGAATGCCTCTTTCATAGGATCATCCGATTGTCGAGAGGTTGTGCCATCGGAGGAATTTCACATAGGTGCTTTAGCTTTTCCGTGGTCCAGATTAGCATGATATGTAACTTCCCGAATAGAATTTCCCTGTTCTGTGCTCGAAGTAGAAGATTTTGTATCGTAGGCTTGACTTGTTCGAGCAGGTAGAAAACAAGTGGCACTTAGCGTGGCTTTTGTAGTAGCGGCTTGAATAGCGAACATTGAATTAAGTTTCTTCATCATTGCGCTGTTTGCGATGGTTATCTGACTCGTCAGTCCCACTACTGCTTCTTCCAATTCTCTTTTTGTTATAGTAACCTCGACTCTTGACGATCCTCCTGTCTCGAAATGGGTGGCGGGCAACGTGACAATACTAGTATAGTCGGCGGGGTCATTGACTCTGCGGATGGTCTCCTTTGGTATACCCATGATTTCAAGCAGAGTTTTCTGAGAAGATCTTATTGAATTTCCACAGGGAAAGGATGCAAATACGGTCCCACGGTGAGCGCCAAATGTTTTCACCAAAAATGGTTCAAACACCAAGGGTACAATGAATGTACTTCACCATTATGGATAGAAAATAAGTGGAGTCGTACTCAACAACAATTGAAAGTAAAAATGGCAAGGAAAACAAAATGGAGACGGGTTTTAGAGTGGTTCAGCCTTGTGTTAGGCCTACATCCACTGTGAATGGAATTTTCATTATCATGATGATGATTACAAGACATATCAGCTCTTTGTCTTTGTACATCTTCTTATCACTCAATATATTCTCACTTTTACATACAAATTTCGTTTAGACTCACAAGTTTCAATAGAGGAATGGAAGGATCTAAGATGGAATAGGAAGGATAGGCGACGGAGAAGGAGGAGGTCTTCGATCTTCTTCACCTATAGGATTTTGACGGACGCCATGGCGAAATGGATGAAAGATCTTCGGGTGGGGATGATGAACATGGCTGAAATGTTTAAGGAATGGCTAAGGACGGAATTTAGCAGCACTTCGTGGTGGTCATCAGTCCCCTCTACAGTGGAAACCATGGCTTATTTATAGGTAAGCCTCCCTCGAAGAAATGAATCGGAGTTCCCCCTTATAGGTTACAGATTGCCTGCCTTACTAATCACGAACATGCCCCTGCTTAGCTGTAGCCAACTAGTGACAGCTGTTTCCAGCTTTCCTGTGTGAAGTGACTTTACAAGATTGAGCGACCAAATAGGTCTGGGTATATTGAATAGGAGGGCGAGCGATGAGTGTACATGCGAGCTGTCAAAGCCTCATGGCTTGTACAAGAATGATTGACCGATGGATGACATTTGGTTGATGCAGCTTGTTTTATTATGAACGGGCAAATGGTATCGTAGTCTAAGATGTAAGTATGTCCCTTTGAGAACTGATATCCATCCGACTGGCGAGCAGCATCTGGTATTAACAGCTGATCGAGTATCAAGTGGGTGATTGGAGTTGCACTCTATAAGCGAAAATGGAATATTTGTGCAACCTCTGATTTTCTTCGCATTTCCTGCTATGCTCGATCGACCAGTTTATTATGAACGAACGACTGCGGAACAGATCATGTGACTGATCCTGACTGTGCTGAGCGGACGACTCAACTCGGTTTTTCCTTGCCATGTTTTTCCTTGCCATGAAATAGCTCAAGTTAGTACATGAGAGAAACACAATAGTAAATAAGAATTTGAGGGAGTCTACCATAAAGGCCAAATTAATCATATAGAGTAGAGAGAAAAAGAAATCAGCGACAATTACCATGAACTCACAAATCGTATTGAGAATGGAACCAATTAAACATTACATTGAGACAAGAAAGGAACTATCAACGAAAAGAGAAGCATTCGTGGTCTAGTGGATGGCAGCCGACGAATGGAGGAACCAACGAATTTGAATTTGGGGAAATTAAGTGATTTAGGTATTCATATTTTAGGGAGAAAGCAAAAGTAACGAAAATAAAAGATGGAGGAACACCTTTTATGCGGCCAAAAAAATTCCAAGTCCCGCCTTAAATTTATGTTCCCTCCATTCCACATAAGCACGGTTTAATATTCTGGTTGCTCTTGATAATGACGCAACTAATAAATGTAACTAGAAGTGCTTTTTCTTGTAGTGAATATAATTTTGTCAGGGACAAAGCATTGTCGATAAAGCGAAATTAAATATGATGTAGTGCTTATACATTTAGGGTTAGAAAACAATAGATTAGGGGTTTCTATCATGCTAAGAGGCTCAAATGAGTTCATTCTTGATGCATCCATTTCATACAAGTAATTTAACTGCACTGCATTCATCTTTTAAGATCCATAACAGAAGAAAAAAATACACAACAAAATAGAGAAATATAACGGATGTGAACATGGATTTTCATACAACATTCATCTTTTAAGATCCATGTCATGCAGTAGTCAAAATTTAACATTCTGCAAGAAGGATGTAAAAAAAATACAGGAATTATGTAAAATAAAAATGAAATCGCAAAAAAAAAAAAATCGGGATGGAGGTGAATTACCAAAATTAATAATTGGGCTTTAAAATCAAGTCGATAACTCACTACCGCAGTGCTTCAAAACCCTCACCTAGAAATGGAGTTTCGAATCCCCACAAACGAACGATAATGCGAACTGGAATCAAGTCGACATCTTCGTTGCCTTAATCGGATAGCTGACGAGTTTGATTTAGGGTTTAGGAAAGAGAGAGTGGGAAACATGAAAAAGTAGAGGGACAGTAGAAACGAAAAGAGAAGAGTAGGAAACGAAAAAAAGTGGAGGGATGGCTGAAATGGAAAGAGGCAATCAACGATTGAAATTTAGGAGGAAAAAAAGAAAATAAGGAAAATCAGCGTTTAATTGCACCGAATAAAAATCAGTAGCATATATTCCAAAATAAAATAAGGAAAGATTGTTAAATAATGAATATTAAATATATAATGGTCAATTATAATTGTTATTAAATAATAATGGTCAATTATAATTGTTAAATATATATTTTAGATAATGAATTTTGTTTTTAAGTATCAAAGATTGTTTATTAATCATTAATTATTAAAAAGTATTTACTAAATATGAAATGTTAGTCTTAATTTTCAATAATTTTTTTGTAATTATTATTATTATTATTAAGTAATACTAACATTATTTATTACTCAATAATACAATTATTTTATTGTGATTATTGACTATATAAAAGTAATTATGGAACAATAAAAAAAATTAAATATCACATTGTAACTAATTATTAATTATTAAACATGTTGATAATTATAAAAAAATAACACTAAAACATCTTTTATAAAAATAACATAAACATCTCTTGCAAATACATTGGAATTGTGCTGCAAAATACCTTCGAAACTTATCCGTTAGTATTCTGTCTCCATCTGCAGCAGAAAATAGCAACGGAAATTTTTTGTTGGTAAATTAACGCAAAATGCAGCGGATTAGTGAGGGATAGAACGAGGGGACGGTGATGAATAAAGAGAAAAAAAATGAAAAACCAAGAAACTATCCCTTGTAAATCTAATGGAAATCCGTCGAAAACTAGCGACGAAAATTTCCGCTTCTAAAATCTGATGCAAAATCAATGTTTTCTTGTAGTGTAATATCATTTTATAACTCTCTCCATTTTATAAAAACCATCGTAAATCCATCATTCTAAAATGTGAAATTTACTTCTAGTTTTAAGTATATTATGATTTTTGTTTGATTGAATGAGGTTTACGATATACATTCTCTCTCTTATTTTTGAACTTATATTTCTAATCTATAACTACAACAAAATGACCCTATTACAACGGTGGAAAACCGTTGTAATATACATTTTACAAGGGTGGGCTGACCGTCGTGTATTAAGAAGTTGTAATAGACTAAAATATTTAACAACTTTTTTACACCGTTGCAGCACCGTTGTAATATATATATTTTACAACTTTTCCCACCGTTGTAATAAACTTTATTACAACAGTTATGCACCGTTGTAATAATATCTATTACAACTGTTATGCACCGTTGTGATTGATAGTTGCATTTAAAAAAAAAATAGACCTTTTGCAACTGAAATGGACAATACACTAAATGTAGCAATACTCCATAAGCAAATCAGATATTACAATAGAATTTTACCTAGATATTACAATCAGATATCTACATAGTGATACACGGCTCAGCAAGAACAGAATTTTTCCTAGATAATCATAGAAAATTCCACTAGTAAAAGAAAACGTTTGTCAAATACAATGGTGGTGATATAAATCAAAAAAGGAACACAAAACGTGAAGGATGCAGGAAAAGAATTCAATATTGTAACCATGCATGGGGAAGCTATATTGCTTTGTCCGAAGGCTACTGCTTCCCTTCCATTCCCTAGGATAAATTATTAAAATGCAAGCATTATTTCAATTGTCAGCCAATGCGTTTTCCCTTGAAATATCTGTTTTTGTCCCTTACCCGTATTCTTTAACCTGTCATATGAAAACCATATCACAATGAGACTTTTCTTTTAACCCTTTATTTGCTTCAGCAAACCTCGATAGATCATTGATGAAACATAAATTTTATTTCTGTGATCCTTTGCAGGTTAAAATCAATTAAGCATTTTTACAATCTGCACTTGAATCTCCTGAAACAAGCAATAGAACTTCACTGTCCTTCCTTCAATTTACAACAAGCTAAGTGATGTTAACCACTAGAACTGATTTTTCACTTTGGTTTGTTATTTCTACTTTGAATTAATGTGAATTGACAGTATGCCTATACAATTACACTTGAGGATCAGAAAATTATTCATGCAGGTACGATCATGTTTGGATTTTAATGCAAATATAATCAAAATTTTGATGATATAAATATCAAAGGGATGCAATCTTAAATTAATATGTACGTTACAACATTAGCATTTAAATTTTTTGCTATGTCATTTTGATTTAGATGGCATAAACATTTGTGTATTTATTTAATATAATAAAAATCTATAGTGGACCACCTATGACAGAAAGGAGTGAATCCTCTACAAACTCTGACGTGAATTGAACCATATATTTTTGAAGATTGCAAACTGGAAGTGTTACATCACCACATGTAGACACCGTTGTATAGTTTCAGGCACAGAGGTCATACTTGAGATAAATGTTGCATCAAAGCATGGCCTTCATCTACCTCAATTGTATTGCAAAAAACACATAAACAAGCAATAAACAAGTCATTCACCCCATCACATATGCCATATATGTAATTCCATCCCCCTTCTTCAACATATAACCATTTGGCAGTACATCATCCTCTTCTGCAATTTTACCATCCTATAACAGGATACAACCATAACATGTGTTTTAGACAATATAATGGAATCAATTACAAAATCAGACTGACTTACGAAACATATCAAATAAAGAGGCTTCAGTTGAAATTTATTACAAAATATGCATCTCTTTGGACTAATATATGCCCAAGCATGTGTATATTCGGAATTTATACATGTACATTGCATAAATGCACAAGTGTATTTTCTTCTGCATACTGGAAATAAGCTTTATTACTTATAATATGCTTCAAACAACATCTTTCTGCAGTAAGTTTTTTGGGATACGTATTTGTAAAATGAATCATTAATGTATATAACTAACATAATATCCCTGGAAAAAAAAACACTACAAAGTATTAGTTTACCACCGGAACAGCTGGATAGAGGCGTAGAGTAACTTCTGGTAAATTTTATACATTTGAACTAAATATATTCTTCAATAATTGAGCAGGCGGTGAAAATTAAATAAATGATTCTAACAGTACACCATTACAAGTGATAAACTTATGATCTACTTGGTATGGTACTCATAAAACATCTAACATGCATGTCTCCGAATCTCAATCACAACCCATAAACTTATGGATTAACAGTTTAAATGTCAATTTGGATGTTTTTCATATATTCTAGTAGCACAATCATCACGGTAATCTTGAAACATCGACCAAACAAACGCTAAAACCTCAACCTGACCACAAGTCAACAAAAAGTTGTCAACAACCAACCCATAACAACATCAACATCACACCAACACCTACATATATGTTTCCATTTTATCAAATCATCCTAACTAATGCCCAAAGACATGAATTCTGATTAAGAAACTTACAGTAAATTAAGGATGAAAATCATGATATTTCACACAGTATGTAATGAACGGTAAAGCGACATTCAAAAAATCATAGGAATAATCAAACTTACAATAATTAAGAGATATGGTGTGATTTGATTTTCTGGATTGTGATTTCAGTGATGAATAACTCAAATCTAGTGTTTTCTGGATCTTTGGATTGCGATTTTCTGGAAAACGGGGAGATATCTAGATGGCGGCGAGCAGCAAAACAACGGAGGCTACCAGCTTGCGGCAAGCGATGATTAATGGAGTAAGAGGCGAGCAGAAGTTTTTTGAATGAACATTATGCGATTTGATTCCATGGATTTCGATTTGATTTTAGGGTTTAATTTGGGAAGTGGCAGTCATGCTTTTTTGTCTGAATAAAACGAGCGGTAAAAGGAAAATAATGGAGGGAACATGGAATTTTTTTCCTAGGTGAAATTAGCGGACATATACAAGTATTATTAGAACTACTACGTAAGTAGAGATGGTAAAGTTACATTTATTACAACGGCTGGAATAATAGAGTTGTAAAGAAGAATTCTTCAAAGTTATAATTGAATTCCAACTATTAGAAGTTAATTATTATGTAAATGTTATTGATTATATACTATTAAATATTTAATAGTAGTTTTTAAAAAGTAACTATTATTTATTAATCATCAATTAAGCAGTTTTTATCTAATCTAATAGTAATTAGTATTAATTTGTAAATTTATTATTGAATATGAATTATTCTTAAATGTTAATATTACTAATTATTAAATATAAGTTGTTATTAATATTTAATAGGTCTCTAATACAAGAATTTGAAAAAAGAGTTACTAAAAATAAGTTTAAACAACTTTCTAATTAAACTATTAATTATCAGAAATTAATTAGTATATATTAGTTAGGGTGCGTTTTTTACAGGTCCCTATTAAGTTTCAAAATATAAAAAAAAACCGTTGATAAAAAGAATATAAAATACATCATTGTTTTTAAACTTCCGCTCAAAAAATACCAGATGTACCCTTATGAACTTAAAAAACTATCCAACAACGATACATCATCATTTAATCAGTCAATCATTCCTTCTATCTCGCTGAAAACCCTAATCCCATAATTCTGCAAATCGTTCGATCACTCCAGTCGTCCCCCTCCTATGATCTGACATCGCCGTCGTTCCCCCCGCAATAGCCGCAACGCCGCCCGCCGATGGCTTCACCACCGTCGACAAACCCTCCTCTTCCTCCTCCTTCCCCAATCCGACCCCCCCAAACCTCTACAACCCCAAAACTGCAACCCACCGTGAAGTGACCACCGCCGCCGCCCCTGACTGGACTGCCTCCACCTCAGGCGCCGCCTGCTCCCCCTCCTCCACCACCCAGCACAGCCATTCCCCCCAAACCTGCTGTAAGATTTTTTTTATTTATTTTATTTTATTTATTTAATGTTATCATGTAATTCTTGCAAATCACTATGAACCTATACAGTAGTGTTGCATGATTGTATTATTTTCAATCAGTACCGTTGTATGCTTGTATGCAAGTATGTAGACTAATTGAACGTTTTGATACATTTATTCAGAGTGAATAAACGCTGGTATTTAAATATTCAAAATACTTGCATAATTGTATGCATATATTCAAAATTATTGCATTTGTGAATGCGTATTTTCAAAACATATGCAAACAAGGATGAACTTATTCATAACAGTTGCATATATGCATACGTATAATCAGAAAAGTTGCAGACATTTAAATATTTATTCAGAACATTTGCATAAGCGGAAGAATTTAGCATGAGTTGTTGGAGATTTGAATACATTAATTTAAAATTGTTGCATAATTGTATACATATATATTGAATAGTTGCATACTAGTATGCAAATATTTACAAAATTCTATTATGAGTTCTTGCATGATTTTAAGGTATTGTTATGAATATTTCCAAACATGTAAGCATGTGTACAGAATGCTTGAACACTTGTTGGCATCTATGCATGATAGCTGAAAGCTAGTGTACATATATTTAGAATACTTGCACATTAGTGTGCATTTATTATTTTCATTTGCACAGTTGTATGCTATTATTAATATTATTTGTACAATTTTGTGCGTATGTGCAGAATATTTGCACACGTGTGTTCATGTATCAACATTAATGGTGAAATTTCGCACATTTATATAAAATACTTGCATTCTTGTGTGCATATAGCCAGAATGCTTACACACTAGTGTGCATATATTTAGAACGTTTGTACATTTAATAACTTTTTACTTCTTATTACAGACACTTATGCTGGAAGATGATCCTGTTGTAGGTGTTGAAAAAGATGGAGCATTAGTAATTACGAAGCAGCTGTAATTACGAAAACAAACCCAGTGATTAATAGGGGAAATGGTGTTTGTATTTTTTATAAAAATTTTGACTGATATTTTGTTTTCGAACTGGTGGACATGATTATGTAGTGTGTAAGATGAATTACTTTGGTATTTAATGAATTAAAATAAGTTGTTGTAATTGCTCATGACATTATGAAATGTTGTGTTCTTGGGTACAGTTATTCATAATATTTTGCAGACTTATATGCATTTTTTCAATATAATTGCTTATGTAACTGCAAATATTTGCAGAATTACTCCAACAGACTATGATTTTTTTTAAACATACTTATTGTACAAATAGAACTTCATAACACTTTACGAATAGATTACGAAATTAAAACTGTATAATAAACTGATTAAGTAAAAAAATTCAAGATTAAAAAGGGAACAAATGTTCAAAGTTAAAAGAGTATATGCATACAAGCTGAACATTTGAATACTTGCATGCACATAACAAGAATACTTGCATACTTTTATGCAACAATGGAGAATACTTGCATACATTATCCATTAATAAAAATAATTTCGTACCTATAAGTAGCTAATACTATTTTTTCATACATTTATGAATATATGCAAAATATTAGCAAAGTTGATACAAATATTAAGTATAATTGCATACATGCATGCAAATATACAAAATAATTGTATACATATAAGATTTCAACAAAAAAAAAATGAATCACGTAATTAACATTAAAATACTGAACTAAATTTAATGCAGCATGTAAAAGTTGTCCACATTATATAGTTTAACCAAGTTTTAAAAAAAATTACAAAAAAACATCTACTAGTCTGCTAAAGAACACGTCCTTTTATTATGATCCAACTTCTTGTACAAACCACATATAGTAGTCTTCGTAAATTCACCTGCAGATTTCAACCTCTTCGAATATGATGGACAACCAGGCATTCTTCAACTATCATTCCCAAACTTCAACAACACCAATACACCAATATCTGCAGGACCACTGTTATACAAAGAAAAAAATCAACATTAATAAGCCTAATCTGAAGTAATAAAATAAAATTACATGAACATAATCATATAGTTATAAATAGATACATACATGACAGCATACAGTAATAGCTGCATATTTATATGCAAAATTCCAGAATACTTTAACATATGTTAATACAAAATATTCAGAAGAGATGCATACGAGTATGCATATATTATGAATGAATGCATATTTTTATGCAATTTTCATCATACACGGAGATAAACAAAATATTCCGGATAGTTGCATATAGGTATGCAATTATGAAGAATATTTGCCCATATATACGCAACTATCCAGAATATATGCAAATCAATATGAACGTATTTTAACAATAGTGGCATATTTGTATGCTTATATCACATTATTTGCATACCAATTTCATTTCCGCCGTACATACAAATTAGAAAATCACAATCACCAGTCACCCCCTCCTACGAACTGACATCGCCGTCGTTCCCCCCGCAATAGCCGCCGCGTCGCCCACCGATGGCCCCACCGCCGTCGACAAACCCTCCTCTTCCTCCTCCTTCCCCAATCCGACCCCCCCCCCCCCCGCAAACCTCTACAGCCCCAAAACTGCACCCCACCGCGAAGTGACCACCGCCGCCACCCCTGACTGGACCGCCTCCACCTCAGGCGCCGCCTGCTCCCCCTCCTTCACCACCCAGCCCAAATTTTAGATCATTGGAATGAAAATATTGAGAATGAAGGCGGCGCCGCCATGACACAGAACTATTTGATTGTGGAAAAAATAAAACCCTAAAACGTGTATCGTATTACATAAATTACGGCGTGAATTAAGTAAGAAAGGGCAGTTCTGTAATAAAAAGAGCGGCTATTTGAAAATAGGGATGAAATTTATATGTTTCTAAAGGGGAGGATGTGAGCCTATTTTAGTTTAATTTTAAGGATGTGAGCCTAATTTTCACTATTAGTTATTACAACAGACAAAAAAGAAAAGTTGTGATAAATATGTTTATTACAACAATGATTTTTTCACGGTTGTAAAAAACATTTATTACAACAGTGCGTTTTGCACAGTTGTAAAAAAGCATTTATTACAACTGTGCTTTTCGCACAGTTGTAAAATTAAAGTTGTAATATGATATTTTTGTTGTAGTGATATTGATCACTGTTTCAATTTCTATATCCTTTTGATGATAACAAAAAGGGAGAATTGTTAACATTTTGATTGATGAGTGAATGTTTCATTAATATTTTAAAATTGGAAATTCATTATTTTTTTTCTTACTCATATGCACATATATAGAGGGAGTTCTGTTCTAGGCGGAGCATACATATAAGGGGAGTTCAAAACTTCACTCTCAAACACATTTATTGTCTTTAAAATCTTAATATATGTTTGTCATCATCGAATGGAGAGATTGTTGTATATAACAATATGATTTTTGTTTAATTATAACAAACATATATATCATAATATAAATGTATTTGTAATAGTACTTTTTTATAATACATCACATATAGAAATATATATTTATTTCGAATAAAATGCTATTGCACAGAATTTATAATTCATATAGTATTTTTATTCAATATAAATATTTATTTCAACATCTGAACTAGTACAAATTTCTAACTCCCCTATTTGTACATGTCACTATAATATAATACATTCAATTTCATATATTACATCGGTTCCTCATTACAACACTCAATCACTCAATTTTATATACAAACTCTATTATACACTCTGACACACTCACTGACTCACACTAAGTCTTCACTCTGCTTCAGAGTCAATCCAGTCACTTGCATACCTATCACAGAAACACACATAGTAAACTGAAATAAAAATAGATTTAAAATTCTAGCAAAGGTAATTAATTTCAAATTTTATTTTCATCATAATTTTGGTGTGTTTCTCATCATATTTCTTGACTTGGCCTGATAAGTATATACATCTATTTGTGTCTAGACTGCTTATGATATTCACAGTGATTCAATGTAAATACCACAAGGTAGGCTATATAACCTGTGCGTGCAGATCAACCTCAACACAGCTATAGTGGTCTGCTAATGTAATTGAAATTATAATTGCATATGCACGATACACGTATAAACATATATGTGTATGTACATACACATAGAATTTGAAATGTGCAAGTGCAAAAGTCGTATATATGAACAAGACAGGTGCAAAGAAATGTATGCACATGGGTATATAAAGCAAATTCGGGTCAAACCAAAGTAACAAAAATGATTCAGCACAAAGGCAAGTACAACATACAAAAGGCCAGTGACATATGCACACAAATGTAGTTTCTAGTGTGCATGTTAGAGAAGCATTAAAATCAAGACTAGGCAGTACATTAATACTCCTAGAGGGCAAATGCAGTTTAAGGTTCACACACACACACACACACATATATATATATATATATATACATAACTATATATATATATATACATGTACATATACATGTATGGTCAGTGCAACAATTCTTATAGGGTCAACACAATGTACATGCGCAGTGAAGACTTACAATCAAACAAGTTCAGGTCAATATGGGATGGAAATGCAAAGTAACCACAAGAATCAGTGAGCATGAATGGTACAACTGTTATAAACCAATCACTAGAAACGTCTGAAAACTGTTTCTATGAACAGTAACGCTTTTAAGCGTTAGTAATATTGATTCAATGATATTGCAATCGCAACAGAAATTATGAATCACGGTTTTGCAAGGGAACCAAAAGAAGGAGTACTGATTAAGTAAAAATGCGGAGAACAAGAGGAATATTACCGAGTCCAGCGAATGCTGTTTCCTTGAAACGAAATTGCTCCCTCTACGGCGTTGTAAGGTTTGGTCGAGCAATCGTTACCCAAGGATGAAACGGTTCCTGTCTGCGATGTTGCGCTACAACCGCAGATCGACGACGAACGCAAGGAAGTGGTTTAACTTTGAAGAGCAGAGCAACGGGGAAGAAGACAAAGAGGAGCGAAATCGGAATAAAACTGTGCCCTTGTTTTGATTTTCGCAGGCCTTTATATAGGCTGGAAGAGGCACCTTTACATGAGCAGGCGTTTCTGTTTGAATTGCAACGGCTACGACTATTGGAAAGGTTGCGACCCTTTACCAACAGACATATTCGTTGGTAACTTCGCGGCCAAATTCAAGAATAGCGGTTCACAGCGCAGCGAGCCCATCGACATCCGGAGGCCCAATTTATCACCAGACCCCAAGAGCCCCAAGGCCCAAGGCCCTATCTTTTGACCATTAAATATTAATATGAGTCCTTATCATGCCATAGTTCATGCCATTTCCTCTCTCTTCCATCTCCTCTTTCTTTTGTAATAACATATCAAGCCTTAATATGGCGTCTGGAAATTCCTTCTCTTTCTCGTTAAACAATTCTCGTTCGAGTTCTTTTTCTTCTCAAGCTTATTTGGGTTTATCTCAATCGATTGCAATTGGGAATAAATTGAATGCAGGGGTTCGCTCAGACTGGTCTTCGACGAGATCTCAAATTCGTCGGGTTGGTTTTTTTCGATGTGGGGATGATAATCACTGGGTGAGGAATTGTAGTAATCAAATAAAATGCTTTAATTGTGGGAAAGTGAGGCATCGAAGGGACAACTGCTCGATTTCATCAAATTCTTGGCGGAAACAGGCAAAGTTTAGGGAATCGCAACACCGAGTTCTGAGTTCGGGTATGATTTTATTAAAGAATCTTATTAGCATCGATGATCAGATCCAAATCGTAAACAAATGCCAAGAATTAGGATGCGGGGATGGTGGATTCTATAGACCAGGTTATGATATTGGTGCTGTGTTTAATCTTCTAATGATGTGCTTGGGTAAGAATTGGAATCCACAATCTAGGTCTTATGAAGACATTAGAAAAATTGATGGTGCTGCTCCTCCAGTAATACCTTTTGAATTCAAGAAGATGGTTAGTTACTCTATGATGGTTGCACGCAAAGAAATAAGGGACAGTGGGGGAAAAGCTAATGATATACCATTTATGTCCCCTGACATTTGTATAGTTAACTATTACAATTTAGATGGGAAATTGGGCGTTCATCAAGACAAGGATGAAAGCATTGAAAATCTATCACTCGGCCTCCCTGTCGTCTCCTTTTCCATAGGGGATTCAACAGAGTTCGTTTTCAGGGAAGAGAAAAATGGTTCAGACAGGAAAATCATTCTCGAATCTGGAGATGTTCTCGTATTTGGAGGTAACTCAAGGGGTATCTATCATGGCATTACAGGTATACATAAAGACTCGGCCCCGGAGTTGCTTAAGAAGAGGACCAATATGAAAGAGGGTAGACTAAATTTGACATTCAGGCAGTGTGATAAGGAAAGGGAAGAGGTGAGTCATAATACTTCAACAAGGTTTGTGCATCAGACTCGTTCCTTTGCGGATGTGGTTAGGCTGCCATTGTCAGGTATGCTTAATTGGAATTCGACAGTATCTAAAGATTCTCAAGCAAGGAAAAACGTGAGTGAACGTTATTGTTTTCGATGTGGTGATATCGATCATACAGCGAAGGACTGTAGAAATGGACTACGATGTTTTAACTGTGGAGGAGTGGGACATCACAAAATTAGTTGTCCAGCGAGGTTCACTGGTAAAACAGTGATGGAGCTGTTGCACCACAACTATTTGATGATATGCCTGAGAATGACAGACTTGTTGGATTTATATTCACTGGATTCTACAATTGGTGAGAATGAAGGGGCTTATCTGATTTTGTTGTTGGGATGGAGTCTGGAAGGACTGGTGGACGGGATCCTATGGAAAAAGTGTGATGATGTCGTGGAAGTTCGTCCCCCTTTACCTTATCCAAAGACTAGGAAAGAACATGCTTTCGCTTTCTGCTTGAATCTCGTGAAGTTAAGAAGATTATATACAGATTCGAGGACTGGAAATAAGAGGATGGCATTTAGATGTTTGGACAAGATTCTCGAACATTTTGATACTATGAACACTGTCATAAATTGTGAGTTCAGGGAAGTTGATCTTAAGTACAACACCGAAAGTATTCAAGGCAATGCTGGATTGGTAAGGAAATTTGGGTCAGATGTGGAAGCCAATACAGTTTTGGCTGATGTTGGAGGAGATTGCCTTGAAGGAGTAGTTATGGTCAACTATGGTTGTAATTATCCACAGTTGAAGGATCCGATGTTGTTGGACCCGTTTGTGTTGCAGTGCATGGGTCTTGGCAAAGTTGATCGGTTTAACGGTGGTTTTATTGATGGGTTTATGAGTGATAAGTCGGATATTATGGTGAAGGTAAGGGAAGTGATGTCTGGTGTTGACTCGGAGGACATGGGTGACTATGTTGAGGTTTGTGCCACCATGAATGAAGCTGAAATTGGGTCAGGTGAGGTGGAAGAGAGGAACTGGGTCGTGGCAAATGATGTTTCACTTTCGAATAGTTTTGATATGCTTAAATATTGCGATGACAGTTTGAATACGAGACTGGTAGGGATGGTTGACTCTAAGGAAGAGGCTGTATCGGTATGCTCCATGCCGAGGAGGGGATTTAGAGTTGGAAAGGTTAAATATGGAAGGGTGGTCAAAAGAAAGGTGGTTCATGAGAGCAAGGATAGGGGTACTAGTGGTTTGGCTGATTCTGTGGTTGGTAAACAGGTGGGAAGTGATCTCTTTTGCGATGCAATGGTATGTAGGCAGGAAGATCGGTTGGGAGAGATGATGAAAAAATTTAATGGGTCTGGTTCAGATGCACCTTGGTTGGCCAGTAAGGTTTTGGACCTAGATGATCATGGTACTACAAATATGAAATCTGAATTAAACAGTAATACTTTAGGCTTCACTCTTTTATGGGACATTAGATCATGTTCGGTGGTGGTATGCGAGAAGATAATAAAGCTTATTTGCTTGTGCCTGGGACCGAGTACTTCTCTTTCTAGTTGGGAGGATGTTTATTGGCGATCTGTTTTTTCTACTGGTGTTGTTTCTTGTTTTTCGAGTCGTGATGGAGTGATGGTAGCTAGTGAGTCACTAATGCAGAGTAGGGTGACATCCACCTCATCAGCTAGAAGGGGGAGGCGCAGGAGAGCTATTCCTAGTACGGGTATGATCCGTCATAGTGATAGGATCAGTTCTAGTTCACCTTCTTTTCGAGGTAGGTCCCAGATTCCGAATGCTAATAGTAGCAATTCGGATTTGGACTCGGCTGGTGTTGGCTTGGATCAGGCCGATGTTATATGTTATTCGACCTGCGTGGGATCAGATGTACCGGCTAGGAGGAGGAGACGAAGGAGAGATATACCTAGTTTTGGTTTGGTTCGTCGAAGTATGAGGATTAGATCCCATTCATCGCCCACATATGGTAGGTCCCAATGCTCGAGTGCTAGTAGTAGTATTTCGAGTTCGGGCTCAGGTATGGTTCCTGTTTATGGTAGTGATTATACTCCTTTTGCTTTAGGCAATCTTTCTACTAGTCAGTTATTCCAACTTGCTAATGATACTGCATTTATTTTTTCTGATATTGAGACTAATGCCGAGTATATTGGGAGTAGGGAATTAGAGAGAGTTTCTTCCTTGCGTAGACGAGGATTGTAAGTTGGAATGTTAGGGGTCTTAATGACCCTAAAAAATGTGCAAAAATTAGGACTTTTTTTTAGAGATTATCACATTGATATTGTCTTGCTTCAAGAGACAAAAATTGAGTGCCCTGATTTTAATTTTATGTTAGATTAGGTGGGTCCATTTTTCGTAATTGGGTTTGTCTACCGTCTATTGGCACTGCCGGGGGACTTATGATTGGTTGGAAAGAAAACCAATATAGACTTGTGCAGGAGTTTACAAAGTTACATTCTTTACACGTTATTTTAACATCTCTTACTGATAATTCTTCCTTGGGCATCTCTAATGTGTATGGTCCACACACAAAGATTGAGAGGATAATTTTGTGGGATGAAGTTTCAAATTTTAGGAATCTTTCCCCCAATCTTTGGGTTGTAGGGGGGGATTTCAATGTCACTAGGTTTCTAGGGGAGAGATCACCTCGAGAAGGTGATTTCTCTGATATGGAGGAATTCAATGATTTTATTTTAGATAATAATTTGATAGAGATTCCTATGGATAACAGATCGTTCACTTGGTCGAATGTCCGTGATAGTCCTTCTTTTGCTTTATTAGACATATTTTTTATTAACTCTGAGGTAGATGATAGATTTTCGATTTGTAAAGTTATGGGCTTACCTTTTTTACACTCTAATCATTGTCCTATCATCCTTACGTGCGATTCGAATATTTCTATCAGTAGCAGTTTTAAATTTGAGAAGATGTGGTTACTTGATTCTAGTTTCACTAACCTTGTTTCAGTTAAGTGGAAGTCTTTGTTTTATTTTAATAATGTATATAGGGGAAATTGTGCTAAGATTTTTGTTGCAAAGTTAGGTAAGTTGAGATTTTTCCTTAAGCGCTGGAATAAATATGTTTTTGGTAGTGTGAGAATAAAGAAGAATAAGATTATGTGTGGTTTGTTTGATTTAGATAAAATTAGTGAGTTAAGGATCCTTAATTCCACTGAGAAGGACAAATATTGTAACCTTAGACAAGATCTCAAACAGATTTTAGAAAAAGAAGAGGTTATGTGGAGGCAAAGGTCTCGTATACAATGGATTAAGGAAGGGGATAGTAACACGAAATTTTTTCACAGTATGGCGAATAAAAGGAGATGTGATAATATGATTCATTCAATTATTGTTAGTGATGTGGAACTGACCTTACAAAAGGATTTAAACGAAGCTTTCACCAGTTACTATAAGAAGATTTTTGGTACAAAGATTAAGAGAAGAACAAATGTTAGATGGAACAATTTATATTCTTATGAAACTAGGATTAATCTTGATAGTTTAGATGAACCTTTTTCTGAGAAGGAGATTTGGAAGGCTATTAGTGATATGCCTAGTGACAAAGCTCCTAGGCCTGATGGTTTTTCTGTTAATTTTTACAAACAATTTTGGGAAGTGTTAAAGTCTGATATTATTGACTTATTTAATGAATTTTATAGTGGTGAATTGCGTTTAGGTAGTTTTAACTTTGCAAACGTCTTCCTTATTCATAAGAGAGAGGGAGCCAATTCTCTAAAGGATTTTAGGCCTATCTCTCTAATAAATGTTTCTATTAAGATCATTTCTAAACTTTTAGCTAATAGGCTTAGTACTAAGATGAACGATCTAATTGATTGTTCCCAAACTGCCTTTATTAAAGGCAGGAATATAGTAGATGGAGTGGCAGCGGTACAGGAATACATAAATGTCTGTTGTAAGAATAATATTACTTGTGCCATTTTAAAGTTAGACTTTGAGAAGGCGTTTGACTCAATTGATTGGGATTTTATATGCGAACTATGTCTTGCTAGAGGTTTTAGCATCAGATGGACTAACTGGATCTTATTATTGCTCAGGTCCGGATGTTCTAACATTGTTGTTAACGGGGTAGTGGGTAAGAAGATACAATCTAAGAGGGGTCTTAGACAAGGAGACCCCTTATCGCCTTTTTTGTTTAATTTAGCGGTTGATGTCTTCTCCAGAATTATTAAGAGAGCTGGTAGATTAGGTGTACTAGGCAGTGTTAGAAATGAGGAATTTAATAATGAATTATCTATCCTTCAATTTGCAGATGATACATTATTATTTTCTTCCCACTTGCCTAAGCATATCATTACTCTTAAGTTTATACTCTACTGTTTTGAAATGTTATCTGGTCTTAAGATTAATTTTGATAGAAGTGCTGTTATGGTCCTTAATGATGTTAATAATGTGGAGACTTTGGTCGCTAATACCTTGAACTGTTCTATTATGAAATTTCCTTTTGATTACTTAGGGTTTAAGATTAGACCTTCGAAGCTTAAAAAGGAAGATTGGATAGTGATCATAGATAAGATAAATAATAGATTACTAAGCTAGAATAACAGATTTCTGTCTAGAGCAGGTAGATTAGTACTGGTCAATTCGGTGCTATCGGCTATTCCTTCTTATTGGATGGTCATTCATCGATTCCCTCAATGGGTCGTGGAGAAAATTGATAGGATCAGGCGTAACTACCTTTGGAATGGTGTTTCTTTTGGTAGAGGTTACAAATGTTTAATCAACTGGGGCATGTGTTGTAAGCCTAAGAAAGATTGGGGGTTGGGAATCTTAAATTTATATAACTTTAATTCATCCATGCTTGCCAAATGGTTATGGAAATTTAGATGTCCTGACGTGAAGGCTTCTTGGAAGATTATCGTTTCCAAATCTTATTATTCTAGAGGGGAGTTTATTACTGGGAATAGTGGCGCATGGGTAAATGGACTATCACATTTTTGGAAATCTGTTTTGAATTGTTTCGTCTTTTTTAATTTAGGTTGTGAAGTAATTTTTCATTCAGGTAACCTTACATATTTTTGGCACGATCCCTGGATTTCTAGTGTACCGCTCAAAATTGAATTTAATAAGCTTTTTAATAATTGTAATTTTAAGAATGCATTAATTATAAATGTTTATAGAGTGGATTTAGACCCTCCGTGGGTGTTTTCCATCGATAACATTTTAGAAGAGGACTTGTTAAGACAATTGGCCTTACTTAAAGCTAAGTTAGAGATGTACCATTTGGATGAGAATGATGATTCTTTTTGTTGGAGTTTAGATAAGAGCTTAGTTTATACTGTTAATTCTATGTATAATTTTGTTAACTTTACTGGGGTTTCTTTACATCCTTTTAAATTCTTATGGAAGTCAAATTCTCCTCCCAAAGCTAAGTTCCTTATGTGGTTAATCATTCATAAGAAGCTTAATACGATTGAGCTTTTGAAAAGGAAGAATATTATATTTGATAGCAAATGTTGTTTTTGCCATATTGGAGAGGAGGATGTTGATCATGTATTTTTTTCTTGCTACTTCACTTTTTCTATTTTTAATACGATTCTGAGGATTTTTACTTTTGATGGTTTAAATTCTTTTAATAATTGTGCCGATTATTGGAATTGTGGTAGACTAAGTTACAATACTAGGCAGAGATATGCATTGGATTCCTTAGTTACAATCACAAGTTGGTTCATTTGGTTAGAAAGAAATCAGAGATTTTTTTCATTCTAATTATGAATCCGCTGATAATTTAATCATCAGTATAGTAAAATTTTGTCCGGATTGGATGTCAAATTCACATTATAAGTTTTTTGGTAATTTACGATTTGGGTGTTTTTTGTTTAAGGTTAGATTGAATCTGGGTCTATTTATTAGATTCGTTAGTTATTTTAGACATAATAGATCTCGTCTCTGTTGATATTTGGCACTTTTTATTATTTTACCTTATATATTATTCTTTTAGTACATGTATATATGGATATATGATTACATATACATATATATATAACTTATATTTATATATATGTATAATTGTTTATACATATATGTGTATATATATATTGGCATATATTCATATATATATATATATGTATGTTACTGATAGTTTTATCTCAGTATTTCAGATTACAGGTTGTAGATTTAGCTGAGGAGCTTTTGGGATTGCTGTATGGATTGATCATTTTTGCTTGTTTAGACACATTTGTATGTAGAGTTGGAGTGTTTTGATTTGGGGGATTTATTACCCTCTTTGTGTAGTACTTAGATTGCTATATGTATTGGAGTAGATATACTTCTTTATTGGGTGGTGGCCTTGCCGGAACTCGATATTGAAGTATGATGGGTGGTGGCCTTGCCGGAACTCGATATTGAAGTATGATGGGTGGTGGCCTTGCCGGAACTCATCAATCTATTATCCTCTACATTTCTTTTTGGTGATCTTGTTTGGGTCTGTATGTGATTATTGTTACATGTTATTTCTTTATATATATATGTGTGCTCTCTTCCTATTGGAAGATCACACATCATTTGTTTTAAAAAAAACATATCAATCCTTAGTATAAATAGTGGCAAAGGTGGTAGTTTTCCTCAATGTGAGACTAAATGAATTTTGCCAAACCTACTCAATAATTACTCATTCATTTCCAACAATCCCCCACATGAATGAGTATTATCTAATCCGTTCTTAAAATTTTGCGAAACATTTATCATATCGGTAAAGTAGCACAGAGGCCTTGAACTTTTCCTAGTGTTATATCGTTACAACTAACCGGCGAATCAGTAGACTAGACTGTCTTTGAACTGTAAGCCGTTTGTGTAAGTCTATAAAGATAACACATGATAAATGCTCTTTAACATCTTGGTTCTCTGTTTGTGTTCGTTTTTTCCATGAACACCGCCTTGGTTTCATGAGTGCTTGAAGAATTCGACCTTACAATTCTTCTTGAAGCAGCGCCTTCGCACTCACATAGGTGATTCTATTAAGAGCATCCCGTAATACTCCACTTGGTTCTTTATAACACCACCGTATAGACACCATTAAAAGCTAAGCTTATCCTATTCTCCGACGGGTTGTGCACTGACTTATCATAGGAATGGTTTGTATTTAACAGTGCTGTCAAGTTTATCTTAACCTTAGTTGTCCCTTTGAACCTAGATCTTGGGATCTCCAGTCAACTAGGTGGGGTTTCTGTTTTATAAAACTCTTAGTTCATAGGTCTTAAGCCCATTCCCATCGATAAGGTTTGAACTTTCTCTCTTGGCAAGCCTTTTGTTAGTGGATCCACTATGTTATCCTTTGACCTTACATAGTCTATAGTGATAACTCCATTAGAGAGAAGTTGTCTTATGGTTTTGTGTCTACGACGAATATGTCGAGACTTACCATTATATATTGTACTATTTTCCCTTCCTATAGCAGATTGACTATCACAATGTATACATATTTGAGGTACAGGTTTTTCCCAATTTGGAATATCTTCCAAGAAACTCCTAAGCCAATCTGCTTCTTCTACGGCTTTATCTAGAGCAATGAACTCTGATTCCATTGTCGACCTTGTTATGCAAGTCTGTTTGGATAATTTCCATGAGATTGCTCCATTTCCTAATGTAAACACATATCCACTTGTGGATTTTGTGTCATTTGAGCCAGTTATCCAATTGGCATCACTATATCCTTCTACCACTGAAGGATACTTCTCATATTGTAATACATAGTTTTATGTGTACTTCAGATATCCTAGGACCCTGATTATTGCTTTCCAGTGATGTTTGCTAGGATTACTGGTATATCTACTCAGCTTGCTTATAGCGTATGCAATATCAGGCCTATTGCAATTCATGACATACATGATACTTCCCAGTATGCAAGAGTATTCAAGTTGATATATTCCATCACCGGTGTTCTTTACCCAATTTTGGTTCATATCCACGGGTGATTTTGCAATGGTTATATTATACTGCTTGAACCTTTCAAGTAATTTGGTAATGTAATGTGACTGAGATAAGGCATATCCTTGTGGTGTTTTTATAATTTTCACACCCAAGATTACATCAGCCACTCCTAGGTCTTTCATGTCGAATCTAGAGGATAACATATCCTTCGTAGATTTTATTATGGTATTATTATTTCCTAGGATTAGTAAATCATAAAATAAAGACAAACAATGACATATCTAATATCCGTATATCTTATATATACGCATTTATCTGATTCATTTATTTTGAATCCATTTGATAACATCATCAAATTTCTCGTTCCATTGTTTCGGAGCTTGTTTAAGGCCATAAAGTGATTTTACTAACTTGCACACCTTATTTTCATTTCCTGGGCTAAGAAACCCTTCAGGTTGCTGCATATATATTTCTTCTTCTAATTCACCATTCAAAAAAGCAGTTTTCACATCCATTTGGTGTATTTCCAAATTTAATATAGATGCAATCGCAGTAAGCATCCTAATCGATGTTATTCTAGTTACTAGTGAATACATATCAAAGTAATCTAGATCTTCCTTCTGTCTAAATCCTTTTATTACAAGTCTCGCTTTATACTTGTCTATTGAGCCGTCAGCTTTTAGTTTTTTCTTAAATATCCATTTATATCCTAGTGGTTTTGATCCTTTGGGTAGATCCACTAGTTCTCACGTATGGTTTTGTAAAATGGATTCTATTTCACTGTTGATAGCCTCCTACCAGTACGGAGCCTCAGGAGATGACATTGCTTGTTGATAAGTAAGAGGTTCATTTTCTATCACATATGCGTAGAAATCGGGTCCAAAGGTTTTCAAAGTCCTTTGATGTTTGCTCCTTCTGGGTTCCTCTACCTCAGTTTCAACATTTCTCTCATTCGAGCTTTGATTATCATTATCCTCAGGAGTATCTGTATCTCTTGATCTCTTTTGAACAATTGTTTCAATAGAGGTTTTTAGAGGATAAATGTGTTCAAAGAATCTAGCATTTCGTGACTCGATAATGGTGTTTTCATGAATGTCATCAAATTCAGATTTGTACACCAAAAATCGATATGCACTACTATTATGAGCATATCCAATGAATATGCAATCTATAGTCTTTGGTCCAATTTTGACTTTTTTCGGTTTTGGTATTTCTACTTTGGCAAGACACCCCCACACTTTCAAGTAATTGTAGGATGGTGGTCTGTTTTTCCAAAGTTCGTGTGGAGATTTAGATGTTTTCTTTCGTGGTATTTTATTCAAAATATGATTTGCCGAAAGAATAGCTTCTCCCCAAAAGTTATATGGTAAGCCAGAACTAATTAGTAAGGCATTCATCATTTCTTTAAGAGTTCTATTTTTCCGTTCGGCTATACCGTTGGATTGAGGTGAATACGGTGATGTAGTTTGATGAATAATTCCATGCTCAGCACAGAATTCCTCAAATGGAGACTCGTATTCTCCTCCTCTATCACTCCTTAAAGATTTTATTTTCTTGTTGATTTGATTCTCGACTTCTGCCTTATATTGTTTAAACATGTCGATTGCTTCGTCCTTACTTCTAAGGAGATAGACGTAACAATATCTGGTACAATCATCAATGAATGTGATAAAGTACCTCTTTCCACCTCTAGTTTGACACATTTTCAAATCACATACATCAGTATGTATTAATTCTAAGGGTTCCGTTTCTCGTTCAACATGATGAAACGAGGTTCTCGTCATTTTCGCTTCTGCACAAACTTGACATTTATAGTTTGAATCTATATTGCATTTTGGTATGAATTCTAGATTAATCAATTTTCACAATGTATCAAAATTTACATGCCCTAATCTAGAATGCCATATGTTAGAAGAGTCAACAATATAAGCAGAAGATTCAATTTTATTCATATCATTATTTGGTACAACGGTGGTTATATTTTCTTTAAACAAGCCATCACACGCATATCCTCCTCCAACATACCCTCCATTCTTTGATATTACAAACTTATCAGCAACAAATGTTAGTTTGAAACCATGTTTGCTGAGCAAAGATCCTGAAATTAGGTTCTTGCGGATTTCTGGAACATGAAGAACGTCATTCAATTTGAGTTCCTTTCCAGAAGTTAACTTCAGTACAATCTTTCCCTTGCCTTCCACCTTTGATGCAGACGAGTTACCCATGAATAGTTGCTCGTTATCAGTGGCAGGTTTGTAGGTTATAAACATCCACTTGTTGGCACATATATGACGAGTGGCTCCTGTATCTAGAAACCACTCGTTGTTGCCAACAAGGTTACACTCAGAAACAACCGCACATAAGTCCATATCTGCAACATCATCTGAATTATCTGCCATATTTGCTTCAGGTTTTTTCTTTTTGGGGGCACGACATACGGCTGCTTTGTGGTCTTTCTTTCCGCAGTTGTGGCAAGATCCTTGAAACTTCTTTTGTTTCTTTGGTCTAGGATTCTGCTCGCGCTTTCTCTTGTTTGTCTTTTCATCCTCAACCACATTGGCCTTTGCCTGTAATGAACTGGTAGCCTTTTTCTCTAATTTTATGTTGTCTTCTTCGATTCGCAGACGAACAACCAGATCCTCCATGGTCATTTCCTTGCGCTTATGCTTCAAATAGTTTTTGAAATCCTTCCATGACGGAGGCAACTTTTCGATAGCGGCAACCACTTGGAATGACTCACTTAACTCCATCTTTTCGTCGTGAATTTCATGAATGATAAATTGGAGTTCTTGAATCTGACTGACAACTGTTTTGGAATCGACCATTTTGAAGTCAAGAAACTTTCCGATAATGAATTTCTTCATTTTGGCATCTTCAGTCTTGTACTTCTTTTCAAGTGATAACCAGAGAATCTTTGTAGTCTCAACAGTACAGTATACATTATATAAACTATTTTCTAAACCGTTGAGAATGTAATTCTTACAGATGAAGTCGTAATTCTTCCATGCATTAAAGGCCTCGACTTTGGTGGCGTCAGGCTCCAGTTCTTCAACAAATGGGGGATCCTCTGAAAGGTATTTTGCTAATCCCAATGTTGTGAGGTAGAAAAGCATCTTTTGTTGCCAGCGTTTGAAATACTGGCCATTAAACTTCTCTGGTCTCTCGCCATGTGAATATGGAATAGTTGGTGGAACCAGAGGCGGAACCGGCGGCATAGTCCGTGTCGGCACAGATTTGTCGTTGCTACTTTGCGACATCGTCGTCTGCAAGTAGATGCAACAATCAATAACAATTTCGTTTCAAGATTGTTATAAACCAATCACTAGAAATGTCTGAAAACCGTTTCTATCAACAATAACGCTTTTAAGCGTTAGTAATATTGATTCAATGATACTATAATCGCAAAAGCAATTATGAATCAAAGTTTTGCAAGGGTACCAAAAGAAGGAGTACTGATTATGTAAAAATGCGAAGAACAAGAGGAATATTACCGAGTCCAGCGAATGTTGTTTCCTTGAAACGAAATTGCTCCCTCTACGGCGCTGTAACGTTTGGTCGAGCAATCGTTACCCAAGGATGAAATGGTTCTTGTCCGCGATGTTGCGCTACAACCGCAGATCGACGACGAACGCAAGGAAGTGGTTTAACTTTGAAGAGCAGAGCAACGGGGAAGAAGACAAAGAGGAGCGAAATCGGAATAAAACTGTGCCCTTGTTTTGATTTTTGCAGGCCTTTATATAGGCTGGAAGAGGCACCTTTACATGAGCAGGCGTTTCTGTTTGAATTGCAACGGCTACGACTGTTGGAAAGGTTGCGACCCTTTACCAACAGACATATCCGTTGGTAACTTCGCGGCCAAATTCAAAAATAGCGGTCTGCAGCGCAGCAAGCCCATCGGCATCCGGAGGCCCAATTTATCACCAGACCCCAAGAGCCCCAAGGCCCTATCTTTTGACCATTAAATATTAATATGAGTCCTTATCATGCCATAGTTCATTCCATTGCCTATCTCTTCCATCTCCTCTTTCTTTTGTAATAACATATCAAGCCTTAGTATAAATAGTGGCAAAGGTGGTAGTTTTCCCCAATGTGGGACTAAATGAATTTTGCCAAACCTACTCAACAATTACTCATTCATTTCCAACAACAACAAGGCAACACAATAACTAAGCAAGGTGGAAATAGTTCAAGGGTGTGCAAATACACTCCAGGTTCAAGTAAAAGCAAAGCTGTGATATGGTGCACGAAGCAAACAGCAAGGCCGGTGGAGAATGGCAAGGGCAACAATGTACAAATGTAAAATGTATACATGAAATGGAAGAATACATGGGGGTAAATGTACACAAGAAAACAAGTTAGGTTTTTAAATGTGAAGCAACACGGTGCACAGGGCTACAAGCCATACAAGTGCAAGCAATGTGCATGAGCATACACTAGCAATATAGCAAGTCAAGACGCATATATTTGATTCAGGAGCATCTCACATTGGTCAAGCCATGCAAAGGCATAAGTATACACAAATATGCACGTACACAAAGCAGTGATCAATGCCACAAACAAAAGAGGTTAGGCTCATATAAACGTGGTCACAATAGTGAATTGAAATGGATAGTTTTAAGTGCCAAGAGAACCAATGTGACCCAAGCCAAGTTCAAGAGATACAGATACATGACATAAACAAGAGTGACCAGGAGCAACATAGCAAAACGAAAAGGACATGACATAGTAGTTTTTAAAGAGAGAGACAAGAAGATGTAAAATGGCATTAGATATATGAAATCTAGTCAAGCAGCAAGCCCAGAGAAAAACAAGTGCAAACTGTTTCAGCCTAAATGACCATGGCATCAAGAATACATGCAGCAAAGCTAAGCATGGAGCATGCATGCACAAGAGAAAAAATTTCCATAACCAAGAGCATATATATATGTGCACAGCTAAAATCATGTGCAAAACAATATGCAAGAACATTTCAAAGTGCATGGATGTTGCAACATGAACCAGGATAATTCAATCAAGCAAGAGGTGGAAAAATACAAAACATTGGAACTGCATGTGCCCACAAAGCCAAAGAAGCATGCATCAACATGTAAGATGACACAAATCAATGCTCGAATAATTTCAAGAAATTTCTTGTTTATAGTCACTGTTTCAAAAAAGAATAGAAAGAAATCAATTGCATTCGTGGCAATAGTAAACTTGGCAAATTTATATTGCAAATTAAAATCTCTTCAAAATGCACAGTGACTAAATCATGGCTAAATACATCAAGGAATGATCAGGAAGAATCCATCAAGGTCACATATTTGGAAAAGAATGATTTCACAATTCGGCAACAAATCTTTCCAGAAAATCGCAAAACAATTTTTGGGACTATAGTTCAATTATTTGCTTACAGAATTTAAAAGGGTACTCACGGCAACAATTTCATTTAAAAATAAAAGGAGAGGCAATCATGCATAAATGAAGACCAAGTCACTGTATGAAATTAGAGACGATCAAGGGTTTTAAACCTTATTTATACACCACTCATCACAGGCAATTGGATTATCGAAACATAGCAATTCATTTGAACATACGAGAAAGCTAAAAATCAAAGAACTCATATTTTTTATTGTTTCGATCGCAAGACCCAAATCAATTGACATGCAAGCAACAAGTATTCGAAGCTTACAGAGAATAAATTTCCAGAATTTAGGACATGATTTGGGGATTAAACAAACCCTATTTTATTAGGTCGACCATCAAAAGAAATAGAGGAAGCCAAAAATTCTCAGATGTGTTAAAGCAAATAACAAAAGGGAGGCGACTTTTATACTTTTGTTTTAAATAAGGTTATGTTTTTGTTTTCTTTTGTAACCAATCTATAGGTTTTCTAGTTTTCTCTAAACTAAGGTTTACGAGTTACGGATTTGTAACTTGGGAAAATCTGATCTTGGGATAAGGATCGATGCAAGATTTTTAGCGTAGGATTAGAACAGTTGGGAGCGGATGTCGTGAGTTTACAAACAATAATTTGTAAGCATGGGGATTGTTTTAATTCTAGTAGAACCATTGGGGAATGCAGCAATTGACAGGGGTTTGTCGAAGCTGTGTAAAATCTATGTCGTTCACTTTTCGTATTTATTTATTTTGTTGTGATCTGTGATGAGATACTTTTATATTCCTCAAAACTACAATAAACCCTATTCACCCTCCTTCATGGTTAATTAATCTAGATCCTACAACGGCATTTATATTGTATGTAGGTTTTACACTATGAAACCTATGCTGTAGAGGAACTTGTTGGAATTTTCTGAAATAGGCATACAAAAGGATTTGCGAGTGAATTTTTGGAGGCGTGAACAGTTCGCTTTATTCTATCAAAAGGATTTGTTGTGCATTTAGATTAACGAAGACGTTTTTTTCAGTAGGACGGAGAAGAGCAGAGGGAAGGCGAGAAAAATTAGGGGAGAAGATATGTGGCATGTAAACTGATGGTGTGGATCAACTATATCTAATGGTTGTTGGTGTGTGTCACCGGACGTGTTTAAATTTTTGTTCTAGTAGACACGCGATGTATCTCTCTTTCTCTCTCTCTTTTCAATCTAAAAGCATAGACGATTATGGTTCATTCCAATTTGAGAAGACATGTAAACGGTAATATTATGTTTATCATGTTTGACGTTAGAGTATAATAAAGATCAACAATCCATTTCCAGTGTCTTCTACTTCGGCCTTTGTAATCCACGTACAACCCACGTAAAAGAATTTTGTGATTTTGGATTTGGTTTTCAATTGAATTGTAATTGAGAGTGAAACAGATGTGAGCTTTGTTGAAAATTGAAATTTAGTACAAACGATTACACTTTTACATCTATTTATACTATTACATTGTAACGTTATTTGATAGCTAAGCAAATACAGTTCGGTCCATTCTTCAGCTGAGCATTGGGCTTTATCCTATTGGGCCTTTGGATGATGAGAGAAATAAGTATCCTTTGTATTAGTATCATTCATTTTATTACCCCCCCTCAAATCAATACTAGGGTTAGGGTTAAAATGGCGGCTTCTCGAGCGATTCTTCAAACCCGTCTTCAATATCTTGTTCTCGTTGATGATCTGTGCTGATTTCACTTCGTCTGCTCTTCTGGTATATGTATCTCTTTGAGTTGATGTTGCTTTGAGTATTCTCTTTCCTTTGTTTTGTTGTTTGTCTTCGTGAGCTTCTAATTTCTTTTCAGGTTGCGAGCATGGTCTCGAGCTTTGGATCTTGTCGTTTTGGTCTTCTGCTGTGCTTCTAATGTCTTCAACTCGTAGCTGTTCTCTGAATTTTGTGAAATTTGGTGACGACGGTGGCTTGGTAAGAGTGTCCGCTCTTTGGTAAGTAGCAGGTTTGTGTCTGACTTCAATATTTCCTCTTGTGACCTGCTCTTTGACAAAGTAAAGATCTATCTCAACGTGTTTAGTTCTGGAGTGTAGTATAGGATTTTTAGTCATGTGGACAGTGCTTAGGTTGTCACACCATAGTATTGATTTGTCTTGCTTGATCTTTAACTCTGAAAGTAGAGACCTTATCCACATTATTTCTACTGTGGCATTAGCAGTACTTCTGCATTCAGCCTCTGTGCTGGATCTTGAGACTGTTGATTTCTTCTTTGAACACCATGACACAATATTTTCACCCATGTAAATACAGTATCCTGTAGTTGATTTCCTATCATCTGGGTCAGATGCCCAGTCTGCATCAGTGTATCATGTGATGTTGTAGTTATTGCATGCTTTGAAAGTAAGGCCATAATTCATTGTAGCTCTTAGATATCTTAATATCCTCTTTACTCCCCTCCAGTGTGTGTCGAGAGGTTCCTGCATGAACTGGCACACTTTGTTAACACTGTATGATATATCAGGTCTTGTAATTGTTGCATATTGCAATGCTCCAACTACACTTCTGTACAATTTTATATTATCTATAGGTTATCCCCTGTATTTGGATAGTGCTTGACTGCAAATCATTGGTGTAGGTTGACCTCTTGCTTCATGCATTTGTGTTTTCTTCAGTAATTCACCAATGTATTTCCTTTGTGATAAAGTAATTTCTGTTGGAGACTTTGAGTTTACTTCAATTCCCAAAAAACAGTTCAGTTCTCCCAGATCTTTGACTGAAAACTGCTTGTCGAGATACTGCACCAATGTGTTGATTTTTGAGCTGTTGTTACCTGTAATAATTAAATCATCAACATAGATTAGAATGTATATAATGCAATCATTATCTGATTTGATGAATAGGGAATTATCAGACTTGGTAGATTTGAACCCCATTTTACTTAGTGTAGATTTTAACTTGTCAAACCAGACTCTTGGAGCCTGTTTGAGACCATAAATAGCTTTGTGTAACTTGCACACAAGATTGGTGTTTTGAACATATCCCTGAGGTTGCTCCATATAAACATCCTCTTCAAGCACTCCATTAAGAAATGCATTATTTACATCAAGTGTCCTGAGCTTCCATCCTTTACTTATAGCAATAGTCAATATGATTCTAATTGTTGTTGGTTTGACTACTGGGGGAAAAGTTTCCTTGTAGTCAAATCCTTGTTGTTGAGTGAAACCTTTTGCTACAAGTCTTGCCTTGTATCTATCTATTGGTCCATCAGGTCTTCTTTTAATTCTATATGTCCATTTACAGCCTATAATGTTTTTATCTTGTGGTGGTTCAGTTAATTTCCATGTATGATTCCTTATAAGAGCTTGATATTCATCATTCATGTCCTTAACCCAGTTATCATTAGCTTTTGCCTCCTCATAGTTGCTTGGTTCACTCTAATCAGTGACTGCTATTTATGTTTTGGGCTTAAAGATTCCACTTTTAGCCCTTGTGATCATTGGATGTGTGGGTTTCACTTGCTCTTGAGTGTCAGGTTGTATTTCCTCATTTGCTTGACCACTGCTTTCACTTTGTTCTTCTTCTTGTTCATTGTTGATGTTGTCTTCATTTTGATATGGTACAGGTGACATGCTGTGTTGACCTGATGATTGAACAGTATCACTGCTGTGTGATGCTGTTTCTTCATGTGTTCTCTCAGTTTCACCTGTACTTAAGAGATCATTGTAAACAGGTATGGGTGGAATAGATATACTACCATCATATAGTTTCTTTGTGGTTTTGATATTACTTCTATGATATGGAAAAGTTTTCTCATTAAACATAACATGCCTGCTGATGTACACATGTCCACTGTCATCTAAGCATTTGTAACCTTTCTGATTATCAGCATATCCTATGAAGGTACATGGTTTACTTCTGTAGTCAAATTTGTGCCTGTTGTAGGGTCTTAAATAAGGGTAGCACAAACATCCAAAGGATTTTAAGAAATTATAGTCAGGTTTTTGTTTAAAGAGTTTCTGAAATGGACTGATTCCATTAATTACCTTTGTTGGTAATCTATTTATCAAATAAACAGCTGTTTTAAATGAATCAGGCCAAAATTTCAATGGTAATTTAGCTTGAGCTAATAAAGTCAAACCTGTCTCGACTATATGCCTGTGCTTTCTTTCAACTAACCCATTTTGTTCAGAGGTGTGAGGACAGGTAACTCTATGAATTATTCCCTTTTTGAGAAAATAATCCTTTAGTGGTTTATATTCTGTCCCACTATCTGACTGAAAAACTTTTAATTGAGATCCAGTTTGTTTTTCAGCTTGAGCAATAAAGTGCATAAAAACATTGCTAGTATCAGATTTTGAATTTAGTAAATAGATCCAAGTAAACCTAATATATGCATCTACAAATGACACATAATAATTGCACCCATAATCTGTGTTGATAGGTGTTGGTCCCCATAAATCAGTGGCAATTAATTCTAGTGGTTTAGTGTACTCGGTAGTTGAATCTATGAATGGTAGTTTGTGACATTTACCCATTTGACAATATGTGCATGAGTAGGGTAAAGAAACATCATTGCATTTGATATTGTTTTCTACAATGACTTGCTTAGTAATTTTGCTACTTGGGTGACCAAGTTTGTTGTGCCATATATCAAATGTACTCATCTCTTTCTCACAGACATTAGTACTGAAATTACAATTCATTTCTTTTCTTTCATTTCTGCTGCAGGGTCTTTGATTGAATTTGTATAGGCCATTGACTTCATTACCCTGCAATAAAATTTTATTTGTCAGTATGTCTTTGACTAAACAATATTTAGGATATAATTCAAAATATACTTGATTATCTTGAGCAAATTGTGACACACTTAGCAGATTCTTCTTTATATCTGGCACTCTTAGCAGGTATCTTAATAATAAATGTTTATCACCATTTAACATACCATAACCAGTGTGAGTGATGAAAATAGACTTACCATTTCCCATAGAAACTGACTGATTACCTCTGTATTCTCTGCATCCTAGATTTAGATTTTCTAGATTATTTGTTAGATGATTTGTTGCTCCAGAGTCCGGATACCAGCTTTCATCATTTATGTGTTCTGTCCTAGCCATTTCTTCTCCACTTGATGTCTTTCCTTCATTCTGGTTTGCTTGATCATTCTGTATTTGGGCAACATTTGCATTTGCATTATTTCTTTGATTGCTAGAAGTCTGATTGGGTGTATAGTTTTGATTGAATCTGAAGTAACACTTGAGTGCAGTGTGTCCAATCTTATCACAAATTTGACATTTAGGTCTGTTTGTGTTGTTGTTTTTGCCTCTGCCTCTTCCTCTATTGTTGAAACCTCCTCTGTAACACCCCACCTCCGCCAATGCCACTCTTGCAAGTACACTGGCTTTGGAGGGGCGTTAAACGAGGTAAACATGCATGCAGATATCGCAAGACCGAACATATAAGTAAAACAGAGTAAGTAAAGCAGCGGATAAAACTAGTATTTCAAAACCATAGTCAAGCTGAGTCATTATTTTCCACAAAAGAAAGTCTAGAAAAAACATAAACTGAAAACTGGAAATAACATAAAGTAAACTATCCCCAAAGTAGAATAAAACCATAGCATGCTCAAGTCCAAACCATACATGAGCTATCCAGAAAATCAGCTAAAGATCCAAGCTAGGTACTAGTGTTCCCACCCTGTAAACCGGGGGGGGGGGGGGGAGGGACGGAAGAAAAGAGGCGAAAGAAAACGGGTCAGTCAAAAAGACTGGTAAGTCCTACCTACTATTAGTATAAAAACTAGTAAAGTTAACTGGACATGTAAAACAGATATGAAACATAGGATGATAACTGGCATGGTGAAAAGTTAACAAGATAGATCAAGTGTGGCATCGCATATACAAGGTTAGGTTGCACCAAGTGTGTACTAGTATTCCAATCCATGTCAAGTATAAACAAGAAATGATCCCTTGGCCCAAAGCTGGCCCAATATCATGAGGTGACCTAAATCAAGGTCCAACTACTCGGTCTAGTCGATCGGCTCCCTATAAGCCTAAC
The DNA here is from genome assembly GCA_030737875.1 of Allium sativum. Lineage (NCBI taxonomy): Eukaryota > Viridiplantae > Streptophyta > Magnoliopsida > Asparagales > Amaryllidaceae > Allium > Allium sativum. Next base: position 852,217,637 of record CM060919.1, read on the forward strand.
TCGTTGTGTATCGGTGTCATACGGCTTAATCGTGGAATGTAGTTAACTGTGCAAGGTCCACCCCAGGGTGTATCCGGCCCTAAGGTGTAAACCACAGACACAATTCAAGCACGCACAGTCTAAACCTACTGGTGCCCATGTTCAACTCCGGACTTAATGTGCACGACCATGGTCCGCCTGAACAACCGGTGCACCCTTCAGCCGTATCTTTTGGTCTCTTACAATCAGTCCAGTAATCGTGCCCCACCCTAGCCTAGTCCAGGGTACCCATGATACTTTCAAGTGGTTTACTGCTGAAAAGGACCACGTAACTAGGATTTCAAGCGGGTTAAGTGTGGTTAACCCTATCCTAACCATGTATTGAGTTGGTCAAGTGTATTCAAGCAGTTCATGACTTAACCCTATCAATACATCGGGTTTAATTGGTTAAGTATTCAAGTAATCCATGTCTTAACCCTACCAATCCATCGTGTTTAATTGGTTAAGTATATTCAAGTAGTCCATGAATTAACCCTACCAATCCATCGTGTTTAATTGGTTAAGTATTGAAGTAGTCCATGACTTAACCCTACCAATCCATCGTGTTTAATTGGTTAAGTATTCAAGTAGTCCATGACTTAACCCTACCAATCCATCGTGTTTAATTGGTTAAGTATTCAAGTAGTCCATGACTTAACCCTACCATGTGGCATTAATTAACTTAATGCACCCCAACCTCTCACATTAGACTTTGTTGTGGTTACTAGTTAAGCCGGGCGGGTCCGGGTAGCTTTACACCACAACCTAGTCTAACCTCGGGTTTTAAGTGAGATATGACCAACTACTCATATTGGGTCCTATTGTTTGTAGCCACTAGTTAAGCCGGTCGGTTCCGGGTAGATTTATGCTACAAACTCAACCCAACCTCGAGTTGGCCACTTTCATGTTTTCTACATGTCATGTCCACGTTCATGTTTTCAAGCATAAACACATGTCAAACTTTCATGTCACATTTTTAAGTCATGTTTTCATGTTATTTAAGTTTGCCCAACTACCCCTAACGTATTCCTATCGCACGTATATTCGCACCACGCAAATAGATCAAAGAGGGAACATGACAATATGACAAGGTGGGCGTAAGGTGGCAAAGTCTATCACAAGTTAAACATGGTGATATTTGAGGCCAAAGGGGGTTCAACATACTAGCATATGGCCTCAACATGTATGATAGCATAAAAAGTGACTTGGCCTCAAACATATCAAATAACATAAGGGTGATTTGACCACAAGCATGCATAATAGCATAAGGGTGATTTGGCCACAAGCATGCATAATAGCATAAGGGTGATTTGGCCACAAGCATGTATAATAGAATAAGGGTGATTTGGCCACAAGCATGCATAATAGCATATTAAGGAACATGAGGGGTTAAGGTTTGGCCACAAGTTAAACATGGTGGCATATGAGGAAAATGTGTTCATAAAATTGCATATTACATTATAAGCCTCATAACATGCATGATATCAACTTTAGCAAAATAGGTGAAACATGGCCATAAATAACATGGGATGATAGCAAGTGATTCGCATATAACATCATATGCAAGTTAACATAAGGTTTATGAGAGTTTCTATGTTGCTTTATGCAACATTTCAAATCAAAGTTCATAGCTTTCTATGCACAAAGTCAAGGTGATAGCTTTACAAACATGCATAGAATAAATCTATGCATAACATGATAGGATCAAAGCTCAAATCATACCTAGGCCCAAACTCAAACTTGCAACATGTCATATTTAACTTCATAGTTAGAATCTAAGAGTAGAATATGGCTTACAATGCTATGAAGACCTATGAAATAAAATAAGATTGAGACGAAGCCACTAGCAACTCTAAAAACCCCCAATCGAATATAAGCTCCAAGTTGTTTTGAGAAACAATAAGCTCCTTTGATTTGTATGAAGAAAGATCCTTGTTTTGATGAAGAAAGGTGGCTCTTTTACTAGCTTAGGACACTCAAACTTTCATGAAGAGGATGGAGGCCATGATATGAAGACGGAGGCCATGATCAAGAAACATTTTGGCATAGTTTAGTTGTAGGAATGATTAATGAGGGTTTAGGCTAGGTCTTAGGGTCTTTTTATAGAAGATTAGGTTAGTTTAGGCCATAGGATTAACCATAATTCAGATCTGGGCCATCAATTCACGTCACTAGCCTCCAAACATGTCTTGAGAAACAAGTCAGGTGCACCCAGGCCAGACTGGCCGACCACCCAAGTCGACAGGGGTGTCGACTGGGCAGTCGACACAACCTGGGGTGTGTCGACTCCCAAGTCGACTCCCCAGTCGACTTGGGGAGTGGCGGGATCTTTTCCCGCCTATCCTGCCCAGCTAAATTTGAAATCTGTTTTTAAATTTGAATTTTCTAAAAACTTTGACGGGCCATAACTTGGTCATACGGACTCCGATTTTCGAAAACTCGGACTCTATTTCGCGTATTTTTCCGAGACGAACGCAATGGCACAGCCTGTTTCCCTTGATTCGGATTTTATCATTTAATTCTGCCTTGGTTTATGTTATAACATGTTATTTAAAAATACGGGTTGTTACATTCTCCCCTCCTTAAAGGATTTCGTCCCCGAAATCTTCAAGTTAGGAAGAACATATCCTACCATCCATCATCCATATACTCAAAACATCATCTACGAGCAGTCATTGTCCTTAACAAATTCTAAATGTTGTATGATCATATGCAAAGGTGTGTGTATATGTACTTATCTAATGCGAAAATCAGGCGGTTACTGATTCAGTAAACCTCCTTAATGCAAAGTATGTTAGTGAAATGAGTCCATATGTATGCAAATTCCTAACATAATTCATAATCTCTATATGAGTGCACATAACATTCATCCATATGCAACATCCACGTGATAGCATAACAAGTTTCATCCATGAATAAGTATAAGCACTCATGCATATGCAATATGAAAGTGTGTGAGTCGATCTTAGTGCCTAAGGTGTATCATGCATCCACGAGTATCCACTCGCAAACACTTGCAACCACTTGCAAACATCAAGCATAACATGTTTCAAATACATGTTTCATCCAAAGGGTTTCTACCTAAGGTTCTCATGACAAGGTTAACGAGATAACAAGATAAACATGGATAGTGAAAGAAAGATATGCTGGCTAGGAAAAGAGATCGAGAATGTACCCTCAAAAAGAAATGGGTGAAGCGCGCGCATCTTCTCCTCGGTTTCCCAAGTTGCATCCCCTTCAGCTTCACTCCACTGAACCTTTACTAACTTGACTTCTCGATTCCTTAGCTTCTTGATCTCCGTTCCCAAGATACGAATCAGAGCTCGCCTCAAGGTCGCCTCTTTTTATACCTCCGTGTCTTCAAGAATACTTGGTTCAACTACCTTGGCTGACTCATGTAGGCACTTTCGGAGATGCGAGACATGAAAAACATTGTGAACTCCGGCCAGCTTCTCGGGCAACTCCACCTTATAAGTCATCTTCCCAACTCTTTCTATAATAGGGAAGGGTCCTACGAACCTTGGTGTCAGCTTCCCAACTGCTCCAAAATGAACCACATTTCGCAAAGGAGAAATCTTCACAAAGACCATATCTCCAACTTTAAATTCTAAGTCTGTCCTTCGCTTGTCTGCATAGGATTTCTGTCTGTCTTGGGCCGTTTTCATCCGTCTTCGAATCAATTCAACCCTCTCGGATGTGTCCCTTATCATGTCGGGCCCAATTATAAGCTTATCCGTCGTCTCCCACCAACATGTTGGTGGCTTGCACGGCCTCCCATACAAAGCTTCGAATGGTGTCATTCCTATGCTTGCTTGGTAGCTGTTATTATAAGCAAACTCTACAAGAGGAAGGTGGTCTTCCCAAGTACCACCAAAGTCAAGAACATAAAGTCCCAAAAGATCTTCTAGCACTCTATTCACCCTCTCGGTTTGGCCATCCGTCTGGGGGTGATAGGCTGTACTTAGATTCAATCGCGTACCCATCGTTTCTTGCAAACTATTCCAGAACTGGCTAGTAAAGATTGGGTCACGATCGCTAACTATGCTAGAAGGAACTCCATGAAATCGCACTATCTCTCGAAGATAAACAGATGCTAGCCATGATGCGGTCCTCTTGCTCTTCAACGGAACAAAGTGAGTACTCTATGTATGTCTATCAACTATGACCCATATCCCATAAAGCCCAAATTGTTTGGTCATCTTAATGGACATCTTCACCCCAACTATAAATCACAAACAGGCGAGTCATACTCCTTATGGGGTTTGCAACAGAACTAAGATTGAGAATAGGACCGAGAGGATATACTTAAAAGATAGCATGTGAGTAAGCTCTACAGAATAGTAGGGGTCAAGGACATACTCTTAAAAAGAGATATAATGCGCGTATCTAGTCTTCAATCCCCTAAGTCGCATTTTCTTGTGCTTAATCCCATCGTGCCTTGACCGTCTTTTAACTTCACAATTTCGTAGCTCTTAATTCTTATTTCCAAAATATGAGTTAGAACCCATTTCACCGTTGCCTCTCGTTCCACTTCCACTTATTCTTTTCCTAAAATACTTGGCTTAAACATAACTGCGTGCTCATGGTTTCATGCAAGCTTTCCAAAATTCGTTAGTGAATCCTGGATCTCGTTTACATACCATACGGTATTCCACGCAGAAGAACTATCTCTTGAAAACAAATGCCACTCTACGTTGCCAAATGTTCTTACTAGGGTGATTTCTATAACCCATGCTTAAGCGGAATGGACTATCCGCCTTAGTGGCGAACACTACTCGATTGGATTACAAATTTCCAAAAAGTGCCAAGGGATTCTAGATAACTAATCAGGACGGAACCCTAAAGGTCACACGAGATTTCGAGGGTATTACCGAGGTGAGTCATGAGCCTTGCAACCCTATGTTCGAAGTCAAGAATGGCTCCATAACTGGACAACCAACCCATGCCCAAAATCAACCCGTATCCCATAAACCCGAGAACATAAGCATCACACACGAATTCTACGCTCAAGATAGAGATTTTCAAATCCATACAAATCGCAGATAGATGGGCGGAACCCCACAATCGGATTTGAAATACTAACGGGATTTTCAACTAGACTAGTACTTAGGTGCAAACTTCCAACAAGATCAGAAGAAATAAAACTATGCGATGCGCCAGAATCAAATAAGGTATGAACATGGAAATCAGAAATGTAAATATGACCTTCTATAGAAACACTACCTCGATCAAAAGCTGGAAGAGCGAGGAGAGCCTGCAACTGCCCTCCAGAGGGTCCTGCTTGCTGAATTTGCCTTTTCCCTTGTCCTTGCTTTTTCGGGCAATCCTTACTATAGTGTCCAGACTCTCCACAATGAAAGCATTCTCCCAACTTCCTTTTCTTTTTCCTACAGTCTTTGACTATGTGCCCAGTAATCCCACAGAAGTTGCACTTCCTCCTTTCTCTTGACCATTTGTCCTTGCTGTTGTTGTTCTTGCCTCCTTTTCCGGAATCTACCTTCTCGCCTTGAGACTCATTTGCCTTGACCTCCTTCTTGCCACCCTTATCTTCCTCTTGAAGCAGGGCCATATTCACCCAACTCTCGAAAGTGGCCCCCATGGGTATATGAGACATGGCCAAACCGCGCAATGGCTCATTCAATCCTAGAGCAAAGCGTAGGGCCTTTTTCTGAGCTGTGTTAATCAAGTCTAGACCGAACCGAGCAAGTTGATTAAACATATCCACGTATTCCCTAACTGTCATGTCCCCTTGCTTTAGAGATAGGAACCTCTTCATCTGAGGGTTCTCTTCTGTCGATGATAGAAACCTCAGTCTAAACCTTCTCCTAAAGTCATCCCAAGTCTGAATTGGCCTAGTAGTGGTGGTGACTACCCACCAATATGCAGCTTCCCCTTTCAACAGCCATACCGCTAACAGAACTTTCCTACGGTCTTCTATATCAAAGATAGCAAAGAGGTCTTCAGTTACCTTCAACCAGTTTCTTGCCTCAACAAAAGTCTCCATCCCAACAAAATTCTTGCCACCCATCGCCTTAAAGTCCTTGCAAATCTTCGCGAAATCCGCTTGTGGATGCGGAGGAGGAGGAGGAACCTCAGCTACGGGAGGGGGAGGAATGTTAGCCACGGGGGAAGGAGGAGGAATGTCCACGGGGCCAGCTTCATTCGCCCTTGCCTCCATGTACCTTCTAAACCAAATAGGTACTGGTACGCCCTCCAGAATGTCAAAATTATTGGCCATACTGAAACGAAGAAAAAGATAGATTGAGAACGAGGAAACAAAGGATAGTGCTAATGGCTTTTGGGGAATAGCCTTTTAAAATAAACTAGACTTTTCTTGGAAAATACTTAATTGGTTTTGAAAATAGTTTTTCGAAAGGTAAGTTTTAAAAACACTTTTGCTCAAATCTTGTAAACCTTATGCTCTGATACCAAATGTAACACCCCACCTCCGCCAATGCCACTCTTGCAAGTACACTGGCTTTGGAGGGGCGTTAAACGAGGTAAACATGCATGTAGATATCGCAAGACCGAACATATAAGTAAAACAGAGTAAGTAAAGCAGCGGATAAAACTAGTATTTCAAAACCATAGTCAAGCTGAGTCATTATTTTCCACAAAACAAAGTCTAGAAAAAACATAAACTGAAAACTGGAAATAACATAAAGTAAACTATCCCCAAAGTAGAATAAAACCATAGCATGCTCAAGTCCAAACCATACATGAGCTATCCAGAAAAGCAGCTAAAGATCCAAGCTAGGTACTAGTGTTCCCACCCTGTAAACCTAGGGGGGGGGGGAAACGGAAGAAAAGAGGCGAAAGAAAACGGGTCAGTCAAAAAGACTGGTAAGTCCTACCTACTATTAGTATAAAAACTAGTAAAGTTAACTGGACATGTAAAACAGAGATGAAACATAGGATGATAACTGGCATGGTGAAAAGTTAACAAGATAGATCAAGTGTGGCATCGCATATACAAGGTTAGGTTGCACCAAGTGTGTACTAGTATTCCAATCCATGTCAAGTATAAACAAGAAATGATCCCTTGGCCCAAAGCTGGCCCAATATCATGAGGTGACCTAAATCAAGGTCCAACTACTCGGTCTAGTCGATCGGCTCCCTATAAGCCTAACTCGTTGTGTATCGGTGTCATACGGCTTAATCGTGGAATGTAGTTAACTGTGCAAGGTCCACCCCAGGGTGTATCCGGCCCTAAGGTGTAAACCACAAACACAATTCAAGCACGCACAGTCTAAACCTACTGGTGCCCATGTTCAACTCCGGACTTAATGTGCACGACCATGGTCCGCCTGAACAACCGGTGCACCCTTCAGTCGTATCTTTTGGTCTCTTACAATCAGTCCAGTAATCGTGCCCCACCCTAGCCTAGTCCAGGGTACCCATGATACTTTCAAGTGGTTTACTGCTGAAAAGGACCACGTAACTAGGATTTCAAGCGGGTTAAGTGTGGTTAACCCTAACCTAACCATGTATTGAGTTGGTCAAGTGTATTCAAGCAGTTCATGACTTAACCCTATCAATACATCGGGTTTAATTGGTTAAGTATTCAAGTAATCCATGTCTTAACCCTACCAATCCATCGTGTTTAATTGGTTAAGTATATTCAAGTAGTCCATGACTTAACCCTACCAATCCATCGTGTTTAATTGGTTAAGTATTCAAGTAGTCCATGACTTAACCCTACCAATCCATCGTGTTTAATTGGTTAAGTATTCAAGTAGTCCATGACTTAACCCTACCAATCCATCGTGTTTAATTGGTTAAGTATTCAAGTAGTCCATGACTTAACCCTACCATGTGGCATTAATTAACTTAATGCACCCCAACCTCTCACATTAGACTTTGTTGTGGTTACTAGTTAAGCCGGGCGGGTCCGGGTAGCTTTACACCACAACCTAGTCTAACCTCGGGTTTTAAGTGCGATATGACCAACTACTCACATTGGGTCCTATTGTTTGTAGCCACTAGTTAAGCCGGTCGGTTCCGGGTAGATTTATGCTACAAACTCAACCCAACCTCGAGTTGGCCACTTTCATGTTTTCTACATGTCATGTCCACGTTCATGTTTTCAAGCATAAACACATGTCAAACTTTCATGTCACATTTTTAAGTCATGTTTTCATGTTATTTAAGTTCGCCCAACTACCCCTAACGTATTCCTATCGCACGTAAATTCGCACCACGCAAATAGATCAAAGAGGGAACATGACAATATGACAAGGTGGGCGTAAGGTGGCAAAGTCTATCACAAGTTAAACATGGTGATATTTGAGGCCAAAGGGGGTTCAACATACTAGCATATGGCCTCAACATGTATGATAGCATAAAAAGTGACTTGGCCTCAAACATATCAAATAACATAAGGGTGATTTGACCACAAGCATGCATAATAGCATAAGGGTGATTTGGCCACAAGCATGCATAATAGCATAAGGGTGATTTGGCCACAAGCATGCATAATAGCATATTAAGGAACATGAGGGGTTAAGGTTTGGCCACAAGTTAAACATGGTGGCATATGAGGCAAATGTGTTCATAAACTTGCATATTACATTATAAGCCTCATAACATGCATGATATCAACTTTAGAAAAATAGGTGAAACATGGCCATAAATAACATGGGATGATAGCAAGTGATTCGCATATAACATCATATGCAAGTTAACATAAGGTTTATGAGAGTTTCTATGTTGCTTTATGCAACATTTCAAATCAAAGTTCATAGCTTTCTATGCACAAAGTCAAGGTGATAGCTTTACAAACATGCATAGAATAAATCTATGCATAACATGATAGGATCAAAGCTCAAATCATACCTAGGCCCAAACTCAAACTTGCAACATGTCATATTTAACTTCATAGTTAGAATCTAAGAGTAGAATAGGGCTTACAATGCTATGAAGACCTATGAAATAAAATAAGATTGAGACGAAGCCACTAGCAACTCTAAAAACCCCCAATCGAATATAAGCTCCAAGTTGTTTTGAGAAACAATAAGCTCCTTTGATTTGTATGAAGAAAGATCCTTGTTTTGATGAAGAAAGGTGGCTCTTTTACTAGCTTAGGACACTCAAACTTTCATGAAGAGGATGGAGGCCATGATATGAAGATGGAGGCCATGATCAAGAAACATTTTGGCATAGTTTAGTTGTAGGAATGATTAATGAGGGTTTAGGCTAGGTCTTAGGGTCTTTTTATAGAAGATTAGGTTAGTTTAGGCCATAGGATTAACCCTAATTCAGATCTGGGCCATAAATTCACGTCACTAGCCTCCAAACATGTCTTGAGAAACAAGTCAGGTGCACCCAGGCCAGACTGGCCGACCACCCAAGTCGACAGGGGTGTCGACTGGGCAGTCGACACAACCTGGGGTGTGTAGACTCCCAAGTCGACTCCCCGGTCGACTTGGGGAGTGGCGGGATCTTTTCCCGCCTATCCTGCCCAGCTGAATTTGAAATCTGTTTTTAAATTTGAATTTTCTAAAAATTTTACGGGCCATAACTTTGTCACACGGACTCCGATTTTCGAAAACTCGGACTCTATTTCGCGTATTTTTCCGAGACGAACGCAATGGCACAGCCCTTTTCCCTTGATTCGAATTTTATCATTTAATTCTTCCTTGGTTTATGTTATAACATGTTATTTAAAAATACGGGTTGTTACATCCTCTTTGAGAGTTTTGTCCAGATCTTTGATCCTTATTTCTAAAACTATTTGCATAGTTACAGACAGATCTGATTCTTGGGTCTTCTTGCTTTCAATTCTTGCTTCATGAGACAATAGGATAGAGTGAACTTCATCAAGAGGTGGAGTGACTCTCTGTGATGAGATGATTGCCTCTACAGCTTCATAGTCATTACTCGGGCCATTTAGGATGTTTAACACTTGCTCAGATTCTGTCACCTTCTGTCCTGCAGCCTCAAGTTGATCACTTAAGGTTTTCATCTTTGAAAGGTATTCTCTCATTGTTCTGTTACCTTTTCTTGTATTCTGAATTTGTCTTCTGTAGTACATTATCTTTGCTGAAGATTGGGCATTAAAATTTCTTTCAACATTAACCCACATTTCATTTGAGGTTTTGCAACCTATTACTTGAGAAATTAGATTGTTGCTGATAGATGACAGCAACCATGCACTGATCAATCTATCCTGTCTATGATATTTTACATACTCTTCATTAGGTATAACCCTGTTTTCTTGATCAGTAACATAGGCAGAGGGAATTGCAAGTGTACCATAGATATATCCTTCAAGTCCATAGCCTTGAATTGCTGTTTCTATTTGATATTTCCAGTTCAAGTAATTTGTTTCATCAAGCTTAATTGAAATTAACTATGTTTGTGGGCTAATGGATGTTTTGACTAATTGATCCACAGAAGATGGAATAACAAGAGGATTTGTGGGTGGAATGACAGGATTTGTGAGTGGTATGCCAGATGAAGCAGTTTCAGTGGGTGATTTGTCAACCATGTTGACAAAGATGATCCAAGAATTAAGAAATAGAGAAAGAACTTACAGGAAAATAGAGTTCAGAATGCCAAAAAAATCAAGGCTGTGGTTCAGTTGAGATCTGCAATCAGGGAGTATATTGTTCTCTACTGTGTGCAGCCTTTTGAATTGCTTTCTTGAACTTTTAGGCGATCTGATTTTGTTTTTCTTGATGCTTTAAATCTGATCTGTTTTAGAAAACTAATTTTCAAGATCCAATGCAGCCTGTAGCGATTGCTTGGCGAAGTGTTGAATCTGTAGCAGCCAGTTGAAATAAACTTGGCGAGGCTCAGTTCCAATGCAGCCAGTGATGGTTGCGTGGTGTGGCACTGATCTAGAAGGTCACAGCAACTCTCAAATGAAAATTTTAATCAACTTTGATGAGAGGAATCCCCAAATGATGATAATACTCTGATGGGGATGATGATACAATTCTTGAATGTTTTTCAGTGGCAAATCTTGCTGTTAAGCTTGATGCTCCGATACCATAAAAGAATTTTGTGATTTTGGATTTGGTTTTCAATTGAATTGTAATTGAGAGTGAAACATATGTGAGCTTTGTTGAAAAATGAAATTGAGTACAGACGATTACACTTTTACATCTATTTATACTGTTACATTGTAACGTTATTTGATAGCTAAGCAAATACAGTTCGGCCCATTCTTCAGCTGAGCATTGGGCTTTATCCTATTGGGCCTCTGGATGATGAGAGAAATAAGTATCCTTTGTATTAGTATCGTTCATTTTATTACCACGCAATCCACTCGAATCAAAAAAGGAGAAAATACTTTATTAACAAACACATGTTAGAAATAGTATCCAACGACATTTACGCTACATTCTTCTACTTTTCTACAACGGCTACTCATCTACGCAAGTCATCTAACGTAATACACGTGTGCCTTAATCAACAGCCAATCCTACTAAACCCTGACGACTACAAAGGCACGACTTCTCCTTGTTTAATCCATAACTAATTAACTTCATGTTTAAGTCATCGTCAAATCCGCCATATTCTAAACCCAGCCGACACGCTTGGTTCCTCTTTCTATAATTATAGTAGTTATTCCACACGTAATTTGCATGTGTATCAAAAAAATATACGATTAAAACATTATAACACTTGCTCACTTGTCTTCTTCATCTCTTTTTATATACAAGAAATCCTCACTTTCCTTCTTACTTTCTTGCAGTGTGCATGTGTGTCACGCAACTTCCTACTTTTCTTATATATATATACACACTTCACTCTCACCCACCTATTAAGTTATAAGTTCAACATTATCCAGCAACTACTTATAAAAATGACATCTATAAAAAGACAGCGTTTTGATTTAGAGGAATATCACTCTGAGAGAGAAGAGGCCGAGTACTTAGCCTTCTGCCTCATGATGCTATCACGAGACAACAACGATCGGACGTACAGGTGTAAGGTGTGCGGGAAAGGCTTTGGATCGTACCAGGCACTCGGTGGCCACAAGACCAGTCACCGGAAGCTTCTAGAGCACCACCATCTTCCTCATGGTCATGCACCTATGATATCGTCAACTAGAAGAGTGCATACATGTTCTATCTGCTCTAAAACGTTCGGGATGGGCCAGGCCTTGGGCGGGAATAAGCGACGTCACTATGAAGGCGTAATCAGATCCAGGTTTAGAAAACCCGAAACTTGTAAAAAAGAGGTTACTGGGTTTGATTTGAATCTGCCTGTTATTCAGGAGCTCGGATTTAGTAGGTGGTCACGGAATAATATTGATAAAGCAGATGAAAATTTGGATGCAAAGCAGCCTTTGTTGTTTATACCTGCTTAGTTTAGGCTTTAGAACTTTTAGATTCACACTGATCATGTACAGTAATACGATTGTTAATTCTTTTGTTCTCTGCAGATGGTTGATTGTAAGATGAAATAGTTTTCAATGAACATAAAGGAGGATATTTTTTCTCTGAATTAAGCATAACCCATGACTGATATAATTGAAGTTAGTATTAGGGCTTACAATATGGTATACGGGTCGTACACCCGTATGCTAACATTTACAATTCAATACAAATCAGGGTTTCATCTCCTTTGCATCATTTTTACAAACTTTTTTCATCAACAAATTCATATACATCAATTTCTAATATGGTATCAGAGCAAATACATGTTTTACGTACTACGATAAAGATCCTCATTCTCTCACTGAATCTTATCAATGTTATTTTGTTTGAGACAATATCCATCAAAAAGGATTCAAAAACAAGGTTTGTGTAGGTTAAAAGTTTTCTCCTATCAGCATTATCATCATCATCATCTAGGAGATAAAAGCAGTTTTTCATCAGAACCGAGTGTCACGCCAAAGAACAAATTCAAATTCATAGCTGCAACAAGTTTGTTGAAGAAAAACTACTCTTGGAATCAAGAAAGCCATTGTAGAGACTAAATCTTTCCTTTCAAGAGATCAATATTAAATGAGAGCCATCCTAACCTTTAAGAAGTTGCCTTTTTTCATCAAGGCTAGTTGCTACTGACATTAAGTTGCATCACATTTTGAAAGATTTCTGAAAATGTATATTGAAGAAAGAACTTGTAATTGTATTAAATGATAAACTGAACATATTACATAAGTACAGGTACCTCGCTATTTATATATAGCATTATGTTTATGTGGGCTGAAAAGTAGGCCCAAGCGGAAAGAAAGGAAATGAGCCCATACGGCATAATGATGTACAAGTCGGTTTGGATAAAAACATATTAGTCCATATAGTTTACACCCCCCCCCACTACAAGAAAAACAGCATATAGCAGCGGCGGTATCCGCTTCTAATCCATTGCTAAATTGGCCTTAGCGACGGATTTCCTGCATAACACTGTGCTCGGTAAAAACCACGACGGTAATTGTGTCAGATTTTTGCGACGGAATTTAGGATGAATTTTCCGACAGTTTTCCGTCATTTTACTAATTATAAAATAAAAATAAAATTTTATTTATTAATTTAATTTTAATTTATTTACCGACTATTTACCGGTGGATAAGTAATTTATAATAAACTATTATTTATAAAAAGCATTGGTAAACCCTTACTAATTGCCAAGGGATCAACGACGGAAATTAAAATGAAGTAAACTTAACTTCACTTTTTTTGTTGGTAATCCGCCGCTATTCCCCTTCTAATCTCTGTGTGTGTGTGTGTGTATGTGTGTGTGTGTGTGTATATATATATACATACATACATCGAACTAACATCATCCAACTGTGAACACTAAAATAGGATATAAAAAAACAAAGATAAATTTGCAAAAAAAACATTTATAATCACATTAAAAAAAGAACAACATCCATACTAACATTTAAAAAAGAACAACATCCATATTTATAACACCCCGTATTTTTTTAATATAATTAAAAATGAAATAAAATATATGAAAATATGCTTATGATAGGTAAATAATGGTGATGCATAAGGAGAATTAATTAATACATGGAAGAGAAGAAAAATTAGTTCGATAACGGCGTATGTAACGGAAAAGATAGTAAAATAAGGATAACTAATTCAAGAATCAGGAATTAGGTAAAATGGACATCACCATTGCGTTCCTCTCGGAAAATACGCGAAATAAAGTCCGAGTTTTCGAAAATCGGAGTCCGTATGACCAAGATATGGCCAAAACAAGATTTCAGCAGACTTTCTGGCAGACTACCCATGTCGACTGTAGTGTCGACACCCAAGTCGACCTGCCCCCCCTGTGTTGACTGTAGTGTCGACCCCCCCCCCCTGTACAGGTCGACCTGGTCGGCCTAGGGTGGCCTAGAACCCATTTTTGAGGCCCGGGACGAGTTTTGATGGTCCGGATGGGTTTTAGGGTTAATCCGATGGCTGAAATGAATTGCTACACCTATAAAATAACACCTAGACCAAACCTAATTCATAACAAATCATTCTTACACCTAAATGCTGCTGGAATCTCTCTTGAGCCATGGCCGCCATCTCCAAATTAAAGCTTAATTCAAACTCAAATGAAATCAAAGATCAATGCTTCTACAGAAAATTCAAGGGGATAGATCAATGACACTGCAACTTCCTAAGACAAATTCACTTCTTAATTCATTAGCTGTTCTCTGTAAGTGCTAGTTATTTTCAGATCTAAATATTTAATTTTAATATGGGCATGAAATAAAGTGGAATTGGATCTAAGTATGTTTATCGATTCAGATCTATTCCTGTTGCTTTTTGAATCTTTAGTTTTGAGACTTGTCTACCTTTATTCTCATGACAAGTTTGTGATTTATTCAGCAGTTTCCTTGATTTGTAATGATGTTATCATCAAGTTGTAATCTTTATGCCTATCATGATGTTGTTTTCTCTCTGATCTATTTATTATGCAAATTTCTACCTTCCCCTATTTATTTTCTTTTGGTGAACCTTGGTCAACTTCGGACCTTGGCCTAAAATCGCGATTCGCATACGAGAGGTATACGGGGGAATAATGGGATTATGGCCTATAAGAATATGATTAATAATTGGCAACATGAAATTGGATGTTATCATTTTATTTGCAAGTTTGGGGTAGATCTGTAAATTTTGGTATAATCCTGTTATGATAAAATTTGCATAAATATTATATACATGGAATTCGACACCAATTGGATCTATGTAATGTAACATGAAATTTGGTATATATAACATTTATGTAATTTGGCATGTAAAATAAAATTATGAGTTTTGGAGCCTATGTAAATTAAATCAAAAGATTGGGCTTATGTTAATTAGGCATGTGTAGACTTGGAAATTTGAGCATGAAAGCGATTGTAAACTTTATAATTGGCATAAACATGTATTATGAACTTGGGCAACAGGCATGTATTGAAATAAAAAGATTATAGTTTGGGATAACTACATCATGAATCATCGGATTTGGGTTTATTGGGTATGGAACTTGATACATGTAATTTTGGCTAGATCTTGACATATGAAAAAAAAGCATGAAACTTGGTATATATGTAAACTGACTAGAATTGGGTACATATATTAGTTGATATGTAATAGCCTTAAAAGAGGGATAAATATAAATTGAGATAAGTTGCCTTTAATGGCCTAAGATAAATTGTGGTAAAATTGGTATGATTTTGCATAACATTAATTGATGGACATAATTGAGTCAATTATGGACATCGTTAAATTAGGAAATTAATTGATAATTTGAATAGGGGAAATAAATTTCAAATTGGGGTAAAAGATTATAAGTGATAATCAATGCTTAGGACACGAGGTTGGACTTGTTTGTGATGTAAACCTGCCCGGAACCGACCGGCGAATCCAGTAGTCACAAATGTCAGCCCAATGTGAGAGGTCCTAGGCCCAAATTAAAAGCGTAACAGTTGTAAAGACACGAGGTTAGACTCTTTTATGGTGTAAGACTGCCCGGACCCGCCCGGCAAATCCAGCTGCCATAAATGTCAGCCTAATGTGAGAGGTCTTTATAAGGTTATGTCCTTATTGAATTAAGAAATACTTAACCAGATAAACATGTGGTGGGACATGGGGGTTAAGTGGGTGACATGTGGGTGACATGTGGAAATACGAATAGTAATACTTAACCAACGTAACATGGTAATTAGACCAGTGG
This sequence comes from Allium sativum, assembly GCA_030737875.1. Classification (NCBI taxonomy): domain Eukaryota; kingdom Viridiplantae; phylum Streptophyta; class Magnoliopsida; order Asparagales; family Amaryllidaceae; genus Allium; species Allium sativum. The sequence continues at coordinate 852,233,771 of CM060919.1, forward strand.
GTAGGGTTAAGTAAATAAGAACACTTAACCAATATGATATAAATGGATGGGTTAAGTAATATGACTAGGTTAATCTGGACACTTAACCAATTTAATAAGTTGACTACGGGAGTGGGTAAGGTTAAGCAAATGTTTAACCATTATAACATGATTAAACTGGACTAGAGAGTGAGGTTAAGTTAATGAGAACACTTAACTAATACAATTGGGTTAATTAGACAAGTGGTTGCGGTTAAGTAGTAACACTCAACCAACATAACAGGACAAGCGGGTGGGTTAAGTTAACTTGAATAAGTTGATAACACTTAACCATTATAATATGACTAGTGGATGGGGTTAAGTTAACATGCACTTAACCAATCTGATGTGATGCGTAGTAGGGTTAAGTAACACATGGGGTTAAGTTAACAAGAAAATTCTTAACCAATGTAACCAGATAGACGAACGGGGTTAAGTTAATAAACCACACTTAACCAATCAAACATAATAAGCGAGAAAGGTTAAGTTAACTAAGGTAAACACTTGACCATGGTAACATAACGGGTAGGAGGGTTAAGTACATATCGGGTTGGTGGGTAATATTAGTAAATATAGGCCCACATTCACTTAACCATTAAATACACATGCTTGAATCAGTAGCGGGGTTAAATACACATCAGGGTTGGTGGGTAATATCAGAGAATATAGGCCCACAGACTTAACCATTAGAAAATCCTAGTAACGGGGACCCATTTCAGCAGTAACCCACATTAGGTATCAACGAAACCCTGAGCTAGGCAGGGTGGGGCACGATTACTGGGCTGATTATAAGAGGTCAAATTAGCGGCGGTTGGTGCAACAGTGTAGGTTCTAACGGAGTGTGGGCGTGCACACACTTCGGCGTAGAAAATTTAGCCACTGGGCATCAGTAGGTATAAAGCTGTGCATCTTGATTGTGTCAGGGTTGCCACTATGGGACTTGATACACACCATGGTGGGACCAGCACAGGTATCTACAAGTAGGGGGCCGCGTGACACAAACGAGAACTAGGTCAAGTAGGGAGCCGATCGATAAGGTAGTAAGGGTGCATCGAATATATATATATATATATATATATATATATATATATATATATATACATGGCCATTGGGGTGATCGAGGTGGAATCCTCAAAATCGATGTACACCTGAAGGCTACCATAATTGCGGGGATTGGGATCACGTTGTAATTACTATATAACACGGGCTACTAGTTGGGACACTAGTAGGGGGTGCGGATCCTTGTTACACAGGACACTAGTTGGGACACTAGTAGGAGTACAGATCATTCAATGTAAGACACTTACGAGGATGCTAGTTAGGTGGTGCAGAGCAAATAGATATCGTTTTAATGGTAAAGCTTAGAAACCTTGCGATGTTATTCTTGATAGAAACCATGCGGTGGGATACTTGATAGGAATTATGGGACGTTATACTTGTTTCATCGTGCCCGAAGTTTATCTTGTTACCTTAGTTTATCTCGTTATCATAGTTTATCTTGTTATCTTAGTTTATCTTGCCTACCTTGTCATCATGCTTATGTTTACTTTCAGTTTATTCATGCCATGTTATCTTTACTCATTTTTATGCTGAAAGTCACTAGGACTTACTCAGTCTTTATGACTGACCCGTTTTGTTTCGCCTCTTTTTCTTCCGTTCCCCCCCCCCAGGTTCACAGGGTGGGAATACAGCTTAGTTCGGATCTTACCAAGCTCCAAGGCTCTTTCATGTATGGTTTGGATTTCTCTTGGCTATGGCTTTCTTTGCTTTATTGGGGAATACTACAGTTTGTTTTTATGCTTCTTTGTTTTTGAGCAAGACAAATATTTTAACCATGAAATTGGGTATTACAAGTTGATGGGCTTTTCTTGTAAACATTTATATTTAATAAATGGTTTGAAGCACTTCCACTTTATTTTCTGTTGTTTTATATATGTCTGTCTTGTAATATTTCTGTTCCAGTACCCATAATACTCCACTGAAGTTAAGGCATTCCCTTTGTGAGTGACCTTAACAGATGTGGGGTGTTACAATATTCACATTCAAAAAAGAATGTCCACAATTCATACACTAAGCTGAATTATAAAGAAAACTATTCAATTAGTGCTAACATTATCCCGTACACAAACACATAACATCTACAACAGTACTAAAACCACAATGTTATAATTACACCAAAATAAATCTTAACATACCCAACCACCAACTTTGAAAGAGTTTTGTCTCAAGAAAATCAACATGGCCTTAAGAGTCACTTTTAGCTTTGGGTTTTGGGTACCCTTTCAATAGATTGATAAAGAGAAGCATAATTCTTCTGAAACTTTGAACAGTTGAGCAGGAAGCTTCCTAAAAATATACCAAACCGAGATTAGAAAAGGGGCAAAATAGAAAATTAAGAAGAAACCTCATATTAATTACAACTATTTGAGAAACTGCATTGTAAATAAACAAAGATAGGATAATAGATTAAATGTTAGGAGGAAGTTTCCTTTAAAAGGTCATAAAACCCAGAACCACAAGGTTTATTTTATCACAAAAGCAGGTTACAATTTATGTAACCTATTGAGGCGGCTTTCAAGAATGCTTTTTATCCATTACCACGACTCCTGTATTCTTTATCTCATCTTTTTCTTGCAATGCTTTCTCAATAATCTTGGATTTTCCAATCAACTCATCCACTTACCTAATAGATTCCTACATTTTTTCCTTAAACTCTTCAAACTCCTTTGTTTCCTCGACGGCAGCAACCGTCTCTTCTATCTTGAACATCTATGTTGAAGAGAAGCAAACTCTGCCATTGTTTAAAAAAGAGAGCATGATAAATGGAACAAGAACATGCATAAAAAAATTGGCCATTTATAGAGTTCACTTTACCTTAGTAGTCTCTCGAAGGCTACGCTTGCTCAATCAATTGATGCACAACAAACGTAGAAATTGGAATCTTAGCCCATCCAACGATAAGTATAGATAAAAACTCTTCCTAGAAGTAGCCCTTTTATCATTCACATACCATTTAATTTTTTCAAAGAGCACAGCCGTGACCTTTTCTGTAGAACCTCCAACATAGGAAGATTTGAGAACCTTTTGATTCTTTGAAACGGTAACTACTTTATTAATAAAGGATGGTAACTCAGATGTAACACCCCACACCCGCTAAGGTCACTCACTATGGGAATGCCTTAACTTCGATGGAGTATTTTAAGTGAATATAGAACAGAAAAATTACAACAAGACAGATATAAGTAATGCTTGAAATTTAAAACATCATTTCATTGCAGCAGAAGGTAAACATGTTTGGTTACATATCAAAAACCAACAAGAGTCAAGTACAAAATATCCATCTCGTTAAAACATAAGTACATAATCCCACTACATAACTAATAGCCATAATAGAAAAGATAAGCTGAGCTTTACATCACGGTCCAAGCTCCAAAAGATAGATAAAGCAATCTGATCAAAGCCCACTAGTGCTAGGCCCACACTGAGAACCTGAGGGTTGAGAAAAAGATAAAAACAACGGGGTCAGACATAAGTCTGAGTGAGCCCTATAACTTTAACAATACAATCATTAAAGTAATTAGGGTATGATATAAACTTGGCACGGTAACGACTGGGGATAAATGACTACACTAAGCAGCCAACTAGACATAGGATAAACTAAGATATCGGTAAAGACGCATCTACCCACCCAAGGGTAATTACTACACTGCACCACACCAGTCATTCCTACTCAAAGGTTGATCCCACCCATGGACTTAGAAAATATAACTAGTAGTTTCGTGTACCCCTAGCTGACCACATAGGTGTCGTCTGTCCCTATCTCCACTAGGTGTACCCACTACTCCCCAAGCGATCGGCTCCCTAACGTAGATACCCGTGCTGGCCCCACAGTGGGGTGTATCACTCCCCAAAGTGGCAACCCGATACAACCAATGGTGCATGGCTTATACCTACACGATGCAACAACGTTTTACCTACCAGCCCGGGCCCACACACGCATATGAAACCCGTTGGACTTGCTTTGCCACCGCTAACCCGTTTTTGGCCTCTTATAGTCAAGCCCAGTACGCGTGTCCCGTTCTCGACATGGGTCGAGCCCACAAAGATACATATGGGTTACTGGTTGAAATGGGCCCCCACAAGCTACCCACCTAAGCTTGTCCCTTTTCTAGTGCATCCCACTTAACCCTTTAATCATGTTTAATTACATGTTTCCACTTGGTTAAGTATTCTAATCGTATTTTCTATTGCCACCCAAGGCAACCCACTAGATTTCCACATGCCACCCAAGGCAGTTGATTTCTACATGCCACCCAAGGCACCCACTTAACCCCTCATGCCCCACTACATGCTTATATGGTTAAGTGTTTCTTAATTGATTAAGACCGTAACTTTTGCAAAGACCTCTCACATTAGACTATCTTTTATGGCAGCTGGATTTGCCGGTCGGATCCGGGCAGCCTTACGCCATAATCGAGTCTAACCTCGTGTCTTTACACTTGTCACGTATTTAGTTTATACCTAAGACCTCTCACATTGGGCCAATCATTTGTAGCCGCTGGATTTGCCGGTCGGGTCCGGGCAGTCTTATGCTACAAAAGGGTCCAACCTCGTGTCTTAGTCGATTAATTACACCTAATTAATCACCCCCATATTTTGAATTAATTTTCCATAATTAATTCCAATTTAATGATGTACATAATTGACTCAATTATGTACATCCACTCATGGTATGCCACATCATACCAATTTTACCACAATCTTGTTAACATGAATATTAACCCCATCGTTCCCCACGTGATACGCTAACATGACATACTTAAAAGGGAGGATTCATCACAAATACAATAGGTTCTACTTAGCATAACATTAGCATCATCATGGGTTTTAAAGGTGTCAACTTGCATATATGACCATAACATCAAACCCAACTAGCATAAATAACCAACCCAAACTTGCATGAATCACATAAGTCATAAAGAGGGTAACTTGCATAAGTTACTTTTGTCATACAAAGGGGTAAACTTGCATATGTATGTATGACATACAAAGGGGTAAACTTGCACATGTTACTTGCATATAATCAAACACCAAACTTGCATAACATGTCATATATGAACTTGCATATAATCAAACACCAAACTTGCATAACATGTCATATATGAACTTGCATATAATCAAACACCAAACTTGCATAACATGTCATATATGAACTTGCATATAATCAAACACCAAACTTGCATATCATGGTGTCATAATGGATCAGTGTTTATCATAGTGATTTGCATAACTAGCATCATGAACATATAGCATAAATTACACCCAACTTGCATAACTAGCTTCATGGGCACATAGCATCAAACTTGCATAACTTGCATCATGAACACATAGCATACAACTTGCATAACTAGCATCATGAACATATAGCATAAAACTTGCATAACTAGCATCATGAACACATAGCATATGATAACATAACTTGCATTGATCCACATACATAACCATAACCTCATTATATCCTATCATAATTAGTTTAGCAATTGCTTGCTAAAGGCATAGAAACTCATAACTTGTTGATTAGCACTCCTATGAAGAAGATTAAGTTGCTAGAGTTGATTAGAAGTTGATTTGAGAAGCTATCTTCCTCTTTAATTTGTTGGTGGCTCCTTCTAGTTGCATTTTGACGGCATAACGATGTTGTCTCCAATTTTAGTATGAATTAGGGTAGTCTTAGGGTGTATTTATAGATTAGTTAAGTGTTTTAGGCCATTAGATTAACCCTAAATCAGATTAGAGCCGTCAGATCTCGTCACTAGCCACCAAAACACAGCCCAAATCCCAAATTAGTGCACCCAGGTCACCTGGGCTCGACCAGGGAGGTCGACCCCCAGTTCGACAATAGGGTCGACACCCATGTCGACCTGGTGGGCAGGTCGACCCCCAGGTCGACCCCTAGTGTAACAACCCGTATTTTCAATAACCTGTTATAACGTAAATCGAGGCAGAATTTAATTCTAAAATCTGAATCAAGGGAAACGGGCTATGCCATTGCGTTCGTCTCGGAAAAATACGCGAAATAGAGTCCGAGTTTTCGAAAATCGGAGTCCGTATGACCCGATTAAGGCCCAACGAAGTTTTCTGAAAATTTCAAAGTAAAAACAGATTTCAAATTCAAGTTTGAAATTGAAAATTAGGGTAATATTGGGCCAGGCGGGAAAATTCCCGCCAGAACACCCAAGTCGACAGCCCTGTCGACTTGGGAGTCGACTTGGTTAGACCAAGTCGACAGCCCTGTCGACTGGGCTGTCGACTTGGCTCAACCGGGCTGTTTAGCCTGGTGCACCATTTAGAGATTGTGTTGAGCTTGGGGGCCAGATTCGGTTTTGAGGGCTGAGATTGGAACTAGGGTTTAATCCTATGGCCTAAAACACTTGCCTAATCTATAAATAAGACCCTAACCTACCCTAAATCATCATTATTCATTCTAGCAACTAAACTATAGCAAAATCAATCCTCTCATGGCCTCCACTCTCTTCATAAAATTTCTAAATAAATTTTTATGAGATTTTCCATGCATACAAGTGTTTTTAAACTTGTATGATCATCATTAGCTTGCATTCAAGTCAAGTTTCTATATTTGCATCATAAAGAAAGAGTTTTGATCATTTTGGCTCAAGGGTTTTGCTTGCATTTTGGGTTTAAGGGTTTTCTTATATTTGCTATACTCATTTGAGTCCTCAAAAGCATTGTAAGCCCTATTCTACTTTCATACTTAAACTCTAAAGTTAAATGTATGATATGCAAGTTTAGATGCAAGTTTACTATGCTATGATATGCAAGTTTATCATGTTGTAATATGCAAGTTTATATGCAAGTATGTCATGTTATGATATGCAAGTTTATATGCAAGTTTGATATGTTATGATATGCAAGTCCATCATGTTATGTTATGCAAGTTTGATATGTTATTATATGCAAGTATGTTATGCAAGTTTGGGTTGAACATTTTGTTCATGCTATCATGTTATGCAAGCTTATCTTGGGTTTATGAACATAAAGCTTCAAGCTTTATGCCAAAGGTTGCATTTTGGCAACATGTAAGTTATCATATTTCTTATGATAACTTGCATGTGAGGCTAAATGCGAACTTGTGGCCATTTCTACATGTCATTTAGCACCATGTATCACCAATATGATAAGTTTGGTTTTATGCATGCTTTTGAGGCCTAATGCAAGTATATGAACATATGTACATTTCATATGCCACCATGTTAAACTTGTGGCTTTAACACCTTTATGTCATGATTATGCCAAGTTCCCTCTTTCTATCCTTTATGCGCTATTGCGATATGTAAGCGATGGGATTGCGTTTGGGGTTGGGTAAACTTGAAAGACATAAAAACATAAGCTTGGGAATTTACCTATTAAGTTAGGTCTACCCATTGGGAATTTACCTATTAAGTTAGGTCTACCCAATTGCTTGAAAACTTGTAAAGTGTTTTGGAAACATGATGGACATGACACATAGAAAAGTTAAGTGTGACCAACTCGAGGTTGGGTTGAGTTTGTAGCGTAAACCTACCCAGAACCGACCGGCTTAACTAGTTGCTACAAACAATAGGACCCAATGTGAGAAGTTGGCCATGTTGTACCTTGAACCCGAGGTTAGACCAAGTTGTGGTGTAAAGCTACCCGGACCCGCCCGGCTTAACTAGTAACCACAACAAAGTCTAATGTGAGAGGTTAAGGCGCATTAATTAATTAATGCCTCATGATTAGGGTTAAGTCATGGTCCATTTAATACTTAACCAATTTAGGCTTGGTAGATTAATCGGGGTTAAGTCGTGAACTCATCGTTACACTTAACCAAGTTAATCCATGATTAGTAAAGGGGTTAAACCGTACTTAACCCACTAGAAAAATCCTAGCAATGGGGGTCCACTCCAGCAGTAATCCCTAGTTTGTATCATCATGACCCTAGGGACTAGGCTAGGGTGGGGGCACGATTACTGGGCTGGAGGTAAGCGACCAATAAACGACGGCAGGGTGGTACGCCGGTCTAGTTCCGGGCGGACTCTGGTCGTGCACATAGTCCGTAGCCGGAGAAAACATGCACAGGTACCAGTAGATCGAGACTGTGCACTCATGTTTATGGTGTCCAGGGGTTGACACCCTAGGGCTTGATACACCCGAAGGGTGGACCCGGCACAGTTCGACTACAATCATGTTCGGGCCGTATTGACACCAACACGTGACGAGTTAGGCTTAGGGAGCCGATCGACTAGACCGTTTGGTTGGACCTCGTATTAGGGTCATTTCATGTTATTGGGCCAAAGCTTGGGCCAAGGGATCAATACTTGTTTATTCAAGTCATGTTAGTTTGCTAGTACACCTGTGGTGCAAAACCTTAATCCTGATTATGCGATGACACCTTTATCTATCTTGTTAGTTAATCATCATGCTAGTATGTTGTTATCCTTATGTTCCTCCCTGCTGCTCATGCCAGTTAACTTTATCAATTTACATTGATTGTAGTAGGGCTTACTCAGTCTTTTTGACTGACCTGTTTTCTTTCGCCTCTTTTCTTCCGTTCCCCCCCCCAAGGTTCTCAGGGAGGGAATATTGGAGCTTAGCTGGATTTCTGATCGCTTGCTTGTGGGATTAGCTCATGTACAGTCTTAACATGAAGCTAGCTATGGTTATTATTTATTTTGGGGATAACACTTATGTATTTCAGTTTTCAGATGATGTTGTTTTATCTAGACTTGTTTATTTGGAAAGTTGATATTGTGTTGTACCAGACTTGTTTTTGAAATGGTTTAAAATCTTCCGCTGTTTTATCTATGTTATTTACTCTATTTACATATATACATATGTTCTTGTTCTGCCTTAATATATCATTACGCATGTTTACCTGATTCAAACGCCCCTCCAAAGTCGGAGTGCTTGCAAGAGTCACCCTGGCAGAGGTGGGGTGTTACAATTGGTATCAGAGCATATGGTTTACGAGAAGGAACAAAAAGGTTTTTTTAAAAAAAACTTTTGGAAAACTATTTTCAAAACCAAGTATAAAGTATTTTCCAAAGAAAAGTCTAGTTTATTTTAAAGGCTATTCCCCAAAAAGCCATTAGCAAAATCCCTTCGTTTTTCTCCATTCTGAATCTGTCTTTTTCTTTTTCAGTATGGCCGATAACTTTGCTATTCCGGAGGGAGTACACGTACCTGTTTGGTATAGGAGACTTTTGGAGGCTAGGGCGACCGAAGCCGGCCCCGTAGATGTTCCTCCTCCTCCTCCTCCAGTGGCTAATGTTCCTCCTCCTGTAGTTAATGTTCCTCCTCCTCCTGTCGCTGAGGTCCCTCTTCCTTCTCCCCCTCAGCATCCTCAGGCTGACTTCGCAAAGACTTGCAAAGATTTCAAAGCAATGGGTGGCAAGAATTTTCAAAGCACTGAGACTTTTGTAGAGGCCAGAAATTGGTTGAAAGAGACCGAGGATTTATTTGCTATCTTTGGGTTAGACGATCAGAGGAAGATCTTGTTGGCGGTTTGGCTTATGAAGGATGAAGCCGCTTATTGGTGGGAAGTCACCAATGGTACTAGGCCTGTTGAGACTTGGGCCGATTTCAGGGCAAGGTTCATGCTTAAGTTTCTATCTTCTGCTGAGGAGAATCTGCAAATGGAAAGGTTCATAACTTTGAAACAAGGAGATATGTCTGTCAAAGAATATGTGAACAAGTTCAATCAGTTAGCTCGTTTTGGCTTGGATATGGTGAATACTCCTCAGAAGAAGGCTCTTCGTTTTGCTAGAGGATTGAATGAGCCGTTGCAGGGATTGGCTATGTCACATATTCCCCATGGGGCCACGTTTGAGAGTTTGGTTGATATGGCGTTACTTCAGGGAGATGTCAAGAAAAATGATACTCAAGCCAAGAAGACTGATTCCCTGGGGAAAGGAAATCAGGGTAATCCAAGTGGTCAGGGCAGTCAAGGCAATCAGAACAAGAACAAGAGTCAAGGCAACAAGGGGAACAACAACAAGGGCAAGAACAACAAGGGGAAGTGCCATTATTGCGGTTCAGTTGGGCATCTTGTTAAGGATTGTAAGAAGAGGAAAAGGAAGAATGGTGAATGCTTTTTCTGCGGTGAGACTGGACATTTCAGTAAGGATTGCCCAAAGAAGCGAGGGCAAGGCCAGGGTCAGATTCAGCGTGCTGGACCTTCAGGAGGGCAAGTTCATGCTCTCAATACCGCTCCAGTTCCCGATCGAGGTAGTATTTCTGTTGAGAGCCTTGTATATATTTCTGATTTTCCAGTTCGTACCTTGTTTGATTCTGGTGCATCGCATAGCTTTATCTCATCTGATCTTGTTGATAGTTTGCACCTTAGTACTAGCTTGGTAGATGATCCCGTCTGTGTCTCAAATCCTATTGGGGGTTCTGCCCATTTGTCTATGATATGTGGGGATTTGAGGATATCTATACTGAGTGTAGAGTTCTTGTGCAGTGCTTATGTTCTTGGTTTCAGGGGATACGGATTGATATTGGGCATGGATTGGTTGTCCAGATATGGAGCCATCCTTGATTGTGAGCATAGGGTTGTGAGGCTCGTGACTCGCCTCGGGAACACCCTAGAAATTTCTTGTAATCCGAGAGGTCCCGTCATGTTGTGCTATCTTGAATCACTCGACTCGTCAATGGAATCTCTTCAGTCTGTGAGAGTGGTTCGAGAGTATCCGGATGTTTTCGATGAAGTTAGGGGGTTGCACCCTAAGCGAGAGATTGATTTCCGCATTTATCTGGTGGATAATGCAAAGCCGGTTTCTTTGCCCGTTCGGCACATGGCTCCACGTGAAAGGCGGGAGCTAAGTAAGCAAGTAAAGGAGTTGCTTGAGAAGAACTTCATTAGACGAAGTATATCTGAATGGGGAGCGCCTGTGGTATTGGCTACCAAGGCAGATGGTTCTCTCCGACTTTGTGTTGACTATCGAGAATTGAATAAGCTGACTAAGAAGAACAGACACCCATTACCGAGGATTGATGATCTCTTTGACCAGCTTGTCGGTGCTTCTGTTTTCTCTCAGCTTGATCTTGCTACTGGATTCCATCAGCTCAGGGTAGCTAAGGATAGTATAGACAAGACTGCGTTCAGAACTCCAGATGGATTCTTCGAATGGCTTGTCATGCCGTTCGGCTTGACTAATGCACCCGCATATTTCGTGGACTTGAGGAGTACGGTGTTCAGGGAGTTCTTGAACAAGTTTGTCGTGGTCTTCGTAGATGATATTCTGATCTTCTCTAAGGATGAGGAAGAGCACGCAAGGTATCTCGTGGAGGTGATGGATACGCTTAGAGCGCATCAGTTGAAGGCCAAGTTCTCCAAGTGTCACTTTTGGAGAAGGGAAGTTAGATTCCTTGGGCATATAGTGTCTAAGCAAGGCTTAGCGGTGGATCCCGCTAAGGTAGTTGCAGTTCAGGATTGGAAGACTCCAAGGAATGCAACCGAAGTGAGAAGTTTTCTAGGTCTTGCGGGTTTTTACCGGAAGTTCATCAAGGACTTCGCGAAGATATCCGCTCCTCTTACTAAATTGACGAAGAAGAATTTAGTTTTTGCTTGGAGCATAAAATGCGAGCTTGCTTTTCAGAAGCTCAAGAGAGCTCTCACATCAGCACCTGTTCTAACTTTGCCCGATGGAGGGAAGTTATTTACAGTATACACCAATGCATGTGGCACGGGGTTAGGAGCTGTTCTGATGCAAGAAGGAAGAGTGATATGCTTTGGCGGTAGACAACTCAAAGTGCATGAGAAGAATTATCCCACTCATGACTTAGAGTTGGCAGCAATAGTATATGCACTCAAGGCTTGGCGCCATTATCTTCTGGGAGAAAGATTTGAGCTTTATACCGATCACAAGTCATTGAAGTATCTCTTTTCTCAGAAGGATCTGAATCTGAGGCAACAAAGATGGATGGAATTCTTGGCGTCCTACGATTTTGAGATAGCTTATACCCCTGGCAAGGGGAATGTGGTAGCTGATGCATTGAGTAGAAGAAGCTTGACCCTAAGTCCTCTATTCGTTGAGATGAAGAATTTAGAGTATGTGGCAACCTTTGATTTCTCTTTGGCGATTGAGTCGGTGACCGGTTCTTTAGCATCTCTGGAACTCAGACCTACCCTTCTTGATCAAGTTGGGACTTCGCAGAGAGAAGACCCTCAGATAGTTGAGATTATGGACAAGCTGATTCGAGAAGAGGCGTCTAGTCATCTCGCTCGATATTCTATTGATGACAAGGGTTGGCTAAGGAGAGACGGAAGGTTATGTGTTCCAATGGTAGAAGATTTAGTAAGAAAAGTTCTGGAGGAAGCGCATCGCTCTAAGTTGACTATACATCCAGGCGGAGATAAGATGTATAAAGATATGAAGCGTATTTTCTTTTGGCCTGGGATGAAGAAGGATGTGGCAGAGTTTGTCTCTAGATGTATCATTTTCCAGCAAGTTAAGGCCGAGTCGAAGAAGCCCGGTGGGCTATTGCATCCTCTAGACGTTCCACTATGGAAGTGGGAGAGTATTTCCATGGATTTTATCGATGGGCTACCAAGGTCAAGGAAAGGGAATACGAGCATTTGGGTTATTGTGGATAGACTTACGAAGAGTGCTCATTTCATCCCGGTGAAGAGCAAAAGGACCGCATCTTGGCTAGCGTCTGTATATCTTCGTGAGATTGTGAGATTTCATGGAGTCCCTTCTAGTATAGTCAGTGACCGTGACCCAATCTTTACAAGTCAGTTCTGGAATAGCTTGCAAGAAGCCATGGGCACGAGGTTGAATCTAAGTACTGCTTATCACCCACAGACGGACGGTCAAACTGAAAGGGTGAATAGGGTACTCGAGGATCTATTGAGGCTTTGTATTCTGGATTTTGGTGGTACTTGGGAAGACCATCTTCCTCTTGTTGAGTTTGCATATAATAACAGTTATTAGGCAAGCATAGGGATGGCACCATTCGAAGCTTTATATAGGAGGCCGTGCAAGTCGCCTACATGTTGGTGGGAGACTACAAATGAGCTTATACTTGGGCCTGATATGATCAGAGATACATCCGAGAAGATCGAGTTGATTCGGAGACGGATGAAAGCGGCCCAAGACCGACAGAAATCCTATGCTGATAAGTGAAGAACTGATTTGGAGTTTGATGTTGGGGATATGGTTTTCGTGAAGGTTTCTCCTTTGCGGAATGTGGTCCGATTTGGAGCCGTTGGGAAGTTAGCACCGAGGTTTGTTGGACCATTCCCTATTATAGAGAGGATCGGACAGATGGCTTATAGAGTGAAGTTGCCCGAGAAGCTTGCCGGAGTACACGATGTTTTTCATGTCTCGCATCTCCGGAAGTGTTTACATGAATCAGCAGAGGTTGTTGAGCCAAGTGTTCTGAAAGATGTGGAAGTTGAGAAAGAGGCTACCTTGAGGAGAGCTCCGATTCGTATCTTGGGGACAGAGACCAAGAAGCTAAGGAATCGAGAGGTCAAGTTAGTGAAGGTTCAATGGGGTGAAGCCGAAGAAGACGCAACTTGGGAAACCGAGGAGAAGATGTGTGGGCTTTATCCATTCCTTTTTGAGGGTACACTCTCAATCTCTTTTCTTTGTTAGCATATCTTTCTCTTTGCTATCCATGTTTATCTATTTTATCGTGTTAATCTTGTCATGAGAACCTTAGGTAGAAACCCTTTGGATGAAACATGTGTTTGAAACATGTTATGCTTGATGGTTGCAAGTGGTTGCAAGTGTTTGCAAGTGGTTACTCGTGGATGCATTATACACGATTAAGCACTAGATCGGCTCACACACTCCTCATATTGCATATGCATGAGTGTTTATGCTTATTCATGGATGAAAATTTTTGTGTTATCACATGGATGTTGCATATGGATGTATGTTATGTGCACACATATAGATGTTATACATTATGTTAGGAATTGCATACATATGGATTCATTTCACTAACATAATTTGCATTGATGATATTTGCATTAGATAAGTACATATACACACACCTTTGCATATGTTCATACAACATTTAGAATCTAGTAAGGACAATGATTGCTCGTGGATGATGTTTTGAGTAGATGGATGTTGGATGGTAGGATATGTTCTTCCTAACTTAGAGATTTCGGGGACGAAATCCTTTAAGGAGGGGAGAATGTAACAACCCGTGTTTTCAATAACCTGTTATAACGTAAATCGAGGCAGAATTTAATTCTAAAATCTGAATCAAGGGAAACGTGCTATGCCATTGCGTTCGTCTCGGAAAAATACGCGAAATAGAGTCCGAGTTTTCGAAAATCGGAGTCCGTATGACCCGATTAAGGCCCAACTAAGTTTTCTGAAAAATTTCAAAGTAAAAACAGATTTCAAATTCAAGTTTGAAATTGAAAATTAGGGTAATATTGGGCCAGGCGGGAAAATTCCCGCCAGAACACCCAAGTCGACAGCCCTGTCGACTTGGGAGTCGACTTGGTTAGACCAAGTCGACAGCCCAGTCGACTGGGCTGTCGACTTGGCTCAGCCGGGCTGTTTAGCCTGGTGCACCATTTAGAGATTGTGTTGAGCTTGGGGGCCAGATTCGGTTTTGAGGGCTGAGATTGGAACTAGGGTTTAATCCTATGGCCTAAAACACTTGCCTAATCTATAAATAAGACCCTAACCTACCCTAAATCATCATTATTCATTCTAGCAACTAAACTATGGCAAAATCAATCCTCTCATGGCCTCCACTCTCTTCATAAAATTTCTAAATAAATTTTTTTGAGATTTTCCATGCATACAAGTGTTTTTAAACTTGTATGATCATCATTAGCTTGCATTCAAGTCAAGTTTCTATATTTGCATCATAAAGAAAGAGTTTTGATCATTTTGGCTCAAGGGTTTTGCTTGCATTTTGGGTTTAAGGGCTTTCTTATATTTGCTATACTCATTTGAGTCCTCATAAGCATTGTAAGCCCTATTCTACTTTCATACTTAAACTCTAAAGTTAAATGTATGATATGCAAGTTTAGATGCAAGTTTACTATGCTATGATATGCAAGTTTATCATGTTGTAATATGCAAGTATAAATGCAAGTATGTCATGTTATGATATGCAAGTTTGATATGTTATGATATGCAAGTCCATCATGTTATGTTATGCAAGTTTGATATGTTATGATATGCAAGTATGTTATGCAAGTTTGGGTTGAACATTTTGTTCATGCTATCATGTTATGCAAGCTTATCTTGGGTTTATGAACATAAAGCTTCAAGCTTTATGCCAAAGGTTGCATTTTGGCAACATGTAAGTTATCATATTTCTTATGATAACTTGCATGTGAGGCTAAATGCGAACTTGTGGCCATTTCTACATGTCATTTAGCACCATGTATCACCAATATGATAAGTTTGGTTTTATGCATGCTTTTGAGGCCTAATGCAAGTATATGAACATATGTACATTTCATATGCCACCATGTTAAACTTGTGGCTTTAACACCTTTATGTCATGATTATGCCAAGTTCCCTCTTTCTATCCTTTATGCGCTATTGCGATATGTAAGCGATGGGATTGCGTTTGGGGTTGGGTAAACTTGAAAGACATAAAAACATAAGCTTGGGAATTTACCTATTAAGTTAGGTCTACCCATTGGGAATTTACCTATTAAGTTAGGTCTACCCAATTGCTTGAAAACTTGTAAAGTGTTTTGGAAACATGATGGACATGACACATAGAAAAGATAAGTGTGACCAACTCGAGGTTGGGTTGAGTTTGTAGCGTAAACCTACCCGGAACCGACCGGCTTAACTAGTTGCTACAAACAATAGGACCCAATGTGAGAAGTTGGCCATGTTGTACCTTGAACCCGAGGTTAGACCAAGTTGTGGTGTAAAGCTACCCGGACCCGCCCGGCTTAACTAGTAACCACAACAAAGTCTAATGTGAGAGGTTAAGGCGCATTAATTAATTAATGCCTCATGATTAGGGTTAAGTCATGGTCCATTTAATACTTAACCAATTTGGGCTTGGTAGATTAATCGGGGTTAAGTCGTGAACTCATCGTTACACTTAACCAAGTTAATCCATGATTAGTAAAGGGGTTAAACCGTACTTAACCCACTAGAAAAATCCTAGCAATGGGGGTCCACTCCAGCAGTAATCCCTAGTTTGTATCATCATGACCCTAGGGACTAGGCTAGGGTGGGGCACGATTACTGGGCTGGAGGTAAGCGACCAATAAACGACGGCAGGGTGGTACGCCGGTGTAGTTCCGGGCGGACTCTGGTCGTGCACATAGTCCGTAGCCAGAGAAAACATGCACGGGTACCAGTAGATCGAGACTGTGCACTCATGTTTATGGTGTCCAGGGGTTGATACCCTAGGGCTTGATACACCCGAAGGGTGGACCTGGCACAGTTCGACTACAATCATGTTTGGGCCGTATTGACACCAACACGTGACGAGTTAGGCTTAGGGAGCCGATCGACTAGACCGTTTGGTTGGACCTCGTATTAGGGTCATTTCATGTTATTGGGCCAAAGCTTGGGCCAAGGGATCAATACTTGTTTATTCAAGTCATGTTAGTTTGCTAGTACACCTGTGGTGCAAAACCTTAATCCTGATTATGTGATGACACCTTTATCTATCTTGTTAGTTAATCATCATGCTAGTATGTTGTTATCCTTATGTTCCTCCCTGCTGCTCATGCCAGTTAACTTTATCAGTTTACATTGATTGTAGTAGGGCTTACTCAGTCTTTTTGACTGACCTGTTTTCTTTTGCCTCTTTTCTTCCATTCCCCCCCCCCCAGGTTCTCAGGGAAGGAATATTGGAGCTTAGCTGGATTTCCGATCGCTTGCTTGTGGGATTAGCTCATGTACAGTCTTAACATGAAGCTAGCTATGGTTATTATTTATTTTGGGGATAGCACTTATGTATTTCAGTTTTCAGATGATGTTGTTTTATCTAGACTTGTTTACTTGGAAAGTTGATATTGTGTTGTACCAGACTTGTTTTTGAAATGGTTTAAAATCTTCCGCTGTTTTATCTATGTTATTTACTCTGTTTACATATATACATATGTTCTTGTTCTGCCTTGATATATCATTACGCATGTTTACCTTATTCAAACGCCCCTCCAAAGTCAGAGTGCTTGCAAGAGTCACCCTGGCGGAGGTGGGGTGTTACACCCAGGTCGACCTGGTCTGGGCGGGAATTTTCCCGCCTAGCCCATATTCTGCATTTTTGAAATCTTTTTCGTTTTGTGATTTTTCGTGAAACTTCTAAAGGCCATATCTCAGTCATACGGACTCCGATTCACGAAATTTCGGACTCTATTTCGCGTATTTTTCCGAGATGAACGCAACCGCGAAACCCGTTTCCCTTAATTCTCAAGTCTGAGATTAATTATTCATTAATTTATGAACATCACTGTTGTTTAGAAATACGGGGTGTTACATTCTCCCCTACTTAAAGGATTTCGTCCCCGAAATCTCTAAGTCAAGAAGAACGTATCATACCAACCAAACAACCATCTACTAAACCATCAAACACTGGCATCCATTGTCCTTAAAGTTTCTAATGCTGTGTGAACATATGCAAGAAGTGTGTGTATATGTTCCCTATCTAATGCAAAATCAGGCGGTCTACTGATTCAGTTGACCTCCTTAATGCAAACCATGATAGTGCCATGCATCCAATATGTATGCGAAAGAACCCTATCGACACATACTATTTCTACATGTGTGCACAACCATACACCAAAATGCATCATCCATATGATAACGCAACCATTATACATCCATTAATATAGCTACCTACACACAATTATATGCAATATGCAATATGAAGTGACTGAGCCGATCTAGTGTCTAAAGTGTGTGTATATGCATCCACGAGCAACCACTAGCAAACACTTGCATCCACACGCATCCATCAATCATAACATGTCTCAAACACATGTTTCAACCATAGGTTTACCCTATCTAAAGGTCAAAGGTACTAACGAGAGGACATACTAAAGATAAGATAAGTACTAGACAAACGATAAAGGAGAAGTTAAAAGACATACCCTCAAAAAGAAATGGGTACAGTGAACGCATCTTCGCTTCTGTCTCCCAAGTAGCGTTGCTTTCATCATCTCCCCATTGCACTTTGACTAGTTGAACCTCTCTGTTTCTCAACTTCCTAATCTCTGACCCAAGGATGCGAGTAGGAGCTCGTCGAATCGTCGCATCACGCTCCACCTCCACTTCTCTAAGCAAGCTCGGCTCTACCACCTCTGCTGTCTCATGTAGGCACTTCCTCAAATGTGACACATGGAATACGTCATGTACACCACTAAGTCTCTCGGGCAACTTTACTCTATATGCCATCTATCCAATCCTTTCCTTAATAGGAAACGGTCCTACAAACCTTGGTGCTAACTTCCCAACGGACCCAAAGCGAACAACATTCCGTAATGGAGATACTTTGACAAAGACCATGTTCCCAACATTAAACTCAAGATCCGTTCTCCTCTTATCCGCGTAGGATTTCTGTCTATCTTGCACCGCTTTCATCCTTCTTCTAATCAAATCAATCTTTTCCGAAGTCTCTCTAACCATATCAGGCCCAAGCAAGATCTTATCCGTAGATTCCCACCAACATGTAGGTGATCGACAAGCCCTTCCATAAAGAGCTTCGAAAGGAGCCATACCAATATTAGACTGAAAGCTGTTGTTATACGCGAACTCCACCAATGGAAGATGCTCTTCCCATGTACCTCCAAAATCTAAGATACATAGTCTCAAAAGGTCTTCTAGAACACGATTCACCCTCTCGGTTTGACCGTCTGTCTGAGGATGATATGCGGTGCTCAAACACAACTGAGTCCCTACCGCCTCCTGCAAACTCTTCCAAAACTCGCTAGTGAAGATAGGATCTCGATCGCTCACTATGCTAGAAGGTACATCATGCAATCGAACTATCTCTCGAAGGTAAACTAAAGCTAGCCATGGAGCAATCCTCTTACTCTTCACGGGTATAAAAAGGGCGCTCTTAGTAAGTTTGTCTACCACAACCCAAATTCCCGTATTACCCTTCCTCGATCTCGGTAACCCATCAATAAAATCCATCGAGACGCTATCCCACTTCCATTGCGGAACTTTCAATGGGTGAAGCAACCCACCGGGTTTCTTTTGCTCCGCTTTCACTTGTTGGCACACCAAGCATCTAGCGACATACTCGGCCACATCTTTCTTCATACCGGCCCAAAAGAAAACTCGCTTCATGTCTTGGTACATCTTGTCCCCACCGGGATGAATGGTCATCTTTGAACGATGTGCATCGTCAAGAACAGCCTTCTTCAAACCCTCGTCTTGCGGTACACAAAGTCTACCGTCTCTACGCAACCACCCCCTATCATCTTGGGTGTACCTACTCAAATGGCTGGACGACTCCCCTCTTATGAGCTTCTCTACCAACTCAACCAACTGTGGGTCGTCCTGCTGTGCCTCGCCAATCCGTCCCAAAAGAGTAGGTCTGACCTCTAAGGATGCTAGCAAACCGGGTACAAAGTCAACGGAAGGTCTAAAATCAAACATCGAGATAAATTCAAAGCTTTGTCGTTCCACGAACAATAGATTCAAGGACAACCTTTTTCTGCTTAAGGCGTCCGCCACCACGTTACCCTTGCCAGGGGTATACGCTATCTCGAAATCATAGGATGCTAAGAACTCCATCCATCTTTGCTGTCTTAGGTTCAAATCCTTTTGAGAAAACAAGTACTTCAATGATTTGTGATCAGTGAACAATTCGAACCTCTCGCCAAGAAGATAATGGCGCCAAGACTTAAGCGCAAAAACAATAGCGGCCAACTCTAGATCATGGGTAGGGTAATTTTTCTCATGCTTTCTCAACTGCCTTCCCCCGTAGGCTATTACCCTTCCCTCTTGCATTAAGACTGCGCCTAGTCCTGTCCCACAAGCATCGGTATAAACAACAAATGGCTTACTCCCATCTGGCAACACTAAGACTGGAGTTGTGGTTAAAGCTCTCTTTAACCGTTGGAATGCATCATCACAATCTACGTCCCATGTGAAGACTAGATTCTTCTTCGTCAAGCGAGTTAATGGGGCTGATACCTTCGCGAAGTCCTTGATAAACTTCCTATAGTAGCCAACCAACCCCAAGAAACTCCTCACCTCGGTAGCATTCTTCGGAAACTTCCAATCTTGGATGGACACTACCTTCGCGGGATCCACAGCTATCCCTTCCTTAGAGACCACGTGCCCTTAGAACCGCACTACCTTCCTCCAAAAGTGACATTTAGAGAATTTAGCCTTAAGGCTATGTGCTCGAAGAGTCTCCAACACTTCCCTAAGATGTAGGGCATGCTCTTCTTCACTCTTAGAAAAGACTAAGATGTCATCCACAAAGACCACCACGAACTTATTAAGGTACTCCCTGAACACCCTACTCATCAAATCAACAAAGTATGCCGGGGCGTTCGTCAAACCAAATGGCATCACAAGCCACTCATAAAAACCATCAGGAGTCCTAAAGGCAGTCTTGTCTATGCTATCCTCAGCCACCCTCAACTGATGAAACCCCGTGGCTAAGTCCAACTGCGAAAACACTGAGGCGCCAACCAACTGATCAAAGAGATCATCAATCCTCGGCAATGGGTGTCTATTCTTCTTTGTAAGCTTGTTGAGTTCTCTATAGTCTACAAAAAGTCTGAGGGACCCATCCGCCTTCGTGGCAAAAACTACTGGAGCACCCCACTCTGATATACTTCATCTTATGAACCCCTTCTCAAGCAACTCCCCTACTTGCTTATGGAGTTCCCTCCTCTCACGAGGAGCCATGTGGCGCACTGGCAAAGATACTGGCTTAGCATTGTCTACCAGATATATTCGGAAGTCAATCTCCCGCTTCGGAGGTAAGCCCTTCACCTCCTCAAACACATCCGAGTATTCCCGGACCACTCTAACAGATCGCAAACTCTCGACCGAAGCGTCAAGCGATTCAGGATAACTTAGCATAACAGAATTCATGGGATTACAAGAGATCTCGAGAGTGTTCCCCAAGCGGGTCATGAGCCTAACAACTCTCCTTTCACAATCAAGAACGGCACCATTAATGGATAACCAGTCCATGCCCAAAATCAACCCATAGCCCGTGAAGCCCAAAACAAAAGCATCACATCTAAACTCAACGCTAAGTATAGAAATCTTCAAACCCAAACATATCATGGACAAATAAGTGGAGCCCCCAATTGGGTTTGAAACAACCAAGGGATCATCTACTAGACTGGTGTCTAAGTGCAGTGACTCAACTAATGATGATGAGATAAACGAATGCGATGCGCCAGAGTCGAATAAAGTACGGACAGGATGATCAAACAGAAAAACCAGACTTTCAATGGAAATAGTTCTACCTCTTTCCTGAATCGGTGGAACCGCGAGAGCCTGAACTTGCCCCCTTGCCTGACCTGGTGCCATAAGAGCTTGCACCTGTCCTCTTGAGGTAGATCACGTCCTTTGCCCCTTCTTAGGGCAGTCCTTCACTAGATGCCCTGCTTCGCCACAGTGGAAGCAGCCAGTCTTCTTCTTCTTCCGACAATCTTTGCTTAGGTGGCCTGGTGTCCCACAATTGAAGCACTTCTTCTTTCCCTTGCCACCGTTGCCTTTCCCACCCTTGTTTTGCTATTGCTGTTGAGGTCTCTTCTGATCTCCTTTCTTCTCGGGTGCCTTATTAGCATTGGGACCCTTCTCTTCCTCATGCATGAGTGCCATGTCTACTAGCTTCTCAAAGGTGGCCCCCATAGGGATGTGAGTCATAGCCAATCCATGCATCGGTTCATTCAAGCCCTTAACGAACCTCAAAGCCTTCTTCTCCGGTGTATTCACCATGTCTATGCCAAACCTTGCCAACTGATTAAACTTGTTGACATATTCCTTCACTGATAGGTTTCCTTGCTTTAGAGTCAAGAACCTTTCCATATACAGATTTTCTTCCTCCCTTGAAAGAAACTTTGCCACAAACCTTTGTCTAAAATCCGCCCAAGAGTCCACTAGGCGTTCTCCATTAGTGACCTCCCACCAGAACGAGGCCTCTCCCTTCATTAACCAAGCAGCTAACTTGACTTTCTTTCCCTCTTCCATCTCAAAGATATCTATCAACTCTTCCACCTCCTTAAGCCAATCCCTAGCTTCCACAAAAGTTTCTGATCCTTGAAAAGGTTTCCCTCACATAGCCTTAAATTCCTTGCAAGTCTTAGCAAAAGTATCTGCGCGAGGAGGAGGAGGAGGAAGATCGGGTGCAACTGGTGGTGGAGGAATATCTGCTGGACCCGCTGCGGCGGCCCTAGCCTCCATCAACCTCCTATACCATACTGGTATCGCTACACCCTCTGGAAAGTTAAGATCTTCAGCCATGCTGAAACGAAAAAGGAAAGATTCAAAACGGAGAATTCGAAAGATAAAGATATGGCTATTGGGGATTATGCTTTTCTTTCAAAAACTTTTCTCTTAAAAGACATGTTTTTGAAAATACTCCTTCAAAAATGTTCTTAGAAAAATAGTTTTCTAAAAATTTTATTTGTTCTGGTAACCTTCAGCTCTGATACCACGTGTAACACCCCAAACCCGCTAAGGTCACTCACTATGGGAATGCCTTAACTTCGGTGGAGTATTTTAAGTGAATATAGAACAGAAAAATTACAACAAGACAGATATAAGTAATGCTTGAAATTTAAAACATCATTTCATTGCAGCAGAAGGTAAACATGTTTGGTTACATATCAAAAACCAACAAGAGTCAAGTACAAAATATCCATCTCGTTAAAACATAAGTACATAATCCCACTACATAACTAATAGCCATAATAGAAAAGATAAGCTGAGCTTTACATCACGGTCCAAGCTCCAAAAGATAGATAAAGCAATCTGATCAAAGCCCACTAGTGCTAGGCCCACACTGAGAACCTGAGGGTTGGGAAAAAGATAAAAACAATGGGGTCAGACATAAGTCTGAGCTAGCTATGGTTATTATTTATTTTGGGGATAGCACTTATGTATTTCAGTTTTCAGATGATGTTGTTTTATCTAGACTTGTTTACTTGGAAAGTTGATATTGTGTTGTACCAGACTTGTTTTTGAAATGGTTTAAAATCTTCCGCTGTTTTATCTATGTTATTTACTCTGTTTACATATATACATATGTTCTTGTTCTGCCTTGATATATCATTACGCATGTTTACCTTATTCAAACGCCCCTCCAAAGTCAGAGTGCTTGCAAGAGTCACCCTGGCGGAGGTGGGGTGTTACACCCAGGTCGACCTGGTCTGGGCGGGAATTTTCCCGCCTAGCCCATATTCTGCATTTTTGAAATCTTTTTCGTTTTGTGATTTTTCGTGAAACTTCTAAAGGCCATATCTCAGTCATACGAACTCCGATTCACGAAATTTCGGACTCTATTTCGCGTATTTTTCCGAGATGAACGCAACCGCGAAACCCGTTTCCCTTAATTCTCAAGTCTGAGATTAATTATTCATTAATTTATGAACATCACTGTTGTTTAGAAATACGGGGTGTTACATTCTCCCCTACTTAAAGGATTTCGTCCCCGAAATCTCTAAGTCAAGAAGAACGTATCATACCAACCAAACAACCATCTACTAAACCATCAAACACTGGCATCCATTGTCCTTAAAGTTTCTAATGCTGTGTGAACATATGCAAGAAGTGTGTGTATATGTTCCCTATCTAATGCAAAATCAGGCGGTCTACTGATTCAGTTGACCTCCTTAATGCAAACCATGATAGTGCCATGCATCCAATATGTATGCGAAAGAACCCTATCGACACATACTATTTCTACATGTGTGCACAACCATACACCAAAATGCATCATCCATATGATAACGCAACCATTATACATCCATTAATATAGCTACCTACACACAATTATATGCAATATGCAATATGAAGTGACTGAGCCGATCTAGTGTCTAAAGTGTGTGTATATGCATCCACGAGCAACCACTAGCAAACACTTGCATCCACACGCATCCATCAATCATAACATGTCTCAAACACATGTTTCAACCATAGGTTTACCCTATCTAAAGGTCAAAGGTACTAACGAGAGGACATACTAAAGATAAGATAAGTACTAGACAAACGATAAAGGAGAAGTTAAAAGACATACCCTCAAAAAGAAATGGGTACAGTGAACGCATCTTCGCTTCTGTCTCCCAAGTAGCGTTGCTTTCATCATCTCCCCATTGCACTTTGACTAGTTGAACCTCTCTGTTTCTCAACTTCCTAATCTCTGACCCAAGGATGCGAGTAGGAGCTCGTCGAATCGTCGCATCACGCTCCACCTCCACTTCTCTAAGCAAGCTCGGCTCTACCACCTCTGCGGTCTCATGTAGGCACTTCCTCAAATGTGACACATGGAATACGTCATGTACACCACTAAGTCTCTCGGGCAACTTTACTCTATATGCCATCTATCCAATCCTTTCCTTAATAGGAAACGGTCCTACAAACCTTGGTGCTAACTTCCCAACGGACCCAAAGCGAACAACATTCCGTAATGGAGATACTTTGACAAAGACCATGTTCCCAACATTAAACTCAAGATCCGTTCTCCTCTTATCCGCGTAGGATTTCTGTCTGTCTTGCGCCGCTTTCATCCTTCTTCTAATCAAATCAATCTTTTCCGAAGTCTCTCTAACCATATCAGGCCCAAGCAAGATCTTATCCGTAGATTCCCACCAACATGTAGGTGATCGACAAGCCCTTCCATAAAGAGCTTCGAAAGGAGCCATACCAATATTAGACTGAAAGCTGTTGTTATACGCGAACTCCACCAATGGAAGATGCTCTTCCCATGTACCTCCAAAATCTAAGATACATAGTCTCAAAAGGTCTTCTAGAACACGATTCACCCTCTCGGTTTGACCGTCTGTCTGAGGATGATATGCGGTGCTCAAACACAACTGAGTCCCTACCGCCTCCTGCAAACTCTTCCAAAACTCGCTAGTGAAGATAAGATCTCGATCGCTCACTATGCTAGAAGGTACATCATGCAATCGAACTATCTCTCGAAGGTAAACTAAAGCTAGCCATGGAGCAGTCCTCTTACTCTTCACGGGTATAAAAAGGGCGCTCTTAGTAAGTTTGTCTACCACAACCCAAATTCCCGTATTACCCTTCCTCGATCTCGGTAACCCATCAATAAAATCCATCGAGACGCTATCCCACTTCCATTGCGGAACTTTCAATGGGTGAAGCAACCCACCGGGTTTCTTTTGCTCCGCTTTCACTTGTTGGCACACCAAGCATCTAGCGACATACTCGGCCACATCTTTCTTCATACCGGCCCAAAAGAAAACTCGCTTCATGTCTTGGTACATCTTGTCCCCACCGGGATGAATGGTCATCTTTGAACGATGTGCATCGTCAAGAACAGCCTTCTTCAAACCCTTGTCTTGCGGTACACAAAGTCTACCGTCTCTACGCAACCACCCCCTATCATCTTGGGTGTACCTACTCAAATGGCTGGACGACTCCCCTCTTATGAGCTTCTCTACCAACTCAACCAACTGTGGGTCGTCCTGCTGTGCCTCGCCAATCCGTCCCAAAAGAGTAGGTCTGACCTCTAAGGATGCTAGCAAACCGGGTACAAAGTCAACGGAAGGTCTAAAATCAAACATCGAGATAAATTCAAAGCTTTGTCGTTCCACGAACAATAGATTCAAGGACAACCTTTTTCTGCTTAAGGCGTCCGCCACCACGTTACCCTTGCCAGGGGTATACGCTATCTCGAAATCATAGGATGCTAAGAACTCCATCCATCTTTGCTGTCTTAGGTTCAAATCCTTTTGAGAAAACAAGTACTTCAATGATTTGTGATCAGTGAACAATTCGAACCTCTCGCCAAGAAGATAATGGCGCCAAGACTTAAGCGCAAAAACAATAGCGGCCAACTCTAGATCATGGGTAGGGTAATTTTTCTCATGCTTTCTCAACTGCCTTCCCCCGTAGGCTATTACCCTTCCCTCTTGCATTAAGACTGTGCCTAGTCCTGTCCCACAAGCATCGGTATAAACAACAAATGGCTTACTCCCATCTGGCAACACTAAGACTGGAGTTGTGGTTAAAGCTCTCTTTAACCGTTGGAATGCATCATCACAATCTACGTCCCATGTGAAGACTAGATTCTTCTTCGTCAAGCGAGTTAATGGGGCTGATACCTTCGCGAAGTCCTTGATAAACTTCCTATAGTAGCCAACCAACCCCAAGAAACTCCTCACCTCGGTAGCATTCTTCGGAACCTTCCAATCTTGGATGGACACTACCTTCGCGGGATCCACAGCTATCCCTTCCTTAGAGACCACGTGCCCTTAGAACCGCACTTCCTTCCTCCAAAAGTGACATTTAGAGAATTTAGCCTTAAGGCTATGTGCTCGAAGAGTCTCCAACACTTCCCTAAGATGTAGGGCATGCTCTTCTTCACTCTTAGAAAAGACTAAGATGTCATCCACAAAGACCACCACGAACTTATTAAGGTACTCCCTGAACACCCTACTCATCAAATCAACAAAGTATGCCGGGGCGTTCGTCAAACCAAATGGCATCACAAGCCACTCATAAAAACCATCAGGAGTCCTAAAGGCAGTCTTGTCTATGCTATCCTCAGCCACCCTCAACTGATGAAACCCCGTGGCTAAGTCCAACTGCGAAAACACTGAGGCGCCAACCAACTGATCAAAGAGATCATCAATCCTCGGCAATGGGTGTCTATTCTTCTTTGTAAGCTTGTTGAGTTCTCTATAGTCTACAAAAAGTCCGAGGGACCCATCCGCCTTCGTGGCAAAAACTACTGGAGCACCCCACTCTGATATACTTCGTCTTATGAACCCCTTCTCAAGCAACTCCCCTACTTGCTTATGGAGTTCCCTCCTCTCACGAGGAGCCATGTGGCGCACTGGCAAAGATACTGGCTTAGCATTGTCTACCAGATATATTCGGAAGTCAATCTCCCGCTTCGGAGGTAAGCCCTTCACCTCCTCAAACACATCCGAGTATTCCCGGACCACTCTAACAGATCGCAAACTCTCGACCGAAGCGTCAAGCGATTCAGGATAACTTAGCATAACAGAATTCATGGGATTACAAGAGATCTCGAGAGTGTTCCCCAAGCGGGTCATGAGCCTAACAACTCTCCTTTCACAATCAAGAACGGCACCATTAATGGATAACCAGTCCATGCCCAAAATCAACCCATAGCCCGTGAAGCCCAAAACAAAAGCATCACATCTAAACTCAACGCTAAGTATAGAAATCTTCAAACCCAAACATATCATGGACAAATAAGTGGAGCCCCCAATTGGGTTTGAAACAACCAAGGGATCATCTACTAGACTGGTGTCTAAGTGCAGTGACTCAACTAATGATGATGAGATAAACGAATGCGATGCGCCAGAGTCGAATAAAGTACGGACAGGATGATCAAACAGAAAAACCAGACTTTCAACGGAAATAGTTCTACCTCTTTCCTGAATCGGTGGAACCGCGAGAGCCTGAACTTGCCCCCTTGCCTGACCTGGTGCCATAAGAGCTTGCACCTGTCCTCTTGAGGTAGATCACGTCCTTTGCCCCTTCTTAGGGCAGTCCTTCACTAGATGCCCTGCTTCGCCACAGTGGAAGCAGCCAGTCTTCTTCTTCTTCCGACAATCTTTGCTTAGGTGGCCTGGTGTCCCACAATTGAAGCACTTCTTCTTTCCCTTGCCACCGTTGCCTTTCCCACCCTTGTTTTGCTATTGCTGTTGAGGTCTCTTCTGATCTCCTTTCTTCTCGGGTGCCTTATTAGCATTGGGACCCTTCTCTTCCTCATGCATGAGTGCCATGTCTACTAGCTTCTCAAAGGTGGCCCCCATAGGGATGTGAGTCATAGCCAATCCATGCATCGGTTCATTCAAGCCCTTAACGAACCTCAAAGCCTTCTTCTCCGGTGTATTCACCATGTCTATGCCAAACCTTGCCAACTGATTAAACTTGTTGACATATTCCTTCACTGATAGGTTTCCTTGCTTTAGAGTCAAGAACCTTTCCATATACAGATTTTCTTCCTCCCTTGAAAGAAACTTTGCCACAAACCTTTGTCTAAAATCCGCCCAAGAGTCCACTAGGCGTTCTCCATTAGTGACCTCCCACCAGAACGAGGCCTCTCCCTTCATTAACCAAGCAGCTAACTTGACTTTCTTTCCCTCTTCCATCTCAAAGATATCTATCAACTCTTCCACCTCCTTAAGCCAATCCCTAGCTTCCACAAAAGTTTCTGATCCTTGAAAAGGTTTCCCTCCCATAGCCTTAAATTCCTTGCAAGTCTTAGCAAAAGTATCTGCGCGAGGAGGAGGAGGAGGAAGATCGGGTGCAACTGGTGGTGGAGGAATATCTGCTGGACCCGCTGCGGCGGCCCTAGCCTCCATCAACCTCCTATACCATACTGGTATCGCTACACCCTCTGGAAAGTTAAGATCTTCAGCCATGCTGAAACGAAAAAGGAAAGATTCAAAACGGAGAATTCGAAAGATAAAGATATGGCTATTGGGGATTATGCTTTTCTTTCAAAAACTTTTCTCTTAAAAGACATGTTTTTGAAAATACTCCTTCAAAAATGTTCTTAGAAAAATAGTTTTCTAAAAATTTTATTTGTTCTGGTAACCTTCAGCTCTGATACCACGTGTAACACCCCAAACCCGCTAAGGTCACTCACTATGGGAATGCCTTAACTTCGGTGGAGTATTTTAAGTGAATATAGAACAGAAAAATTACAACAAGACAGATATAAGTAATGCTTGAAATTTAAAACATCATTTCATTGCAGCAGAAGGTAAACATGTTTGGTTACATATCAAAAACCAACAAGAGTCAAGTACAAAATATCCATCTCGTTAAAACATAAGTACATAATCCCACTACATAACTAATAGCCATAATAGAAAAGATAAGCTGAGCTTTACATCACGGTCCAAGCTCCAAAAGATAGATAAAGCAATCTGATCAAAGCCCACTAGTGCTAGGCCCACACTGAGAACCTGAGGGTTGGGAAAAAGATAAAAACAATGGGGTCAGACATAAGTCTGAGTGAGCCCTATAACTTTAACAATACAATCATTAAAGTAATTAGGGTATGATATAAACTTGGCACGGTAACGACTGGGGATAAATGACTACACTAAGCAGCCAACTAGAAATAAGATAAACTATGATATAGGTAAAGACGCATCTACCCACCCAAGGGTAATTACTACACTGCACCACACCAGTCATTCCTACTCAAAGGTTGATCCCACCCATGGACTTAGAAAATATAACTAGTAGTTTCGTGTACCCCTAGCTGACCACATAGGTGCCGTCTGCCCCTATCTCCACTAGGTGTACCCACTACTCCCCAAGAGATCGGCTCCCTAACGTAGATACCCGTGCTGGCCCCACAGTGGGGTGTATCACTCCCCAAAGTGGCAACCCGATACAACCAATGGTGCACGGCTTATACCTACACGATGCAACAATGTTTTACCTACCAGCCCGGGTCCACACACGCATATGAAACCCGTTGGACTTGCGTTGCCACCGCTAACCCGTTTTTGGCCTCTTATAGTCAAGCCCAGTACGCGTGTCCCGTTCTCGACATGGGTCGAGCCCACAAAGATACATATGGGTTACTGGTTGAAATGGGCCCCCACAAGCTACCCACCTAAGCTTGTCCCTTTTCTAGTGCATCCCACTTAACCCTTTAATCATGTTTAATTACATGTTTCCACTTGGTTAAGTATTCTAATCGTATTTTCTATTGCCACCCAAGGCAACCCACTAGATTTCCACATGCCACCCAAGGCACTTGATTTCTACATGCCACCCAAGGCACCCACTTAACCCCTCATGCCCCACTGCATGCTTATATAGTTAAGTGTTTCTTAATTGATTAAGACCGTAACCTTTGCAAAGACCTCTCACATTAGACTATCTTTTATGGCAGCTGAATTTGCCGGTCGGGTCCGGGCAGCCTTACGCCATAACCGAGTCTAACCTCGTGTCTTTACACTTGTCACATATTTAGTTTATGCCTAAGACCTCTCACATTGGGCCAATCATTTGTAGCCACTGGATTTGCTGGTCGGGTGCGGGCAGTCTTATGCTACAAAAGGGTCCAACCTCGTGTCTTAGTCGATTAATTACACCTAATTAATCATCCCCATATTTTGAATTAATTTTCCCTAATTAATTCCAATTTAATGATGTACATAATTGACTCAATTATGTACATCCACTCATGGTATGCCACATCATACCAATTTTACCACAATCTTGTTAACATGAATATTAACCCCATCGTTCCCCACGTGATACGCTAACATGACATACTTAAAAGGAAGGATTCATCACAAATACAATGGGTTCTACTTAGCATAACATTAGCATCATCATGGGTTTTAAAGGTGTCAACTTGCATATATGACCATAACATCAAACCCAACTAGCATAAATAACCAACCCAAACTTGCATGAATCACATATGTCATAAAGAGGGTAACTTGCATAAGTTACTTTTGTCATACAAAGGGGTAAACTTGCATATGTATGTATGACATACAAAGGGGTAAACTTGCACATGTTACTTGCATATAATCAAACACCAAACTTGCATAACATGTCATATATGAACTTGCATATAATCAAACACCAAACTTGCATAACATGTCATATATGAACGTGCATATAATCAAACACCAAACTTGCATATCATGGTGTCATAATGGATCAATGTTTATCATAGTGATTTGCATAACTAGCATCATGAACATATAGCATAAATTACACCCAACTTGCATAACTAGCTTCATGGGCACATAGCATCAAACTTGCATAACTTGCATCATGAACACATAGCATACAACTTGCATAACTAGCATCATGAACATATAGCATAAAACTTGCATAACTAGCATCATGAACACATAGCATATGATAACATAACTTGCATTGATCCACATACATAACCATAACCTCATTATATCCTATCATAATTAGTTTAGCAATTGCTTGCTAAAGGCATAGAAACTCACAACTTGTTGATTAGCACTCCTATGAAGAATATTAAGTTGCTATAGTTGATTAGAAGTTGATTTGAGAAGCTATCTTCCTCTTTAATTTGTTGGTGGCTCCTTCTAGTTGCATTTTGACGGCATAACGACGTTGTCTCCAATTTTAGTATGAATTAGGGTAGTCTTAGGGTGTATTTATAGATTAGTTAAGTGTTTTAGGCCATTAGATTAACCCTAAATCAGATTAGAGCCGTCAGATCTCGTCACTAGCCACCAAAACACAGCCCAAATCCCAAATTAGTGCACCCAGGTCACCTGGGCTCGACCAGGGAGGTCGACCCCCAGGTCGACACTAGGGTCGACACCCATGTCGACCTGGTGGGCAGGTCGACCCCCAGGTCGACTTGGTCTGGGCGGGAATTTTCCCGCCTAGCCCATATTCTGCATTTTTGAAATCTGTTTCGTTTTCTGATTTTTCGTGAAACTTCTAAAGGCCATATCTCAGTCATACGGACTTCGATTCACGAAATTTCGGACTCTATTTCGCGTATTTTTCCGAGACGAACGCAATAGCGAAACACGTTTCCCTTAATTCTCACGTCTGAGATTAATTATTCATTAATTTATGAACATCACTGTTGTTTAGAAATACGGGGTGTTACATCAGACCTCTTCTGAAACCTTTTGCCCTTTATCATAGGGATCGACCTTCTTAAATATGGGGATTCGGCAATAAGAAGGGAAATACAAAGAAAAAATTAATAAACATTAGGATAAAGGTTATGCTCGTAGGAATAAAAGGTAAGCAAATTGGATGATGAAAAAGTAGGAACTTTACTGCCATCTCCTTCTGGACTGGAACCAGCTTCATCATTAGTATTAATTAATGATAATGGTAATAACTTCACTATACTTCCTAAATTTTTTAAACCAATAGTAAAATTTCAGAAGGTTGTACAAGGCCCATCGCTTCTAACTTACTTCCTGTAAGAACCATATGATTCTGTTTAAATTCCATTTATTGTAGTATCTTGAGGACAAGTCACAAGTGAATGATGTAGTGAAACTTGGAAAGATACTTGACCTCAAGTCTAATTTAATTATTGCTTTGCATAAACCATAATCAGTACTTTTGTTTAATTTCAACTGTGTAGATCTGATATACAGATTTCGTTGAAAATATCTAGAGGATTTGAAAGTTTCAAGAATGATGCATCTAAGCATGATAGTTTGAAAGTAAATTTCGGAAATAAACCTCAAGGTAACTTATATCATTATTGTTTCAAATTTGCATTGTTGTCGGGCTTTGCTAGATGCCTTGTTTATCGTTTTGCTTAATAGTAGTTATTAACCTAGGTTTATGCAATATGCATTGTAATCTCAGTATATATAGTCTGCTCATGTAATGTGTTGGATATTAACACAAGACATGTTATGTATGCGCAGTAAAGGAGACTAGTAAACCGCTAAATAATGAATAATTAGAAGAGAGACAATGAACAGAGCGTTCAAAGAAACAAGCAACAACTTGGACAAAGAGAAAAACAAATAGAATAATAAGATGGTGGCAGCATTACTAACAAGGAAAAATTGAATTTTCTTGTACTATGGTTGTCTAAAAATGATCATTCATACAAATAATAAACTCGCAGTACTACCTATGGTGATACAGTTTGACACATCTCTTACAGATTTTCAATTAGCATTGATGTAAATGAATACAAGATTAATCCTCTAAGATAATTTAACATGGTCATTGCATATTGGGCATTATGGGATTATACAGTAGATTCCTTGTTGACTACGTTGTTTAGAAGGAGCAAAAAACTATGTGCCAAAAACACTTGCTAAGCCCAAATGTATGCATGCTATAGCCATATATGTTCAGATATTTTGAAGCTGCTCTTATACTCAAATATATATTGGTTGACTTTGTTTGACATGGTATATGTTAAGAAATTTATATTCTCTATGCCAAGTAAATGATTAACTGAAAGCACTGGCTTTTTTTATATCACCAGTTTCATTTACTTTTAATACCCAATTACTTCGACCACTTTTTGATAAAGAGCGGTGTCGTCCTTTTCATTTGTGCTATAGATATAGTTCTTTGAGGATGGAGTTCAAATTGTATTCTATTTTCTTTGTTTAGTAACATAGAGAAAATGGATCACTAAATTATTTGAACAAAAATTTTAACAGCAAGCCAAAGTTTTGATATTACTGACTAAACATGCTATACAGTCCTTTGAAACCCCCTTCTAGGTGAAATACACATAAAACATACCTTACCCACATACCTTACCCTGTGAATTCCCATTTTACAGTAGTTGGTTTTTACAGCAGCTACTTTTTCCCTTTTGCGCTTCACTTGGAATTGATCGTAGGTTGGAGTCGCCGCCACCTCCATTTTTTGTCAGCTGATGATACTACTAGAAAAAAAATCAAACCATTGATCAATTAATTAATAACAGCAGTCTTTTAGTAACAATTAAACAAAGAAATAATAAAACAATCTGAAAAGAATAATTCCAAAAAATCAATCAAAGTTCGACCTTCAAGATCTGAAGTCGATCGTCAAAAATTAAGGTCTGAGTCGTATATGTACTTTGCTTGGGGTCGATTGCAGCTTTGAAATAAGGAGTCGAAATCATGACCGACCTTTTTCAGGTGTGTATCTATAGAAATAGGGAACCTGCTTAATGTAAAGAAGAACTAGTCCAATTATATCAATAGAAATGCTAATATATTAAAACTTGACAAAGGATACAAAACAACAACTAATCTTATATGGACAGAACTTCCTTTTAAACCTATACAATACCAAGGGTGCGAGTTACTCCTTGACATTTTCATATTACAGTATGAACTACGACACCAAGGCAGTGTCGACATTTTCATATTAAAGTACAAACAAACAACGTGAATAGCAAACAAATCCCATGCAAGCTCAAATAGTGAAGAATACCAACAAAATGGATGTATAAACAAAAATAAGGTGTTTTACCTCAAATTGAATTGCATAACTCAGTCAGACCATTATCGATAAATTTAATTTAGTTAATACCAACAAAGTGGCTGCAATGAATTTATATGTAATATTGGAGTAAAGAGGTAAAATTCCTACCCGCACCATAAAAATTTATTCAGTAAAAAAACACGTCAGGAACAGGCAAATATATGAAATCAAGTAATTCAAAATGCTCGTTTCAGATGAGAAGAACCAATAATCATTACCGAAAATTTTCTCTAACGGGAAGAAGGGCACGACAGTTGGTACTGTTGAAGCGACCAAGGTGATAACATAGCCGAGCTTCATGGATCCGATGGGAAGTTAAGCAATTAAAGTTTGGTGGCACAGATCTGTTCTTCTTTAACGTTGTCATCGCGATGGCCACATCAATCTCCATGCTTATCTTCATGGCCTCTGTCGCCTCTACCATAGTAAAATCGACTGAGAGAGCGAATTTAAGAGGGATGGTAGTTAAATATAAATATAAATGAGGAGGAAATATGGAAAAGTGAAACAATCGATTTTGATTTGGGATTTTGTGGTGGGATTTGGAATTAGGGCTAGGTGAAAAGGAGGTCAAGCGGGAGACAAAAATTATCCAGATCTAGAACAAGCAGGAAACGAAAACGAGGAACAAAATAAAGGCAAAACCAAGAAAATTACTGCTCGGACCATAGATGTAAAGTGCAACGAAAACGAGGTGAAAAACAAAATTATTCTAAGCTTATATTAATTTTACTTTTTATTTTTAATACTGGTTTGCAAATGGAATACTTTTAATCTTGGATATAATGGTTGGTGTTTAAAAAAACTATGTACATTATTATTAATAAGCTTTCTAATTAATTATTTGTGTATCAGAAAATGAAATGGATATTTTTCGAGTATGAATACTGTTATTATCATATTCTTAGTTGTTAACAATGTTTTCTTAATTATTAATCATTTAATAGTAATTATTGATTAATAAATATTAATTACTAGGTATTATTAACTATTCATAACTAATCATAATAAAATATTAAATTTAAATTTAGCTACTGATTATAAACAATAATTATGAGTTATAAATTCTCAAATGTGACGGTTCCAATTTGTATATCACATTAATGTTAAAAAAAGCAGTTAAATAGATTTTTCATTTTAATATAAAGATATATATTTTAGATATCATAATTTTTTTACATTAATAACATTACCATAACTAATTTATTATTCATTTAATTCAATTAATTTATATACATTGTTGAATTCTATTTTTTAACTTTAATTATCCATATATTGACATGTTTATAGTTTTGCACAACTTCGTCGACTATTTCCTAATCTTTCCTGTTTACATCCGTGTATTTAAATTGCTTAAGAAATCTCAAATTGTTTACATACCATAAAATCCTTCTCAATTTATTCAAATTATTTATTCTTGAGTCAATATATTTTCACTAATTACATAATTTCAAATTTAGCATATATGAAAGAAATAAGCTAGATAATATTATTTAATTCATCTAAAATAATTGTAATATGTCAATATCAACTAGAATACTTGCTCATAGCAGTAAGAATAATAAAATTATTGTTTTCCTTCAAAGAAGTATAAATTACAAACACATATCATGTATAAACAACAACAACAACAATAATAATTTATATTATATTTATTTTGCCAAACTCATCGTGTGTTGTATAATAAAGTTTCAATTTTAAAATTAAAATTTTAAAATCTATATTTTATTATATTATTGTGTGCAACGCATGGGTAAAACACTAGTTTTATGGATAACCACATACTTCTTAATCATCAAAAGGTACTTATTAATCGTTGATTATTAAAGATTGATTATTAATCTATATTATTAATTAATAATTATGACTTCTTAATTATTTAATAATTATCAATTAATCAATACTAGCTATTGAACTTTATTCACTATTAATAGTAATTATTTATTTTTGTGAATATTAATTATATATTAACCTATTTTATTAATTATTATTACCTCTTATTTATATTTTATAGCAAATAATAATTAATCAATACTAACTATTGAATATTATTTACTTTTAATAGTAATATTTATTATTAATAAATTACTAACATTAATTATTTAAAATTTATATTTATTTATTAATTACTACGTAAAAACACAAATGTAAAACATTTTATAAATAATAAATATTAAAGTCCTTTTCAAATCTCTTGAAAAACATTTTATAAGTATCATGTTCAATTCACTCGTTGTTTGCTCAAAGAAGAGGCAGATACCTCCGATCAATTTGTTGAAGGAGCGTACAACTCTTTTATATATGGTTTGTGTGCTTTCAAAAAAAAAAAAAGAGTCTCTGACATAATGAACAAAAAAAACAATATTGTAAAGTAAAGACACAATGAATAGGAAAGGAATAGATAAACGAATTTAGCAAGCAAAAGCAATCTACCATCAAAAATCCAATTCGTAACGGCTCTTTTTTGAGCAAACAATGTATTTTATTAATTACTATAACCTATTATTTATATTATATAGTAATTAATAATTAATCAGCATTAATTTTAAAAAAAATTAATCATTATTAACTATTGAATTTTATTTACTTCTAATAGTCATTATTTATTATTAATTACTAATGTATAACAACATTTTTTTCAATTTTTTTTAGCATATTCAGTGTTTAAAATTATTAAAAACTACAAAAAATTTGATGCATCTATAACTACACTAATTTAAGTAGCATGTTCAATTCACTCGTTGTTTGCTCAAAGAAGAGGCAGATACCTCCGATCAGTTTGTTGCAGGAGTGTACAACTCTTTTATATATGGTTTGTTTGCTTTCAAAAAAAAATGAGTCTCTGACATAATGAACAAAAAAAAACAATACTGTAAAGTAAAGACACAATGAATAGGAAAGGAATAGACAAGCGAATTTAACAAGCAAAAGCAATCTACCATCAAAAATCCAATTGTAACGGCTCTTCTTTGAGCAACCAATTGAATTTTATTAATTACTATTACCTCTTATTTATATTATATAGTAGTTAATAATTAATCAGCATTAATTTAAAAAAAATTAATCATCATTAACTATTGAATTTTATTTACTTCTAATAATTTTATTTATTATTAATTACTAATGTATATCAACATATTTTTTTATTTTCAATTTTTTTTTGCTTATTCAGTTTTTAAAAGTATTAAAAATACAAGAAAATTGATGCATCTATAACTACACTAATTTAAGTCGCATGTTCAATTCACTCGTTGTTTGCTCAACGAAGAGGCAGATACCTCCGATCAGTTTGTTGCAGGAGTGTACAACTCTTTTATGTATGGTTTGTTTTCTTTAAAAAAAAAGTCTCTGACATAATGAACAAAAAAACAATATTGTAAAGTAAAGACACAATGAATAGGAAAGGAATAGATAAACGAATTTAGCAAGCAAAAGCAATCTACCATAAAAAATCCAATTCGTAACGGCTCTTCTTTGAGCAAACAATGTATTTTATTAATTACTATTACCTCTTATTTATATTATATAGTAATTAATAATTAATCAGCATTAATTTTCAAAAAAAAAAATTAATCATCATTAACTATTGAATTTTATTTACTTCTAATACTTATTATTTATTATTAATTACTAATGTATTATTAACATTAATTATTTAAAATTTTAATTTACTAATTAATTACTAAGTAATAACACAAATTTAAAACATTTTATAAATAATAAATATAAAAGTTCGTTTCAAATCTCTTGGAAAACTGCAGGAAAATAGCTTTAAAATTATGTCGACGGTAATCCAACTCTATTGGCAACGGAATTTAGCGTCAAATACTATGTAACGGTAAAGAGCTGCAATTTCCATTGATTTAGCGACAGAATTAGTATTTGACGGGAATAATTTATAATAAGATGACATATAAAATCCAAAATATTTACTCTTACAAAGCCCAGGGAAATCCGCCGCTAATTAGCGACGGAATTTTCCGCTGCTAAAAATCTGTCGCTAATCTCGGTTTTTCTTGTAGTGCCCTCAAACCGATCTAGGGTTTAATGGCTTATGCTCTGTGCCGCCACTCGTAACCTTCAATTCAGTCCTCAATCTTTCAAAATTACTCCTGGATAAAGCTTTTGTTAAGATATCGGCCTTCTGATAGAAGGCTGGTAGATGATTGATCACCAATTTCTCTGCATCGGTCCTTTCTCTGATTAAATGGAGGTCAATTTCTATGTGCTTCATCCTTGAATGCAATCATTGGATTGCTGGACAAAGAGACTGTGCTCTTGTTGTCACACCAGAGAACTGGCTTCTTTGTCATGGAAAGCCCTGATTCCTTGATTAGGGTTTCTACCCAAATGATTTCAGCTGTGGCCGATGCAATCGCTCTATACTCCGCTTCAGTGCTTGATCTGGACACCGTAGGTTTCTTTTTCGTACACCAGGAGATCGGATTTGGTCCCATGAACAAACAATAGCCGGTAGTGGATCTCCGATCATCTAGGTCATTAGCCCAGTCAGCATCACTGTAAGTGCTCAAATTTAAATCTTTTCCTGCTTTGATCGTTAAACCATAATCCATTGTTCCTCGTAAGTAACGTAAGACCCGCTTGACTGCTCTCCATTGTTCACTTAGAGGATTAGCCATGAATTGACATACTTTATTCACGCTATAGCAAATTTCTGGTCTCGTGATAGTTAGATATTGTAATGCTCCAACTATACTTCGATATTGTTTGCTGTTATCTATTGCTTCCCAACTATGTTTAGATAAGCGTAAGCTGCTAGTCATTGGTGTGGAGATGGGTTTGGCTTTATCCATGTTAGCTCTAGCAAGTATTTCTGATATGTATTTTCTTTGGGATAAGAAAATTTCTGACTTTGATTGTCTTAGAACCTGAATTCCTAGGAAGTAATTTACCTCACCCATATCTTTGATAGCAAAAGTTTTGTTCAGATGGCATATGATTTTTTTAATTTCAGCATTTATCACTTCCTGTGATGAGAATGTCATCAACATAAACTAGTACATACACACTTCCTTCATTCTGATTTCTGGTGTATAATGAACTGTCAGACTTAGTTGCTGTGTAACCCAGTCCAGCCAAAGTGCTTTTCAATTTAACATACCAGGCCCTTGAAGCTTGCTTCAAGCCATATATTGTCTTATTTATTTGACAAACGTAATTTTCTTTGCCTTTGATTTCAAACCCCTTTGGCTGCTGCATGTAGACAGTTTCATTTTGGTCCCCATTCAAAAATGCATTGCATACATCTAACTGCCTTATGTTCCAACCACTATAAAGTGTTATGGTCAAAATGATCCTGATAGTAGTAGGCTTAACTATAGGGGAGAAGGTTTCATTAAAATCAAACCCATATTGCTGAGAGAAACCCCTTGCAACTAGTCTGGCCTTGTGTTTGCATATGTTCCCCTCTGCATCCCTTTTTAACTTATAAGTCCACTTGCACCCAACAACATTTTTATCCCTTGGTGCCTTGACCAGAGTCCATGTCTTGTTTCTCAACAGTGCTTCATATTCTTCATTCATGGCCTTGCACCAAGGTTTGTGTCTGACAGCCTCCTCATATGTAACTAGTTCAGTAGTGTCTGCATTTTCACTGATTGCATTGTAAACTTTTGGTTTTAATATCCCACTTTTAGCTCTTGTGATCATGTGATGTCCTTGTGGTTGTCTTTGAACATTATTGTCATCACTGTCAGTGTCTCGTGTGTTATTATCACTACTTTGATTCTGGCAGTGGCTGTTGTGAGTGTCATAACCTTGATATGGATCATCATCATCACTTAAGTACTCACTTGAGCTGTACCCAGATCTAGTGCTAGAAACAGTTGGAGTAGCTGATGTGAATTGTGGTGTCCCCTTGTCCTTAGTTTGCACAGACCATTCAGTCAATGTAGGAATGGGTCCCATAGTTGTTTTGGTCTGGTCATTGTTCTGATTATTTTTGCTTTTCTTATCTGCATAAGGAAACACACACTCATTAAAAACAACATGTCTAGACACAATGACCTTTCCCTTGTCATCAAGACATTTGTATCCTTTTTGGTTATCAGCATATCCTAAAAAGGTACAGGGGGTTGATCTATGGGAAAGTTTGTGGTTATTATAGGGTCTGAGGCATGGAAAACACAAGCACCCAAATGTTCTCAAAAATCTGTAGTCTGGTTTACTGCCAAACAGAATTTCATGAGGACATTTGTTGTGTAAGACTTTAGTTGGCATTCTATTTATTAGATAAACACTTGTGCTAAATGCCTCATTCCAATACTTTAGAGGTAAGGAAGACATTGATAGCAATGTCAATCTTGTTTCCACTATATGTCTGTGTTTTCTTTCTACAATGCCATTCTGTTCAGATGTGTGTGGGCAAGTGGTTCTATATATGATGCCTTTTTGATTGAAAAGCTGTTTAAGTGGTAAGAACTCACTGCCTCCATCTGTTTGAACAGTTTTAATGCTGCAGTTTATTTGTTTTTTTAATAAAATTCATAAACTATAGCATTGTATTATATGTATCTGATTTGTCTTTAAGAAAGAAAATCCAGGTATACCCGGTACAAGCATCCACAATAGAAAGATAATACCTGTGTCCTTGTCTTGAGCATAATGGTGTAGGACCACATGAATCTGCTGTAACTAATTCAAGTGGTTTAGAGTAAACAGTTTCAGATTTGCCAAAAGGTAACTTGTGGCTTTTCCCAAGTTGACAATGTGTACAAATGTTAGGGACAGGTGAGTGTTTAAAAGGAATGTTACTGTTTTTCAATATTTGCATTACAATGTCATAACTAGGGTGCCCAAATTTACAATGCCAAGTATTCAAATCATTTTGGACACTATTGCTACCATCAGAATCAACAGAATGATTTTCATTTACATTGTTAACATGATCATTTTCATTAATATTGTCAATATGTATGTTGGCATTACAACACCATGTGTTGTCTTCTTTCCCCAATCTTGATTGCATATTGCTGAATCTGTTTAGACCATTATTCAGCCTACCCTGTAACAATATATCCTTGCTTAGCAAGTCTCTAATTAAACAATACTTGGGGTGAAACTCAAAATATACCTGATTATCATTGGTGAATTGGGACACACTAATTAAATTTTTCTTAACAGTGGGAACCCTAAGAAGGTTGTTTAGATAAAGTTTTCTTTTCCCCTTGACATATCCTGCCCCAACATGAGATATATTCATAGTTTCACCATTGCATTTATGAATAACTTGTGTACCTGAATAATTATTGTTACCAAGATTCAAATTTTGAAGGTTGTTGGTTAGATGATTAGTAGCTCCTGAGTCTGGAAACCAGTCTTCAGTATTTATGTCATCAGCTTTCTTGTTATCATCACTGCAGGCATTTTGTGATGTTGAA
Source organism: Allium sativum (assembly GCA_030737875.1). Taxonomy (NCBI): domain Eukaryota; kingdom Viridiplantae; phylum Streptophyta; class Magnoliopsida; order Asparagales; family Amaryllidaceae; genus Allium; species Allium sativum. Next base: position 852,275,334 of record CM060919.1, read on the forward strand.
TCTTCTGAATTTGTTTTTCCTTGATAATTTGCTTGTGCCATGTTAACATTAATACCTCTCTGCCCACCTTGGCCTTGCTGAACATAGTTGACATCAGTATTAAACCTGAAATATCATCTGTTTGCTGTGTGCCCTGGTTTGTCACATATCTGACATTTTACTCCGTTTGTGTTGTTTAATCTGCCTCTTCCCCTGCCTCTTTGACTGGGATTGCCTCTGGGTCCCTGTTGGTTGCCTCTACCATAGCCAGGTACACTTCTTGGCTAGTTAACATTGTTATTTCTTGAATTTGAGGCTAAGTTTATACTGAATTCACCTTGAATAGCCTCTCTTTGTTCCACTCTCCCTTCATGTGCCAACAATGCTGAATATACTGCTTGTATATCTGGTAAGGTTGTTTGTGTGGCAATGCATGTAACTAGAGACTCATACTCCTCATCAAGTCCATTTGTTAGTGTCAAGATTTGTTCACTATCTGAAACATAATGCCCAACTGCTTTAAGTTTGTCACATAGAGTCTTCACTTTAGAAATGTATTCACGCATACTCATCTCACCCTTTCTTGCATTTTGAAATTCTCTCCTGTAGTGCATGATTCTTGCTGCTGATTGAGAATTAAAAATCTGTTGAATTGTGGACCAAATTTCATATGATGAATTTCATCCTATGACTTGTGACAACAAATTGGCACCAATTGAAGATAACAGCCATGAGGACAGTAAGTTGTCCTGTTTTTGATGGTGAATGAACTCTGGGTTACTGATCATATTATTTTGTGCATATGTGATCATTGCAGGTGGTGTGATTTTAGTTCCTTTAACATAATCTTGAAGGTAGTATCCCTTCAAGGCTGTTTCAACTTGGAATTTCCACATCAAGAAATTGTCTTCATCGAGAGGGATGGTAATAACTTGGCTCTTTGGCTTCACTAGAGGCTGAGAGGAAGGTGGTGGTGGATCATTGTTATATGTTCTTGAGGTTGCAGATGATTGTTCAGTGCTTCCACCGGCCATGATGCTGGAAACAAATTGTCAGTGACCGATGATCAAGAATATGGTGAGGTCACTGCTCCAAATGTGGCAGCCTATTCAAAATGGTAAAAGGGAAACGAGTGAACACGGTGGTTCTTGTTTCTTTTCAAGATTCAAGAATCTCTGTTTCACACAGAGGGAGAAAAGAAATCCAAATGAAGAGATTGTAATCTCTGAAGGTCAGTGAAAGAACTGCTGTAGCCGTCGAGAACAAAATTCCGGCAAGGCATGCACAGTTCTGATCTGATAAGAACAGAACACTACACGATTAGAAAGGGGTGATCTCTGATGATGAAATTTCTTTGAGGAGACTTGCACTATATCTTTCTTTCTGAATCTGAAATTCAATTGATTTAATTTTCCTTTATTTTGATTTTGCCGTTTGGCTTATAAGCTCTGATACCATGAAAGATTTCGGAAAATGTATATTGAAGAAAGAACTTGTAATTGTATTAAATGATAAACTGAACATATTACATAAGTACAGGTTTCTCGCTATTTATATATAGCATTATGTTTATGTAGGCTGAAAAGTAGGCCCAAGCGGAAAGAAAGGCAATGAGCCCATACGGCATAATGATTTACAAGTCGGTTTGGATAAAAACGTATTAGTCCATATGTTTTACATCTCAAAAAGAAAGAGTTTACCTGTAGAGTACTTATTCAATTTCCTGTATCTTTTCATTTTTTGAATCCCACTGTTTTCAGTGGCTAGAGACAATCAATCAGAAACTGACCATGTTGAATCAACACAGCCTTCATCTCTGCCTCCCCAACAACCTACTCAACCTGATCTCACTTTAGAAGTCAATAACCTGATCAAAACAGTAATCAGTCCACAAATTCAATTAATTAAATTTCAAGTAGAGGCTGGTATTTAAGGTTATGGACTAGATGATTTTATTCTTGATACATTATAGGTTCCCCCAAAATTTATAACTAACAATGAAAATAGAAATGACTATACAAGGTATTTCAAAAAAGACACGTTGATAAGTTCTTGGCTGCTCTCGTCCATTAGTTTTAATTTTTTGCCCCAAGTAAACGGCTGTAATTCAACATAAGATATATGGTCAACCAGCGAAAGAGTGTTCAGCACTTAATTAGCAACTAGAGCCATGCATTACAAAAGAGAACTTCGGAATATTAGTAAAGAAGATGCGGAACCAATGAGAGATTACTTGGCTAGAATAAAGAAATTTTACAATTTACTTGATTCTGGTGGACACAAAGTCAAAGAAGATGAATAAGTGATAACTGTTTAAAATGGATAGGGACATGAATATGAGGTTGTTGCAGCAATTCTTTCATCAAAAAGGAATACCTCTGATATATGCAGTATCTGCATTCTACACTTCTTGCTTATGAAGCAATACACTTAAAATCTGCATATTCTGATATATATATATATATATATATATATGTCTATCAACTATTTTGCTACTAATAAAAGAAAGAATTCAAGAAATGACCAAACCAGTCAGAGAGGGGATTTCTCTGACGGATCCAGAGGCAAGGGTAGATGGAACAACAACTCAAGGCCTAAGGGTCAAATTTGTGAAAAACGTAGCCACACTGCCACCAAATGTTATTTCAGATTCACTCAAGGGTATATGCTTGGTCAAAACTCAGGAAATGCAAAACATTACAATGGCAATGCCAGTCTTACTCAAGTCAAAACGATGGAGCAACATGATGGTGTTAAAAGCTGTCAACTAATTAAGTGAAGTTGCCAAACCATTAGACATACCGAATGATGCATGGTATCTAGATACTGGAGCAACAAATCAGATCACAAGCAATTTGGAATATTGAAGGTATTAGAAAAGTAATGGAGATAAAGAGGAGTGATGCCGTAGAAATATATTATTGATTGTGATCTTTCTTATACAGGAATGAGAAACAAAGAGTGAGAATATACAGGCGATTGCCCAACGTATGCATGCTATAATTAAGCAACGTTCCTGTAATGACTAAACGTTCACATGCAGAAAATAAGGAACAACGTTCACATGCTGTAATTAAGGAAAATTCCTATAATGACTAAACGTTCACTTGCTGAAATTAAGGAGTGAGGTGCGGTCAAGTGTGAAACCAACATTAGCTCCCCTCAGACAAAACTAGGTTTTTTTGTCTTCTTCATTCCGCTGTCGTCGCTCACACTTAATTCCTCCTTTGATCTCATAAAATTCTTTGTCGATAGCGGCTTTGTAAGCACATCGGTTCTCTGATAATATGTTGGGATGTGGCATACCATTAACTTTCCACCTTGGGTTCGTTCTCGTACGACATGTAGGTCTATCTCAAGGTGTTTTGATCTTAAGTGCTGAGCTGGATTGAGAGACAAGGATACCGTCCCTCTATTGTCGCACCAAATGACTGTTTTTCTTTTAGGAGTGAAACCTAGTTCGTGTAATAGTGACTCAATCCACGGGATTTCAGCGGTGGCGCTAACAAGAGCACGGTACTCTGCTTCAGTGCTTGACCTTGATGTGATTGTCTACTTCTTGGTGCACCATGAGACAAGATTTGTTCCAAGAAACACGCAGTATCCTGATACGGATCTTCTGAAGTCAATGTCGTTAGTCCAGTTTGCGTCACTGAATCCTTGTAAGTTCGTTTCTTTATTGGAACTTATTGTTATTCCATGGTGTCTAGTTCCTTGCAAGTATCTCAATAACCCCTTGACGGCTATCCAATGTTCAGATAACGGATTTTGCATGTATTGGCTTAGTTTATTACGCTATAGCATATGTCTGGTCGTGTAATTGTTGCGTATTGCAATGCTCCAATTATACTTATGTATTGAGTAGCATTATTAATGGCTTCACCTTTAAATTTAGATTGGTGTGAACTACTGGCATTGGTGTTGGTAGAGATTTAGCTTGATGCATGTTAGTCCTTTGTAAGATTTCAGCAATATAACTCTGTTGAGATAGGAACATTTCATTTTCATTTCTTTTAATTTGAATCCCCAAGAAATAGTTTAAATCACCAAGATCTTTGATGGCAAAGCTTTGGTCGAGAACTTTTATGATCCTGTTGATTTCCTGTGTGTCATTCCCTGTTATTAGCCTGTCATCCACGTATACAAGGAAGTATACGACATTTTCATTATCCCTTTTCATGTATAGAGAGTTTTCGAATTTTATTTGTGAGAAACCAATTCGAGATAGGGTTAGCTTTAACTTTTCATACAATGCCTTTTTCATCAAGGCTAATTATCCTAACCTTTAAGAAGTTGCCTTTTTCATCAAGGCTAGTTGCTACTGACATTAAGTTGCATCACATTTTTAAAAAAGAAAGAGTTTACCTGTAGACTTATTCAATTTCCTGTACCTTTTCATTTTTTAAATCCCACTGTTTTCAATGACTAGAGACAATCAATCAAAAACTGACCATGTTGTATCATCACAGCCTTCATCTCTACCTCCCCAACAACCTACTCAACCTGATCTCACTTTAGAAGTGAATAACCTGATCAAAACAATAATCAGTCCACAAAGTCAATTAATTAAATTTCAAGTGGAGACTGGTATTTAAGGTTACGGACTAGATGATTTTATTCTTGATACATTATAGGTTCCCCCAAAATTTATAACTAACAATGAAAATAGAAATGAATATACAAAGTATTTCAAAAAAAGACACATTGATAAGTTCTTGGCTGCTCTCGTCCATTAGTTTTAATCTTTTGCCCCAAGTAAATGGTTGTAATTCAACATAAGATATATAGTCAACCAGCGAAAGAGTGTTCAACACTTAATCAGCAACTAGAGCCATGCATTACAAAAGAGAACTTCAAAATATTAGTAAGAAGATGCCGAACCAATGAGAGATTACTTGGCTAGAATAAAGAGCCATGCGTTACAAAAGAGAACTTCAGAATATTAGTAAAGAAGATGCCGAACCAATGAGAGATTACTTGGCTAGAATAAAGAAATTTTACAATTTACTTGATTCTGGTGGACACAAAGTCAAAGAAGATGAACAAGTGCTAACTGTTTAAAATGGATAGGGGCATGAATATGAGGTTGTTGCAGCAATTCTTTCATCGAAAAGGAATACCTTATCTGCATTCTACACTTCTTGCTTATGAAGCAATACAATTAAAATCTGCAAATTCTGATATATATATATATCTATAAACTATGTTGCTAGTAATAAAAGAAAGAACTCAAGAAATGACCAAACGAGTCAGAGAGGGGATTTCTCTGACGGATCCAGAGGCAAGGGTAGACGGAACAACAACTCAAGGCCTAAGGGTCAAATTTGTGAAAAATGTAGCCACACCGCCACCAAATGTTATTTCAGATTCACTCAAGGGTATATGCCTGGTCAAAACTCAGGAAATGCGAAAAATAACAATGGCAATGTCAGTCTTACTCAAGTGAAAACGATGGAGCAACATGATGGTGTTAAAAGCTGTCAACTAATTAAGTGAAGTTGCCAAACCATTAGACATACCGGATGATGCATGGTATCTAGATACTGGAGCAACAAATCACATCACAAGCAATTTGGAATATTGAAGGTATTAGAAAAGTAATGGAGATAAAGAGGAGTGATGCCATAGAAATATATTATTGATTGTGATCTTTCTTATACAGGAATGAGAAACGAAGAGTGAGAATATACAGGCGATTGCCCAATGTATGCATGCTATAATTAAGCAATGTTCCTGTAATGACTAAACGTTCACATGCTGAAAATAAGGAGCAACGTTCAAATGATGTAATTAAGGAACATTCCTATAATGACTAAACGTTCACTTGCTGAAATTAAGGAGTGAGGTGCGGTCAAGTGTGAAACCAACATTAGCTCCCCTCAGACAAAACTAGGTTTTTCTGTCTTCTTCATTCCGCTGTCATCGCTCACTCTTAATTCCTCCTTTGATCTCATAAAATTCTTTGTCGATAGTGGCTTTGTAAGCATATCGGTTCTCGGATAATATGTTGGGATGTGGCGTACCATTAACTTTCCACCTTGGGTTCGTTCTCGTACGAAATGTAGGTCTATCTCGAGGTGTTTTGATCTTGAGTGCTGAGCTGGATTGAGAGACAAGGATACCGTCCCTCTATTGTCGCACCAAATGACTGTTTTTCTTTTAGGAGTGAAACCTAATTCTTGTAATAACGACTCAATCCACGGGATTTCAGCGGTGGCGCTAACAAGAGCACGGTACTCCGCTTCAGTGCTTGACCTTGATGTGATTGTCTGCTTCTTGGTGCACTGTGAGACAAGATTTGTTCCAAGAAACACGCAGTATCCTGATACAGATCTTCTGAAGTCAATGTCGTTAGTCCAGTTTGCATCACTGAATCCTTGTAAGTTCGTTTCTATATTGGAACTTATTGTTATTCCATGGTGTCTGGTTCCTTGCAAGTATCTCAATAACCCCTTGACGGCTATCTAATGTTCAGATAACGGATTTTGCATGTATTGGCTTAGTTTATTACGCTATAGCATATGTCTGGTCGTGTAATTGTTGCGTATTGCAATGCTCCAATTATATTTTTGTATTGAGTAGCATTATTAATGGCTTCACCTTTAAATTTAGATAGGCGTGAACTACTGGCATTGGTGTTGGTAGAGATTTAGCTTGATGCATGTTAGTCCTTTGTAAGATTTTAGCAATATAACTCTGTTGAGATAGGAACATATCATTTTCATTTCTTTTAATTTGAATCCCCAAGAAATAGTTTAAATCACCAAGATCTTTGATGGCAAAGCTTTGGTCGAGAACTTTTATGATCCTGTTGATTTCCTGTGTGTCATTCCCTGTTATTAGCATGTCATCCACGTATACAAGGAAGTGTACGACATTTTCATTATCCCTTTTCATGTATAGAGAGTTTTCGGATTTTATTTGTGAGAAACCAATTCTAGATAGGGTTAGCTTTAACTTTTCATACAATGCCTTTTTCATCAAGGTTAATTATCCTAACCTTTAAGAAGTTGCCTTTTTCATCAAGGCTAGTTGCTACTGACATTAAGTTGCATCACATTTTTAAAAAAGAAAGAGTTTACCTGTAGACTTATTCAATTTCCTGTACCTTTTCATTTTTTAAATCCCACTGTTTTCAATGGCTAGAGACAATCAATCAGAAACGGACCATGTTGTATCATCACAGCCTTCATCTCTGCCTCCCCAACAACCTACTCAACCTGATCTCACTTTAGAAGTCAATAACCTGATCAAAACAGTAATCTGTAACAACCCCGAATTTTGGGGCCAATTTAAAATTTTTATTTTAGAAATTTTAATAGATTTTTAATATTTAAAATGATTTAGTTTAAATAATAATGACTATAAATTTATTTTAATCGAAGTTAAAACGAATAAATTTAATCTAATTATAAAAGGAGTTCAAAACAGCGCTGCAGTTTGAAATTTTGAATTTGAACTTTGACTGACTGTACAGGATTCATTTTAAGTCAGAATTGAGCGAAACAAGAAATATTTAAATCTGTTTAGCTGTATCTTTCTAACGAATCTAAGAAACTGAAATTTCACTTTGAAAATAGAAAGTTATGTCCAGTTTAAAATTTAGAAAAGTCGCTGTAGAATTTAATTATATTTTAATATAATATATTGGCCTTGAAAATAGCCATTTTGCAAACGACCTCGGTGTTCGACGAAACCACTTTCGTTGGAACCGGAATGTCAAATTATTGCTAGGTTTCAATTTCCAGAATTTTTCGAATTAATATGTGAGCGTGGCAAAAGAAAATGTGTTTTGACTGTTTTAGTCAAATTTAATCGACTTGAAAATGGCCATTTTTCAAACAGTCTCAGAATTCGACGAAATTAGTCTTGTTAGAACCGTATCGTCAAAACAAAGCTAGAAATAATTTTTCTATAATTTTTAGAGTCCGTATGTGGCCCCGGTAAATTAAAATGTACGATCAAATTAAATAATTAAATGATTTATATTTAAATTTGAAGAAAAGTGGGCTGAGACGATCAAACGGGCTGACGAGACCTAGTCCATTGTGTTCGGAATAGGGGTATTTGGCTAGGGGCAACGTTGTTTGGGCTGGATTTGGAGTTATTAAGAGTTATCAGGCTTTCTTATTTGATTATTGAATTAAATTAATATTATATTATATAAATATATGAATTAACCTAATCTAAACCCTAGGAACATACAGCCGCCACCAACCTTATTTCAATGGCCGAAATAACACAATTTTGATCCCTTATTCTTCCTCGATCCCATTAGAATTAGAACATCAAACCAAAGCGGAAATTCAAGAGCAACTCGAGGCCTTTAAGATCATACGGCAATGATCAAAAATCGTTTGGTATACGGTTCGATTCTGGCCCACAAAGGAGCACCGCTTGGAGCGGATTTAGGGGCCATAGGGGATCGAACTTCAAGAGGCTGGGCGGCGCTGGGAGGTGGAGGTGCGGGCTTGGGTGTGGTGCAAGTTGATCGGTCAGAAACGACCTCAGGTGGCGTGCGATGGGAAGGTTTGAATTTGGAGTTGGGTTCGGCCAAGAAACTGTAAAACGAACGATGTAGGAAGGAGGAGCGGCCTTTGTGATTGAAGAGTAATTAGTGTATGAAATTTTTAATTATTATAGTTAATTAAATATTTAAATGCTATAAAACTTTAAATAACAATAACTTCTACATACAGTATCGGAATCCAACAAATTTAGGTGCGTTGGAACCGTGATGAAGAGATCTACGCCATGAAGCAGACTAGAGCTGAAACCAAGCACTTTGAAAATTCAGATATAAACAACTGTGAGATTTCTATTTTAAAATTTAAAATTTATTATTTATTTCATTGTGAAATTTATGTTCATTCTGTATAAAATTCATGTGGTGTCGTGTGTATATTTATTGAAACATTGATTGTGTTGTATTGTAATGAATCACTGCATGGAATTGTGTGTATCATGTTTTTATGAAATGGATGAAACAAACACTTCATTTTGGTTGTGACATTAGAATTGAAAACAAGAATATATCATTTTGTCATAACCAAATAGTGAAACAAAATCATTAATTTTGTTGAAACCTTAAAGTTGAAAACAAAAGTTATTATTTTTATTATTTTGTCGGATTAGATTGTCGACAAAACAAAACTTCTCATCTTTATTGTTTTGCTGAAATAGAAATGGACGATAAAACCAAAGTTATCCTCTTTATGTGTTTTCGCTGAATTAGCATTAGTAGAAAAAAATTGTCCATTTTGTAAAAATGTTTACACTAGATTGAAATTTTCGTCTCAGTTAGAAATGTTAACATTAGATTAAAAACATCGTTTGGTTAGAAAAGTTAACAATAGAATAAAAGGACATTTTAGTTATAAAATGTTGAAATAGTTAAAAAGGGACATGTTAGGAATAAAATTGTCATTTTAGTTAAAATATCAAGTTAGGAATTTAATTATCATTTTAGTTAAAAAGGACATGTTTGAAATAAAATTGTCATTTTAGTTAAAATGTCATATTAGGAATTTGAATACCAGTTTAGTAAAAAGTATAATTATTAAAGATTACACTTTTATTGATAATTGGTTTCAATAAAAAGATTTAACATTTAAGGTTTCATTTTTATTGATAATTGGTTTAAATAAAAGGATTTAACATTAAAAATTACATTTTTATGTAATGTTGCTTTCAACCAAAAAGAATACATTTATTGTCATTTTCTTTTTAGAACAAAAAGAATAGATTTTTTTTGTAACATTCTTTTTCAACAAAAAGAACAGATTTTTATGTAACATTCTTTTTCGATAAAAAGAAATTATGTTTTTATTGTCGCATCTATTACAATAAAAGTGTAGAATTGGAAATTATGTTTTTGTTATCATATTGATTACAATAAGAAGTGTTGATTAGAAATTTGTTATGAAAAATAAAGAGAAGCATTTTGTTTAGAAATGTTAATTATGACAAAATTCACATTTTTGTTTATTTAAAAAGATTAGACAAAATTCACATTTTTTTTACATTAAAAAGGATTATAACAAAATTCACATTTTTGTTTATTTAAAAAGATTAGACAAAATTCACATTTTGTTTACATTAAAAAGGATTATAACAAAATTCACATTTTTGTTTATTTAAAAAGATTAGACAAAATTCACATTTTGTTTACATTAAAAAGGATTATAACAAAATTTACATTTTTGTTTATTTAAAAGAATTAGACAAAATTATCATATTTTGTGCATTGATAAGAATTAGAAAAAATTACAATATTTTTGTATTTTAAAAAGAATGAAATAAAAAGAGACATTTTTGTCACTTTAAAAGAATTAGAATAAAAGGGACATTTTTGTCACAATAAAAAGGATTGAAATAAAAATTATAGATTTTTATTGTCATTTGTTCACAATAAAAAGAATTAAAATATATGTTTGTGATGTTGAAATGTGTGATGTGTTAAATATAATGTTTAGTATATTCAAATTGAATATTACACTCCCATTTACAAGTTACCCGACTTGTTTATGTGATTGTGACGATAATTTTCACACATCGCCCAAGTGCACAAATAATTTGTTATTTGTTTGATGGATGAAACCCCACCCGGGTATTGGGATGATATTGGACTCACACTAATCCCAATATTTAGTTATCTGTCAATCGATGGATTGACGGTCTGTGATGAGCGTTATTTATTTACTTTAATGCTCACACAACTATAAATTCCACTCTGATTGTTATTTGGATGTTTGCTAATTATTTATCATGATTGTTGATTACATACAATATATGGTTGTTGATTGAGTCACATTCCAATATAGAATATTCTAGAAAAAGAATATTTTAGAAAATGTCTTAGGAAAATAATATTTTAGAAAAAGAATATATTTTAGGAAAATATATTTTTATAGAAATGAACTAGTTATTAACTAGGATCAATCATTAAATTTAGATTTAATGAAGTTTTCCAATTTGTTAATATTTAATTGTAATTAAATTAAATAAATTGGGATTTGGGTTTGTCGTGGATAGTGTCTTAAATAACACTGTTCTTAAACCCCGTATGAAAAGAATAATCTTTTAATTAAGTTATTATTAAAAGTTTCAATTATATTTAGTGTCACGACCTGGCATTTTGACCGCTCCAAGTCGGTAATTAAACCAATTTGAAATGTTCAAAACGACAGATTGTTATTGGCTTGCACGGGTTAAACAGAATAAATGCAGAATCACAAAGTACAAATATTTGCAACGGAATAAAATTTTCGTATACATATCAGAGTTGTACAAAATTTGCAGCGGAAGATAACTAAATTTGTACATAAATTTTTAACGAATAATTTTTTTTCACTTTGTCATCAGTCTTAGCGCGCGCGAGCGTCTTCACATCCTCTCCAGTTTGCGAGCTGATATCTATAACCTGGAACACTTAGGGCCTGACCCGAGTGTCCCATGCAAAATACACAAAACACCCGAGTCAGGATTAAACTTATTTCAAGTAAGCAAACTTCGTTAAACACATAAATATAATTAGGTTAGTCCCATTTATTCGAGTATGATCACTAATGAACTGCTGAAAGAATTATTATGGAACAAAGCAAAGAATAGTGCGGCTCCATACATGAGCCATGAATTTAGTGTTAAGTAGCCATATACATGCTAGCAAAATCAGTGTGGGCACCAAAATAAGAGGCATTTCCTAACAAGGCTTGGGTTTAGCAGAAAATGCTAAGTTTTTAAACAAATGCAATGGACCAAAATAGCAGTCATACGTTAGGAGTGCATAAAAAAGAAGGTATTATAAACATGTATGAAGAATAAAATGCAGCACGCAAGTGTATGGCCCATGCATGAGTGAATGTCAGTACTAGGCATTGTATAAAAGGGATACTTCAACAAACATGTATGATGTACATTTACATAAGAATGAAACGGCCCGGATAACAAACCCCGGGTTTGTAACAAATTATACTTCAGGTGGTGCGCATATATTTTATCAGTATACTTAAAGAGTGAGGTGTATGTTAACAGTTGCTACCACACACTTAGATGCCAACAAGGGAACCAACACGCATAATGAGGAAAGGGAAAAATCACTAAAGTCAATAGGCTTGCACCCTTTAAACAATGAAAAGGGGACACTCATATAGTTTACTGTAAGTGGACAAATAAGTCCATGTTTAAGTACATGTAAAGAGGCCCAACTTCTACTGTATATGGTAACCAACAACAACACATATATGACCCAAATAACCAAAAGACGTATCACAAATTATGACACTGGAACATGCATGCATTGCTGTGAGAATTCTCATGTTCAATGTTTAAATGCATGGCCGAGACCTGCTTACTATCCTTATAAGGTGATATAAAACCAGTGCATGCACCTATAACTACTCAAGTATGAACTTGCTAATGTGAAATATTCATAGGAAGCAGACAAGTTCCATGTTCCCTACTTATACATGCATGAGTGGTGGATTAATAGTACCCAAATGGTGACATGCAACCAAGAATTCCAAGCAAATATCATAGTAGAAAAGTGACGTTAAAGGTAGGACTCAAGCACCACACATATTCACAACAACTGAATAACCTGGTAACTTAATTCAAGACAATGGACACAACAACCCAAAACAACAGTAACAAGCTTTTATATTTTTAAGTGAAAATGGTATGCATCTCTTTTTATTATAAATCTCATGCATGCGTGAGATGCCAAGCAAGAATTGAGAACATATACCATTGGCAATAAGAAAAGTCTAAAATCACTCATAAAACAACCTAATGTTCCTGTTAGGAAATGGAATATTTGCATGGTAAAGACTGTTGAATCATGTATGGGAACACAATTGAACATATTAGGAATTTAAAACATACATATGTAGCAAAACCCAAAATCAATGACTAAATACACAGAAAATAGTAAAATCAATTGACCGACACAGCAAGGAACCCATACTAATTCTATTTAGTGAAGAGAGAAGTTGGATAACTTTAAATAAGTCGAACCGTAAGTTAAACTTACATTTGGTCGTGATAGTGAGAAAGCTAGGCGTTCTGGTCATCGGTGTCACGACAGTCAAGTCTTTGGCATGCGCTCTGAGGTGCGGACACCGCAGTGGAAGAACATATTTCAGACAAGGGAAAGGCGCGCTTACAGGCCGATGCGGTGTCGACGGTGGTAACAACTGCAAACCCTCCTCTTGTTCGGAAGCAAACCAGGTCGGTTCAGATGGCACACGGTGCAGAGTTTGATGCGGTTTAACAGTAGCGAGGGAGGAGCGTTGGCAGCCTCACGGTGGCTCACGGTCAAGGTAGCACGATTAGGAGATTGAGCTACAAGCGGTGGCTGCAGGGAAAATGGTGCGATGAAGAAGGTGATACCGCAGCGAGTTCAGGAAGAAGGTTTTTTTTTCTCACGGTGGCCAATTTTCCTCTGATTTTGGGAGCTAGGGATTTCGAAAATGAAACAAAGGAGAAATGAAACAGGGTGGGGTCTCTTTTGTTAGCTGATGCGAGGAAAATGAAATGGAAGAACTAATATACGGTTAGCAAGGGAAAATAAATAAATAAAAAGACGGAGACACAGTAAGGGACACGCAGTGAACAACAGGGACACGCGTACAAAGGATAGAATGCAAAGGGAAAATTGTTAAGACAAACGTTTTGCTCTGGCCAAGTGTAAAATATTTCACAACTGGCCATACAAATATTAAATAAAATTTAAAGGTGTATATACCTTTGAATACAATGTATACAAGTACAATACTAGTATATAAAATAATCTCAAATACAATCTCAAGTAAATATTAAAAACCAAATTCAAATTAAATTATAATAAATCTTCAAGTTTAGTTTTTATTTTTATTTTCCAAAAGCCTACATTACACCTACATGAATTGAATTTGTGACGGCAATGAATTTCGCTCGGTCCGAACCAGTCGTTAAACCGATCCAGGCCGTTCGAAACGCCCTATCGTTCGAGAACACGACAAATCAGAATGCATACAGAAGAACCTTTCATTGTATATTACAACAACGCATCAGATTACAAGAATATACAGAGTATAAACAAATAAATATTACACAGAAATATCAGAGATTTAAATTACATTTAAATACATCGCAGCGGAAAATAATACATTACACAACTAGAAGGAGATATACGGATACAAAGCTTTCCGGATATCGTTCCAGCTGTAAACCAGGATCCTGTGAATATAAATCTGCAAAACCAAAACTACTAGCTGCCCGTGTCAAAATAAGGGCACCCAGAGTTTAGGTTAAAACAATAAACTCCAGGTCAGTCATGTGACTGGTGTGAGAACTAAAACAGTTAATCTTTATTTTTAAAGCTAGGTAAATCAAGGGACCACGCCGTATAACACGGAACGGGTTTCCTCCCAAGAATACCAGTGCATAAAACAAACAGCGCAATGCTAAATAAAGAAAAATGAAGCTGTTATAAGACCCAGGTCCCATCACACAATGCAACGCAGCCGAGGATAGGGTTTTCCCTTATAACAGCCAAAGAATGCTTGATACGGTTAAAACAAATCATTTGATACTATTATAAGTGCATAGTGTATAAAACAACTTCAAATCATAAGTATCAATCATAGGCGGCATGAATGCCCCATACCACTATGTCGCCATATATAGGTTATACAATCAAAATCGCAAAGTCACGTATTTGGAAATTGGATTTCCATCTATGAACCGAGGCAAAAGATAGTCCTCAACCGATTCGAGACGCTCTAGTCCGTGTCTCAGGACCCAGACACAGGTGGGCCCTTGGATCCTCAGGGCCGGTCCACCGATGTGGATTAAAATGCCTGAACACTACGTTTCCCCACCCTATGGGGTGTAAGTCTGGCCCGTCAGCCGACCAGAAGCATCGGCCGAAACCGATATAACCGAGGCGCCTCGCAACAGCAACAACCACATAAGTCAAACTCGTCAGGGCGTGTAAAACCACTGACGCCACTTCTAACTAGAAAGAAACGCATGCCCTCCCTGACGTCCTCTCCCGTTTTTGGTTCATACCGGGTGTGAAACACGCGAGGTAAACGTTACACAAAGCTACGCCACAAAGGCCTTGCTTTGATCATCACCACAAGACTTTGCTTTTCAACAGAAGCCTCGATCAATTGCCACTTAGGCATGCCACACAGGCAATTCACTCCATGCGTTTGATATCCATCAATATATAACCCCTGAGCTCGTACGTCTCAGAGAAGGGCGTTAAGCAAGAGAATAAATTCTCCGCCGCCAAACAGATATATATTTAATAGAAATCAAACACACGGACTAAAATCCAATGTCAGACACACAGTCCATTTACAAGTCCGTTCTGGGTCTGAACGAAACCGGAGGCACCTAGTACCCCGCATATCCATCGATCTCCAAGTACGTCTGGACGACCACTAACTGTTTCCATCTTCTTGGGTGTACAGCCCAATCAAGATCATCAGTTATCACCCAAACGACGTGAAGACCTCCGGTCTTCGACCATCGTCTTCATCTTCGACTTATCGTCGTATCAGTTATTCAGAATGGGATAAACCCGGTCTTTCTGAATAACTCGCGTATATTTTAAATAAGTGTTACACAAACGCAACATACGCCTCATTCCAATTCATCAGTCACTAACCGTAAATTAATCAAGAGAATAATTCCCCAAATATTAACCCCGAAGGCCGAAACCAACATCAGATCAATATCCAGAAAACCATTCTGCTTGGCTAACCGACAGTTAATTTCTAATTTCACATTCATAGGGAAAGGTTCCCATTAATTTTATCAAAGATAAATTCTTTAATTTATTCTTTAATCTAATTTTGAATATCAATTCAAACTAGTCGGGATTAACGAAACTTACCGAAGTAATCATTTGTTTTAATTTCCCGATCCCAACCTATTTATCCCATGAAGTAAAACTGGTAATACTTCATATCTAACACCACAGTGTTATCGGTAAATTCAATTACCATTTCACGTTCAAATCTAATTAATGATTTAACTATCGCCTGGAGCAAAACTGGTGATACTCCATTCTCGACCATTTCAATCTAATTAAAGATTCATTAAAACTCCACTTAGTTTTAATCGTTAACTGGGTTAAAGAATCAGTGTCATTTAAAACACGGTTCACGATAAACTCAAAGTCACATTCATTAATTATCGGGTTAAAGAACGAGTGTTATTTAAAACACTGTTCACGATAAACCCAAAAATCAATATCAATTCAATTCCAATTAAATATTATTTAATTGGTACACTTCATTAAATCTAAATAAAAAGATTTAATCTTTCCTCAACTGGGTTCAAGAACAGTGTTAGTGAAGACACCATTCACGACAAACCCAAATCACATTCGATATTCAATACAAGGCTCTGAATAGAAAATATATCGGCTTATATTCAATATCGAATTCTACGACTAACAAATGTCGTATTGGAAATAACGATATAAATATATATCTTTCAAATTTCCATAACAACACCTGTATAATCACGAATTACAACATCGAAATATTCCGAAGACAATTTCGATTCAAATCCACTCCAATGCAATCATTGGAAATTTTGGTTATTTTTAAAACCCTTTTCGAATTCAATTTATTTATTTAAAAATAAATAGAATTATAATTCTAGTTCAAAACTAGTTCATTTCGATAAAAATCTATTTTTATCTTTTCAAATATGGAGTTTTTCATCCCAATCCTTTCTAAATCATTTCTTATGATTTTACACAAATTATTACTATTTTTAATAATTTTATCAAGGCCCGTACAGTCGATTTCCATCAATGGCCATCGAACTGCACTTACAGCGACCTTTTTCGAATTTGATTTGGACATAATTCCAAATTCAACCGTTAGATTTCAAATTTCTAATTTTCATTAGAAAGCTCTTTTCGACACGAACCCAACGGTTCCGGTTTTAGGAGAATCCGACGGTCGGATCTCCCGTAATGTCCGTTTGAAATAAATGGTCGAAATTCACGAACTGCCGCGGCGCGGCGCGTTCTATTCAGGCCATTATATTATATATATAATATATATATAATATATTTCGTCGATTTCTATTTAAAACGAATTATATAAATAGTTTTAAATTTGTTTCAAAAGCAATTTCAACTTCCTTTTCAATTCAAATCAAAATTGAATTCTTCTTTATAAATTCGTTTCAAAATTCATTTCTATTCAATTCAAATTTCAATTCAATTCGAATTCATTTCAATTCGTTTCGAAATCGTTTTCAATTCAATTTGAATTCGTTTTCAATTCATTTCATTTCGAAATCGTTTTCAATTCAATTTGAACTCGTTTTCAATTCAATTCATTTCGAAATCGTTTTCAATTCAATTTGAATTCGTTTTCAATTCATTTCATTTCGAAATCATTTTCAATTTAATTCATTTCGTAATCGTTTTCAATTCAATTTGAATTCGTTTTCAATTCATTTCATTTCGAAATCGTTTTCAATTCAATTCATTTCGAAATCGTTTTCAATTCAATTTGAATTCGTTTTCAATTCAAAATATTCGATTTCGAAATCACTTTTCAATATTCATTTTTAAGATGAATAAAATCGATATAAATATCGTTCACGTCAAAATGGCGTCAATCTAATCAACACGGCTTCATAAATTTCTATTTTCAAATATTCTATTTCAAATATTTCTTTTTCAAAATAGTTGTTATTATCAAAATATTTCGTTCAACACATGACCAATCTCAATGAATGAGTACTGTCAACACATGAACTTTTATTTTACATCGATAAAGATGTAAATTTTATTACTAAAATATTTCGTTCAACACATGACCAATCTCAATGAATGAGTACTGTCAACGCATGAACTTTTATTTTATAATATTCTTTATTTTTCAAATTGGAATGAGGCCCAATCAATTACCATATAAAGTTAATTATATGGATTTTCATACAACACATGTATATAATTACATTGAAAAATAATCAACCATCAACCAAAGTGCACTACACTGTATAAGCATCAAATATAGATATTCAACGCTTATAACAGCCTGTCAATCAATCGATCGACACATTTAATCAATCAGGATGAGTGAACTTCAACTTCATCCCAACACCCGTGTGGGGTTTCAAACAATCAAACACATATTTTATTTGTGCTGTCGGGCGATGTGTGAAATTTATCGACCCAATCAATGTCCTTCAAATAGGTGCACATAAACAAACCGTCTGGTTTGTAAATGAATATTCATTTATTCACATTCACGTTAAAAATTATATTTTTAACGACAAAACATTTTATTCCAACATATGAACTTCTATTCAATTCATTCTTTAAATAAAATGATATTTTTATTTTTCTAACATATTTTATAAAATTTCGGCGGCATAACGGCACGATACTAGAAACGGGACAAGGCCTAGCCTTATCCCCGGTCTAGTGAAGGCCCACGCCATTCACACATCAATCAAATCAATTTCATTTTGTAAACCACAAAATTTGGAGTAAGAGCCTAACCTAGCCTTACTCCTTCGCCTTATAACGGCGCACGTCTAATCCTAACCAATTTATCGATTCGATTATTCACACCACAAACCACATTCAAACCAATATCGCAATCAATCACCAAACAGTCAAACAAACAAGTCCATGGTCTGTGGACGGGTGTCGGGTGCTACTAAGCACCGTCTGCATCCTAGTATATATATATATATATAACTAGAAAAATAAATTGAAAGGTGAGAAATTCTCACCGATAGCTATACAAGCTCCACGGCACTTCATTGATAGAAATCTTCATTGCTATCGCATCTTCGTCACCTTCGTTGCCCGTATCCTCTACATATGTAAAAATCGAATTTTGACTTCGCTATTCAATATATAAAAATCGAATTTTTAGTTCGCTATTCAATATATAAAAATCGAATTTTTAGTTCGCTATTCAATATATAAAAATCGAATTTTTAGTTCGCTATTCAATATATAAAAATCGAATTTTTAGTTCGCTATTCAATATATAAAAATCGAATTTTTAGTTCGAAGTTCAACATATAAAAATCATATTTTCACATCTATGTTATATAGATAAAAATTATATTTTTATCACGCTATTTTCCACCTAAAGATTTTGCCTTTTCTAAAATAAAGATTTCGCCTTTTTACTTTCAAAGAACTCGCCTTTTTATTTTTAAAGTACTCGCCTTTTTATTTTCAAAGTTCATATCTTTTTAAAAAAAAACAAAGTTGATATCTTTACAAAAACAAAGTTGTTTTTATTTTTAAAAACAGTTTTTAAAATCAGTTTTTAAAATCATTTTAAAAATCAGTTTTAAATCATAAAAAAAAAAGAAACAGTTTTGAATCTAATTAAAATCAGAATCTAAAAACATAAAAATCAGTTTTTAAATGTTTTATAAAATCAGTTTTCTATTTTAAATAAAATCAGTTTTAAAGAAAATAAAAAAACAGTTTTTAAAGAAATTAAAATAAAAAACAAGATTAGGGAACTTACAGGGAAGGGGGGGGTTTCTGTCGTCGCGGTGGGGCTCCTGGCAGAGGAGGCTAGGGTTTGGTCTCTGTGGCTGTAGGGGTGCGTGGCTGTGGGGGTTTGGGTCCTTTCAGGGAGGCGGCGGTTTCGTCGAGGGTTCGGAGGAGGGGAGGTTCTGGTTCGTCGAGGGTTCGGAGGAGGGGGGGGGGTTCGGCGAAGCATCGCCGCCGCCTGGGTTCGAGCGCGAGGGCGCTCGTCTCCTTTTTTTTTTTTTTTATTATTTAATTATTAAAAAGTTGACTTTCACATACGACCTCTAAACGAGGTCCACCGCCTGTCGCCCATAGCGTTTCACCCCCATTCCGAACACAATGGGATATGTATCGTAGGTTGATTCGACTGTTTCGATCAGTTTCCGTTGCATTTACATTTAAATCATTATATTGAATTTTAAACGTACATTTCAAATTACCGGGGTCACATACTAACTAGAAAAATTCCAGAAAAATATTTTCTAGCTTCGTATTGACGATACGGTCCTAACAAAACTAGTTTCGTCGAATTCTGAGACCGTTGGAAAAATGGCCAATTTCCAGTCGATTAAAATCCACTGAAAATGGTCAAACGCATTTTCCTTTACCACGCTCACATACTGATTCGAAAAATTATGAAATTTGGAATCTAGCAATAACTTAACATCACGGACCCAACAAAACTGGTTTCGTCGAATTCCGAGGTCGTTTGCAAAATGTCCATTTTTAAGGGCCTGAATTCCATAGCGACTATTCAGAATTTTCAACTGGACATATCTTTTGATTCCTGCTATCAAAATTTTATTATTCGGATTCGTTGGAAAGATATTATCAATTAGATCCCATTACTTTTGGTTTCACTAAAATCCGGATTGTTTTGCACCCGGTACATTCAATTGAAGTTTGAAATCGAATTATCGAACTACCGCGCCATTTTCAATTCTATTTATAATTATATATAAATATTCTAACGACGACGCGTATAAATATATACGTTCGAATTATATTCAAAATAAATTTCTCGTCGATATTATTTAAAATAATTCATTTTAAATAATCAAAATTCGCTAAAATGGCAAAAATAAAAATTTTAAACTGGCCCAGATTTTCCGGGTTGTTACAATCTCCCCCACTTAAAACTTTTCGTCCCCGAAAAGGAACAAAGTCGAAAGTGGTTTGATAATTCAACTCTACGCTTGATCTGGCTTCCATTCTCCAACTCTTTAGTTTCTGAGAATTTTCAAAACTTCAAAAATTTGGCTAACACCCTAAATTTTTGAAAAATTTCGCCATAACCTCCCCTGCAATGGGAGCATCAGGGAATTTCAAATAGCTTCCCCGGTCCTTCAGATCTCAAAAAGAAAAAGAAAAAGCCAAGCGGCTAGCCAATAGGCTCACAAAATCATCATCACCCAAACAAAACAGGAAATTATGTAGTAAACATGTACCTATTTGTCGGGCAAACAAATTTTATTCTCTGGCTCTAGCCTCCTTGCTATGACCTGTTCAATGATATATATGTATATGCAAGCAAATGCGACCAATTTTCAATATAAGTCAATATGTGATTCAATTAGGCTAATTGGTTAAAAATTAGCAAACAAATAAACAAACAACACAAACATCAATCAATTAGTGAATTAGAGTTTCAAATTCATAATTTTGATACATATACGAAAATCATGTTTTTGATGCCAAATCACAACAATAGGCCCTATCTAATTTTGGTTCTCACACCAGTCAATAGGAAGTATATAGAAGATCACACCTTCGAAACACGAAACTAATTACTAATGATGACGCGTCAATCATCAGAATCAGGTCCGGGCGACTAGAGTGTGATTCTATATCTATCCAGTATATTAAAACTTCGAATACACGCGGATCAGACGTACACGCAAAATCTATATATACTGGACTGTCCAACTCAATATAAATCGATAATCAAATACGAATAATTGATTTAAATTTTCAAAACAAAAATTTGTTTTCATTTTAAAAATATACTCTTCACACTCGTTCTAGGATACTACTGATCCTATCTCTAACGAGTCATTCTAATTGGATATTACTAACCCAATATCTGATGAATTCTTTCGTATGGTTCTAATGTGCCTTGTTCTCTAGCTTTGTAAACCAATGCTCTGATACCAACTGTGACGGCAATGAATTTCGCTCGGTCCGAACCAGTCGTTAAACCGATCCAGGCCGTTCGAAACGCCCTATCGTTCGAGAACACGACAAATCAGAATGCATACAGAAGAACCTTTCATTGTATATTACAACAACGCATCAGATTACAAGAATATACAGAGTATAAACAAATAAATATTACACAGAAATATCAGAGATTTAAATTACATTTAAATACATCGCAGCGGAAAATAATACATTACACAACTAGAAGGAGATATACGGATACAAAGCTTTCCGGATATCGTTCCAGCTGCAAACCAGGATCCTGTGAATATAAATCTGCAAAACCAAAACTACTAGCTGCCCGTGTCAAAATAAGGGCACCCAGAGTTTAGGTTAAAACAATAAACTCCAGGTCAGTCATGTGACTGGTGTGAGAACTAAAACAGTTAATCTTTATTTTTAAAGCTAGGTAAATCAAGGGACCACGCCGTATAACACGGAACGGGTTTCCTCCCAAGAATACCAGTGCATAAAACAAACAGCGCAATGCTAAATAAAGAAAAATGAAGCTGTTATAAGACCCAGGTCCCATCACACAATGCAACGCAGCCGAGGATAGGGTTTTCCCTTATAACAGCCAAAGAATGCTTGATACGGTTAAAACAAATCATTTGATACTATTATAAGTGCATAGTGTATAAAACAACTTCAAATCATAAGTATCAATCATAGGCGGCATGAATGCCCCATACCACTATGTCGCCATATATAGGTTATACAATCAAAATCGCAAAGTCACGTATTTGGAAATTGGATTTCCATCTATGAACCGAGGCAAAAGATAGTCCTCAACCGATTCGAGACGCTCTAGTCCGTGTCTCAGGACCCAGACACAGGTGGGCCCTTGGATCCTCAGGGTCGGTCCACCGATGTGGATTAAAATGCCTGAACACTACGTTTCCCCACCCTATGGGGTGTAAGTCTGGCCCGTCAGCCGACCAGAAGCATCGGCCGAAACCGATATAACCGAGGCGCCTCGCAACAGCAACAACCACATAAGTCAAACTCGTCAGGGCGTGTAAAACCACTGACGCCACTTCTAACTAGAAAGAAACGCATGCCCTCCCTGACGTCCTCTCCCGTTTTTGGTTCATACCGGGTGTGAAACACGCGAGGTAAACGTTACACAAAGCTACGCCACAAAGGCCTTGCTTTGATCATCACCACAAGACTTTGCTTTTCAACAGAAGCCTCGATCAATTGCCACTTAGGCATGCCACACAGGCAATTCACTCCATGCGTTTGATATCCATCAATATATAACCCCTGAGCTCGTACGTCTCAGAGAAGGGCGTTAAGCAAGAGAATAAATTCTCCGCCGCCAAACAGATATATATTTAATAGAAATCAAACACACGGACTAAAATCCAATGTCAGACACACAGTCCATTTACAAGTCCGTTCTGGGTCTGAACGAAACCGGAGGCACCTAGTACCCCGCATATCCATCGATCTCCAAGTACGTCTGGACGACCACTAACTGTTTCCATCTTCTTGGGTGTACAGCCCAATCAAGATCATCAGTTATCACCCAAACGACGTGAAGACCTCCGGTCTTCGACCATCGTCTTCATCTTCGACTTATCGTCGTATCAGTTATTCAGAATGGGATAAACCCGGTCTTTCTGAATAACTCGCGTATATTTTAAATAAGTGTTACACAAACGCAACATACGCCTCATTCCAATTCATCAGTCACTAACCGTAAATTAATCAAGAGAATAATTCCCCAAATATTAACCCCGAAGGCCGAAACCAACATCAGATCAATATCCAGAAAACCATTCTGCTTGGCTAACCGACAGTTAATTTCTAATTTCACATTCATAGGGAAAGGTTCCCATTAATTTTATCAAAGATAAATTCTTTAATTTATTCTTTAATCTAATTTTGAATATCAATTCAAACTAGTCGGGATTAACGAAACTTACCGAAGTAATCATTTGTTTTAATTTCCCGATCCCAACCTATTTATCCCATGAAGTAAAACTGGTAATACTTCATATCTAACACCACAGTGTTATCGGTAAATTCAATTACCATTTCACGTTCAAATCTAATTAAAGATTTAACTATCGCCTGGAGCAAAACTGGTGATACTCCATTCTCGACCATTTCAATCTAATTAAAGATTCATTAAAACTCCACTTAGTTTTCATCGTTAACTGGGTTAAAGAATCAGTGTCATTTAAAACACGGTTCACGATAAACTCAAAGTCACATTCATTAATTATCGGGTTAAAGAACGAGTGTTATTTAAAACACTGTTCACGATAAACCCAAAAATCAATATCAATTCAATTCCAATTAAATATTATTTAATTGGTACACTTCATTAAATCTAAATAAAAAGATTTAATCTTTCCTCAACTGGGTTCAAGAACAGTGTTAGTGAAGACACCATTCACGACAAACCCAAATCACATTCGATATTCAATACAAGGCTCTGAATAGAAAATATATCGGCTTATATTCAATATCGAATTCTACGACTAACAAATGTCGTATTGGAAATAACCATATAAATATATATCTTTCAAATTTCCATAACAACACCTGTATAATCACGAATTACAACATCGAAATATTCCGAAGACAATTTCGATTCAAATCCACTCCAATGCAATCATTGGAAATTTTGGTTATTTTTAAAACCCTTTTCGAATTCAATTTATTTATTTAAAAATAAATAGAATTATAATTCTAGTTCAAAACTAGTTCATTTCGATAAAAATCTATTTTTATCTTTTCAAATATGGAGTTTTTCATCCCAATCCTTTCTAAATCATTTCTTATGATTTTACACAAATTATTACTATTTTTAATAATTTTATCAAGGCCCGTACAGTCGATTTCCATCAATGGCCATCGAACTGCACTTACAACGACCTTTTTCGAATTTGATTTGGACATAATTCCAAATTCAACCGTTAGATTTCAAATTTCTAATTTTCATTAGAAAGCTCTTTTCGACACGAACCCAACGGTTCCGGTTTTAGGAGAATCCGACGGTCGGATCTCCCGTAATGTCCGTTTGAAATAAATGGTCGAAATTCACGAACTGCCGCGGCGCGGCGCGTTCTATTCAGGCCATTATATTATATATATAATATATATATAATATATTTCGTCGATTTCTATTTAAAACGAATTATATAAATAGTTTTAAATTTGTTTCAAAAGCAATTTCAACTTCCTTTTCAATTCAAATCAAAATTGAATTCTTCTTTATAAATTCGTTTCAAAATTCATTTCTATTCAATTCAAATTTCAATTCAATTCGAATTCATTTCAATTCGTTTCGAAATCGTTTTCAATTCAATTTGAATTCGTTTTCAATTCATTTCATTTCGAAATCGTTTTCAATTCAATTTGAACTCGTTTTCAATTCAATTCATTTCGAAATCGTTTTCAATTCAATTTGAATTCGTTTTCAATTCATTTCATTTCGAAATCATTTTCAATTTAATTCATTTCGTAATCGTTTTCAATTCAATTTGAATTCGTTTTCAATTCATTTCATTTCGAAATCGTTTTCAATTCAATTCATTTCGAAATCGTTTTCAATTCAATTTGAATTCGTTTTCAATTCAAAATATTCGATTTCGAAATCACTTTTCAATATTCATTTTTAAGATGAATAAAATCGATATAAATATCGTTCACGTCAAAATGGCGTCAATCTAATCAACACGGCTTCATAAATTTCTATTTTCAAATATTCTATTTCAAATATTTCTTTTTCAAAATAGTTGTTATTATCAAAATATTTCGTTCAACACATGACCAATCTCAATGAATGAGTACTGTCAACACATGAACTTTTATTTTACATCGATAAAGATGTAAATTTTATTACTAAAATATTTCGTTCAACACATGACCAATCTCAATGAATGAGTACTGTCAACGCATGAACTTTTATTTTATAATATTCTTTATTTTTCAAATTGGAATGAGGCCCAATCAATTACCATATAAAGTTAATTATATGGATTTTCATACAACACATGTATATAATTACATTGAAAAATAATCAACCATCAACCAAAGTGCACTACACTGTATAAGCATCAAATATAGATATTCAACGCTTATAACAGCCTGTCAATCAATCGATCGACACATTTAATCAATCAGGATGAGTGAACTTCAACTTCATCCCAACACCCGTGTGGGGTTTCAAACAATCAAACACATATTTTATTTGTGCTGTCGGGCGATGTGTGAAATTTATCGACCCAATCAATGTCCTTCAAATAGGTGTACATAAACAAACCGTCTGGTTTGTAAATGAATATTCATTTATTCACATTCACGTTAAAAATTATATTTTTAACGACAAAACATTTTATTCCAACATATGAACTTCTATTCAATTCATTCTTTAAATAAAATGATATTTTTATTTTTCTAACATATTTTATAAAATTTCGGCGGCATAACGGCACGATACTAGAAACGGGACAAGGCCTAGCCTTATCCCCGGTCTAGTGAAGGCCCACGCCATTCACACATCAATCAAATCAATTTCATTTTGTAAACCACAAAATTTGGAGTAAGAGCCTAACCTAGCCTTACTCCTTCGCCTTATAACGGCGCACGTCTAATCCTAACCAATTTATCGATTCGATTATTCACACCACAAACCACATTCAAACCAATATCGCAATCAATCACCAAACAGTCAAACAAACAAGTCCATGGTCTGTGGACGGGTGTCGGGTGCTACTAAGCACCGTCTGCATCCTAGTATATATATATATAACTAGAAAAATAAATTGAAAGGTGAGAAATTCTCACCGATAGCTATACAAGCTCCACGGCACTTCATTGATAGAAATCTTCATTGCTATCGCATCTTCGTCACCTTCGTTGCCCGTATCCTCTACATATGTAAAAATCGAATTTTGACTTCGCTATTCAATATATAAAAATCGAATTTTTAGTTCGCTATTCAATATATAAAAATCGAATTTTTAGTTCGCTATTCAATATATAAAAATCGAATTTTTAGTTCGCTATTCAATATATAAAAATCGAATTTTTAGTTCGCTATTCAATATATAAAAATCGAATTTTTAGTTCGCTATTCAATATATAAAAATCGAATTTTTAGTTCGAAGTTCAACATATAAAAATCATATTTTCACATCTATGTTATATAGATAAAAATTATATTTTTATCACGCTATTTTCCACCTAAAGATTTTGCCTTTTCTAAAATAAAGATTTCGCCTTTTTACTTTCAAAGAACTCGCCTTTTTATTTTTAAAGTACTCGCCTTTTTATTTTCAAAGTTCATATCTTTTTAAAAAAAAACAAAGTTGATATCTTTACAAAAACAAAGTTGTTTTTATTTTTAAAAACAGTTTTTAAAATCAGTTTTTAAAATCATTTTAAAAATCAGTTTTAAATCATAAAAAAAAAGAAACAGTTTTGAATCTAATTAAAATCAGAATCTAAAAACATAAAAATCAGTTTTTAAATGTTTTATAAAATCAGTTTTCTATTTTAAATAAAATCAGTTTTAAAGAAAATAAAAAAACAGTTTTTAAAGAAATTAAAATAAAAAACAAGATTAGGGAACTTACAGGGAAGGGGGGGTTTCTGTCGTCGCGGTGGGGCTCCTGGCAGAGGAGGCTAGGGTTTGGTCTCTGTGGCTGTGGGGGTGCGTGGCTGTGGGGGTTTGGGTCCTTTCAGGGAGGCGGCGGTTTCGTCGAGGGTTCGGAGGAGGGGAGGTTCTGGTTCGTCGAGGGTTCGGAGGAGGGGGGGGGTCGGCGAAGCATCGCCGCCGCCTGGGTTCGAGCGCGAGGGCGCTCGTCTCCTTTTTTTTTTATTATTATTTAATTATTAAAAAGTTGACTTTCACATACGACCTCTAAACGAGGTCCACCGCCTGTCGCCCATAGCGTTTCACCCCCATTCCGAACACAATGGGATATGTATCGTAGGTTGATTCGACTGTTTCGATCAGTTTCCGTTGCATTTACATTTAAATCATTATATTGAATTTTAAACGTACATTTCAAATTACCGGGGTCACATACTAACTAGAAAAATTCCAGAAAAATATTTTCTAGCTTCGTATTGACGATACGGTCCTAACAAAACTAGTTTCGTCGAATTCTGAGACCGTTGGAAAAATGGCCAATTTCCAGTCGATTAAAATCCACTGAAAATGGTCAAACGCATTTTCCTTTACCACGCTCACATACTGATTCGAAAAATTATGAAATTTGGAATCTAGCAATAACTTAACATCACGGACCCAACAAAACTGGTTTCGTCGAATTCCGAGGTCGTTTGCAAAATGTCCATTTTTAAGGGCCTGAATTCCATAGCGACTATTCAGAATTTTCAACTGGACATATCTTTTGATTCCTGCTATCAAAATTTTATTATTCGGATTCGTTGGAAAGATATTATCAATTAGATCCCATTACTTTTGGTTTCACTAAAATCCGGATTGTTTTGCACCCGGTACATTCAATTGAAGTTTGAAATCGAATTATCGAACTACCACGCCATTTTCAATTCTATTTATAATTATATATAAATATTCTAACGACGACGCGTATAAATATATACGTTCGAATTATATTCAAAATAAATTTCTCGTCGATATTATTTAAAATAATTCATTTTAAATAATCAAAATTCGCTAAAATGGCAAAAATAAAAATTTTAAACTGGCCCAGATTTTCCGGGTTGTTACAGAATTACACTCATGTTTTAATTTTTAAACAAAATTTGTTTACAAATTTTGGGTATTTAAACCCCATGTTTTATTTGGAACAAAATCAAGTTATGCTAAAACGTTAGTTTTGTCATAACGTTAAATTTGAAAATAAACACACGAAAAGCATACGAAGCTAATTTAAATAAGTTGGAATTTAATCGATAAAAGGCATTTCATTTTTGATTATTGGTAAGCAATGGAACGAGTTTGGAAAGCATAAAGATTCCTATTCATTTTGAAATGAAGATTTGGTAATAAAACTGTAACGACCCGCCTTTTTGCCCAGTTCTTGCCGGTAATTAAACCGAATCAAACCATTCAAAAAGACGAATTGTTATGGGTACATACATATATTGAACAAAATAACATAATTTTTCATTGCAAAATACAATGTTACATCAAAGTTACATAAAATATCAGAGTTACATAAAATATCAGAGTTACAACACATACAGCGGAGGAAAAGAAAATATACTCTCAGCGGAAGAAAATCGTATGATATAGCGGAAGCTCCAAACTCCATCGTGTACTCCAACTCAGAAAGCGCTCTGAACTTTGCTCCGGCGAACTAAAACTGCAAAACTAAACTACTAGCTGCCCGTGCAAAATTATGGGCGCCCAGAGTTTAGATGAGGGAACAATAAACTCCAGATCAGTCGTGGGACTGGTGTGAGAACTCAAAACAGTTATTATTAGGTTCATTTTAAAGTTGGGAATTTCACCGGACCACGCCGCTAACGCGGAACGGGTTTACTCCATGTGAATACCCGTGCATATAAATACGCAATGACCTTTCTAAAATGAAGTTATCATAAGCTCGTCCCACATCACACTATGCAAGCGCACACCAGATGGGCAAGGTTTATCTTATGATAACCAAACATGCTTTCATACGTAAAATCCTCTTTCAAAGCCATAATATATATATATATAGTGTGGAAAACATTTCTCAAATAAATGTATTAATCCTAGACGACATAATACCCCATCCTATTATGTCGCCATATATATATATATACAAACCAAAATCGTGTGGTACGTATTGGAGATTTGGTTTCCAACTTGATAATTCCTGGCACGAAAGATCAATCGGAACACAAACGAAATGTAATCAAGGGTTTTTCATCCAGACGCGGACACCAATACAAATCGCGAGGTAGATCAACAGTTTTCGACCAGACGCGGCCCCCCGAACATACCCTATTCCTTAAGTCATAAGTGGTTTCCCACTGCTGCAGCGGTCATCATCAATTCATATATATACACAACCTAACCGCCAGTTTCTCATCATCCGGGGTGTGAGGTTTGTCGATGTCACGTCATACACAAAGCTATGCTTCGATAAGCCATTCTTTGATCATCACTAGCTCATTTCCTAACTTGGGTATGTCACATTGACACTTCAAGACATATCACTGATTTCAATCAATGCATACCCTCTAAGTTCATATGACTTAGAGACGAGGATAATATATTGCCACAAATCCGATATTCATTAACAGAAATCAGTGCTATGTAGTCAATTTCAATGTCAGACACACCATCCATACAAGACCGTTCTGGGTCTGAACGGAACAGCCCGAAAATACTTAAATTTGTTCAGGTCTCATGCAACTCACATCTCGTATCGGGTGGCCTACCCAATCGAGACATTAATCAACAATCAATCTAAACAATTCAAATATTCCCGGTCTTTATTCGTCGTTTACCAAGTCCTGAATTGCTTCATAACGTCGTATTATTACTTGGAATGGTTTTCGAACATATGCTCGATCCCGGTCTTTCCAAGTAATAAGCGTACTTTAAACAGTAGCTATGGTTCACACAGGCTTTTCAATTCAAATCTTCTTCAAAATATTTTATTTCAAATAATTATTATTTTCAAAAATGATTTACTTGTACAAAAATACCTTATATAGATTTCAAAAATAGCTTTCTCGTCATACTATTCCGAAATCTCATTCTAGGGTATTTCTAACCCTATCTCTAATGAGATAATATAACTCTGAGGAGTCCTATTCTTTTGTCGAAATACGTACGTACCCCATAGCTTTGTATAACCAAAGCTCTGATACCAACTGTAACGACCCGCCTTTTTGCCCAGTTCTTGTCGGTAATTAAACCGACTCAAACCGTTCAAAAAGACGAATTGTTATGGGTACATACATATATTGAACAAAATAACAGAATTTTTCATTGCGAAATACAATGTTACATCAGAGTTACATAAAATATCATAGTTACATAAAATATCAGAGTTA
The DNA here is from genome assembly GCA_030737875.1 of Allium sativum. NCBI lineage: Eukaryota > Viridiplantae > Streptophyta > Magnoliopsida > Asparagales > Amaryllidaceae > Allium > Allium sativum. The sequence continues at coordinate 852,306,043 of CM060919.1, forward strand.
CAACACATACAGCGGAGGAAAAGAAAATATACTCTCAGCGGAAGAAAATCGTATGATATAGCGGAAGCTCCAAACTCCATCGTGTACTCCAACTCAGAAAGCGTTCCGAACTTTGCTCCGCCGAACTAAAACTGCAAAACTAAACTACTAGCTGCCCGTGCAAAATTATGGGCACCCAGAGTTTAGGTGAGGGAACAATAAACTCCAGGTCAGTCGTGGGACTGGTGTGAGAACTCAAAACAGTTATTATTAGGTTCATTTTAAAGTTGGGAATTTAACCGGACAACGCCGCTAACGCGGAACGGGTTTACTCCATGTGAATACCCGTGCATATAAATACGCAATGACCTTTCTAAAATGAAGTTATCATAAGCTCGTCCCACATCACACAATGCAAGCGCACACCAGATGGGTGAGGTTTATCTTATGATAACCGAACATGCTTTCATACGTAAAATCCTCTTTCAATGCCATAATATATATATAGTGTGGAAAACATTTCTCAAATAAATGTATTAATCCTAGACGGCATAATACCCCATCCTATTATGTCGCCATATATATATATATACAAACCAAAATCGTATGGTACGTATTGGAGATTTTGTTTCCAACTTGATGATTCCTGGAACGAAAGATCAATCGGAACACAAACGAAATGTAATCAAGGGTTTTTCATCCAGACGCGGACACCAATACAAATCGCGAGGTAGATCAACGGTTTTCGACCAGACGCGGCCCCCCGAACATACCCTATTCCATAAGTCATAAGTGGTTTCCCACTGCTGCAGCGGTCATCATCAATTCATATATATACACAACCTAACCGCCAGTTTCTCATCATCCGGGGTGTGAGGTTTGTCGATGTCACGTCATACACAAAGCTATGCTTCGATAAGCCATTCTTTGATCATCACTAGCTCGTTTCCTAACTTGGGTATGTCACATTGACAATTCACGACATATCACTGATTTCAATCAATGCATACCCTCTAAGTTCATATGACTTAGAGACGAGGATAATATATTGCCACAAATCCGATATTCATTAACGGAAATCAGTGCTATGCAGTCAATTTCAATGTCAGACACACCATCCATACAAGACCGTTCTGGGTCTGAACGGAACAACCCGAAAATACTTAAATTTGTTCAGGTCTCATGCAACTCACATCTCGTATCGGGTGGCCTACCCAATCGAGACATTAATCAACAATCAATCTAAACAATTCAAATATTCCCGGTCTTCATTCGTCGTTTACCAAGTCCTGAATTGCTTCATAACGTCGTATTATTACTTGGAATGGTTTTCGAACATATGCTCGATCCCGGTCTTTCCAAGTAATTAGCGTACTTCAAACAGTAGCTATGGTTCACACAGGCTTTTCAATTCAAATCTTCTTCAAAATATTTTATTTCAAATAATTATTATTTTCAAAAATGATTTACTTGTACAAAAATACCTTATATAGATTTCAAAAATAGCTTTCTCGTCATACTATTCCGAAATCTCATTCTAGAATATTTCTAACCCTATCTCTAATGAGATAATATAACTCTGAGGAGTCCTATTCTTTTGTCGAAATACGTACGTACCCCATAGCTTTGTATAACCAAAGCTCTGATACCAACTGTAACGACCCGCCTTTTTGCCCAGTTCTTGCCGGTAATTAAACCGACTCAAACCGTTCAAAAAGACGAATTGTTATGGGTACATACATATATTGAACAAAATAACAGAATTTTTCATTGCGAAATACAATGTTACATCAGAGTTACATAAAATATCAGAGTTACATAAAATATCAGAGTTACAACACATACAGCGGAGGAAAAGAAAATATACTCTCAGCGGAAGAAAATCGTATGATATAGCGGAAGCTCCAAACTCCATCGTGTACTCCAACTCAGAAAGCGCTTCGAACTTTGCTCCGGCGAACTAAAACTGCAAAACTAAACTACTAGCTGCCCGTGCAAAATTATGGGCACCCAGAGTTTAGGTGAGGGAACAATAAACTCCAGGTCAGTCGTGGGACTGGTGTGAGAACTCAAAACAGTTATTATTAGGTTCATTTTAAAGTTGGGAATTTCACCGGACCACGCCGCTAACGCGGAACGGGTTTACTCCATGTGAATACCCGTGCATATAAATACGCAATGACCTTTCTAAAATGAAGTTATCATAAGCTCGTCCCACATCACACAATGCAAGCGCACACCAGAATATGACATATCACTGATTCAAAATATGACATATCAAGATAAATTGTCGCCGCTAGCTGCTATGGCAGACCGCAAGCCTTGGATCCGAGCCCAAGACGCTAGCGAACCTCGATGGAGTACCGCTTACCTGTTTCTGTTGCTAGTCCGCCAAAGTTTCTTCCTCGCGGTGTCATCAAAGTCTGCCAAAAATTGTCAGCCAGCGTTCGCCGTTGACAAGGACGAAAATCAAGTTAATTTTCCACGGTGGACATTAACTAGGAGAGGATCGAACCAAATTTTGAGGAGGCTATTGCGTAAAATTTTGGGGAAAAATTATTCTGAGTGAAAAACAAAGGAAGGTCGGGAGATAGAAGGAAGTAAGGACACACTGAATAAATAAAAGAGAATAGGGACGCGTGTGAGAAGCAGCATCGAGTGACACTACACGTGGTAACGAATGTTTTTAGTGTAAACAAGTGCAGAGGCCAAAATAAATATTTTTTTCAAGTGTATACAATAGTTTAAAGTACATGTATATTTTATATTTTCAACCCAAAATAAATAAATCAAATTCGTATCTAAATAAGATTTTCCAAATGCATATCTAAATTTTAATTTAAACCAAATTCAACTAAACCGTTTATATGCAATTGTGTAAACAACTATTTCAATTAGTTTAAAGTATTACAAACATTTAATTTAAGCAACCATAAAACAAATAAAGGTCAACGCTTAATTTTGGCAAAGCATTTATTTTCCATTATATTTACAAAAGTATTTCAATCGTCTAAAAGTGGGTTAAAGTTAACATTACATTATTAAAGTAAATTTAGTATGAAATTAAAACATATATTGTACTGTTTCAAAGCAAATTACATTTCAAAAGCCCATTTAACTAAACAATTTTTTTATTAAATTTAAATGCTAAATCTTGATTAAATTCATATCCTAGGCGTCGAAATTCCTGGGCCGTTACAATCTCCCCCACCTAGAGCTTTTCGTCCTCGAAAAGGAAAGTTGAAAAATTATGCTTAAGTGAAACAGATCTTACTTATGAAATTTATTAAACAAAATACTTACAATCTTATAAAATTTTGGGAATTTATCAAATAGTTTATGAAAAAAATTTAAACACACAATTTCATATAATTGTAGCTAAACAAGATAAAGATATTTGCTATATTTCAAAATCATACATTGCAAAATATTTGAAAACCTCTAAACGAATACTTCGAACTTAGAATCCCATTTTCATTTCAAACCATAGAAATATTACATATTTTTTTATATATAAAGAATGATACTTCACTTCGGGATTTTCAGAACCAAAATCGCTTTCAGAAACTTCAAACATATATAATAAACACTTGATACTCGAAGCCTAACAAGTTCATCGTCGTTCTTGCCAACTTTAGACATGCGTTAATTAGGCGTGTGACTAAAATATACAAGTTCTAAATATACTTGTTTCGACTCCCAGAAAAAAATTCTGTTTCATTTCCTCGAGAAGTTTCCCTATGACAAGGCATAGGGACTGCCTATCGTACGCAATAATATCGATAAATAAGACTGCTCTGGACCCCTAAAGCCATCGTCGAGGGTTCACAAGCGAAGCGTACATCACGGTTTTCGTCCAGACACGGACCCCCAAGCACAACATCGCGGAGCGCATATAACTCGGTTTTCATCCAGACTCGGACACCGTATAGGCCTAGGTTGCTCATCCTTAAATATTATCACCAAAGGATCTCAAGCGAAGTGTACATCACGGCTTTCGCTACGCACTCTAATTATGCGTACACATATTCAAACTAGTATTGGTAAAATATTTCAACACATTGATAAAAAAAATTGGAACCAAATTCTCAAAGTTGATATTTTCCAAAATCCAATTGTCTTACATAAGTTGGATTCTATATTTCAACACTTAAATATTTTGTAAAGCTCATTTCTTGAGGTTCTATTAACACAAATCAAAATTATCTAGTTTGAATTATATCTTGGTTCCATTCGATTCGTGGCACAAAGGAGATATACATACATGGATCAAGAATAATTCCGTGTGCTCGACTCAACTAGAGATACATAACAGGAGTTCGATATCAAAAATGAGCTCCAAAGGTATGATGGTTCGAATCAAAACACTTGGCCAAACATAGATACAAGGTATGATTGACATTACTCAAGAGCAATTGGTTCGAATTTAAATAATCATCTTAGACCAAGTTAGGGAAAATCATATGAAAACGAGAATGCAAATTTCAGCAGTTCAATCATGGGATACTCGATATTTTCATTAGTTTCTCTCTTGAGTAATTCTTACTTCACATTTCATTTTCTTTCTCTGCATCACAAGTGATTACGCGTTGAGTAATTTCCATTTGATTCAGTCATTCTTATCGGTCTCTATCGACAATGGCAAACATATGATTTAATCAATTCGTTCCTTTGGTTTGCTTAAATACATATCCCATTTTACCGTACTTATTTTATTCCATTGCTTCTCATTTGATTCATTCATATAGAATCCTAGCTACAATTTTCTTTCTTTCAAGATATATATATATACACACACACACAAAAATCCAGTTCACGGTAAGTGACAGCTTTGTTCAAACTCAATAAGTTTACATTTATTTACAAAGTGTCAATCGGCGAAAAATAAGATTTGAAACCGTGTTACGACATATTTTAAATACTGTCCCTTCCTATTGGGTTTTAAATAAAATTAAAAGCTTTGTTTTATTAAAAAAAGAAGAAGAAGAAATTTCAAACGCATGAGAGAAAGGGAGCGAAGGAGATATGTGCAACTGAAGGTTGCATGCATGGGTAGTTGGCGACGAAGAAAAGGAAAGGAACTCTTTCTGTTTGGTATCCTAGCAGCGAAAGGGAAAAAAAAGCAAAAGGAAGAAAATGAAAAGAAAGAGAGGAAAGTTTGCGCCACGATTGTCTGTATCATGCTGCATGCATGCGCAAGCATGTGTTTTGGCTGAAGCACTTCAGTGCTTCTTGTTCTCTCTCTCAAAAATTCCACTTATGAACCTAGGGAAACCACTTATGAACCTGGGGAAGTTGGGTATGTTCAGGGGGTCGTGTCTGATCGAAAACCGTTGATCTGCCCGGACGATGTGTAGTCGGTGTCCGCATGATGGATGAAAAAGCTGTTGAGGCACTTCGTTTTGTATCCCTAATTGATCTTTCATGCCAGGAATCATCAAGTTGGAAATCCAATCTCCAATACGAGCCATACGGTTTTGGTTTGTATATATATGGAGAGATAATATTTATGGTATTATGTCGTCTAGAATTAATACATTTATTTGCGAAATTGCTTTTCACACTATATGATAATATTAGAAGAGGATTTTCACGTACGAAAGCACGTTTGGTTATCATAAGATAAAACTCGCCCATCTGGTGTGCGCTTGCATTGTGTGATGTGGGATGAGCTTATGATAGCTTCATTTTCAAAAGTCATAGCGAATTTCTATGCACGGGAATTCATATGGAGTTAACCTGTTCCGTGTTAGCGGCGTGGTCCATTGAATTACCCAACTTTAAAACGAATCCTAAATAACAACTGTTTTGAGTTCTCACACCAGTCCCACGACTGACCTGGAGTTAATTGTTCCTTCCTAAACTCTGGGTGCCCAAAATTTTCACACGGGTAGCTAGTAGTTTAGTTTTGCAGTTATAGATCGTTGGAGCAGGACTCATAGCGCTTTTAGAGTTGGAGTTCACGCAAGAGTTAGAGCTTCTGCTATATCATATAGTTCTTCCGCTGAGAGTATATCTTCTTTCTTCCGCTGTATATGTTGTAACTCTGATATTCTATGTAACTCTGATGTAACATTGTTTTTTGCAATAAAGATTCTGTTAATTTGTTCAATATATGTATGGACCCATAACAATTCGTCTTTTTGAACGGTTTGAGTCGGTTTAATTACCGGCAAGAACTGGGCAAAAAGGCGGGTCTTGTTAAAATTTGCTATTGAGTAATGTCATTCGTACCTTTGTATCATGTGCTATTGAGTAATGTCATTCGTACCTTTGTATTATGTGCATTTGGCCAAGTATTTGATTCGAACCTTTGCACCTATTGATGCTCATTAGATGTTGAATTTCTATTCCAAGCTCATGAAACCTGATTTGGTCTATACCTTTCATGCACAAATTAGCATGGAACTTCTATGCATCTTTACTTGACTTGAGCACATGGAATTTTGACTTGATCTATGTATGCCTCTTTGTGCCGTGTGAAACCGTGTCGATAACTTTAATTTGTCCAAGATATTTTGTAACAAAACCTCAATAAATGAGCTTTCTTTGAAATATAGAATCCAACTTATGCAAGAAAAATTTGGATTTTTTAATATTAATTTTGAGGATTTGGTTCCGGAAATTTTGAAATCAATGTTTTGGGATGTTTTACCAATAATAATTTGAATATACGCATAATCAGAGTGCGCAGAGGAAGCGTGATGGTATTTTTAAATAAAACTGTTTTAAGAGATTGTATGGCTAGTTAAGTAAGAAAATGTTTTTAAACAAGACATGATGTTTTAACAAGAATGAAAAAGAGATTTTATATATTTTGAATTTTAAAGTTCGATTAGGTGAATATGAAAACAAAAATTTGAATATTAAATGAGTATAAAAGTTAACTTATAAATGGGTTAATTTGGAAACGATTGAAATAAAAATTTGAAATAGAATGAGTATTTCGAAAATATAATTCTATCTCTTCCCTTGTCGCTGGGTTTTGCTCGACCCATTGTCATCTTTGAATATCACCCGAATTATGGTGCTTGAAATTTTAACCGTTCAGCTTTATTTCTGAATTCTTCCTTTTGGCTCTGCTCTGATAAAGCCATGGACAAGTCAATTAATTTGGATTTGAAACCTGTATTTTGAATTATCTCTTAAATTTAAATTTGAATTTGTATTGAGAGCAATAGAATTTCTAATACTGAATTTAGCCAAGATATTATTTTGCAAGATGTTATAATGGAATGATTAGGGAAAAATATATTTGAGAACTTGGATTTAAATTTCTAAGTTAAGCACTTAGTCTTATAATTGATAAGAAAACCATGGGTTTCGTAAGATTTAAGTTAGAAAGATAATTTTCTTAGGGTCATAGACCTCTAAGTATTAGACCGTATCTTTCCCAGTTTTTCCTTAGTGACAGGATAGCAACTCTGAGTCTAACCCAGAGAATTGATTTTTAACAAGACCCGTGACGACCCTAGTAATCACGAGATTATAGAAGTTTCCTTGGACTCTACCTTTAGTAAGAATTAGATAGAGTACCTTAAGTATGATATGAGCCTTGGTTGTGATCATTACATTTCCGATATGTTAAGAGAGAAATGGGATTGGAGGACGAAAATAGTTCAAGTAGCGGAGTCAGTGATCATTGGCATGTTCGTCCTGTTAGGTTGAGGAAGAAATCCGAATTTAAAATTTAGTAGGAGTTTAATTTACTCAACTTCCTTTTCGAGGACGAAAAGTTTCTAGGGGGCGTGAATGTAACATCCCAGAATTTTAACTAAGTTTGATTTGGATTTTTATTTATATAATTTTGATTTTTCTGGATATAAATTGATGTTTATAAGGTTTGAATATAAATTTTTACTTAGATTAAGTATCTTGTTTTATTTTGTATGATTTTTAAGAAGAACTTATTTTAAAAGTTATTTTATTTAAGGCTATATTTAATATTTTATGAATATTTGTTAAGTAATTTAGATACGATAGTTATATATTTGTAAAGTAAGATTTATTTTAAAATAACATAAGATTTCGTATAAGTTTAAAATTCCTATTTTATAATTTTATTTACAAGATATATATTTTATAAAAATCTATTAAAATATTCAAATTCTAGTTTACTATTTTATAAGAGTTTGATTTTAAGTAATGATAAAATATATTGATATGTTTAAAAAGATTATTATTCTATTTTAGACTATATTTAATGTACATGGATATTGTTAAGTTAAAATATTTATACATTTGTATTTTGGAATTTTTTTTATAAATATATTTCTATATGTTGTATATGAAATATAATGTCATTTTATTTAAGTTACAATTATATGTGTTAAAGAATGGTTTCATATATAAAGGTTACAAGGATGTTACTAAAATTTAATTTTTTTACTTAAATAAATAAATATGCAATTTTGGCAAACATGCATGTTGTTGATTTTATGGAGAAGACATGTGTCTCCATATGTGTCATCGTGCATGTTCAAAGCTTCATGACAAATCCAAGTGTCCATTGAGTTGTCCTTATGCATGTAATTACCTTCATGAAGCATACCAAGTGTTCCCTTAAGTGTCATCATGCATGAGAAGATTTCATGCCATGAGCCAAGTGTCCCCTTAGGTGGAATTCATGCATGTAGTAAGGCTCATAAAAAAGACATGTGTCCTTGAACAAATTGTCTAAAATACCCTTGAATCATTCTATATAAGGAGGACCTAAGTTCATTTTGCATCACACTTCATCCATGAATAAACCCATATGCAGCACCTTCTTGTCGTTCCTCTTCCTTTGTTATGTTCCACGGTTCCAGTAAATGAAAATTTTCATCTTCTCCTTGTTTAAAAATCCACATCTTCCAATTTATTCAGTTTTTGTTAGAAGGATATGCACGAATATTGTTCGTATCATCATTTGTGATTTTTAGAAATTAACAGATCCTGTTTTCATCATATATCGAAGGAGAAATCTCAAATTTATTGTAAAATGGAAAAATTGTGTAGAAACTTCGAAAAATATAATCTCTCAATCCACTTCGAATCAATCGATTCCGTCACCACCTTTGCGATCAGCAAGGAAGGTAGTATTTTTGGTGCGAAATTGGTTCGATTCCGTGTCAATGATTTGGATGGTTCGGAACTAGGGTTAAAGATTGGCAGAGAATCAGACAACGATAGAGGAATTGGCGAGTGGTGTTGCGATGAGAATGGGCTTCGATGTGGCAAAAATTGGTGGAGTTCGGTGCAAGAACCAGAGGTGCGTGAAAATGGGTTACAGGACAAAAAAGAAGAGGGGATGCGAGAAGAGGAAAGAAGAAGGAGAAGAGAGAAGCAAAGGTTTGGGTATAGAGCAATTGGGTCGGGCCTTTTTGATATGGAAAAATTACCAGCTGCTGATGAGAGTGGATTAGAGACAGTACGAGTAGCAATGACAGTATTTGTTGGTATGTTCGCTCTGGTAATGAAGATTTGGAGCTATAGTGGTGAGAACTTCTAATTTAAAATATTCCTTTAAATTAGTTAATTATAATTAGCTGAGATAATTATAATTTGTTGATGATGATTGTGTGATGGATGTGAATGAATGTGCATGTAGTTAGATAACACACTGAACACTGGAAAGCGTTATCGACGGTAACGCTTGTGCACACAACTGAATTGTTTGTTGTTGATGATAACGTTAATTCATTATCATCTGATGTATATGGTTGATTGATTCTGTTTGTATGATGCACACACAATACCATGGTTATGGGATTATACAGGTGATCGATTTTATCCCCCTTCCATAAATGCAGTTCGATTTCCTAATATTAAAATATTAGCATGTTCAGTTTATTTCAAATAAGATTTTGACATTTGAATATGGTTTTATATATATTAACGATGTCTCTTTATAATAACAATATAATATACACCAGAATGTTCTAGGATGACAGAGAGGATGGTGTCTAGGCTTGGGTCTGGAAATTATAGTTTCCTGCTCTCCCTGGCTATCCCTAACTGATCCGACGGATGGGATGGTTAAATAAAAATCTAATTTGAAATTATTTGAATGGTGATTTAATTTATTAGTAAAACAAAAGTTGTGTTTTAAATCCGAATAATTTGAAAAGTCAATTTAAATGATTTATATAAGTTTATAATGATTTTTAAGGTATTTTGAAGTATTTAAGAATAATGATTATTTTGGTTAAAATTAGAGCTTGTCGCATTATGGCAATATGTAAATGCTTATAACTTTTCCAATTTAAATCGAATTTCCACGAAACGAAAAGCGTTTGATTCCTATTTACGAGAGCTTTCAAATGAGTGAAAGCAGATTTTAATTTCGGGTTATAGTTTTCAAGCTATGTTTAAAACCGTTTTGGAAAAAAATCATTGTAAGGGCATAGTTTTGTAACGCTTTTGTAACACTTTTGAAACGTTGTAACGCTTTCATTAAAAGCAATCTATTTTGAAGCTTTAACCCGTAAACAATTTTCCGAACTATGAGAAATCATTTTTAAATGATTTGCAGGATGTTTTCAAAGGTTTAGAAGTATTTGAAATATTGTATATGGGATTTTAATTGATTTATTTAAATAGTAAAATAAGTTTTCCAATTTTGAATAATTGGATATGGTGGGAAATAAATCTTCGATGTTTAATATTAATTCAGTCGATGATGACTCTTACTATTTGAGGAATTTAAAAGGTAGCTCATCGTTATTCCACTTATAATATGAATTGGATACGAAGATTTATATTGAAGATAAGTTGATGTTATTCCTATCCAGATCAAATATCAAAGAGTTGAATAATTCTTTTAATTAAGATATGAGTTTATCCACCTGATTGAAATAAGTTAGATAGAAATAATCTTCGATATTCGGTATAAAAATTTCATGGTGTAAATAAATACTATCTGGGGAATTTGGAAGATATTATTATATCGCTATTCCACTTGTAGTATTTGTTGATTTTGAGAATTTATATCGAATATAAGTGGATAAAAATTTCTGTGTAATTTATGATTTAATATCGATTGATTGGGTTTTGTCGTGAATCGTATCTTCAGTAATATCATTCTTGAAACCCGATGAGATTGAATGGTGGATATTCATATCGTAATTGGGGATTTAATCAAATCTTTGATTCAAGGGAATTAAAGGTGAGAAATTAAAGCGAAGGGATAATCTTTGATTTCAAAGAAGAGATAAGATGATAACGAGGTGTATGAAATTTATAGTAATTCAAATCTTGAGTCGTAAATGAATTGGTAAATATTTGGAAGGAGATTTGAATTGAAAGCCTGTGTAAACCATAGCTACTGTTTTAAAGTACGCTTGTTACTTGGAAAGACCGGGATCGAGTATATGTTCGAAAACCATTCCAAGTAATAATACAACGTTGTGAAGCAATTCAAGACTCGGTAACGAATGAAGACCGGGAATATTTGAATTTTTTGAGATTGATTGTTGATTGATGTCTCGTATAGGTAGGCCACCGATATGAGGTATGAGTTACATGAGACCTGAACATATTTAAGTATTTTCAGGTTGTTGTTCCGTTCAGACCCAAAACGGATTCGTATGGATGGTGTGTCTGACGTTGAAATTGACCGCATAGCACTGATTTCCGTTATTGTATATCGGATTTGTGGCAATATATTATCCTCGTCTCTAAGTCATATGAACTTAGAGGTATGCATTGATTGTAATCGGTGATATGTCGTGAATTGCCAATGTGGCATACCCAAGTTATGAAACGAGCTAATGATGATCAAAGAATGGCTTATCGAAGCATCGCTTTGTGTATGACGTGACATCAACAAACCTCACACCCCGGATTGATGAGAAACTGGCGGTTAGGTTTTATACTTATATATGAATTGATGATGAAGCTGTGCAGCAGTGGGAAACCACTTATGAACCTGAGGAAGTTGGGTATGTTCGGGGGGTCGTGTCTGATCGAAAACCGTTGATCTGCCCTGACGATGTGTAGTCGGTGTCCGCATGATGGATGAAAAAGCCGTTGAGGCACTTCGTTTTGTATCCCTGATTGATCTTTCGTGCCAGGAATCATCAAGTTGGAAATCCAATCTCCAATACGAGCCATACGGTTTTGGTTTGTATATATATGGCGAGATAATATTAATGGTATTATGTCGTCTAGAATTAATACATTTATTTGCGAAATTGCTTTTCACACTGTATGATAATATTAGAAGAGGATTTTCACGTACGAAAGCACGTTTGGTTATCATAAGATAAAACTCGCCCATCTGGTGTGCGCTTGCATTATGTGATGTGGGACGAGCTTATGATAGCTTCATTTTTAAAAGTCATACGAATTTCTATGCACGGGAATTCATATGGAGTTAACCCGTTCCGCGTTAGCGGCGTGGCCCGTTGAATTACCCAACTTTAAAATGAATCCTAAAAAACAACTGTTTTTGAGTTCTCACACCAGTCCCACGACTGACCTGGAGTTTATTGTTCCTTTCTAAACTCTGGGTGCCCATTAATTTTCACACGGGCAGCCAGTAGTTTAGCTTTGCAGTTTTAGTTCGTTGGAGCATGGTTCGGAGCACTTTTTGAGTTGGAATCCACGATAGAGTTGAAGCTTCCGCTATATCATTTTGATCTTCTGCTGAGAGTATATTTTCTTTCTTCCGCTGTATACGTTTATGTTGTAACTCTGATGTAATATTGAATTATTCAATGAAAGATTCTGTTATTTTGTTCAATGTATGTATGTACCCATAACAATTCGTCTTTCTGAACGGTTTAAGTTGGTTTAATTACCGACAAGAACCGGGCAAAAAGGTGGGTCATTACATTTTGGTATCAAACATAACTTCTGCTAGATTTCCAAGTAATATGGTTCATTTTGGTATAAGTGTCATCTAATTAAATATCAACCATTTGAACTAATGTAAGCGCTATGTTTGAAAGACAACAATACTATGATTAAAAGTATTTGCGAATTATTATTGCGAAATAATTTACGACTTCGGAATATGAAATGATTTGATATATTTTCATGGATGGGCGAGGTTTATCTTATTACATCACAGATTTGGATAAATCTTTTAATTAAGATACGAGTTTCCTAAGTTGACTGAGATAAGTTAGATAGGAATAATCTTCAGATATTTGATATGAAATTCTGTGATGTGGGACACATGGCACTTCACACGTGAGGACCACTTGCTTTCCTAAAAGTTTATTTCATGCAACTTGAAGAATGTTACACGCAAGTAGTGTTTATACTTCCTATTCAAAACATGTTTTCCAATTAGTGTATTCACATATATATTTTTCCATTTTTATTTATTTAAAATTATTAATTGTGAAAGGTACCGAAATAAAATCATAATCGTATATAATAACACGTCATGATTCCAAAATAGTAATAAAAACAGTCCGGTTACTCAATTCTGCAAAGTGTCTAAAGGACCACATTTGCCCCAAAATACGTTGGAAAAATATATGTTTATTTTTCAAACTAAAAATTACAGAAAAATTCTATAAAATATTTCAAAATGACGCGTACAGAAACTCAACAAATATTTTAAGCCGATATTTAGTTATAATTTATTTTTAAATCAAACAACTTTAAAAATTAAAAATTTATATACATAATAGTTTACATATTTAAAATATACTTGTAAAAATCCTATAGATTAAACATATCCCTAAATTAAGTTTGTATTACAATATCGTGCTTATAAAATAGAATAAAATATTTGTTTAACTAATGTACAAAGAGAATTATAAATCAACATTATTTAAATTCATAAAATCCCAAAATTTATTATAAAATTTAAATTTAAACTAAAAAAAATCTGGTTCGTTACATTCTTTCCCCCTTAAGACAATTTCGTCCTCGAAATTGGAACGAAATTAGGGAAGAATATAAGTTTCCATAATTAACTATTATAAGTTGTTTTCTCAAAATTTTCCTAGATTCAAGATTGTTTCCAACTCATATTAATTTATTTGAAAAAATCCGTTTATATTTTGTAAGTAAATGAATACATAACTTATGAAATTCCACTTATTTATTTCAATTCATATTTTTTTTCAAAACCTTTTATTTGGAAATCAACACTTTATTTGAAAGATATAAATTCAGAGGAATCAAAAGAGATTGATTTAACCATAATTTCAAATCATAGTTCACAAAGCACTTGAAAGTCCAAAATGATTTCTCTGACTCAGAATCCCGTTCTCATTTCAAACCAATGAAATACTACATATTTCTTTCATATAGAAAATCATATTTCACTTCGGGATTTTCGAAACTAGATTTGCTTTCAAAACTCAAACATTCTATACTGAAATCGATATGCTATTAGTTCGAGAAGTTCATCTTCATGACAGGGCAACTGAGTATCACCCATCATAAGCAATCCAATCCCTTATCACAACCCAGTTTTAGTCACAGTTACTCGAGCAAACCAAATTATTCCATATTCCGAAGTTGTAAATCATTTCGTAATCCATACCCTTTAAATACTTCGAATCAGAATTTTGTTATTTTCAAATATTTCAAAGTATCGGGATTCAGGTCGTCGAAACATTTCAAGTTTTCCAAAAAAAAATTATTCCAAACATTTTCCAATAATATATAAGTTGATCCTTTCGATTCATATTGCAATTTCAACTTACATTCTAGCTGTATACACATCGCTTAATATTATTTCAAAATAGTTCAAGACAAATCCGATTCTAATTCTTTACCCAATCAATGTAGGGTTTATATTCATCCTTATTTCAAATCTTATTTGGAAAATTTTCATTATTCGATTGGTCAGAAAAGTCATTCAAAACATTTTTATTCAAAAATACCATCACGCTTCCGCTGCGCTACTCTGATACGTCATATTTTAAACAGTTTGCTCTAAAAATGTTTTCAAAAATTTCTTAAAAATTCAAACACCAATATTCAAGATTAATGCTTCAAATCCCAATTTTCCTTACATAAGTTCGATTCTATATTCGTACCTTTTCAGTGCAGGCTTCATAAGGTTTTGACGAATCAATACTTCCTACTTTGAATCAGATATTGTTTTGTTCAATACGAGGCACAAAAGTCATATACACATGGAGCAGGTCAATTTCATGTGTTCAAGTCAAATAGGGATGCATACAAATTTAATTTATTTAACCCTTATCGACATGATGTTTTCTCTAATTACAGCCTATTAGATCTTAAAACCTCTGATCAGTTACTATTGTCAATCTAAAACAGGTCTTAAATATAAATTTATCTCACTTCATGCATTTCCAAAATTCGTTTTCCTAGTTCTTAAAGTGACATATGAAATATCTGATGCAATTATTAACAACGTAGTTTGATTCGCACTTATATTGCTCACAAATTCCTTTAAAATATTTCAACATATCAAAATAATTTAAGTATTTCTCGACGTCTCCATCGGAAATATATAGTCATCCCACTTTCGAAACTCGAAAATAAGTACTGATGGTGCCGCGGTCATCAGCAGAATCATCCTCGAGCGACTAGAGTGTGACTCTATATCTACCTAGTATATATTGGAATTCGTATATATGTTAGCTAGGCGTATATTCAAAATCCCTATATACTCGATAGTCCAACCTTGACATAAATCATATATTCAAAATATTTTATTTAATTATATTTCAAAATAATCATACTTTCAAACGATTTACTTAGTCTCTAAACAATTTATATTCAAAATACGCTCTCTCAACGAAATATTTAAACATCTCATTCTAGGGTATTCCTGACCCTATCTCTAACGAGATATTATAACTCTGATGAGTCCTATTCTTTATTCAAAATATGTCGTAACCCATAGCTTTGTATGAACCAAAGCTCTGATACCACTTTGTAACGACCCGCCTTTTTGCCCAGTTCTTGCCGGTAATTAAACCGACTCAAACCGTTCAAAAAGACGAATTGTTATGGGTGCATACATATATTGAATAAAATAACAGAATTTTTCATTGCGAAATACAATGTTACATCAGAGTTACATAGAATATCAGAGTTACAACACACAGCGGAAGAAAGGAAAATATACTCTCAGCGGATGAAAACCGTATGATATAGCGGAAGCTCCAAACTCCATCGTGTACTCCAACTCAGAAAGCGCTCCGAACTTTGCTCCAGCGAACTAAAAACTGCAAAACTAAACCACTAGCTGCCCGTGTGAAAGTTTATGGGCACCCATAGTTTAGGAAGGAACAATAAACTCCAGGTCAGTCGTGGGACTGGTGTGAGAACTCAAAACAGTTATTATTAGGTTCATTTACAAGTTGGGAATTTCACCGGACCACGCCGATAACGCGGAACGGGTTTACTCCATGTGAACACCCGTGCATATAAATGCGCAATGACTTTTGAAAATGAAGCTATCATAAGCTCGTCCCACATCACACAATGCAAGCGCACACCAGATGGGTGAGTTTTATCTTATGATAACCAAACATGCTTTCATACGTAAAAATCCTCTTTCAAAAACATAATACATATATATAATGTGGAAAATATTTCACAAATAAATGTATTAATCCTAGACGGCATAATACCCCATAATATTATGTCGCCATATATATATATATATATATATATATATATATATGCAACCAAAATCGTATGGCTCGTATTGGAGATTTGGGTTTCCAACTTGATGATTCCTGGCACGAAAGATCAATCGGAACACAAACGAAATGTAATCAAAGGTTTTTCATCCAGACGTGGACACCAATACAAACCGCGAGGTAGATCAACGGTTTTCGACCAGACGCGGCCCCCCGAACATACCCTATTCCATAAGTCATAAGTGGTTTCCCACTGCTGCAGCGGTCATCATCAATTCATATATATACACAACCTAACCGCCAGTTTCTCATCATCCGGTGTGTGAGGTTTGTCGATGTCACGTCATACACAAAGCTATGCTTCGATAAGCCATTCTTTGATCATCACTAGCTCGTTTCCTAACTTGGGTATGTCACATTGACAATTCACGACATATCACTGATTTCAATCAATGCATACCCTCTAAGTTCATATGACTTAGAGACGAGGATAATATATTGCCACAAATCCGATATTCATTAACGGAAATCAGTGCTATGCAGTCAATTTCAATGTCAGACACACCATCCATACAAGACCGTTCTGGGTCTGAACGGAACAACCCGAAAATACTTAAATTTGTTCAGGTCTCATGCAACTCACATCTCGTATCGGGTGGCCTACCCAACCGAGACATTAATCAACAATTAATCTAAACAATTCAAATATTCCCGGTCTTCATTCATCGTTTACCAAGTCCTGAATTGCTTCATAACGTCGTATTATTACTTGGAATGGTTTTCGAACATATGCTCGATCCCGGTCTTTCCAAGTAATAAGCATACTTTAAACAGTAGCTATGGTTCACACAGGCTTATCAATTCAAATCTCCTTCCACATAGTTATCAATTCATTTACAACTAAAGATTTGAATTTCTATAATTTCGTACATCTCGTTATCATCTTAAATTCTTCTTTGAAATCAAAGAGTATACCTTCACTTCAATTTCTTACTTTTAATTCCCTCGGATCGAAGATTTTGACTAAATTCCAATTACGATACGAATTTCCACAACTCAATCTTATTGGGTTTCAAGAATGGTATTATTGAAGATACGATTCACGACAGAACCCAAATCAATCGTCATTGAATCATAAATTACACAGAAATTTTATCCACTTATATTTGATATAAATTCTCATAATCAACGAATACTATAAGTAGAATAACGATATAATAATATCTTTCAAATTCCCCAGATAGTATACATTTACATCATGAGGTTCATACCAAATATCGAATATTATTTCTATCTAGCTTATTTAAATCAAGGTGAGAACCCGTATCTTAATTGAAAGGTTTATTCAACTCTTTGACATTAGATCTGGATAGAGATACCATCAACTTATCTTCGATATTAATTTCCGTATCCAACTCATATTATAAGTGGAATAACGGTGAAATACCCTTTTAAATTCCTCAGATAATAAGAGTTTTCATTTACCGAACTAATATCAAACATCCGAAGATTTATCTCCAACCATATCCAATTATTTAGTATTAAAAACCCGTATTAGTATAAATCTAAATTCCATATAAAATATTTCTAATACTCTTAAACCTTTGAAAACATTCCACAAATCATTACTTATAGTTCGCAACATCGTTTACGGGTTACAACTTCAAAATAGATTGTTTTCGAAGAAAGCGTTACAATAGTGTTCCAAAAGAGTTACAAAAGTGTTACAAAACAGTTATCTTAACTATTTTGATCAAAATATCGTTTATCTTAGCCAAAACTTAAACTTTACAATTGAAAACACCTTTTCATAATTTGTAATGATTTTACAAATTTTTTCCATATTTTTAAATAATTTAAAAATAGCTGTTTATAGTTATGGGCAACAATTGTTCTTACATCGATCTTTTCCAAAACGGTTTCAAACATAACTTGAAAATTATAACTCGAATTTAAAATCTGCTTTCACTCATTTGAAAGTTCTTGTTTATATAAGTCAAATGTTTTTCGTTTCATGGAAATCCGATTTAGATTGCAAAAGTTATAAGCATTTAAAGTTGCATCTAAAATACTTAAATTGTCGTTATGCGACAAGCTCTATTTTTACCATAATAACCATTATTCTACGATACTTCAAAATATCTTAGAAAATCGTTATATCCTTATATAACCCTTTTAAAATCATTTAGATTTACTTTTCAAATTATTTGGATCTAAAATTCAATTTT
Organism: Allium sativum; assembly: GCA_030737875.1. Classification (NCBI taxonomy): domain Eukaryota; kingdom Viridiplantae; phylum Streptophyta; class Magnoliopsida; order Asparagales; family Amaryllidaceae; genus Allium; species Allium sativum. The sequence goes on from CM060919.1 coordinate 852,324,821, forward strand.
CATAAATTCCAATTCATTTCTAAATTGAAATAACTTCAAATTAACCTTCTCATTCGTCGGATCAGTTAGGGATAGCCCGGGAGAGCAGGAAAGTTCATTTCCAAACCCAAGCCTAGACACTATCCTCTCTGTCATCCTAGGATGTTCTGGTGTATATTCTATTATTAATATAATGAGACATCGTTCATATTCAAATTTCAAAATCTCATTTCGAATTTAAATTGAAAATAATATGTTTTACCAAAACTGGTTTCATATAGATATAAAGATCGTTGTACAGAATCAATACATAATTCAAATCATTTCCAATCCTAATTCAATATTTAAAAAGTTAATATTTAATTCAAAACTAACAATTTAAATATTATTTAATGATTGAATAAAATCGTATATAGGAAGGAGATTTTAAATCGATCACCCATATATTTCCACAACCACGGGGTGTGTGTGTAATATCATGCAATGCAATCATATTTATCCAAATGAACCATATAACCAGATGGATACGAATTCATTCATCACAAACAAACAGTTTAACGGTGCACAAGCGTTACGGTCAATAACGCTTTCCAGTGTTCAGTGTATTATCTAACTACATGCACATCCATTCACATAATAACATCCATCACACAATCATCATCAACAAATTTTAATTATCTCAGCTAATTATAATTAACTAATTTAAACAAATAATTTTAAATTATAAGTTCTCACCTAACAGCTCTCCCAATATTCACGGTAGGCGAGCCTAGTTGAGTGAATCGTCGGACAGTATTTCGGCGCAGCGTCTTCTTCACAAAATATATATAATATAATATACACTAATCTCTCTTTATATTATAAGAGGAGGAGGAGGAGAAATGACGAACTTTGGCAAGGTGGTGGTGGAAAGGAGGAAGACTTATGCCATGGAAACCATGGCCATAAGCTTTAAGAAGAAGAGAGAAAGAAAAGAAGTGAGAATGAATGAAAAAGTGGAAGGAAATGGTGGTATTTATAGGAAAAGAGGAGTAAGGAAAGAGTGACACATCATAGGACATGTGTATTACATGCATGGAATGTTGCATGCAAAATTACAAGTGTCTTAACACTTGTAAAAAGGAGAAGGAATGTGTTTTTGGTAGCATTTACCTTAAACGTTATGAAAACAAAGAGCAACGCATAATACTAATGCTACTAATTTATGTTATCTTTTGACAAATCCGATCGAACGACAAATAATATCAGTAAATCCAACTTATTAATAATCATTCTTGTAAAATCATAAAATAAATTATCCTTTACCAAGTTCATATCTTTACCAATCAATATTATCAAAGTCAGAAAATATCATTACTTAAACATAAATCTTATAATTAAAAAATTTCAAAATAAGTTTTTTTTATAAAAATCATAATAAAAACAAAATACTTATACAAAATTAAAATTCATATTTAAACCTAATAAAATCAATTTATATTCATAAAATCAAAAATTAAATAAATAAAAATCCAAATCAAACATAGTTAAAATTCTGGGATGTTACATTCACCCCCCCCCCCCCCTTAGAAACTTTTCGTCCTCGAAAAGGAAGTCGAGTAAATTTAAACTCCTTCATAAATTTTAAATTCCAATTTCTCTCTCAACATACCAGAAATGTAATGGTCAGAACCAAGGCTCACATCATTCTCAGGGTACTCTGTCTGATTCTCACTAAAGGTAGAGTCTAAGGATACTTCTATGATCTCGTGATTACTAGGTTCGTCATGGGTCTTGTTTAAAAATCGCATCCTCTGAGTTAGACTCAGAGCTGCTATCCTACCATTAAGGAGAACTGGGATAGATATTATATAGTACTTAGAGGTCTATGACCCTAAGAAAATTATCTTTTTAACTTACTCTTACGGAACCCATGGTTTTCTTGTCAATTATAAGACTAAATGCTCAAATTAGAAATTTAAATCCAAGTTCTCAAATAAAATTTTCCCTAATCGTTCAATTATCTTGCAATATAACATCTTGGCTAAATTCAGTATTAGAAATTCTATTTCTCTCAACACAAATCAAGTTCAATTTTTGAGATAATTCAAAATACTGGTTTCAAATCTAAATTAGTTCACTTGTCCAAGGCTTTATCTGAGCAGGGAAAGAGGAAGAATTCCAAAATAAACTTGAATAATGACAATTCGGGGTGATATTCAAAATATGACAATGGGTCGAGCAAAACCCAGGGACAAGGGAAGAGATAGAATTATATTTTCGAAATACTCATTCTATGTCAAATTTTTTATTTCAATCGTTTCCAAATTAACCCATTTATAAGTTAACTTTTATACTCATTTAAAATTCAAATTTTTGTTTTCATATTCACCTAATCGAACTTTAAAACTCAAAATATATAAAATCTCTTTTTCATTCTTGTTAAAATATCATGTCTTGTTTAGAAACATTTTCTTACTTAACTAGCCGTACAATCTCTTAAAACAGTTTTATTTAAAAATACCATCACGCTTCCTCTGCGCACTCTGATTATGCGTATATTCAAACTAGTATTGGTAAAACATCCCAAAACATTGATTTCAAAATTTCCGGAACCAAATCCTAAAAATTAATATTTAAAAATCCAAATTTTTCTTGCATAAGTTGGATTCTATATTTCAAAGAAAGCTCATTTATTGAGGTTTTGTTACAAAATATCTTGGACAAATTAAAGTTATCGACACGGTTTCACACGGCACAAAGAGGCATACATAGATCAAGTCAAAATTCCGTTTTAATATACGTCATATTTGAATATAACTCTTTTCTTTCTTCCGCTGAGAGTATATTTCTCAAAGAATGTTAATACGTTAATGTAAGCAATAGATTTGGATAAATCCTTAACATGAATTGTAAATGAGAATATCCAAGAATATTTTAGCTATCAGAACCCCTTAAGGAATCTGTAGATGATTTAGACTTAAGTTAAGAATTTGTTTAAAGAGATGATTTTGACTTAAGTAAGGAATGAGTTTAAAAAGTTAATTCAAATCGTAACAGACATCGAAGTAGGAAAATTTTGAATCTTTGAAATATTAAATTTACAGAAGTGAGTTCCGAAATTGTTAAGATTCATATTTAAAATCAACCACTAGCTTGCACATAATCAGAGTGCGAAGAGGAAGCGTGATGGTATTTTAAATAAAACTGTTTTAAGGGATTTTCCGGCTAGTTGAGTAAGAAAATTTTTCTAAACACGATTTGATATTTAAACAAGAATGAAAAGAGTTATATATATTTATGAATTTAAAGTGGATTTAGAAAAACGTTATTCGATTAGGTGAATATGACAACCAAAATATGAATATTAAATGAGTATAATTTAACTTATAAATGAGTTAATATGAGTTGGGAAACAATTGAAAAAAAAATGAAATAGAATGGGTATTTCGGAAATATAATTCTATCTCCTCCCTTGTCGCTGGGTTTTACTCGACCCATTGTCATCTTTTGATTATCACCCCAAATTGTCGTGCTTGAAATTTAACTGTCCAACTTTATTTCTGAATTCTTCCTTTTTCCCTGCTCTGATAAAGCCATGGACAAGTGAATTAATTTGGTTTTTGAAACCAGTATTTTGAATTACCTCTTAAATTGAACTTGAATTTGTATTGAGAGCAATAGAATTTCTAATACTCAATTTAGCCAAGATGGTATTTTGCAGGATAATTGAATGATTAGGAAAGGATTATTTGAGAATATTTAAATTTCCAAGTTAAGCACTTGGTCTTATAATTGATGAGAAAATCATAGGTTCCGTAAGAGTAAGTTAGAATGATTATTTCCAAACTTTAAGATTTTCTTAGGGTCATAGACCTCTAAGTATTAGACCGTATCTTTCCCAGTTTCTCCTTAGTGGTAGGATAGCAGCTCTGAGTATAACTCAGAGAATTCGATTTTAAACAAGACCGGTGACGACCCTATTAATCACGAGATCATAGAAGTATCCTTAGACTCTACCTTTAGTGAGAATCAGACAGAGTAACCTGAGAATGATATGAGCCGTGGTTCTGACCATTACATTTCTGATATATTGAGAGAGAAATTGGAATTTAAAATTTGTGAAGGAGTTTAAATTTACTCGACTTCCTTTTCGAGGACGAAAAGTTTCTAAGGGGGGTGAATGTAACATCCCAAAATTTTAACTATGTTTGATTTGGATTTTTATTTATACAATTTTGGATTTTCTGAATATAAATTGATTTTATTAGGTTAAAATATGAATTTTAACTTTGTATAAGTATTTTGTTTTATTTATTATGATTTTTATAAGAAAACTTATTTTGAAAATTATAATTATAAGATTTATGTTTAAGTAATGATATTTTCTGATTTTGATAATATTGATTTGTAAAATATGAATTTGGTAAAGGATAATTTATTTATGATTTTACAAGAATATTTATTATTATTTTATTTATTTTGATAAGCTATATGATAAGTTTTACTTGAAATATAAATGAGAATGATTATTAATAAGTTTGGATTTATTGATACTATTTGTCGTTCAATCGGATTTGTCAAACTATAACATGAATTAGTAGCGTTAGAATTAAGTGTTGCCTTTAGTTTTCATAGCATTTAAGGGAAAATGCTACCAAAAGTTCATCTTCTCTTCTTAAGACAAGTGTTAAGACACATGCCTTTATGCATGCTCCCTTTCATGCATGATTGCCACTTGCCCCCTTATGTGTCTTTACCTCCTTACTCCTCCTTTCCTATATAAGGAGGCTCTTTCTCCATTTTTTACCATTCCATTTCCATTTCCTCCTTCCACCTTCTTCTTAAAGCTTATGGCCATGGTTTCCATGTCATAAGTCTTCCTCTTTTCCACCACCACCTTGCCAAAGTTCGTCATTCTCCTCCTCCTCTTATAATATAAAGAGAGATTAGTGTATATTATATTATATATATTTTTGTAAAGAAGACGTTGCGCCGAAATACTGTCCGACGATTCACTCAACTAGGCTCGCCTACCGTGAAGATTTGGAGAGCTGTTAGGTGAGAACTTCTAATTTAAATATTTATTTAAATTAGTTAATTATAATTAGCTGAGATTAATTATAATTAGTTGATGATGATTGTGTGATGGATGTTGATGTTTGAATGGTTGTTCATGAATTAGATAATACACTGAACACTAGTAAGCGTTATTGTCTGTAACGCTTGTGCACAGTAAAAATGTTGTTTGTGATGAATAAATTAATATCCATCTGATCGTATGGTTCATTTGGATAAATATGACTGCATTGTGTGATATCACACAGACACACACAAACACACCGTGGTTGTGGAAATATATGGGTGATCGATTTAGAATCTCCTTCCTATATACGATTTTATTTAATTATTAAATAATATTTAATTGTTAGTTTTGAATTAAATATCAACTTTTTAAATATTGAATTAGGATTGGAAATTTATTTGAATTATGTATTGATTTTTTATAACGATCTTTAACTAGTTTTGGTAAAAAAAATATTATTTTCAATTTAAATTCGAAATGAGATTTTGAAATTTGAATATGAACGATGTCTCTTTATATTAATAATAGAATATACACCAGAACGTTCTAGGATGACAAAGAGGATAGTATCTAGGCTTGGGTTTGGAAATGAAGTTTCCTGCTCTCCCTAACTGATCCGACGAATGGGAAGGTTAATTTGAAGTTATTTGAATTCAGAAATGAATTGGAAAATAATTTGGAAAGTAAATTTAAATGATTTTAAAAGGGTTATATAAGGATGTAATGATTTTCTAAGATATTTTGAAGTATCGTAGAATAATGGTTACTATGGTAAAAATAGAGCTTGTCGCATAACGACAATTTACGTATTTTAGATGCAAACTTTAAACGCTTATAACTTTTGCAATCTAAATCGGATTTCCATGAAACGAAAAACATTTGATTTATATTAACAAGAACTTTCAAATGAGTGAAAGCAGATTTTAAATTTCAAGTTATAATTTTCAAGTTATGTTTGAAACCGTTTTGGAAAAAGATCGATGTAAGAACAATTGTTGACTATAACTATAAACTGCTATTTTTAAATGTTTTAAAAATATGGAAAAAATTTGTAAAATCATTACAAATTATGAAAAGGTGTTTTGAATTGTAAAGTTTAAGTTTTGGCTAAGATAAATGATATTTTGATCAAAATAGTTAAGATAACTGTTTTGTAATGCTTTTGTAACACTTTTGAAATGCTATTGTAACGCTTCCTTCAAAAATAATCTATTTTGAAGTTTTTAACCTGCAAACTATTTTCTGAACTATAAGTAATCATTTTTAAATGATTGGTGGAATGTTTTCAAAAGTTCAAAAGTATTGGAAATACTTTATATGGAATTCAAATTGATTTATTTAATATTAAAACGGGTTTTTAATAATTGGGTATGGTTGGAGATAAATCTTCGGATGTTTGATATTAATCCGGTAGATGATGAGTCTTACTATTGGAGGAATTTAAAAGGTAGTTCACCGTTATTCCTCTTATAATATGAGTTGGATATGGTAATTAATATCGAAGATAAGTTGATGGTATTTCTATCCAGATCTAATGTCAAAGAATTGAATAAATCTTTTAATTAGGATATGGGTTTTCCACCTGATTGAAATAAGTTAGATAGAAATAATCTTCGATATTTGGTATAAAATTTCATGGTGTAAATGAATACTATCTAGGGAATTTGGAAGATGTTATTGTATTGTTATTCAACTTATGGTATTCGTTGATTATGAGAATTTATATCCAATATAAGTGGATAAAATTTCTGTGTAATTTATGATTCAATATCGATTGATTTGGGTTTTGTCGTGAATCGTATCTTCAATAATATCATTCTTGAAACCCGATGAGATTGAATGATGGAAATTCATATCGTAATTGGGGATTTAATCAAATCGTTGATTCGAGGGAATTAAAGGTAAGAAATTGAAGCGAATGTATAATCTTTGATTTCAAAGAAGAGACAAGATGATAATGAGATGTATGAAATTAAAGTAATTCAAATCTTGAGTTATATATGAATTGATAATCATTTTAAAGGAGATTTGAATTGAAAAGCCTGTGTGAACCATAGCTATTGTTTAAAGTACGCTTATTACTTGGAAAGACCGAGATCGAGTATATGTTCGAAAACCATTCCAAGTAATAATACGACGTTATGAAACAATTCAAGACTCGGTAAACGACGAATGAAGACCGGAAATATTTGAATTGTTTAGATTGATTGTTGATTGATGCCTCGGTTAGGTAGGCCACCGGTACGAGGTATGAGTTGCATGAGACCTGAACATATTTAAGTATTTTCGGGTTGTTGTTCCGTTCAGACTCAGAACGGATTTGTATGGATGGTGTGTCTGACGTTGAAATTAACCGCATAGCACTGATTTTCGTTAATGTATATCGGATTTGTGGCAATATATTATCCTCATCTCTAAGTCATTTGAACTTAGAGGGTTTGCATTGGTTGAAAACCAGTGATATGTCGTGAATTGTCAATGTGGCATACCCGAGTTATGAAACGGGCTAGTGATGATCAAAGAATGGCTTATCGAAGCATCACTTTGTGTACGACTTGACATCGACAAACCCCACACCCCGGATTGATGAGAAACCGACGGTTAGGTTTTATACTTATATATGAATTGATGATGAAGCTGTGCAGCAGTGGGAAACCACTTATGAACCTGGGGAAGTTAGGTATGTTCGGGGGGCCGTGTCTGGTCGAAAACCGTTGATCTGCCCTGACGATGTGTAGTTGGTGTTCGCGTATGGACGAAAAAGCCGTTGAGGCACTTCGTTTTGTATCCCTGATTGATCTTTCGTGCCAGGAATCATCAAGTTGGAAATCCAATCTCCAATACGAGCCATACGGTTTTGGTTTGTATATATATATGGCGACATAATATTAATGGTATTATGCCGTCTAGGATTAATACATTTATTTACGAAATTGTTTTCCACACTATATGATAATATTAGAAGAGGACTTTCACGTATGAAAGCACGTTTGGTTATCATAAGATAAAACTCGCCCATCCGGTGTGCGCTTGCATTGTGTGATATGGGACGAGCTTATGATAGCTTCGTTTTTCCTAAATTCATTGCGAATTCATATGCACGGGTATTCACATGGAGTAAACACGTTCCGCGTAAGCGGCGTGGTCCGGTGAATTTTCCAACTTTAAAATAAAACCTAAAAATAACTGTTTTTGAGTTCTCACACCAGTCCCACGACTGACCTGGAGTTTATTGTTCCTTCCTAAACTCTGGATGCCCATTAATTTCCACACGGGCAGCCAGTAGTTTAGTTTTGCAGTTTTAGTTCGTTGGAGCAAGATTTGGAGCGCTTTCTGAGTTGGAGTCCACGATAGAGTGAAGCTTCCGCTGTGTTTATTCTTCCGCTGAGAGTATAGTATTTTCTTTTCTTCCGCTGTGAAATCGATGTACTCTGATATATTCGTGATAACTCTAATGTAATATTTTCTAATGAAATAAAAAGTCCTGTTATTTTTGTTCAATATATGTATGTACCCATAACAATTCGTCTTTATGAACGGTTTGAGTCGGTTTAATTACCGGCGAAAAATCGGACAAAAGATGGGTCGTTACAGTTGGTATCAGAGCTTTGGTTATACAAAGCTATGGGGTACGTACATATTTGGACAAAAGATTAGGACTCCTCAGAGTTATATTATCTCATTAGAGATAAGGTTAAAAATACCCTAGAATGAGATCTCGGAATATTATGATGAGAGAGCGTATTTTTGAAATCTATATAAGGTATTTTTGAACAAGTAAACCATTTTGAAACGATGATTACTTGAAATATATTTTGAAGTATAATTGGAAATAAGGATTTCTAGTGTTTTATTCGACGTCACGATTGGACTATCGAGTATGTAAGGGTTTTGAATATACGTCTGATCAACGTATATGTGAAGCCCAACATATACTAGATAGATATAGAGTCACACTCAAGTCGCCCGGGGATGATCTGATGATGATTGCAACATCATCAGCACTTATTTTCGAGTTTCGAAAGTGGGATGACTATATGACTCCAGTTAAGACGTCAAGGGATACTTGAATTATTTCGATAGGTTGGAACTATTAAGAGGGAATTTAATATGTTATAAATACAAATCAAACTATTTTAATAACCAGAAGGATTTTGAGGTAAATCCACTTAAAGATTAGGAAGCAAATGTGGGAAATAAGATAACACATTAAGAAATTATATCAAAAATAGCACCTATACTTCAAGTTAAACAAGTTATAACAAAAGTCTGAATATGATCTAATAAGTTGTAATCAGAAAAGATATTAATGATACCAACTTGTAACGACCCGCCTTTTTGCTCAGTTCTTGCCGGTAATTAAACCGACTCAAACCGTTCAAAAAGACGAATTGTTATGGGTGCATACATATATTGAACAAAATAACAGAATTTTTCATTGTGAAATACAATGTTACATCAGAGTTACATAAAATATCAGAGTTACAACACATACAGCGGAAGAAAAGAAAATATACTCTCAGCGGAAGAAAATCGTATGATATAGCAGAAGCTCCCATCTCTTGCATGAACTCCAACTCTAAAAGCACTCTGAATCCGGCTCCAACGATCTATAACTGCAAACTAAACTACTAGCTGCCCGTGCAAAATTATGGGCACCCAGAGTTTAGGTGAGGGAACAATAAACTCCAGGTCAGTCGTGAGACTGGTGTGAGAACTCAAAACCGTTATTATTAGGTTCATTTTAAAGTTGGGAATTTCACCGGACCACGCCGCTAACGCGGAACGGGTTTACTCCATGTGAATACCCGTGCATATAAATACGCAATGACCTTTCTAAAATGAAGTTATCATAAGCTCGTCCCACATCACACAATCCAAGCGCACACCAGATGGGCGAGGTTTATCTTATGATAACCAAACATGCTTTCATACGTAAAATCCTCTTTCAAAGCCATAATATATATATATAGTGTGGAAAACATTTCTCAAATAAATGTATTAATCCTAAACGGCATAATACCCCATCCTATTATGTCGCCATATATATATATATACAAACCAAAATCGTGTGGTACGTATTGGAGATTTGGTTTCCAACTTGATGATTCCTGGCACGAAAGATCAATCGGAACACAAACGAAATGTAATCAAGGGTTTTTCATCCAGACGCTGACACCAATACAAATCGCGAGGTAGATCAACGGTTTTCGACCAGACGCGGCCCCCCGAACATACCCTATTCCATAAGTCATAAGTGGTTTCCCACTGCTGCAGCGGTCATCATCAATTCATATATATACACACAACCTAACCGCCAGTTTCTCATCATCCGGGGTGTGAGGTTTGTCGATGTCACGTTATACACAAGCTATGCTTCGATAAGCCATTCTTTGATCATCACTAGCTCGTTTCCTAACTTGGGTATGTCACATTGACAATTCACGACATATCACTGATTTCAATCAATGCATACCCTCTAAGTTCATATGACTTAGAGACGAGGATAATATATTGCCACAAATCCGATATTCATTAACGGAAATCAGTGCAATGCAGTCAATTTCAATGTCAGACACACCATCCATACAAGACCGTTCTGGGTCTGAATGGAACAACCCGAAAATACTTAAATTTGTTCAGGTCTCATGCAACTCACATCTCGTATCGGGTGGCCTACCCAACCGAGACATTAATCAACAATCAATCTAAACAATTCAAATATTCCCGGTCTTCATTCGTCGTTTACCAAGTCCTGAATTGCTTCATAACGTCGTATTATTACTTGGAATGGTTTACGAACATATGCTCGATCCCGGTCTTTCCAAGTAATAAGCGTACTTTAAACAGTAGCTATGGTTCACACAGGCTTTTCAATTCAAATCTCCTTCCACATAGTTATCAATTCATTTACAACTAAAGATTTGAATTTCTATAATTTCGTACATCTCGTTATCATCTTAAATTCTTCTTTGAAATCAAAGAGTATACCTTCGCTTCAATTTCTTACTTTTAATTCCCTCGGATCGAAGATTTTGACTAAATTCCAAATACGATACGAATTTCCACGACTCAATCTTATTGGGTTTCAAGAATGGTATTATTGAAGATACGATTCACGACAGAACCCAAATCAATCGTCATTGAATCATAAATTACACAGAAATTTTATCCACTTATATTCGATATAAATTCTCATAATCAACGAATACTATAAGTAGAATAACGATATAATAATATCTTTCAAATTCCCCAGATAGTATACATTTACATCATGAAGTTCATACCAAATATCGAAGATTATTTCTATCTAGCTTATTTAAATCAAGGTGAGAACCCGTATCTTAATTGAAAGGTTTATTCAACTCTTTGACGTTAGATCTAGATAGAGATACCATCAACTTATCTTCAATATTAATTTCCATATCCAACTCATATTATAAGCGGAATAACGGTGAAATACCCTTTTAAATTCCTCAGATAATAAGAGTTTTCATTTACCGAACTAATATCAAACATCCGAAGATTTATCTCCAACCATTTCCAATTATTTAGTATTAAAAACCCGTATTAGTATAAATCTAAATTCCATATAAAATATTTCTAATACTCTTAAACCTTTGAAAACATTCCACAAATCATTACTTATAGTTCGGAACATCGTTTACGGGTTAAAACTTCAAAATAGATTGTTTTCGAAGAAAGCGTTACAATAGCGTTCCAAAAGTATTACAAAACAGCTATCTTAACTATTTTGATCAAAATATCGTTTATCTTAACCAAAACTTAAACTTTACAATTGAAAACATCTTTTCATAATTTGTAATGATTTTACAATTTTTTTCCATATTTTTAAATAATTTAAAAATAGTTGTTTATAGTTATGGGCAATAATTGTTCTTACATCGATCTTTTCCAAAACGGTTTCAAACATAACTTGAAAATTATAACTCGAATTTAAAATCTGCTTTCACTCATTTGAAAGTTCTTGTTTATATAAATCAAATGTTTTTCGTTTCATGGAAATCCGATTTAGATTGCAAAAGTTATAAGCGTTTCAAGTTGCATCTAAAATACGTAAATTGTCGTTATGCGACAAGCTCTATTTTTACTATAATAACCATTATTCTACGATACTTCAAAATATCTTAGAAAATCGTTATATCCTTATATAACCCTTTTAAAATCATTTAGATTTACTTTTCAAATTATTTGGATCTAAAATTCAATTTTCATAAATTCCAATTCATTTCTAAATTGAAATAACTTCAAATTAACCTTCCCATTCGTCAGATCAGTTAGGGATAGCCAGGGAGAGCAGGAAACTTCATTTCCAAACCCAAGCCTAGACACTATCCTCTCTGTCATCCTAGAATGTTCTGGTGTATATTCTATTATTATTATAAAGAGACATCGTTCATATTCAAATTTCAAAATCTCATTTTGAATTTAAATTGAAAATAATATGTTTTACCAAAACTGGTTTCAGATAGATATAAAGATCGTTGTACAGAATCAATACATAATTCAAATCATTTCCAATCCTTATTCAATATTTAAAAAGTTAATATTTAATTCAAAACTAACAATTTAAATATTATTTAATGATTGAATAAAAACGTATATAGGAAGGAGATTTTAAATCGATCACCCATATATTTCCACAACCACTCGCTTGCACTTTCGTGGATGTTGTGCATCGGTCCGTTGCTATTAACACGATTGTATACACATACGCCTTAACATTTTTTTTTCAAAGAAGGAAGACCAAGTCTAAATGCCACGGACGAACTAAGTAGGAATAGGAGGTGCGAGGTGGACTGACACGAGTTGAAGAAGGGCTAGATAGAGATGGTCGGTGAGGAGGCTTGCATGCGAAATCGATTTGGAGTAAACAAGAGAAAGAGGGGGAAGTGGAGTTGCAAATCGAGGCAAGGCGGAGAGGCTGCGGACTGAAAACAAAAGGGAAGGTAGAGGCGAGAGGGGAACTTGCAGACTGACGTGTGGATTTTTGTGGAGGAAAGGGGAGCAGACAAGGACGGTGGAAGGGAAAATGCCTGGAGAAGAACAGGTTGGAAGTTAGAGGCGTGACAGAGAATGGAAAGGGTGCTTTGCAAGGGAACGGTAAAGTGGTGGAGGAAGGGAGCATGAGGAAGAGAATGAGGCGGAATTGAAGAGTGGAGATGCAGGCTGGTGCGGCAACGGTTGGTGAGTAAAGTGTTGGTAGCGGCGGAAAAGGTACGGTGTGAAGGTGAACCGTGGAGTGGAGGAACGGTAGGGTTCTGGGTGGACAAATGTTGAACGGCGGTGATAGATGAGGTGTTGATAGCATGATGATTCTCAGATTGGAAAGGACAACGAAAAAAAATGAGAAAGGAAGGATAGGCGTGCGGTTCTTATATAAGCAAGTTGAGGGGTATAATTGTCTTTAGAACAAGGGACACTTGGCTATGTTAAAGAACTCAACTACATGCATTATTTCCACCCGTCAGGACACTTGTTCCTATTTTATAAATAGCATCATGCATTGTTACACTTGTTTCTCTTATATAAATTATTCCATGCATTTTAACACGTCCATGAACACATGCTCCTCATTCACAATCCCATTCAAGGGACACATGGTACTTCACATGTGAGGACCACTTGCTTTCCTAAAAGTTTATTTCATGCAACTTGAAGAATGTTACATGCAAGTAGTGTTTATACTTCCTATTCAAAACATGTTTTCCAATTAGTGTATTCACATATATATATTTTTCCATTTTTATTTATTTAAAATTATTAATTGTGAAAGGTACCGAAATAAAATCATAATCGTATATAATAACGCGTCATGATTCCAAAGCAATAATAAAAATAGTCCGGTTACTCAATTCTGCAAAGTGTCTAAAGGACCACATTTTCCCCAAAATACGTTGGAAAAATATATGCTTATTTTTCAAACTAAAAATTACAGAATAATTCTATAAAATATTTCAAAATGACGTGTACAGAAACTGAACAAATATTTTGAGCCGATATTTAGTTATAATTTATTTTTAAATCAAACAACTTTAAAAATTAAAAATTTACATACATAATAGTTTACATATTTAAAATATACTTGTAAAAATCCTATAGATTAAACATATCCCTAAATCAAGTTTGTATTACAATATCGTGCTTATAAAATAGAATAAAATATTTATTTAACTAATGTACAAAGAGAATTATAAATCAACATTATTTAAATTCATAAAATCCCAAAATTTATTATAAAATTTAAATTTAAACTAAAAAAAATTTCTGGTTCGTTACATTCTTCCCCCCTTAAGACAATTTCGTCCTCGAAATTGGAACGAAATTTAGGGAAGAATATAAGTTTCCATAATTAACTATTATAAGTTGTTTTCTCAAAATTTTCCTAGATTCAGGATTGTTTCCAACTCATATTAATTTATTTGCAAAAATCCGTTTATATTTTGTAAGTAAATGAATACATAACTTATGAAATTCCACTTATTTATTTCAATTCATATTTTTTTCAAAACCTTTTATTTGGAAATCAACACCTTATTTAAAAGATATAAATTCAGAGGAATCAAAAGAGATTGATTTAACCATAATTTCAAATCATAGTTCACAAAGCACTTGAAAGTCCAAAATTATTTCTTCGACTCAGAATCCCGTTCTCATTTCAAACCATTGAAATACTACATATTTCTTTCATATAGAAAATCATATTTCACTTCGGGATTTTCGAAACTAGATTTGCTTTCAAAACTCAAACATTCTATACTGAAATCGATATGCTATTAGTTCGAGAAGTTCATCTTCATGACAGGGCAACTGAGTATCACCAATCATAAGCAATCCAATCCCTTATCACAACCCAGTTTTAGTCACAGTTACTCGAGCAAACCAAATTATTCCATATTCCGAAATTGTAAATCATTTCGCAATCCATACCCTTTAAATACTTCAAATCAGAATTTTGTTATTTTCAAATATTTCAAAGTATCGGGATTCAGGTCGTCGAAACATTTCAAGTTTTCCAAATTTTTTTATTCCAAACATTTTCCAATAATATATAAGTTGATCCTTTCGATTCATATTGCAATTTCAACTTACATTCTAGCTGTATACACATCGCTTAATATTATTTCAAAATAGTTCAAGACAAATCCGATTCTAATTCTTTACCCAATCAATGTAGGGTTTATATTCATCCTTATTTCAAATCTTATTTGGAAAATCTTCATTATTCGATTGGTCAGAAAAGTCATTCAAAACATTTTTATTCAAAAATACCATCACGCTTCCGCTGCGCTACTCTGATACGTCATATTTTAAACAGTTTGCTCTAAAAATGTTTTCAAAAATTTCTTAAAAATTCAAACACCAATATTCAAGATTAATGCTTCAAATCCCAATTTTCCTTACATAAGTTCGATTCTATATTCGTACCTTTTTAGTGCAGGCTTCATAAGGTTTTGATGAATCAATACTTCCTACTTTGAATCAGATATTGTTTTGTTCAATACGAGGCACAAAAGTCATATACACATGGAGCAGGTCAATTTCATGTGTTCAAGTCAAATAGGGATGCATATAAATTTAATTTATTTAACCCTTATCGACATGATGTTTTCTCTGATTACAACCTATTAGATCTTATAACCTCTGATCAGTTACTATTGTCAATCTAAAACAGGTCTTAAATATAAATTTATCTCACTTCATGCATTTCCAAAATTCGTTTTCCTAGTTCTTAAAGTGAGTTTTACATATGAAATATCCGATTCAATTATTAACAACGTAGTTTGATTCGCACTTATTTTGCTCACAAATTCCTTTAAAATATTTCAACATATCAAAATAATTTAAGTATTTCTCGACGTCTGCATCGAAAATATATAGTCATCCCACTTTCGAAACTCGAAAATAAGTACTGATGGTGTCGCGGTCATCAGCAGAATCATCCTCGAGCGACTAGAGTGTGACTCTATATCTACCTAGTATATATTGGAATTCGTATATACGTTAGCTAGGCGTATATTCAAAATCCCTATATACTCGATAGTCCAACCTTGATGTAAATCATATATTCAAAATATTTTATTTAATTATATTTCAAAATAATCATACTTTCAAACGATTTACTTAGTCTCTAAACAATTTATATTCAAAATACGCTCTCTCAACGAAATATTCAAACATCTCATTCTAGGGTATTCCTGACCCTATCTCTAACGAGATATTATAACTCTGATGAGTCCTATTCTTTGTTCAAAATATGTCGTAACCCGTAGCTTTGTATGAACCAAAGCTCTCCAAATGTAACGACCCATTTTTTTGCCCGATTTTTCGGCGGTAATTAAACCGACTTAAACCGTTCAGAAAGACGAATTGTTATGGGTACATACGTATATTGAACAAAACAACAGAACTTTTTGTTTCATTACAAAATATTACATCAGAGTTACCAGGAATACATCAGAGTATATCGATATTTACACAGCGGAAGAAAACATATAACCATACTCTCAGCGGAAGAACAAACACAGCGGAAGCTTCAACTCTATCGTGGACTCCAACTCTGGAAGCGCTATGGATCCTGCTCCAACGATCTATAACTGCAAAACTAAACTACTGGCTGCCCATATGGAAATTAATGGGCACCCAGGGTTTAGGAAGGAACAATAAACTCCGGGTCAGTCATGGGACTGGTGTGAGAACTCAAAACAGTTGTTATTTAGGATTCATTTTTAAAGTTGGGTAATTCAACGGACCACGCCGCTAACGCGGAACGGGTTAACTCCATATGAATTCCCGTGCATAGAAATTCGCTATGACTTTTGAAAATGAAGCTATCATAAGCTCGTCCCACATCACACAATGCAAGCGCACACCAGATGGGCGAGTTTTATCTTATGATAACCAAACGTGCTTTCATACGTGAAAATCCTCTTTTAATACTATCATATAACGTGGAAAACAAATTTCGCAAATAAATGTATTAATCCTAGGCAGCATAATACCATTAATATTATGTCGCTATATATATATATATATATATATATACAAACCAAAATCGTATGGCTCGTATTGGAGATTGGATTTCCAACCTGATGATTCCTGGCACGAAAGATCAATCAGGGATACAAAACAAAGTGCCTCAATGGATTTTTCATCCATACGCGGACACCAACTACACATCGTCAGGGCAGATCAACGGTTTTCGACCAGACACGGCCCCCCGAACATACCCAACTTCCCCAGGTTCATAAGTGGTTTCCCACTGCTGCACAGCTTCATCATCAATTCATATATAAGTATAAACCTAACCGCCAGTTTCTCATCAATCCGGGGTGTGAGGTTTGTTGATGTTACGTCATACTTAAAGCGATGCTTCGATAAGCCATTCTTTGATCATTACTAGCTTGTCTCATAACTTGGGTATGCCACATTGACAATCCACGACATATCACTGATTTCAATCAATGCATACCCTCTAAGTTCATATGACTTAGAGACGAGGATAATATATTGCCACAAATCCGATATACATTAATGGAAATTAGTACTATGCGGCCAATTTCAACGTCAGACACACCATCCATATAAATCCGTTCTGGGTCTGAACGGAACAACAACCCGAAAATACTTAAATATGTTCAGGTCTCATGTAACTCATACCTCGTATCGGTGGCCTACCTAACCGAGACATTTATCACGATCAATCTAAACAAATTTAAATATTCCCGGTCTTCATTCGTCGTTTACCGAGTCTTGAATTGCTTCATAACGTCGTATTATTACTTGGAATGGTTTTCGAACATATATTCGATCCCGATCTTTCCAAGTAACGAGCGTACTTTAAAACAGTAGCTATGGTTTACACAGGCTTTTCGATTCAAATCTCCTTCCAAATGATTATCAATTCACATATAACTCAGGATTTGAATTATTTTAAATTTCATATATCTCATTATCATTTTAAAATCTTCTTTGAAATCCAAGATTTTTAACTTCGCTTCAATTTCTTATCTCAAATCCAAGATTTGATTAAATCTCCAATTTCGATATGAATTTCCACCATTCAATCTCATCGATTTTCAAGAATGATATTATTGAAGATATGATTCACGACAAACCCAAATCAATCGATATTGAATCATAAATTACACAGAAATTTTTATCCACTCATATTTGATATAAATCCTCATAATCGACGAATACCATAAGTGGAATAATGACATAATAATATCTTCCAAATTCCCAGATAGTATTCATTTACACCATGAAATTTATACCGAATATTGAAGATTATTTCTATCTATCTTATTTCAATCAGGTGGAGAAACCCATATCTTTAATTAAAAGATTTATTCAATTCTTCGACATTCGATCTGGATAGAAATACCGTCAACTTATATTCAATATAAATTTCCGTATCCAACTCATATTATAAGCGGAACAACGGTGAATTTACCTCTTAAATTCCTCAGATAATAAGAGTTTTCATCTACCGAATAAATATCGAACATCCGAAGATTTATCTCCGACCATATCCAAATTTTAAATTTGGAAAAACCCATTTCCATATCATATAAATATTTCAATACTTTAAAAATCTTCGAACTATTTTATAATCATTCTTATAGTCAAATAATAGATCATGCTTATGAATTTCAAACCAACACAATATTTGGAATGTTACCCAAAAGTATTGTTATTGAAATAGCCATTTAAATCAAATAGATTTTTAATTATTAAAAATCCAAATATCCCAATGCTTTTCAAAACTGTCATCATTTACAATTCATCGTTCTTTATTTCAAGTCAAATTTATTTCAAATAATCAATTCAAAACTTGAAATCAATATTTCCGAATTGTTGAATCATAGTGCGTTCTATTCAAACCATATAATGATTTAAATATAAATTATTCAAATCCTTTTCAAATTTAATTTACATTTCCAAATCATTTAAACAGTTCAAAATATATTTCAAATTAGATTTCGAATTTACCATCCCGTTGTTGGACCAGTTAGGGATAGCCAGGGAGAGCAGGAAACTGAATTTCCAAACCCAAGCCTAGACACTATCCTCTCTGTCATCCTAGAACGTTCTGGTGTATACTATATATTATCATGTTATGTTTTCAACAACATATAAAGCCATAATCAAATTTTCAAAAAAATCTCCTATTGAAATAAGTTGAACATGATAATCTTTAATATTAGAAAATCACTTCGTTTATATGGAAGGGGAATAAATCAATCACCTATATAATCCCATAATCATGGTATTGTGATTGCATCATACAACAGAATAAATTCAACCATATATATATACGATGATAATGAATTATCGTTATCATCAACAACAACCAATTCAGTTGTGCACAAGCGTTACTATCGATAACGCTTCCCAGTGTTCAGTGTATTATCTAACTACATGCACATCCATTCACATAATAACATCCATCACACAATCATCATCAACAAGTTATAATTAACTCAGCTAATTATAATTAACTAATTTAAATAAATAAATTTAAATTAGAAGTTCTCACCGTCATTGCTTCCAGAATTTTCACCATCAGACCCCATATCGACCGCGAACCAGTCACCGGACAACGATACTACTATTCGTGGTACTTCTCCTCTTTTAAATCCCATTTCGATCAGCTATTGGTAATTTTTCTGTTAATTAAATATTGAAACAAAATCTATAATGGCGTACACCATGTAAGTTGCGGGACTTTTATTTTATTATATATTTGTATTTAATTAAAATGGCATGGTTCATTACTAATGATTTTCAACATAAACCCAAATGTGACTTGTAACCATGCTAACATGTTCTATTGGTCACCACGATTTTAATATCGAAGTTCCGAGGTGAAATGGTTTATATATGAGCGGTTAAACACATACTTTTTTTATATAGTTAAATCATTATAATTTGATAATCAAACAAATGTATTGAATAAGAAAATAAAATTTTATACCAAAAGCTCACCCAAACATGAAAACTCCATTTGTGCATGTACATGATTTCCATCCTCAGGAAATCCGTTTCCCATTCATTCCTGCGACCTTCGTCTCATGCGTCTCTTCCTTGCTCACGCCCACCGCATCGTTTAGTTCATTCATTAACCCTTTTTTTTTATAACAAGGGACCGAGTGTTTAAAGGCAAGAGGGAAAATGGGAGGAGCCGGCCAAAGAAAATGAGTGCAAAGGAAATGCAGGCGCATGCATGCTGAAGTGGAGCAACATTGAGAATATATGGGAATGGAAAAAAGTAGTGAGGGACTATTTGCGTGAGGGCTTTAGCGAAGTAGCAGACTGTTTATATATATATATATATATATATATATATATATATATATATATATATATGAGAGGGGTTTGCAACGGTTATGGTAGAACGGGGTTTGCATGTTTGGCCGAGGAGGTGGCAGAGTGTCTTCAAGGTGAGGCGGTGGAAGTTGAGACCGTTGCATGCGAGGATCAGTACTGGGAAGTATGGTTTTGTTTTTCTTCTTTATTTATTCATGGAGAAAAGGACTAAGTTTATGGGTAGAGGAGAAATTTGAGTATGGTTGTTCATATGGTGATGTAGTGGAAGGTGACGTGCTGGAAAGGAGAAAGTTTGGTAATGAAGAATGCACGTGTGGAGCTATTAAACTAGCACAAGGACAAGTGTCCATTTTGTTTGTCATATGCTTTACACGTTATAAAAGAAAAAGAAGAATCCTTCTCCTATATTGCCATGCGTTTACACATATATGCTAGGACCTTAGGCATGCGTTCCATTCACATGTTCTTCTTTCTTTTTCATTTGCAATTTGTACGCCAATTTTTTGTTCTTTTCAATTCTTTCATTTTAGATTATCAATAACTATCAACACCGAACTAGCAATGTAATCGTGTATAATAATACGTCACGATCCCAAAACAGAAATAAAACAGACTGGTTGACTGATCATGTGAAGTGTCAAAAGGGACCACAGTTACCCTAAAATACGTTAGAAAAATATATGCTTACTTTTTCGAAATAAAAATTACAATAAATTTCTATAAAATAATTTAAGGCTACGCGAACTGAAACTGAACAAAAATTTACGATGAATATTTAATTATAATTTAATTTCAAATCATAATCGCCTTTCGCGACTGAACTGCAACTAAATTTTGAAATTTCAATTAACGACGAAACATTTTCTCCAAACAAAATTGTTATAACTAATTTCACAATAAAATTAAACTTTCAGACTGTTAAAATACTATTATTGCCTTAAAATTTGATTATGGCTTTATATGTTATTGAAAACATAACATGATAATATATAATATACACCAGAACGTTCTAGGATGACAGAGAGGATAGTGTCTAGGCTTGGATTTTTGAAATTATCATCCATCGCCGTCTAGACCCCATCAACCACCTCCTCAGGCCGACAAATCCGCCCACCGTTCATCCACTCAGCAGCAAGCAGCTCCACCAGTCCATTCGTTTCCCCTCAGACCGCTGACCGCCTACCTTTCCTCCTCTCAAAACCAGTTCAACAGCACCCCTTCAGTCTGCTTAGCTCCGGCTTTGACCTTAATAGCTCCACTGTCCAACCCATCTGCCGCCATTAGCCCGTTGACAACAGCCAGCTCCGCTCTCATTCTCCGGTTCACCTCCTTTGTTAGACTTTCACTAGCCATACCTGCATGCGCAGGTATTTATAAAAAGAAAAAAAAAACTTAAAAATCAAAACAGTCCGCTTAGTTCAGCTGTGACCGCAAGTTCGACTTTGCGTTGAGAAGAAAAGATAGCGTGAGTAGGTGGTTCGTTTATAGTAAAGGAGCCGATCAGTGGAGGAAAAACAAAGCACAATGCAGGTGAGAACACCGTATTTATAAGTTTATATGATTTCCATATGCTGCATATATTTATAAATATGGTAGATTTTAAAATTCGTTGCATGCATGGTTGATCTTGAGTTGTGGAAATACCGTATAAATTCGTGGATAATATTGCTATCGAGGCGCGTTGGTGCTCTAACGCGTACGTACGAAATATTGTGGCATACATTAAAATGGATGACATGTGTGGGAATGTTGAGCGTCATTGAACATAACGCCCATGCAGAATTGATTGGTTGTTTTGTTGGTTGTTTGTCATGAATAATTTGTATTGCTATATGATCGAATAGTATGCTTAAATTTGATTGTATGGTTTGTGTCACACACCGTAGTTATGTAATTATACGAATAATCAACTTGAATCTCCTTGCCATATAAATAATGATTTGATGATTAAAAATCGACGCTTTGGAATCTAACTTCGGATTTTGTCAAATCTAATTTGAAGATTGAAAGTTTAAACGTTGTTGCAAAAGTTATCGGGTTTGAAAGAAAAGGAAAATTTGTTTGAATTTTAGAAAATGAGATTTGAATTATATATGCGGAAAAATGGATTTTTTAAACACTTGATTTTTTAATGAGGGTCAGGAGGATATTATTTTTTCTTTTTTTTCTCGATTTAATTTGAAAAAAAAATGAAGATTTGGGAATTTAGAAATTTATGATTGAAATTTAATCGTTTTGAATCAAATGAGAATATAGAATATTATTTGAAGAGTTTTAGAATATAGATGGAAATTTCAAAAAAAAAAGAAAAATATATATATATATATATATATTTATATTATTTTGAAAGATTTATTTTTCCTAGATTTTCTTAGCAAAGCCCTTCATATATGCATATGTATAAGGTTTAAATCATTTTTCTATAATCTAATTATTTTATTTTAAAAATATTTATTTTAATTATCATTTTTCCAGGTTACTTATATAATTATAATTTCTTCCTAATTGGAAATTTGACTTCAATTGAATTATTTATTTAAGTTGAGATTTGAAATAAATGTATTTTCCTTCCGGATATATCTCAATTTTGAGAAGACTATGGTATTGTAATAAGAAACATGTTCTATGTCGAATGAAAATCAACTTTCAACGATTATGAGATCTCGATATGAAACATATTATAATATGAACGTAAATTGGTTTAGAATAATTGTGATAATTGATAGGAGAAACATATTCCATTTGAAAATAGAATGTTGAATTATAGTGAATGGAATTTAAACCAGTTGGGATTTGGTGACATTGGAAACGTATGGGAAGAACGACAACGATTAAAAGCAGTATGTTTTGAAAACGTAAGATTTCCAGTGGATTTATTTCAAAGAATGATAAGACGATAAAAAGTTTATGAAATATGAGGTAACCTCGATTTTAGAAGAATTGATAATGCAATGGAAGGAGATTTAAATCGGAACCACGTATAATCCACAACTATTGTTTTAAAATACGCTTATTACTTGGAAAGACCGGGATCAAATATATATGTTCGAAAACCATTCCAAGTAATAATACGACGTTGTTCGAGACTTGGTCAAGCAACGAGTGAAGACCGATGATCTTCGAATTGCTTGGGGTGATGGCCGCCGATGTCTCGGTTGGGCTGATCACTCAATACGAGACTATTAGTGGCATGAGGTCTGAGCGTATTTGGATATTTTCGGATTTTGTTCCGTTCAAACCCAGAATGGACTTGTATGGATTGTATGCCCGACATTGTAATTGACGGCAGAACACTGATTTCCGTTGATATGTTACTGGTTATGACGTAAGAGCTCAAATGGTTATGTAATGATGGAAATTAGTGGTCATGTTGTGAATGGACAATGTGACATACTTAAGATATGAAATGAGCTTGTAAAATTAGGGCATTGCTTATCTAAGCATGCTTTGTGTATGACGTGACATCGACAAACCTCACACCCCGGATGATGAGAAACTGGCGGTTTGGTTGTGTATATATTTATGAATCGATTATGACCGCTGCAGTAGTGGGAAACCACTTATGACTTATGGAATAGGGTATGTTCGGGGGGCCGTGTCTGGTCGAAAACCGTTGACCTACCTCGCGATTTGTATGGGTGTCCGCGTCTGGATGAAAAACCCGCGATTGCATCTCGTTGTGTTCCGATTGATCTTTCGTGCCAGGAAACATCAAGTTGGAAACCCCAAACCTCCAATACGAGCCATACGATTTTGATTGTGTATATATGGCGACATAATATTATGGGTATTATGCCGTCTAGGATTAATACATTTAATTGTGAAATGGTTTTCCACACTATATTTAGTATTGAAAGAGGATTTTACGTATGAAAACATGTTTGGTTATCATAAGATAAACTCGCCCATCTGGTGTGCGCTTGCATTGTGTGATGTGGGACGAGCTTATGATAACTTCATTTTCTCAAAGTCATTTCGAATTTATGTGCACGGGAAGTCACATGGAGCAAACCCGTTCCGCATTAGCGGCGTGGTCCGGTGAATTTCCTAACTTTAAATAAATCCTGTAAACAACTGTTTTATGTTCTCACACCAGTCCCATGACTGACCTCGAGTTTATTGTTCCTTCCTAAACTCTGGGTGCCCACTAATTTTTACACGGGCAGTTAGAGTTTAGTTTACAGTTATAGATCGTTAGAGCTGGACTTGGAGCGCTTTCAGCGATTAAAGTTCAAGCTAGGATTTGGAGCTTCCGCTATTTCATATGATTTCTCCTACTGAGAGCAAATTTACTTTTCTTCCGCTGCATATGTTGTAACTCTGATATTCGATGTAACTTTGATGTAATTATTGTATTATGCAATAAAAGTTCTATTATTTGTTCAATATATGTCTGTACCCATAACAATTCGTCTTTATGAACGATTCAAGTTGGTTTAATTACCGGCGAAAAATCGGGCAAAAGATGGTCGTTACAAGTTGGTATAAATCTCTGATGAGATAGGGTGAGGAATACCCTAGAATGAGATTCCGGGATATTACGTTGAGAGAGCGTTTTTCTTTATTAAATCAATGTGCTTTAAATGAAATTTTTGAACTTAAAATCTTAAGTATTAAGATTTGTTTAGTATGAATGAAATTGAATAACTTAAATATCAAATCCTTTTAAATGCTAGTTAAGATGTTGGAATTGCATTAAAACTTAAGCAAAGTTTATTAACCATTTTGTATAAAAATGATTTCTGGTTTGGTAGGAATTAGGATGACCTGATTTGGACCCTTAACCATTTATATGATTTTCGTTTGATAAATAAACTCTTAACAAATTTTTGAAAATTTCGGGAAAAGAAATTTGGGTATAAACACTTAACTTGAATCGTTTGGTTAAGTTAACGATGAGTTTTAAATATGGGATTTGGATGACCCATAAGTTTTAAAATTTTAATTTTAGGGTAGTAAATGGCTAAGTGTACGACAATATCTTGCTTAGTTTCGTCCTTGGGGTAGCATTAATAGAGAATTCAATCATATATTTCCAATAACTCGAGTAACCATTAGGGAAATTGAGATTCCATCAGATTCCACCCCAATAGAGGATCGGACCTAGTACCCTGATAGCGACATGGACATTAGTTCTTGACATATCAAGATAATGGTCAGAACTATAAGTAATGATACCTTTCTAGGGTGTTTTGTGTATTTTGCATGGGACACTCGGGTCAGGTCCTAAGTGTTCCAAGCTTAGAGTTCAGCTCGCAAAAGAGGAGAGGAACGTGAAGACGACACACAATGATGCATGCCGCGCTACGCTCGCGCTACACTCGACAAAGGTGTAAAATATGTTCATTTAAAAATTTATGTATAAATTTACATTATTCTTCCGCTGTGTAAATCAATTGTAAAACTCTGATATTTTTATGAAATTTTTGTTCCGCTGCAAATATTTGTACTATGTGATTTTGAATTTATTCTGTTTAAACCGTGTAAGCCAATAACAATCTGTCGTTTTGAACGTTTCAAACTGGTTTAATTACCGACTTGAGATGGCCAAAATGCCAGGTCGTTATAGTTGGTATCAGAGCTTTGGTTAAACAAAGTTTGGCTTATTCGTTTTAAAAACTCATTAGAGATAAGGTATAAATACCTTAGAATGAGCAGAATTAATGCTAGAATCAGCGGAATCCGAAAATAATTTATTTTGAAAATAAAATTTTGAAGATATTTTCAAAGATAAAAGCTTTTTGTGGTAAATCGATCGTCTAGCACCCGAAATTTTCAACGAATATAAAGGTGATTAATGAAATAGTTTTCCAAGTGTTTAAATTCTTCCAATAAATTATTTTGGGAAAAGGAGATTTTGTTGAAAAAATCAGAGACGAGTACCAAAGTACGAGTTTTGCAACGTACATTGAAAAAAAAAGAACTTGGAAGAATTTGAAACTTGACGAAGTTGAAGTTTGATGATGCTCGACTTAAAGAACGGTTGACGGACGAAACGTGATTGAGTACTGAATTTGATTTGGATCTGATTTAAATTAATATTGCTTTCATTGTAACTAATATATTATAATTATTTTGCATCGTAAACCCTTTTATTTTAGAAGCCTATTTTATACCAAATTGTTTTACTAACATTTTCGAATCTATTTTATACAAAAACTATCTATTTTCTTAAAATACACTTTACTATATTACTTAAACTATTTTCCTAAATCATTTGTATTTAAGTATTTAACCTATATTATATAAATATTTTATCTTATTTTCTTATTCAAACTTATTTTATTTACTATTTGATAAAGATCCAATCGACTTTGGTCCGAACGAGTTAGAGTGAAGATTTAATTAATGTTAGTCGTGACATGAAATCCAAATCAAATTAGATGTTTGGAAAGGTTGATTTGCAAATATGAATCTGGAAAATGAGAGAATATTTGGATTGAGTTAAACTATAATGATATCGAATAGTGAATCGATTTATAAGTCAAAATAAAATTTTGAGTTGAGATAAAAGTTTCAAGAAAACTAAGATTTAAGTAAGAAACTCAAATAGGGGTCAAGATACAAGTTTTTGAACTTATGAACATAAGGAAACGGTTAACTCGGAAACTATTGTTTGTTGATATGTGATGGAATCTTATACAAGGAAAATATATATGAAACGTGAATTGGAAATTTTATGTTGTTTGATATGAAGGGTTTCAAAGCATATAGGAATGTCAGTAATTCGGAAATTATAGATTTGAAAGACAGCCTATGTATAATGGAAAAGTTGCGAGTATTTATTTGACGTCAAGGTTGGACGATCAAGTATGTAAGGATTTTGCATATACGTTTGATCAACGTATATACGAAGTCCAATATATACTAGATGGATATAGATTCACATTCTAGTCGCTTGGGATAATTCTGGTGATTGATCGATCATCATCAGTATTATTTTTGAGTTTCGAAAGTGGGATGACTATATATTTCTAATTGAGACGTCGGAAAATACTTAAAGCTGTATAGGTAAACAATTGTGAAAATTTTGCTATGTCCTCACATTTTAGAATATAAATCGATTTTGCAAATGGTTTTCGAAGTATTGACGGTATTATGTTAGGTAGCGAGATATGCAGGTAAATTTAGTGGTTGGGAATAAGATAATTAAGTCTAACTTGGATGATAAGCGAAAAGCGAAATTTTAACTTTTGTCAATTGAGGAAAAGATACACTCAAGAGGAGAATCTCACTTAAAGAATTGGAAAGTGAAATTTTGAATGTGCATGTAAGTGATCTTAATTATTAAAGAAATCATATTTAATTCCCATTAGCGTTCTTAAATTTGGATTGGTATACGATTAAAATTACGATCGGACCTAAAGTTCTAAGTGGGGGAGAAGACTATTTTTCCCCAATTGACACCTTGTAAATAAATGTGAACTTATTGAGTTTGACCAAAGCAGTCACTTAAGGTGAATTGGATTTTGTGTATATAAATTTTCTCAAAAGAAAATTTGTAGCAAGGATTTGATATGAATGAACCAAATGTGATACAATGGAATATAATAAGTATGGTAAAATGGAATATGTATTTAAGCAAACAAAAAGGAACGAATTGATTAAATTATATGTTTGCCATTGTCGAAAGAGACCGATAAGAATGACTGACTGAATTGAATGGAAATTACTCAACACGTAATCACTTGTGATGCAAAGAAAGAAAATGAAATGTGAAGTAAGTATTACTTAAGAAAAGAAAATTTGAGTATCCCATGATTGAACTGCTGATATTCGTATCTTAGTGTGCTTGTGACTTTCCTATTTTGGCCTTGAATAGCGTCATCCATACCTTTTCTCCTGAATTTAGTTGAGTATAGTGACTCGAACCATCATACTTTTGTGCTCCTTTATCGTACTTCTGTTTTGAGCACATGGAAATTGGCTTGGTCCATGAATGTATGTCCTTTAGCCGTATGTTGAACGATACCAAGATTGAATTCAAACTAGATAATTTTATAATCCAAGATATTATGTAACGGAAACTCTACAAATGAGAATTGTAAGTATTTGAAATATAATCCAACTTATGCAAGGAAAATTAGATTTTTTTTGAAATGATAACTTTGAGAAGTTGGTTCTGAAAATTTTGAAATCAATGTTTTGGAATGTTTTACCAATACTAGTTTGAATATACGCATAATCAGAGTGCGTAGCGGAAGCGTAATGGTATTTTGAGTAAAAATGTTACAAGAGATTTTTCCCGCCGATAGGAAAATGTGAACTTTTCAAACAAGATGTGATATTTGAAATGAGAAAAATCCTGATGGCGGTATAAAGGATTTTGAAATAAAATATGCTTGAATTATTCTGAGAATAATGTTGAAAAGGGAAGAATTCGATTTTATGAATTTTAATGATTTCTAAGATATTGATTGAAGTTCTTAAAATTTTATGAAAATATGAAATTTGTTTGGAAATCTTAAACACGCTTGAAACGATGAAATTTGATCTAACGAAAGATTGGTATGACTTATGTATAGAATTATAAACGATTTTCCTAAGCTTTAAATTTAAGAAGTTTACTTAATGTGAAAGGATGATAAGAAAATCATATTGATCAAATTTGATTTTCAATTATTGAAAGGAAATTTTATGGCAATATGAATCAATTTATGTATAACTGTCGTAATGTATTTTGATATAAATTGAAATTTGTAAAGCTCGATATGATTATAATGATTCTTAAAAGTCTTCGAAAGGCCGGAAATGTTGAATAAGATCATTGATTTCGGAATATGAAACATAAGTTGAATGTTTGGAAGTTGAAATTGTATTTTTCAATTGATCAACATTTTTTCCAATTATTTCGGATATGATGAATAGTTTATAAATTGATTTATGAACTAAGAAAAGTTCGACGACTTGAATCCCGATATTTGAAGTATTTGAAACAACAATACTATGATTGAAAGTATTTGCGAATTATTGTTGCGAAATAATTTATGACTTCGGGATATGAAATGATTTGATATTTTTCATGGATTCGGGGGACCCGTGACTAAAAGAAGGACGTGTGTGATTTAGGGTGAGCAACCTAGGCATATACGGTGTCCGTGTCTGGACGAAAACTGAGAGATATATGTGCTCCGCGATTTTGTGCTTGGGGGTCCGTGTCTGGACGAAAACTGTGATGTACACTTCGCTTGAGATCCCTCAATGATGGTATTTGGGAAGAGCAACCTAGGCATATACGGTATCCGTGTCTGGATGAAAACTGAGATATATGTGCTCCGCGATGTTTTACTTGGGGGTCCGTGTCTGGATGAAAACCGTGATGTACACTTCGCTTGAGAACCCTCGACGTTGGTCTGCTTTAGGTGTCCGGAGCAGCCTTAACTATATTATTGCATGCGATAGGAAATCCCTAGGCCTTGTCATGGAGGAAACGTCTCGAGGAAATGAAATAGAAATTTTATTGACTGGGATTCAAAACAAGTATATTTAGAACTTGTATATTTTAGCCACGCGCCTAATTAACGCATGTCTAAAGTGGATAAGAACGATGATGAACTTGTTAGGCTTCGAGCTATCATATATGTTTAAAGTTTTGAAAGCGAATTTGGTTTTTGAAATCCCGAAGTAAAGTATGATTCTTTATATGAAAAAAAATATGTAGTATTTCTATGATTTGAAATGAAAATGAGATTCTAAGTTTGAAGAAATCGTTTTGGGACTTTCAAATGTTTTGAAATATAGCAAATTTTCTTGTTTAAATTTCAATGCAATAATTTAAGTTTTGTATAAATAAAGGATTGATATAAAAGCTTTACAAATTTAAGTATATAAAATTTTGGTGATTAGAACTCTTATGAATTATTTGATACACTTTCAAACTTACTAGAAATGATAAGTGTTTGTCCACTAAAATTTTATAAGGAAGGTTTGTTTTACTTAAGCATGATTTTACGACTTTCCTTTTCGAGGACGAAAAGATTTCAGTGGGGGAGATTGTAACGGCCTGAAAATTTTGACGTTCGAAATATAAATTTAAATTAAGGTTTGACGTTGAAATAAATATTTATACACAGGTTCCGACAATAGAATTGGGCTAAAATCGTTGTTGAACATATTTGAATAGACTTATAAAGGAAAATTCCTTTTGTAAATTTAATTCTATATGAATGTTTGTTTAAAGAAACATTATCAACAAATCTGAAGTTGCTTGGATTTAACGTTAAAGTTAAAATAAACTTTGAAAGAAAATTTTATTCTAAGACGTAATTACAAATTTTAAGAGTCAGTTTATTTTAAAATTAGTTTGAAATTAAATTTATCTTAGAACATAAAGTTTGGATTTTTAAAGGGCGAACGGATTTTTGTATGTGAATTTATTTCTAAACAACGATAGTTGAAATACGGTTGTTAATTCTTGAATTAAACAATGTCAATTTGAAGAAGAAGAAAAAAACTAATTAATATGTTACTAGAGAATTATAAAGTTTATTTCTTAATTTAATTTAAGAATTTATTTTATTTAGATTTGAACTTTATTTTATTTAACTCAAGTTTGAATTTAAGAATGAATAATATACTAGCATAGACAAATGGCAAATACACTTTGAATAATATCTGTTAAATATTTATTGCCACTTGTTATGGGTATGCTAAAATATGCTTACATCTGTCCCTCTGTTTTTCTACGCGTCCCTTTTATCACTGCTCTTCTCCTTTTATTTTTACCGCGTGCCCCCTTTTATCTATTCCGGTCTCCTTCAATTTTTTTTCAACAGCCGTTACTTTCATCTGCTCCTTCAAGAAAAAAGAAAAATCCCCAAATCAAAGAATCATTGGCCTCCTCCAAAATCCAATTTCACCGTCCGTTTCCTCCCAAACAAATCCCAAATCAGCAACCACCGCTACAACGCCTCAGGCCAAAGCCTTCTCTACAGCCTTCACCAGTCTCGCCAACATCTGAACCACCAACAAGCTCCACTCGTTGCTCGCTTAAGCACCTGTTCCGCAAATAACCTGACCCCAACATTGCTGGCCGAGGTCACCATCTCCTAAACCGACCTGCTGGAGGCAGCTTCTTGCCCATGATTGACCAAAGTCACCGCCTTTACCTCCAGGGAAACGGTTGTTCCAAGTTTTCCATTGTCGTCTGCTGTCTTCTGCTTGTTGTCGCGTCCAAATGTAAGTTTTCTTACGATTAAGCTTCTTCTCAAGTTCATACTTCGGTTTCATCTAAGTACAATTCGTTTAGACCTGTTGCTTTGCTACTTCTTTTCTGTATTTTGGTGGACTGTCTTGATAGGTATTCCGATCATGCATTTGGGTCGTTATTCTTTTGCTTGCTTACTGCCATTTATTGCATGTACTTGTATTTCCTATGAGGCCCATACATGGTAAGAGCATCTCCAACAAAGGGCAATATTCATGTTACGGGGCGTAATACGGGTTGTTTTTGCACCCAACAGTTATCCTCTCGTGTAATATTCAGCGGAATGTTACAGCTTCGATTCAGAATCCGGAATGGGTCCGGCGAGCTGATGTTATCAGCTCGCCATGTGGCGAGTTGATTTTATCAGCTCGCGCTGATAAAATCAGCTCGCAACATGGCGAGCTGATAAAATCAGCTCGCCATCTCCCTCCCCAATTCCCCAACGGCTATCTCAATCCAATGGCTTCCAACGGCCATTTCCGCCTCGATTTTGATTACCAACGGCCATAAAACGGTGAAAACTTTTCTAACGGCCATATTTTCAGTTATAAAAGCATTCCATCGCATTCTTTCTTCATCACAACATATTCATATCTTCTTTCTACATCTCTCTACTCCACACCAAGTCTTGCTATATAATGTCTTCCCCATTCGGAGAATTTTCGCATCCGACGATAGATGGAACTCAGTTCTCACAAGGCAACACGAACAATATATTTGAAACTCCATCGAGCAGGCAAGGAACCACTCTGTGGACTGACGAAGAAGACATTTCTCTATGCAACATATATTGTCATTTCACACAAGATTCTGCAACGGGGAACGACCAAACAGGCGCTGCGTTTTGGAAAAAAGAGGAAAAATCCTTCGTTGAGAGGCATCCGGGATGCCAAAGGACGTTATCGGCGATCCAGGGACGTTTTGGGAAAATAAGCCGCCAAACCCAATATTATGAGTCACAAGTGTACAAACTAAAGATAGCGAATCCAAGCGGCATGGGAGGAAAACATAATCTGGTATGTATGTATTTGTACGTACTTTATTTATGGGTGTTAGCATTTTAATTGATACATTTTATTTTGGTAAGTAGAAACGACTAGCGAATGAGGAGTTCAAGAAGTTTTTTCCTAGAGAAAATGGAACGAAAAGGGCACACTATTACCAGTTTATGCATTGTTATGATCTGCTTACTAGTCAACCAAAGTGGAACTCAGAACTTGCCAAGAGTCTCCGCGATGTTCAAAGTGCTAGCAAGGCCAAGAAAAAAAGTTCAAAATCGGGTTATTCTTCTAGTCCTAGCGGCTCAGGTGGCAATATTTCTCAATGTGTAGGGGAAAACCTACTTGATGAGTTCAATGCTACGAATGACGAAGATTTTAGACCTGAGGGATGCAAAGCGGCGAAAAGAAGGGGCAAAACAACGGTTGAGCTTGAATCAAAAGTGAACGCCCGACACGAAGAACACAGTCGTAGAGCGGAAAAAAGGCTTGTAGAAGCTAGGGATAGAACAGAAGTTTTGAAAAGGATTGCTGATCTGGAAGAGAAGAAACTTCAAATTCTTTCGGAGGACTTAGCGTATAAGAAAGAGCACGATGCGTATAAGAAACAGCAAGATGCGTATAAGAAAGAACAAGAAGAGAACGCTATCATGGACAAAGATCTGGATGGAATGTCTGATTTGGAAAAGGAATTTTGGATGGGGATGAAACGTTGTATTATAACGTCAAGGTTTCCACAGTTGATGTAGTAACGTATTAGTAGTTGCTCGTATTAGTAGATGCTCGTATTAGTAGATGCTCGTATTAGTATATGCTCGTATTAACGTTGTATTTCCTTCTGTAGCAACCGCTTTTTTTATAATGAAATGTTTGCTTCTGTATTTCCTTCTGTATTAACGTTGTATCTCCTCCTGGTTGTTCCGTTCAAACTCATCAAACATTTTTTCTATAAGTTCATCACTAATCTCCCCATCGGCCATTAAAGCTACACGGAATAAAAAAAAAGTTAGTCCGATTTAAAAAAGTACTTGAACCAGTAGAAAAAATAATAAGTGGTTTCTCACCTTACTGCCTTGGTTGATTTAGAAAGCACAAATAATGGTCATGGTTGAGAGACGGGGAATGAAATGTTTAAATAAGTGTAGGTGAATATTGATAAAGCACTGTCATCATTACTCGAGCTGTAACATCGAGACTCTGCCCAACAACAGTGTCTGTTCACATCAAGACAGTAAGAAAAAGAGATTCCCTACAGTATTACGTCAGGCGAAACAGTGACCGGTACCATCATGATTTTTGTTATTGATTTGTACACTCCTTGCCTATATATCTCAATGCAATTTACTCACATAATACCTCACTCAAACAACTTCGTTCTCATTCTACTACTTACTCGAAAATGCCTTCTTGGCCATCCGAAACTGACTCTGATGAACAAGCGTACGAACAGATGAGACTTCAAGCGCTCGAAGACGAATTCGAGTTTCTAATCCAAATTACACCCCATGATGAACCATCACATGAACAGGGGAACCTCCAACATCTACAACAAGTTCAAGTGCCACATGTTCAACTAGCAAACGAACAGACTCTCGCTCAACCACAACAACAAGTAGGGTTCTACCGAGTACCACCACATGAACATGAAGGTGAATCTTATCCTGTACTTTGCTACTGCGGTCATGTGGTCGAAGTTATAGTTCGTGCAGAAGGCGACAATATAGGTCGGCGCATGCAGCAATGTCGATTCTATCCAAATGGATGCAGCTACACGGAATGGATTGACGAGCCGTTGTGCCCACGGGGAATAGTATATGCAAACCAACTCGAACGAGAGATTATGCGTCTCGAAAATCTTGTTCAAGAGTTGCGACTGAACGCAATGCGACTCCCTTGAAATTGAATGTGTACTTTTAATGTTTGCGATGATGTAGTAGGCATGTACTATTATTCGGTGTTGTATCTGTAACGGTCGGTTGTATCTGTAACGGTCGGTTGTATCTGTAACGGTCGGTTGTATCTGTAAGGTTATTGTTATGCGAAAACCCCCTAGTTGAATCATTGTAATCTTTCCTATATAAAAATTTCACGTTCTATATATTTAAAATATAATCTTTCGTATATAATCTTCTAAACTATAATCTTTCGTATATAATCTACTAATAAAAATTAATAAGTAGATAAAAATAAGAACTAAATATTTAATCAAATGAACACACATTCCACACAACCCCCCCCCCCCCACAAACTTCCCGAGCCATAGATGGGCTCGGCAGATCGCGAGTTGATTTTATCAGCTCGCGAGCTCGCGAGCTGATAAAATCAGCTCGCAGGCTGCGAGCTGATAAAATCAGCTCGCGCCTGTTGGGAGATATCAAAGATATCTCCCGTAATGTTACGGGCCGTAACGTTACGGCCCGTAACACTGTTGGAGATGCTCTAAGAGATAATAGGAAAAATGACTTTGTATATCTTTACACACCATGGTAGTTGCTGTAGCTCCTCTTTACTATGCTCGAAAATTTGTTTAGAAGCAACTAACTTACTGCATGCATGCGGAATGGTTGATTTATCATACAGATCCTGCCCCATTTTGGCCTTACCAGTCCCCAATTGTGTTTACGCTTGGGTTTCCTCCCCTGTACATTGGACTTAAACCCTCCCCTACCTTGCATGTCGCCTGCATGTCTTAGTTTTGATGACTGCCTCGTCAAGTGGCATTACTTCAGTAAACTCCGCCTGACGTGAGCAACCGGGAATGCTTGGACTTGCTCCTATTATTATCCAAGCATAGTGTTTTAAAAATATACCAATAGTTGCAAATATGTCACCCACTCTCATGGGTAAATTGTAGCTACTGTCCTAAATAATACTCTCAGGTCCACTACATTTATGTTAAACTAGGCATCCTTAAAGTTCTTGAAATTTAAGTATACAGCACACTCTATTTGTTGCCTCCAAAGACTCACGCATGCATAGGTATATCTCACTATTTCCATGCTAAATGTGCTTGCTGTAGATTGATTTTTTGCACACTAAAGTTGCTTTACTTAAGTAATATTTGCATACTTATAGTTATGAACAGTTTGTTGTGCACAAGACTGGCCTTTACCCTTGCATGCTACCTTTTTGTGGATACATGTTCATAGTTTGGCCTAATTTAAATAATATGCATAAATTTAGTTGCATGTTTATAATTACTGTATGCATGTCTTGCAAACCTCACTTAAAGTCACTAATCTTCGGGTTACATATGGTCTGCGCTCGTTCTAATAAATGGTTTCTACTGTTAACGGGAATTCGTCTCAGCTTATGTCATTCCTCGCACAATATTATTAATCCTTTTTTTTAGTAGGACTCATTTGCTAGCACTGTTTAAATTTCCTAGTCTAATGCACTTTTAATTTGTTCCTTTAGAAGTATGCACCAGTGGTTTCCTATTGTGCTTTCAAGGTTCGCATGCTTCCTTTCAGCATGTAGATACTCATATCGTTCTCTGTAGAATTTGTTACTCCCTGAGCTTGTTTTACTTGGAACCAATACGTGCCTCCTGGCCTATCATGGTCGGTGGAGCTCCTAGCTTTGCCTAATTAATTTCCTCTCCACATGTAGTTGTTGTACTATGCATGTTACCTCACGCATGGACCCATTTACGCATGTTGCATAATGATTTCTTCCATGATATTTATTTAGCAGCTCCATGGATTATTACACTTGAATTATTCAACTTTAGTTGGGATTAAACTAATTATATTTATGTGATTATCGAAGTGTGCTTACTTGAAATAAGTTTAATCCTGACTCGGGTGTTTTGTGTATTTTGCATGGGACACTCGGGTCAGGTCCTAAGTGTACCAAGCTTAGAGTTCAGCTCGCAAAAGAGGAGAGGAACGTGAAGACGACACACAACGATGCATGCCGCGCTACGCTCGCGCTACACTCGACAAAGGTGTAAAATATGTTCATTTAAAAATTTATGTATAAATTTACATTATTCTTCCGCTGTGTAAATCAATTGTAAAACTCTGATATTTTTATGAAATTTTTGTTCCGCTGTAAATATTTGTACTATGTGGTTTTGCATTTATTCTGTTTAAACCGTGTAAGCCAATAACAATCTGTCATTTTGAACTGGTTTAATTACCGACTTGAGATGGCCAAAATGCCAGGTCGTTATATTTAGTGATTGAAATTAGATGAAATGTGAGTTGGGTTTATTGTGAACTATGTTTTGAGCGACATTTGTTCTTTAACTCAGCTGACAGTGAAAAAAAATATGATTTGGAATTTATAAATCTTTTATTAAGATTTAAAGGGGAATTTTTCCAAAAGCCAAGTTTCCCAATTTAATATATTAAATGGGAGTTGAATGGAATTCGAATTAATAATAACCGAGATCAGTTTCTGTAAAAGAAGACCGATACTACATATGGAATTTAAGAGTCTTTGCCGTTATTCCATTTATATTATTGGTCAGATACAGAAATTTATAGCGATTATATATTGATTTGATTTCTGTGAAGATTTTATATTTTATGGAAGATGATTTTGGGTTTACCGTGAACTATGTTTTAAATGACATTAGTTCTTTAACCCAGTTAAAGATAAGGTTAATTTCTTAAATTCAAATAATCATTGAATAATGATTTGTGTGATATTTTAAACCAAATTGTGTGATTATAAATCTTTAAAGAAAGATTTAAGTATAAAGTTAAAGAATTTATCTTTGATAGAATAATTTGAATATTTTATTTAAAAGAATATTCTGAATTGGAATGAGGCGTTGGATGTGTTTTATAGTACTTGATTATAAAAATACGCAAGTTATTCGGAAAGACCGGTTTTAACCCATTCCGGATAATTACTACGACGACGAAGAGTCGAAGATGAAGACGGTGTTTGAAGACCGACGATCTTCACATCGAACGGATGTGTTGCTACAGAGACCCTTGATGGGAGTAGCTACCTTGAAGGGGCTTCAGTGGTGGTCGTCCGGACTATTGTTGATTGTTCGGATTTGGTTTTCGCTCAGACCCAGAGCATAAGCTAGTAAATGGATGCGTGTCTGACATTGGATTTTGTTCCATGTGAATTAAATCGATTTCTATTAATGTATGTCTGTTTGGTGGTGGGGAATTTATTCTCTACTTAACACCCTGGTATATATTAATAGTGATTGATCGCATGGCATGAATTGTCAATGTGGCACGCCAAGATGCAAATGATCAAGGCTTTTGTTGAAAAGCAGGGCCTTGTGGGATGATCAAAGCATAGTCTATTACGTCATAGCTTTGTGTATAGCGTGACTTCGGGAGGCTCACACCCTGGTATGAGTCAAAAATGGGATATGGACCGTAGGGAGTGCACACGTTTCTTTCTAGCTAGTGGTAGTGTCAGTGCTTAAATTGGCTGACATTTTGCTTATGTGGATGATGGATTTTGAGCCGCCTCAGATTTTTATAGGCCGTTAGTGGTCATACTATAGGTTCAAAGGAACCGGGAAACGTGTGTTCAGGCATAACCAATCCACTGCCGATAGGCGAGGACCAGCCCTACCGCTCCAAGCGTTCACTACGGGGGATCCTGAGGCATTTGCTAGAGTGTCTCGAATCGGAGAGGAGATTGCCCCTAGCCTTGACTCATGATGGAAATCCAATTTCCAATACAACCTTGCGGTTTTGATTGTAGAACTAGTATGGCGACATGATATATGGTACCCATGCCGTCTAGGATTGATACATTTATATTTGAAATGTTTTTATTAAAACATATACACACTAATACTTAATCTGTTTTACCGTATCAAGCATCTTTTGACCATTATAAGGTAAACCCTATCCTCCGGTTTGCGTTGCATTGTGTGATGGGACTTGGGTCTTATAATGGTTTCATTTTTCAAAAAGCATTGCGTTGTTTAACGTTTTACTTTATTTTATGCACTGGCAATCCAATGGAGTAAACCCGTTCCGCGTTAGCCGCGTGGTCCTGTGATTAGCCTTATTATTAGATAGTTAAGTTAAGAATTCTCATACCAGTCCCATGACTGACCTGTAGTTTGTTTCACTGGCAAATTCGGGTGCCCATATTTTCCACACGGGCAGTCGAGTATCTTTTTGCAGATATATTTACAGGATCCTGGTTTACAGCTGAAGCGATATTCGGAAAGCTCTGTATCCGTGTATTCCTTTCGGTTGTGTATTTGTAATATTTTTCCGCTGCTATTTAAATGTAATTTAAATCTTTGATATTATTGTAATAAGTATTCATACTCTGTTATATTCTTGTACTCTGATGTAATTGTTGTAATCGGCAATAAAATGTTCTTCAGTTTGTGTTTTGATGTGTGTTGTTCTCAAAGCAATCCAGCCTTTCCTTTACTGGGAAGTTTGGGTCGTCACATTTGGTATCAGAGCTTTGGTTTACAGAGCTCGAGAACAAGACACATTAGAACCGAGCGAAAGAATTCATCAGAGATTGGATTAGTAATATCCGATAAGAATAACTCGTTAGAGATGGGATCAGTAGTATCCTGGAACGAGTGTGAAGAGTATTATTTTCTTTTAAAATAAAAATGGAAACAAATTTAGTTTTGAAAATTTTATCTCAATATACGTATTTGAGTATATTATATTTTAATGTGGACAATCGAGTATATAAGGATTTTGAATATACGAGTAATTAACGGATATTCGAAGTTTTAATATACTGGGTAGATATAGAATCACACTCTAGTCGCCCGGAGATAATTCTGGCGATAGGTCGACCATCACCAGTATTTATGTTCGAGTTTCGAAGATGGGATTTGTACATATTTCCATCGACTGGTATGAGAACCAAAACTTAGTTAGTACACATTGCTGTGATTTGCACTAAAAATATGACTTTTGACAATATATAAAAGTTATATATATTTGAAAAGTTAAACACTTAATTGATTGCTGGTTGTGATGTCTGATTATTAATTTAACTAATAAAATTATGGAAACCAATAAATAAAAATTTAATTAAGTTAGTTAATTAAACAACTTTTAGCTACGTTCCTTTTCGAGGACGAAAAGATTTTAAGTGGGGGCGATTGTAACAACCCAGAATTTTGGGGCCAATTTAAAATTTTTATTTTAGAAATTTTAATAGATTTTTAATATTTAAAATGATTTAGTTTAAATAATAACGACTAAAAATTTATTTTAATCGAAGTTAAAACGAATAAATTTAATCTAATTATAAAAGGAGTTCAAAACAGCGTTATAGTTTGAAAATTTGAATTTGAACTTTGACTAACTGTACAGGATTCATTTTAAGTCAGAATTGAGCGAAACAAGAAATATTTAAATTTGTTTAGCTATATATTTCTAACGAATCTGAGAAACTGAAATTTCACTTTGAAAATAGAAAGTTATGTCCAGTTTAAAATTTAGAAAAGTCGCTGCAGAATTTAATTATATTTTAATATAATATATTGGCCTTGAAAATAGCCATTTTGCAAACGACCTCGGTTTTCGACGAAACCACTTTTGTTGGAACCGGAATGTCAAATTATTGCTAGGTTTCAATTTCCAGAATTTTTCGAATTAATATATGAGCGTGGCAAAAGAAAATGTGTTTTGACTGTTTTAGTCAAATTTAATCGACTTGAAAATGGCCATTTTTCAAACAGTCTCAGAATTCGACAAAATTAGTCTTGTTAGAACTGTATCGTCTTAACAAAGCTAGAAATAATTATTCTGTAATTTTTAGAGTCCGTATGTGGCCCCGGTAAATTAAAATGTACGATCAAATTAAATAATTAAATGATTTATATTTAAATTTGAAGAAAAGTGGGCTGAGACGATCAAACGGGCTGACGAGACCTAGTCCATTGTGTTCGGAATAGGGGTATTTGGTTAGGGGTGACATTGTTTGGGCAGGATTTGGAGTTATTAAGAGTTATCAGACTTTCTTATTTGATTATTGAATTAAATTAATATTATATTATATAAATATATGAATTAACCTAATCTAAACCCTAGGAACATACAGCCGCCACCAACCTTATTTCAATGGCCGAAATAACACGATTTTGATCCCTTATTCTTCCTCAATCCCATTAGAATTAGAACATCAAACCAAAGCGGAAATTCAAGAGCAACTCGAGGCCTTTAAGATCATACGGCAATGATCAAAAATCGTTTGGTATACGGTTCGATTCTGGCCCACAAAGGAGCACCGCTTGGAGCGGATTTGGGGGCGCCATAGGGGATCAGACTTCGAGAGGCTGGGCGGCGCTGGAAGGTGGAGGTGCGGGCTTGGGTGTGGTGCAAGTTGATCGGTCAGAAACGACCTCAGGTGGCGTGCGATGGGAAGGTTTGAATTTGGAGTTGGGTTCGGCCAAGAAACTGTAAAACGAACGATGTAGGAAGGAGGAGCGGCCTTTGTGATTGAAGAGTAATTAGTGTATGAAATTTTTAATTATTATAGTTAATTAAATATTTAAATGCTATAAAAGTTTAAATAACAATAACTTCTACATACAGTATCGGAATCCAACAAATTTAGGTGCGTTGGAACCGTGATGAAGAGATCTACGCCATGAAGCAGACTAGAGCTGAAACCAAGCACTTTGAAAATTCAGATATAAACAACTGTGAGATTTCTATTTTAAAATTTAAAATTTATTATTTATTTCATTGTGAAATTTATGTTCATTCTGTATAAAATTCATGTGGTGTCGTGGGTATATTTATTGAAACATTGATTGTGTTGTATTGTAATGAATCACTGCATAGAATTGTGTGTATCATGTTTGTTATGAAATGGATGAAACAAACATATCATTTTGGTTGTGACATTAGAATTGAAAACAAGAATATATCATTTTGTCATAACCAAATAGTGAAACAAAATCATTAATTTTGTTGAAACCTTAAAGTTGAAAACAAAAGTTATTATTTTTATTATTTTGTCGGATTAGATTGTCGACAAAACAAAACTTCTCATCTTTATTGTTTTGCTAAAATAGAAATGGACGATAAAACCAAAGTTATCCTCTTTACGTGTTTTCGCTGAATTAGCATTAGTAGAAAAAAATTGTCCATTTTGTAAAAATGTTTACACTAGATTGAAATTTTCGTCTCAGTTAGAAATGTTAACATTAGATTAAAAACATCGTTTGGTTAGAAAAGTTAACAATAGAATAAAAGAACATTTTAGTTATAAAATGTTGAAATAGTTAAAATGGGACATGTTAGGAATAAAATTGTCATTTTAGTTAAAATATCATGTTAGGAATTTAATTATCATTTTAGTTAAAAAGGACATGTTTGAAATAAAATTGTCATTTTAGTTAAAATGTCATATTAGGAATTTGAATACCATTTTAGTAAAAAGTATAATTATTAAAGATTACACTTTTATTGATAATTGGTTTCAATAAAAAGATTTAACATTTAAGGTTTCATTTTTATTGATAATTGGTTTAAATAAAAGGATCTAACATTAAAAATTACATTTTTATGTAATGTTGCTTTCAACCAAAAAGAATACATTTATTGTCATTTTCTTTTTAGAACAAAAAGAATAGATTTTTTTTGTAACATTCTTTTTCAACAAAAAGAACAGATTTTTATGTAACATTCTTTTTCGATAAAAAGAAATTATGTTTTTATTGTCACATCTATTACAATAAAAGTGTAGAATTGGAAATTATGTTTTTGTTATCATATTGATTACAATAAGAAGTGTTGATTAGAAATTTGTTATGAAAAATAAAGAGAAGCATTTTGTTTAGAAA
This sequence comes from Allium sativum, assembly GCA_030737875.1. Lineage (NCBI taxonomy): Eukaryota > Viridiplantae > Streptophyta > Magnoliopsida > Asparagales > Amaryllidaceae > Allium > Allium sativum. Next base: position 852,367,192 of record CM060919.1, read on the forward strand.
TGTTAATTATGACAAAATTCACATTTTTGTTTATTTAAAAAGATTAGACAAAATTCACATTTTGTTTACATTAAAAAGGATTATAACAAAATTCACATTTTTGTTTATTTAAAAAGATTAGACAAAATTCACATTTTGTTTACATTAAAAAGGATTATAACAAAATTCACATTTTTGTTTATTTAAAAAGATTAGACAAAATTCACATTTTGTTTACATTAAAAAGGATTATAACAAAATTTACATTTTTGTTTATTTAAAAGAATAAGACAAAATTATCATATTTTGTACATTGATAAGAATTAGACAAAATTACAATATTTTTGTATTTTAAAAAGAATGAAATAAAAAGAGACATTTTTGTCACTTTAAAAGAATTAGAATAAAAGGGACATTTTTGTCACAATAAAAAGGATTGAAATAAAAATTATAGATTTTTATTGTCATTTGTTCACAATAAAAAGAATTAAAATATATGTCTGTGATGTTGAAATGTGTGATGTGTTAAATATAATGTTTAGTATATTCAAATTGAATATTACACTCCCATTTACAAGTTACCCGACTTGTTTATGTGATTGTGACGATAATTTTCACACATCGCCCAAGTGCACAAATAATTTGTTATTTGTTTGATGGATGAAACCCCACACGGGTATTGGGATGATATTGGACTCACACTAATCCCAATATTTAGTTATCTGTCAATCGATGGATTGACGGTCTGTGATGAGCGTTATTTATTTACTTTAATGCTCACACAGCTATAAATTCCACTCAGATTGTTATTTGGATGTTAGATAATTATTTATCATGATTGTTGATTACATACAATATATGGTTGTTGATTGAGTCACATTCCAATAAAGAATATTCTAGAAAAAGAATATTTTAGAAAATGTCTTAGGAAAAGAATATTTTAGAAAAAGAATATATTTTAGGAAAATATATTTTTATAGAAATGAACTAGTTATTAACTAGGATCAATCATTAAATTTAGATTTAATGAAGTTTTCCAATTTGTAAATATTTAATTGTAATTAAATTAAATAAATTGGGATTTGGGTTTGTCGTGGATAGTGTCTTAAATAACACTGTTCTTAAACCTCGTATGAAAAGAATAATCTTTTAATTAAGTTTTTATTAAAAGTTTCAATTATATTTAGTGATTGAAATTAGATGAAATGTGAGTTGGGTTTATTGTGAACTATGTTTTGAGCGACATTTGTTCTTTAACTCAACTGACAGTGAAAAAAAAATATGATTTGGAATTTATAAATCTTTTATTAAGATTTAAAGGGGAATTTTTCCAAAAGCCAAGTTTCCCAATTTAATATATTAAATGGGAGTTGAATGGAATTCGAATTAATAATAACCGAGATCAGTTTCTGTAAAAGAAGACCGATACTACATATGGAATTTAAGAGTCTTTGTCGTTATTCCATTTATATTATTGGCCAGATACAGAAATTTATAGCGATTATATATTGATTTGATTTCTGTGAAGATTCTATATTTTATGGAAGATGATTTTGGGTTTACCGTGAACTATGTTTTAAATGACATTAGTTCTTTAACCCAGTTAAAGAAAAGGTTAATTTCTTAAATTCAAATAATCATTGAATAATGATTTGTGTGATATTTGAAACCAAATTGTGTGATTATAAATCTTTAAAGAAAGATTTAAGTATAAAGTTAAAGAATTTATCTTTGATAGAATTTGAATATTTTATTTAAAAGAATATTCTGAATTGGAATGAGGCGTTGGATGTGTTTTATAGTATTGATTATAAAAATACGCAAGTTATTCGAAAAGACCGGGTTTAACCCATTCTGGATAATTACTATGACGATGAAGAGTCGAAGATGAAGACGGTGTTTGAAGACCGACGATCTTCACATCGAATGGATGTGTTGCTACAGAGACCCTTGATGGGAGTAGCTACCTTGAAGGGGCTTCAGTGGTGGCCGTCCGGACTATTGTTGATTGTTCGGATTTGGTTTTCGCTCAGACCCAGAGCATAAGCTAGTAAATGGATGCATGTCTGACATTGGATTTCGTTCCATGTGAATTAAATCGATTTCTATTAATGTATGTCTGCTTGGTGGTGGGGAATTTATTCTCTACTTAACACCCTCGTATATATTAACAGTGATTGATCGCATGGCGTGAATTGTCAATGTGGCATGCCAAGATGCAAATGATCAAGGCTTTTGTTGAAAAGCAGGGCCTTGTGGGATGATCAAAGCATAGTCTATTACGGCATAGCTTTGTGTATAGCGTGACTTCGCGAGCCTCACACCCCGGTATTTGTCAAAATGGGGATATGGACCGTAGGGAGTGCACACGTTTCTTTCTAGCTAGTGGTAGTGTCAGTGCTTAAACTGGCTGACATTTTTCTTATGTGGATGGTGGATTTTGAGGCACCTCGGATTTTTATAGGTCGTTAGTGGTCATACTATAGGTTCAAAGGAACCGGGAAACGTGTGTTCAGGCATAACCAATCCACTGCCGATAGGCGGGGACCGACTCTACCGCTCCAAGGGTTCACTGCGGGGGATCCTGAGGCATTTGCTAGAGTGTCTCGAATCGGAGAGGAGCTTTCCCCTAGCCTTGACTCATGATGGAAATCCAATTTCCAATACGACCTTGCGGTTTTGATTGTAGAACTAGTATGGCGACATGATATATGGTACTCATGCCGTCTAGGATTGATACATTTATATTTGAAATGTTTTTATTAAAACATATACACACTAATACTAAATCTGTTTTACCGTATCAAGCATCTTCTGACCATTATAAGGTAAACCTTATCCTCCGGTTTGCGTTGCATTGTGTGATGGGACTTGGGTCTTATAATGGTTTCATTTTTCTAAAAAGCATTGCGTTGTTTAACGTTTTACTTTATTTTATGCACTGGCAATCCAATGGAGTAAACCCGTTCCGCGTTAGCGGCGTGGTCCTGTGATTAGCCTTATTATTAGATAGTTAAGTTAAGAATTCTCATACCAGTCCCATGACTGACCTGTAGTTTGTTTCACTGGCAAATTCGGGTGCCCATATTTTCCACACGGGCAGTCGAGTAGCTTTTTGCAGATATATTTACAGGATCCTGGTTTACAGCTGAAACGATATTCGGAAATCTCTGTATCCGTGTATTCCTTTAGGTTGTGTATTTGTAATATTTTTCCGCTGCTATTTAAATGTAATTTAAATATCTGATATTATTGTAATAAGTATTCATACTCTGTTATATTCTTGTACTCTGATGTAATTGTTGTAATCAACAATAAAATGTTCTTCAGTTTGTGTTTTGATGTGTGTTGTTCTCAAAGCAATCCAGCCTTTCCTTTACTGGGAAGTTTGGGTCGTCACATAATCAGTCCACAAAGTCAATTAATTAAATTTCAAGTGGAGACTGGTACTTAAGGCTATGGACTATATGATTTTATTCTTGATACATTATAGGTTCCCCCAAAATTTATAACTAACAATGAAAATAGAAATGAATATACAAAGTATTTCAAAAAAGACACATTGATAAGTTCTTGGCTGCTCTCTTCCATTAGTTTTAATCTTTTGCCCCAAGTAAATGGCTGTAATTCAACATAAGATATATGGTCAACCAGCGAAAGAGTGTTCAACACTTAATCAGCAACTAGAGCCATGCATTACAAAAGAGAACTTCAGAATATTAATAAAGAAGATGCCGAACCAATGAGAGATTACTTGGCTAGAATAAAGAGCCATGCATTACAAAAGAGAACTTCAGAATATTAGTAAAGAAGATGCCGAACCAATGAGAGATTACTTGGCTAGAATAAGGAAATTTTACAATTTAATTGATTCTGGTGGACACAAAGTCAAAGAAGATGAACAAGTGCTAACTGTTTAAAATAGATAAGGACATGAATATGAGGTTGTTGCAGCAATTCTTTCATCGAAAAGGAATACCTTATCTGCATTCTACACTTCTTGCTTATGAAGCAATACACTTAAAATCTGCAAATTCTGATATATATATATATATATATATATATATATATATATATATATATATATATATATATATATATATGTCTATAAACTATGTTGCTAGTAATAAAAGAAAGAACTCAAGAAATGACCAAACCAGTCAGAGAGGGGATTTATCTGACGGATCCAGAGGCAAGGGTAGATGGAACAACAACTCAAGGCCTAAGGGTCAAATTTGTGAAAAATGTAGCCACACTGCCACCAAATGTTATTTCAGATTCACTCAAGGGTATATGCCTGTCAAAACTCAGGAAATGCAAAAAATAACAATGGCAATGTTAGTCTTCCTCAAGTGAAAATGATAGAGCAACATGATGGTGTTAAAAGCTGTCAACTAATTAAGTGAAGTTGTCGAACCATTAGACATACCACTACAAGGAAAATTGCATATCCCGACGCTCGTAACCGTCGGTATTTCGTCGGAAAAAGCCACCACCGACAGAATCACCGACGAAACAAAAGCATCGCTATTTTTAGCGTCATTAAATTTTCCAATGAACTTTCCCGACGTTTTGTCCTTAAAAACGTCAAAACTTACCGATGTTTTTCTTTTTCTTTTATAAATACAAAAGGGAAATTCTACGATGAATTTAGCGATGCCACAAAGAAAAGTTATTCATGTAAAACATTGATTTATTCATCGGAAAATACCGATTAATTAACGACCAAATCTGTGAACTCAACATTGATGAAACATGATTTCTATTCAGAATGTTTTCTTACATAGTTTAATAGCAACTTCCATTGAAAACAATTTGATACACTATTCCAGTTGTATACATTTTTCATTTGACATGCTAATTAGCACATACATACAAATTGCTACTTCTCCAATCCCACAAATCTCCAACTCTGACAACCTATAGCTTTCGTGTCAACAGCCTCATCTGAACGACACCACCTCTTCCTCTATCTTCTTCCAACCCATAATCACTTGCTCCTTAGGACCTCAACAACCCAGACTCCACACACTACGTACATCAAGAGCCACTTTTCCAACAAACAGTTCACCCAACAACTCCTGGAACTTCATGTTGCATCAACAAACCACTACACAGAAATAGTCAAACCCATATTACAAATAATGTTATTTGATTTAACAAGATAAAGATTGTCACAGTAACAAAATTCTACAATAATTACAATGCTAACTCTACTGACACATTAATTTACACTTCGTGCACTTTTTAACAAAAGATCAAAATTACACTTTATGCGCTTCTTATTTTAGTGGATATGAAGACAGCTGGGCGTATTACCTCCTCACACTATTGGTTTTAATGCTTGCGTTTGCATCATAATTAATGTTATCCCCAAAGAATCAGATACCTACAGTTTGTACCTACGCATTTGGTGCATTATAACTAGACTTGCAATGAGACAAATTATCATGTTTTTTTTATCTTGATCACTGATCTGGATTATATACTACAACTTTTAGTCTCTAAGTTTTATTATTTCAGAATGAAATTCAATGTCTGCTTGGTTTCAAGTTTAGCAGCACTTCTTCTATTTGTTCAATAAACATTCAAACTCAGCTTATTACCAATAATTTACTCTAAATTTCTTATTATTGCAACATGGACCAGAATTTGGGTTGGCCACAGCACAGCCAAAAATAGTTAATAAAAGATGCATATATAAAGTTGTTCATATGCCAAAGTCAACCCATTACCTCTTGCATTGTAATGATGATTTATGGAGATATTAACAGTTGTTAAATTAATCATATCTTTGTTTTCAGATAGCCAAAAATGAAGTTAATTGGCAACATATAACACTGTATTTGTCAGAATTATATGTAAAGGTAATTAAAAAAATCAGATGCAACATATTACAATGTATTTAACCACAAACAGAAGGCAACTTATTTTTTCTTATGTTATCAAACATGGGTAAACCCATAAACACTATGACTAGTGTATTTAATATTCGTTGCTGCATACGTAGCTACCACAGACATGGGTGAACCATAAACAGAAGGAATATATTGATACATTGATTATGTTAACTGGTTTTTAAAAGAATAAGATACAGTGATTAATCTAGTAACATAAAATATGTAGAATAATCTTAAAATAACGCATATGACTCAACACATAATCACAGACTTCGACTTCATCATATATGTAATACCCACCATATAGGCAGAATCATGTTCAAAAGCATTAAAGTTGAAAGACATAATAAAATAAATTTAAACTTAACTGACCTGCAACTTGATCCTTGTAAGCAGCGAGAAGTTCTAGTGTGGCATTTAAAATTCGTCTAGAAGCTTCATTGTGAAACAGCTCTTCAGGAATAGCAAGGAGTGAAATTAACCCCAAGCAACGAACTTTTTTATCATACTCCCTATAATGACAATAACAGGTCCTAAGGCAAAAGAAGAATACGTAATCTCGAACAGTGCAGATTAATTTTAATTACCTTTTGAAGTTTGCATGGATGCCGCTATTAATTTCTTGTAGCAATTGATACCACAGATTGAAAAACTCAGTTGCTACACCGAGTTTTTGAAGAATTCCAACTGTCAAAGAACAACTGTGGTAGAGCGCATTAGCAACCTGCAAAATAACAAGGCCTTTGTCATGTATTTTTGATAAATAAAAGTTTGATCAAACAACTTACAATCTTTCCTCACAATCAATACAAAAATTCAAAACCCTCCAGTTTGTACATTGCCTCATGGTAACAGAATAAAAATAATATGTTACCACTGGCTTAGAATCGGCTTGAAATTTGCGAGAAAAGTGCTCTGAAATCAGTAGTTAGTGTACCCACGCCTTCAGGATTTGATGCTAGACAAACGCTTTGAGCTTTGCCTCTTCAAATTGCAATGCCTGTCAACAAACAATGCTATGGCATGATTTGTGAATATGATATATTCTGGAAACAAAGAACAATTTAAGTATTCAATAAACACAGTAAATCGTAACTGTGCAAAAATTGATTTTGTGTGCTGCTTGCGGATATATCGCGATGGCATGCACATGCACTATCAACAACGGTTAAAACCTCCAATTGTACACCTATTATATCCAGATGATCATCAGCACACAACACTGGATGATGGTTAGATGAATTGATATAAGGGTAATACTTTGCTAATAGGTTCAATTTAATCTGTATATGGACTTTTAGTTTTGTAGATTGGCACAGAGATCGCTGGTTCCATTTTCCATCACAATATGGATTGGTGCATTAGCATATAGCTCGACCCTTACCAAATAGTTCGACTGTAGTCCAGGATGAATGTTTCATTTTCACAGTTGCAGGACTGCGAGCATGACGTAAGTTGTAATCGCAATTGAGGAACTACATCAGCTAGATATCACTGAGGACTTAATTTACATAAGTTTATCAATTGATAGTGGAAACAGTATCGAACACGTTAGTCAGGCAGCAGAGTAACATATAGTGGCAATATAGATGATTTGTGAAGCTGAGTGATATATAGTGACAATATTAGCAACCTGCAAAATCACAAGGCCTTTATCATGTATTTTTGATAAATAAAAAATTGACAAAAGGAAGAACTACATTTGACAAGAATAAGTATGAATGAATACACTCTGCTTTCTCCATATATCACTTCCCCGGTTCCATTTACATTGGTAAAATATTCGAAAATTGGACTAGGGGTTGTAAAATATTTGACATAAAAAGAATAGAATTGAATCGGTCAGTCATATACAAAAAGTTGGACATAGAAGGCTAGGTAAAACCTAGAAATGGAAATAACAGTGAATCAATAAAGCAAAAAACAAATAATTCTTAGAAGAATGTAAAAACTATGTCAACGTTAAATTCAAAGTAGCATCCATGTTACACATACACCGACTGCATTTTCACTTAGAAGATGAAAGTTACATTATAGCAGAATTTTTCTGAAATTGGAAAAACCAAACATCATGTCCAGAACTATTCAGAAAGAATATACTTATTCCCATATTGTAAAGTATTTTAAATGTCTGTAAGTGGTGAACTGATCATTATAGGTATGTTTTCTACACCATGTCCATCGCGATGTTTTCTTGCATTTTGGCATTATGAAAATGCAGAAGATAAACATCAATAATTGTAGCTGAAACAAGTATATACGAATCCAAATAAATCAAACAATCAAGAGCAGTAAAAGGCGATATATCAGAAATCAATACAAAAGATATTATTACACGTTCTAAAATGAAAAAACGAAAATCAAGACAATACATAAAGAAACCTAAATTAATCAACCAATAATAAGAAAGATAAATCTTAATAACATACCTCGAATCAAAGAGATATTTTCTTGGACCTGAAACAGATAAATAAAAATGAAAAACGTATAATGAAACACAAATCAAATAGCGAAATTGTCCAAGAATCACGCAGAAAAAGGTTCTTCTGTACGATACTACTCGCACTTAGGAAAGATGATTTGTGTTTAGCGTACGATGAGGAAGGATAGCGAAAATCGTAATTAGGGTTTGGTAATCTTGAACGAGAGAGAATTCGAATAGGGAATTGTGGAAAGAAGGGAGCCGAATAAGAAAGGGAATGGTGGGTGAGTTCACGGAAATATTTATTTCGACTGATGCTAACAGGCTACCACTTTGTAAAATAGTCGCGGAAATTTTGATTCGTACATCCTCTGTATAATAGTCGACGCATCAGTTCTCAACTGAATGTTCAGTTCTAATAATATAAATTTGATTTGGATAGGATATGAGAATGGTAGATGTTTATAAATATTTATACATCGCTAAGTAAAATACATATTAATTTAATTGAAAATTTGAAATTTAGTCAAACGATGGTGGGTAAATATAATTTTTGAAGACAATTTTATTCATATCACGATAAAAAAATAACATTTCATTTTAACAATTTCTGAATTGTATTGGATATAAAATTGTAAAATAAATTGTTTAATTTTCCCAAAAAAAAATTTGTAGGTTTAAGCAATAAATTTTGATTACTCTAATTTCATCTAAATTACATCAAGAATTATTAACTTTTTACTTTAGAAAATTGGTACTTTTTTATCAAAATTATTAGCTTGTATATATCTCATAAAAAATATCTAAAATGTTTTAAAACCATTCGGCATATACGTTAGTTTGCTTGTTCGACAAGTGATATTCTTATCAAAGACAACTTTGTTTATACTTTAGTTTACTATATTTGCAGCCGATCGGGAAAACGTCACGAACACCAATAGTTTTCGTGGTGTTTTTTCTCAATCTACTTGAATGGTATTAAACATCGCTATTTCGTTGGTGTTGCGTTGTGATTTCCGACGTGCATTTTTCCTCTGCGTTTAGGCGTCGCTATTGGCAATGATTTTTGTAGTGTACCGGATGATGCATGGTATCTAGATACTGGAGCAACAAATCACATCACAAGCAATTTGAAATATTGAAGGTATAAGAAAAGTAATGGAGATAAAGAAGAGTGATGCCGTAGAAATATATTATTGATTGTGATCTTTCTTATACCGGAATGAGATACAAAGAGTGAGAATATATAGGCGATTGCCCAACGTATACATGCTATAATTAAGCAACGTTCATGTAATGACTAAACTTTCACATGCTGAAAATAAGGAGCAACGTTCACATGTTGTAATTAAGGAACATTCCTATAATGACTAAACGTTCACTTGCTGAAATTAAGGAGTGAGGTGCAGTCAAGTGTGAAACCAATATTAGCTCCCCTTAAATAAAACTAGGTTTTCTATCTTCTTCATTCCGCTGTCGTCGCTCACTCTTAATTCCTCCTTTGAGCTCATAAAATTCTTTGTCGATAGCGGCTTTGTAAGCACATCGGCTCTCTGATAATATGTTGGGATGTGGCATACCATTAACTTTCCACCTTGGGTTCATTCTCGTATGAAATGTAGGTCTATCTCGAGATGTTTTGATCTTGAGTGCTGAGATGGATTAAGAGACAAGGATACCGTCCCTCTTTTATCGCACCAAATGACTGTTTTTCTTTTAGGAGTGAAACCTAATTCGTGTAATAACGACTCATTCCACGAGATTTCAGCGGTGGCGCTAACAAGAGCACGGTACTCCGCTTCAGTGCTTGACCTTGATGTGATTGTCTGCTTCTTGGTGCTCCATGAGACAAGATTTGTTCCAAGAAACACGCAGTATCCTGATACGGATCTTCTGAAGTCAATGTCATTAGCCCAGTCTGCGTCACTGAATCCTTGTAAGTTCGCTTCTTTATCGGCATTTTTGTTATTCCATGGTGTCTGGTTCCTTGCAAGTATCTCAGTAACCTCTTGACAGCTATCCAATGTTCAGATAACAGATTTTGCATGTATTGGCTTAGTTTATTACGATATAGCATATGTCTAGTCGTGTAATTGTTGCGTATTGCAATGCTCCAATTATATTTCTGTATTGAGTAGCATTATTAATGGCTTCACCTTTAAATTTAGATAGGCATGAACTGCTGGCATTGGTGTTGGTAGAGATTTAGCTTGATGCATGTTAGTCCTTTGTAAGATTTTAGCAATATAACTCTGTTGAGATAGGAACATTTCATTTTCATTTCTTTTAATTTGAATCCCTAAGAAAAAGTTTAATTCACCAAGATCTTTGATGGCAAAGCTTTGGTCGAGAACTTTTATGATCCTGTTGATTTCATGTGTGTCATTCCCTGTTATTAGCATGTCATCCACGTATACAAGGATGTATACGACATTTTCATTATCCCTTTTCATGTATAGCGAGTTTTCGAATTTTATTTGTGAGAAACCAATTCCAGATAGGGTTAGATTTAACTTTTCATATCTTGCCCTCGACGCTTGCTTGAGGCTGTATATAGCTTTGTGCAGCTTGCATACTAAATGTTGTCGCCATTGTTGACCTCATATCCCTCTGGTTGTTGCATATAAACTTCTTCAGTTAACTCGCTGTTTAGGAATGCATTATTCACGTCTAATTGCTTGATATTCCATTTTTTACACATATTTATAGTCAGAATGATCCAAATTGTTGTGGGTTTTATGACTTGTGAAAAAGTCTCGTTAAAATCGAACTCAAATTGTTGAGCGTATCCTTTAGCAACAAGCCTGGCCTTATACTTGTCTGTGGTCCCATCCGCCGTCCTGTTTATTTTATAAGTCCATCTACATCCTTGATGTTCTTGTGAGTGGGTGGTGCAACCAAGCACCAAGTTTTATTTTTCATTAATGCCTCGTATTCATCATTCATAGCTTGTTTCCACTTTTCAGATTTGGCTGCTTCACTATAATTTTCTGGTTCAACCTCATTCAATGATAGATTATATATCTTGGGTTTGAAAATCCCATGCTTTGATCTAGTCACCATATGATGTCCGGTTTGTGTTTCTTGTGCTTGAGGTTTATGGTCTGGGCTGATTATGTCACTGTTGCTTTCCTCATTCTCGTGTTCTTGCTGATTACTATAAGTTTCTTCATTGTTACCATCGTCTGCGTTTGTTTGAGTGTTGCTTGTATATGTGTGTATGTTTCATGTATCATTTCCCTCTTTGTTGTTGTTACTGTTTGTCTCTTGCTCCATCAGTGGTGGCATATTGATAACTTTGATTCCATGATCTTGTCTGCACTCTTCCTTTGTAGCTTGTTTATCTACATATGGAAAAACATTTTCATCAAATATGACATATCTTGATATATAGATTTTGCCATCTTTGGCCTAGCATTTATAGCCCTTTTGATTTTGTGGGTAACCAATGAAAGTACATGGGCATGATCTTATGCTAAGTTTGTGCGTGTTGTAGTCCCTTAAGCATGGAAAGCACAGGCACCTAAAGTTTTTCAATATTTTATAGTCTGGTTTTTCATCGAATATCATTTCGTGCGGGGTTCTATTGTTCAACACTTTTGTGGGTAATTTATTTATGAAATATACAGAAGTGTTGAATGCTTCATTCCAATATTTCATTGGTAATGTCCCTTGTGATAGCAATGTTAAACCAGTTTCAATAATGTGTCCATGCTTTCTTTCGATCAAACCATTTTGTTCAGATGTGTGTGGGCAGGTTAGCCTATGTCTTATCCCTTTTTGGATGAAGAAATTTGTGAGTGGTTTGAACTCACCCCCACCATCTGTTTGTATATCCTTTACATTGCAGTTAGTCTGCTTTTCAATTAAAGTTATAAACTGAATGATTGTATTGCATGTTTCTGATTTATTTTTGAGCATGTATATCCACATATATCTTGAATAAGCATCAACGAGGGATAGATAGTACCTGTGTCCTTGATATGAGTTCAGTGGTGCTGGTCCCCACAGATCAGCTATGACACGTTGATAAGTTCTTGGCTGCTCTCATCCATTAGTTCTAATCTTTTGCCCCAAGTCATCGGGTGTAATTCAACATAAGATATATGGTTAACCACCGAAAGAGTGCTCAACACTTAATCAGCAACTAGAGCCATGTATTACAAAAGAAAACTTCAGAATATTAGAAAAGAAGATGCCGAACCAATGCGAGATTACTTGGCTAGAATAAACAAATTTTACAATTTACTTGATCCTGGTGGACACAAAGTCAAAAAAGATGAACAAGTCCTAACTGTTTAAAATGGATTGGGACATGAATATGAGGTTGTTGCAACAATTCTTTCATCAAAAAGGAATACCTCTGATATGCGGTATCTGCATTCTACACTTTCTGCTCATGAAGCAATAATTGATAACTTAAAATCTGCAAATTCTGATATGTCAATCGACTATTGTGGTAGTAATAAAAGAAAGAATTCAAGAAATGACCAAACTAGTGAGAGAGGGGATTTCTTTGATGGATCCAGAAGCAGGGGTAGATGGAACAACAACTCAAGGCTAAGTGTTAAATTTGTGAAAAATGTGGCCACACTGTCGCCAAATGTTATTTTAGATTCACTCATGGGTATATGTCTGGTCAAAACTCAGGAAATGCAAAAAATAGCAATGGTAGTGCCAATCTTACTCAAGTCAAAAATGATGGAGCAACATGACGGTGTTAAAAGCTATCAATTAAGTGAAGCTTCCAAACCATTAGACATACCAGATGATGCATGGTATCTAGATACTGGAGCAACAAATCACATCACAAGCAATTTGGAAAACTTAAATGTTAGAAATAGAGAATATGAAGGTAAACAAATTATATGTTTAGATAATGGTGATTGCATAAATATTACACACATAGGAAATCCACATGTCAAAGGGAAAAGATAGTTATATTTAAATATTTTGTTAAGAGTACCCAAAATAAGAAAGAATCACACTAGTGTGTCCCAATTTGCTAGTGATAATAATGTATTTTTTGAATTCTATCCCAAGTACTGCTTAATTGGAGACATACTAATTAGAGAAATTCTATTACAAAGTGAAACTGATAAAGGGCTGTACAAATTTAGTTCCATTATATGCAAGAAATATGCCAATATAGATAGTAATTGTAATATTTCATAAATAACTACTGATAGCAGATGTAAAATTGTTATTGACATATGGCACAACAAGTAGGGCCATTCTAATGAGAAAACTATCAGAAAAATACATTTTAGATAATAGAATTCCCTTTGACACTTGTACATCTCCATATATGTGTGCTTACTGTCAGTTAGGAAAAAACCACAAGTAAACTTTTTCTTACTCTGAAATAGATTACAAATAAACATTAGCAATGGTTGCTTCTGATTTATGGTGTCCAACACCCATCTTTTCTGACTAGGGATATAAACACTATGTTTCATTTGTTGACTCATACTCTAGAAATGTATGGATAAATTTCCTAAAAATGAAGTCTAATGTATAAAATGATGTTATGAATTTTATAACTATGGATGAGAAACAAACTAACTGTCAGGTTAAAATGTTTCAAACAGATGGTAGTAGTGAATATAAAACTCTGAATAATTTCTATCATAAAAAGGGAATAACTTATAGAATCACATGTCCCTACACCTCTGAACAAAATTGACTAGCAGAAAGAAAACATAGACATATAGTTGAATCTGGTTTAACCCTACTTGTAACGACCCGCATTCTACGCATCGGAGGATCGTAGAATATTTATTTCTTTTTCATATGAGGTCGTATAATCGTGTAACTTTGGGGAACGACTATTGGGGTCATTTCCCATGTTCATGATTTTTGCCAATTTTTAAATGACCGTTTTGCCCCTAGCTGATCTTGTTTCAGCCATAACTTTTGATTGATAAGGAGTTTTGACCTGAAACAACTTCCATTGGATTCGGATGATGGTTTACAATTCCGTAGATTGGTCACATTAGCCAAACGGACTCAAAATTTGGGAGATATGGATGAAACAAGGTTTAGAAGGTGAAAAACAGCTTAACTGGGCCTAATTAGGGTGATTAGCAGCTAGGCCCATAAGCCATTTTGGGATTAGGGTTATGGGGAGGCTGAAATCAGTTAGGAAACGATCTATTTTCATTTTCTCAATCGCCTAAAACATTTCTCTAACCCTAGCCATGGCCTCCACCTTCTAATTTCATCCTAAATCGCTCTCTAATCAAGGATTAAGCTAATCTACGTCAAATCAAGGAGAGATAGCACCAAATCAGAGTTGAAGTTGCTGTGTTGCATAGAGATTCGACCCAAATCAGAGATAGTTTCAGATCTAAGTTTTATTTACGGCCAAGTTGAATGATTTGCATTGTTTTTCACTAATTACGGCTAATTAGGGGTGATTAGTGATAATTAGCGAAATTATAACTCAGAAAATTATGAAAAATTTGTAAAATTCTAAAATATTATTTTAGAGCTCTAATAGAAATTTGGGCTAATTTGGATAAGTTTTGCTAATTGTATGCTTAAACATGGTTAAGGGGGATTAAGGAAAAACATGGGTTTTTGGGTGTGTTTGATCCATTTTGACATGGTTAATTATCATTTTGGTGTTTGTGGTTGATGTTATATGTTGCTATGACTGTTTGGTATGATTTGTGATTGTTTAGAAAAGTCAGAATGGTCGAAAACGCCGTCGTGTGGCGTAAAAACAGTAGCTGGAAGTCGTAGAAAAATATGTAGGAAAACCGGATCGGATCGCACCATCCGAACCGACTCGCTCATGAATAGTGGCCACGACCTCGACCCGCTCGCGTTAGAGTGCACGAACCGGCCCGCTCGCATCAGAGAACCTTGAACAGATCTATGAAGGGCGAGTACCACGAACCGATGGGTGTCAAGAACCAGCGAGCACCAGAGTATCACGACCCGACCCGGAGGGGTTGCCACGAATCACTGGTGGACCACCGACCCAAACCAATGGAGCTCACGACCATGACCCAGGAGCATCATCACGAGCTGGAGAGGACAAGACCACGAGCCAATGCAGGGAAGGGGGATCACGACCTGGAGTTGGAACCACGATCCGATGCCAGAGGCGAGCCACGAACCGATACTTAGGGGGATCCACGATCCGATCTTCGAGCTTAGACAGCGAACAAACTGAAGGAAAATGAAGTGCGAACGGGATGATGATCAAAACCCGAGATACAAAGGTAGTCCAAATGAGAAGTCGTAACTCAGGATCCAGATGGGAACCAACGAGTTAACTTCATGAATTGGACTTTGTTGCAGGACGTGTGCAAAGGGGTTATCGACGTCCATAGCTTAGATTCACCAACGAGAGACGAATGTTAGGCTACGGATCAGTGCAGCGGGGTAGTTATTACTCCATAGGGCAGGGTGATCGTAGCATGGCTATGAGCCAGTGCAGTGAAGTCGCCACGACTTCATGGGGGCAGAGTGGACATAGGAAGGACTAGTAGCTATGGATCAATGCAGTGGAATCGCCATGACTCCATGGGGTAGAGTGATCATATCAAGGATTTGGGTGATCAAAGCGGTGGATATCGTATGCTATACGCACTGAGTGAGAGATGTGAGGACGATTGATATGTTTGATGTTTGCTATCAGCATATCATGCACACCCCATATTACTTTTACACTTTATGTTAGTGTTACCTTAGAGTACTGTACATCTTGTTGTGCTAACTCTTTGGTTGCAGGTCCAGGTTCAGGTATGATTGGATTATACCTATTATTGTTCTGTTTTGTTGCTTATCACTCATACCAGACTTTTGTCTGACCCAGAATTTTATGTCTCTTCTTATTACTCTGGGTGCTCTTAAACAGACAGACTAGAGACAGGTCAGGTGATTATGCACGAGTAGCTGTACCGGAGACGAGCAGGAGGCTTCCACGTATGATATATATATATATATATATATATATATATATATATATATATAATCTCCCTGTGTTGTTGTTGGTCACTAGTTTGGGCATTAGTAGTGTACCTTTTCTTTCTTTTGCTTTAGAGACAGTATTATAAAAGTTTTAATAAGGATGTTTGGATCATAAGCTGTATTTGAATTTTCTGCTGCTATGATGGTTTAGTTTTCAGCTTATGCACTGTCTCGCCTGTTTTATGTCAAGTATGTTATTATTATATTTTATTCCATGCAATGTGAGACATTCTACAGGTTTCTTGTTACTTCAACTTCCTTTCTTTTCCTTTCTTTGGTGACCGTCTCGTGCTAGTCAGGCATCTGTACAGTGCATTTCAGGGAAATGTCGGCTGGTGCGGGGTGGTCCGTCACACTTGGTATCAGAGCTCTAGGTTGCGTAGTTAACCTAGGGAAAGACACCAGGGAGAGAGGGTATACATATATGAGAGCGTGTATTTGTGATATTTTGGTTTTCAAAAAGTTATTTATATATATATATACTATCAGTATATTTAAGGATGGAGTCGCACTGCACTGGCACCACTGAAGAGATGGTTAATCGTTTTCTCCTTACAGATTGAACGATGAGCCGATATACTAGGGGTACTGGTAGAGAAGCCAATAATAGGAATGCTCCTGATATGAGGACGATGTTCACCGACTTCATGAGAGAGATGCTTAGGGATGTTCAGACGACAACTCCTAATGCTGCAAACGGTGGTGGTGCAGTAGTGCAGGTGCCTAGGGCCGATTTCGCTAAACTTAACAAGGATTATACTAGTCTTGGCGGGAAGCCGTTCCACGGAACGGACTCTGCTATGGATGTTCAAGATTGGTTGGATAGTTGTGAGCGCATCTTCAAGGACTTGGGAATCGATGATGCCATGAAAAGAAAGTTAGCATCGCGTTAGCTTCAAGGACAAGCAATGAATTGGTGGAATGCTATTAAGGCATCTACCCCTGAGGATCAAGTTACTTGGGATCAGTTCAAAGCCCGATTCAGTGATAAGTTTATCCTAGTTGCTCAGAAATAAGAATTGTTTAGGAAATTTCTGGAGCTTAAGCAGAATGGTAGGGCAGTCTCGGAATATATTGCTGAGTTCGATACTTTATCCAAGTATGGATTATCTCTTGTCGACACTCCAGAGAAGAAGAATGAGAAGTTCATAACAGGACTTGGGGGAAAGGCTTATAAACCATATTGATGAGACTTTTGAATCGATTGTTGGTAAAGCATGGAGGTCAGAGAGCCTTTATCCTAAACCCAAGGCTAAAGTCGCTGCTACATCTGCAGAGGGGCCAAAGCCGCAGGCAAGCAGTGGAGGCCAGAATAATTCTCAGAACAAAAGGAAATAATATCAGACTAAGGATAGTCAGAAGAAGAGCAAGAAAGATGTTGAGTGCTTTAGCTGTGGCAAGAAGGGCCATTATGCTAAAGAATGTCGAGCAAAGCCAGCGGATAGGAAGTGCTTCACCTGCAGTCAAGTGGGACATCACAAGGATAAATGTCTGCAACCCCCTAAAGAGAAGCAGA
Source organism: Allium sativum (assembly GCA_030737875.1). NCBI lineage: Eukaryota > Viridiplantae > Streptophyta > Magnoliopsida > Asparagales > Amaryllidaceae > Allium > Allium sativum. The sequence continues at coordinate 852,384,992 of CM060919.1, forward strand.
TAGTGAAAGCATATGCTATTAATGTTGTTCCTTCTTCGTCGAATGCCCCAACTGCAGCGGAGAAAGGAAAGAATGTCGTCATTCAAGGTATGCTTTTTGTTTATGATGTTTATGTTCGAGTATTGTTTGATACTGTGGCTTCTCGTTCCTTCATATCTAGTGACCTGGCAGGTAGGTTGGGATTGGAACCCGAGATAGTCGATAGTCCTTTAGCGGTGACGAACCCGATTGGTGATTCGACTAGCCTTAGTATGGTTTGTCGTAATGTGGTCTTATCGAGTCACGGATGTATGTTTGCTTGTGATTGCTTTGTTTTGGGCTTTACTGGGTTTGGCATTATTTTGGGAGTCAATTGGCTCCAAAGGTACGGGGTGGTGATAGACTGTGAGGGCTTTTCGGTGATAGTTAGAGCGGATGATGGGCGGCGGGTAGTGTTAGGTGGTCTACCTAGTGATGGGGTAATGGCTAGTTTTCTAAATTCCCTCGACATCCCGCATGATGAGTTGTCAGATGTGCCCGTGGCTGGCCAGTATCCGGACGTATTTGAGGAAGTGACCGGACTTCCACCACACCGAGAGATTGAGTTCCGTATTGATTTAGTGAAAGATGCCAGATCTATAGTGATGCCTCTTCGTTGTATGTCACCAAAGGAGCAGAGAGAGCTTGGGGTGCAAGTAAGTGATCTTTTGAAGAAGGGATTTATCCGAAGAAGTGTCTCCGAGTGGGGAGCACCAGTTGTGTTTGCTACCAAGGCAGATGGTTCCCTTCGATTGTGTGTGGACTACCGCGAGTTGAATAAGGTAACGAGGAAGAATAAGTATCCTCTACCGCGGATAGATGATTTGTTTGATCAATTGAGTGGCGCGAGGGTGTTCTCCCAGTTGGATCTCGCGACAGGTTTTCATCAGCTTAGGGCGGAAGTTGAGAGTATAGCTAAAACGACATTTCGGACACCGTCTGGATTCTATGAGTGGTTGGTCATGCCATTCGGGTTGACCAATGCACCAGCATATTTTGTGGATCTTATGAATAGGGTATTCAGAGATCAATTGAATAAGTTTGTTCTTGTGTTCATGGACGATATCTTGGTTTATTCGAGGACAGAGGAAGAACACAACGAACATTTGAGGATAGTGATGGAGGTGTTAAGAAAACACCAATTTAAGGCGAACCATTCTTGGGCCATGTTGTTTTAGAGAATGGTATTGCTGTGGATCCTAAGACGGTGGCTATGGTACAAGATTGGTCTACGCCCAAGAATGCAACAACCATAAGAAGTTTCTTGGGATTAGCTGGATACTATCGGAAGTTTATCCAAGATGTCCCCAAGATAGCAGCACCGTTAACTCAGTTGACCAAGAAGAATCAAGCTTTCGTTTGGGACGAAAGGTGTGAAAATGCATTTAAGAGCCTAAAGGAAAAATTGATGTGTGCACCAGTGTTAGTCATTCCTAAAGGGAATGAAGAGATGACGGTATACACAGATGCCTGTGGTACCGGATTAGGTGCTATACTGATGCAAGAAGGTAGGGTTGTAGCTTATGCTAGTTGGCAGCTGAAACCGCATTAGAAAAGATATCCTACCCATGATTTGGAATTGGAGAGATCGTATTCGCATTGAAGATGTGGAGACACTATCTCTTGGGAGAAAGATTCGAGTTGTTTATTGATCATAAATCGTTAAAGTATCTTTTCTCTCAGAAGGATTTAAATCTCTTGTAGCAAAGATGGTTAGAATTCTTGGCTTCCAATGATTTCGATATCACATATACACCAGGAAAGGGCAATGCGGTAGCTGATGCATTGAGTAGAAGACATGCCAGTTTAGAGGCTATGTTTCTTGAGTGGAAGCAGTTGGAGTATATCGCAGGATATGATTTCAGACCAAGGTGCGAATTGGATCCAGAGATGTTAGCAAGTTTGACGATCATACCCACTTTGATTGAGAGGATTGGCTCCAGTCAGAGGGACGATCCTAACCTATTGGAAATCATCTCCAAGTTAGATATGGGTATTGATAAGGAGATGGACAAGTATGAGCTTGATCGAGATGGATGTCTTAGAAAGAATGGAAGACTAGTTGTGCGCAATGTCAATGGATTGAAAGATGAAGTGCTTAGAGAATGTCATCACTCAAAACTAACCATACATCCCGGTGGTAACAAAATGTATCGAGACATGAAGCAGACCTACTACTGGGAAGGGATGAAAAGAGATGTTGGGAAGTTTATATCCAGGTGCATGAACTGCCAGCTAGTTAAAGCTGAGCAAAAGAAGCCTAGTGGTTTGCTGCAACCATTAGAAATTCTAGAATGGAAATGGGAACAAGTCTCAATGGATTTCATTGATGGGTTACCAAGGACTAGATTGAGCCATGATAGCATTTGGATGATTGTGGAGCGATTGACAAATAGCGCAAGGTTTATACCCGTCAAGTTGAATAGAACATCAGCTAAGTTAGCAGAACTGTATATGAAATGGGTAGTGAGATTTCATGGAATACCCAAAGGCATTGTGAGCGACCGAGATCCATTGTTTACTAGTGGATTTTGGAAGAGCTTACAAGAGGCATTAGGATCAGAATTACATCTCAGTATCGCGTATCATCCTCAAACCTACGGTCAGACAGAGAGGGTGAATCGAGCATTAGAAGATCTCTTGAAAGCTTGCATAATGTACTTTGGTGGATCATGGGATGACCATTTGCATCTAGTGGAGTTCGCATATAATAATAGTTATCAGTCCAGTATTGGTATGGCTCCATATGAAGCTTTGTACGGAAGACCATGCAACTCACCATCATGTTGGTTAGAAACCGGAGAGAATTTTGTGCTTGGGCTAGATGTGATAAGAGAAACCTCAGATAAGATCAAGGTTATCCGACAACGAATGAAGGCTGCCCAAGATAGGCAGAAGAGTTATGCTGATAAGAGACGAAGAGAGTTAAAATTCTCCATTGGCGACTTGTTGTTTGTCAAGATTTCTCCGTTAAAGAGAGTGATTCGATTTGGCAGGAGAGGCAAGTTAACACCAAGATTTGTTGGTCCATTCCCAGTTCTCGAACAAGTTGGGAATTTAGCATATAAAGTTGATTTGCCGGACAAGATGGCAGGAGTTCATAACATATTTCATGTTTCCCAGTTAAGGAAATTCGTGCACGACCTCGATGTAGCTATTTCACCTGATCAGTTGGATGATATCGAAGTAGAACCTGAGGTGGTTGGGAACCGCAAGCCGATTCGTATTATCGAGCACGATACGAAGAAACTTCAAAGGAAAGCGGTGAATCTAGCCAAGGTTCAGTGGGGCGGGGATGAGAATGACTGTACTTGGGAGACAGAGGAGAGCATTAAGGAGACGTATCCATAACACTTTGCCTGGTAAGATTTTCATTTCGATTTAGTCTTTCCGCATGCTAGGATAGGTTTGTTGTGTTTGTTTTGTATGTTTGATTATTTGTGAATGACTGATAGGCATGCGGGACACCCTTTTATGTTTTTTTATTAAGGAATTTCAGGGCCGAAATTTCTTGAGGGGGGAAGAGTGTAACGACCCGCATTCTACGCATCGGAGGATCGTAAAATATTTATTTATTTTTCGTATGAGGTCATATAGTCGTGTAGCTTTGGGGAACGACTATTGGGGTCATTTCCCATGTTCATGATTTTTGCCGATCTTTAATTGATCGTTTTGCCCCTAGCTGACCTTGTTTTGGCCATAACTTTTGATTGGTAAGGAGTTTTAACCTGAAACTACTTCAATTGGATTCGGATGATGGTTTACAATTCCATAGAGTGGTCACATTAGCCAAACAGAATCACCGTTTAGGAGATATGGCTGAACAAGGTTTAGAAGGTGAAAAACAGCTTAAACCGGGCCTAATTAGGGTGATTAGCAGCTAGGAGCCCATGCCCATAACCCATTTCGGGATTAGGGTTATGGGGAGGCTGAAATCAGTTAGGAAACGATCTATTTTCATTTTCTCAGCCTCCTAAAACATTTCTCTAACCCTAGCCATGGCCTCCACCTTCTAATTTCATCCCAAAACACTCTTTAATCAAGGATTAAGCTAATCTACGTCAAATCAAGGAGAGATAGCACCAAATCAGAGTTGGAGCTGCTGTGTTGCATAGAGATTCGACCCAAATCAGAGATAGTTTCAGATCTAAGATTTATTTGCGGCTAAGGTGAGTGATTTGCATTATTTTTCACTAATTACGGCTAATTAGGGCTGATTAGTGATAATTAGAGAAATTATAACTCAGAAAAATATGGAAAAAATTGTAAAATTCTAAAATATTATTTTAGGGCTCTGATAGAAATTTGGGCTAATTTGGATCAGTTTTGCTAATTGTATGCTTAAACATGGTTAAGGGGGATTAAGGGAAAAACATGAGTTTTTGGGTATGTTTGATCCATTTTGACATGATTAATTATCATTTTGGTGTTTTTGGTTGATGTTATATGTTGCTATGACTGTTTGGTATGATTTGTGATTGTTTAGAAAAGTTAGAATGGTCGAAAACGTCGTCGTGTGGCGTAAAAAGAGTCGCTGGAAGTCGTAGGACAATATGCAGGAAAACCGGATCGGATCGCATCATCCGAACCGACCCGCTCATGAATAGTGACCACAACCCCGACTCGCTTGCGTTAGAGTGCACGAACCGACCCGCTTACCAAATGTGACGGCCGGGAATTTCGCTCGATCTGAATCAGTCGTTAAACCGATCTAGACCGTTCGAAACCCCTGATCGTTTGAGAACAGGACAAATCAGAACGCAGACGGAAGAACATTTCATTGCTATTACAACAATCCCATCAGATACAAGAATATACAGAGTATAATGAATAAATTACATTCGATAAATATCAGAGATTACAATAAATTACATAGCAGCGGAAAATAATACAAAGCACAACTGAAGGTGATATACGAATACAGAGCTTTCCGGATATCATTCCAGCTGTAAACCAGGATCCTGTTAATAAAAATCTGCAAAACCGAAACTACTAGCTGCCCGTGCGGAAAATAGGGGCACCCAGAGTTTAGGTTAAAACAATAAACTCCAGGTCAGTCATGTGACTGGTGTGAGAACTAAAACAGTTATTAATATTGGTTTTAAAGTTAGGTAAATCAAGGGACCACGCCGTATAACACGGAACGGGTTTCCTCCCAAGAATACCAGTGCATAGAACAAACAGCGCAATACTAAATAAAGAAAAATGAAGCTGTTATAAGACCCAGGTCCCATCACACAATGCAACGCAAGCAGGAGGATAGGATTTTCCCTTATAACAGCCAAAGCATGCTTGATACGTTTAGAACAAATCATTTGATACTATAATAAGTGTATAGTGTCAAAACAATTTCAATCATAAATATCAATCATAGGCAGCATGGGTACCATATATCATGTCGCCATACTAGTTCTACAATTAAAACCGCAATACACGTATTGGAAATTGGATTTCCGTCATGAGTTGAGGCAAGGGGCAAGCTCCTCTCCGCGTTCGAGACACTCTAGCAAATGTCCCAGGGTTACGCACTCTGGGCAACCCCTGGATCTTCAGGGCCGGTCCTCACTTACGTTAGAAGATTAGTATTCCTGAACACACGTTTCCCGGTCCTTACAGACCTAAAATCGAGGTGCCTCACATTCCAACAACCACATAGGTGAAAAGTATATAAATGTCAGGGCTGGTAAGTCACTGACACCACCAAAGCTAGAAAGAAACGTCGTGCTCTCCCTGCAGTCCGTATCCCGTTTTTGACTCATACCGAGGTGTGAGGCTCGCGAATTCACGTTATACACAAAGCTACGCCACAAAGGCTGTGCTTTGATCATCAACCACAAGACTTTGCTTTTCAACAGAAGCCTTGATCCATGCAACTCAGCGTGCCACACAGGCAATTCATGCCATGCGATTGATATCTATCGATATATAACCTCTAAGCTCGTACGTCTCAGAGAAGGGCGTTAAGCAAGAGAATAAATTGTCTGCCGCCAAACAGATATATATATATTTTACAGAAATCAATCAACACAGAATAAAATCCAATGTCAGACACACAATCCATTTACAAGTTCGTTCTGGGTCTGAACGAAACCGGAGGCACTTTCCTCGCATATCCATCCATCTCCAAGTACGTCTGGACGACCACCAACTATTTCCATCCTCTTGGGTGTACAGCCCAATCAGGATCGTCAGTAATTATCCAAACGATGTGAAGACTTCCGGTCTTCGACCACCGTCTTCAACTTCGACATATCGTCGAATCGGTTATTCAGAATGGGTATAAACCCGGCCTTTCCGAACAACCCGCGTATATTAAAAACCAATGTTACACCAACACAACATACGCCTCATTCCAATACAGAATATCATTTTTTATTCACGAAATCACATTCTTAGGGAAAGGTTCCCATTAATTTTATCCAAGATAAATTCTTTAAAATTTATCCTTTAGTCTTCCTTTGGATGTCGTTTCAAACCAAATTATGGTTTTCTAAACTAGTCGAGATTAGCGAACCATACCGAAGTAATTATTTATTTTATTTCCCAATCCCAACCTATTCATCCAATGAAGCAAAACTGGTAATACTCCATATCTAACACCACAGTGCTGTCAGTAAAATTAATTACCATTTCACGTTCAAATCTAATTAAAGATTTTACTATCGTTCTGGAGCAAAACTGGTGATACTCCATCCTCGCTCATTGCAAAATTTGAAAATTTAGATTATCAATTTATATTTCAATCTAATTGCAGATTCATTAAAACTCCTTTTTCTGGGTTAAAGAACTAGTGTCATTTAAAACACAATTCACGATAAACCCAAATCACATTCTATTTATTATCGGGTTAAAGAACAAGTGTTATTTAAAGCACCGTTCACGATAAACCCAAAAATCAATTCTATTTATTATCAGGTTAAAGAACAAGTGTTATTTAAAACACCGTTCACGATAAACCCAAATATCAATTTTATTTAAACCCATTTCAATTCCAATTTATTTATTTAAAAATAAATGGGTTTTAATTTCAGTTCAAAACTAGTTCATTTCGATAAAAATCTATTTTTATCTTTTCAAACATGGAGTTTTCCATCCCAATTTTCCCCAAATCATTTCTTGTGATTTTACACAAATTATTAATATTTTTAATAATTTTATCAAGGCCCGTACAGTCGATTTCCATCAACGGACATCGAACTGCACTTACAGCGACCTTTTCTGAAATTGATTTGGACGTATCTCCAAATCCAACCGTTAGATTTCAAATTTCTAATATTCGTTAGAAAGCTCTTTTCGATACGAACCCGACGGTTCCAGTTTTAGGAGAATCCGACGGTCGGATCTCCCGTAATGTCCGTTTGAAATAAATGGTCGAAATTCACGAACTGCCGCGGCGCGGTGCGTTCTATTCAGGCCATTATATTATATATATAATATATATTTTGTCGATTTCCTTTTCGAAATGAATTATATAAATAGTTTTAAATTCGTTTCAAAAACAATTTCAACTTCCATTTCAATTCAAATCAAAATTGAATTTTCCCTTATAAATTCGTTTTAAAATTCATTTCTATCCAATCCAAATTTCAAGTCAATTTGAATTCATTTCAATTCGAATTCGTTTAATATTCAATTCATTTCGAATTGGTTTTCTATTCGATTCGATTCAAATTGGTTTTCTATTCGATTCAATTCAAATTGGTTTTCTATTCAATTTAATTCAAATTTCATTTCAAAATATTCGATTTCGAAATCACTTTTCAATATTCATTTTAAAATGAATAAAATCGATGTAAATATCGTTCACGTCAAAATGGCGTCAATCTAATCAACACGGCTTCATATATTTCTATTTTCAAATATTCTATTCAACAAATGAATATTTATTTTTGTCAACACACGACTAATCTCAACGAATGAGTACTGTCCACATGTGACTATTTTTGTTATTTAACATATTTTATAAAAATTAGGGTATCTATCTTTTGATATCAAATCAGACTCCAACCGTAAATTAGTAAGAGAACGATTCCCTATATATTAACCCCGAAAGCCGAAACCAACATCAGATCAATATTCAGGAGACCACTCATCTTATCTATCTTCCAGTTAATTTCTGATTTCATATATGATAAAGATGTAAATTTTATTGTTAAAATATTTCGTTCAACACATGACTAATCTCAACGGATGAGTACAGTCAACACATGAACCTTTATTGTTAAAATACTTCGTTCAACACATGACTAATCTCAACGGATGAGTACAGTCAACACATGAACCTTTATTTTATATTATTCTTTATTTTCTAAATTGGAATGAGGCCCAATCAATTACCATATGGTGTTAACTATATGGATTCCATACCACACATGCATGTAATAGCATTGAAAAATAATCAACCATCAACCAAAGTGCACTACACTGTATAAGCATCAAATATAGACATCTAACGCTTATAACAGCCTGTCAATCAATCGATCGACATATTTAATCAATCAGGATGAGTGAACTTCAAATTTCATCCCAACACCCGTGTGGGGTTTCAAATCAACAAACACATATTTTATTTGTGAGTTGGGCGATGTGTAAAATTTATCGTTCCAATCAATGTCAGTCAAATCAGTGTACATAAACAAACCGTCCGGTTTGTAAATGAATATTTTATTTTATTCACATTCACTATATTCATATTCACGTTAAAAATTATATTTTTAACGATAAAACATTTTATTCTAACATATGAATTTTCTATTCAGTTCATTCTTTAAATAAAATGATATTTTTATTTTTCTAACTTATTTTAGAAAATTTCGGCGGCATAACGGCGCGATACTAGAAACGGGACGAGGCCTAGCCTTATCCCCGGTCTAGTGAAGGCCCACGCCATTCACACATCAATCAAATTCACCAAACAACCAAATTCAAATCAAATCCTCTAACTAATTTATGCAACCAAACAAACAAGTCCATGGTCTGTGGACGATTGTGTCGGGTGCTACTAAACACCGTCTGCATCCTAGTATATATATATATAACTAGAAAAGAAATTGAAGAGTGAGAAATTCTCACCAATAGCTATCCAATACCACGACTCTATATTCACAGAAACCTTCGTCGCTCTCGCCTTCTATCACTTTCGTCGCCCGTAGCCACTACATATATAAAAATCGAATCTTTACTTCGCTATTCAATATATAAAAATCGAATTTTTACTTTGCTATTCAATATATAAAAATTGAATTTTTACTTCGCTATTCAATATATAAAAATCGAATTTTTACTATGCTATTCAATATATAAAAATCGAATTTTTACTGTGCTATTCAATATATAAAAATTGAATTTTTACTATGCTATTCAATATGTAAAAATCGAATTTTTACTTCGCTATTCAATATATAAAAATCATGTTTTTATATTTCCTTTCAAATAATAAAAATCATGTTTTTACTCTAATTAAAAATCAGATCTTGTTATACTAAAAATCGAATCTTTTTACATAAGAAAAATCAAAACTTTCTACTTATAAAAATCTCAACTTTTCTCTAATAAAAATATGAGTTTTGCCTCTAATAAAAATCTGGACTTTGTTAAAAATCTAGTCTTTTAAATACATACATCTCTATACTTTCATATGAAGAAAAAAAATCCGATATTTTCACCTTAAAGATCCAATCTTTACTTCCATATTCATATATAATAATTCCTGATTTTTCCTTTCAATGTTAATATATAAAATAAGGTAGAAACTGATTTCAGACCACTGTATTCTAATTAAATAAATTAAATAAACAAGAAAACTTACCTTTTTCGAGGAGGGGGGGAAGAGTTTTCAGTCGAAGGAGAAGAGGGGGAGGGGCGTCGGCGGTGGCGTTCGCTTCAGGGGGGTCTCGGGAGTCGCACAGCAGGCTTCGACGAGGGGGGGGCTTCGCGGTTGTCGCGCCGCTGGGGGGCGGTCTTCGCGTCGCCTCTGGCGCCTGGGGGGGGAGGGGGTCTTCTCGAGGCGGCGGCGGTTTTAGGGGAGGGGCGGCGGGTTTTCGGTTTTGTTTTTTTTCTTCTTCTTATTTTCTGAATTTGGAAAATCGAATTGGGGGGGGGGGGGGGGAGGCAGAATATAAGGGGGGAGAGAAAGGGGGTTTTAATTTTTTAATTTATTTAATTATTTTATTTGCAAAAAGTTGACTTTTACATACGACCTCGAAACGAGGCCCACCTCCTGTCGTCCATAGCTTTTCACCCCCATTCCGAGCACAATGGGATATGTACCGCAAGCTGATTCGACTGTTTCGATCAGTTTTCGTCAAAATCAACATATAACTCTATATATTGAATTTGAACGCGCATTTCAATTTACTGGGGTCGCATACTAACTTGAAAAATTGCAGAAAAATATTTTCTAGCTTCGTATTGACGATACGGTCCTAACAAAACTAGTTTCGTCGAATTCCGATACCGTTGGAAAAATGGCCATTTTCCAGTCGATTAAAATCAACTGAAACTGGTCAAACGCGTTTTCCTTTGCCACGCTCACATATTGATTCGAAAATTTATGAAATTTGAAATCTAGCAATAATTTGACATCACGGATCCAACAAAAGTGGTTTCGTCGAAATCCGAGGTCGTTTGCAAAATGTCTATTTTTAAGGGCCTGAATTCCATAGCGACTATTCAGAATTTTCAACTGGACATATCTTTTGATTCCCGTTATGAAATTTTGATTTTTCGGATTCGTTGGAAAGATATTCTCAATTAGATCCTATTGTTTTTGGTTTCACTAAAATCCGGTTTGTTTTGCACCCGGTATGTTCAATTGAAGTTTGAAATCGAATTATCGAACTACCGCGCCATTTTCAATTCTATTTATAATTATATATAAATATTTAAATTCTAACGACGGTGTATATAATATATACGTTCTAATTATATTCAAAATAAATTTATCATCGATATTATTTAAAATAATCTATTTTAAATATTCAAAATTCGCTAAAATTGCCAAAATAAAATTTTTAAACGGACTCGCATTTCCGGGTTATTACAATCTCCCCCACTTAAAACTTTTCGTCCCCGAAAAGGAACAAAGTCGAAAGTGGTTTGATTAATCAACTCTACGTTCGATCTGGCTTCCATTCTCCAACTTTTCAGTTTCTGAGAATTTTCAAATTTTCAAAAATTTGGCTAACTCCCTAAATTTTCGAAAAAATTCGCCATAACCTCCCCTGCACCGGGAGCCACGGGAAAATCCCGAAATTGCCATATAGGCCTTCTGATCTCAAAAAGAAAAAGAAAAAGCCAAGCGGCTAGCCAATAGACTCATAAAATCTTCATCACCCAAACAAAACAGTAAATTATATAGTAAACATGTACCTATTTGTCGGGCAAACAAATTTTATTCTCTGCTCTAGCCTCCTTGCTATGACCTGTTCAATGTAAGTACTTGTATATGCAAGCAAATGCGTCTAATTTTCAATACAGTTCAATATTTGATACAATTAGGCTAAATGGTTCAAAATTATCAAATAATTAGACAAACAACTCAAACATCAATCAATTAGTGAATTAGAGTTTCAAATTCATAATTTTGATATATATACAGAAAATCATGTTTTTGATTCCAATTCACAACAATGTGTTCTAGCTATATAAGTTTTGGTTCTCACACCAGTCTAATGGAAATATATAGATATCACACCTTCGAAACACGAAAATAATTACTAATGATGACGCATCAATCATCAGAATCAGGTCCGTGCGACTAGAGTGTGATTCTATATCTATCTAATATATTAAAACTTCGAATATACGTTCATGACGCGTATATGCAAAACCTTTATATACTAGATTGTCCAAATTCAAAATAACTAAATTATTCTAATACGTATACTTGAATTTAACTTTCAAAACAAAATTGTTTTCATTTGAAAAATATACTCTTCACACTCGTTCTAGGATACTACTGATCCTATCTCTAACGAGTCATTCTAATTGGATATTACTAATCCAATATCTGATGAATTCTTTTGTATGGTCCTAATGTGCCTTGTTCTCGAGCTCTGTAAACCAAAGCTCTGATACCAAATGTGACGGCCGGGAATTTCGCTCGATCTGAATCAGTCGTTAAACCGATCTAGACCGTTCGAAACCCCTGATCGTTTGAGAACAGGACAAATCAGAATGCAGACGGAAGAACATTTCATTGCTATTACAACAATCCCATCAGATACAAGAATATACAGAGTATAATGAATAAATTACATTCGATAAATATCAGAGATTACAATAAATTACATAGCAGCGGAAAATAATACAAAGCACAACTGAAGGTGATATACGGATACAGAGCTTTCCGGATATCATTCCAGCTGTAAACCAGGATCCTGTTAATAAAAATCCGCAAAACCGAAACTACTAGCTGCCCGTGCGGAAAATAGGGGCACCCAGAGTTTAGGTTAAAACAATAAACTCCAGGTTAGTCATGTGACTGCTGTGAGAACTAAAACAGTTATTAATATTGGTTTTAAAGTTAGGTAAATCAAGGGACCACGCCGTATAACACGGAATGGGTTTCCTCCCAAGAATACCAGTGCATAGAACAAACAGCGCAATGCTAAATAAAGAAAAATGAAGCTGTTATAAGACCCAGGTCCCATCACACAATGCAACGCAAGCTGGAGGATAGGGTTTTCCCTTATAACAGCCAAAGCATGCTTGATACGTTTAAAACAAATCATTTGATACTATAATAAGTGTATAGTGTCAAAACAATTTCAATCATAAATATCAATCATAGGCGGCATGGGTACCATATATCATGTCGCCATACTAGTTCTACAATTAAAACCGCAATACACGTATTGGAAATTGGATTTCCGTCATGAGTCGAGGCAAGGGGCAAGCTCCTCTCCGCATTCGAGACACTCTAGCAAATGTCCCAGGGTTACGCACTCTGGGCAACCCCTCGATCTTCAGGGCCGGTCCTCACTTACGTTAGAGGATTAGTATTCCTGAACACACGTTTCCCGGTCCTTACAGACCTAAAATCGAGGCGCCTTGCATTCCAACAACCACATAGGTGAAAAGTATATAAATGTCAGGGCTGGTAAGTCACTGACACCACCAAAGCTAGAAAGAAACGTCGTGCTCTCCCTGCAGTCCGTATCCCGTTTTTGACTCATACCGAGGTGTGAGGCTCGCGAATTCACGTTATACACAAAGCTACGCCACAAAGGCTGTGCTTTGATCATCAACCACAAGACTTTGCTTTTCAACAGAAGCCTTGATCCATGCAACTCATCGTGCCACACAGGCAATTCATGCCATGCGATTGATATCTATCGATATATAACCTCTAAGCTCGTACGTCTCAGAGAAGGGCGTTAAGCAAGAGAATAAATTCTCCGCCGCCAAACAGATATATATTTAATAGAAATCAATCAACACAGAATAAAATCCAATGTCAGACACACAATCCATTTACAAGTTCGTTCTGGGTCTGAACGAAACCGGAGGCACTTTCCTCGCATATCCATCCATCTCCAAGTACGTCTGGACGACCACCAACTATTTCCATCCTCTTGGGTGTACAGCCCAATCAGGATCGTCAGTAATTATCCAAACGATGTGAAGACTTCCGGTCTTCGACCACCGTCTTCAACTTCGACATATCGTCGAATCGGTTATTCAGAATGGGTATAATCCCGGCCTTTCCGAACAACCCGCCTATATTAAAAACCAATGTTACACCAACACAACATACGCCTCATTCCAATACAGAATATCCTTTTCTATTCATGAAATCACATTCTTAGGGAAAGGTTCCCATTAATTTTATCCAAGATAAATTCTTTAAAATTTATCCTTTAATCTTCCTTTGGATGTCGTTTCAAACCAAATTATGGTTTTCTAAACTAGTCGAGATTAGCGAACCATACCGAAGTAATTATTTATTTTATTTCCTAATCCCAACCTATTCATCCCATGAAGCAAAACTGGTAATACTCCATATCTAACACCACAGTGTTGTCGGTAAAATTAATTACCATTTCACGTTCAAATCTAATTAAAGATTTAACTATCGTTCTGGAGCAAAACTGGTGATACTCCATCCTCGCTCATTGCCAAATTTGATAATTTAGATTATCAATTCATATTTCAATCTAATTGCAGATTCATTAAAACTCCTTTTTCTGGGTTAAAGAACTAGTGTCATTTAAAACACAATTCACGATAAACCCAAATCACATTCTATTATTATCGGGTTAAAGAACAAGTGTTATTTAATGCATCGTTCACGATAAACCCAAAAATCAATTCTATTTATTATCGGATTAGAGAACAAGTGTTATTTAAAACACCGTTCACGATAAACCCAAATATCAATTCTATTTAAACCCATTTCAAATCCAATTTATTAATTTAAAAATAAATGGGTTTTAATTTCAGTTCAAAACTAGTTCATTTCGATAAAAATCTATTTTTATCTTTTCAAATATGGAGTTTTCCATCCCAATTTTCCCCAAATCATTTCTTGTGATTTTACACAAATTATTAATATTTTTAATAATTTTATCAAGGCCCGTACAGTCGATTTCCATTAACGGCCATCGAACTGCACTTACAGCGACCTTTTCTGAAATTGATTTGGACGTATCTCCAAATCCAACCGTTAGATTTCAAATTTCTAATATTCGTTAGAAATCTCTTTTCGATACGAACCCGACGGTTCCGGTTTTAGGAGAATCCGACGGTCGGATCTCCCGTAATGTCCGTTTGAAATAAATGGTCGAAATTCATGAACTGCCGAGGCGCGGTGCGTTCTATTCTGGCCATTATATTATATATATAATATATATTTCATCGATTTCCTTTTTGAAATGAATTATATAAATAGTTTTAAATTCGTTTCAAAAACAATTTCAACTTCCATTTCAATTCAAATCAAAATTGAATTTTCCCTTATAAATTCGTTTTAAAATTCATTTCTATCCAATCCAAATTTCAAGACAATTTGAATTCATTTCAATTCGAATTCGTTTTATATTCAATTCATTTCGAATTGGTTTTCTATTCGATTCAATTCAAATTGGTTTTCTATTCGATTCAATTCAAATTGGTTTTCTATTCAATTTAATTCAAATTTCATTTCAAAATATTCGATTTCGAAATCACTTTTCAATATTCATTTTGAAATGAATAAAACCAATGTAAATATCGTTCACGTCAAAATGGCGTCAATCTAATCAACACGGCTTCATATATTTCTATTTTCAAATATTCTATTCAATAAATGAATATTTATTTTTGTCAACACACGACTAATCTCAACGAATGAGTACTGTCCACGTGTGACTATTTTTGTTATTTAATATATTTTATAAAAACTAGGGTATCTATCTTTTGATATCAAATCAGACTCCAACCGTAAATTAGTAAGAGACGATTCCCTAAATATTAACCACGAAGGCCGAAACCAACATCAGATCAATATTCAGGAGACCACTCATCTTATCTATCTTCCAGTTAATTTCTGATTTCATATATGATAAAGATGTAAATTTTATTATTAAAATATTTCGTTCAACACATGACTAATCTCAACGGATGAGTACAGTCAACACATGAACCTTTATTGTTAAAATACTTCGTTCAACACATGACTAATCTTAACGGATGAGTACAGTCAACACATGAACCTTTATTTTATATTATTCTTTATTTTCTAAATTGGAATGAGGCCCAATCAATTACCATATGGCGTTAACTATATGGATTCCATACCACACATGCATATAATAGCATTGAAAAATAATCAACCATCAACCAAAGTGCACTACACTGTATAAGCATCAAATATAGACATCTAACGCTTATAACAGCCTGTCAATCAATCGATCGACATATTTAATCAATCAGGATGAGTGAACTTCAAATTTCATCCCAACACCCGTGTGGGGTTTCAAATCAACAAACACAGATTTTATTTGTGCAATTGGGCGATGTGTAAAATTTATCGTTGCAATCAATGTCAGTCAAATCAGTGTACATAAACAAACCGTCCGGTTTGTAAATGAATATTTTATTTTATTCACATTCACTATATTCATATTCACGTTAAAAATTATATTTTTAACGATAAAACATTTTATTCTAACATATGAATTTTCTATTCAGTTCATTCTTTAAATAAAATGATATTTTTATTTTTCTAACTTATTTTAGAAAATTTCGGCGGCATAACAGCGCGATACTAGAAACGGGACGAGGCCTAGCCTTATCCCCGGTCTAGTGAAGGCCCACGCCATTCACACATCAATCAAATTCACCAAACAACCAAATTCAAATCAAATCCTCTAACTAATTTATGCAACCAAACAAACAAGTCCATGTTCTGTGGACGATTGTGTCGGGTGCTACTAAACACCGTCTGCATCCTAGTATATATATATAACTAGAAAAGAAATTGAAGAGTGAGAAATTCTCACCAATAGCTATCCAATACCACGACTCTATATTCACAGAAACTTTCGTCGCTCTCGCCTTCTATCACTTTCGTCGCCCGTAGCCACTACATATATAAAAATCGAATCTTTACTTCGCTATTCAATATATAAAAATCGAATTTTTACTTTGCCATTCAATATATAAAAATC
This sequence comes from Allium sativum, assembly GCA_030737875.1. NCBI lineage: Eukaryota > Viridiplantae > Streptophyta > Magnoliopsida > Asparagales > Amaryllidaceae > Allium > Allium sativum. Next base: position 852,401,662 of record CM060919.1, read on the forward strand.
GAATTTTTTACTTCGCTATTCAATATATAAAAATCGAATTTTTACTATGCTATTCAATATATAAAAATCGATTTTTTACTATGCTATTCGATATATAAAAATCGAATTTTTACTATGCTATTCAATATGTAAAAATCGAATTTTTACTTCGCTATTCAATATATAAAAATCATGTTTTTATATTTCCTTTCAAACAGTAAAAATCATGTTTTTACTCTAATTAAAAATCAGATCTTGTTATACTAAAAATCGAATCTTTTTACATAAGAAAAATCAAAACTTTCTACATATAAAAATCTCAACTTTTCTCTAATAAAAATATGAGTTTTGCCTCTAATAAAAATCTGGACTTTGTCAAAAATCTAGTCTTTTAAATACATACATCTCTATACTTTCATATGAAGAAAAAAAATCCGATCTTTTCACCATAAAGATCCAATCTTTACTTCCATATTCATATATAATGATTCTTGATTTTTCCTTTCAATGTTAATATATAAAATAAGGTAGAAACTGATTTCAGACCACTGTATTCTAATTAAATAAATTAAATAAACAAGAAAACATACCTTTTTCGAGGAGGGGGGAAGAGTTTTCAGTCGAAGGAGAAGGGGGGGGGGGGGGGCGTCGGCGGTGGCGTTCGCTTCAGGGGGTTCTCGGGAGTCACGCAGCAGGCTTCGACGAGGGGGGGCTTCGCGGTTGTCGCGCCGCTGGGGGGGGGGGGGGGGGTCTTCGCGTCGCCTCTGGCGCCTGGGGGGGGGGGGGTCTTCTCGAGGCGGCGGCGGTTTTAGGGGAGGGGCGGCGGGTTTTCGGTTTTGTTTTTTTTCTTATTTTCTGAATTTGGAAAATCGAATTGGGGGGGGGGGGGCAGAATATAAGGGGGGAGAGAAAGGGGGTTTTAATTTTTTAATTTATTTAATTATTTTATTTGCAAAAAGTTGACTTTTACATACGACCTCGAAACGAGGCCCACCGTCTGTTGTCCGTAGCGTTTCACCCCCATTTCGAACACAATGGGATATGTACCGCAAGCTGATTCGACTGTTTCGATCAGTTTTCGTCAAAATCAACATATAACTCTATATATTGAATTTGAACGCGCATTTCAATTTACTGTGGTCGCATACTAACTTGAAAAATTGCAAAAAAATATTTTCTAGTTTCGTATTGACGATACGGTCCTAACAAAACTAGTTTCGTCGAATTCCGAGACGGTTGGAAAAATGGCCATTTTCCAGTCGATTAAAATCAACTGAAACTGGTCAAACGCGTTTTCCTTTGCCACGCTCACATATTGATTTGAAAAATTATGAAATTTGAAATCTAGCAATAATTTGACATCATGGATCCAACAAAAGTGGTTTCGTCGAAATCCGAGGTCGTTTGCAAAATGTCTATTTTTAAGGGCCTGAATTCCATAGCGACTATTCAGAATTTTCAACTGGACATATCTTTTGATTCCCGTTATGAAATTTCGATTTTTCGGATTCGTTGGAAAGATATTCTCAATTAGATCCTATTGTTTTTGGTTTCACTAAAATCCGGTTTGTTTTGCACCCGGTATGTTCAATTGAAGTTTGAAATCGAATTATCGAACTACCGCGCCATTTTCAATTCTATTTATAATTATATATAAATATTTAAATTCTAACGACGGCGTATATAATATATACGTTCTAATTATATTCAAAATAAATTTATCGTCGATATTATTTAAAATAATCTATTTCAAATATTCAAAATTCGCTAAAATTGCCAAAATAAAAATTTTAAACTGGCTCGCATTTCCGGGTTATTACAGTTAGAGTGCACGAACCGACCCGCTCGCGTCATAGAACCATGAACAGATCTGATGAAGGGCGAGTACCACGAACCGATGGGTGTCACGAACCAGCGAGCACCAGAGTACCATGACCCGATCCGGAGGGGTTGACACGAATCACTGGCGGACCACCGACCCGAACCAATGGAGCTCACGACCACGACCGAGGAGCATCATCACGAGCTGGAGAGGACAGGACCACGAGCCAATGCAGGGAAGGAGGATCATGACCTGGAGTTGGAACCACGATCTGATGCCAGGGGCGAGCCACGAACCGATGCTTAGGGGGATCCACGATCTAATCTTCGAGCTTAGACAGCGAAAAAATTGAAAGGAAAATGAAGTGCGAACGAGATGATGATCAAAACCCGAGATGTAAAGGTAGTCCTAATGAGAAGTCGTAACTCAGGATCCAGATGGGAACCAACGAGTTAACTTCATGAATTGGACTTTGCTGCGGGACGTGTACAAAGGGGTTATCGACGTCCATAGCTTTGATTCACCAACGAGAGACGAATGTTAGGCTACGGATCAGTGCAGTGGGGTAGTTATTACTCCATGGGGCAGAGTGATCGTAGCATGGCTATGAGCCAGTGCAGTGAAGTTATCACGACTTCATGGGGCAGAGTGGACATAACAAGGACTAGTGGCCATGGATCAGTGCAGTGAAGTCGCCATGACTCCATGGGGCAGAGTGATCATTGCAAGGATTTGGGTGATCAAAGCGGTGGATATCGTATGCTTTACGTACTGAGAGAGATGTGATGACGATTGCTATGTTTGATGTTTGCTATCACCATGTCATGCACACCTCATATTACTTTTACAGTACTGTACATCTTGCTGTGCTAACTCTTTGGTTGCAGGTCCAGGTTCAAGTATGATTGGATTATACCCGTTATTGTTCTGTTTTGTTGCTTACCACTCATGCCAGACTTTTGTCTGACCCATAGTTTTATGTCTCTTCTTATTACTCTGGGTGCTCTTAAACGGGCAGACTAGAGACAGGTCAGGTGATTATGCACGAGCAGTTGTACCAGAGACGAGCAGGAGGCTTCCACGTATGATATATATATATAATCTCCCTGTGTTGTTGTTGGTTACCACTTTGGGCATTAGTAGTGTACCTTTCCTTTGTTTGGCTTTAGAGACAGTATTTTAAAAGTTGTAATAATGATGTTTGGATCATAAGCTGTATTTGAATTTTCCTCTGCTATGATGGTTTAGTTTTCAGCTTATGCACTGTCTCGCCTTTTTTATGTCAAGTATGTTATTATTATATTTTATTCCATGCGCTGTGAGACATTCTACAGGTTTCTTGTTAGTTCAAATTCCTTTCTTTTCCTTTCTTTGGCGACCGTCCTGTGCTAGTCGGGCATCTGTACAACACATTTCAGGGAAATGTCGGCTGGTGCGGGGTGGGCCGTCAAACTACTAGCTCAAGCATCAATGCCTTTAAAATTCTAGCCAGATGCCTTTAACACTACAGTCTATTTGATTAATAGATTGCCAACAAAAGTTTTAAATAGACAGTGTTCTATAGAGAAACTATTTGGGATTAAACCAGACTACAAAATACTTAAAACTTTTTGGTGTTTGTGTTTTCTTGCCTTAAACCTTAAAATAAAAACAAAATAAATTTTAGGTCAAAGTCTTGTACCTTTATTGGTTATGGAGTCAACCAGAAGGGATACAAGTGCCTTGATGAGGGTGGAAAGGTAATTATTAGTCGACATGTTATGTTCAATTAGTGCGTGTTTACATTTAAAAATCAAGACATAAGAACTACAAGAAAAGTCTACAACCCTAAAAAGACTATTCTAGACTTACCATTGTACTCTGAATTCATATAGAGTATGAAAACTAAAGGGACCACTGGTTCTTTAGAATCTCAACACAGAATACCACCTGGGTCAGGTCAAGAAACTGGTCACTCATATAGTCACAAAAGTTAGTAACCTGACATGACAAGAAACACTAGTCAATCAACAGAGAGAAACACAACCACTGAAACCAGCATTGAGCGAACTGGTGAAGAAAACTCACCACTGAATAGAGCTCCAATCAAAGCTGAATATCAAATGATTACAAGAGAAAAAAGTAGACCATCTAGTGATGAACCTAAAAACCTCACCCAGCTGTCAACAACAAAAACTAAAAGACAATAATGGGTGAAGAGTTCAATTCTCTTATCAAAAACAAAACATGGATGTTATTTTATCCACCAGAAAACAAAAATATTGTCAATTGCTGGTGGACTTATACGTTAAAGAGAAATATAAATGGAGGTGTAAACAAATACAAGGCAAGACATGTGGCCAAGTAGTACACTCAAGAATATGGGTTTGATTTTACAAAAAAATTCTCTCCAGTGGTAAAACCCATAACTATTAGAGTGAAATAAACGGGGGTATCCATTGGATGAAATAAATTATGAGGTACCAATTAACTAAAATGATAAGCATTCGATCCCCGTTATTGGTGAGGGTACGTTACAAAGCATGGGATGGCGATCAGAAGGAAGGATGGTTCTTTTGCTTTGCGTTGTATGGAAACCGTAACAAGAAACTGGCTTCATTGCTTCGAACAGTACAAAAGTCAAATGAATAAGAAGGAATGGTTCTGTTTCCTAGTAATGGGTTATCTTGAATTGCGCAATGTGAATACCTAAGGAAAGACAAAAAATTGGGTTACCAATTTAAATTAAAGAGATGGAATATAGACCCATTGTTTCGCGCAATTTGGGAGGCGCTTTGAATGTTACCATGAGGCTACTTGCGAAACATGTTTTGGAAGTCTAAATAAATAATGAAAATTATAGGGAATCATTAGAACCGTTAAGATGGGAAATCTAGAATAATGGGGATGAGGAATTCATTATGTGTTGCATATTACACAGTTATACTATCACTTATGTTATTGTGGTTTTCATACTAACCACCGAAGTGCAAGTACTCCGGGTGTTGGTTCTAGAGATACTTGATACTAGCGAGGGAGAACCTGTTCCGCAATGCGTCGTGGTCCTGTTAGATATATATGTGTCAGGTATAAAGGATTATTATTCACACAGTAAGTTGAATAAACCAAAGTTTTTTGCTTTCCCCATTTAACTCTTGGGTTCTCATTTGAGTAGGCTGAGGGTAATGGTCTTTCAGGTGCTTCATCCAATAAGCTTTTGGGGGAAAGCATGAGACTATAACTATTTAGGTGTGTCGGTGCTTTTTTTGTTTTGATGTATGTATTGCCAAAGTTGCAATTTTCTATATATTTTGACTTTGATCAACAAAGGGGGAATCGTCATATGTTGCTCTCGGAATTTATTTTGTAAAAATTTATGTTTTATTTGAACATGTTGTACGAAAGGGATGTATGAATGAAATGATTATTAATAAATGTTTTGGGAGACTTTCCATACTCTTGTATTTTCTGATGTTGTGGTTTACTAATATCCAATCTAGAGGATGGGGTGTTACAAATTTGGTATTAGAGCATAACTTTATGCAAATTTAAGGAAGCATTTTCTCCATAAGGATTTTCAAATTAAAACCCAAAAGTTTAGAGAAACTTTCTGAGGGTTTGGATAACGAAATAATTATGTATTTGTATTATATATGTATGTATAATCCCTGTAGTCTTATAATCACCCTTTGGTATCTTACAAAATTTATCTATAGAAGAAGGAAGTAAGATACGAGGAGGAGTGCAAGACTGAATATTGGTGGAGGAAGCACCATCACTGATGGGATTGTTCGAACTGACGGCATTGGAGGTCAGGAACGAAGGGCAATGACAATCAAGGTGCTAAAAACACACCGGCAGATATGGGGAATTTGTTCCATACATTCATCCAGATATTACAAAATGGAGCCATTGTTGGTCCCAGGTGGGGTAACCCTGAAGCACAGGTTGGAAATAACAATGAAAAATTGAACAGGGATTAACTAGTTTGGGACGAAAGTCATATCTTGGAATGGAAGATGCTGCTGTAATTGATACTTGGCTGTTGCATTGTTAAAGAACTTCAGAGACCGAGGCTTGACTGATGAGAAAAGAGAAGAATGGCTTCGAGATAGCTACAGGATACTGCTTTGCATTGGTGTAATGATGTTATGACTATTACATCGGAGGAATAAATCACTTAGGAAGACTTCCAAAGGAATACTTCGGGCAATGATTTGTGTTGGAAGCTGTCGAGTTTATGATGATGAGAAATTTTGCTAATTTGAATCAAGGAGATATGATAGTGATTAAGTATGCCACAAGGTTTGATGAATTGTCTTGTTATGATTGAGGTCCATTAACACCGTGGTTCTAAGGAATGAGAAGTTCAATAAGGGGCTAAGGTTTGAGATTGCAAAATCTATGATGCCTCATCTACAAGACGCAGGTGATGTTGGGGGGATGGCCATTGGTTATAAAGAGATGCTTACAGAATCTGGGAACCGGGGCTATCAGGAAAAAGGAAATTCTTCAATGGAGGGAAGGCTTAGAAAAAGGAAAGCCCAAGAAGAATAAGGCAGAAGTTGTTTTCTTTAAGTGTCACTAGAAGGGTCACTATTGGACAGAGTGAAAGGCAACAAAAGCCAAGACCACAGACGAGAAGCCGGATGTCAAGTGCTTTAATTGCAACCAGCTTGGAAATTATAACAACAAATGTCTGAAAGCAGCTAAGGGTAAACCGATGGCCGTGGAACCTTAGTCTTATAGACTTACTACTATGGAAAAAGGAAAGATAGTGTTGGAAGAAACACTTTTGTTTTGTAGCATCTTGTTAGAGTATTGTTTGACACTGGTGCATCATGTTCATTTATCCCTGAGTGTGTATTAGATAAACTATCTTTGGAACCATCATACCTTGTTACTTCTTTTAAGGTGGATAATCCTACCAGAGGGTACGCAACTACGAGTTTGAGATGTGATAACCTAGAATTTCAGTTGATAGGTAATAAGTTTGTTTATAACTTTTATGTGTTTGATTTCAAGGGTTTCGAAATTATTTTGGGTATTGATTGATTGAGTTGTTATGATGTGAGAGTATTGTGTCGAAGCAAAGAATTATTTTTGAAGCATCCCGATAGCGATGATTGGATTGTATTCTTGCTAAACAGAGAAGTTCTGCAGATGTGTTTAGTGAGTGTTTTGGGACAGGAGGAAGAGGTAAGTAGTGTTCCTATTGTTAAGGAATTTGCTAACATTTTCAAACCAATGGAAAGGTTATGGCGAAAAAGAGCTATTAAGTTCCGAATTGATCTTGTCTCGGGAGCCGAGCCAGTAAGTAGGACACCTAGCCAAATGAACCCTTAGGAAATGAAGGAGTTGAAGGTGCAACTTGTAGAATTGGAAGGAAAGAGCTTAATTCCTCGAAGTAGTTCGTCTTAGTGCACATCGATAGTACTTGTGAAGAAGCCAGACAGATTGTTGGGAATGTGTATTGATTACCTGATGCTCAACAAAATGACAGTAAAGAATAAGTGTCATTTGCCTCATTATGATGATTCGTTTGATCAGTTGAGAGGAGTGAAAGTATTTTCTGAGTTGGATTTGGCTACTGGGTTTCACCAGCTGAGGGTAGAAGAAGAGAGCATTCTATTGATAGTGTTTCGTAGCAGATATAGATTATACAAGTGGATGGTTATGCCATTTGGATTGATGAATGTGCCAGCTTTCTTCGGGGATTTAATGAACTGGGAATTTCGGGAATACTTAGATAGATATATATTGGTTTTTTTTATTTATATTGGTGTATTCGGAGGATGTGGAAGAGCATGAGACTCACATTCGGATACAACTAGGAATTTTACGGAAGCTCCACATGAAAGCAAGTTTTCTAAGTTTCAATTTTGGAAGAAAAAAGTGAAGTTCCTTGGTCAGGTGGTTTATGAAGAAGGATCGTCAGTAGACCTAACTAAGATTAATGCGATCATTAGTTGGAGGAGGCCTGAAAGTGTTACAAATGTGCAAAGCTTTCTGGGATTGGTCAGATACCATGAAAGGTTTACGAGGACTTTACGTGGAAAGAGACACCGCTCACTAAGCTAACCAGGAAGGAAATTAAGTTTGTTTGGTCAGATAAGTGTGAGGAAGCATTCTAGAACTTGAAATATTTGTTGATCAATGCTCCTGTGTTAGTAGTGTCGGAAGGAAATAAGGGTTTGGTTGTTTATATTTATAATTGCAAAACAGGGTTAGGTCTTGTTTTTATGTAGAAGGGAAGGGTTATTTATTATACTTCTCGACTGCTAAGCCCTCATAAAGTCCAGTACATAACTTATGATCTTGAGTTATAGGTAGTTATTTTTTCCTAGAATATTTTGAGGCATTACATATTGGGTGAAAGGTTCAAATTGTTCATGGACCATAAGTCCTTGAGATATTTGTTTTCTCAGAAGAAATTGAATATGTGACAACAAAGATGGTTAGAGGTCTTACTCTTAGTGATGTATGACTTTAGCATAAAGTATACTCCAGGGAAAGAGAATAAGGTTGATGATTCCTTAGTAAGAAACATCGAGGGATGGTGTCGGCTATGTTGAAGAATGAAAAGAATTAAGAGCCTTAGTCACATGTAATGTAAGGATCTACTGACAACAAGTTCTAGTGGAAGCACATCGATGGTGTCATGCTTAGAGCTTCAACTAGCTTGGATTGAGAAAATTTCTTCTGTGCAAGAAGAGGATCCTTCGTTGGCCCAAAGGATCAGAGAGCTCATAGCCGAACAAAAGGGAGTATCCTTTGAGAGTTCACTCTTGACCGAAAAGGTTAGTTACGAAGAAACGGAAGGTTATGTGTTCTGAAAGCTGGTAATATGAGAAAGGAAGTTCATTAGAGAGTATCATCATTCTAAGTTCATGATACATCCCGAAGGAACCAAGATGTTTCGCGACATAAAGACAATCTTCATGGAAGGCATGAAGAAGGATATTGGCTATTAGGTGAAGCAATGTATGATTTTGTAAATAGGTGAAAGCCAAACATCAAAGCCTAGTGGTTTGTTGCAATCGTTCATTTTGTAAATGAGATTCGATATCCATGGATTTTGTCGATGGACTTACGGGATCAAGAAGAGCGGACAAAAGCATATGGTTTATTATGGATACACTAACCAAGAGTGCCTATTTCATTCCTATAAAGTCTACGAGGATGACACAAGTTTTGGATGAGTTATTCATGAAGAATATAATTAGGCTACATGGAGTTCCTAGCACTGTTGTAAGCGATAGGGATACATTTTTTATGAGTGAGTTTTGGAAAAGTTTGCAAAAGGAAATGGCGACGAAGCTCAAAATGAGTACAACTTATCAGCCACTGACGGACGACAAAACCAAAAGGGTAAATAAGATGCTAGAAAATTTGTTGAGAGCTTGTGTTATGGACTTTGTTGATTCTTGGGAGGGCCATATGCATTTAATGGAATTTGCCCATAGTAATAGCTTTCAGGCTACTATAGGAATAACTCTTTTCAAAGCTTTACGGAGGACCGAGTAAATCGCCATCGTGTTGGCTAGAGACAGGGTAAAGGCTAGTTCTTGGTCCATAATTAGTAAGAGAAGCCACAAAGAAGATTCAGATCATTCGGGTTCGAATGAAGTAAGCTTAATTCAGGAAAAAGAGTTACGCATATATAAGGAGTAAGGATTTGGAATTATCTACTGGAAAAAAGGTTTTCATCAATCTGTGACTAATGAAAGACATGTTCCATTTTGGAAAAGCAGGGAAGCTTGCGCCAAGGTTTGTTAGGCCTTCTTTGTTATTGGAAAGGATTGAAAAGCTTGCCTATCGGGTGGAGCTACTAGATAGACTAGCCGAAAACCACAATGTTTTTATATTTCACATTTACGGATGTTTGTATATGATCCTGATGCTACCGTTGCTCCGAGGGCATTGGGACAATTAAAACTGGAACATAATTTTACTTTCGTAAGGCAACCAGTTCGTGATGTGGATTGAGATGAAAGGAACTTAAGAACCAAGATAGTTAAATTGATGAAAGTTGTGGAGCATTGATGAAAAGAATTATACTTGGGAGGAAGAAGACAAGATTAAAGAGGCTTTTCCGAATTTGCTTTCTATAAGATACATATTGCTTTATAGATTGGTTACTATTAGAGTACGCTAGTAAATGTTATGATATCTTTGCTTGCCAGGTTCCTATAATTGCTTTGCTTTTTTATTCATTGAATGAATTTCGAGGATGAAATTCTTTTAAGGAAGGGAGGATATAATATCCATAAAATTTAGAAAACGTTATACATTAATTTATTTGGTTAAATTAAATGGGAGTAATGTGATATTTGTGTTTAATGAATTAACTAGTAGTTGGCCATAAAAATTGTAACGACCAGCATTTTTGACCGTTTTAGTCGACAATAATCCACACATGTTGATCCAAACAAATCTAAAATACATATAGTTACTAGAGGTAAAATAAGAAAAAGAAAGAAGATGAAAACAATCACAGAATCTCACAGAGGAAGGATAACATATAATAATAAAATAACGGTTCATGAAGCAGTTAAAATACACATTTGATTATACTTTACAATAATTATTAGCGTTATACATACCTAGACAAAATATAATAATATAGAGGAACAAGAATGATATAGTGGGAATATATATAGCTAATATACTCCATCTTCATCCTCCAATATGATGTGGCCTTCACCAACTAGAAAACTCAGGGAGCACTACATTGGTATGGTACAAACCAAACTTATAGTGGGCTTGTATATGGCATGTGACAAGGCATAATGAGGAATGCCAGGGTGGAAACACCATTTGCAAAGACGGACTGGTGGCAATGATAGCAGCTACTACCTCCCACCTCGAGACACACTCCAATAGTCAAAATCGAAGGGCGGCCACCAATCACATCACAAAAGTAATAGAATGGTACCAGTGAGTTATGCTCGATAGGAGGAATGACCTCACTTGGTCTCGGCGTAGCTCCCATTTTAGTCACATTAAGCTGACTCACATGAATTAGGGTCACGTTAGTACCTCATATCAGAATCATCCGCCAAACCATCCTACTTTGTTATGCATTCTTCACAACATGCATAGTTGTTATAGTGGTTTTCGATATTGGCAGAGAGTATGACAATATTCGGTCTCAGTCTCTTTAACAACCGAATGTTTACATTTTTCACACCGGTTGGACTTTGCATTTCAAACGCTCATACTTCATCGAAATATCAAATTTGCTTTAAAACATACATTTCAGGATGGGTAATACTTTCATATTAAAAATCTCAGTTTAAACCAAGCTTAGAATCTAGAAACAATTCCAATTTAAAACTATTTGAATATTTAAAACAGTAGAAAAGTATATTAAAATAGTTTAGATATATATGTATATTAATTATTTAAAATAAGAGATTTAACAATCAACTATCTAATTTATAAACTTCTTTATTATTAATTAGAAACAAATCAAATAATGCATAAGGAAGAGTATAATTGAAGAGCAAAGTGGTAAACTCTTGGCTCTTATATATTTTCATATCCTAGCATATTTGTTTCACTTCTCTTTCATTTTCTAAAAAACTAAATGAAACATAAGGTGGTCGGCCATTAAATCTAGGAAAGAAGAGGAAAAGAGAAAGCTAGGATTAAGAGCTTAGAAACAACAACAAATGTCGCAACCTCCACTAGTCAAGATGAATAATACTCTTACCTTTATGTTTCAGGTATTGGGTAAATTTCCAAAATTGATGTTTGTTTATGATTTTTTGTGTGATAAAAATGATTAATTTGGTGGTTAATCAATAGCCGTGTTTGATATGTTTATATGGTTAATATACGTGAAAGAGGATGGGTTTTAGGATGAAACCTATAGATAGAAATCTTCAATGGGAGAAGGGTTCCAAATTTCATAATTTTTCATTATTGTATGAATTACTTATAAATTTTCTAAATTTTAACTACATAGGGAAAGCTTATATGTTAATTAAAATGATTAATATATCCATATAAATATTTTATACTTGGCTAGTGCAAAGTATTGTAAAAAGACTGTATATGGACATTATTTCATTTTATAAGCAAATAAAAATCCGATAAATATGGTGGAGTGAGTATAAGGTAGTACTTTACAAGGAAATAAGTCAATTATATTTGTATTAACTATTAGTGTCATTGCCTTTCAAGAAGCAACGTTACGATAGGAAGCCACCTATCGGTAGTGCTGAATACTTGGAATATCATATGCATTATAAGAAGTATTCAAGCATATCCACTTCTTACCTTCTGAAGGAGATTTCGTATAGATATTTATGCATTTTGAAAGTAAACTGCTCCACAAGAGGCCTTCTCCTTCGCCCTTTTGGCAGGGATGAAAGGGGACTTTTATAAGAAAGAACTGTTTTATACCAAGGACTATACACCTTTCTAGGGAACCAGAATGGAGCCTTAACTATTTTATAACTTAGAGCTTATTCCTCCAAAGCCCTTGAAGCCATTGACTACGATGACAAGCCTTCGTAATCTTGTTTTCCTAAACTTATTTCCTTAGACGTGGTTAACAGTATGAAAAGAAATCTTTTCAATAAAGATTTATGGCTTTGCCTTCATGGCTGTTGGCGTTGGCGATGACAACGGGGGGAGCTTTACTTAATGATTATACAAACGAGTTAGAGATTGTTGCCTCTATATATCCTACCATGATGGTTTGACGCTAGGTATTGATTGATTTCTTAATTGCATGGAGCCGGTTGGGTTTACCTTTTGAAGATGAGTATTGTATGGTGCTAAAGGGGTTTGTCTTCGGCGTAAATGATTGTTTGTCTTATAGAGCTAGAAGGGGTTACCTTTTAGAGACAAGTGTTTATTGAACTTGGTGGGACACAATGTTGCATATGTTATTTGGTGGGTAACCTTGGTCACGACATTTACATTTGCGTGAACATTGGGAGTACCAACATGTGAAATAAATTGGGGGAACCAATGGGTCAAATAAATTGGGGGGTGGGGCATTAACTAAAATAACAAGCCTTTGATCCCGTTGTTAGCGAGGGGTTACCTTACATAGCATGGGGTTCATAAGGAGGGATGGTTCAATTGCTTCTCGTAGTAAGGAAACAGTAAAAAGAAACTTGCTTCTTACAGTATAGAAGTCAAATGAATAAGAAGGAATGGTTTTGTTTCCTGATAAGGGGTTACTTAAAGTTATGCAATGTAGATACCATGGGAAAAAAGAAGTAAACTTGGGTTACCAATTTAACTTAAGGAAATGGCATATAGGCCCATTGCTTCGCATAGTATAGGAGGTGGTTTTGTTTCGAAGGTTATGAGGGGTCACCTTATGAAACATGGTGTGGGAACTGAAATAAAAAATGAAAATGACAGGGAATCATTAGAAACCGTTAGGATGGAAAATCTGGAGTAACAATGATAGGGGATCCATTGCGTGTTGCATATTACATATTTATACTTTGACTTATGTTATTATGGTTTTCATATTAACCACTAAAGTGCAGGTGTTTCGTGGTTGGTTCCAAAGGTAGCTTGATACTAATAAGGGGAGACCTGCTTTGCAATGCGGCATGATCCCGCTATATATACACACACACACACACACACACACACACACACACACATATGTTTCGTCTGTAAGTCATATTCATCTACTCCCCAATATACCAAACCCAATACTCCATATATATGTAGCCATATGCCAAACGACCATCGCGGTCCAAGGTACTACCAATAGTGCCCTACATATCCTCCTCGATAGGGGTCCGTCGTCTTGCTACGAAAGAGTACTCTAACTACATCTGTAAACGACTGCTTCGTGAGGCCTATAGCCTAAGCCTATGATATTCTACTTTTCCATTATAGGTTAAAAAAAATTCTAGCTATCAAGTGTCTGATATTATTTCTTAGTCGTTTTCTTTTCAAAACATCTTTTAGCTATATTACTCTTTTACTTATTGTTTTTGGGGGTTCTATCTTTAGGAAGTTATAATTATTCCAAATTTGTTGGTAACCATGAAATTTGTTACCATAATCTAATATAAAACAAGCCTATAAACATGAATCCGTAATTGCAAGACATTTCTTTTAATTATTTCTGAGCAACTGGATAGTGCGAAATATGGTTGAATCCCTATTTCACACTAATTCTTTTCCTTCTTCTTTTAGTCTTGCAATTAATTCTGTTGGTTTACTTACAAAAGAAACCACAGAAATATATCCCTTTTTCTTAACTAACCAATCTAGGCTATTGTTAACTTCCAATTTAATTGGTATATTTTAATTTACATTCTTAATTTATTTCACATAATTACTGTAAATTTACCACAATTGGGATCATGCCCCTCTTTTTGCACCCTGTTATCTCAACAAAAATTATATTCATTCAAGTTTAGCTCTAAACAATTAACTTTTGCATATAAGTATAGTTTCTGAAATTTACAGATAAATACAAATTTATTGTAAACAATCCTGACTAAACTATGTCGAATTTTAAGTATAATAGGAATTAAACTACTGTAAATAACTCTAATTGAACTATACCTAAGTATAATGTGAAATAAAAACTATCTAAATTAAATTATGATAAATTATAACAGGAACTAAACAATAGTATAAACCATTGTTATAATTTAAATCACCCACCCATTATCCTAAGCTCTTTTCCTTGGCTACTTCACATCCCGCCTCTAATAGGATTGTATAAATATTTAATTTTATAGAACTTTTCAGTATAATTTTTTTGCTCAGGTCTATCTTAAAAAGTGAGAACCTGGGAGGAAGAGGGAGAGGGAGATTGTGGTGTGACTAAAGTGATAGGCCAAAGTGACTATTTATATTGCAGCCAAGGGATCCCAGACAGTTGGATTTCTAGATCAAATCCAAGCTATCTACATCACTCAACCAATCAGAACGTGCCACATTGGCTTAAATTTTAGAATCAACCAATAGAAACATGTCAGGTTTGCATTTTGAACCTATGCAAAATTGTGCTCAGGTATTAAGGTGGGTTAACGCAACCTATACCCTGGTCGACCTATTGGTCGATCCAACCGTATGTATATAAATGTATATTATTAGTTTATTCTGAATCTTCTTTCTGCGTTAACTTCTTTATTTTAACTCCAATTTCAACAAACTATACATATATATAAATTGGTCAGGAAATTACTACGAACACAATGATATATCTTCCTTAGCCAAATTATGAAAATGTTACAAACTTATTTTATTATTTTATTATTAAAAATGTGAGTTATCTTTCACAAAAGAAAAAAACAAAGGCAAATAGAATTGATTACTTCTATTCATTTACTATGATTATGCACTTTAACTCAGTTGGAACTACATATCCATCTAACTACACATTTCTTTTTCAAGAGGAATTATTAAAGTTGAGTTTTATGAATCTTTCCTAAAGAGGAATTTGGTGTTCTGTGTAAATTAACAAGAAAATGTTGGAGAATGGAGTTTCGATGAAAATAACCTTATTTCAATTAGCATTATTAATTGATTATAAAATATATACTAACATTTCTATCTAGAATATATATACATATATATATATGCAGGATTTGAATATAGGACTTAAATATTGAAGACTGCACAATTTTAGAGTTTCAAGAGATTCAGGATTAAGAAGAATTTCAAGACTCATGAGTAATCAAGTTATCAAGATATCAATAGTTCAAGAGTTCAAGAAAAATATAGTAATAGAGTCTAGTTTATATGTGAGACTCTAAATAGCACTCCAATTCCAAATCTGTTTTTCAAATTCTGGTTTTCAAAATTCAAATTCTGATTTCAAATTATTTTGTCTTACTTATGATTTCAAACATATACATTTATAAAGTTTTAAAAATATAAGTTTATATATATATATATATATTTATGCAGTTATATAGTTTTATAATTTTATAGTTTTATATTTTTAAACCTTATAACTTTATAAATATGTTTATACAATATGTTATTAAGATTTCATATGATTTTACACTTTAGAATACTCATTTATATCATTAAGTTTTGACTTAAGAATTTCCACAATAATATATATAAATAAACATTTGAAATTAGTTTTAAAAAATAAAAATGACATACATATGTCGACATACATAGAAGCCTATGTCGACATACAACTGTCAGAAATTCAATTTTCAAAGGAAGTTTCTTTTCATTATTTGTACGTCTCTAAAATGTTGCAACCATTCAAATCTTATAAGTAGGGGACGATTTCAATTATTTTTCATAATTCTTCTTCTCCATCTTCAACCCTCTTCATACCACCATTAATATTTCATATTTTATTGATTTCTACACTTCTACCTTGCCGATTTCTACTCTAATTATGTAAAACTTCTTCTTTTCTCAATCTCTATCCACAACTCTTTGAATTGAAGTGCTATAGAAGAGTTATAGGGAAGTTGTAATCATTTGGGAAGTATTTGGGAAAGGGTAAGTTCCTTGTAGCCCTGAAATCAAGGAAAGGGAGCGGTATTAACCTTGTAGCCATGAAATCAAGGGTGTTAGGAGCGGTGTTAGCCTTGTAGTTGTGAAATCAAGGGGATTGTACTCGAATATTGATAATAATAAAATTATACGCTATCCAGTGTTGCGTGGGACTAGACGTACTAGTAATCCGAACAAGTATAAAATCCGTTGTGTTCTTTCCTTTTCTGCATTTTATATTTATTTGTTTTTGTGTTTGTATTTGATTCTGTGTCTATTATCATCTCTGTTGTATGTGATTCATATAGTAGATCATATACATTTAAGATTTTCTTAAATTTCTCATAAACACTATTCACCCACCTCTAGTGTTTGTTTTGCCTTAAGATCCATATTCTGCAAGCCTTAACAATTGGTATCAGAGCATAGGTTTTCGAAAAGTTCATAATTTGATTTTTGAAAATATTTAAATGGAAAATTTTGAAATAATTTATAACACTAGTTTCAATCCATGCATTGCATTAATGTTTAAAGATTCTGCATTCAATTGTGTTGAAAATTCAAGTGATCTACTGAATTGTTGTCCAGCACAGGAAAAGATGTGTTACATAGCTATTGGAAATTCAAATTCTAAAAAGATGGGTTACGTGGCTGTTGAAAATTCAAATTACAAAGTGGTGTGTTACATGGATGTTGAGAATTCAAATTTTGGTGAACAAATGGTAGAAATCAAAAAGGACAAATGGATATTGGATAGAGGGTATTCGAGACAAATGACGGAAAATCCGAAATAACTGAATACTCTACTATATGAAGATGGTGGAATGGTCAATTTTGGTGATAACTCTAAAGGATACTTTGTTGGCATCGGCAATGTCGGTAATTCTAAAACTCCTACTATTTCTAATGTTTTATTGGTTAGGAATCTAAAACACAACCTAGTAGTATAAGTCAACTTTGCAATAAAGACTATAAAATAAATTTTGATAAAGATAAATGATTTATAAAAGATAGAAATTCAAAAATAATATTCGAAGGAGATAGAAAGAAAAATATCTATATAGTAAGTATGAAAATATCAAACGATAATTTGTCTTATGGTCAATACAAGTGACCCTTAGATCCGGCGTAAGAGATTCAATCATATAAATTTCAAACATATCTCTAGGATTTCTAAGTTAGATTCAATTATGGGATTACCCAAAATGAAATATAAAGTAAATAATTTATGCAACGCTTGTCAGTTCGGAAAATTAAAAATGAAGTTCATTTAAATCAAAAGAGAAAATTACAACCTTGAAACTATTAGAGTTAATTCATATGGATTTATTCGGCCCATCTTAACCCAATCAATAAATCACAATATATATGTTTACGTAACAGTCGACGATTTTTCTAGACTTACTTGGGAATTGTTTCTTAAAGATAAAAGTGATGCTTTTGATCAATTTAAAGCTTTTACTAAAATAATTCAAAATTTATTATCTTTATGAATCAAAACAATACGTAGTGACCACGGTGGAGAATTCGAAATGAAAATTTTGAAAAAATTTGTAGTAAAAATGGAATAACCCATAATTTTTCTTCTCTTAGAACCCCTCAACAAAACGGAGTATTTTAATGTAAAAATAGGTCAATACAAGAGTGCGCGAGAACTATGTATCTGATATTAATTTACCAAGAAATTTTTGGGCTGAGGCAGTTGCAACAACTTGTTATATTTTAAATAGAATTTCTATCAGATCCTTAACTCATAAAACACCATATGAACTTTTGTATAATAAGAAACCAAAAGTATCATATTTAAAAATATTTGGAAGTAAATGTTTTATTTTTAATACAGAAGAAAATTTAGATAAATTTGACTAAAAATCCGATAAAGGAATATTTATTGGATATTCAGAGAGAGAAGTAAAACATATAAAGTTTTTAATTCAAGAACTAATACTGTAAAAGAAACATTAAATGTATCCTTTGACGAAAACTATAAAAATATAACACAACACAATGAAGATGAATGTGAAATTGGGGTTAATGAAACAAATAATGAAGATAGTTAACAAAGTTAAAGAATTAGATTACTAAGAGATCACCCTGTAAAAAATATCTTAGGAGATATTGAATCCGTTGTTAGGACTCGAAACCAATTAAATAATATGTGTAATTCAACTTATATTTCAATAATTGAACCTAAAAATCCAAAGGAAGCATCATCTGATGATTCATGGATCCTTGTCATGCAAGAAGAATTGAATCAATTCACCGTGAACGATGTATGGGAACTTGTTCCTAGGCCAGACGATAAAACTGTAATTGGTACTAAATGAGTTTATAAAAATAAAATGAATGAACACACTGAGGTTGTAAGAAACAAGGCACGATTAGTAGCGCAAGTTTATACTCAAGAAGAAGGAATAGATTATGATGAGACTTTTTCCTCCGTACCAAGAATAGAAGCAATTAGGATATTATTAGCCTTTGCCAATCATAATAATTTCAAATTATATCAAATGGATGTTAAAAATGCTTTTATAAACGAATTTGTTAAAGAAGGCATAATGTAGAGCAACCACCTCTTTTTAAAGACAAAAAATTACCAAATCATGTATGTAAATTAAAGAAAGCGTTATATGGATTAAAACAGGCACCTAGAGCATGGTATGATCGATTAAGAACGTATTTATTACAATCTAACTTCAAAATTGGTAAAATAGATAATACACTTTTTACTAAAAGAAATAATAACAATATACAATTAGTACAAATATATGTTGATGATATAATATTTAGATCAACGAAAAATAAAATAAATAAAGAATTTTCAGATATTATGATCCAAGAATTTGAGATGATTCATATTGGAGAACTAACATTCTTCTTAGGCTTATAAATTCATCAATTAAAGAATGGAATATTTATTAATGAAGAAAAACACGCAAGAGATTTAATTAATAAGTATAATTTAACAACAACCAATGGGAGACCAACACCTATGGCAACTAATATAGCCTTAAGTAAAGATGATATGTCAAAAGACGTTGATAAAAAATTATATAGAGGTATGATAGGATCATTATTATATATAATCGCTAGTAGACCAGATGTAATGCATAGTGTAAGTTTTTGTGCAAGATATCAATCCAAAAGTAAGGAAACTCAACTAAAAGCCGTAAAATGTATTCTAACATATGTAAAACATACATTAGATTTTGGATAATTTTATCTTAAGGATGATTCGTTCGATTTAATTTCTTATTGTAATGCTGATAATCTGGGATTTAAATCCGAACGTAAAAGTATTAGTGGAACATGTCACTTCTTAGGACATTTACTAGTTTCTTGGTTTGGTAAAAAAACAAAATACCGTATCTTTGTCGATAACTGAAGCAGAATATATATCTGCTGCTTTGGCTTGTTCACAAGTAATATATATACAACAAGCTCGAAATGATTTTGGATTAAATATAAATAAATCGCCAAAGCGCTATAAAAATATCTAAGAATCCAACTCATCATTCAAAAACTAAACATATTGATATACGACATTTTCTAAGAAATAATGTAAGTAAAGAGAAAATTTCACTCAAATTTATAGAAACAGATAAGCAAATAACAGATATATTAACAAAACCATTAAACAAAGCAACATTTGCTAAATTTAGAAGAGAATTAGGTATTTGTTCATTAAGCGAATTAGAGTAATTAAATATATTAATATATATAAGAATAACAAGAAAAATCAGAAAATTAAAATAAAAAATACATATATGTCGACATATATTGTTACACATGTCGACATATAACTGTCAGATTTCAAAAATTAATTTCCATCAAAAGTTAGTTACAACAACTATTTTTACTTTCTATTTTGAATTTTCTTCTTCATCCTCTCATTTCATTTCTGGAAAAACTCAAAACTAAAATAAACAATGGCCTCCACTTATTATAATAATCAAATTAATTATGAATCATGTGCCGAACTATCCGAAGGTCCATTTCAACGCTCTACTCTCGCTCATGTAATAAAATTGGAAGAAAATGGAGAATGTACTCCAAATGCTCGCTGAAATCCAAGTTCTAAAAATTAAAATGAATCAAGAATAAGCAAAGCAAGGAAAAATCATGAGAAACCAACAAAAATTTGTTATGGATAATCAGATAAATCCGATTATCATCGAGGATGATAATCCAATAATGGAAGAAGAAGAGGACGAAGAAGAGGAAGAGGAAGAGATGATAGAAGAAGAGGAACAAGAAGAGGCACAAAATGAAGGCATGGAGGAGGATGATCAAGTTATATGCGTTGGAGAAGTTTGTTATGATCGAGAATGCTATATAACAGAGCAAAACGGGGAATCCTATCTCCATTACCCCAATTTCCCAATTCATTAGTCCCCGATCATGAAGAATCATTAAATGTTTAGGATTCTCTCTTTTTCGTACGTACGTTGTAATACGTATTTTCGTTTAATGTTGTAATTTGTATAGTTTGTATTGCTCGGCTTGTAAAACAATGTCTGAAATATCTAGCTCATACAATATTTGTTTCTTTTTCTATTTTTGTAGATTTTATTAGAATAATTATATGTGTATACTATATATATATATATATATATATATATATATGGATGTTATATAGGCATAAATTTAGGGGAGTCATGTATATTAAATACTTTAGTATAGAATCAAGTATTATTATCTTAGAGTATATAGATAGATGTAGGATATAATTATATATGGTATAGATTTAGGGCGAGTATATTTAGAATTTCTTTTTGTTGATGATAAAGGGGGAGAAGTTATAAAATAAGGATTAGTTAGGCTTAGTTTAAGGGGGAGTTTGTAGGATTCATGGTGAAAGGGGATGTAATAGAAGGATCAGAATCAACTGGTATGAACAGGTATGAATATTTTATAAATCAAGGTTGTCATCATCAAAAGGGAGGATTGTTAAAGAATGGAGTTTAGATGACAACAACCTTATTTCAATTAGCATTATTAATTGATTATAAAATATGTACTAACATTATATCTAAAATGTATATACATACATATATATATATATGTATATATGTATGCAGGATTTATTTACAGGACTTAAATACTGAAGATTGTACAGTTTTAGAGTTTCAAGAGATTTAGGATTCAGAAGAATTTCAAGACGCATGAGTAATCAAGTTATCAAGATTTCAAGAGTTTAAGAAAAATATAATATTAGAGTCTAGTTTATATACAAGACTCTGAGTGGCACTCCAGGTTCAAATTCTGATTTTCAAAATTCAAATTCTGATTTCAAATTATTTTATCTTACTTATGATTTCAAACACATATGTTTATAAAGTTTTAAAAATATAAGTTTATATATATATATACAGTTATATAATTTTATAATTTTAAACCTTGTAACTTTATAAATATTTTTATATAATATATTATTATGATTTCGTATGATTTTACACTTTAGAATGCTCATTTATATCATTATGTTTTGATTCAAGAATTTTCAAACCAATACATATAATTAAACACTTGAAAAGTAGTTTAAAAAGGTAAAGATGACATACATATGTCGACACACATAGAAGCCTATATCGACATACAGCTGTCAGAAATTCAATTTCTGAAGGAAGTGTCTTTTCACTATTTGTAACATTTTTGAAACGTTGCAACCACTCAAATCTTATAAATAGGGGATGATTTTGATTTTTTTTCATAATTCTTCTTCTCCATCTTCACCCCTCTTCATGCCACCATTAATATTTCATATTTTATTGATTTCTACACTTCTACTTTGCCGATTTCTACTCTAATTATATAAAACTTTTTCTTTTCTCAATCTCTCTCCATTACTCTCTGAATTGAAGTGTTATTGAAGAGTTATAGGGCTATTGTAATCATTTAGGAAGTGTTTGGGAAAGGGTGTGTTCCTTGTAGCCATGAAATCAAGGAAAGGGAGCGGTGTTAACCTTGTTGCCGTGAAATCAAGGGTGTTTGGAGCAGTGTTAACCTTGTAGACGTGAATTCAAGGGGATTGTACTTGGATATTGATAATGATAATACTCTGTGCAATCCAGCGTTGCGTTAGACTGTACGTAGGAGTAATCCGAATCAGTATAAAACTCAGTGTGTTCTTTACTTTTCTTCATTTTATATTTATCTGTTTCTATGTCTGTGATCATCTCTGTTGTATGTGATTCATATAGTAGATCATATAAGTTTAAGATTTTCTTAAATTTCTCATAAACACTATTCACCCCCTTCTAGTGTTTGTTTTGCCTTAAGATCCGTATTCCACATTCCCTAACAGAAAAATTTATTATTTTAATATTTTTCTTTTCTTTGTTGAATTAGGTAGCTTAAAATATGATGCTTCACATATATATTGTACACCTCTTTTGCTGCACATTCCTTTGTTACTTCAACAAAACATGTTTACTTACAAATTTATTGACTCAGAGTAACGACCCGTATTTTTCAGGTAATTACTTAATTTATTTTATTATTTAAAATATTGGTTTTGATTTAAATAATTTAATTTAATGATTTTCTTTTGAATATATTATTTAAATAAATAATAAAATAATATTTTTATTTCCAAACTGTCAGAAAATGGTGTGTTGGCAATATAGTGTGAACGGGCAGTTTGAAATAGTTCCATACTGGTTATATTGAATTATATTGGCGATTTCGATTAGTTGACGACGACTGAATACATATAGTTTATAATTTAATTCTAAATCGAGCTGCAGCGGCGCGGTAGTTCGTAATTTGGCGTTTTGAACTTCAAATGGCTGTACAAGGCCCAAAATATATCGGATTTTCTCGAAATAAGAAATGCTGGAATCTGTTTGACGATATCTTTCCAATGGAAGAGAAAAATCGAGTTTTCGTGTTGTAGATTTTATTTTATGTCCAAATCAAATTTTGAAAAGGTCGCTACGGAATTTCCTTTATAAATTTAATTTATTTATTTTATAATTTAAGGGTTTTTAAATATTTTAAATATCGAACTGACTTGGTTTTCAACCCGAGTTATTTTATATTGAATCTATATCGAATTTGGTCGTGTATGGCCAATTGCAATATTTTATTTTATTTTATTTATATTGAAGTATTTTAAAATTTATTTATTTTAATGTAAACTGGACCGTTTAAAAGGGACTTTATTCAAACGAGCGTCGTTTTCGACGAAACAAATTTTGTTGAGACCGCAATGGAAAATTATTGTTAGATTTTCAAGTTGCACGCAAATCGGGGTTATTTTGTGAGCGTGGCAAAATTAAATGCAAAATAAAACGACCTTTTAGACGTGAACTAGCGCCGTTTGAGCAAACGGACACAGAATTCAATGAAACAAGTTTCATTAGGACCGTAACGTCAAATAATACTATGATGTCTAGTTCTGTTGCGAACGGAGTTTGTATGTGAGCGCAGGAGCGAATAAACGGTGTTTGAAATTGCGATAGACACGAAATAAAAATTGTTGGTCGTTGTCACGCATCACATCAACTTAAAATATAATTCTTCCACACTATATAAACACCTATAAACCAGAAAATCTCATCCTCACCTTCAATTTCCGTCCAAATTTGCAGAAAATACCCCGGTTACAAAATAATTTATATCTCAAAATTTAGAAGGAATTGGCTATGGCAACCAAACAGAAAGTTGTAGATCCAACTAATATCTACCTCCACAAAAAATTCCAGGACCTACGGTCGACTGGGGTGGTCGGAATTGGCCAAGAACCAAGGAAAACTGCCTTTGTTCTTTGCTAAAATTCGAGGAATTTATCCAATTTTAGCAGCTCAGACCTGGGGGGAATGAAAGAGGAGAGACAGGGCTATAATTTGGCGGTGGTCTCGGGTGCTACGGTTGACGGTGGTCGGAGGAATCAGAGGATGAACTGAGGTGATTTTTTTAGTGTAGCGATTGGATTTGGTGACATTCCGGCGCCGTGGGGGGTCGAGGGGCTGGAGGTCTGAAGAGAAAATAGAGTGGAAGCTTCGTGTGACTGTTTGGCGGAGGTGCGGTCAGCTCAGATCATCGGGCGGCGGCTTTTGGGGCTGATAACCGGAAAACTGATGGGTTTCGCGTTTTCGATTGTAACTGCGGCTACAGGCGATGGTTGTCGGTGAGGTTGGTCGTGGGTGGAACGTCGGAGGATGGCGGTCACGGTGGTATAAGGCGCAGGTGGTCCGGCTTCTCCTGGGTGGCGCGGTGAAGCTTTAAAGTGGCGGTTGTTTTCTGCGTCACAGTGGAAAGGGAAGAGGATCGGGGAACAGAGAGGAGCGATGGATGAAGACGCATTAATCACTAATTGCTGACATAGATTATTAACGGATAATTACAGGTGTTAAGGATTAATTAAGGTAATAGATAGTTAATTAATTTATATCGTTTATAATTTAACTTGATGTTGAAATAGGCATAACTCGTCCATACGTTAACGAATTTCAGCGAAACTAGATTCGTTGGGATCGTGGCGACGAGCACTACGCGTACAGACTGGTTGGGTTGCAAACAGAGACAGTTGGAATTTCACGAAATTTTAAATTTCCGTTCAACATCACGTGAAACAAACGCATCAACCGTCAACTGTATTGACTGGTGAGTTAATTCTCACACTTTTCTGGACTACTATGATGTGATAAATCCATTTAAAAATACATACTGGTTGATTGGCTGCATTGGTTGCTTATGGTTGATTAACTGGTTGCTATTTGTTATATGGATGTCGTTAAATTATTTATTTAAATTATAATGTTATAACCATCTGTGATGCAGAGAAGGACAGGTTGGAGGGATCCGACTGGATTCCTCAATATAACTTGTGCGTTGTTTATTTTTATACTGGTTGCATATGAACTGTTTGAATCCCAAATGACATTAAAACCCGTTTGAATCTTGATGGTTGAATTGATGTGACCGTTGATGTGATTTTTAATCAATCGACAGTGATTGGCAGTGAGGGCCTAATCTATTGTTTTCCAGACATCGTTTTGCCGTCAGGCGAAATGATGTAGTTTTAAGTTATCAAAATTATTTTATAACTGAATTAAAGTGTTGAGTTCATTTATCTATAAAAATGCAAAGAAGTTTATAATTATCCTTATATGTTTATAATCTTGTTTTTAATCGAAATTATTAAATATATTTACTAATAAGAATTTATTGTCATAAATAATATTTATGAACTGCAGTCAGAAACTAAGCGATGAGATAGTGAAAAGGGAATAATTGTCTAACTGATGGTTTAAATTAATTTGGTCATTTATTTAATGATAATGTAAATCAGTTAATGGTTAACTGATAAGCACGGTTGGCGAAAATCAACCAATTTAATTTGAAATTGACAATTGGGTTAAATTGAGTTAAATTAATCAAATTAAGTGTTTCAAAATATTCGTTAATTAATGAATGTTATTGGAAGTTAGATAATCTTTGATTAACTAAGAATTTAAGCGATTATTGAGTTGTTTATTTATTTTTAAAAAGTTAAGTAATATCGAATAACCTTTATAAAAGGATTTAATTCGAGATTACAGACGAAATTGGTAAAAGTGGTTTATAAGCGATTAAGGAGATTTTCGACAGATTTTAACAAGGTAAAAATGCAGGCGATTTTAAATGTGGTGGTTAAATAGATTAGTGAAAGGGATATTGGATAGTTGAGTAACGTAAGTAAAGGGGTTAGAACGAAATCACCAATGTAAGATATGGGTTATACAAATCATATTGAATCCGAAGGGTGATTAGGACTGGAGAGTTGACTCGATGAAGAAAAAGGAATTAACATGAAAAGTGGGGTTTCAAATAAAAGAGATGGTTTATAAAAACCATAATAAATGTAAATGGGAATAATATATTGGATTATTGAGATGGTTTGATATTGGTTTTTGAATTACAATCTTATATTATCTTGAGATAAGAACGCTGTCGATCATGGTCTGAGAGGTAATTAGAATACCCCAACTTGAACGACTTCGTTATTATCGAGAGATAATATTTGTTTGTAATGGATAGAGAAGTGATCATCGAGATGTCCGCGATAAATGGAATTTATCATTTATTTATCATAACCTTTTAAATGGATTCAACTATGCTGGATTTAGTTAGGTGGAAATATAATTACTTTTAATTAATTATAACTAAAGCGAGTACTTTTCAATTGGAATTCTTTTTGAAACGAGATAAAGCTAGAAATGAATCAGTATGGTAAGAATTTGAAGTTCGATTCAAATCATATGAACAAGTATGGAAAAGGGATTTTAACCAAATAGATGATTTTAAGAATAAGTGTACACTTGAGGAATGAGTTAAGTGAAATAGTTTAATCGTGATAAGAGTAAGATTTTGGGAAATTAAATAATATTGCAATATTAGTTTCAAAGAAATAAGAATATTGATTTCAAATTTTATTGAACATTTGTTAGTCAATTAGAGTTGATCGAATATAGTAATTGAAATAGAATTAGTCGAACATAGCTATTCAAAAAGAGTTGCCATTGCGTACGACTGCTAGCGTAATTCGCAGGGCTGTAGATAGCCTATGGCGGTCGGATGTTTCATGAGGGAATCAGGCGTAACCATGTTGATCGTTGCGGTCTAGAGTCAAGCAAATGGAGTAAGTCGAATATTAGTTAGTCGATAGGAGTAATCATGTCAAGTTAGTCTAGTTGAGTTAAATAAGTCGAGTTAGTCAAGTTAGAGTTAATCGATCAAAGTAAATCCATCAGAGTTAATCAGAGGAAATTTCTCGTTAGATTAGATAGAAATATAACGATACGCCAAATAAAATGGAAAGGGGAATTAGAACTATAGCAAAGATTTTAAATCAAAGGAAAATTAAAAAGGGTTTTTGAGTAGATTAAATAGGGTTTCCACTATAAAGGAAATTTAATGATGTCGACAAATGAAATATAGTACTATTTCCAAACAAAGGAAATAAAAGGAGAAGTTGATTAAAGGAGCGTTGGATAATGTTTTCAAGTATTTAACCCAGAAGAGTTTGGATAAGATTAAATTCATGGAATCGAGTACAAGAATCGAGGGATTAGAGTCAATGAAATATGTTAAATAAAGGACTTGAACTACCAATCCACCTAGATACACTGTTATGATTTGATAGTTAAATAACCGACTATCAAAGTATGAACTTTTATCGATTGTCGGTACGGAAAGACCGGGATCAGATTTTTATTCGAAAACCATTCCGACCAGCAAATACGTAGCGTTGAAAAATCAGAAGATGGTCGAGATGGAGCATTGAAGAACATTGATCTTCATGAGCGGAAGGACTACTCGTTGGATTTCTAAGGGTCACTCTCGAAGATATTCTGACTTGTGATTCTGTCGTGATTGAAATCTTTGGATTGCAAGGACTTCTCGCCACTGGTCTATAGGGTGATACCTCGGATGCGGTAGGAGGGTGCCTTCGGTTCATCCTGTTCCTGGATGACTTGTATAGATGAATGTATGACAGTGTATTTCCAGAAAGGTCACGTACATTGATTTCTTCAACTGTACCAAGAGTGGAAGCGTAGAAGGAAACTTCTTTTAGCTGACACGTAATGTATTGTTGTAGACGTCAATTAGTGATTTTTGATGGATCTGACAATGTGGCATTCGATGTAAATCTGATGCGAGGATAAAGCGTAGCCTCAAGCCTCATCAACCGGGAAATGAAAAAAATCGGGCAGGCAGCATGGCTATGTGGGTCGCTCCCATTAGGGTGTATAATCACCTATCTAGACAAATTCTATTTGCTTCTTTAATCTATCGATGCTGTCCCTTTTCGGGAAAACGGTGGTTTGAGCCTAACCGTTGGTGATATACATTCGATACACTCAAGCGAAATGAGTGGTCGGTCATGTGTGGGCCGGGTTGCAAGACGTTCTTGTTGAACCCAGTGTGTTTGCCTCTAGAGATACACTATCGGCAGATGGTCCCATACCTTGTCATAGTTGGAATCCAATCTCCAATAAGTGCCTGCGATTTTGTTTGCATACTATATATGTAGAGCATGAGATGCAAGCGTTCTGCTAGATTATTATTTATTTGTGGATTGATAGACATTATGATAATATCAGAAAAGATATTGGTTTCAAAAATGGTTTTGGGTTATAGTAAGGTAAAAACCGTCCGTGTTTATGTGCGGGCTGGTCTTACTATTATCCTTTTATTTCAAAAAGGATTTTCCAAAGTTAAACAAGTTGTGTGTTCTGTGAATTTATCACTGAAAGTATTCCAGACTGACCCGGTGAATTTTGTTTTAAATCAAATGTGCTCGGGTCAGACCGAGTATATTTATAGGTTATGTTTTCGCTTGGAGTACCAGGAGCTGGAAGCAGGAGGCTCCACCGTTAGTTATACAAAGTTATTCAGCTGAGATTGATGTATGTGTACTCTGATAAATGGTTTGTTTATATACAGTTTCTTTTATAAAAAGATTTTTTATATTATATTTCTTCGTTTCGCTGTGAGATTCTGATGTGTTCTTCTTTTTCTTCTATTCTAATACTTCTTTCTTTCTACTTCTCATCCTCTAACTTCTTTCTATTAACAGTCTGGGGTTCGATACTTGAATTTTTGACAAGGAATACGGGTTTATGTATTATTGTTGAAAATTCGAGCATCGATACTTTTCTGGGCCGTTACAGTTGGTATTAGAGCTATTGGTTTAGTGATAAGCTTGGCTCTGTGGCGTAACTCTATAGAGGTGGGGTTAGTAATACCCTAGATTGAGTTTGAGTGTATATCTGAGAGCGCGTATTTGTAATTTATTATAAAATTATTTTTATATAATTTTGCCCGGGTTATATTTTTATATAAATATATTTTTCTCAATTGATGATAATATAGATTTGATTGAATAACTTGAATAAGAATCCAAATTGGAATATTGAACAGGAAAAGAGATTTCACTTGTGAAATCGAGTACAAGATGATTGGATGGAAATTGATCCGATATCAATTGATGGGAAACCATAGTAAAAGCAAAAGAGAAATATTATTATGGTTTGGTTGGGTTGGTATGCCTTGGTTGTTTGTAATGGATTGAATGGTTTGTATGGAATTCACCCACAGTTGATTGAAAACCAATCTAGAGGAAATTAAATTGAAACTATTGAGATGAATCAAAGTAAATGTGGAAATCAAGGAATTGTTCGGGTGGAATAAATGGCATGGATATGGATTGAATATTGGTTGGAAACCAATCTGAAATAAATAAGTTAAATAAATGAATCCCAGATTAAACAATTGAATAGTTAAGAGATAATTATAAATAAACTGCATGTGAATTGATTTGTGTCTGGAATTGATCGTTATGGATGATATGGACATTTGGATCTAACTGATATTTGTTTGGGAACTAATGAAGTTCGTTGAAGTTGAGTAAAGGTACAGAGTTAATTCAAGAAATGCTGGAGTCATTTGAATCCAGTTTGGCATAGTAGTCGAGTAAGCATGGATATATTTATCGCTTATCGAATAATAGCGCTCGCAAAAAGGTATGCCTACGCAAAATATAAAATTTTGGGGTTTGTTTGGATTTTGAGTTTGGATTTTGGAGTTTTCCGACCCTGTTGGTCGATGTATAGATATTTCTTGAACCTGCGATATTGCAGATGTCCCTCCGTGCAGGGGAGACTCTACCAAAAAATTTCCAGAATTTAAGATGTTAGAATATTTTTGAAAATTTTGGGAAATTTCGTTATTTGAAATAAACTGGGTTTAAACCCAATTGCGCTAGATTGGAAAATAAAACCAAGTTTTAATTAAATATTTGGACAAAGAAATGGGTTACAGCATTTTTCCTACCTTAGCAATTTCGAGGACAAAATTATTTTAAGGTAGAAGGAATGCAACGACCCGTATTTTTCTTGTAATTACTTAATTTATTTATTATTTAAAATATTGGTTTTGATTTAAATAATTGAATTTAATGATTTTCTTTTGAATATATTATTTAAATAAATAGTAAAATAATATTTTTATTTCCAAACTGTCAGAAAATGGTGTGTTGACAATATAGTGTGAACGGGCAGTTTGAAATAGTTCCATACTGGTTATATTGAATTATATTGGTGATTTCGGTTAGTTGACGACGACTGAATATATATAATTTATAATTTAATTCTAAATCGAGGTGCAGCTGCGCGATAGTTCGTAATTTGGCGTTTTGAACATCAAATAGCTGTACAGGGCCCAAAATATGTCGGATTTTCTCGAAACAAGAAACGCTGGAATCTGTTTGACGACATCTTTCCAATGGAAGAGAAAAATCAAGTTTTCATGTTGTAGATTTTATTTTATGTCCAAATCAAATTTTGAAAAGGTCGCTATGGAATTTCCTTTAT
This sequence comes from Allium sativum, assembly GCA_030737875.1. NCBI lineage: Eukaryota > Viridiplantae > Streptophyta > Magnoliopsida > Asparagales > Amaryllidaceae > Allium > Allium sativum. The sequence continues at coordinate 852,432,268 of CM060919.1, forward strand.
AAATTATAAGGGTTTTTAAATATTTTAAATATCGAACTGACTTGGTTTTCAACCCGAGTTATTTTATATTGAATCAATATCGAATTCTGGTCGTGTATGGCCAATTGCAATATTTTATTTTATTTATATTGAAGTATTTTAAAATTTATTTATTTTAATGTAAACTGGACCGTTTAAAAGGGACTTTATTCAAACAAGCTTTGTTTTCGACGAAACAAATTTTGTTGAGACCGCAATGGAAAATTATTGTTAGATTTTCAAGTTGCACGCAAATCGGGGTTATTCTATGAGCGTGGCAAAATTAAATGCAAAATAAAACGACCGTTTAGACGTGAACGAGCGCCGTTTGAGCAAACGGACACAGAATTCAACGAAACAAGTTTCATTAGGACCGTAACGTCAAATAATACTATGATGTCCAGTTCTGTTGCAAACGGAGTTTGTATGTGAGCGCAGGAGCGAATAAACAGTGTTTGAAATTGCGATAAACACGTAATAAAAATCGTTGGTCGTTGTCACGCATCACATCAACTTAAAATATAATTCTTCCACACTATATAAACACCTACAAACTAGAAAATCTCATAATCACCTTCAATTTCCGTCCAAATTTGCAGAAAACATCCCGGTTACAAAATAATTTATATCTCAAAATTTAGATGGAATTTGCTATGGCTACCAAACGGAAAGTTGTAGATCCAGCTGATATCTACCTCCACAAAAAATTCCGGGACCTACGGTCGATTGGGGTGGTCGGAATCGGCCAAGAACCAAGGAAAATTGCCTTCGTTCTTTGCTGAAATTCGAGGAATTTATCCAATTTTAGCAGCTCAGACCTGAGGGGAATGAAAGAGGAGAGACAGGGCTTTAATTTGGCAGTGGTCTCGGGTGCTACAGTTGACGGTGGTCGGAGGAATCAGAGGATGAACCGAGGTGATGTTTTTTTGAGTGTAGCGATCGGATTTGGTGACATTCCGGCGCCGTGGGGGGTCGAGGGGCTGGAGGTCTGAAGAGAAAATGGAGTGGAAGCTTCGGGTGACAGTTTGGCGAAGGTGCGGTCATCTCAGATCATCGGGCGGCAACTTTTGGTGCTGATAACCGGAAAACTGATGTGTTCCGCGTTTTCGATTGTTACTGCGGCTACAGGCGATGGTTGTCGGCAAGGTTGGTCGTAGGTGGAACGTCAGAGGGTGGCGGTCACAGTGGTATAAGGCGCAGGTGGTCCAGCTTCTCCTGGGTGGCGCGGTGAAGCTTTAAATTACGGTTGTTTTCTGCGTCACAGAGGAAAGGGAAGAGGATCGGGGAACAGAGAGGAGCGATGGATGAAGACACGTTAATCACTAATTACTGACGTGGATTATTAACGGCTAATGACAGGTGTTAAGGATTAATTAAGGTAATAAATAGGTAATTAATTTATATCGTTTATAATTTAACTCGATGCTAAAATAGGCATAACTCGTCTATACGTTAACAGATTTCAGCGAAACTGGATTCGTTGGGATCGTGGCGACGAGCACTACGCGTACAGACTAGTTGGATTGCAAACAGAGACAGTTGGAATTTCAGGAAATTTTAAACGTCCGTTCAACATCATGTGAAACAAATGCATCAACCGTCAACCGTATTGACTGGTGAGTTAATTCTCACACTTTTCTGGACTACTATGTTGTGATAAATCCATTTAAAAATACATACTGGTTGATTGGCTGCATTGGTTGCTTATGGTTGATTAATTGGTTGCTATTTGTTATATGGATGTCATTAAATTATTTATTTAAATTATAATGTTATAACCATCTGTGATGCAGAGAAGGACAGGTTGGAGGGATCTGACCGGATTCCTCAAAATAATTTGTGTGTTGTTTATTTTCATACTGGTTGCATATGAACTGTTTGAATCCCAAATGACATCAAAACCCATTTGAATTTTGATGGTTGAATTGATGTGATTTTTAATCAATCGACAGTGATTGGCAGTGAGGGCCTAATCTATTGTTTTCCAGGCATCGTTTTGCCATTAGGCGAAATGATGTAGTTTTAAGTTATCAAATTTATTTTATAACTGAATTAAAGTGTTGAGTTCATTTATTTATAAAAATGGAAAGAAGTTTATAATTACCCTTATATATTTATAATCATGTTTTTAATCGAAATTATTAAATATATTTACTAATAAGAATTTAATATCACAAATAATATTTATGACCTGCAGTCAGAAACTAAGCGATGAGTTAGTGAAAAGGGAATAATTGTCTAACTGATGGTTTAAATTAATTTAGTCATTTAATTAATGATAACGTAAATCAGTTAATGGTTAACTAATAAGAACAGTTGGCGAAAATCAACCAATTTAATTTGAAATTGACAATTGGGTTAAACTGAGTTAAATTAATCAAATTAAGTGTTTCAAAATATTCGATAATTAATGAATGTTATTGGAAGTTAGTTAATCTTTGATTAGCTAAGAATTTAAGTGATTATTGAGTTGTTTATTTATTTTTAAAAAGTTAAGTAATATCGAATAACCTTTATAAAAGGATTTAATTCGAGATTACAGACGAAATTGGTAAAAGTGGTTTATAAGCGATTAAGGAGATTTTCGACAGATTTTAACAAGGTAAAAATGTAGGCGATTTTAAATGTGATGGTTAAATAGATTAGTGAAAGGGATATTGGATAGTTGAGTAACGTAAGTAAAGGGGTTAGAACGAAATCACCAATGTAAGATATGGGTTATACAAATCATATTGAATCCGAAGGGTGATTAGGACTGGAGAGTTTACTCGATGAAGAAAAAGGAATTAACATGAAAAGTGGGTTTTCAAATAAAAGAGATGGTTTATAAAAACCATAATAAATGGAAACGGGAATAATATATTGGATTATTGAGATGGTTTGATATTGGTTTTTGAATTACAAGCTTGTATTATCTTGAGATAAGAACGCTGTCGACCAAGGTCTGAGAGGTAATTAGAATACCCCAACTTGAACGACTTCGTTATTATCGAGAAATAATATTTGTTTGTAATGGATAGAGAAGTGATCATCGAGATGTCCGCGATAAATGGAATTTATCATAACCTTTTAAATGGATTCAACTATGTTGGATTTAGTTAGGTGGAAATATAATTACTTTTAATTAATTATAACTAAAGCGAGTACTTTTCAATTGGAATTCTTTTTGAAATGAGATAAAGCTAGAAATGGATCAGTATGGTAAGGATTTGAAGTTCGATTCAAATCATATGAACAAGTATGGAAAAGGGATTTTAACCAAATAGATGATTTTAAGAATAAGCGTACACTTGAGGAATGAGTTAAGTGAAATAGTTTGATCGTGATAAGAGTAAGATTTTGGGAAATTAAATAATATTGCAATATTAGTTTCAAAGAAATAAGAATATTGATTTCAAATTTTATTGAACATTTGTTAGTCAATTAGAGTTGATCGAATATAGTATTTGAAATAGAATTAGTCGAACATAATTATTCCGAAAGAGTTGCCATTGCGTACGACTGCTAGCTTAATTCGCAGGGCTGCAGATAGCCTATGGAGGTCGGATGTTTCCTGAGGGAATCAGGCGTAACCATTGTGATCGCGGCGATCTAGAGTCAAGCAAATGGAGTAAGTCGAATATTAGTTAGTCGATAGGAGTAATCATGTCAAGTTAGTCCAGTTGAGTTAAATAAGTCGAGTTAGTCAAGTTAGAGTTAATCGATCAAAGTAAATCCGTCAGAGTTCATCAGAGGAAATTTCTCGTTAGATTAGATAGAAATATAACGATATGCCAAATAAAGTGGAAAGGGGAATTAGAACTATAGCAAAGATTTTAAATCAAAGGAAAATTAAAAAGGGTTTTTGAGTAGATTAAACAGGGTTTCCACTATAAAGGAAATTTAAAAATGTCGGTAAATGAAATATAGTACTATTTCCAAACAAAGGAAATAAAAGGAGAAGTTGATTAAAGGAGCGTTGGATAATGTTTTCAAGTATTTAACCCAGAAGAGTTTGGATAAGATTAAATTCATGGAATCGAGTACAAGAATCGAGGGATTAGAGTCAATGAAATATGTTAAATAAAGGACTTGAACTGCCAATCCACCTAGATAAACTGTTATGATTTGATAGTTAAATAACCGACTATCAAAGTATGACCTTTTATCGATTGTCGGTACAGAAAGACCGGTATCAGATTTATATTCCAAAACCATTCCGACCAGGCAATTACATAGCGTTGAAAAATCAGAAGATGGTCGAGATGGAGCATTGAAGACCATTGATCTTCATGAGCGGAAGGACTACTCGTTGGATTTCTAAGGGTCGCTCTCGAAGATATTCTGACTTGTGATTCTGTCGTGATTGAAATCTTCGGATTGCAAGGACTTCTCGCTACTGATCTATAGAGTGATACCTAGCATGCGGTAGGAGGGTGCCTTCGGTTCATCCTGTTCCTGGATGAATTGTATGGATGAATGTCTGACAGAGTATTTCCAGAAAGGTCTCGTACGTTGATTTCTTTTAGCTGATATGTAATGTATTGTTGTAGACGTCAATTAGTGATTTTTGATGGATCTGACAATGTGGCATTCGAAGTAAAACTGATGCGAGGATAAAGCGTAGCCTCAAGCCTCATCAACCGGGAAATGACAATAATCGGGCAGGCAGAATGGCTATGTGGGTCGCTCCCATTAGGGTGTATAATCACCTATCTAGACAAATTCTATTTGCTTCTTTAATCTATCGATGCTGTCCCTTTTCGGGAAAACGGTGGTTTGAGCCCAACCGTTGGTGATATACATTCGATACACTCAAGCGAAATGAGTGGTCGGTCATATGTGGGCTGGGTTGCAAGACGTTCTTGTTGAACCCAGTGTATTTGCCTCTAGAGATACACTATCGGTAGGTGGTCCCATACCTTTTTGTAGTTGGAATCCAATCTCCAATAAGTGCCTGCGATTTTGTTTGCATACTATATATGTAGAGCATGAGATGCAAGCGTTCTGCTAGATTATTATTTATTTGTGGATTGATAGACATTATTATAATATCAGAAAAGATATTGGTTTCAAAAATCGTTTGGGTTATAGTAAGGTAAAAACCGTCCGTTTTTATGTGTGGACTGGTCTTACAATTATCCTTTTATTTCAAAAAGGATTTTCCATAGTTAAACAAGTTGTGTGTTCTGTGAATTTATCACTGAAAGTATTCCAGACTGACCCGGTGAATTTTGTTTTAAATCAAATATGCTCGGGTCAGACCGAGTATATTTACAGGTTATGTTTTCACTTGGAGTACCAGGAGCTGGAAGTAGAAGGCTGCACCGTTAGTTATACAAAGTTATTCCGCTGAGATTGATGTATGTGTACTCTGATAAATGGTATGTTTATATACAGTTTCTTTTATAAAGAGATTTGTTATATTATATTTCTTCGTTCCGCTATGAGATTCTGATGTGTTCTTCTTTTTCTTCTATTCTAATACTTCTTTCTTTCTACTTCTCATCCTCTAACTTCTTTCTATTAACATTCTGGGGTTCGATACTTGGATTTTTGACAAGGAATACGGGTTTATGTATTATTGTTGAAAATTCGAGCGTCGATACTTTTCCGGGCCGTTACACTTAGGCCTTATCTTCATGGTCATATAGGCATTGAGATTTGCTTTTATGGCTAGATTTGATTAAACATTGAAATCTAATGGTCGAGAGAACATGTATAACATAGTTTCAAAAAATTGAAGGCTTGATCTAACGGCCAGGATAACTCAAACCAATATTTGAAAATTAGGTCTGAGTCTTAGATCACACACTTATCTTTTCCATTCATTCTTTGCTCCTCCTTCCTCTTCCATTCTTCCTTTTCCTAAAATTCAATATAGAATAAAAGTAAAAAAAAGGAGCTAATCAAAATAGAGAAGGGATGATTCACATAAAAGCTTTGGGAAGAGCTAAGGACTACAAATTAGTGGGAGCTAAACATTTTGAATGAAGAAGGTAAAACATTTAATATTATATTACCTCTAGTACAGATCTAGACTTATATATATATTATGGGCTTATTTATAAATAATCGACCTACGTTTAAATTATGGGCTTATTTCTGGTCTTATCCGTAAGCCCAGACTTATCTGTAAAACATTATTTAGACTATGAATTATTTGAACTAAATACGTACAGATGGAATAAACTAACATCACTAGATTTATAATGTTAAATTAAAGAATATAAAAAGGAAACAGAAAACCTAATCCTAACCCATAATTTGGAATCGGATTATAACTCTACCATAAGTTATAATAAAGGTTAAATGCACAAAAACATAATGTAATTAATCAGCACCAATACTACTAAAGGAAAATAAACCAAATGATCTATAACTGATGATTTACTTCGTTGATTTTGGGAAATTGGGTTATGTAAGGAGGAATGCTTTGACGTCCCTTCTAGTTAAAATTAATATTAATTGAAGGCCCTTCCTAACAACATTTTGACATGTCGGTCGATTTGGAAATAAAAGACTAAGAGGAAACCTCAGTATATGGACTGAATTTGAGAGCGCAAATACGATTATTGATTAGGGGTCCATCCTAACGATGAAAGAACACGCACATAGGATCTGGAAATAAAAAGCCATAGGGAGAACGAGAACATAGAAAGACCATCCTGGCAGTGTTAGACATGCATACATCAGAGCAAGAAATAAGTGATTTATCTACTTGTGCACTAATACGTGAGGCATCCACCCTGAAGGTTTTGCGGACAACTTCGAAGTAGGAAATAAGAGACCATAAAACGAAGGTGTAACCCATTATGGCAATGTTTGTTCGATGATAATACCGAAGTAGAAAATAAGAGGCAATTATCTACTACATATGAAAGAAGAGCGTGAGTGTTTTGGATTGGTTATCATATGAGATTTCATTTCACATTCTTCTTCGCTAGGCTTAATAGAGAAAATAAAGGTATAGAAGCCCCAAATATGCTAATTGATGGGAGCTTTTGGGTTTACCTTTATGCTAGGTCATATAGTGCAGATAACTTCTCTCTTTAAATATAAAAAAGCTTGAACACTATATATTTTACGACACTTAGAGTATATGTAAGACTGATTATACCTGACCTTTTCCTTTCATGTTTTTTCTCTCATTTACCAGACTTTATGTTGATCCATTCATATTTCTTCACCTCAAAAGTGCAAGGTAGCAGTTCATCATTTCTTGAATAGTAACTTTTAATGCCTAGGCTGCTGCTCCATCATTCTCAAGTATTTTTTATTTTATTCGGTATCTTTGGCCTGTTCTTTTGGGAGGAACCATTAACACTTTATGTATTCTGATATTTAAGGGATTTTGAGACTATGATATTATTATATATATTGATAATCATTTTCTAAGATAATTATTTTATATAGTTTTTCTTTAATTATTTCATGGATGTTATTTATTTTATCATATGTTGATATCTTAGACCCTATATGACTTATTTACATATGACAATCTACGTACTTTAATAGATTGAGATTAGTGCATATTAAGGGGTGTAGATTGTTGCATTTGGTCATCAGAGATTAAGATTCCACCATTCCTAAAAAATTGATTTCGAAAGCTAAAGTATTTTTCAAAAGTTTACAAAGAATTTTTTTCAAGAGATAAGCATAACTATTTTTAAAAAAGATTGTTAAAAATCCCTCATATCCACCTCCCTTCCTTATTCAAATTCTTTTTTTTCCTTTATCGAGCTATCTGTGGGAGTAGCTTATTTAGTCTTATCCATAGATAGATATATCTGATACTCCATACATTCTTAAGATCTCATGCTTTAATATGCCTGCTTGGTTCCGTCGATACCTTCAAACTACGATGCAAGCTGAGCCTCAAGCTAGAGAACAAGCAAGTGTCCTTACTGGTGGAGCCCACATTTTTTCACCTAACATTGTTGATTTTCCTAAGTTATGAAAGGATTATGCTAATCATGGAGGCAAGAAATTTAGAGGTAGGTAGTCCTTTGTTAAGGTTTGGGCATGGATTCGTGATTGCAAAAGGTACTCAGGCACATGGGCTTAAATGACAAATTTAGGAGGTAGCCTGCTACTTAGAGGCTATAAAGAGATGCTTCGTGTTTGTAGGAAATTTTGAAAGTAGAATTTGGAGAAACGACTTGGGTTTGTTTTCGAGTAACACTCGATAGGAATTTTTTTATCTCAACTGAATAGGGGGTTCAGTTGGAAAAGTTCATAAATCTAAAGCAAGGTGATATGACAATAAAAGAGTATGCAAACCAGTTTAATGAGTTAGTAAGGTTTGGAATAGATTTGGTGAATACCCCCACAGAAGAAAGTTCTTAAGTTCACAAAAGGTCTAAACCAACTATTACAAGAATTAACAGTTGTTAGTATTCCGATAAAGGTAACATTTGAGGGCTTGGTAGGTATGGCTTGCTGGCAAGTGCAGAGAAGTAGGATAAGAAAGAATAGGCAGAACCAAACAGACAAGGAAAGAAAGCTTATAAAGACAAGAGGAAAGGAGGAGAATCGAGAGCTAAAGGAAAATTCAAAAGAAAGATACGAAGTGTTATAATTGTAATAAAAGATTAGATATTATGCTAATGACTTTAGGCTTGAAGGAGACTTGCTCAAAGCTAAAATGTTTTATTTCTACCAAATAGCGACACATCGTAAGCATTTCCCATCAAGATCTAAAGCTACATCGACGATTTCTACTCCGCCAGCACAGACTTATGTTGTAGGTGTAGTTCCGTCTACAGGTGGATGTCTAGTTAAAGGCATAGGAAAGAAGATAGTTTTTCAAAAGTGCGTTATCTATCTATGGTTTTTCTATTCGTACATTATTTGATTCCAAGGCTTCTCATTCTATCATATCTAATAGAGTTGTAGAAAATCTGCACCTTGATGTTAGTATAGTTGCAGACCTTGTAGTAGCATCAAACCCTATAGGTGGATCGGTTAATTTATCTATGGTGTGCCGGGGCTTGAAATTGACGATAGTAGGATCTGAATTTTATTATGATACTTATTAATTAGGCTTTTCTGGTTCCAGATTAATTTTAGGCATAGAATAGCTATGTATTAGGCTATCCTAGATTGTGAAAGGAGAATTGTTAGATTGGGCACTGTAGTGGATGCACCTTAGAGGTTTTTTGTGATCTGTGAGGATCAGTTATGTCGAATTATCTTTATACCCTCGACATATCACCAAACGAGTTGAGATATGCACCAATAGTGAGAGATTTTCCCGATATGTTTGAGAAAGTCATCGGTCTTTCATTACAGATAGAGATTGAGTTCAAGATATACCTTGCTAATAACCTAAACCAGTTGCCTTACCACTGAGACATATGGCTCCTAAAGAACGTTACAACCTAAACAAATTAAGGAATCAGTGGCAAAAGGTTTCATAAGGAATATTTTTGAGTGGGGGCGTCATTCATCTTTTCCACTAAGGTGGATGGTTCCCTTCATTATTGCGTTGATTATAGGGAGTTAAATAAATTGACAAAGAATAATTATCTTATACCTTGCATAGACAAACTCTTTGACTAATTTGTTGGAGCAAAGTTTTTCTCGCAACTGGATCTTGCTATCGGTTTTCATCGGTTGAGAATGATGGAGGATAGCGTAGAAAAGACTGTTTTTAGGATCCTTAATGGATATTATGAGTGGTTTGTCATGTCCTTTGGAATGACCAATGCTCTTGTATACTTTGTTGATTTGATAAGCAAGGTATTTCAAGGTTTTATAAATAAGTTTATTGTAGTTTTTGTCAATGATGTCTTGGTTTATTCAAAGAGTGGAGAGGAGCATGCTTTGCATTCAAAGGAGGTACTTAGGACCCTCCAAGCGCATAAGCTAAAGTCCAAGTTTTCTAAGTGCCATTTTTAAAGGGATGAGGTCCTCTTTAAGGGACACATTGTTTTGGTGCATGGATTGCTAGTGGATCCGACAAAGGTGGCAGCAGTTCAGGGTCGAAAGGTCCCTAAGAATTCCATGGAGTGAAGGAGTTTTATGGTCTTGCAGGTTTCTATAAGAACTTCATTAAGGACTTTGCCAACACATCAGTTCCCTTGATCCGCTTTACCACGAAGAATTTAATTTTCTGTTGGGATGCTTAGTGTGAGAATGCCTTCAGGAGATCGTAGTAAGCTTTGATCCGTGCACCGATGTTAGTATTACCAGATGGTACCAAGCCTTTCCTAATTTATACTTGTTTACTTGTTTCATTTTAGTTTGTTGCATGCATCGCTCACTAAGAGAGTTTTGATGATATAATTGGGTGTAATATGTTAGAAAGAGGAAATATTGGTTCATTTAGGTTGGAAGTTCCCGAGTGAACAAATACCTTTTTCAAGAACATGGACTCTTCTCTGATGGTCATTTCATTGTCTCAAGATGATGACAGATTCAAGATTTGTGCTATGAATGAACAAGATGAAACAACGGTTTTTAATTGAAGCAACAATCATGTTTTATTAAGTTTTTGTGGATAGGTGAACCAAGATAAAAGGAGTTTTATATTGAGTATGATTATATTTCTAGTTGCTAATGTAAACATTTGATATATGTATATTTTTTCCAATCTCAACTTCATTTCTCCAATTTTTCACTGTTACATGTGTGCAAATCTTTTTTTTCCTTTTGTTAAAAGAGTTTTCGTGAACAATTCCTTGAATAGAAATGTTATTTCTATGTTGCAAGAAGCAGTTTATGTGAACAGATAATTGTGATTATTATGGACTTGGGACTAAACATATAATACATGTTATAGGCATACATGGTAACAGGTATATGGGTGTGTTAGCCCACTTTGTGAACTGGGCAACACAAAGTCAAGATATGAAATATTGAAGAACTTGAAAAACTCTGAAGCGGGTCGGATTGGAGCAGGATAGCGGTTCGGATAGGGTAAAGTCTGCTCTTCGGATCGGTGAACTATTACTCTTGGAATTAGAAAGGCACATCTGTTCGGATCGGAGGGCAATATAATCTCAATTGGATCGAAAAGCCACTTGATTGCTACGGAGATAGATCGGAGCGGAGCAGAATAAAGAGAAGAGAGAATTGTTTCCAAGTCAATCCGGGTCGGATCGGATATCCCGATCCGAACCCCTTGTACATGTCCCTCCGACCCGAACCCATTTTCCACATCACTCCCCTGCACGAGCGCCTGGATATCCGGATCGGTTATGACCAGTTCCTGCCCATAACGTCCATTACTCTGATGCGTTGTCAACATAGAAATCCATCCGAACCCGATGCTGATGGGATGGACGACACGTGGCTCCGATCCGGATCGGGTTCTGAGCAAATTCACACCTATAAATACCTCGTCTAGAGACAAAGAAAAGGATCTTTTTTCTGGCACTTAGAGAGTTCAACCACCTTCATAACCCGAATTCCTGCAATCCCGGAAAATCCAAATCTTCTTTCATTATTTGTTTTCAAACAATTGAGTGATTGTAAGTGAGTTGTGAGAGAAATCGAGTGAATATATCATTGTACTTGCAACTAAATCAGTGAAAATAGTAAAAAACAAGTGGACGTAGGCATTTCTTCGCCGAACCACTATAAATCCTGTGTGTTTATTTTCATTTTTATCTCATTTCATTTTGCTTTTAATCAATTTGGGTGTTAGAACCACTTTTTGGTCTAACAGGGTGCAAGCGATTTCTTAACTGGAAAGCAAGTTCTACCTGGCTAAAAAAAATTATATCATGTATATGATAAATTAAGGGAAAGCATATTGTCCATCTATAAAATAACAAATCAAGACAAACCAAGTTTTGTTAGATTTCTTATCCCATTGCTTATTTTCTACATCAATGCAATAGAAACAAATATAAGGATTTACCTAACGATTTAAAGCATTAGAGAAGAAAACATAAAAACATTCGGTTATATTGCTATAATTACCTCGAAGAGTGCTATGCATCGATGGTCAAAGCATGCTCCGTCTCCAACAGAAGCATCCTTTGAGGGGGCAAAATGTTAGCCCACTTTGTGAACTGGGCAACACAAAGTCAAGATATGAAATATTGAAGAACTTGAAAAACTCTAAAGCGGGTCGGATCGGAGCAGGATAGCGGTTCGGATAGGGTAAAGTCTGCTCTTCGGATCGGTGAACTATTACTCTTGGAATTAGAAAGGCACAGCTGTTCGGATCGGAGGGCAATATAATCTCAATTGGATCGGAAAGCCACTTGATTGCTATGGAGATAGATTGGAGCGGAGCGGAGCAGAATAAAGAGAAGAGAGAATTGTTTCCAAGTCAATCCGGGTCGGATCGGATATCCCGATCCGAACCCCTTGTACATGTCCCTCCGACCCGAACGCATTTTCCACATCACTCCCCTGCACGAGCGCCTGGATATCCGGATCGGTTATGACCAGTTCCTGCCCATAACGTCCATTACTCTGATGCGTTGTCAACATAGAAATCCATCCGAACCCGATGCTGATGGGATGGACGACACGTGGCTCCGATCCGGATCGGGTTCTGAGCAAATTCACACCTATAAATACCTCGTCTGGAGACAAAGAAAAGGATCTTTTTTCTGGCACTTGGAGAGTTCAACTACCTTCATAACCCGAATTCCTGCAATCCCGGAAAATCCAAATCTTCTTTCATTATTTGTTTTCAAACAATTGAGTGATTGTAAGTGAGTTGTGAGAGAAATCGAGTGAATATATCATTGTACTTGCAACTAAATCAGTGGAAATAGTAAAAAACAAGTGGACGTAGGCATTTCTTCGCCGAACCACTATAAATCCTGTGTGTTTATTTTCATTTTTATCTCATTTCATTTTGCTTTTAATCAATTTGGGTGTTAGAACCACTTTTTGGTCTAACATTTTTGGTGCTTTCACTGAGAACTCATCTGAATTCTTTGTTTTTCGGGATTATCGTTCTACTTTTTGGACCATTGAGTTCAAAGAAGTTAATCCTCAAGTTTTTACGCCCTCGGATATTTGTTGAAGTGATTGTCGAAGAATCATGGCCAAAGGAAAAGGCAAAGAAGTTCAATCTGGTCGAGGAAATGGAGCTGGCGAAGATCAGCAAAATGTGGTTGTAACAAGGTCTCGTGGGCAGAGTTCAGCAGCAGGACGAACCAATGCAGGAAATCCGAACCGTCTTCAGGGGGAAAGCTCCGATCCGATCCGGGTAGGAGATTCTGAAGCAGTGCACTCCCCCAATCTGAACCGACCCGAGCAGCTCGCCATGTACCGACCCGACCAGACTCCCCAGCTTCGAACCGACCCGACCTCCCACCTCCGATCCGATCCGACTCTTGGTGATGTTGGAACTTCTACTCGAGTCCCTACAAATGCTCCGATTCCAGCCGCCAGGGTTAGTGATCAGGTCAACCCATCTGCGCCCATTACTCAAGGAGATTTCTCGCGCCTACTTGATATGCTTGAAAGTACAAGGGAGGCTATGAAAGTTCACGAGCGCACCAATCTCATGATGCAGGAGAATATGAGGCTCATGAGTAGGGAGATTAGCGAACTCCGTCGACAGAGAACTCCATCACCGGTTCGTCACACACCAGTGGATCAGTCTTCATCTTCCGAAGAAGAGCGGCCCCGTGAACGAAGGCCGCTTGAACGACCTCAGAATGTGGAGCAGCTGACATTTGGATCTTTGGGATCTCGTGAGGATATTGCACGAGCACTAGGAAACAATGACCCCACTCGGGGACAAAGGCTCCAGTCCCCTCCTCCCGAGATCGACCGGGAGCGCAGGGAACGGAATAGAGCGGAAGCAGCTCGAAAAAGAAGGGCATCTCCTGAACAAGAGCCCAGAAGGAACTCGGATACTAGGGTCAGGGAACCTGAGCGGCCCCTAACTAATGCTGATGTACAGGCAATGGTTCGCCAGATCATGTCCGAGAGCCGGAACTATACAAATGAAGATCATGGCATTGAGCGAAGCCATACTCCTTTCACCGACGATATCCTCGACTTCCAGTTTCCCCGGCGCTTTAACTTGCCACAGATGGACAAGTACAACGGAATGACTGATCCGGGATAGCATTTGATGCGATACTCGTGGCTCATGAATGCCGCTGCTGCCCCTGATGAAGTGAAGTGCAAAGCATTCCCAATCTATTTAGAAGATGTGGCGCTGTTCTGGTTTACCCGACTTCCTCCTCGTTCGATTTCGAATTACAGGGAACTGAGCGAACGTTTTATGAACCAGTTCTGACTCCATGCCCGAAAGTCCAAAAGTGTTATTGAATTATCGAGAATCAAGCAGGCACCAGGAGAGTCTTTGAGGGCATATCTTGACCGTTTTAACCTAGCTGTGACTGAAGTTAGTGACCCGCATGAGCCCACCATTCTGATAGCATTAAAGGAAGGAGTCGGTCCTGAATCTGAGTTCGGGGATTACCTTTCTGGGAAGACACCCTCCACAAGAGAGATATTCTATGAAAAAGCCGATATTTATTTAAGGCGAGAGGAGGCCAGGGCAAACCGAAAGAGAAAGTCTGAGGCGGCTTCAAAAGAAAATGTGCAGAGTAATATCGCCGTGAAGCAGTCTGGGGAAAGTTCCAGCAAGTTTGAAGTAAATGTGGGAAACAAGGGTGGAAACAACAATGCTGGAAGCGGGGGTAACAACAACAGTAACCGTAATCTGAACGGTAACAGAAGAAACAGAAATAGGGGAAGTGATCCTAGCAAAAGACCCCGATTCCAGACCTACGAGAATTATACACCATTGAACGACACCCTGGAGAATATTTACCTGGATACGTACAATGTTTTGCAGTACAAAAGACCGCCACCTCGTGATTCGACCGAGAAAGAAATGGCGACAGGGAAATTTTGTTTGTTTCATGGAACTCATGGGCATTCAACCAATGAATGTCGGCATTTGAGGGATGTGATTGAGAAGCTGCCGCGTGAAGGGAAGTTGGATGAATACAAGGTTGCCCCGAGGGACAGGGGGCAAGGAGAGCAGGCTCCAAAACAGATTATACCTGCTCCCAAGCCTACAGCACAGCAGAAAGGTAAAGGAATTGTTATCAATTCCATAGTGGGCGGACCTCACCCGGCAATACGAAGTTTCAGATCAATGGATCAATATGTAAATGCTGCCAAGCACATAGATGTGAATGAAGGTGATGATTTGGAAGATGTCACCCCCATAAAACAATAGAAGACCATGTTTGACGACGTGGTGTTCCGCAGCAGAGATAATACTGGGATCCAATCACCCACTGATGATCCGTTGGTTATTACTACCACCATTGGGCCGGCCTTGGTTCATAAGGTATTAGTAGACAATGGAAGTTCCGTTAATATTTTGTTTAAAAAGTCATTTGATCAGATGAAGCTTGAATCTGAATATTTGAAGCCATGTGAAGGATGGATAAGAGGCTTCAACGGGGCGTCAACAGCTCCCATGGGATATATAGAGTTGCCCGTGACCTTGGGGCAAGGAGAACGCAGAAGAGTACGGATGCTTCAGTTCGTAGTATTGGACGTAGATTCGCCTTAAAATGCATTTTTGGGGAGGCCTGCCCTTGCTGAATTCAGAGTTTGTATCGCCCCCTGGTGTTTATTGCTTAAGTTTCCAACCGAAGCCGGAACTGGAGTAATGAGAGGGATCAAGTTTCCGGACGGGCCTGCTATGTGGCCGAACTAAAGATGTTGATGAAAGGACTTAACATCGAGAGTAAAGATTCCTTGTCTCCCTCAAAGGGGAGCTCGGCATAGCAATTAGAGAGATTGACCCCGAAGGAGTTTCCCAAAGGAACGCCTGAAGACCTGGATCCCAGAAAAGACGAGGAACCAGAGGCTGGGAATGCAACTCCTAATGAAGCGACAGTGGAAATTCCCATTGATGAAGATGATCCAACAAAAGTTTTGAAGATTGGTTCTCAATTGGATCCACGTCGAGCCAAAGAACTAACGGACTTCTTGAAGGCAAACTTGGATGTGTTTGCCTGGACCCACGCTGACATGTGTGGGATATCGCCATCCATTATAAGTCATAAATTGAATGTAAACCCGAAACATCCGCCTGTGAAGCAAAAGAGACGCATGCTGGGCCCAGAAAGGTCGACTGCTCTCAAAGAGGAAGTGGAGAAGCTGAAGCAGAATGGATTTATTCGAGATTCGACAAATCCCGATTGGATATCGAATCCTGTCTTGGTAAAGAAGCCGAATGGAAAGTGGCGGACTTGCGTTGATTTTTCAGATTTGAACAAAGCTTGCCCAAAAGATAGTTTCCCACTTCCCAGGATTGACCAGCTTGTAGATTCGACAGCGGGTCATGAACTTCTCTCTTTCATGGACGCGTATTCTGGGTACGACCAAATTCCTATGCACGTGCCAGACCAGGAACATACGAGCTTCATTACGAATTTGGGATTATATTGTTATGTCGTAATGCCATTCGGATTGAAAAACGCCGGAGCCACTTATCAGCGCTTGGTGAACAGAATGTTTTATAATCAAATAGGGAAGACTATGGAAGTTTATGTGGATGACATGCTTGTCAAATCGAAACAGTCCTCCAGCCATACGCAAGACTTGGCGGAAATGTTTGGTATCCTGCGAAAATATCGGATGAAGTTGAATCCTCTGAAATGCTCATTTGGGGTGGCATCAGGAAAGTTCCTAGGCTTCATTGTGAGTTCCCGAGGAATTGAAATCAATCCTAGCCAGATAGCAGCGATTAGAAACATTGAAGAGCCGAGGAGAATTAAAGACGTCCAAAGTCTTTTAGGGAAAGTATCTGCACTGAGTAGATTAATCTCCAAAGCCACAGACAAATGCGTTCCGTTTTTTGATTTGATTAAAAGAGGAAAGAAGAACTTTGAGTGGACTCCGGACTGTGTTGAGGCCTTTCGAAATTTATTGGAACTACTAGAGAAACCGCCGATTTTGTCAAAGCCAGTAGATCACGAAGAATTGTTTGTTTACTTGGCAGTCTCGGCTCACCCCGTTAGCACAGCCCTGGTTCGAGAAGAAGACAAAGTACAAAGGCCAGTGTATTCTGTAAGCAAGAAATTAGCAGCGGCAGAGCGCAACTACCCAAAGATTGAGAAGCTCGCTTACAGCCTCCTAATCGCATCCCGAAAACTTCGTCACTATTTCCAAGCTCATCCAATAACCGTATACACCGACCAGCCCTTGAGGCAGGTGTTGCAGAGACCCGAAGCATCGGGAAGGTTGATCAAATGGAATATAGAATTAAGTCAGTTTGATTTGAATTTTCAACCACGAAAGTCGATCAGGGGGCAAGCTCTGGCAGACTTTATTGCGGAGTTCACCATCCCAGAGGAGGAAGTAATTGATGACAGAGGGGTTAAGTCCGAAAATGAGTTAAAGATAGATCCGTGGAAACTATACACAGATGGAGCCAAGAACGACCGAAGGTCCGGAGCTGGAATCGTCTTAGTCACTCCTGAAGGACGGTCGTTATATTACGCTCTACGATTAGAATTTTCGGCGACTAACAATGACTCTGAATATGAAGCCCTGATTGCCGGGCTGAAGCTTGCTAAAGACCTCGGAATAAAAACGTTGGACATATTCTATGACTCTAAAATCGTTGTTTGCCAAGTGCGAGAGGAATTTGTAGCTCGGGGACCTCGACTTATCGCCTACCTCAGGAAAGTGAGAGAGCTATTGAATAACTTGGAGCGGTACAACATAACACATATTCCAAGAGCTGAAAACCAGAAAGCGGATAGGCTGGCAAAGCTGGCTAGTTCCGACAATCCAGAAGAGACTGAAATAATTCCAATTGAAACGTTGGAATCGCCAAGCTTTGAGTCAATGGAAATTGAGTTCGCTTTTGAAGCGGAACCGGAGAAGGAGTCGTGGATGACCCCAATTAAGAACTTCCTTAAGGATGGAACACTCCCGTCAAAGAAGAGTGAAAAAAGGGCTATAGTTCGCAAGGCTACCAGATATGTCATACAAGATGATACTCTTTATAGGCAAGGATTTTCTATGCCCCTGTTACGATGTATAGCACACGACGACATCAAACGTGTACTAAGAGAAGTACACGAAGGTGAGTGTGGAGATCATACAGGAGGTCAGACTTTAGCAAAAAAGATATTGCGATACGGATACTTCTGGCCTATAATTAATAAAGACGCAGCTGATTATTCACGACGCTGCGATAAGTGCCAGAGATTCGCCAAAATCCCCAGAGCACCGTCGACCCAACTTAAATCAATGGTGAGTCCTTGGCCATTTGCCACATGGGGAATTGATATCATTGGAGTTCTACCGATTGCTAAAGGAGGAGCGAAATATGCAATAGTGGCCGTGGACTATTTTACGAAGTGGGTGGAAGCCGAGCCCTTGACCAAGATCACGGTAAGAAAGGTGATAAGTTTCGTGGTCAGAAATATTATATGCCAATTTGGGATCCCAAGGACGATTATAACTGAAAACGGAACCCAATTTGATAGTACTGAATTTAGAAATTTCTGCCAGAAGTATAAGATTGACAAGCGATATACAGCAGTTGCCTATCCGTAGTCGAACGGGCAAGTAGAGGCAATAAACAAAGTAATAAAATCCATCCTCAAGAAACGGTTAGAGCGTGCAAAGGCAAAATGGGTTGACGAATTGCCCCTAGCTTTGTGGGCATATCGAACAACATTTAAGACGGCCACCGGTCACACCCCTTTCTCTCTCTCCTTTGGTTCAGAAGCAATAATTCCAGTTGAACTGGAAGTTCCTTCCCACAGGGTGACATATTATGACCCGATGACGAATCGGGCGCTTTTACTTGAGTCTCTTGATGAAGTCGAAGAAAAAAGGGACGAAGCAGATTTGCGTGCGGCAAGACATCGACGTCAGATGGCACGCTATTACGACAAAAAAGTTCACCTCAGGACTTTTGAACCAGGAGATTTGGTGCTAAAGAGAGTCTTTCCATCCCTTCCTCACCTCGGTCCAAAGTGGGAAGGACCCTTTGTCATCCAACGGAAACTTGAAAAAGGAACCTTCAAGTTAACGACCGTAGATGGCGAAGAAGTCCCTCGAGCATGGAATGCCCAACACTTAATGCGATATTTGGATTAGAAATGCTGTACTCTTTGTTATTTTTTTTATGAACTCTGTAATAAGGCACGACTTGCCTTGGGAAAATCTGATGATATGAATAAAGGACTATAAAGTGGATGTAGGCTACGACTTAGCCGAACCACTATAAAAATATTGTGCGTGATTTACTTTTATGCATTACATATATACATTCATCGATTATTCTATTGTGATTATAGAATACAGGATGACTCAAAACCTGAAAAGGTTGAAGACAGTTTAGACATAAGAAGAAGCACAACGACTATTTGTGCGACAAGACATAAAAGAATGAGAAAACGACATTCTTAACTCTAACTCTCCAGAGAGAGAGAGAGAGTATAAAAGCATCTCCGACTGAGCGCTGAAAAAGAAATTCTTCCCCTAACTCTAACTCTTCAGAGAGAGAGAGAGTATAAAAGCGTCTCCGACTGAGCGCTGAGAAAGAAATCTTTCCCCGCTGAAAGACCGGGGAACGAATAGATTACTGAGCTCGAACTCTAACTCTCAAGAGAAAAGAGAGAGAGAGTATAAAAGAAATGCCAGAGAAATGAAAGGTGCTGACGACACAGGAAGTGCTATCCCATCAGAAAATCGGGAGCATTCAGATTGCTTGATTAAGCATTAGATAATTTGAGGGAATTGACTGGGGGCATATATGTATACACATATTTCCTCCCTCCATAACTTCATTTCATAATTATAGTAAGACATGCATTTTTACATAAGTGCAGAACTACTGACAAACAGACATTGCAGAAAATGAGTTATTTTTTATTTACAAATGAATGAATTTGTACAGGAAAATAGCTAAAAAAGAAAGCGTAGGAGCCGTGCTTGTAGCAGCAATTGTTGGTTCATTAAATGCTAAAACAATACAAGGCAATCCACTATTTAGATTTCGAGTGAGCCTTGGACTTCTTGGCGGCTTTCTCCGCATCCTTTGCTTCTTTCTCAGCCTCTGTCAAGATTCGTTTTGATTTCTTTTTTCCTGAAGATGCGGTGCTGGAGCCAGTAGACTTCTTCCCGGAGGGCGGAGCGCTGGAATAAAGAGAAGATTTTTTAGCGAGTTCCTCTGTAATAGATCTAGTTGAGAGCTTAACAACTAACCTTGATCCCGCATCCACAACTGCGAGGGGCTTGAGGGCTTCAGGGTCTAGTTCTTCGGCTTTTAATTGCAAGCGTTTGTCTTGATCAGCTTTCATTGCAGCCAAGGTAACATCATCAGCATTTTTTGACTCCCCGACTATTGCAACTTCTGGTTCCTCTTCATGACCCCCGTCACCGCCATCATCCTTTAAAGCTGCTATCATTTCTTCATCATGGTGAGTGGCGACCTTAGTTGGCTCACTTCCTTCTCCCAAGTCTATAGGAGCAGCCTTGTCCTCCCCTCTTTTGGCCTTTTTTGCGGGCTTTTCCCCGGCGGTGGCTCCCTGAGTCACATCTGTCTTTTCGGATGGCTCAACACCTACAGAATGAGAAGCAACAGTTATCAACTCAGGCAAAAACAATGGGTTTTTCATCGATTGTTCAATCACGTGGCGAAAGGTAGAAATAGCCTTGACAAATTGAGGAGAAAAGGTAGGGATACCTTCCGAAGACTTCTCGGCAGGGGTGACTACTACCTCTGATGTTGTTTCAGGAATAGGGGATAGCAGAGTTGTTCGGGGAATTCCCGGATTTTCAGGATCATACCCCTCTACTTCAGAAGTCGCAGGGGCAGAAGAAGAGGAACCAGCTTCGAGAACATTCTTCTGTTTTGACTTATGTCTCTCTTCTTCCATGGCCTCAGCAATGAGGCGGCGCCCTTCAGCTAGGCGCTCCGGTTCATCATCTCTCAAGTATTTCTCCATTAGCTTATCTTCATCGATGGAATCGACCTTAAGTTCCTCTTTTTCCCACTCGACGATCTGATTCCATACTTGAACCAGAGTGGATGGATAATCCTCGATCCAAGAAATGTTTCGGCGACGGATGATATGTGCGAAGAATTCAATCATTAATTCGCCGAAACCCTGAATATCAGCCTCCGCCTCAGATAATTGTTTGCGGGCTTCCTCCGCAGATTTGATAGCACACTCAACATTGCCCTCAGCCAGGGCAGCTCTGTTGTCTGCCTCCAATAGCTTTGAAGCCAAGTCAGCATTCTTCTTTTCTAGTTCAGCACTCCTCTTTGCTAACTCGGCATTTTTCCGCTCGAGGTCAGCATAAGCAAGGCGTGTCTTAGCAGCTTCTGACTTAGCCTCATCAGCTTGCTTTTTTAACTCAGAGCGCTCTTGAGTGTGAGATTCAAGCAAGTCGTGATAACGTTTTTGCATGTCCTCAAATTGTTGTTTGAAGTTAGAAGCGTCCCTTTGAGCGACAGCTAGCTGAGCTTGAGTGTCTTCCAAATCTTTTCCTAGGGCTTTTAAAGCCTTGGCATCCTCCTCCGCGGTCTTTTGCATTGAGTCGGTATTTGTGATTAGAGTGCGGATGATTCTGGAGAGGTTGCGTGAATATTTAAACATCTCAGAATACTATTTTTCCATCGCATCTATCTTTGCTTTGGCCTCATCTGCCCACTTAGAAGAAATAGGTTCAAGGGCAGGTAAAAAAGTCAAAGTCTCGAAGTAGTGTTCGGGAAATTGCTCCTCCAAATATGCCCGCTTTACTGCAGTTTCCGCATGTAGTGGGGGAGGAGCGGGGATTGTCAATTCGGTATCCCTGTGTGAGGAGGATTCGGTAGTTTCTTTGTCTGTCCTAGGTCGTTTAGTAGCAGGGACCTTGTGCTTACTTCGAGACCCGGTTTCTTTTGGAGGAGTTCTCTCTCTACTGCGCTTTTCATGGGAAGAAGTGGAGTCTTTAGATTGTGGTCTGTCCTCTTCCCTACGGCTTTGATAACCTTTGTATTTCTCTTGTTCCGGCCGAACGGGTGAGCGAGAACGTGAGGGTCGAGAACGATAGGGATCTTAAGGCCTTCTCTCCTCCCTACCACGATCATCCCGGCGATCATACTCGATATCCTGAGGTGGATTGGACATGCTGCGGCGAAGCTTCCTGATATCATAGTAGGATCGAGACATCGTACCTGCATGATAAGACAAACGAAATTTAGAATCAATGGATTCACGGAGAAAGAGGTGCAATGGATGCTAATGCCGTTGTATAAAGTGTATCCTAAGTGGTGTGTTTCCCCCCAACCAACCCGAGTCTGAAGCTAGACTAGTACGGGCAGGCTCTTTGGCCTTAGCGGGAGTGGTCTCTTCAGAAGAGGTGAAGACTAAAGGATCCTTCCTGAAATCCTCTGAAGTGTATATAGTTTCAGGTAAGGGGAGATCCCCCGAACCCTGAAATATTTGGTCATCAGTACTAGGGATATCCCCCTCGGAAGCATTAAGCGGCGACTCTTGGGAGGATGTTGACTTTTCCAGAGAAGTAGCCTCCTCGGGGGCAGTATATCCTTCACGATGCTTTTCGGCCAGATTAGCCAATTCGTCATCTTGTGTAGAAGATGGAGAAGGTGAAGTTTGAAGAGGCACTGTAGGAACTCCTGAGCCATCTCCTGTCTCTGTGACTACCTCCACTGGAGCGATGTATACGTATGGAGCCGTCCCATGACTGATACTACGAAAAACGGATAACAGCCCATGAAAGTGAAGGTATTCGTCTTTAAGGACTTCGTCGATAGTCAAGAATTTCTGATCGCCATTAAGAAGTTGGTGCATCCGGTCAAAGAACACCTGATCTGATATTTGTTTGGGATTGTCGACTGCAAACAAAAAGGAAAACAAGTTAAGGTGATGATTCAAGTGTATAGAGCCCGGATTTAGAAAATCAGTGCTTTACTTGATTTTTTCCACCTCCTGGCGCATCCAGGCTGTCGCTTCACGTAGAACCATTCTAGTCTGGAATCTCCAGCTTTACTGCTGAATGGTGCTGAGATTATCTTCCTTTTTGGAACTGACTCAAAGTAGCAGAAAGATGGAGTCTCTCGAGTTCGATGCTTGAAATTATAGAAGAAGTGAACGTCATCAAACGTGAGCTCTATGCCTAAGATTTCACGATATGCTATGTACAAAGTGTGCAAGTAGGCATATGAATTGGGATGCAGCTGCATGGGGGCAATCCGCATTTGTCTTAAAAAGTCAACGATGAAGGGAGAGAATGGAGGAATAGCGTCGACCATGCACATTAATCGAGTGACCGCCATATATCCTTCTGGAGGGTTGTGGGGACAGTCAGAGCTTGAAGGCACTAGAGTGTCCTTTTTCATTATCCCGTACTTTAAGCAAATTCGGACAAGTCGATCGTTGTCGATTGTTGATTCAACGGAATCTGGAGGTGATTCCAATATAACGGCCGATTCAAATTCATCGGGGGCTCGATCGTCACCAATCCCTCCTTCCTCATCAAAACCCAGAGAAACTTCATTCTCTGAAGACACCTCGTCTCTTTCCCGATTTCCAACCCCGTAGTCTGGACCCTCACTGTCCTATTCTGGATCCGATGAAGAAGATATATCCTCGAAAGTGATTTTGTTAGAGGTTTCCGGGGCTTCTTTCCTCTCAGCTAGTCTGGAAGAACGTCTGGGTCTCATGGTCATAGAACTATTGAAGAAGCAATAGCACAAATTAGAGCAAATTAGCCCGTATCCCCCCGTGCGTGTGTGCAAACTAAAGTGTGAATAGTGTATACGGAAAGTGCAAAGTAAATGTTTAAAAGTGCGACGAAAAAATTTGGCAAGATATAAAGAGTTGAAGTAATTCTTGATGTCCAGTTACGTTCGCAAGGCACTATCCTAACTGTCCATAAAATTGAATATTATGCCGAAGTTTGATTGGGCCAGTTAGACGAGTTTTTATGTGTTAAGGTAGACTGTACTTCGGTTCGGTTCGGATTCATTCATTGGGATCGGATCGGGGGCGTGACCTTAGGCTTGGAAATCTTATTGAAGCTCAGAAATTGAAGTCGGATCGGATCAGAGGCAAAGTCCCCTAACGGTTCGGATCGGATCATGTAGTTATATTTCTCTTCCATCATTTTACGAACCGATCCGATTCGGTTAGGGAGGCTCCTTCCCTCCTGTCTTAAGTGCTTGCTCTGACCCGATCCGATCTCCTAGATTTCGTTTCTTTTTTCTTTCTTTGCTCGCCCCGACCCGATCCGACCTCTTGAATTTCCTTCCTTCTTCCTTTGTTTTTCACCTTCCATACTTCCGAACCGAACCAATTCTTCATCGTCTTCTTCTTCTCCTTCACCCTCTTTCTTCCCTATCCGACCCCAGGGCCAATCTCGTGCCAGTCCCTCAAGTCAAAACCAAGCGATTCTATGATGGTGCACTTAACAACGGATTATAATCTCCAGCATTTCAATCTCGAGACGACGACAAGTTTATTGGTGATGATGACGAGGGAGGGTCACGGCAGCAAAGTTCATCAGAATTTCATGCTCAACTCATCCTAATCGTCTACAAATTCGACTCGAGAATGATTAAAGAAAGGATTGTTCAAAGTTTTATAACCTACCAGTGTGATTACTTTGAGAATTAAGAAGAATTTTGAAGTTTCACGAATTGAGTATTTTCTCTCTCGTTTTACAGAACTTCGCGAATGAAACAGTGAAAATGAAAGGAGGAAGAAGGCGAAGTTTATATAGAAGAAGAAGGTGACTATTCATCTCCCCATTCGGATCGGCAGCCCAATAGGAGAACCCCTGTTCGGATCGGATGGACAGCCCAGAAGCGAAGCTTGGCCCAATACTCCAGTAAAAGATAGAGAGAAGAGGGGGTCTGTTCGGATCGGATTCCGAACAGAACCGAATTCTCTAGCTCAGCAGCAAACTGAATTAAAATTTGAAGAAAAAGATAAAAACGCAAGGAAAATCAAAAGAGAAATTACCTCGAAGAGTGCTATGCATCGATGGTCAAAGCATGCTCCGTCTCCAACAGAAGCATCCTTTGAGGGGGCAAAATGTTAGCCCACTTTGTGAACTGGGCAACACAAAGTCAAGATATGAAATATTGAAGAACTTGAAAAACTCTGAAGCGGGTCGGATCGGAGCAGGATAGCGGTTCGGATAGGGTAAAGTCTGCTCTTCGGATCGGTGAACTATTACTCTTGGAATTAGAAAGGCACAGCTGTTCGGATCGGAGGGCAATATAATCTCAATTGGATCGGAAAGCCACTTGATTGCTACGGAGATAGATTGGAGCGGAGCGGAGCAGAATAAAGAGAAGAGAGAATTGTTTCCAAGTCAATCCGGGTCGGATCGGATATCCCGATCCGAACCCCTTGTACATGTCCCTCCGACCCGAACGCATTTTCCACATCACTCCCCTGCACGAGCGCCTGGATATCCGGATCGGTTATGACCAGTTCCTGCCCATAACGTCCATTACTCTGATGCGTTGTCAACATAGAAATCCATCCGAACCCGATGCTGATGGGATGGACGACACGTGGCTCCGATCCGGATCGGGTTCTGAGCAAATTCACACCTATAAATACCTCGTCTGGAGACAAAAAAAAGGATCTTTTTTCTGGCACTTGGAGAGTTCAACCACCTTCATAACCCGAATTCCTGCAATCCCGGAAAATCCAAATCTTCTTTCATTATTTGTTTTCAAACAATTGAGTGATTGTAAGTGAGTTGTGAGAGAAATCGAGTGAATATATCATTGTACTTGCAACTAAATCAGTGAAAATAGTAAAAAACAAGTGGACGTAGGCATTTCTTCGCCGAACCACTATAAATCCTGTGTGTTTATTTTCATTTTTATCTCATTTCATTTTGCTTTTAATCAATTTGGGTGTTAGAACCACTTTTTGGTCTAACAGGGTGCAAGCGATTTCTTAACTGGAAAGCAAGTTCTACCTGGCTAAAAAAAATTATATCATGTATATGATAAATTAAGGGAAAGCATATTGTCCATCTATAAAATAACAAATCAAGACAAACCAAGTTTTGTTAGATTTCTTATCCCATTGCTTATTTTCTACATCAATGCAATAGAAACAAATATAAGGATTTACCTAACGATTTAAAGCATTAGAGAAGAAAACATAAAAACATTCGGTTATATTGCTATAATTACCTTACTCTAATTACCTATATTGATGAAAATGGCACCTTGGATGATGCGAACCTCATCTTTCAACATCTGAATCCAATTAGCTCCTCAATCCACCAAAAAAATATTTAGAGCAAATGACTTTGCATATGGAAGAAGTGCAAGCACAAGATCAGGCTTGTGCACGGAGGATAGTAATTGAATCTTTCAGTCACCTCTGGACTTTCTCCTAACATATCTATGAAGTGGTTTCCTTGCAGATTCAGAAAAGCCAATTGAAGTACACCTACTAGTTTCTGGTTGCATTGTGAAATCATGCAACATCTCCCTACGTGCATGCAATATTTTTATGTATGTGTAGCATTTAAAAAACGCTGAGATACATGAAAGACATAAAGAATGACAATTAACCTAAAGGAAGAGGGTTTTCAAGCCATAAATCAACTCAACGAATATGAGGTGCAAACCTAATGCTAAACTTCCTCTATCCATCACCTGTTCATCATCAATCCAATGCCTGCTGCCATGAACTCCAAAAACAAGCAGCATATACAAACACCTCATTAACAAAGGCGATGCTAATTTTAGAACAATCAAAATGGAATGCTTTTACACATGATTCAAACACCTCATTAACACCATGTCATAAATAAATAGATTTAACTAGTTTCGAAGAAACAACACAAATAAAGGCATGAAAGGTACAAGGCAAGGAACCTGGACCATTCTACAACTTTAGACTTTCATTTCATTATTTTAAGAATTTAAACACCGAAACTAGTGACACTTAGGATTTAATTCAACCATTTTTCCATCTTCTTTTCTTCTAAACGACTTTCACTTACCAACATGCGCGCCATAATACAATTTTAACAATGTTATTATATATTGTAATAAATTAATAAGTAGCATATGAAATTTTCCAGTGGTGAACAATTATAACGAAACAAAATAATACATATTATAATACCTTGATATGTGGAGTTAGTAAGGCAGTTTCTGCTATCATGACCCTCTCCTCCACATGTTTTAGATTTTCGTTTTTTTCATTCAAGTGGAAAACTTAATGGGGATTTTAGTTCTGGCTTTCCCACCAATTTGAGCTCACCTTTTATCACTCTTTGTTTACCCCTTTGCTTGTGTGATATGAGGCTCTTGGATTAGGAAAAATATTTGATCGTTGTGTGAACTATATTTCTCATCATCATCTTTTGCCTCTCATTCATAATTCTTATTTTTTTTTATCACATACTCCCAAGAACAGTTGTTCTATTCCATCTACCACTAGTTTGTACAATAATTCGGATTTTGATGCAATGCATGGAAGTTGGGTTGCTCATCGGCAGATATGACTAAGCCGAAACATTTCACTTGAGATAGATTGACCATCATACTTAATATCATCCATAAACCTAAAAGAGTTAGCTCCTTTTGCCCACCCTTTCAAAATGAAGTAAGAAGGTTTCTCATCTACTTCTAGTTTTGTGAATTTTTTTAATATATGCTTACATTATATCCCTTTAAAATCAAATAACTGACATTGACAAAAGCCTTTGTAAGAAAACGCATTCATTTTCAAAACAAAACTCTCGCATTCACCAACTCTAGAAGACACAATATATGATGATATTTCTTGAAAGGAAGATAAATTTTATTCACAAACTTCACAATTACAACAAGTTAAACAAAATACAATGCACTATATCCCTAACAACTAAATCTGAGAAGAGAAAAAAGAACAATACAATGAACAATGAACATAGAAAAAACTCTTCTTACAAAACATACAACTTTACCTTACATGTCACTGACACTTTATCAACTATCCAATTTGATGCTTCTCAGAATTCTCTTGTGAACAACTACAAACAGTTCATTACAATTTAGAGAAGATCCACCAAATATCTTCCTATTCCTCTCTGCCCAAATTTCATAACAAAAAAAATTTCAATATCCTCAAAAGTAACATGCTTCTAGGATATTTCCATCTTGCGGTTTTGAAAACATCATGCCATTCAATT
Organism: Allium sativum; assembly: GCA_030737875.1. NCBI lineage: Eukaryota > Viridiplantae > Streptophyta > Magnoliopsida > Asparagales > Amaryllidaceae > Allium > Allium sativum. The sequence continues at coordinate 852,460,408 of CM060919.1, forward strand.
CTAGAAACTCTCGACGGCCTGTGATAATTCCCTGTTGCTAATAACCTGTTCCCCGAATTAGAAAAGCATAATTACACTCAAAAAACAAGTGAATATTACTCTCTGTTTCAGCTCTGCAAAGAACACACTTCTCATCAGAAGTAACTCCAACTTTAAACAACTTATCCTTAGTGTTAAGAGCATTCGACATGATTTTCCACAAAAGAAAAATTACTTTAGCTGAACTCTTCTAACTCCAAATTCTTTTATGCTAGAGGAACAACTGTTTTTCACTATACAACAAATCATAAACATGGTTGATCGAATGACTTTGACCCATCCAAGAAATATTCAAATCAGACTTGAACTGAAAATTCTTACAAACCTCACTCCATAAACTTCTTAGGATGGTTGAACTAGAATGCGGTAATGTAATAGCTCCATTATGCAAAAAACCATCTACAGTAGCCGAATCGGAGATACCACAGTTTTTCCTCAAATTATACTCAACTATATTAATAAGAATTAAGCCCTTTGCATCCCAAGGTGTATGCCAAAAAGAAAGATCCCTGAACTTTGTTGAAATGCATTGAACAAACGGTAAGAAAATATTCCTAAGTTTCAAAATGTGCCTCCAACTCCAAGAACAGTTCTGAGGTATTGGCATAGTCCAAAAGTGTCTATTTCCAATTAGATTCTTTATAATAAATTTTAACCATAAGCATCCAGCATCTGTGAATAACCTATTGATATACACTGAAATAGCTGCCTTATTCCACAATTTCAAATTAATAATACCCAGCCCTCCATATTTCTTATCTTCACACAGTTTAGAAAATGAAATAGGTATCATCTTTTTCACAATCAGGTCGTCATGCCATAGAAATTTGTTGATAGCACTAGTTACCATATTAATAAGTTTAACTGGTAAAATATAATGTCTCGAGTAAAAAGTTGTCATTGCCATAATAACAGATTGAACAATGGTTAATCTCCCAGCCTGCGACAACTTGCATGTTGGCTATTGCTTCATCTTATCAATAATTCTTTCAAATAAAGGTAAACATTTAATTGTTGACATCCTAGCAGTGAAAAGAGGTAAACCAAGATACAAGGAATTATCAAACAGTTCTTTTAAACCAGATTTTAATATAATCTCATTCCTCTTATGTATTGGCAACCCAGCTATTTTGATCTGAGGTTTCTCTACATTTAACTGTAATATAGTTATTTCATAGAAAATATGTAAAATGTCCAGGATACTTTGAATGTTACTATGATTTGGCTTTGTAAAAATAATTAAATCATCAGCGAATAGTAAATGAGTAATCAAAGGATCCTTACAGCGTGGATGCAATTCCAGATTCCTTCTTCTTACTTGATCAACAATTAAGGAGTTAAGCAATTCCATAACAATTATGAAGAGATACGAAGAGATGGGATCTCCCTGTCTAACTCCACGTTTCCCTTTAAAATATCCATGCAATCTACCATTTCTAGAAACTGAAAATACCGGTGAAGAGATGCAAGTATAAACCCAAGCAAGAAAAGGTTTAGGGAAATTCACCCTCGCCATAATAGCCAAAATAGACGACCAGGAAACAGAATCAAAAGCTTTTCTTATATCTAACTTTAGCATACACCTTGGTGAAATATTCTTCCTATCATATACATGCAATAATTCTTGTGTGATTAGAATGTTGTTACTAATATTCCCACCATGTAAAGTCTAAAACTAACAGTGGATTATCAACTTTGGGAATTAACGCTATGGCAGTAGAAGACAAGTTTGAAGGTAAACTATTAACCATGAAAAAATGTTGAACAGCATCAGCAACATCCTTACCTATTATTGACCAACGTTTTTGTAAAAAGAAGGCATTGTAACCATCAGGTCCCCCACAACTAGTTGAATCGAGATTAAACACAACTGTTTTTACCTCTTCACTACTAACTAAAGAAATAAGAGCCTCAGATTGCTGATATGAAATAACAGGCATACCAGTATGAAGCAGAGCTTGAACATTCGAATTTGGTAAGGTAGATGGAGCTAAAGCAGAAGTAAAATACCTAATAAATGCTTTATTTATACCATCCTCTGATGAATGACAATTACCTTCCAAATCTTTAATCAAATACTATGCCTGACGTACCTTATTAGCTCTCAATGAATTATGAAAGAATTTGGTATTTCTGTCATACTCTAAATCCCTCTTTAAATTGGAGCTTTGCTTGGCTGATTGTAATTCCAAATCCAATAAGGTCTTTAATTTAATTTGTAATTCTATTTCCAATAGTAGTAGTTGCTTATCCCAAGGGTTTCTTTCATTGCCTCCTGAACTCGAAATAGCTCAGATCTGACCGGTGATGATTGTTTATAATCTTTTCCAAAATGAAAAGTGGACCAAGCTTTCAGATGAATTTTCAGTAACTGTAGCTTGCACAATAATTTGACCATAGGGTTACTGCCATGACTATTTGACCAAACCTGCAGCAAAACATTGGAGAAATCTTTATGAGGAAACCAAAAATTAAAAAGAGGACTTCCCTTTGATACTGGATTCATTAATCCCCCAATTTAAAAGCAAAGGATTATGATCAGATATTGAGGAAGGTAGGACTTGAATGAAAGATCTAGGCCGGAAATTGATAAAAGAGGAGTTGACAAAAACATGATTAAGTTTACAAAAAGTGGGCAAACCAGCATGACTTCTACTTAACCAAGTGTAGTCAAAGCTAAAACTATTCAATGAAAAAATGCTCGACTGAATAATAGTTTGATTTAAAGGAGCTATATCTTTAAGAGAAAAGGTCATACCCACCAAATTTATGATGTGAGAACATACAATTAAAATCCCCTCCAATTAACCAAGGATCAGAAGATGAATGAATATAACTTAAATCATTCAGAAAAGATTGTCTCAAAGAAATCGCATTATGAGCATATACAGAAGTAAGGAAGAAAGCAAAATTTGAAGGCAGATGGATACATTTGAAATGAATGAACTGATCTGAGGAAGATAATTTGGTTAAATTAAAAATTGAAGGATTCCAAATGGTAAGCAATCGACCAAAACTAGCATCATCTAAATTATGTTCAAAATGCCAACCAGGAGAAATAAAATGAGAAGCTTTAGGAGTAGTATGAATGTCCAACTTAGTTTCTAGCAAACAAGGGAACTGAATCTTATTTTCTCTCAAAAAAACCTTAATTTCACTTTGTGTAGAAGGTAAATTCAACCCTCTAATATTCCAAAACTATATATTATGCATCATAATTTGAATTTAAGAGGATCCACTAGTGGAGCAGGATGCTTCCTTGTATGTCTTTTTGAAGGATATTTCGAATTACCAGAGGGCAAGACATCATCTGGTCCATAATCTACACCTTCATCTTGATCATCTAGACCAGAAATGTTCAGTTTGGCTTTCTTCTTCTTTTTCCCTTTTTTTTTATTTTTGCTGACTTTGTTGAAGATGGTAAATCACCACCTTGAGCATCTGAAAGAGAGACATTGTTAACAGAATCTGATGCTAATTGAGTCTTTCCTGTATCAGTTGCTAGCTTAGAACAATTAGCTGGAGGTGGAAGAATGGTCTTTGATGGTGGAGTTAAACGAGAATAAGGAGAGGCTGAAACTAAAGAGTTTGTTGGAATTTGAAAACTAAAAGAAGAATTGCAGGCAGAAGATAGAAGGGACGAAAATGAGGAAGAGTCAAAAGAACTAAACGTAGCATTAGAAGAAAATGAAGGACCAGATGAAGTATATGCCACATAAGTTTGATCATACAAAATATCAAATGGATTACTCGCATGAAATTCATTTCGAACTACTTCATTAAGTACAGATTCAAAAACATGTTTCCCTTTTAGCTTACCATCATGTCTTGCATTACCAATACCAACAGCTTCCTCTTTATTATTGACTACACATCTACCAAACTCATCTGCAATAATAATTTTTTGAGATCCACTACCAATAACCCTGTTATGAATATCCATTTCCTCATCATTATTTTGCTCAATTATCTGATCAATGTTATCATTACCCCTAATTTCTTCCACTTCTTCCATTGCCTCATTAATATCCTTCTCCACATCAATGCCAAAATTTCCTACCTTCCTTTGCCAAACTTGCTTCTTTTTATTGACTACTCTAGTCCAACCATTACCAGGGAGCTTCTTAGTAATCTTATTTTCCAAATGTCTCTCCTAATCTTTGACCATACATTGTCCTTTCCCAAATGATTCAGGTTCTTGGTTAGAATTCACATGAACCTCCTTATTGAAGAACTCACATTGATCAGTTTTATGCCCAAAGATCTTACAATTCGTGCAAATACTTGGCACCCAATCATATGAAATCAAAACAGTAGGACATTTTTCACCCAGTCCACCCAAATTTATACATTGGGGTAATTTAGCTTCTGCATCTATCTCTACAAGCACTTTAGTAAACCTAAACCTTTGCATCCTTTCTGTGCTTCAATAAAAACAAATAAGCCTTCCCACATGACAGGCCAACCAGTTAATACCAATCAATGTCCAAAGCAATAAAGGTATACAATATAAGTGAATCCATATAGGGACCTTCCTTATTTAAGACTGAGCACTCCCTATAGTTGGATCCCACTTAGTAATAATGAACATGCGGCCACGAATGAAAATAGGATCCACAGTGAAAACCTTCTCCCTATCAATATCATTTGAGAATTTAAAGTAGAAATTAGTGCCATCTGATTTTATATCCACCTCACCATGCAACTTCCAAAAGTAACGCAAATAACAATCCACTGACATATAAGAGAGAGAACCTTCAAGAAAAAAACCCAACAAGATGATTTTGCCAATATTTCACCCCTTCTGCCTTAACTAATTCAGGTGGGGATTTCTTTTTCCCATCTTTGATAATCTCAAAATCTATTGGTTTATAAGTGCCAGCATTTCTTGGTAACGAATTAAACAAAGAACAGATTTGATAGGAGGAGTTGGATTAAAAGATTTTGTTTGAGGAAGAGGACGACTGGGATTAGATGAATTGTGAACAAGATTAGAGGATAAAGGATCTGGAACAATATTATGAACACCATAGGATAGCACAACATTCACATCTGAAATGTTCAGATTCGGAATACTTGCATTAGAGGTATTTGATGAAATGCCAGTGACAGGGGGCACGTTAACAGAGGAAGAATTAGAAATAAAAAAATTCCCTTGATGAACTTGAAAAACAGATCTAGATTTAGAAGAAATTAGTGGCTCTACAACATTATTATCCAAAGAATTAATTGCCATATTATCAAGATTGGTATCAACAGGATTTACAGTAAAAGAATCAGAATTAACAAGATTAACAACAGTATGAATATCAGTTCCATTCTTGGACAAAATAGAACCTAAGATCTCAGAATTACGGTTGACCAAATCCAAATTAACATTAGCATCCAAAGATGATGCAATAACCGATGCATGAGATAACTTGGGTGGAGGATCGGGAGGGACAGGAGGGGGAGGACGAATTGGAAGAGATGGGAGGGGCGAATCAAGAGAAGAAGATGAAGACGAGAAAATCGAGTCAAGGGAGGAGGAGGATGATGCCATTACCAAAGGGATTTTTCGAACTCTTGACTTTTTGTTTATTCAAAGTCAGAATCAATTTTGAAATGAATGGATGCTTCTTCAGTAGTTTCATTTTCAACAGTTCTGAAATGAATGGAATCCTTTAGTTGTTCGCAAAACCAATCAAACATTGGTCTTGTACATATATGCTTGAAGCATGTTTCAAAATTAAATTGTTTTCATCAACGCTACTTTTTTATGCTCAGAAACAAAATCCTCGTCAACTTCTCATTGGATAATATTTCACAGTGCTTGTTTGTATCTAGAACAAAGTCCTTAAGATTTGTTGTGATACAGACAAGTATATTAAAAAACTGTTAATTCCTTTACTATAGCTTGCAGTGTTCATTCCGGCATAAAAGGTTGAATGATGAAACATTGGAACAAAAAACTCACATTGTTCAAATCTTTTTTTCAACCAGTGATTATTTTGCAATTTATATTTCTTGACTAATGCTTTCCACTTATCTTCAAAATCTGGTATCGTGTACGTGAAATTCAAATAATGTTTAAGATCTTTCTTAAAAGAAGAATTTTTGCAATATATTAGGGATAAGTTCTCTCCAAAAAAATTAACGTGCCAAAGACATACACGATGTCGAGTATTAAGAATTACCTTTTGGATAGCTACACACACTGCAAGATCTTTATTGGTAATTATTGTTAGATGACGACCTCCCATTGCTTGCAGCCAGAATGTAAATAACCAAGTTGTAACACCCCGCATTTTAATTAAGTAAAATAAAATTTGATGAGCATCCAGAATTTGGTCACATGATTAGCGTCATTGTGTCCATGGCGATTTTCTGGTCAATTTAGACCTATGGATTGCAGAAAACTAATTTAAGATAAAAGAGATACCTCTAAATGAAATATTGTAACAAACATGAAAAGAAGGTAAAAGAAAAAAAACAATGACCATCATTGTTTTTAGTCTTGTTAACAAAAGCGTATGTAGTCCAGTTGGTGAAAGCATGTGACTTTCATTGCACCACACGGTTACAAAAGCCAATGCAGTCCAGTTTTCAATGAATATAAAGGAGGATATTTTTTTTTCTTGGATTCCATTGCACTACGCGGTTCTTATCTTATAATACTAGTCAAAACTCAATAGCCTTACATTAACAATGTTTAAGGAGATACACATGAGTCGTTTGTTCTTTAGTGTAGCTTTTCTACGCAATAAGCATAAGTTATGACTGACATAATTGAAGTTAGAAAGAAATTGTAAAATGAAAATAAAATAAAATAAAATTTCTAACTCAAACCAAGAGTCAAACGCATAACGGGCTGTAAATTGACAATTTTATAACCATAGAACAAAGTCATGTCATTGGCGAATAACTACAGATATCCTAACTTTGTGTTATTCAATAAAATAAATACTTAAAATAAGAGGAGCACAGTACCGCTAATGGTTAATTGCTGCGAATTTGACGTGAAAGACCACAAGTACAAAACTTATTTAAAGTAATTTTAATATGTAGTATCTAAAATTTGTAATATATTTGCATGTAGTATATGTTGTATACTATCTAAGTTTTGTAATACTGATGTATACTATTAACTAAGTATCAAGTTTCAAAATTTATGTGTTGGTATAACGTAACTTACGGTTTTAATTTACCTATATCCGACCCCTCATCACTTAAAACCAGTGTTTTAAAGACCCAACTCAACCTCGGTTCAATTACGGTAACCTTCTACCTTGAAGCGCTATGGCTTTGAAAATGAAATAACCTTGTGCACGCATGAACCTGCGGTCTAACCTCAAAACTCTATAAAAAAACCTCTAGATCGACCCTTTTGAACCTTAGTACTCTTCAAAATTGAGGAAAATTAGTTTCTGTTTCACTCTTCAATTTTTCACATAATCAATTTAACGGAGAATCAATGTGCATTATTACTATACGATTTAAGGCTAATTGTTGAATTGAACTTCTTTCATATTCACGAATAAGAGAATTTATAAATTTGAGATAACAAACTATTATAAAATTATTTCAACTAATATTGGTCATTAATTGTTCAAAAGTAATCGTTTTAAAGTGAAATGCAATAATTACAATTAGTTAATTCTTAACATTAATTGATATAATTTTACATATAAATTGAAAACATAAAAAATAATGATCAATGTGGTTCTCACGGTCTGACCGGTTCAACCACTAGAACCTTTAACCTTTCACCAACACGGTTCAACTCACGATTCAAGTCTTCGAAACTATGCTTATGACATTAATTACATCCTAGCACCTTGAGCTATCACTTATGTCTAAGATTCCCTAATGCAATCAAAACTTGATATGATCACAGTTCTGATTTAACTATCTAACCTTAGTCCAAGTCAGATCCCCTTAGTTAATTGAAGACAGCAGCCACGTTCTCCAAATATAAATTTACTACAATAAGTTCAGGTTCGGATACGGGCCGGACCATTTAGCCCAAGTTCAATTATTCACTTTAAGCATTATACATACAAGAACTAATATGTACATATGTATCAATTCAGTTAGTACATCATTTTCAATAACATAGATTTCATTCCCTCGGTTATTTCTAATATAGTATCAAAGCCATTAAAAGCCAAAACTGCCTAGGGGCACTAATACACCTCGCCGGAAAATTTTATTAAAGTACCATCATACCAGAAGTTTTGGCTATGTCCTGGCTTCGATTAGGGAATCAAGATTCTCATTCACCGGCCTCGCCAATATTAGCGATAATAGTATACATAATATCCGTTGACCAGTTTAGCACTCTAAAATTAAGATTATCCTTCTACTTGTTGTGCCTTGCCAGGAAGATTGTTAAAGTCTTACCGTCATTCATAATCTTTGGCAACACACCAAGTTCTTCCAAAACATCCAAAAATCATTTAATACCGTCCCCAAGGATCAGCCATCAAAGGTGAATTGTAAAACTCTAAGAAATTTACAAATAATAACAAACTAAAGTAAGAAAATGAATTAAAAAACTTTTATATATGTCCGAATTTGAGCAAAGGAACTTTATTATTGTATCCATATCGATTTTTGGATAATTATCATATATAACTAGTCACGTTCCGAATCAGATGAAAGAGTTATGGAGAACATAATCGTTAAAAACTCAAAACTTAAATTTAAATAGAAAATAACAATAATAATTGCTCTGCTCGACCAGTCCAAGGGGAAAGTCAACAATGGCGATCGAACGCTCCTTGGAGGGTTGAACCAAGCTGTGTAACAGGCATATTTTTTGTTAGGTACATAATGGATGTGAATACTATTTCTGAACAGGCTTGATGTTAAAAATAAGTAATGTGTTTGGATGACTAGTTCTTTTGTATACCTTAGCTTCATGGTCATATAGGCACTGAGATTTGCTTCTATGGCGAGATTTGATTAAACATTGAAATCTAATGGTCTAGAGAAGATGTATGACACAGTTTCAAAAATTTGAAGGCTTGAACTAATGGCCAGGATAACTCAAACCTATAATTAAAAATTAGGTCTAAGTCTAGGGCACACAAAAATCTTTTCCATTAATTCTTCACACCTCCTTCCTCTTCCATTCTTCTTTTTCCTAAAATTCAAAATAGAATAAAACCAAAATAGGAGCTAATCAGAATAGAGAAGGGATGATTCATATAAAATCTTTGGGAAGAGCTAAGGACTACAAATGAGTGGGAACTAAACATTTTGAATGAAAAAGGTTAAACATTTAATCTTAGATTACCTCTAGTACATATCTAGACTTATATATAATATGGACTTATTTATAAATAATCAACCTACGTTTAAATTATGGGCTTATTTCTGGTCTTATCCGTAAACCTAGACTTATCTGTAAACATGATTTAGACTATGATCTATTTGAACTAAATATGTACAAATCGAATAAACTAACATCACTATATTTATAATGTTAAATTAAAAAATATAGAAAGGAAACACTAAACCTAATCCTAACCAATAATTTGGAATATTCGGATTATAACTCTGGCATAAGTTATAATAAAGGTTATATGCACAAAAACATAATGTAATTAATCAGCACCAACACTACTAAGGACACAATAAACCAAATGATCTATAATTGATGATTTACTTGGTTGATTTTGGGAAATTGGGTATGGAAGGAGGGATGCTTTGACGTCCCTTCTAGTTATGATTTATATTAGTTGAAGGCCTTTCCTAACAACATTTGGACATGTCGGTCGATTTGGAAATAAAAGACCAAGAGGAAACCTCGGTACATAGACTGAATTTGAGAGCTCAAATAGGATTATTGATTAGAGGTCCATCCTAACGACGAAAGAACCACTACACGAGAATTGCCAATTAGGCAGTGCTCATGGCCGTATCTAATTCGATTTGGTAGTGCTATGGGTCATATCAAATTTTGGTGTTTTTGGGGTCGGTTTTTTCCTAAAAATCCCAACCCCAACTTTAGCATATAAACATTGGCCTGATTCCCCAAAGTGATCACTCGGCTTTGACAAGCCATACTGGGAGAGCTTATCCTATTGAGTGAGTTTCAACAACCCCTAGAGAAGAGTGAGTGGATGTGGACATAGAATACGGAATTGGTTAAGAAGAAACTCAGGATCTCAAATTTATTATTTTGAGCAAGAACATACAAAAGAAAATGAGAAAACGAATAAAGAGAAAAAAGAGGAAACTAAACGAATAGAAATATCAGTGACTTGGGATAGCTTTCTATTTACTCAAGCAATAAGAGGTTTAATATTAATAACCCAATCTTTTCCCATAACCGAGCCCATAACCATATCCGGTGCGGGCGTTAGAGCATTGAGAGGACCTTTCCCTAGTACGAGAGGACCGGGAAGGACGCACCCTCATACGGCTCTCGTTCAATTCTTTCGAAATTATTGGATCATTTTCTTCGTTCGAGAATCTCTTCAAGTTAGCCAGGTAAATCCTTCTCCCTACTAGGGAACTCTGAGCAAGCCAAGCAAAATGCCTGGATAAAGAAGTAGGGCTTAGCCCATCACTTACTCATAATTCTTATTCATCTACTTGATCTTTTGAAAAAGAATAGATTGCACTTTGCAGTTCCTAACGGAATAGGTAACAAAGCTACTTTGCCACCTACTGCCACTAACTCACCCCCCTCCCCCGTTCGGGATGCAATCCAACCCATTGTGTTCTTGACAATCAATATTGAGATTGCCTCAGTTCGGATTGTTCTCTGCAACTCAAAAACATGAAGTTGGAACAAGTGTTTAAGCATTAGTCGCTATAGTATGATTGTTCGTAGGACTCCCCTTCTTCCCAAAATCATCCTCAAAAAGAGAAAAAGAGGAAGGAGAAATCATAAGAAAAGTTGGCGAATCTTCTGTTTCAGGTCGTTGATCGGCTTAGATTAGAGTAAAGCCAGAAAGCAGAGGCAGGGACACGACCCAGACTCCTACGAGAGGCAGCAGTGGGAAAAAGGAGCTGATGTCCCCCATGCTAAGGTTCCCTGCGCTGTATCTTTATTTAAATTAGATACGGCCATGAGCCGTATCTAATTATATATATATATATATATATATATATATATATATAAAACCCCACTAGAATATCAATGATCAATACAAGCATTTATTTTAGAACATTAGTCATCAATACAAATATGGTTATGCATTTAACTTCAAAACTGGGAATATAAAAAAAAAACATTCCTCCTCCTAACTGGGAATGCAAATCGGCGGGGGATATGAAGCAACCTATGGAAAGGACAGGGACATTGAAGGCTACTTATTCGATAGTCCATTCGTCTTCCATTATGGTTTTGGAACGGCTTATGGCCACCTCTCCGAACCTGAACAAAGTGACCACGGAATGACCCGAACGGGCGATCATGATGCCTTCTATAGGGTCGTAGTCTTCGAGAAACGAGTTGATTATAGCTAAGTGGGAGTCTCCGATGTGGGTGAGAATGTCTGTTCTTTGACTGAAGTAACCGAAGAGCAAGTGCATTATTATTTCAACTGGGCCTTCGCTTCTTGATTTCGATTTGTGGGGGTTTGCACAAAGCTTCAGGATGAAGCAATCTTCGCCGTTGATTTTCTTCTCGCCTATGTATCATATATAATATATATATGAAACTGAAAATATAACTTATACATGTGATGACATCCTAGCATATATCTCATTAGTGGCCAAACTCAGTGGCCAATCTAAAATAGGCATCTTTTATAAATTTAAAACAGTACCACAAAGCCTAGAGAAATAGCATTGTAAAATAGAAGTTGGCAGTAAAACACCCAATTAACAACAAAGACTTGCTATCATTGCTGAAATTGAAATGGAAAAAACACACCCAATTAACAACAAAGACTTACTATAATGTACTACCGAAGGAGGTTAGCAGCAGCAGTAATGTAATACCGGAGTGATTTGGAAGGAGGTGTACATAAGTCAGCGAGCAGTGGTATTCCTGTTAGTAGGAACAAGAAATTGAAACAAATAAATTCAACAATGAACAGTGATTTAAAAAACAGTAATGAGCAACAAACAAAAACAGGTGGGAAAAGTAAAATTTGTAGAACGTGCAGTACTTAAAAACCGTTAAAATTTAATCCACCAAAATATTACCATAGGAATAAAGTGCATTCTCATGAGGTAAATTTATTATTTCTCTGGTTACAACACTAAGTCTAAGATATATGACCCATTCCCATAAAGAAAACATAGTTATCATTCACAGAGACCCAATTAATGGGTCATACCCAATAAAAAAAGGGCAACAATCATGTAAAGTTTAGTCCAAGATTGATTTACTATCCTATATTCTTCGGACAACCACACTTCTATCAGGCCGCCATTCCTTCGTGTACTAGTTGCAATTTTATCATTAACAACACTCATATGTCGAAGAAAATTATGGCAATCATACACAATAGTCATAACGAAATGCAACAAAGTTTAGCAAGAATGTATTTCTTCATCTGCTACATGTTATAGATCACAGAAGGAAAGTTATAATCAGTGGAAAACTAAACATGATATATAAAAAAATTGAAATTTGTTTTACCTATTAGTGTAAACTTTCAATAGGCAAGAGAATAACAAAGTACAATAACAATGCATCCTAAGCTGCATGAATAATTGAGTATAAGGCATGGTTTCGTTGTGAAATGTGTAGTTTGAATTTATGCATGGTACTCAGAATTTTATCAAATTCAAATAAATAGGTAGAAAAAAAATACGTTGATAATAAAAATCCACCTTAACATGTGGTTTTTACACCATGAATTTTTTGTTCTCTAATTTTTCGAAAATCAATATACAATTTTAAAACTGCATGAATGCCACAACATTTGAGGTCATGGACAATATACAAGTATGATCACATAGTTAAATTAGTTATCTTCTCTATTAATGGACCCTTTTGCTGTAATATGTGAACGACTAAGAAAAAAATTATAGAAAACAGGTTATTTGCACAAAAGCAAACTGGAGACCAGTGGAAGCAATAATTAAAATGCATAGGGACTTACTAAGTCAACAATAATGTACTTGCGGCTATTTTAATTTAATAACACAGCGATTCAAATCTGTTTGAATACAGCTAAGAGACAAAGTTGGTATAACAATAAAATTGGCAAATGGCACAAGATATCAATGTGCATACAATGTCTGTGACCAACTGATCACATAGGTTCGATAAAAAAAACAGAATCAGAATTATGAGTATACAATTTTGGGACCAATATATTTTTATATTCTACATACACTTACAACCACAGGATTTAGTTCCATAAGGTTTCTAAGGATTTTAAATTTAAACATGAGTGGAACATAATTTGCAGACATATAAGGAATAAAGGGTTGGTAAATTTTAATTGTACTATGAAATTCACATTATCAGAAACAAATTCGATACAAATTTGTAACCGAATTGAGAAAGAAAATTAAATCAAAGATGGTCGCCGTTAATATAGTAAATTTTTTCGCATCTATCACAGCTTCAGTCACTTAATCATGGAAAAATGATGAAAAACCTAAGATTTTCCTCAAAAATTCAAGCACTGATATTTTAACATGGGATAATATTAAAGTGTTATTTACCTAAATTGAAATCAGAGATTAGGAGGCCTTCAGTCCGATTGATTCTTTTGTCAATGGCTAAGGAGGACCAACGATATAAATTTCCAGTAGTAGTAGCGTATGTCATAAGGTAGCTCCGTTGTTGTCGAAGGGGAGGGCGGCTCATTTCTGGAGGCGATTCCAACTAGTTACAAAACCCTTTTTTCGGTGGATGCTGACAATTTTATTCAAGTGACAAAGCAAATGCTGAGAAATAAAAAACAGTGGGGGGAAATATGATGTCGATTATACGGCTCGAAGTTGCATGATTGAACAGATCCGGGGCTCTCTAAATGGAAGGTTAGATTTTATGTGTTTAGGGTGGTGTAGATCGTAAAATAAATTTGATACGGCTATGAGCACTATCAAATTTAATACGGCTTAAAGCCGTATCAAATCTCTGCATCCTAGTGTGCCAAATTAGTTGTTTTGGTGTAGTGAACATGCACATAGGATCTGGAAATAAGAAGCCATAGGGAGAACCAGAACGGAGAAAGACCATCCTGGCAGTGTTAGACGTGCATACATCAGAGCAAGAATAAGTGATTTATGCACTTGTGCGCTAATAGGTGAGGTGTCCACCCTAGAGCTTTTGCAGAAACCTTCGGAGTAAGAAATAAGAGACCATAAAAGAAGGTGTATCCCATTCCGACAATGTTTGTTCGATGAGAACACCAAAGTAGTAAATAAGAGGCAATTCTCTACTACATCTGAAAGAAGAGCGTGACTATTTTGGATGGGTTATTATATGAGATTTCATTTCGCATTCTTCTTCGCTAGGCTTAATAGATAAAATAAAGGGATAGAGGCCAAAGTAGTAAATAAGAGACCAAAGTAGTAAATAAGAGGCAATTCTTTACTACATCAGTTCGTCAAAGTCTTACCGTCATTCAGAATCTTTGGCAACACACCAAGTTCTTCCAAAACATCCAAAAATCATTTAATACTGTCCCCAAGGATCAGCCATCATAGGTGAATTGTAAAACTCTAAGAAATTTACAAATAATAACAAACTAAAGTAAGAAAATGAATTAAAAAACTTTTATATATGTCCGAATTTGAGCAAAGGAACTTTACTATTGTATCCATATCGAATTTTGGACAATTATCATATATAACTTGTCACGATCCGAATCAGATGACAGTGTTATGGAGAACATAATCGTTAAAAACTCAAAACTTAAATTTAAATAGAAAATAACAATAATAATTGCTCTGCTCGACCAATCCAAGGGGAAAATAACAATAATAATTGCTCTGCTCGACCAGTCCAAGGGGAAAGTAGTAAATAAGAGGCCAAAGTAGTAAATAAGAGACCAAAGTAGTAAATAAGAGGCAATTCTCTACTACATCAGTTCGTCAAAGTCTTACCGTCATTCAGAATCTTTGGCAACACACCAAGTTCTTCCAAAACATCCAAAAATCATTTAATACCGTCCCCAAGGATCAGCCATCATAGGTGAATTGTAAAACTCTAAGAAATTTACAAATAATAACAAACTAAAGTAAGAAAATGAATTAAAAAACTTTTATATATGTCCGAATTTGAGCAAAGGAACTTTACTATTGTATCCATATCGAATTTTGGACAATTATCATATATAACTTGTCACGATTCGAATAAGATGACAGTGTATAATCGTTAAAAACACAAAACTTAATTTTAAATAGAAAATAACAATAATAATTGCTCTGCTCGACCAGTCCAAGGGGAAAGTCAACAATGGCGATCGAACACTCCCTGGAGGGTTGAACCAAGCTGTGTAACAGGCATATTTTTGGTTAGGTACATAATGGATGTGAATACTATTTCTGAACAGGCTTGATGATAAAAATAAGTAATGTGTTTGGATGACTAGTTCTTTTGTATACCTTATCTTCATGGTCATATAGGCACTGAGATTTGCTTCTATGGCTAGATTTGATTAAACATTGAAATCTAATGGTCTAGAGAAGATGTATGACATAGTTTCACAAATTTGAAGGCTTGAACTAATGGCCCGGATAACTCAAACCAATAATTAAAAATTAGGTCTAAGTCTAGAGCACACACAAATCTTTTCCATTAATTCTTCACTCCTCCTTCCTCTTCCATTCTTCTTTTTCCTAAAATTCAAAATAGAATAAAACCAAAATAGGAGCTAATCAGAATAGAGAAGGGATGATTCATATAAAATCTTTGGGAAGAGCTAAGGACTACAAATGAGTGGGAACTAAACATTTTGAATGAAAAAGGTTAAACATTTAATCTTAGATTACCTCTAGTACATATCTAGACTTATATATATAATATGGACTTATTTATAAATAATCAACCTACGTTTAAATTATCTGCTTATTTCTGGTCTTATCCGTAAACCTAGACTTATCTGTAAAACATGATTTAGACTATGTTCTATTTGAACTAAATATGTACAAATCGAATAAACTAACATCACTATATTTATAATGTTAAATTAAAGAATATAGAAAGGAAACACTAAACCTAATCCTAACCCATAATTTGGAATATTCGGATTATAACTCTAGCATAAGTTATAATAAAGGTTATATGCACAAAAACATAATGTAATTAATCAGCACCAACACTACTAAAGACACAATAAACCAAATGATCTATAATTGATGATTTACTTGGTTGATTTTGGGAAATTGGGTATGGAAGGAGGGATGCTTTGACGTCCCTTCTAGTTAAGATTTATATTAGTTGAAGGCCTTTAATAACAACATTTGGACATGTCGGTCGATTTGGAAATAAAAGACTAAGAGGAAACCTCGGTGCATAGACTGAATTTGAGAGCTCAAATAGGATTATTGATTAGGGGTCCATCCTAACGATGAAAGAACCACTACACGAGAAATGCCAATTAGGCAGTGCTCATGGCCGTATCTAATTCGATTTGGTAGTGCTATGGGTCATATCAAATTTTGGTGTTTTTGAGGCCAGTTTTTTCCTAAAATCCCCAACCCCGACTTTAGCGTATAAACATTGGCATGATTCCCCATGTGACGGCCCGCCCCGCACCAGTCTGCATTTCCTCCGAAGGTGCGCTGTACACATGCCCGACTAGCACGGAACAGTCGCCAAAGAAAGGAAAGAAGAGAATGAACTAACAAGGAACCTGTAGAATGTCTCACAACGCATGAAACAAAATATAATAATAACATAATCTTGACATAAAACAGGCGAGACAGTGCATAAGCTGAAAACTAAACCAACATAGCAGCGGAAATCCAGATACAGTTTATTACAACTTCCCAAATTACTGTCTCTAAAACAAAAGAAAGCTAAAGTAGAAGATACACTACTAATGCCCAAGCAGTGATCTTCAACAACACAGGGAGAATACTATATGTATCATACGTGAAAGCCTCATGCTCGTCTCCGGATCAACTACCCGTGCACACCTACCTAACCTGTCTCTAGTCTGCTTGTGAGAGCACCCATAGTAATAAGAAGAGACATAAAACTCTGGATCAGACAAAAAGTCTGGTATGAGCGATAAGCAGCTAAACAGAACAATAACAGGTATACTAAACCATACCTGAACCTGCAACCAAAGAGATAGCAATACATACCGTACAATACTTTAAGGTGCCACTGAACAAATGATGTAAAGATAACGGGGTGGGGTGTGCATGTCATAATGATGGCAAACAAATCAACCATAACAACAATCCCCACATCTCTCACTTAGTGCGTAAAGCATACGATGTCCACCACTGTCAATCACTAGACCCATCGAAGAAGTGACGGAGTTCGACTTGTACAACTACTGCTACTACCAAGCTTACCACATGGAGTCATGACCAAATCTTTACAAATGACCCTACTTCATTGGTCTATAGCTCTTTAGTCGTACCTAGGCCACTGTGGCCCTGAATCCGTTCACGTACTCCCTACACATAGTGATTCAAAGTTACGGACTTCGACAACCCCGTAGCACACGTCCCGCAGCAAAACCCAATCATGAAGCTCTCTCATTGGTTCCCAACTGGATCCCGAGTCAAAGCTCCTCATTTGGACTTCCTTTGCATCTCGGGTTTTGATCGAATTGGAGTTGGTCTTCAGAAGAGTCGTCGCGTGATAGTAGAAACAATTGGTCATTCGGTTTGGTTCGGTGTATGGGGTCCTTCATTCCACATCGGTTCGGTTCGGGTGTCCTCATCGGTTTGGTTCGGTCCAATACTTCTTAATATGCTCTTGGGTGCGGTTCGGTTAGGATGTTCCCCTTCTATCTCGGTTCGGTTCGGATGCCCTTTGCCTGGGTGCGGCTCGGTGGTTGCCTCCTGGTTCGGTTCGGTGGTTGCTCCCTCCCAAATATCCCGATCCGATCTGATCCGATCCCTCTTCATTCGCCCGATCCGACCCCATCCTTCTTCATTCGCCCGTTTCGATCCCATCCTTTTGGTCCCTCCGATCCGATCCCCTGCCAAACTCCAACTCTAAGCGAATGGCCTTCCTTCTCGCCAAGCCCCTTATGTTAAGTTCCAATCAGAATCAAGTCCACTTGCCCGGTTCTCCTATCCGATCCGAGCCAAATTATCCGATCCGATCCGGTTCGAAACCCTGCATACTTCCTGCGACTTTCCAGCGATTGTTTTACGTCATACGACGGCGTTTTCGACCAATCTAATAGTTCTAATCAATCACAAAACATACCATACAATCATAGCAACATGTATAATCAACCACTAACACCAAAACAACAATCTTAACATGTAAAATGGATCAAACATACCCAAAATCTCATATTTTCCCTTAAGCATGTTTAGGCAAAACTAATGATATGATTAGCAAAACTTAATCAAATTAAACAAAATTTCTAACAGAGGTCTAAAACATCATTTAAGAATTGATAAATATTTCTCCAGAATTTATTAGTGTATAATTTCGCTAATTATCACTAATCACCCTAATTAACTTAATTAGTGTCAAAACAATGCTAATCACTCACCTTGGCCACAAATAAGATTTTCAGAACTGAAACCTCACTGATTTGGGCTAATACTGATGTCTAACAGCAGCTCTAATACTGATTTGGTGCTATTTCTCCTTGATTTGATGTTGCTAAGCTTAATCCTTGATTAGAAGTTGATTTGGGTGTTGGAGGCCATTGCTAGGGTTCTAAGAATGAAAGTGGCGGCTGAAAAATGAAAATAAGATCGTTCTCTAACTGATTTCAGCCTCCTCATAACCCTAATGCCGAAATAGGTTATGGGCCCTCCTGTTAATCACCCTAATTAGGCCCGGTTAAGCTGTTTTTCACCATCTAAAACTTGTTTAAGCCACATCTCCCAAACGGTAAGTCCGTTTGGCTAATGTGACCACTCTACAGAATTATAAACCATCATCCGGAGCCAATGGAAGTGATTTAAGGTCAAAACTCTTTTCCAATCAAAAGTTATGGCCAAAACAGTATCGGCTAGGGGCAAAACGGTCATTTAAAATTCGACAAAAATCATGAACATGGGAAATGACCCCAATAGTCGTCTCCCAAAGTTACATGACCATACGATTTCGTATGTAAAAGAAATAAATATTCTACGATCCTTCGATACGTAGAATGCGGGTCGTTACATTCTCCCCCCTTAAGAAATTTCGTCCCCGGAATTCCTTAATCCAAAACATACAAAGGATCCTGCATGCCTACCAATCATATATAATAATCAAACATGCAAAACAAACAAAACAAACTTATCCTAGAATGAGGAAAAACTAAATCGAAACTGAAATCTTACCAGGCGAAGTGTTCTGGATATGTCTTCCTAATGCTCTCCTCTGTCTCCCAAGTACAGTCATTCTCCTTTTCGCCCCACTGAACTTTGACTAGATTCACCGCTTTTCTACGAAGTTGCTTCGTATCATTCCCAACAATACGCATAGGCTTGCGGTTCCCAACCGCCTCGGGTTCAACCTCGATATCATCCAACTGATCAGGTGAAATAGTCACATCTGGGTCGTGTACGAACTTCGTTAACTGGGAAACATGAAATACGTTGTGAACTCCTGCCGTCTTCTCTGGTAACTCAACTTTGTATGCCAAATTCCCAATTTGCTCAAAACTGGGAATGGACCAACAAATCTTGGTGCTAACTTGCCTCTCCTGCCAAATCATATCACGCTTTTCAACAGAGAAATCTTAACAAACACCAAGTCGCCAATAGAGAACTTCAACTCTCTTCTCCGTTTATCAGCATAATTTTTCTGCCTATCTTGGGAAGCCTTCATTCGTTGTTGGATAGTCTTAATCTTAGCTGAAGTTTCTCTTATCACATCGGGTCCAAGCACAAACTTCTCACCAGTTTCTACCCAACATGATGGTGAGTTGCACGGTCTTCCGTACAAAGCTTCAAATGGAGCCATACCAATACTGGATTGATAGCTATTATTATATGCAAACTCTACTAGATGCAAATGGTCATCCCATGATCCACCAAAATCCAATATGCAAGCTCACAAGAGATCTTCTAACACTCGATTCACCCTCTCTGTCTGTCCGTCGGTTTGAGGGTGATATGCGGTACTGAGATGTAGTTCTGATCCTAACGCCTCTTGTAAGCTCTTCCAAAATCCACTAGTGAACAACGGATCTCGGTCACTCACAATGCCTTTGGGTATTCCATGAAATCTCACTACCCACTTTATATACAATTCCGCTAATTTAGCTGTCGTCCTGTTTGACTTGACGGGTATAAATCTTGTACTTTTGGTCAATCGGTCCACAATCACCAAAATGCTATCATGGCCCGATCTAGTCCTTGATAACCCATCAATGAAATCCATTGACACTTGTTCCCATTTCCATTCTGGAATTTATAATGGTTGCAACAAACCACTAGGCTTCTTTTTCTCAGCTTTAACTAGCTGGCAATTCATGCATTTGGATATAAATTTCCCAACGTCTCTTTTCATCCCTTCCCAGTAGTAGGTCTGCTTCATGTCTCGGTACATCTTGTTACCACCAGGGTGTATAGTCAGTTTTGAGTGATGACATTCTCTAAGCACTTCTTCTCTCAATCCATTGACATTGGGTACAACTAGTCTTCCATTCTTTCTAAGCCATCCATCTCGATCAAGCTCATACTTGTTCATCTCTTCGTCGATTCCCATCTCTAACTTTGAGATGATTTTCAATAAGTTAGGATCGCTCCTTTGACTCGAACCAATCCGCTCAATCAAGGTGGGTCTGATCGTCAAACTTGCTAACATTTTTGGATCCAATACGCACTTTAGTTTGAAATCATACCCAGCGATGTATTCCAGTTGCTTCCATTCTAGAAACATAGCCCCTAAACTGGCATGTCTTCTACTCAATGCACCAGCCACCGCATTGCCCTTTCCTGGTGTATATGCGATGTCGAAATCATAGGAAGCTAAAAATTCTAACCATCTTTGCTATCGGAGGTTTAGATCCCTTTGAGAGAAGAGGTACTTTAACGATTTATGATCGATAAACAACTCAAATCTTTCTCCCAAGAGATAATGTCTCCACATCTTCAATGCAAACGCGATCGCTGCCAATTCCAAATCATGGGTAGGGTATCTTCTCTCATGCGGTTTCAATTGCCGACTTGCATAAGCTACAACCCTACCTCCTTGCATCAATACAGCACCCAGTCCGGTACCACATGCATCTGTGTATACCGTCATCTCTTCATTCCCCTTAGGAATGACTAACTTTGGTGCACATTTCAATTTGTCTTTTAGACTCTTGAATGCATTCTCGCACTTTTCGTCCCAGAAAAAAGCATGATTCTTCTTGGTCAACTGAGCCAACGGTGCTGCTCTCTTGGAGAAGTTTTGAATAAACTTACGATAATATCCAACTAACCCTAAGAAACTTCTTATGTCTGTTGCATTCTTGGGCATAGACCAATCTTGTACCGTAGCCACCTTCGTAGGATCCACAGCAATACCATTCTCTGAAACAACATGGCCCAAGAATCTCACTTCCCTCCTCCAGAAGTGACACTTAGAAAACTTTGCTTTCAATTGGTGTTTTCTCAACACTTCCATCACTATCCTTAAATGTTCCTTGTGTTCTTCCTCTGTCCGCATATAGACCAAAATGTCATCCACGAACACAAGGACAAACTTATTCAACTGATCTCTGAATACCCTATTCATAAGATCCACAAAATATGCTGGGGCATTGGTCAGCCCGAATGGCTTGACCAACCACTCATAAAACCCAGATGGTGTCTGAAATGCCATTTTAGCTGTACTCTCAGCTTCCACTCTAAGCTGATGAAAACCTTTCGCGAGATCCAACTGAGATAATACTCTCGCGCAACTCAACTGATCAAACAAATCATCTATCCACGGTAGAGGATACTTATTCTTCCTCGTCACTTTATTCAACTCGCGACAGTCTACATACAAACGAAGGGAACCATCCGCCTTGGTAGCAAACACAACTGGTGCTCCCCATTCAGAGACACTCCTTCTGATAAATCCCTTCCTCAAATGATCGCTGACTTGCACCCCGAGCTCTCGCTTCTCCCTTGGTGCCATACGACGAAGTGGCATCACCAAAGGTCTGGCATCTTTCACTAAATCAATACGGAACTCAATCTCTTGGTGTGGTGGAAGCCTGGTCACTTCCTCGAAGACGTCCGGATACTGGCCAACCACGGGAAAACCTGACAACTCACTATGCGGGATGTCGAGGGAATTTAGAAAACTAGCCATTACCCCATCACCGGGTAGACCACCAAACACTACCCCCCGCCCATCATCCGCTCTAGCTGTCACCAAAAGGCCCTCACAGTCTACCACCACCTTGTATCTTTGGAGCCAATCGACTCCCAAAATAATGCCAAACCTAGTAAAGCCCAAAACAAAGCAATCACAAACAAACATGCATCCATGACTCGATAAGACCATATTACGACAAATCACGCTAAGGTTAGTTTAACCAACAATCGGGTTCGTCACTACTATAGGTCTATCGACAATCTCGGGCTCCAATCCCAACCTATCTACCAGGTCACTAGATATGAAAGAACTGGAAGCCCCGGTATCAAATAAAACTCTAATAGGAACATCATAAACAGAAAGCATACCTTTAATGACGACATTCTTTCCCTTCTCCTCCACGGTTGGGGTATCCGACGAAGAAGGATTAGCATTAAAGGCATATGCTTTCACCATCTGCTTTTCTTTAGGGGGTTGCGGACACTTGTCCTTGTGATCTCCTACTTGGCCACAGTTGCAGCACTTCCTATCCGCTAGCTTGGCCCGACAATTACTAGCATAATGGCCCTTCTTACCACAGCTGAAGCACTCAAACTCTTTCTTATTCTTTTTCTGGCCATCCTTATTCTGGTTCTTCTTCCTCTTATTCTGAGAACCACTCTTGCCTCTGCCACTTGCTTGCAGCTTCGGCTCCTCTGCAGATGCAACCTCATTCTTTGACTTAGGGTAAAGACTTTCTGACCTCAATGCTTTCCCCACGATCAATTCAAACGTCTCATCAATGTGGTTAATGAGCCTTTCCCCCAAGTACTGATCCAAACCAGTTATGAACTTCTCATTCTTCTTCTCGACAGTATCAATAAGAGATAACCCATACTTCGACAAAGTGTCGAATTCGGCAATATACTCCGAGACAGCCCTGCCATTCTGCTTGAGCTCCAAAAATTTCTTAAACAACACTGATTTCTGAGCAGATGGAATGAACTTCTCACTAAAGCGAGCCTTAAACTGCTCCTAAGTAATATGATCCTCGGGAGTAGCTGCCTTTATAGCATTCCACCAATTCATTGCCCGTCCTTGCAGCTGACGGGATGCTAGCCTTCTCTTCATCGCATCCTCGATACCCAAGTCTTCGAAGATACACTCGCAGCTATCCAACCAATCCTGAACATCCGTAGCCGACTCTGTTTCGTGGAAACGCTTCCCACCAAGACTAGTATAATCCTTGTTCAGCTTGGCGAAATCAGCTCTAGGCGCCTGCACTATTGGACCACCACCATTTCCACCATTGGGAGCTGCCCTATGCACATCCCTAAGCATTTCCCTCATGAGGTCAGTAAACATCGTCCTCATGTCAGCAACATTCCCATTATTGGCTCCTCTACCAGCACCTCTTGTGTATCGGCTCATCGTTCAATCTGTAAAGAGAAAACGATTAACCATCTCCAAAGTGGTGCTAGTGCAGTGCGACTTCATCCTTAGCTATACTAATAGTATATATATATAGTTTTTAAAAATCAAAATAATCACAAAAACGCGCTCTCATATACGTATACTATCTCTCCCTGATGACTTCCCTAGGTTAACTACGCAACCTAGAGCTCTGATACCAAATGTGACGGCCCGCCCCGCACCAGCCTGCATTTCCTCCGAAGGTGCGCTGTATACATGCCCGACTAGCACGGAACGGTCGTCAAAGAAAGGAAAGAAGAGAATGAACTAACAAGGAACATGTAGAATGTCTCACAGCGCATGGAACAAAATATAATAATAACATAATCTTGACATAAAACAGGCGAGATAGTGCATAAGCTGAAAACTAAACCAACATAGCAGTGGAAATCCAAATACAGCTTATTACAACTTCCCAAATTACTGTCTCTAAAACAAAAGAAAGCTAAAGTAGAAGATACACTACTAATACCCAAGCAGTGATCTTCAACAACACAGGGAGAATACTATATGTATCATACGTGAAAGCCTCCTGCTCGTCTCTGGATCAGCTACCCGTGCACACCCAGCTAACCTGTCTCTAGTCTGCTCGTGAGAGCACCCAGAGTAATAAGAAGAGACATAAACTCTGGGTCAGACAAAATGTCTGGTATGAGCGATAAGCAGCTAAACAGAACAATAACAGGTATACTAAACCATACCTGAACCTGGACCAGCAACCAAAGAGTTAGCACTACATACCGTACAATACTCTAAGATGCCACTGAACAAATGGTGTAAAGATAACGGGGTGGGGTGTGCATGTCATAATGATGGCAAACAAATCAACCATAACAACCATCCTTACATCTCTCACTCAGTGCGTAAAGCATACGATGTCCACCACTATCAATCACTAGACCCATCGAAGAAGTGACGGAGTTCGACTTGTACAACTAATGCTACTACCAAGCTTACCACATGGAGTCATGACCATATCTTTACAAATGACCCCACTTCATTGGTCTATAGCTCTTTAGTCATACCTAGGCCACTGTGGCCCTGAATCCGTTCACGTACTCCCTACACATAGTGATTCAAAGTTACAGACATCGACAACCCCTTAGCACACGTCCCGCAGCAAAGCCCAATCATGAAGCTCTCTCGTTGGTTCCCAACTGGATCCTGAGTCAAAGCTCCTCATTTGGACTTCCTTTGCATCTCGGGTTTTGATCGAATTGGAGTTGGTCTTCAAAAGAGTCGTCGCGTGATAGTAGAAACAATTGGTCATTCGGTTCGGTTCGGTGTATGGGGTCCTTCATGCCATATCGGTTCGGTTCGGGTGTGCTCATCGGTTCGGTTCGGTCCAATACTTCTTAGTTTGCTCCTGGGTGCGGTTCGGTTAGGATGTTCCCCTTCTAGCTCGGTTCGGTTCGGATGCCCTCTGCCTGGGTGCGGCTCGGTGGTTGCCTCCTGGTTCGGTTCGGTGGTTGCTCCCTCCTAAATATCCCGATTCGGTCCGATCCCTCTTCGTTCACCCGATCTGACCCTATCCTTCTTCATTCGCCCGATTCGATCCCATCCTTTTGGTCCCTCTGATCCGATCCCCTGCCCAACTCCAACTCTAAGCGAATGGCCTTCCTTCTCACCAAGCCCCTTATGTTAAGTTCCAATTCGAATCGAGTCCACTTGCCCGGTTCTCCTATCCGATCCGAGCCTAATTATCCTATCCGATTCGGTTCGAAACCCTGCATATGTCCTGCGACTTTCCAGCGACTGTTTTACGCCATACGACGGCGTTTTCGACCAATTTAACAGTTCTAATCAATCACAAAACATACAATACAGTCATCGCAACATGTATAATCAACCACAAACACCAAAAAAAACAATCTTAACATGTAAAATGGATCAAACATACCCAAAATCCCATATTTTCCCTTAAGCATGTTTAGGCAAAACTAATGATATGATTAGCAAAACTTAATCAAATTAAACCAAATTTTTAACAGAGGTCTAAAACATCATTTAAGAATTTATAAATATTTCTCCAGAATTTATTAGTGTATAAATTCGCTAATTATCACTAATCACCCTAATTAACTATAATTAGTGTCAAAACAATGCTAATCACTCACATTGGCCACAAATAAGATTTTCAGAACTGAAACCTCGCTGATTTGGGCTAATACTGATGTCTAACAGCAGCTCTAATACTGATTTAGTGCTATTTCTCCTTGATTTGATCTTGCTAAGCTTAATCCTTGATTAGAAAGTGATTAGAAGTTGATTTTGTGTTGGAGGCCATTGATAGGTTCTAAGAATGAAAGTGGCGGCTGTAAAATGAAAATAAGATCGTTCTCTAACTGATTTCAGCCTCCTCATAACCCTAATGCCGAAATGGGTTATGGGTCCTCTTGTTAATCACCATAATTAGGCCCGGTTAAGCTGTTTTTCACCATCCGAAGCTTGTTTCAGCCATATCTCCCAAACGGTAAGTCCGTTTGGCTATTGTGACCACTTTACGGAATTGTAAACCATCATCCGAAGCCAATGGAAGTGGTAACAGGTCAAAACTCCTTTCCAATCAAAAGTTATGGCAAAAACAGTATCGTCTAGGGACAAAACAGTCATTTAAAAATCGACAAAAATCATGAACATGGGAAATGATCTCAATAGTCGTCTCCCAAAGTTACATGACCATATGACTTCGTATGTGAAAGAAATAAATATTCTACGATCCTTCGATACGTAGAATGCGGGTCGTTACACCCCAAAGTGCTCATTCGGCTTTGACAAGCAAAACTAGGAGAGCTTATCCTATTGAGTGAGTTTCAACAACCTCTAGAGAAGAGTACATGGATGTGGACGAAGAATACGGAATTGGTTAGGAAGAAACTCAGGATCTCAAATTTATTATTTTGAGCAAGAACATACAAAAGAAAATGAGAAAACGAATAAAGAGAAAAAAGAGGAAAATGAACGAATAGCTATATCAGAGACTTGGGATAGCTTTCTATTTACTCAACCAATAAGTGGTTTAATATTAATAACCCAATCTTTTCCCATAACCGAGTCCATAACCATGTCCGGTGCGGGCGTTAGAGCATTGAGAGGACCTTTCCCTAGTACGAGAGGACCAGGAGGGACGCACCCTCATACGAATCTCGTTCAATTCTTTCGAAGTAATTGGATCCTTTTCTTTGTTCGAGAATCTCTTCAAGTTAGCTAGGTAAACCCTTCTCGCTACTAGAGAACTCTGAGCAAGCCAAGTAAAACGCCTGGATAAAGAAGTAGGGCTTAGCCCGTCACTTACTGATAATTCTTATTCATCTACTTGATCTTTTGAAAAATGAATAGATTGCACTTTGCAGTTCCTAATGGAATAGGTAACAATGCTACTTTGCCACCTACTGCCACTAATTCACCACCCCCCCCCCCGCTCGGGATGCAATCCAATCCATTGTGTTCTTGACAATCAATGTTGGGATTGCCTCAGTTCGGATTGTTCTCTGCAACTCGAAAACATGAAGTTGGAACAAGTGTTTAAGCATTAGTCGCTATAGTATGATTGTTCGTAGGACTCCCCTCCTTCCCAAAATCATCCTCAAAAAGAGAAAAAGAGGAAGGAGAAATCATAAGGAAAGTTGGCAAATCTTCTATTTCAGGTCGTTGATCGGCTTAGATCAGAGTAAAGCCAGAAGCAGGGGCGGGGACACGGCCCAGACTCCTATGGGAGGCAGCAGTGGGCAAAAGGAGCTGACGTCCCCCCCATGCTAAGGTTCCCTGCGCTGTATCTTTATTTAAATTAGATACGACCATGAGCCGTATCTAATTATATATATATATATATATATATATATATATATATATATATATATATATATATAAAACCCCACTAGAATATCAATGATCAATACAAGCATTTATTTTAGAACATTAGTCATCAATACAAATATGGTTATGCATTTAACTTCATTACTGGGAATATAAAAAAAACATTCCTCCTCCTAATTGGGAATGCAAATCGGCGGGGGATATGAAGCAACCTATGGAAAGGACAAGGACATTGAAGGCTACTTATTCGATAGTCCATTCGTCTTCCATTATTGTTTTGGAACGGCTTATGGCTACCTCTCCGAACCTGAACAAAGTGACCACGGAATGACCCGAATGGGCGATCATGATGCCTTCTACAGGGTCGTAGTCTTTGAGAAACGAGTTGATTATAGCTAAGTGGGAGTCTCCGATGTGGGTGAGAATGTCTGTTCTTTGACTGAAGTAACCGAAGAGCAAGTGCCTTATTATTCCAACTGGGCCTTCACTTCTTGATTTCGATTTGTGGGGGTTTGCACAAAGCTTCAGGATGAAGCAATCTTCGCCGTTGATTTTCTTCTCGCTTATGTATCATATATAATATATATATGTATATATGTATGAAACTGAAAATATAACTTATACATGTGATGACATCCTAGCATATATCTCATTAGTTGCAACACATTATCTTATACGTTTTATGCATGCGGGTTACCGAAGTTATATATCAAAAGCGCGAAACAATTAATGTACAACCCTGTTGCAAAACTGAGTTGTGCAACTCAGTTTAGCCATTGAGTTGTGCACTCATTTTAGCCAAACTAAGCTGCGCAACTCAGTGACCAAATTGAGCTACAACTAAGTTGCCCTGCTTAGTTTAACTCAGTAGCCAAACGGAGCTGCAACTGAGTTATGCAGCTCATTTTAACTTAGTGGCAAAACTGAGTTGCAACTGAGCTGCATAGCTCAGTTTGGCAACTGAGCTGCATAGCTCAGTTTGGCAACTGAGCTGCATAGCTCAGTTTGGCCACTGAGTTGCGCAACGCAGTTTGGCCAAACTGATTATGCAACTCAGTTTGGCCACTGAGTTGTGCAATCAGTTTGGCCAAACTAAGTTGTATACTCAGTTTGGCCAAATTGAGCTGCACAACTCACTGGCCAAACTGAGTTGCAAATTAGTGGCCAAACTAAATGGCCAATCTAAAATAGGCATCTTTTATAAATTTAAAACAGTACCACAAGGCCTAGAGCAACAGTATTGTAAAAAAGAAGTTGGTGGTGAAACACCAATTTAACAACAAAGAATTGCTATCACTGCTGAAATTGAAATGGAAAAAACACACCCAATTAACAACAAAGACTTACTATAATCTACTACCGAAGGAGGTTAGCAGCAGCAGTAATGTAATACCGGAGTGATTTGGAAGGAGGTGTACATAAGTCAGCGAGCAGTGGTATTCCTGTTAGTAGGAACAAGAAATTGAAACAAATAAATTCAACAATGAACAGTGATTTAAAAAACAGTAATGAGCAACAAACAAAAACAGGTGGGAAAAGTAAAATTTGTAGAACGTGCAGTACTTAAAAACCGTTAAAATTTAATCCAACAAAATATTACCATAGGAATAAAGTGCATTCCCATGAGGTAAATTTATTATTTCTCTGGTTACAACACTAAGTCTAAGATATATGACCCATTCCCATAAAGAAAACATAGTTATCATTCACAGAGACCCAATTAATGGGTCATACCCATTAAAAAAAGGGCAACAATCATGTAAAGTTTAGTCCAAGATTGATTTACTATCATATATTCTTCGGACAACCACACTTCTATCAGGCCGCCATTCCTTCGTGTACTAGTTGCAATTTTATCATTTACAACACTCATATGTCGAAGAAAATTATGGCAATCATACACAACAGTCATAACAAAATGCAACAAAGTTTAGCAAGAATGTATTTCCTCATCTGCTACATGTTATAGATCACAGAAGGAAAGTTATAATCAGTGGAAAACTAAACATGATATATAAAAAATTGAAATTGTTTTACCTAAACTTTCAATAGGCAAGAGAATAATATAGTACAATAACAATGCATGCTAAGCTGCATGAATAATTGAGTATAAGGCATGGTTTCGTTGTGAAATGTGTAGTTTGAATTTATGCATGGTACTCAGAATTTTATCAAATTCAAATAAATAGGTAGAAAAAAATACGTTGATAATAAAAATCCACCTTAACATGTGGTTTTTACACCATGAATTTTTTGTTCTCTAATTTTTCGAAAATCAATATACAATCTTAAAACTGCATGAATGCCACAACATTTGAGGTCGTGGACAATATACAAGTATGATCACATAGTTAAATTAGTTATCTCCTCTATTAATGGACCCTTTTGCTGTAATATGTGAACGACTAAGATATCAATTCGTTCTTCCTAAAATATTTGACCTTATCATAAGATGATAATGACTTGCACGCATACTAAAATTTGAATAAGAAAAAAAATCACATGATGTTAGTGAATTCCAAAAACCAAAATTCAGCTAGGGCTGGCAATTAGAACCGAGGACCGAAAACCCGAACCGAACCGACCCGAAAAGACCCGAACCCGATGGGTCTCGGGTCGGGTCTACGTGATGAAAAATGCCATCAAGACCCGATCAAACCCGACTCGCATAGACCCGAAACCCGTAACCCTAGAGGTCTCGGGTCGGGTCTACGTGGTGCAGATCATAAAATAAATTTGATACGGCTATGAGCACTATAAAATTTAATACGGCTTAAAGACGTATCAAATCTCTGCATCCTAGTGTGCCAAATCAGTTGTTTTGGTGTAGTGAACATGCACATAGGATCTGGAAATAAGAAGCAATCAGGAGAACCAGAATAGAGAAAGACCATCCTGGTAGTGTTAGACGTGCATACATCAGAGCAAGAATAAGTGATTTATGCACTTGTGCGCTAATAGGTGAGGTGTCCACCCTAGAGGTTTTGCAGACAACTTCGGAGTAAGAAATAAGAGACCATAAAAAGAAGATGTATCCCATTCCGGCAATGTTTGTTCGATGAGAACACCGAAGTAGGAAATAAGAGGCAATTCTCTACTACATCTGAAAGAAGAGCGTGACTGTTTTGGAAGGGTTATTATATGAGATTTCATTTCACATTCTTCTTCGCTAGGCTTAATAGAGAAAATAAAGGGATAGAGGCCCTAATAGGCCAATCGATAAGGGGTTTTGGGTTGACCTTTATGCTAGGTCATATAGTGTAGATAACTTCTCTCTTTAAATGTAGGAAAGCTCAAAAACTGTATATTTTATGACACTTAGAGTATATCTAAGACTGGTTATACATGATCTTTTCCTTTTAAGTTTTTTCTCGTTCACTAGACTTTATGTTAACCCATTCATATTTCTTCACCTCAGTAGTGCCGGTTAGCAGTCCATCATTTCATGGACAATAAGTTTCAAATATTAGGCTGCTGCTCCATCATTCTCATGTATTTTTGTATTTATTCTATATCTTTGGCTTGATCCTTCGGGAGGAACCATTAACACTTTATGTACTCTGATATTTACAGGATTTTGAGACTATGATGTTATTATATGTACTGATAAGCATTTTCTAAGATAATTATTTTATATAGTTAATCTTTAATTATTTCATCGGTTGTCCTGTTATTTATGTTTATCGTATGTTGATATCTTAGACCCTATATGACTTATTTACAAATGACTGTCCACATACTTTAATAGTTGAGATTAGTGCATATTAAGGGGTGAAGATTATCATAACTAATCATCGAAGCCTATGATTACAATATTCCTATAACACTTGATTTCGAAAGCCGAAGTATTTTTTAAAAGTTCACAAAAAAAAATTGAAGAGATAAGTATAACTATTTTCAAAAACAAATTTGTTAAAAATCCCTCATATCTATCTCACTTCCTTATTCAAATTCTTTTTGTCCTTTACCGAGCTATCTGTGGGAGTAGCTTATTTATTCTTATCCATAGATAGATATATCTGATACTCCATACATTCTTAAGATCTCAGGCTTTAATATACCTTTTTAGTTCTGTTGATACTTTCAAACCACGACGCAAGCTGAGCCTCAAGCTAGAGAACAACCGAATGTCCCTACTGGTGGAGCCCCTATTTGTCCACCTAACATTGTTGACTTTCCTAAGTTATGAAAGGATTATGCTAATCATGGAGGCAAGAAATTCAGAGGTAGGTAGTCCTTTGTTAAGGTTTGGGCATGGATTCGTGATTGCAAAAGGTACTCGGGCTCATAGGCTTAGATGACAAAGTTAGGAGGCAGCCTGCTACTTGGAGGCTATAAAGAGATGCTTTGTGTTTGTAGGAAATTTTGAAAGTAGAATTTGGAGAAACGACTTGAGTTTGTTTTCGAGCAACACTTGAGAGGAAATTTTTTATCTCAACTGAATAGGGAGTTTAGTTGGAAAAGTTCATAAATCTAAAGCATGGTGATATGACAATAAAAGAGTATGTAAACCAGTTTAATGAGCTAGCAAGGTTTGGGATAGAATTGGTGAGTACCCCGCATAAGAAAGTTCTTATGTTCACAAAAGGTCTAAACCAACTATTACAAGGATTAGCATTTATTCATATTCTGATAAAGGTGACATTTGAGGGCTGGGTAGGTATGGCGTTGCTGGCAAGTTGCAGAGAAGAGGGATAAGAAAGAGGTGGTAGAACCAAACAGAGAAGGAAAGAAAGCTTGTAAAGACAAGAGGAAAGGAGAAGGATCGAGAGCTAAAGGAAAATGCAAGAGAAAGATATGAAGTGTTATAATTGTAACAAAAGATTGGGTATTATGCAAATGACTTTAGGCTTGGAGGAGACTTGCTCAAAGCTAAAGTGTTTTATTTGTACCAAAGAGGGACACATCACAAGCATTTCCCATCAAGATCTAAAGCTTCATCGAGGATTTCTACTCAGCAAGCACAGACTTATATTGTAGGTGTAGTTCCGTCTACAGGTGGACGTCTAGTTAAAGGCAAAGGAAAGAAGATAGTATGTCAAAAGTGTGTTATCTATCTATGGTTTTTCTATTCATGCTTTATTTGATTCCAAGGCTTCTCATTCTGTCATATCTAGTAGAGTCGAAGAAAATCTGTACCTTGATGTTAGTATAGTTGCAGACCTTGTAGTAGCATCAAACCCTATAGGTGGATCGGTCAATTTATCTATGGTGTGTCGGGGCTTGGACTTGACGATAGTAGGAGCTAAATTTGATCATAATAAGTGTTAATCAGGATTTTCCGGTTCAAGGTTAATTTTAGGCATAGAATAACTATATATGAGGCTATCCTAGATTGTGAAAGGAGAATTTTTAGAGTGGGCACAGTAGTGGATTTACCTTAGAGGTTTTTTGTGATTTGTGAGGATCATTTATGTCGAATTATCTTTATACCCTCAACATATCACCAAACGGGTTGAGATATGTACCAGTAGTGAGAGATTTTCCGGATATGTTTGAGAAAGTCATCGGTCTTTAATTACAGATAGAGATTGAGTTCAAGATATACCTTGCTAATAACGCTAGACCAGTTGCCTTACCATTGAGACATATGGCTCCTAAAGAACGTTACAACATAAACAAACAAATCAAGGAATCATTGCGAAAGGTTTCATAAGGAATATTTTTGAGTGTGGCGTCATTCACATTTTCCACTAAGGTGGATGGTTCCCTTCATTATTGCGTTGATTATAGGGAGTTAAATAAATTGACAAAGAATAATTATCTTATACCTTGCATAGACAATCCCTTTGACTAATTTGTTGGAGCAAAGCTTTTCTCGCAACTTGATCTTGCTATCGGTTTTCATCAGTTGAGAATGATGGAGGATAGTATAGAAAAGACTGCTTTTAGGATCCCTGACGGATATTATGAGTGGTTCGTCTTGTCCTTTAGACTGACCGTTGCTCTTGTATACTTTGTTGATTTGATTAGCAGAGTATTTCAAGGTTTGCTAAATAAGTTTATTGTAGTTTTTGTCAATGATGTCTTGGTTTATTCGAAGAGTGAAGAGGAGCATGCTTTGCATTCAGAGGAGGTACTTAGGGCCCTTCATGCGCATAAGCTAAAGTCCAAGTTTTCTAAGTGCCATTTTTAAAGGGATGAGGTCCGCGTTTTGGGACACATTTTTTTGGTGCATGGATTACTAGTTGACTCGACAAAGGTGTCAGTAGTTCAGGATTGAACGGTCCCTAATAATTCCATGGAGTTAAGGACTTTTTATGTTCTTACAGGTTTTATAGGAACTTCATTAAGGACTTCGCCAACACATCAGTTCTCTTGATCCACTTTACCAAGAAGAATTTAGTTTTTTGTTGGGATGCTCAGTTTGAGAGTGCCTTCAGGAGATTGTAGTAAGCTTTGACCAGTGCACCGATGTTAGTATTAGCAGATGGTACTAAGCCTTTCATAATTTATACTTGCTTATTTGTTTCATTTTAATTTGTTGTATGCATCGCTCACTAAGGTTATTTTGATGATATAATTGGGTGTAATATATTAGAAAGAGGAAATATTTGTTCATGTAGGTTGGAAGTTCCTGAGTGAATAAATACCCTTTTCAAGAACACGGACTCTTCTTTGATGGTCATTTCGTTGTCTCAAGATGATTACAGATTCATGATTATTGCTATGAATGAACAAGATGAAACAACGGTTTTTAAATTCAAGCAACAATCATATTT
This sequence comes from Allium sativum, assembly GCA_030737875.1. NCBI lineage: Eukaryota > Viridiplantae > Streptophyta > Magnoliopsida > Asparagales > Amaryllidaceae > Allium > Allium sativum. The sequence goes on from CM060919.1 coordinate 852,494,779, forward strand.
TATTAAGTTTTTGTGGATAGGTAAACCAAGATAAATGGAGTTTTATGCTGAGTACGATTATCAAACCGGCCGTTAGGGAGGTTTCCCTGCTGTAAGAGCCAAAAACAAATTGTCTGACCCAATAAATTTAGGCATAATTTTCGCTTAAGAGGAATGTTTTCTCCGTGGTTTCCCTTTTTTCTCATCGCTCAACAATAATGTTTTCTTTTCTTTCTATTTTCTTCGTCAAGAACATCCATGTCTTTCGCAGGTACCCATTTCTTCGGGCTATTCTTTCATCCGTCGTCATTTGACTTTTTCTTTTCCAAAAATACGTTCCTTCGTCTCTCCCTATTTATCGCGCATTCAATATATTTTCTGGATCTCAGTTATTTCCATCCAACCCTCAAATCTACTTCTTCCTCTTCAAAACCGATCCCCTTCCTCCTTCGTTGACGCTGCCGCATCTCAAACCTACAAGCTCCGTAATTTTTCAAACGTCCTGCGCATCACTCCATTTCAGTTCAACCGCCATGGTTTTTAAGGTAAATTGATTCAATCAACCATCTCTTCAGTTATATTAGCGATTTCCAATTTATTTGTTCTTAGCGAAGATTGGTATCTATAAGCTTTGCAACTTTGCAGGTTAATTTGCTCATCACCATCATCCATTAATGGCGACTGCAAATGACAACTCAAAATTTCAGTCGTTGAAACTTGAAGGTACTGCTGATATGAATTTTTAATTCTGAATCTTATTTCTTATTGCTTCGATTTGAATGCTCCAACCTAGTTTTATATTAACAGTCGATTTTCTGATAAATGGTTGTGGTGATTTCGGATTTTTTTTCGAATTTTTGTCATAAACTTTCTGTTATAATAGTTACTAATTGTTGGTTTTTAATTTTTGAAAAAAACATAGAAATTGGAAAAGTGATTTTGCAGTTGAAATTAAGAATTTTGATGATGCTTTTGGCGGTGCTAAGTGTGCCACCAGTAAAAAATGTACAGGTATATATTGAGAAAAATACATGTAATACTGTGAATTAGTAAAACATGATAAGATGTGATTAAAAATTTAAAATAAAGCATAGGATGATGAAGGAAAAACCCTTAGAACTAAGTGATTTTGGGTAATTTATACCAAATGAAAGATAAATGATATGTGACACATAAACACTGTTATTGCTTAATGAAGTTCTCGTCGCAATCGTTATACATGACGTTGGGTCATTAGCAAATTATATCAATATTGAATCCTAAATCTAGCTGAATATAAGAAGAGTATAGAACTTGTGGCAAGATTTCCAATTTATTTGTTCTTAGCGAAGATCGGTATCTATAAGCTTTGCAACTTTGCAGTTAATTTGCTTATCACCATCATCCATTAATGGCGACTGCAAGCTCCGTAATTTTTCAAACGTCCTGCACATCACTCCATTTCAGTTCAACCGCCGTGGTTTTTAAGGTAAATTGATTCAATCAACCATCTCTTCAGTTATATTAGCGATTTCCAATTTATTTGTTCTTAGCGAAGATCGGTATCTATAAGCTTTGCAACTTTGCAGGTTATTTTGCTTATCACCATCATCCATTAATGGCGACTGCAAATGACAACTCAAAATTTCAGTCGTTGAAACTTGAAGGTACTGCTGATATGAATTTTTAATTCTGAATCTTATTTCTTATTGCTTCGATTTGAATGCTCCAACCTAGTTTTATATTAACAGTCGATTTTCTGATAAATGGTTGTGGTGATTTTGGATTTTTTTTTTCGAATTTTTGTCACAAACTTTCTGTTATAATAGTTACTAATTGTTGGTTTTTAATTTTTGAAAAAAACATAGAAATTGGAACAGTGATTTTGCAGTTGAAATTAAGAATTTTGATGATGCTTTTGGCGGTGCTAAGTGTGCCACCAGTAAAAAATGTACAGGTATAAATTCAATGATAAGTAGTGTAACAAGGTATATATATTGAGAAAAATACATGTAATACTGTGAATTAGTAAAACATGATAAGATGTGATTAAAAATTTAAAATAAAGCATAGGATGATGAAGAAAAAACCCTTAGAACTAAGTGATTTTGGGTAATTTATACCAAATGAAAGATAAATGATATGTGACACATAAACACTGTTAATGCTTAATGAAGTTCTCGTCGCAATCGTTATACATGACGTTGGATCATTAGCAAATTATATCAATATTGAATCCTAAATCTAGCTGAATATAAGAAGAGTATAGAACTTGTGGCAAGATTTTCAATTTATTTGTTCTTAGCGAAGATCGGTATCTATAAGCTTTGCAACTTTGCAGGTTATTTTGCTTATCACCATCATCCATTAATGGCGACTGCAAATGACAACTCAAAATTGATGTCGTTGAAACTTGAAGTTACTGCAGATATGAATTTTTAATTCTGAATCTTATTTCTTATTGCTTCGATTTGAATGCTCCAACCTAGTTTTATATTAACAGTCCATTTTCTGATAAATGGTTGTGGTGATTTCGGATTTTTTTTTGAAATTTTGTCATAAACTTTCTGTTATAATAGTTACTAATTGTTGGTTTTTAATTTTTGAAAAAAACATAGAAATTGGAACAGTGATTTTGCAGTTGAAATTAATAATTTTGATGATGCTTTTGGCGGTGCTAAGTGTGCCACCAGTAAAAAATGTACAGGTCTAAATTCAATGATAAGTAGTGTAACAAGGTATATATATTGAGAAAAATACATGTAATACTGTGAATTAGTAAAACATGATAAGATGTGATTAAAAATTTAAAATAAAGCATAGGATGATGAAGAAAAAACCCTTAGAACTAAGTGATTTTGAGTAATTTATACCAAATGAAAGATAAATTATATGTGACACATAAACACTGTTAATGCTTAATGAAGTTCTCGTCGCAATCGTTATACATGACGTTGGATCATTAGCAAATTACATCAATATTGAATCCTAAATCTAGCTGAATATAAGAAGAGTACAGAACTTGTGGCAAGATATCTAGCTAATTTTTTTAATATCTAGCTAAATATCAGTAAAATTCACATTAGCAAATTACGTCAGTTTATAATAGAAGTAATTGCTGCTGCTTTAATCGGTTTTTTCATATGTACTTCAATCGTTGATGAGTTTGATCCTCTTTTCTTGTTCAATGAAAAAAATCTTGCTCTAATTTGGATCTCCGAGTTTAACTCCTTTAGTTTTGATGACTTTAGCTGTTTATTCAATCGCATGGCATAAAGAGTGAACTAAGACCGGGAGTTGCTGGTTGTATGTTTTATGTGCTATTTATGCAAACTGCAAATTAAATGACACTGATTGTCTATGCTGTTGCTCCTTGTGTCGGTCATTCTTTGGTAAGCATTACAATTTTTTTAACTGTAATTGCAATGTAATGCATTTAATTAGCTGTTTATCGAGGATAAATATATATTAATTTCATGTCAAAAACCAGCAACTCCATGTCAAACAAAATATTATCTTATTGGACTTATAAGATATCCTTCTAAAATTGTTACAATGGACTTTATTACATCATATAGTTTTTTTTATGCACTAAATGATTGCTTTGTATGACTTAAGATAGTGAAAGAATTCAACCCGCTACTGCAGCAGCAGCAGGAGAAGAAACAATAGCTATACCTATTGAATACACCGAAGGTTCAAAACTGAATAGTGATCAGACCATTCTTAGGGAAAATATTGAACATGAAGTGAGAATAGATAGTGATGATAATAATGGTCCAGAATACTTAAGTCGTAACAGAGTGATCAAACTAAGCAATAAACTTATTGGAGTATTTAAGGTTGATAAGCCTACAACAACAGATTGGAGAAGATTACTTGCTTTTAGTGGGGAATGGGGAAACATTAGACCTCATTTTTTTCGAATGCATCCAAGAAAGAGCATATGCAGAGAGTGATCTTGGAATGCAACACAAATTACTACAACTTGGCAGAAAACAAAAGAGATTGATGATGATGTACAAAGGCATGGTGAACTTCTCATAGTTATTGAAGAAGTCCTACTGAAATTAATGCTATCATTGCACATCGACGTGAAGATTTAACCAAAGATTTCTTTATGCATCTTCATGCTCTTGTAGAATCGTACTTTGAGAATCCTGAGAAGCAAAATCATCGGGCAAGGGTGGAGAATGTTTGTCGAGCTGTTGTCCAAGCATATGACACTACTATCGAAAGTATCGAGGCATTTCTTGCAGCTGAACTAAAATTACAAGACATAGTAAATTCTCCTAACTTAAGCGAAGCATGCAGAAAAATAGACAACCTATAAGAGTAAGAACCATCTCGATTCTGCTCTTATGTTGATGATCAGCAAAGCTTGGTCAACTGTCAAGGAATCAAACATGATGAAAGATGATGTTAAGGGCATTCTTTACCATTTGTACAAGACACCAACAGTGAATCTACAAAGATTGGTGCCAAAGGGGATAATAATTCTCAAAAATCTGCTCACAATTGAAGATCCAGAGGAGCTCAATTGTGGATTGATGGATGCTTTTACTCATGGGAAGGAATTGGAGGGCAAAGACGTTGACTGGTTGTACACATCACCTCAAGAGTTGCACAAGTGGATGATGCTTACAATTTCAGTAGGGAAGGCACTTTAGTGAGAGAAGCGAGAGAACTAATGGTCCCCAAAGTCTTGCATATGTTCGAAAATATAATGAAACTCATAGAGACTAATTATCTCTAAATGAATAAATTAACTTAACACAGCCTTACATACATGTAGTTGTATTTATTTGTTATAATTAGTTCTATATTTACTCGTATGGATGCATTGGTATACGTAATAATTAGTCTTCCATTTAATATCAAGAGAATTTCCTATACTGAGTATGATTGAACGGAGAAATAGGTTTCAATAGATTGTTTAATTCGATTTTATGATTAACATGAAATTAGTTGGTTAACATGTAATTTTATGATTTACATACTGTTTTGGTGTAATATGATGTATCCATTTAATTTGTGGCAAAAAAAAAAAAAAAAAAAAAAAAAAAAAAACCGGATTCAATCCGCAAAGCTACAAATGGTTAGACTTGAAGACATATAGGAAGCCACCAATAATTGATGTTTAATTTAAATGTATTCAGTCATTTGGACTATTAAATTTAATTAAAAACTTAGTCTTAACAGATAGTTATTTGTACTTAATCTAAATGTAGCATACTAGAATATTTTTTATGTTTACCGTGCTTATAAATCTTAACTCAATAAAACAAAATGTAATAATTTCACTTCTAAGGTATGTAAGTTTCATTAGATTAAGCATGTTGCATGTGTGTAATATAAGTAGGTGAATAAATTTAGGATTTGGCCTTTTTTAATAATTAAATAAGGATTTGCAAATATGTCTTTGCATCTTTGATGTTCTGTTCCATCATTGGCTTATTTTATTTTCTACGGCTAATAATGAATGTTTTAGCTTGTTATGTATTATGTTGTATTTGAACTGTATCATTCTAGATTACGAATGAGAAAGATTCGACATATTAACTTAAAATATGGTAATTTTATATAAAAAAAATGAAATTAAAGTTAAATCGATGGTAAAATGTTAGAAAATGTAGTCATTGCTTGTCAAGTATCTCATTATATATACCTTATCATCCGTCAAATTTGAATTTATACCATGTTTTATAAATTTAATATTGTTTGCATATGTAAATGTTTTATGCGTTGCTATGATTACTTTTTTAAATTTTACTTTTGAAGATTATATGGTCAAACGGTCGGTTTTTCCACCGTTGTGCGGTAATACTAGTATTTCTAGTTGCTGATGTAAACATGAAATGATGAATTAGTTGTCTTGCATATATTTTTTCCAATCTCAACTTTATTTCTCCAATTTGTCACTGCTACATGTGTGTAAATCTTTTTTTTCCTTTTGTTAAAAGAGTTTTTGTCAACAATTCCTTGAATAGAAATGTTATTTTTAGGCTGTAATAAGCAGTTTATGTAAACAGATAATTGTGATTATTATGGACTTGGGACTAAACATATAATACATGTGTTAGATCGAAATTTGGACCTAACACCCAAATTGTTATAAACTGTAGAGAATTCTAAATGAGGAATCAGAAAAAAGAGAATAACACTCAGAATTTATAGTGGTTCGGCGTTAATGAGCCTACGTCCACTTTCTATCTTATTGATTATGCTTTAAAAGCTAGTACAACAGTGTTTTCTTTCGATATTCCATTGGTTTGACAACAATGGCGGTCTCAGCATTCACTATTGCCAAAAAGATCCCGAAAAATGCCAAGCTCTGGGCTATTTATAGCTGATTTCGTCAGGCGGATCGCGGACACGTGGCACGAATCCCGAGATTTTCGGATCGCATCGCCACCATTGAAGAAACAGTCAAACTGGCCGTTGAAAACAGGTGTCGTCAGATCTGTGCGATTCGGATCGCTGAAGACCAGCTCGCGGTTGAACGGGTCAGAGGGTTCGGTTCGTTACAAGGGATCGGATCGCCTGGAGGTGACGTTCGTCGACGAGATGGTTTCGATCCGTTCCTGGGCGAGACGATGGCGTGTGATCCATTCCTGGGCGAGACGATGGCGTGCGATCCATTCCTGGGCGAGACGATGGCGTGCGATCCATTCCTCCAATTTCTTGGGGGACTTGGTTTCCTGGTTCCCCCTTATGAATGATCCTGGATGGCTCGGTCAAAAAGCGGGCCAACATTTTGCCCCCTCGAAGTATGTTTTATTGATGATGAAACATGCTTCGAAGATTCTTATTGACCCTCTCCTGAAGTTAACAGTCGCATTGGTTCAAATTGACACATGCATGAGTCAGATCGCCATAGGACGGTACGGTCCGATTTGGTCATCTGCTCGTCGCGTGCTGGGTTCCTAGGGTCTTGTGCGATACGGGGCGTATATTCCTTCGAGTCGTGACGGGCTCTAAGTTTCGTGGGCCATTATTTCAAAGCGGTCCGTGGGCTTCTTTGTGTTTTCATCTTCGGATCGTGGCCTGTGGGGCGCTTCGTGGACCGAATAAGACAAAGGATGGGAGATAAACGGTCACCTTCTTTGCCTATATAAGCCGACGCTTCCCTCTTCATTCTCCTTCTTTTTCCTCTCTGCTGAATCGTCTCGCGCGAGCTATTGAAAAACGAACCCGACCTTTTAAACTCTCGAAAATCCAAGTATTCTCTCTGTTTTTAGAAAGGTAACTTCATAGAAAGCACTCTCACATTACTTTCCTGAATTTCTACGGCTGATTCGAGGGAGAAACAATATAGATCCGCGACTCTCCGAATAAATTACCAAGCCGCCATGGCCATTGAGCGTAGAGCTCAGACCTTGAGGACGGGAAGGAGATGAGGAAGAAGAAGGACGCAGAGGGGGAAGGAAGGCCGACCCGGATCGTGGTCGAGGATTGAAAATGAAAGCAAGCGGCGAGACGGGAGATGGCAACAGAGGGTCGTATCGTGGCAGTCGCAACGGTTCGTGAGGGAGCCTTCCCTTCGTCCGGCGATCTGATGAGGGGCGCACTCTCTGCTCTACGATCCAGAAAGGGGCGATCCCTCTGCTATGCAAGTCGAAGGGGGGGCGATCCCCTTTCCGTGCGAGTCGAAGGGGGCGATCCCGCTTCTATGCGATCCGTCTCACGGCTGGTGATACGAAGGAATTTCAGTCTTTAATCAGCGCCTTGTCGCTACAAAACTCTGGACAGTTAGGATAGAGCCTTGCCGTTGATCTCTCTGGACTAAATGACTTCATGATTTGACTGCATATGACGACTAATGACCTTTAATAACCTCGACTGCTTTTATGTTTTATTATCGTTTTTAATAATGCGCACACACAAGCACACACAGCAGCACTTGCACACACGGGGAACGGGTAGTGTTGATCTTATCGTTCATATTTTCTCGTCCTGGTAGCAATGTCGAACGACCACTCTTCCTCAAGATCTGTAGCCGAAACGGAATCCGAGACTCCTGAACAGCATAATCTTCAAATTCCTCCAATCAATCCAGAAGGTGGAGATTCTGGGTCCGAATATGAAGCCACAGAATCAGATCCGACAGAAAGCACGTCATCCAGCAACAACTCCGATTCTGACGAGCGGGCTCCGGACGAAATTCCAGGCGCAGTCGGGATAGATAAATTCTCTGACTCTTTAGCGTCCAAGCTCGACGAAATAAAACTCAAGAGAATCTGCCTAAGACACGGCATTCCTTGGGACGACGTCTTAACACCGGGAAGCGATGACAGACCTCATTTAGCACCGGAAGGGTATATGTCGATCAGTCGGACAATGTGTCTAGTAGGAGCTATCCCTCCGTTCCCTCCAATTGTCATTGAAACTCTGAGACGATTAGGCATTGCCCCGATGCAGCTTCATCCAAACGCCTACGCGTCTCTATATTCTTTGTATGTTGCTTACGCGGAAATCTTGCATGCCGAACTCAAATTCAGAGACCTGGTGTTCTTCTTTCTCTTCAAGCACCGTTCTTCTGCAACCCCCAACTTCTCCTTTTTTGAATCAGTGGCGAACAGGAAAGTTCTGTATGACGGGTACAGCAACATTGGGGATCCTAAGTCTGACTGGTTTTACATAAGAAGACAGGCTGGATGCTCACGGAGATGGCTCAAATCAAGTAAATTTTGATCGCCTAGCTGAATATCTTGCTTAAGGAGTCTAAGTAATAACATTCTTCCGCTTTTTCCTTTGTCTTAAACAGATCATATCTTCCCGAAAACAGAGGGCGCATTGTACAACAGCCGGTTATCCATTCTTTTGCAAAGCAGATCCGACTTTTTAAGGATTAAAAAATGCATTACGGATGACAATCTTCACAAGCATCGCCTCTTGGATAGGAAATTTGGACTTGGAACCGGCGGCAAGCCTTATAAATATGTGCCCCCGACGGAAGGAGAGGGAACTTCACAAGCGGTGGAGACAACCAAATTTCACAAAAGCCCTTCTCCGATAGTCATCCAGGACGACGAAGACTTGAATGTCTACAGGGGAGATGAATCCCGTGGCGATGCGTCGAAAGAAATCCCTACTTCTGCTCCAATGGGAACTGTCGGTGATGACGAATTGACAGAAGAACAATTATTCGATGAGCTGAATAAAATCCCTTTGCCCGACATTGAGTACACGGAGAAAGACTTCGGCGAGGAGCCTTTCTTTTCTGCTCCCGAAGAGGCGACTGATTCAACAAGGGGACGCGAAACGGGCCAGACGAGCCTGTCTCCAGGCCCGGGTCTGTTAGGGGGAATTATATGGGATGCACACCTCACACACACTGCCTGACCGTGCACTATTACGTTGTGGATATTCAATGTGATAATATGCTCTTCTTTTCTTTTTACAGGAGCGATGTCTCGCAGGAAATCCTATTCGTACCGCTCTCTTCGCGAAGGCACTCCCAGCCTTCGATCGGGTACCGAGCGCCCTCGCGGTCCCCCTCATAGGCCGAGCTCTTCGCAACCTCGATCTCCACCCAAGTCAACTTCTACCAGGCCTTTGAGTCATCCAACAATCCCGACCGGGGGGAAGACACTTCCAAAAGAGTTGACTCCTCCCAAGAGTGCGCCTTCCCACAGCCGGTCGTCCAAAAGGCGATGCGAATCCAAAGATGGGGACAGAGATTCATCCAAAGACACTGAGCGAGAGAGAAGTGATATTGTCCCTACCAGCCAACCAGAGCTAGCTGCCCCCGGCTCACGGGATTACGTTCACGGTCCTGAAATCCAAGGTAGGCTGGAAAAGCTACGGGAACAATTTCCAGGAATGTTCTTTGATAGGATGGTCTTTGTTCCTGCCTTGGAACCGGTCCCTAGAAACTGGGATAAAGAAGTTATCGGGCATATCCGCCACGTGGCCAAACAGTACGAGGCGATGAAAAAGCACGCACTTAATCTTTCGGAAGTCATCCGAACACTTGAAATTGAAGCTCACAGGTCTAAAGCAAAACTCGACAATAATGAAAGGGCTAGGACAAAATTAGGAAAAGATCTGGAAGACGCTCAAGTCCAGCTCGCTTTGGCACAGAGGGACGCCGCTAACTATAAAACTGAATTAGAAAATGCCAAGCAGCGTTTTCACTCAGAACTGGATTCCAATAGCCAGGAAAAAATGGCCTTAAAAAAGGAAGTTGAAGACCTCAGAATGGCCAACATCGAATTGGTAACGGCACAAGGCCATTTTGAGACTGAGAAGGCTGCTTGGGAGGCGGAAAAAGCGAGTCTAAAAGAGAAATTGGCTCTGGCAGAGGCGGAAAAAGTGGTCTTGAATGATCAGGTGGCGGACGCGGAGAGACGGGCAGTTCTTGCCGAAAAGAACGTGGATAGCGCCATTGAAATGGCCACCGCCTCCAACCACAAACTCCTTGAAAGAGAGAAAGAAATTGAGGGGTTTGAGGAGATGATTTTCGATTTCCTCGGTCAGGTTCTCAAAACTCGCAATATCTCATGGATCCCGGATTATCATGTTACTTTGGCCAACTTATGGGATGCCATCGTGGAGGGCGAAAAGCATAGACTGGGGGTCGAAGAACTTGATGAAGATGAATTGATGAAAAGCATCCTAAGGGACAACGAGCCTGAGGATCTGGCAGAGGGCCGTCGCTTAATCCTGGCGGAAATGGAGAAGGAGAGAACCATGGCTAAAGGCAAAAGCAAGATTGACGAAGGTTCCAGCTCTGCCGCCAAGTCTAAAACTTCCGGAGTTGAGGAGTATCACCCTGACGACCCGCTAATTCCCTTAGGCTTAACTCCCGTGGCTGTTGGAGCATCCGGGTCTGCTCAAGAGGGTGTATCCGCTGAAGGTACCTTTCTCTTTTCCCAACAATTTGCTAAAGCGATTGCGAATTGTCGCCGTCTAACAGGACAACCTATTGAATTAGTAATGTGTGTTTCTTATAATGCAGGTGGCGAGCCCGCCGACAAGGGTGTTGGAAAAGAGAGAGAAGTGGAGGAGGGGACCGCCCTGCCGGGTGCTGAAATCGATGTTTCAGAGCAAGTCGAGGCCGCAACAGCTGAAGGAAGCATCTCGGTGCCTGGTGCCGACGTACCCAAAGATGCTGAGACTATCGAGGCTTTAAAAGACTTGGATGGTCGGCATGTGGATGATGAAGAGGATATCACCGGCACCAAGAAGGCCGACGATGATGATGATGATGAGGAACCCCTGGCCAGCCGAGAAGCCAGACAAGAGAAAGAGTTGGCTTTGAAGAAGGTGGGGGATGAGGCTTTGAATGTGGTCCCCCTTGCAGAGTTCGATCCCAAAACTGGGATGATTATGAAAATCCAGTCCAAGTCCATCAGCCGGCAACTTCACTTCGCAAACCCTGATGACTTCCCGGCTTCCCTCTCTGGCAGAAGCAAGGGAAAAGATGGGGGAGAGGAAACCTCGGAGGAGTCAGATGCTCCCCTCGTGGACAAGCGGAAAAGGAAGAAGGGGGATCCATCTGAAGCCGATAAGGAGAGGCTGGAGAGGCAGAAGCGAGAGAAGATATCAAAGCATAAATAGGATGTTTACTGATATTTTGCCTTTTAAGCTTCCCACTGGCCAGGAGGTGTAACTGTGAGACTGGCCCTCACTTTTGTTTCTAACTTGTTTTCACTTTGCTGATTTGCAGTACATAAACAAGAATTTGTTTCTTCTTACATCATTGTGTACCTGTATTCATAGAAACTTCCCACATTTAGTCGTTAGCCAGCTATTAATAATTATAAGTCAGTCAATCAATAAGAAGAAGAATGTTCATGCTATGTTACACTTGTTATATCAAAGTTTAGCATTCGCATAGGAGTGCGTGATGCCCCCCTTAATCAATTGTTAGAGTTTTATGCTCGGCGATTCGTTCGTTCCCCGATCCTTCAGCGGGGAAGGAGCTCTTTCTCAGCGCTCAATCGGAGACGCCTTTATACTCTCTCTCTCTCTCTGGAGAGTTAGAGTTCGAGCTCAGCGATTCATTCGCTCCCCGATCCTTCAGCGGGAAAGGAGCTCTTTCTCAGCGCTCAATCGGAGACGCCTTTATACTCTCTCTCTCTCTGGAGAGTTAGAGTTCGAGCTCAGCGATTCATTCGCTCCCCGATCCTTCAGCGGGAAAGGAGCTCTTTCTCAGCGCTCAATCGGAGACGCCTTTATACTCTCTCTCTCTCTGGAGAGTTAGAGTTCGAGCTCAGCGATTCATTCGCTCCCCGATCCTTCAGCGGGAAAGGAGCTCTTTCTCAGCGTTCAATCGGAGACGCCTTTATACTCTCTCTCTCTCTGGAGAGTTAGAGTTCGAGCTCAGCGATTCATTCGCTCCCCGATCCTTCAGCGGGAAAGGAGCTCTTTCTCAGCGCTCAATCGGAGACGCCTTTATACTCTCTCTCTCTCTGGAGAGTTAGAGTTCGAGCTCAGCGATTCATTCGCTCCCCGATCCTTCAGCGGGAAAGGAGCTCTTTCTCAGCGCTCAATCGGAGACGCCTTTATACTCTCTCTCTCTCTGGAGAGTTAGAGTTCGAGCTCAGCGATTCATTCGCTCCCCGATCCTTCAGCGGGAAAGGAGCTCTTTCTCAGCGCTCAATCGGAGACGCCTTTATACTCTCTCTCTCTCTCTGGAGAGTTAGAGTTCGAGCTCAGCGATTCATTCGCTCCCCGATCCTTCAGCGGGAAAGGAGCTCTTTCTCAGCGCTCAATCGGAGACGCCTTTATACTCTCTCTCTCTCTGGAGAGTTAGAGTTCGAGCTCAGCCGTCTGCGATCATGCATGCCCCTCAAACTCGTCTCAGGTTTACATTTTAATCCAAGCTCCGAGGATTAAAACCAGTCAGACAAGCAGCTAGAGCATTTACCAAGGCTTTGGGTCCCTTCGGTTAGTCTACGGGATGAACTGTTGGCACCAGACTTCGGGTACCTGGATTATTCACATTGATTTTTCATAAGAATAAACAGACGAATAAATAAAGGTGCAGTAAAGGTAAGTAACACACAGTATTTTTATAGTGGTTCGGTCGAATCATGACCTACGTCCACTTTATAACCTCTTGCTTTAAGAAATCAGACTATTCTAGGCAAGTCATGCCTTGTACATAGTTTTTAACAAAGCAAAAGAATAGATTTGAAACTCTCATGTTAAATATGGCCGTAGATGTTGGGCGTTCCACACTCTGGGGATTTCCTTTCCATCTACGGTTGCCAGCTTGAAGGTTCCATTATCAAGCTTGCTGAGAATAGAGTACGGTCCTTCCCACTTCGCTCCCATATGAGTTGGGGGTGGGAAGACACGTTTCAGAACCAAGTCTCCGGGTTCCATGGTTCGGGTTCGGACCTTTTTGTTGTAATATCGGGCGACCTGTTGTTTGCATCTCAGAGCACGCAGGTCGGCTTCATCCCTCTTTTCTTCGATCATATCCAGGGATTCAAGGAGCAATTCATTATTGGTCATTGGATCATAATAGGTCACCCGATGAGAAGGTACCTTTATCTCAATCGGGATGACTGCTTCTGTTCCAAAAGCGAGGGAGAAAGGGGTATGTCCGGTCGCGGATTTATATGTCGTTCTGTGAGCCCATAGTGCCAAGGGCAATTCATCAGCCCACATGGCTTTAGCCCGCTTCATTCTTCTTTTCAGAATGGACTTAATTACTTTATTTGCAGCTTCGACTTGCCCGTTTGATTGTGGGTGTGCCACGGAGGTGTATCGATTATCGATGTGATATTTTCGGCAGAAGTTTCTGAATTCAGCACTATCAAATTGAGTTCCGTTGTCCGTTATCACAATCTTTGGAATTCCAAATCGGCAAATGATGTTTCTCACAACGAAATTGATCACTCGTTTAGTTGTGATTGTAGTTAGTGGTTCTGCCTCGACCCACTTAGTGAAATAATCTATGGCCACAATAGCAAACTTTGCTCCGCCCCTTGCTATGGGGAGACTTCCTATGATATCAATTCCCCACATAGCAAATGGCCATGGACTCATCATTGTTTTTAATTGGCTTGGAGGCGCTCTAGGTATCTTTGAAAATCTCTGGCATGCATCACATCGTCGTGCATATCTTACGGCATCCTTGTTTATGGTGGGCCAGAAGTAACCATGCCGCAATATCTTTTTCGCCAAGGTTTGCCCCCCAGTGTGGTCGCCACATTCACCTTCGTGGACTTCTTGCAGCACACGTCTGATGTCATCGTGGGCTATGCACCGAAGGAGGGGCATTGAATACCCTTGTCTATAAAGGATTTCGCCTTGCAGCACGTATCGGGCGGCTTTACGAATCACTTTACGCTTCTCGCTTTTCCTGGCCGGAAGCGCTCCATCCATTAGGAAATTCCTTATAGGAGTCATCCACGACTCCTTTTCTGGTTCCGTCTCCATTACAAGGTCGATTTCCATCTGATCGATGCTGGGTGACCGAAGTACTTCAACGGGGGCTAGCCCTATCGTTTCAGGATCGTTAGAACTAGCCACCTTTGCCAACTTGTCCGCCTGCTGATTTTCTGACCGCGGAATATGAGATATGCTGTAGTGATCAAACTCATTGAGCAGCTCTTTCACTTTCTTTAAGTACAGAATCAATCTTGCACCTTTAGCTTGGAATTTCCCAATAACTTGGTTCAAAACTAACTTGGAATCGCAGAAGATGTTCAATTTCGTGACTTCAAGCATCTTTGCAATCTTTAATCCGGCTATCAAAGCTTCGTATTCGGAATCGTTGTTAGTGGCCTGAAACTCCATTCGGATGGCATAAGTTATCAATCGTTTCTCGGGGGTTTCGAGCACTATTCCGGCGCCGGATCTTTCATTGTTTCTAGCACCATCAGTATATAATTTCCAGACATCAGGGTCGAAAAGTAATTTTGAGGGTTCCACTTCTTCGTTTGCTATGTCTTCTTCAGGAACTGTGAATTCTGCTATGAAGTCAGCTATCGCTTGCCCCCGAATTGATCGTCTGGGCTGAAAGTTCAAGTCAAATTGACTTAACTCAATATTCCATTTGAGTAATCTTCCAGACGCCTCTGGTCTCTGTAGAACTTGCTTGAGTGGGTGATCAGTATATATGATAATAGGATGTGCTTGAAAATAGTGCCGAAGCTTTCTGGAGGCAATCAGTAAACTATACGCCAGTTTTTCTATCCGTGGATAATTACGTTCTGCTGCTGTTAATTTTTTACTCACGTAATACACAGGTCTTTGGACCTTCTCCTCTTCCCTTACCAATGCTGAGCTGACTGCATGAGATGATACTGCCAAATACACGAACAAATCCTCGTGGTCTATTGGTTTAGATAGAATTGGAGGTTTCTCCAAGTGGCTGAGCAAATTCTGAAACGCTTCTACGCAGTCAGGAGTCCATTTAAAGTGGCGTTTCCCTCGCTTTATTAAGTCGAAGAATGGAATGCACTTATCTGTAGCCCTGGAGATGAATCTGCTTAGTGCGGCCACTTTTCCGGCAAGGCTTTGCACATCTCTAATTTGCCTAGGTTCCTGAATGTTCCTGATTGTCGTGATCTGGTCCGGATTAATCTCAATACCGCGCGAACTGACAATGAATCCTAAGAATTTTCCGGAAGCAACACCGAATGAACATTTGGTGGGATTGAGTTTCATCCCATACTTCCTAAGAACGCCGAACATCTCTGCCAAGTCAGTAGTGTGTTGAAAGGATTGCTTGGATTTAACCAACATATCATCGACATATACCTCCATTGTCTTCCCGATTTGGTTATAAAACATTCTGTTGACCAGACGTTGGTATGTAGCGCCTGCATTCTTCAAACCAAAAGGCATTACCACGTAACAATATAATCCCAGATCAGTGATAAAGCTAGTATGCTCTTGGTCCGGAACGTGCATCGGAATTTGGTTATATCCTGAATAAGCATCCATGAATGAGAGAAGCTCATGACCTACCGTCGAGTCTACCAACTGGTCAATTCGAGGTAATGGGAAACCATCCTTTGGACAAGCTTTGTTTAGATCCGAGAAGTCGATACACGTTCGCCACTTTCCGTTGGCCTTCTTCACCAGGACTGGATTCGAAATCCAGTCTGGGTAAGTGGAATCCCTGATAAACCCATTACTCTTTAGCTTTCCGACTTCTTCTTTCAAGGCAGCGGACCTCTCTGGGCCCAACACTCGCCTTTTTTGCTTTACTGGAGGATGTTTAGGGTTAATGCTCAAAGAATGGCTCATGATTGATGGGGATATCCCGCACATGTCCGCATGGGTCCAAGCAAATACATCCAAATTGTTCTTTAAGAAATTCGTCAATTCTTCGGCAAGATTTGGACTTAACTGAGATCCAATCTTAAGGACCTTCTCCGGGTCACTGTCATCGATTGGTACATCCACAGTTGCCTCGTTGGGAGTCGCCGTTCTGCCCCCGGGTTCTGGATCCTCTCTGGGATCCATATCCTCGGGCATCACTTTAGGCAACTCTCCAACAACTGTCCTCTTTGGTTGCTATAATGTCCCTACCCCCGAAGGGGGAGAAGTGCCTTTAGTGTCGATATCCCCTCCATTGCGAAGTAACTTTAGTTCGGCGACATAACATGCTCGCGCAGCAACTTGATCCCCTCTGACGATACCAATGCCAGCTTCTGTGGGGAATTTCAATAACAAGCACCAAGGGGCTATACAGGCTCTGAACTTTGCGAGGGCCGGTCGGCCCAAGAAGGCATTATATGGTGATTCAACATCCAAAACCACAAAGGGAAGGATTCTCACTCTCTGGCGTTCTCCTTCCCCAAGTTTAACTGGCAACTCTACATAACCCATTGGAGCGGTGGATGCTCCGTTGAATCCACGGATCCACCCCTGGCAGGGCTTCAAGTCTTTTATTTCAAGATTCATTTGGTCAAAGGCCTTTTTGAAGAGAATATTAACGGAACTCCCGTTGTCCACCAGGACCTTATGAACAGTGGCTGGCCCAATGGGTATTGTGATTACAAGCGGATCTTCAGTTGGAGCATGGACTCCGACGCTATCCCGTTCTCGAAAAACAACATCATCAGTCATCATCTTCTGCTGCTTCACCGGAGTACTGTCCTCGGGATTGCTACATTCCCCCACTTCGAGGTGTTGTTTGGCTGCGTTGACGTATTGATCTAACGCTTTGGAACCGTGCCCAGCAAGATAGAGTCCTCCGATCACGGTATTGATAACAATATTCTTTCCTTTTTGCTGAGCAGTCGGTCTAGGAGCGAGTTGACTTTGATTCTGATTCGGGGCCTGCACTGCTTGCCCCCTGTCCCTAGGCGCTACTCTGTATTCATCTAGCTTCCCTTCTCGAAGTAGCCTTTCGACCACGTCCCTAAGGTGGCGGCATTCATTCGTCGAATGACCGTGAATTTGATGAAAGAGGCAAAACTTTCCTGTCTCACGCATCCACGAAAATATTCTCCAAAGTATCATTGATGGGTGTATAACTTTCAAAGGCCCTGGGACGAGTCCTTCTCTGGGAATCGTTCCCTCGGCCCCTCTTCCGATTGTTGCCGTTACCATTGTTACTGTTGTTACCTGGCTGACGGCCACCCTGATTCTGATTTCTGACGTTAACTTCAACTTTCCCGGAGCTGTCGCCATTCTGTTTGATGGCGACATTGCTCTGAACTTCTTCCTTATCAGTTGTTTTAAGCTTTCGGTTTGCGTATACCTCTTCCCGGCGCAGATGTACGTTGGCTTTCTCATAGAATAATTCTCTGGTGTGGGGTGGTTTGCCTGCCAAGTACCTTCCGAATTCAGTGTCCTTATCCACTCCATCAATTAGTGCTGCGACAATGGTCGGCTCATGAGGATCTTTGACTTCTGTGGCGGCCAAATTGAAATGATCCAGGTACGTCTTTAGACCTTCGCCTGGTCGCTGTTTGACAAGAAATAGATCGATCACGCTTTTCGTCTTCTGTGCGTAGATACGGAATTGCTCTACGAACTTCTCGCTTAGTTCCCTGAAGCTGGAGATCGATCTTGCCGGCAGACGAGTAAACCATAGTAAAGCCACGTCTTCCAGGAATATGGGAAACGCTTTACACTTAACCGCGTCAGAAGCGGCGGCAGCAGTCATCGACCAAGAGTATCTCATTAGGTGCTGAACAGGATCAGACCTTCCTGCGTATCGGTTCATTTGTGGCATGTTGAAACGCCTTGGAAAAGTTGCATCCAAAATATCGTCGGTAAAAGGAGTATGACTGCGACCAATCCCCCAATCTTCGTTCCGCTGCCCACGGCTGTCGGCCAAAATCTGGTGAACCATGGCTGCGACGTTTGCACTAGTCATAGGAGGTTCAGGGTCAGTGCCTCTGGCCCGACGAGGTTCTCTGATCTCTCTTCGGGGAGTAGCCACAAAATCTGGGACTTGGACGGGGCTTCGCTGCCCCCTGTTATCATGAGTATGCGTGCGGCGACGGGGCTGAGGTGGTCTGTCATACACAGGACTGTTCACATCTCGAGTCCTGTGAGCCGTTGCTTGACCATTCGTATTACGGTTCGTGGGTCCTGCTCCTAGTTCTTCTTCTTCCTGTGAGGGCAGGGTCCCGAACCGAAGCTGCTCTATGTTTTTGGCTCTCTCATACGGTCGCCGCGGAGGTCTCGGCGATTCTTCAGATGAAGAGGAATATGCTGGGGTGAGTGGACGAACTGGCGATGCTCTTTGCCTTGTTAGCTCATCAAGTCTTCTATCCATAGCCGTCAGGTTTTGCCGTAGGATGGAACTTTCCTGCCTCTGGGCGGCCAACTCATCAAATAACCTATCCCACATTTTGACAAGGCGAGAGAGATCCCCCTCAGTGACAGGAGCAGCAGGATCATAGTGGTCATCATCATCCTCTCTCATGGGCAAAGTGCTCGGACCGGGTCGGGCAGAGGTTCCAGGACGATAGGAGTGGGTCATAGGTTCTTTCCCAGGTCGAGTTGCGTTCTGACCATCAGTTCGGGTAGCTTCGGTTCGTGGAGGGCGGTTCGCTGCGCCCCCCTGAGATCGACTCGTGGTCGTAGTACGCAGAGGTTGCGAGGTGTTGCCTCGGGATCGAGTGACAACACCTTCGGTAGCACGGATCGTCTCGTTCCCATCGACTCGGAACGAGGTGTGTTCGTCGGATCGGATCGCCCCCTGCGCTCCGCGATCCAGGATTTCTTCGTCGACCAGTTCGTGCACATTCTCCTCGATCGTTTCGTTGGTCTGCGAAACTTTGGATCTTTTCCCAGCCATGATATCCGAATCGCTGGAATCTTCAAGAAAATGAATGACGAAACTTTAAGGCTGAGTTTCTCAGTGAAAGCACCAAAAATGTTAGATCGAAATTTGGACCTAACACCCAAATTGTTATAAACTGTAGAGAATTCTAAATGAGGAATCAGAAAAAAGAGAATAACACTCAGAATTTATAGTGGTTCGGCGTTAATGAGCCTACGTCCACTTTCTATCTTATTGATTATGCTTTAAAAGCTAGTACAACAGTGTTTTCTTTCGATATTCCATTGGTTTGACAACAATGGCGGTCTCAGCATTCACTATTGCCAAAAAGATCCCGAAAAATGCCAAGCTCTGGGCTATTTATAGCTGATTTCGTCAGGCGGATCGCGGACACGTGGCACGAATCCCGAGATTTTCGGATCGCATCGCCACCATTGAAGAAACAGTCAAACTGGCCGTTGAAAACAGGTGTCGTCAGATCTGTGCGATTCGGATCGCTGAAGACCAGCTCGCGGTTGAACGGGTCAGAGGGTTCGGTTCGTTACAAGGGATCGGATCGCCTGGAGGTGACGTTCGTCGACGAGATGGTTTCGATCCGTTCCTGGGCGAGACGATGGCGTGCGATCCATTCCTGGGCGAGACGATGGCGTGCGATCCATTCCTGGGCGAGACGATGGCGTGCGATCCATTCCTGGGCGAGACGATGGCGTGCGATCCATTCCTCCAATTTCTTGGGGGACTTGGTTTCCTGGTTCCCCCTTATGAATGATCCTGGATGGCTCGGTCAAAAAGCGGGCCAACAACATGTTATAGGCATACATTGTAACACAGTTAATTATGGGTGTAAGAAATTTCTTAGCTGGAAAGCAAGCTCTACCTGCCTAAATTTTTTATAGCATGTATATGATAAATAAACGGAATGCATACTGTCCATCTATAAAATAACAAATCAAGGTGAATCAAAGCTTCAGTAAATTAGAGCTTTAGTTAACAAATCAAGACAAACCAATAGCACGTCATAATTGGATAGTCATTTTCTTTTGTTTCTTTTTGAATAATTGCTCTGCTAGCTGTGTGCGCTAGTATGAAATTTTGTAATCAAGTTGTTAATAAAGTAGTTTTATCTTGCCTTTCAAAAGAAAAATCAAGACAAACCAAGTTTTGTTAGATTTCTTATCCTATTGCTAGCCAATTGAAGTACATCTGCTAGTTTCTGGTTTCATTATGAACTCATTACTCATGCAACATCTCCCTACGTGCATGCAATATTTTTATGTACGTGTAGCATTTAAAAACGCTGAGATACATGAAAGACACAAAGAATGACAATTAACCTAAAAGAACGAGGGTTTTCAAGCCATAAATCAACTCAATGAATATGAGGTGCAAACCTAATGCTAAACTTCCTCTACCCATCACCTGTTCATCATCAATCCAACACCTGCTACCATGAACTCCAAAAACAAGCTGCATATACAAACACCTCATTAACAAAGGCGATGCTAATTTCAGAACAATCAAAATGGAATGATTTTACACATGATTCAAACACCTCATTAACAATATGTCATAAATAAATAGATTTAACTAGTTTTGAAGAAACAACACAAATAAAGGCATGAAAGGTATAAGGCAAGGAACCTGGACCATTCTACAACTTTAGACTTTCATTTCATTATTTTAAGAATTTAAACACCGAAACTATTGACACTTAGGATTTAATTCAACCATTCTTCCATCTTCTTTTCTTCTAAACGACTTTCAATTACCAACCTGCGCACCATAATACAAGTTTAGCAATGTTAGCGTATGTTGTAATAAATTAAAAATTAGCATATGAAATATTCTAGTGGTGAACAATTATGACAAAACAAAATAATACTTATTATAATACCTTGATATGTGGAGTTATTCTAGTGGACAACTCAATGGGGATTTTAATTCTGGCTTTTCCACCAATTTGAACGCACCTTTTATCACTCTTTGGTTACCCCTTTGCTTGTGTGATATGAGGATCTTGGATTAGTAAAAATATTTGATCATTGTGTGAACTATATTTCTCATCATCATCTTTTGCCTCTCTCATTCATCCAGCTTATTTTTTTAATCACATACTCTCGTGAACAGTTGTTCTATTCCATCTACCACTAGTTTGTACAATAATTCAGATTTTGATGCAATGCATGGAAGTTGTGTTGCTCATCGGCAAATATGACTAAGCCGAAACATTTCACTTGAGATAAATTGACCATCATACTTAATGTCATCCATAAGCCTAAAAGAGTTAGCTCCTTTTGTCCACCCTTTTAAATGAAATAAGAAAGTTCCTCATCTGCTTCTAGTTTTGTGAAATTTTTTAAAACATGCTTACATGGTATTCCTTTAAACTCAAATAGCTGACACTGACAAAAGCCTTTGTAAGAACACACATTCATTTTCAAAACAAAACTCTTGCATTCACCAACTCTAGAAGACACAATATATGATGTTATTTCTTCATTAGTTTATTTTTCAATAGATCTGAAATGAACGGAATCTTTTAGTTGTCCGCAAAACAAATCAAACATGGTTCTTATTATATATATATATATATATATATATATATATATTCTTGAAGCATGTTTCAAAATCAAATTATTTTCATCAACGCTTCTTTTTTATGCTTAGAAACAAAATCCACGTCAACTTCTCTTACTAAAAAAACTGTTAATCCCTTTACTACCGCCTGCAGTGTTCATTCCGGCATAAAAGGTCGAACGATGAGAAATAGGCACCCAAAACCTATGTAGTTAAAACCCCGCTAAATCCCCGCAATATCCCCGCTATAGTTCATAGTGCTCTTCAACTGCTACGCTATTTCAATTTAGCGCTGATGAACAGTAGATCCGCTTTTAGCCCGCTATTTTCCTTGCATCCTCTAAATCAAGGTCATTTAGTGTCCGCTTTAGCAGTATTGATATATAGAGCTTGATTTGACTAGTTCTCTCTTTAAAAAAATTGTAGATTTAGTGTAATTAAGGCATAAGTGTCTAATATATTGCAATAGTCAATTACACTCTTCAAATTTAGCATGTATAACTATGATATTCCTTGATTTTGTTATATAAGTAATTAATATTAGTTTCATGTACACATATAATGTAAGAA
Organism: Allium sativum; assembly: GCA_030737875.1. NCBI lineage: Eukaryota > Viridiplantae > Streptophyta > Magnoliopsida > Asparagales > Amaryllidaceae > Allium > Allium sativum. The sequence continues at coordinate 852,517,100 of CM060919.1, forward strand.
AGATGATTAGTTAATTTTCAAATATTTGGTTTTACATCTAACGAACCTTTTTCCGCCTCCGTTATATCCCCGCTATTTCCTTGCTTTATCCCCGCTACACTTTTTTACACCTCCACCGCTATAGAATCACTATGCGCTTAAACTGCACAGCCCAAAACTCACATTGTTAAATTTTATTTTTCAACCAGTGATTATTTTGCAATTTATATTTCTCGACTAATGCTTTCCACTTATCTTCAAAATCCGATATCGTGTATGTGAAATTCAAACAATGTTTAAGATCTTTCTTGAAAGGAGATTTTTTGCGTTATACACGAGGTAAATTCTCTCCAAAAAAAATTAACATGCCAAAGACATACACGATGTCGAGTATTAAGAAATACCTTTTGGATAGCTAAACCCACTGCAAGATCTTTATTGGTAATTATTGATATTTAATGACGATCTCCCATTGCTTGTAGCCAGGTTGTAAGTAACCAAGTTGTAACACCCCGCATTTTTAATTAAGTAAAATAAAATTTGAAGAGTTTCTAGAATTTGGTCACGGGATTAACATCTTTGCGTCCATGGCGATTTTCTGGTCAGTTTAGACCTATGGATTGCAGAAAACTGATTTAAGATGAAAGAGATACCTTTAAGTGAAATATTGTAACAAACATGAAAAGAAGGTAAAAGAAAAAGAACAATGACCATCATTGTTTTTAGTCTTGTTAACAAAAGCTTATTTAGTCCAGTTGGTGAAAGCATGTGACTTTCAAGAGAGTGGCGTGAGTTCGATTCCCACCGACGCCTTATTTATGTTTTAGGGGAACGACTAAAATAATACATGTTCTAAGAAGAAAATAGGTATATATGCATATAAAAGGAAAACTATACATATAAGGAAGAACAAAAATATATGTATACATGGATATGTAAGTATATGCATATATGTGCAAACATATATATACAAGAGAGAAGTTCAAAATATGGCTGTAATCAAAGAAATCTGGTAAGAATTAAATAACGGCATAACGCCCTTTGAATTTTGAAAATGAAATAAAAGTTGTACGTATATATATATATATACGTGTAAAATGGACATAAGAAATTTTGTATACATATTAGGAGATTATATGTAAATAAATCAAGAAAAGTAAAACAAGAAAAAGATATACATTTAAAATTAAGAATGTTAACAAAACAGCTCGCTGGACCCAAAATGGGTCGACCCACACCTGGCTGGGTCGACCCAAGGGGAGCTGGGTCGACCCAAAGGAGGATGGGTCGACCCATGGGTCGAGCCTGGGGGCAAGTGGGTTGACCTAGGGGATAAGTGGGTCGAGCCATCCCTGATCCGGGCAGATTCATTTGATGAATCTGGGATATTTTTCTAACCACATTCATTGCTGACTCTGCGCTGCGTGTACTGTAAGATCTTGAACACCTATAAATCGGCTAGCAGAGCCTAACCTTAATCTCATATTTTCTGAGAGGATGTCTAGACTCTTCCATTCTTCTTCCTCCTCAAATTTCTTCAGAAAATAGAATAATTAGTTTAAGGAAATTCTGATTCAAGATCTGGAGGAAAAGAATGTATATCTGCAAATGGGTGCTCGGGATTCTATTCAAAGTAAGGTAAATTCTTGGATCTAGTCAATTTAAATTTCCCCTCTTTCTTCCCTTTTTTTCCTTTTAGTTGAGAATTGTGGATCCATGGTTATTTAGGTTCTAGATTCAGTTAAAGGAGCTATGGAATGCTAGGTCTGGACGAGATTCATGTATTGGAAAGCCATTAGGTGAGTGGATTTAAGTTATGCCTTTTTGATAATGGTATATTTATCGTTTTGCATTCCCCGTTAATATGCGTAATAAATCTGCTGAAATGTTTAACCTGCTATAATCTGTTGAAATGATTAATCTGCTAAACTGTAAACCTACTGAAATATGTTGAAATGATTAATCTGTTAAATTGTAAACCTGCTGAAATCTGTTGAAATTGGTACTGTGGAATATGACTGGAAATTAGGGGTTGTCTGAACATGTAAATTTGTAGGCTTAATTCAAGATTAAGTGGAACATGTTAATTAAACTGTAAGTAACCTATGAAATCTGTTAAATCTTTAGGGTTAAGTAAAACTGTTTAATCTGTTGGGGTCACATGAACCTGTTAACCTGTAATACTTAACCGGTTAAATCTGTTGGGGTTATATAAAAGCCTTTTTCCATTAATCACCTGTCTGAATTGGGAATTTATGTGAACTATGTAGTTATGAAATTTACAATGAACATTTTTTAAGAATATTTTTGTGCCAAAAGATTGTAAATAAGAATTATAGTAAAATTTGGAAGAATGAATATGCCTAAATTTGCAGTGAATAGAAAATTGTAACCACACTTATACACGAGGTTAAATTCAACTTGTGGTAGAAGTCTGCCCATAACCGCCCTGCAAATCCAGCATCCACGAGTGGTTAATTTAATGTGAGAGGTCTAGTGCATAAACATACACATAACGGTGCTAAGACACGAGGTTATGTCCAACTTGTGGTAGAAGTCTTCCCGGAACTTCCCGGCAAATCCAGCATCCATAAGTGGTCGGCTTAATGTGAGAGGTCTGGTGCATAGACATATATATGAATATATGATTATAACAGGATAGAAATAAATGGCATTGATTGTAATTAATGGAAATAAATGAAAGTTACAACAGTGAAAGAATTGGTATGAACGGGGAATGATAATAAACTATTATGAATAAACCTAAATGGAAAAAAGGAAGATAATAGGTGGGCTTGTCCTAGGGACAAGTGGAAATTATAACTTAGTTTATAATAAACGATAGAGAAGATGAGATAACTTATGTGATAAGATAAGTTGTGCTTAATTATAAATTAAGTAATCTGTAAATCTAGAAACCTGAATTCTGTTGTTTGTAATAAGTAGAGAAAAGAGAGGAAAACTTATGAAATGCAATAAGTTGTAATTAATCATACATTAAGTAACCTGAAAATATGAAATTTGAAATCTGCTGATAAGAATAACATGTTAAAGGCTTATTAATGAACTTAAATAGGTTAAGTTATATAACTAAAATTAATAAGCAAGAAGAACTTGGTAACCTGAATAAGAAGTCAATATAAATTGAATTTACCAAGTTGACTGGGAATCCGATGAGGTAGAGCAAGCGCGTAATTAAATGTTTAGACATAGGGTCTAATAACACATTAACTTGATGCGCTTGGACCAGCCCGTACGTCTGAAGGTGAATAACCCAACAGGTTAGATCATCGTGGTGTCATGAGGCATGAGGGGAGCACACATCCATCTGATTATTCTTCCTGTTCTGCCTGTTGTTCTTCTAGCTTCGAAGGAGTGGAAGGGAAGCAAGCAACTTCTAGGGACGTGGAGGGTACTCCTGGTAGTCCTCTGTGCAGTGGCAGCCCTCAGGATGTGCTCGTAGAGGTTAGGTCAACACATTACTTCCCGGTGAGTATACCTTGACTGCCACGTTAGTAGGCAGTCAGAAGGCTGTAGGGTGGCATCGGTGATTCGACGATCTGGTTGCCTTGTGACTAGGCAGGTTACAACCATTTTATCTATCTGCCTTCGGCGGGTCTAATTATCTGTTTGATAGCAGTCGTTGGGTACCAAACATCGACAGTTAGCGTGATGCGTGATGTGGAAAGACGGAGAGCTAAATCTACAGATCATCAACCTTTCGCTATTAAGGCTTTGGGTGCGGGACATGCCAATTAGAATGTTGTTTGTTGTTTTTATGGGCTACGTCACTAGCTCTCACTTTTGTTTGTCTTTCACTAGTTGAGGGAGGGGTCTGGTGGGACCATAGCCACCGGGAAAATGTAGACCATAACATATGTGTATACAGATATCTGAAAAGGCTCCCCATCGAGTTCCATGTATCTGATATAGCCCTGTTACGGAACTCAGTGCACGGTAGATAATACGTGTGGATACATGCATACCGTTTCCGGATGGTGTATCATCAAGGTTGAGGCATCGAGTACAATTAATGATACGTACGTAAGAAAGTCTAGATACATGCATGTCTGCTTCGAGTGGTGTATCGTAGACTCTAGGGCATTACTCTATGATGGAATCTGATTCGATCAAAGGTTACTGTCCGTAAGCTTACGTAGCATGGCGATGGCGGTTCTATGCTGAACGTAGCATTGTTATACAAATATCTCTGCGTCATTCCGGTGTAAGATGAGGGACTGCACATATTTCTGTGGCATGACGGCAGAGACCGTGCGAGTGGGGTACCATGGGGTGTACCATAATATTGGGGGGTAGCTATATGTACTTTACGTTAGGTTAATCTACTTGGGAGTAGATGGGTACAATGCGTATGCAAGCCTTGAGTGCTATTAACACAAGTAACCTAGTAAATAAGAAAATATGACTGAACGGTACATGTAGGATTATCCAAAATGTGTAGTTTAAATCCAGTCACCGGAACTTGTGTTTTAACCCTCTCCTCGTAAGATACTCGCAGGTTAGATTTGTGGCAGAGATATGATAGCTTTGGATATTGGTTAGGCAGTATTATTATCTGGGTAAGGCTATATTTGATTATATTATATTTTATTCATTCCATTGTGAGATGTTTTTTGAGCACTGATATGTTTATTATCTCTGTTTTTTCTACAAGATACTAGAAAAACCAATGCGGGTTTCGATAAATTAGAATTTCGAAAAAAAATCGGTCTGTCGGAATTCGAGTTGTTACATCTGGTATCAGAGCTTAGGTTTAGGATTCCTATACAGATAGTAAGTGAGCATATTTGTATTTTTTTAAAATATAAATATAATATATATGCACCTAGATCCATGGAGGAACCTACTAAATAGAAAAAGCATAATATAGCAAAAATTGGGATATCAATTTTGTACACTAAAGGAACGAATATGGAAATTTGGGACCCTTAAGTAATTTGGGTGGGAAGTGTATAATATACTTTGTATGGAAGAAAAGTGAATCCCATGTGTTAGTATTTCATGTTAGTGGGTTTGGCAGTAAAACCTTATAAATTTGAAAAGGTTAAAAAGAGAAAAATGCATTAGGAATATATATAATTGAGAGAATTGACTTTGTGGGAGTGTCTAGGAAATTCTACGTAAGTTGGAAACCCACTCTGATTCTAACCCCATGGTTAACTTTTAAGAACCTGAAATTGTAAAAGCTTTTGGAAGATGGTTTATGTTATTTTCTAGTTTTGATCTTAAAAATGTTTTCGATGTTTAAAATATGTAAAGAACATATTTGAAAAAGTACATATTGAGTTTTGGAGTAAAATGGGGTATATTTTGGAAACACTGGTTTCCTTTGAAAATTTTGTTTAAAATGAATTCTCTCAGAAGAAGGCGCACATTATAGAGCATGTATAGCTTGCTAGTTTTCAAGTTATATGTATGAAAAAAAATGTGTTGCATTTTGTTGAAAGCTAGAATTTTCAATAAAGAAAGTTTTAATATCTCTATTTTTTTAACAATCATTTTTTATAATTGTTTTGACATAAAATTTTGTTGGGCGAACAAAATAAGTTGTTGAAATTATGAATAAAGTAGATGCTTGCACCTAGTTGTAAGTAAGAATAGTTGTAAATTCGATTGAGTAATATTACTCCTCGTCTACTCCGGTTTTTATGATTTGAAAAAAAAACGTTTTACATTTTTATAAAATGACATGTTTTTATGGTTTGGCAAAAGTAAGTTTTGTTGAGGAAAATAAAAGTTTTGATACTTTTAACTTTTGGCAGAAAAGTGAAATGAAAAGGTCAAACCGTGTTTTAAAAAAAAGTATAGAGTAGGTAAGGATTAGTGCCTTGGAAAGACAAGAAAAGTTTTGAGGCTATGAAGTAGATAGCGATAATTATCTTGGAATAATGGTAAGCTCCCGTAGAATGCGTAAGCATTGAGAAGCCTAAGGTGGTTCTTGAAAATGACTGTTAGTACACAGCTAGGACTAGTGGTGACTACTAGATAGTGAAGGGCAAGTAAGTGTTTAGATCCTATTGCTAATTTTCCTGTTAGGGGTAAAATCTGTTATTGCATTTCTGTTGTGATAATTTTGTTATTTTGCACCTGTAGGGTAGTTAGGGTAACACCTAACCTATCATTGATCCCATGGTTTGAACTTTTCTGTTTGAGGGGGACATAGTCCTGAGATTCTTGGCCCTTAGTAGTAACTATGTAGAGCATTTGTTTTCCTGTTTTAGTTAAAGAACTAGAAGGCTTATTTGAAACTAAACTTAGATCAGAGGATTAAGTTAAATAAGCTAAGAAAAGAGTAATGGTACGACTAAAAAGGAAATAACAAATTCAGTAAAGCAACAAACATGACAGTTAAAAAAAAAAGGAAAGTTATGACAAAAGGTGAATAAGAGTAATTTTTTCCAAGATAAGTTGAAAAAGAAAATCTATAACAAAGAAAGTTTTCTTATATGGGCTGTGCTTGGATAGGAAAATAAGGAATCTTATATAATAGTTACATAAAATCCATGTACAGATAGAAAATGTGACTAAAAGAAAAACGGAGGATGTGAATCTTTCCGTTTTCCACCTTTTTTTACATAAGAAATCAACTTTAGAAAATTAGATTTTTCTTAAACTCGAAAAATAAAGTTGCTTGGTAGGGTTTTGGATGCAAAAATTGGATGAATTACGCTCTTGCTCATTAAGAGTATAGGAAAATTTGAATGAAAAAGTATTTTGGTTTTCAAATATTGCATTCATATAGAAATTGCCAGTATATTTAGGATGTGTGCATCATGTTTTCAAAGAGATTTTCAAGAAAAATTTGCATATATATAGGAGGTACCTCTTAGGCATTCATTTCATTCATGTATTATTTTGTTGAATTACACTTTGCACTAGTACACAAATGGCTGCAAAATTGGATGCACACCGTAACGCCCTATAATTTTAAAGAATATTATAATGATAAACTAAAAAATACTTAATTAAATATTGAGAATTAAGTAAAACAGACTATACCATTGCGTTCATCTCGGAATTCTTCTTAATATAGACTTCGAGTTTGCGTAAAACGGACATCGTATAAAGAAGTTATTAAGCTTAGAAGTTTGTATACATATAAGCAATATACACACACACACACGAACCCGTCCAGAAAATAAAAAACGAAGAGCAGGAAGACACGATGGAAATCGACCCGTTGGGGGTTAACCCATGCCCCATGGGGTCGACCCTAAGGTCGACCCACACAAGGGGGTGTCGACTCTACCCAGATCCGGGCCAGATCCCTTCCCTGTACTTGGATGCGTTTCTGAACGAGATTCATTGGCTTGAGGATATATATAGGACCTCATTTCTATTGTTTTATTCATCAAAAAACAATTGAGACAACGAGATTCTGCCCCAACTCAGATTGAATTAGCCTATTCTTCTGCAACAACGACTTATACATATTCAATAATCTCTGCTACAACATCAACACTCTTTTCACAGTTCTTTAGATCCAGTCTCTGTGAGTTTATGTTGCTTTTAGATATAAACAATTAATAAGTAATCCTGACATGTTTATAAGTTTGGATCTAAACCTATGCCTGTTAATAACCTGAATCATAACTAAACAGATTTGCCATTACTTGTATACTTGATCTACTGTTCAGTCCTTTCATGCCTATCCTGCTATTATGCCCATTTATGTTATCATATTCCTATCCTGTTATTATTCCCATTTCTGTTTTCATATGCCTATTATGTCATTATGCCTATTTCTGTTATCATATGCCCATTTTGTTATTATGCCTATTTCTGTTCTCTTCTCTCCCTCCTTTCCTTTTTATTTTTGTAGCCAGGCCACCTTCGAGCCTGGGCCTATTGTTTAAATATGCGAAAGAATGAAATTGGGAATGGTTAGCAATGATAAATTAGGGAATAACTTTTATCGTAAAACATGACTGGGATTTGGGGGCATAACCTAAACCGTGATCTAAGACTTTAATTTGGGGAATATAGTACATGATGATTTTTGACTTGAGTGTAGGGGCATGAAAAACCTATGATGGATATGAATAATTGTTTAAGGATGAATATGCCTAAGTTTACAATAATTAGAAACCGTAACCGCACTTAGACACGAGGTTAGATTACACTTATGGTAGAAGTCTTCCCAGAACCACCCGACAAATCTAGCATCAACAAGTGGTTAATTTAATGTAAGGGGTCTAGTGTGTAAATGTACACATAACGGTGCTAAGACACGAGGTTAAGTCCAACTTGTGGTAAAAGTTTGCCCGGAACCGCTCAGCATATCCAGCATCCACAAGTGGTCAACTTAATGTTAGACGTCTAGTGCATTAACATGCATGAACGGGAAATGATAATAACCTGCTAACCTGTAATACTTAACCTGTATAAACCAGTGGGGGTTATATGAACTTGGCAAGATTACGTAGGGGTTAAGTAAACTTGCTTGAATCAATGGGAGTTAAGTAAATCTGTGGGGGGTTATACGAACCCGACAAACTTAACCTGTTTTATATGTTAGGGTTATGCGGGCTTGTAAATCTGTTAGGCGTAGCCTATCAAAATCCTAGTAGTGGGGATGCAAGCGTTGGGGGTGGCTTCTATCATGTGTTGTGTGGGACCCGTATCAGTCAGTAACCCATACTGGTATCCAAAAGGGGACCCTGAACAAGGTAGGGGTCAGGGCACGCTTACTGAGCTGATTATGAGAGGTTATATGGGTGGAGGTGTCTGATGGTGCATTCCGATGGAATCATGTGCGAGCATGGACCTGCTTGCTTGGGAAAATAAGACTCTATAGCACCACTAGATATGGCTATGCCTATCGGGAAAAAGGTTTGCCAGGTTAGGAAGTGATACATCCTACTATGGGGCCAACACAGGGTATCTACGGGATAGGGAACCGATCGATTGGGATAGTAATTAGGGTACTTCTACTTGCCAGATAAGGATCCCGTTATTATCGTTTGGGGTTACACCCGTTATTGCTGTGGTGATGCCTGTTATTATCGTTGGGGTGAAACCTGTCACTAGAAGTACACCTAAGTCCACCATTCTGTTACTATTGGGATCATTTTGTTCTGTTATACTAGTATCGGTGCAGAGAAAAGTATTTAGGAAGTTTAATCTATTCTGTTCCGTTTATTCTGCTTATCCTGCTCTGCCTTATGATATTGTTATCTCTCTCATCCAGTTTATATGCATGTCATGATGCTTTTACTCATTTATATGCTGTAAGTAACTGGACTCGCCAGACTTTATGCGTGACCCGTTTTGTTTCCTTTTCTCTCTCTTCCTTTCCCCCTTCCCCTAGGTTCTCAAGATGGGAATACCCAGGTTTGATTAGGATTCTCTCTTCTGTTTCTGCTTGGAGCTGCTTAGATGTACCACTTTGATTACCTATCTACCTTGTTATGGCTACTTTTGGGGACTATGATTTTATATTAGTGTACTCTGATGATTTTAGTACAAGGAATATATTTTAAATTTGATGTAATGGGTTTTCTATATTTCATACTTATGTTGTAACTGGATTTATGACCACGATGTTTTCCGTTTTAAGAGTAAAGTTTTAAATTCCACTGTTATTTTATATTTGTGATGTTTTTGTTTCTGTTTACATATAACACTTCACTGAACTTAGTGCATTTTATTAAAGAGTGACATTAACGGACATGGGGTATCGCATTTGGCATCAGAGCTGAAGGTTACCAGATTGGATAAAAGAATTTGAAAATTGTTTTCAAAAGGTTTTAAAAAGAAAGTATTTCCAAAGAAAAGTCTATTTTTGAAAAACATATTCCCCAAAGCCATAAGAAATATCTTTCTATTCTCTATTTGAATCCCTTTTTCCTTTTCTTTTCAGCATGTTTGGGGAACCGAATATTCCATAGGGTGTTCAGATACCGGCTTGGTTCCGTAGATATATTGAGGATACGGCGCCTGCCGAAGGCCAAGCAGACGCCCCTCCCCTAACTGCAGACGCTTCTCCTCCTCCTCTTCCTCCTCTGTGAGCGGATAATTTTTCCAACATATGCAAGGATTTCTGTGCGATGGGAGGAAAGCCTTTCCGAGGAACTGATATTTTGTAGAAGCAAGGAATTGGCTTAAAGAGACGAAGAATTTGTTTGGGATTTTTGAGGTTGACGACCATAGGAAGATTCAGTTGGTCGTTTGGCAGCTGAAAGATGAGGCTTCATTCTGGTGGGAAGTGACGCAAGCAGGGCGTCTAAGTTGAGACTTTTGATTATTTTCGACAGAGATTCGAGATGAAGTTTCTTTCTCAGGAAGAAGAGTGTATGCAAATTGAAAGATTTCTGGCACTTAAGAAAGGAGGCATATCTATCAAAGAGTATGTCAATAAGTTCAATCAACAGGCGAGGTTTGGTTTGGAGTTAGTGAGTACCCACACAAGAATTCGTTGGGTTGGCTACGTCTCATATTCCGATGTGGCAACTTTCGAGAATTCGTTGATATGGAATTGATGCACGAAGAAGATAAAGGAGAAAAGAAAGAGGTTAAGATTAATGAGACATAAAACCAGAAAGTGTGGCCTAAGAAAGAACAACAACAAAAGAAGCATAGAAAGAATGACAAAGCCCGAGATAACAGGAAATGTCATAGTTGTGGACGCACGGGTCATTTGACCAAAGAGTGCGAAAAAGGAATAATGTGGTTTCCATTGTGGTGAGGTTGGACACTATACTAAGGAGTGCCCGAAGAAGCAAGGACAGTGCCAAAGGGCAGGATCTTCTAGAGGGCAGGTGCATGCTCTCGTGGCTGGTGTACCAGATAGAGGTAGGAAAGTTTCTGTTGAAGGTTTGATTTCTCTTTCTGATCATCCTATTAGAACTCTTTTTGATTCTAGAGCTTCGCATTCTTTTATATCTGATTCTATGGTTGAGTATCAGCGCCTTAGTACTAGTATGGTTTTGTATCCCGTTGTTTTCTCAAACCCCATTGGAGGCACGACTCATCTGTCTATGATTTGTTGAGGTTTGAGGATTTCTGTATTGAGCGTCAAGTTTGAGTGTGATGTATATGTGCTTGGTTTCATGGGCTATGGTTTGATTCTAGGGATGGATTGGATAGCCATGTATGGTGCCATTCTGGACTGTGAGAGGAGGGTCGTTAGTCTTTTGACTTGCCATGGAATGACTCTCGAGATTTCTTGTGACCCTAAGGGGTCTATCATGCTTAGTTTCCAAGAATCGCTTGATGCATCTATCGATGATTTATGATCTGTACCAATAGTCTGTGAGTATCCTGATGTTTTTTAGGAGGTTCGGGAATTATCGCCGAGGCACGAGATTGATTTCCGGATATACTTGGTGGACAATGCAAAGCCAGTTGCATTGCCTGTGCGCCATATGGCTCTGAGAGAAAGGAGGGAGCTCAGCAAGCAAGTAGGGGAGCTACTTGAGAAAGGGTTTATTAGGCGAAGCATATCGGAATGGGGTGCTCCAGTCGTTTTCGCGACTAAGGAAAATGCTAGCTTCGCTTATGTGTGGATCACAGGGACTTGAATAAGCTCACTAGGAAGAATAGGCACCCACTTTCGAGGATAGATGATCTATTTGACTAGCTTGTTGATGCATATGTTTTCTTCCAGTTAGACTTAGCCAAGGGGTTTCATTAGTTGAGGGTGGCCGAGGACAGTATAGACTAAACCGCTTTTAGAATTCCAGATGGTTTCTTCGAGTGGCTCGTCATGCCTTTTGGGTTGACGAATGCACCCGCCTATTTTGTGGATCTGATAGTAGGGTATTTCGGGAGCTTTTAAATAAGTTCATTGTGCTCTTTGTTGATGACATCTTGATTTTCTCGAAGAATGAAGAAGAGCATGCCCTATATTTAAGGGAGGTTTTAAAGACTCTCTATGCGCATCATCTTAAGGCAAAATTCTCCAAATGTTATTTTTGGAGAAAGGAAGTGAGATTTCTAGGGCATGTAGTCTCTAAGGATGGGATAATAGTGGATCTTGCGAAAGTAATTGAACTTCAAGATTGGAATATTCCAAAGAATGCAACGGAGGTGAGGAGTTTTCTTGGTTTAGCACGCTATTATAGGAAGTTCATTAAGGTCTTCGCAAAGATATCATCCCCACTCACCAGACTAACGAAGAAGAATCTGACATTTTCTTGGGATATTGACTATGAGGATGCTTTTCAGCAATTAAAGAGGGCTCTGGCAACAACCCCAGTCTTGACTTTGCCTGACGAGAACAAGGTGTTCACAGTATACACTGATGTATGTGGCACAGGGCTTGGTGCTGTTCTGATGCAAGAGGGAAGTGTAGTATGTTACAGTGGCAGACAGTTGAGAGTTCATGAGAAAAACTAACCTACCTATGACTTAGAGTTGATTGCCATAGTATTCGCGCTTAATACTTGGCGTTATTATCTACTTGGAGAGAAGTTCGAGTTGTATATTTATCATAAATCTCTGAAGTATTTGTTCTCACAGAAGGATCTCAATTTGAGGCAACAGTGATGGATGGAGTTCTTAGCATCCTATGATTTTGAGTTTTCTTATACCCCTGGCAAGGTTAATGTGGTGGCGGACGTGCTGAGTAGGCAGAGGATGACCTTGAATCCACTATTCTTAAGAGGCGGAGCTTTGAGTATATATCGACCTTTGATTTTAGGCCATCTATGGATCTTATACCTGGTTTGTTGGTATCCTTAGAGGTGCGACCTACTATTATGGATCAGATAGGAACTTCGCAGTGAGAGGACCCACAGATAGAAGAAATCATGGATAAGCTCAGTGGAGGGGAGACTTCTAGTCACCTCAGTAGATATTCCACGGATGATAGAGGGTGGTTATGACGAGATGGAAGGCTTTGTGTTCGCCGAGTTGGGAGTTTGTTGAAGATTGTCCTTGAGGAAGCCCATCATTCTAGGATGACTACCCATGCAGGTGGTGATAAGATGTATAGAGATATGAAGAGGGTTTTCTCTTGGGATGGGATGAAGAAAGACGTAGCAGAGTTTGTTTCTCGATGTTTGATTTGCCAGCAAGTCAAAGCTGAGCAAAGGAAGCCCGGCGGTTTACTTCATCCTTTGGAGGTCCTATAGTGGAAGTGGGAGAGAATCTCTATGGATTTCATTATGGTTTTCCTAGATCAATGAAAGGCAACACTAGTATTTGGGTTATAGTTGACAGGCTTACTAAGAGTGCTTATTTCATTCCTGTTAAGAGTAAGAGAATGACAGTATGGTTGGCGGCAGTTTATCTTCGTGAGATAGTTCATCTACATGGAGTACGTTCCAGTATAGTGAGTGATCGTGACCCCATATTCACCAGTGAGTTTTGGAGGAGCTTACAGGAGGCACTAGGTACACAATTGTGTTTAAGCACAGCTTATCACCCTTAAATCGATGGACAGACTGAGAGGGTGAACAGAGTTCTTGAGGATCTTCTGAGGCTGTGTATCATAGACTTCGGAGGGACTTGGGAAGAGCATCTTCCTTTGGTAGAGTTTTCCTACAACAACAGTTATCAAGCTAGTGTTGGCATGGCACCCTTCGAGGCATTGTATGGACTTCATGTAGATTACCGACTTGTTGGTGGAGTCTACTGATAGGCTTCTACTTGGACCTGAGATGATTAGAGAAACTTTAGAAAATATTGATCTTATCCTTAGACGCATAAAGATAGCTCAGAACAGGCAGAAGTACTACGCAGATAAGAGAAGGACTGATATTGAGTCTGAGGTAGGAGACATGGTTTTCATCAAGGTATCATCTTTGAGGAATGTGGTTCACTTTGGATCTATAGGGAAATTTGCGCCAATGTTTGTAGGGCCAATTCCCATAACAAAAAGGATTGGCTAAATGGCTTATAGGGTGAAGTTACCAGAGAGATTGCCTGGTGTTCATGATGTTTTCCACATTTTTAGTTTGCGGAAGTGTCTACACGATACAGTAGAGGTATTTGAGCCGAGTATGCTTGAGGAAGTCGAGGTATTACAGGGGGTGACAGTTAGCCGAGTTCCTACCCGTATTCTTGGATCAGAGGTTAAGAAGCTACGCAACCAAGAGGTTAAGTTGATAAAAGTCCAGTGGGGGGAAGATAGCAAAGATGCAACTTGGGAGACTGAAGAAAAGATTCGCTCTTCGTACCCTTTTCTTTTCAAGGGTATGTTCATAACTTCTTTTTTTCAGAAGTTTTTTCGTACTTGTTTCTATTATTAAGTATATCCTATCCATCGAATCTTCGACCTTAAGGTAGGAAACCAATGGATGTAAACAAGTGTTTGAGACATGTTATGGTTGATGAATGCAAGTGGATGCAAGTGTTTGCTAGTGGTTGCTCGTGGATGCTGTTGACACCAAAAATTGGTACAACATCCAAAGAGAGGGTTGTGTAGAGAACAAATGAAGATTAATAATTGTAAAAGAGCAAAAAGCATAGGTAATCACACACCAATTTATAGTGGTTTGGCGTTAAAGAGCCTACATCCACTTTATAATCTCTTATATAGTATTTCAACTATCAGAAAAAATGGTTACAATGGCCATACAATAAGAGATCAATGAAGAATATTCTAAAAGTTAGGGTTTTTCCACTGTACCCAAAAAACGTCCCCCTTACTAAATTTAGAAGAGGTATTTATAGATGGTATATTACTTGAGCTGACTAGTATACATGTTATAAGATCCAAAAGGATAGCCGGGTTTGAATAGGCCTTTCTCTTCCAAGGAACCGGTACTCCTGAAAGTTTTGGCATGAGGTGGCATTCGATCCGCCTAATTCGGATAACTTGAAAAAGGAGTTAGATCCAGGATGAGCTATTCTATAGGAGGGTTCTTCGGCTTGCAGTTGAACGCAACACGGTTGATCTTGCTTGGTCACATCGGGCTTCATTTGGACTGCACTGGACGAGGGAGATAAATTTAAATGTCGGACCTGGTCGACTGGCCCACTTCGAGCGCCTAAGGCAAGAGCCCATGTTGAGCCTTGATGGGCTTCCCGGAAGGCCCATCAACACTTTGCCCCCTAAATTATGGTGTGCTGGAAACGGAGCATACTTTGTAAATATATGATTTGAACAAATTTTCTCATCTCAACCGAAGAATTTTGAAGGTTGGCCCAAATATTTCATTTGATGAATCTTGTAAACTGCAATAAGTCCTTCAACTGCTTTGGGAACGCAAGCGGGCTGAGATAGTAATGATGCCTTATTGTCATTTGTCTCATCGGCTGACCTTGGTTCTCCAATTACTTTACACGTCAACCACGTCTAACCTGAAGGTCACACCAGCCGAATTCGAATAGCCTCTTTATCATATTATAAAGGGGAAATCTTTTTACCCCATCTTCCTCATTTCCTCTGTTGCGAAAAATTATTTACTGCTCAACATAGAAGAATGAAGACCGACCATCACCTTCTCTCAAATTCATCTTTCTGAGGTAAAGATCCCTTCTTTATATCACTCTCAACGCATCAATGTCGTTTTTGCATAGGACCTTCCCTTTTTAATCTCTCATAATCTAGTCTCCATTGGGTCTGTGATCAGAATCGCCAACACCGGATTACCTGAGTCGGTGGCGATACGGTGGTCCATGGAGAATATGATCACGGATCCAATTTGGTCCTAGCAAACCTTAAATAATGTTATATCTTTTTAGCCCAGTTAATTCATAGGGGTGACAAAGTTTCCCGCCTTTCTATAACGTCGGGTGTGTCAGGGTATTGGCAAACCTTCAGACATGTAGCGATGCTTGAGAGGACGGTAAAGAAAATAGTAACCCTTATGCAGTTTAATATGTGAAAATGAATCGCGATTCATGTAGCTTGTCTTTCATTAAAATCCCGTTAAAAAATAAAAATAATATCTTCCTGAATCTGGCTTTCTTCTTTTTTTTCAACTTGACAGTGTTTTAATTAGTCATGGTCAAGACATGGGGCAGTCTTAAGCGTGAATCGACCAATAGTTTGCTTATCTCAACCAGAGTCGATAGTTCTTTTGGGTCTTTGACCAATTCTGAGTCGAATCAAAACAACAATTCTCAAAACCAATCGATAGAATTATCGCCTCCTCTCGAAGTGGCAGTTGAATTGAATGCCGCATTACCAGTTCCGATAGCGCCCGACATGCTTCCAAGAGCTGAAATTTTGAGAAACCCTCTAGACGCCTTAGAATTTGAAATGACTCGCAAACGGCTAAAGAATTTGATGGCTAAACACACAATTCCCTTTACGGATGTTCGTCTTCCACAAGACAATGATTGACCTCATAATCCCCCGACGGGTTACATGGCGATATCTCTCTCGATGTGTAATGTGGCAGCAATCCCCACTTTTTATCCATTTATTGTCAACTTCCTGCGATGTATGAGTTTAGCTTCGATGCAATTCCACCCGATGGCCTACGGTAGCCTGCTATCTGTGTATTTCTTGTTCATGAGATATCTGGGTTACCCTCCAACCTTTGATGACCTGACCTTATTTTTTCATTTCAAACATAATGAGAAACAATCCCCTTCTCTTTTCTGTTTTGAGCCTGCTCGAGGTTGGAAGATTACTGAAGAAATTCCAAGTAAAGCGGGCAATCCAAAGCGGGAGCGGTTCTGGATTAGAGAACAGCCGGGGTATGCCCGATATTGGATCCAATGTAGTAAGCCCTTTCGTCAATTCGAGCATTTGTGATGGAGCTCTTTTTATATTAATCTCCTTTTTTTTATAAAAAAGTATAAGCATCCTCATTTCTCCTTTTTTAATAGGAGATTATCCCGCAAGGCCTGAAGGGAGTGTTTGAGGAAAGATGCCGGCGATTGGTTAGTTTAGAGCTCAAGCAGCGGTGGTTTTGGAATTGTTTGTCCGACCGTCATCTTCATCAGCACGCTCTCCTTAGCGAAAACAGGTCCATAGGGCCTCAAAAAGAAGGAACCGGGTTGACCGCCCCAAATCAGCGTGAAATGCCCTCAAAGAAAGGAAACCAAAGGATAACAAGACAGCCCCCTTGGTCGGGGAATCCTCTGCCCATCTCTCACTTGGGGAGAAAAAGAAACTCGGTCTAAAGAAGCCTACCTTCAAAAGTCGAGTTCGAGAGGCTGAACGTCAAGAAGCCGAGCGCCGAAAGTTCGAGCATCGAGAAAGGGAGAAAGTTCCCGCCAAGGAATCTCCGAAGAAAGCACAAGAAGAGCCATCCCGAGAGGTCCCTGCTGAAAACCATTCACAAGAAGAACTCACTGTATCACCTCTTCCAGGGCTAGAATCACTGCAGATGCCCGATATAATTCTTTCACCGTAGAGTTTATATCTGAATCAATTCTTTGCTAATCAATCTGAAGGGATATCAGTCGAACAGAGAGGTATTGAAGGTATGATTTCGTCCCCGGTACAAGGTTCATTTTGAATGACTCGTCACATAACATTTGCATTGCACGTCACAATACCATGCTTCTCACGTGTAAATTAAGTATCGATCATTTTTATCGTGATTCATCCTCTTTTTTCATGGGATATCAATGAAGAGTTTTATGGTAATCTTTTCGCCTCCCTTCCAACAGATATCATGCCAGACGAACCCATCTTGCAATACGCTGAGAGGGGAAACGATGAGGCAGACGATAATAGTTGGAGGAAGAAGCAAAAGAAAGATGGAGACGCGGAAAAAGATAAAGAGAAGGAAAGGAGAAAATAAGAGAAAAAGCGAAATGCGAAAAAGGAAGACAGCAAGCAGGAAGAAGAAAAGAGGGAGACAGAGAAAGAAAAAGAGTTGACCCGAGATAAGGGCAAGAAAAAGAAGGAAAACTTGGGAAAA
Organism: Allium sativum; assembly: GCA_030737875.1. NCBI lineage: Eukaryota > Viridiplantae > Streptophyta > Magnoliopsida > Asparagales > Amaryllidaceae > Allium > Allium sativum. The sequence goes on from CM060919.1 coordinate 852,534,871, forward strand.
CATGATCGAATATTGGAAGACAAGGAAGAGCTGGGGAGCATGTCCAGAAAGAAAAAAGGGATTGAGTCCTCCAGGATTCGGTTTTCTCCCCGCTCTTAGAAAAAGACCCCCAAGGAAGGAGAGAGAACCGAACATTCCCGGGCTGCGCTGAGTAGCCCCAGTTCTTCAGTCGAGCCTTCTTCAATCGATCGAATCAGAAAGCTAGAACGAGATTTTCCCGACCTTATTTTTGCTGGGATTGAGCCTTCCCCCGAGCTACAACCATTGTCGCGCAGTTTTCTCCATCGCATTCGCAACAACCTCGACCATGTTCTTTCTCAATATGACACAATGCGCGAATATGCCAAGCAGGTGATTGGAATGTTGAAGGAGAAAATGACCAATATCGTCAGATTGAAATGGGACATAGCGAGCGACAGAAAGACCTTTGGGTTTTTTGAGAAGAAAATTAAAGATCAGGAACTGCAGGCGATGACTGATAAGGAGAGGCATGAAAAAATAGTGGAGGATCTAGGCGCCTAAGTCCACTGGGAGAAGTCGGGAGTGTGATTCCATGAGGGGTAAAATCGAATCTTTGAGGGTCGACAAAGTTCGAGTGGATTTGGAGATACAGAACCTCAAGACCGCCCTTCACTTTTCTGAACTGGCTAAGGGTTTGGCCGAACAAAACCCTGTTGCAGCAATTGAGTCGGCTAACAACTTAAAGTTCCTGTATGATATCGACATCCAGGCCATCAAGGCCGAAAATGCTCAGGAAAAGGTCGGGTTGAAAAGGGGGCACACCCGTCAGGTTCCTGAGTTTTTTGCTAGGTTTCTTCGACATAGGGATTTATCCTAGATGCCAAAGTATTCCACGATTTTAGCTGATGTATGGGGAATAAGCCTAAGGGAGGAGAGGAAAGCAGCGCAAGGGAAACCAGTGGATGAAGAGCTTTTAATGATCCAAGTTTTGAATGAAAAGGAGCAAGCAGTGTTGGCTGAAAGGAAGAGACAGGAAGAGGTTGTGACAGAATCAGAATACCGTGGAGTAAAGGGGATGTTTGTCCCCGAGAGAGAAATTGATAGCAGTTGGACCAAGGCATTCATTTCTTCTGTTGCTGCAAATGTTGAGAGGGGCTCATCGCCTGTTCCTCCATATGAACCAGTCAGAGCCGTGGAAGAACAACCAGTCGAACCTGATGTTGGAGGTAAGCCCATTGGATAAATATAAGTTTACTTGCCTCCACCTGTGTTCTTTAGCATGTACTTTTTGGGTGAATGAGAGTGTAGAGGCAGATGTTGTCGCCGGAGAGAGAGCTGGCGCCGTGAATGCAGTCGAGGGACCGAGGGAAGAGAGAATTAGTATAGGATCGTCCAAGGACGATGATGTCGAGATAGTCTCATAATTGAAGAAAGATGGTTGTCCATCTATGGCAGAGATTAAAGCTCAAAGGAAGATGGATATTTCATCCATACAACCAGAACCATCTGAAGACCCCATGAATGTCCAGCCTATTCGAGCTATTCCCCGATTATCCTTTCTTCAGTCAAAGTCCCTCCCTTCGCGGATTCCACTGACGTGCAAGCCTTAGCACCAGCCCCCCGTTATTTTGGAAGCATGCTTGGGGGATCACGACGCATGCTGAGCACTGAGGAGGCAGTGAAAATGGTCAAGCAGAAAGAGCTGGCTGAGGTGTTCGAACGCGGGGAGATGGCGCCTCCGACTTAAACTTCTTCTGTTGTAATTTTTTCTTTTAGGCCATTTGGAAGTCTCGTGCAAGTGCGGCCCTCGTGTCTTTGTAATTACCAAACTTTATATCTCCGGAGACGATGCTTGAATTGTACCTTTCATGTAACAATATTTTGTAATCACGCCATGGTATTATGAATGAAAGTCTGCGTGTTTTGCAAATATTTGTGTCACTTATATGCAAAAATGTCATTCTAATTTCTTATCTTATTTTAGCCTTTGAGGGTTACTCGAACGCTACCCTTGTCGTTGTTACTCACCGACTCTTTTCCCCCCAATGTCGGGGTAAGCGAGTTATCAATCATGCTCAGGCAGATCCAACCCTAATCAGGAGTCGGATGTCAAGAACGCTTTTAGTCTTTTATACTCATCCCTTAGTCAGTAAGGCAAAGAGTTCTTTAAGGTTCGAGTGGTCTTTAGTCGGGATGCACCTTTCACGCTTTTCCATCTTTTATACTCATCCTCAAGTCGTGGGGATTATAGTTATGTCCAAACAATCAGTCGTTGTGTTCGGTCGGTGTCATCCTTACTTTTAGTCATCAAAGTAAGAGGCAAACTCTAATCGACCAGTCCAAGTCTAGGGTCGATGTTTCCGATGATTCTTACTTTCCTAATGATACCAGACCATTTCATCCCAAGTTGGCATGTCAGGGTTCTAGCTAAAGCCAGTCAGATCACAAAATTTAGCTATTACAATAAAGAGTCAGACCAGGAATGGAGCTGTTTATTCATAAATTGCCGCAATCGACAAATGATTGCTTATTACATACTAAAACAAATAAAGAAATAAAGAAATTAAGGAACTCTAAGAAAGGTAAATCGCAAATGCTTTGTATTCTATGCTCTTTGAAAAAGCTCGCCATCAAAGGTCAATGGTCTGAAACTTCCATTATCAAGTTTTCGTTGAATGACATATCGTCCCTCCTATTTGGGGCCCATATGAACGGGAAATGGAAAGACCCATTTCAGAACAAGGTCACCAACTTTGAAAGTTTTTGGCCGAACCCTTTTTTTGTAGTATCGGGTAACCCTTCGTCTATGGGTTTCGGCATGAAGGTTCGCTTCTTCTCTTTTTTCGTTAATCATGTCTAATGATGTCAAGAGGAGTGCTTTATTAGACAGTGGATTATAGTAAGTCGTTCGATGAGAGAGGACTTCGAGCTCTATCGGAAGGACTGCTTCCGATCCGTAGGATAGGGAAAAGGAGTATGGCCAATTGTTGTCTTGTGAGTGGTATGATATGCCCAAAGTGCTAAGGCAATTCGTCGACCCATTTTCCCTTAGCTCGCTCTAACTGCTTTTCAAGATGGTTTTGATGATTTTGTTGACTGCTTCAACTTGACTATTAGATTGGGGATGCACTATTGCCGTATATTTCTTCTCAATATGATACTTCTCACAAAAGTCTCTGAACTCTGGACTGTCGAATTGAGTCCCATTATCCATGATGATGGTTCTAGGCACCCCATACCGATATATAATATTTCTCACGATGAAGTTAATAACCTGCTTAGTTGTGATGGTTGTCATCTGTTCGGCCTCTGCCCATTTTGTGAAATAATCTACTGCTACAATCGTGTACCTAACGCATCCCTTTGAAATGGGCAAGGTCCCGATGATGTCTATTCTCCAAACAGAAAATGGCCAAGGGTTAGCCATTTAGGTGATTTCTGTCGGAGGAGCTCGAGGGATTTGTGCAAATCTTTAACATTTATCGCATCTTTTAGGATAATAGCAGCAACCTTGTTGACGGTCGACCAAAAGTATCTATACCGCAACACTTTCCTGGCTAAAGTTTGTCCCCCGGTATGCGCTCCACGATCCCCTTCATGCACTTCCCTTAATATCCTTTTAACATCGTCATCGACCACACACTGAAACATGGGAACAAAAAATCCCCTTCTGCATAATTGGTTTTGTTGAATAATGTATCTGGAGGCTTGCCGCACAATAGCTCGTCTCTCATTTTTCTTTCCGGTAGCGTGTCGTGGAGGAGAAAGTTTTCGATGGGAGTCATCCAAGATTCTTTTTTAAGCTCAGAATCGGCCTGGTCGACTTCCATTTGTTCGATGCTCGGTGCACTAAGGGTCTCAACTGTAACTAATTCCGTTTCACCTGCATGATCAGAATTAGCTAATTTTGCTAATCTGTCCGCCTTTTGGTTTTCTTTTCTGGGGATATGGGAGATGCTATGCTGTTTGAAGTCGCGCAACAATTTCTCGACCTGTTTAAGATACGCAGTTAGTCGATCCCCTGTGGTGAGATATTCCTTCTGAACCTAGCGAACCACAAGTTGTGAATTGCAGAAAATATCAAGCGCCGTTATTCTCAGATCCCTTGCAAGTTTTACTCCGATAATCAACGCCTCATATTAGGAATCATTGTTTATTGCCAGGAAGTCTAATCTTAAGGCATAATAAATCGATCGTCCTTCGGAGGATAAGAACACTATTCCAGCCTCTGAGCGACAATCGTTACGAGCTCCACCGTATATAATTTCCAGGCCATCGGTTTTAATTCGACACCAAGGGGTTCGGTATTATCCTCTGAGTTTTCTTCTTCCGGGGTTGTGAATTCAGCTATAAAATCAGCTAGGGCCTGACCTCGAATGGATTTTCTAGGAATAAAGGTTATATCAAATTGACTCAATCGATGTTCCACTTGAGTAATCTTCCGCTGGCCTCAGGCCATTGCAAGACTTGCTGGAGGGGTTGGTCGGGGAATATTCTTATTGGGTGGTCCCGGAAGTAGTGTCAAAGCTTCCTTGATGCAATTAATAAACTGTAAGTGAGCTTCTCGATCTTCAGATAGTTACACTCAACTGCTGTTAACTTTTTGCTTACATAATAAACTAGTCGTTGCACCCGATCTTCCTTATGGATCAGGACTGAGCTGATTGCGTGTGCAGACGCCGCTAAATACACAAAGAGATCTTCATGGTCGATGGGTTTATAAAGGATAAGTGGTTTCTCCAAGTGGTCGAACAGGTTCTGGAAAGATTCGACACAGTCGGGTGTCCAAGCGAAGTTCCGCTTCCATCTTTTAATCAACTCAAAAATGGGTAAGCACTTATCGGTTGCCTTGGAAATAAATCGGCCCATGGCTGCTACTTTACCTGCTAAACTCTGAACGCCCTTGATTCTTCGTGGCTCCTGAATTCCATTGAGGGAAGAAATCTGGTTGGGATTGATTTCGATAACCCCGAGAGCAGACTTGTAGTGACCCGAAAATCCGGGGGAAATTGAGCTGACTAAATAACACAAGTCCAACCCAAATCGCACTGGAAATTCAAGAAAACTAATAGAAAGAAGACAGAGGGTGAGGATAGATAAGATAGAAACTTAGAATAGAAGAAGAAGAAGAACACAACATTAGATTAACACAAATCTCACAGCGGAACGAATAACATATAATAGATAACATAACTTTGAAATATAACAGTTATGTATACAATAGCACTTATCAGAGTACAGAACTTACAACACAGCGGAAATAACTATAGCTATATGATCCAGAAGCCTCCTGCTCCAGCTCTTCAAGTATACCTGTAAATCCTGACTACTTGACTGCCCATACAAATTTAGGCACCCAAGAGTTTAGGGAAAACAAAATAAACTCCGGGTCAGTCATGTGACTGGTGTGAATAAACTCAAATCATTTAAACAGGTATATGATATCTCATAAGACCACGCCGTGAATACGGAACGGGTTTTTTCCCTTATGAGAATCCAAATAACTTTTCAAAGCAATATCATTCTGATATTATAATAATGTCTAAGTACAAATAAATATCAATCTAGCAGAAACGCTTGCATCTCACGTTACTACATATATAGTATACAATCAAAATCGCAAGCACGTATTGGATGATTGGATTTCCAACTATGACAAGGTATGGAACCACCTTCCGATCAGTGTACTCTAGGAACGATACACTGGAGTTCAACAAGAACATCTTGCAACTCAGCCACACATGACCGACCACTCATTTCGCTTGAGTGTATCGAATGTACATCACCAACGGTTGGGATCAGCAACCGTTCCCGTATATATATGGGACAGCATAGATAGATTTAAGAAACAAATGAATATTCTCTAGATAGGTGATTATACACCCTACTTCGGTGCGACCGACTTAGCCATGCTGCCTGCCCGATTTCGGTCATTTACCGGATGTGAGGCTAGAAGCTACACTTTATCATCACAATAGATTCACTTCGAATGCCACATTGTCAGATCCATCGAAAATCACTAATTGACATCTACAACAATACATTACGTGTCAGCTAAAAGAAGTTTCCTTCTCCGCTTCCACTCTTGGTACGGTTGAAGAAATCAATGTACGTGACCTTTCTGGAAATACTCTGTCAGACATCCATCTTCATTCACTTAAAATGTCACATTGTCATACCCGCCAAATCACAAATTGACTTATCCAAAAATAACACGGGTATACAGCTAAGAGAAACGAATTCCTCCGCCACTAAACGTGAATACGTTTGAACAGATCAACTTACGCGATCCATTGGATGTACTCTGTCAGACCTTCGTCCATACAAGTTGTCCTGGGACTGGACAAACCGAAGGCACTATTCTGTAAACAGGATAGCCCTTGCATTTTTCTCCGTCTTCAATTATCTTTGGCATATATGATTCGCGACGCTTATGCCAATACAGAGTGGTTCTATGGATAATAATCCAACCGGTCTCTCCATATTAACAACGTTAAAATGGTCAAAACTTCGATAGTCTGTGAGTTAACTATCAAAGAAAAACAAGTGTGCAAACAACGATATTATTTCCACATGGAGATTATATCGAACAAACATCATTTAACATAAATCTCTTTAGTTCATTTATTTACTTATCTCCTGTTTCCCTATATTCTAAATTCTTATTTTTCTTTTATCATAAAACATTTCTGATTTCTCGTTTGGAAAACATTTCCAAAACTCCTTTACGATCAAACCTTACCATTTCTTAGTTAAGAAGGAAGTCACTCAAGTTGGGGTATAATTACCTCTCAGACCTTAACTGAACAACGTTATAACTTCAAAATGGTCAAAGTTTATCTTTTAATCTTTAACAACTTCTTTACGTTTTTCTCGTATCCAATTTTACTAATCCACTTCTATATTTAAAACATTGGTTATAACGATAACGTTATAATCCTTACTTTCGAATTATCTAACTTTAATTATAACTTCTATTCTTATTAGTGAATAATTAACCTAACACTTATTTATTTATAAATAAATAAATCTCTATTTAAAAACTAGAAAGTATAAGTACTTTCCCGAATTTGATATAATCAAATTTGCCGATTAGCTCTCTTCGAGAAATCTCTATTTGATTAACTCTTCTTCGAATAACCTATATTCGATTAACTCCTTCCTTTTCGGATATACTATATTTGATTACTCCTTCTCGAATAAACGATATTCGATAATCTCTCTTCGAATAACTAATATTCGATAACTCTTTCTTTTCAAATATCCCATATTTGTAAATCTCACTTTCGAATAAACTATATTCGATAATCTCTTTTCGAATGACTCTTATTCGATAAATCTCACTTCGATCAAACTGTAATCGATAACTCCTTTCGATGAAACTAACATCGATAACTCCTTTCGATGAAACTAACATCGATAAATTTAACTCGACGAACTTAACTCGACTAACTTAACTTACTTGGTTCGACCCATTTGATTCGATTAACTAGCCTCGACTAACTTCGTTTATTTAACTCAACTTGATTAACTCCTATCGAATAACTAATATTCGATTTAACTCCATTTACTCCATTCGAATAACTAATATTCAATAACTCTATTTAACTCCGTTTAACTCTATTCAAATAACTAATATTCGATAACTCTATTTTCGTTTTAACTCTAATCGATTTCTTTTATTTGAATAACTCCTATTTGATAACGTTTATTTATTTATAAAGATTTACTTTTCGTAACGGTTCTGCACTTTATAAATGTTCTCTTTAATAACGTTACTTCACTTATACAAGTGTTAGGTACATATTCTATTTAATCCTATTTATTTATCAAATAAATATTTCTTTGATTTATTCCTATTTATTTATCAAATAAATATTACTTTTAAATCTTTTATTTATTTCTTAAATAAATAATTCCTTTTTAAACTCTTTATTTATTCCCTAAATAAATAATTCCTTTATATTTGCTTTCAAACATATTTCCTTTATATTTGTTTTGACAAATATATCTCTTTATATTTGTTTTACAACTATATTCCCTTTATATTTGATTTCATAAATATATCCTTTTAACTCTTTTGATTTTATAATTATTCCCCTTTTTAATTTAAATCTTGAAAATATCCTAACTCCTTAAATTCCCGGGAAAATTCGCCATAACCTCCTTTGTACCGGGAGCATCGGGAAAATCCCCAGACCCGCCACACAGGCCTTTCCATTCAAAAAGAAAATGGTTTGAAATTATTTCCTCTTTGAATATCCCCTATTTATAAATATTCCAATTTATAAATATTTCTTATTTATAAATATTCCACTTATAAATATTTCATTTTCAAATATCACTTTGAAAATCCCCTTATCAACATTTCGGTATGTTATGGTATTCAATCACCTCAAATCACGATGTTCAATATCGTCTATACACACATAATAAACAACAGGTTATAATTCACATCATATATCAAAATATATGAAAAACAATAAAATAACTGTTGAGGAATCCAGTCGGATTCCTCCAACCTGTTTCCCTACATCACAGATGTTAGACAATATAGATAACATCACTTTCAGTTCCATATGATATAATCTGTTAAACAGAATCAATATAGAAATTTAACTAACTGACTAGCAGTTCAATCAAGAAATCAACACATAGTAAATCAGACAATTTCTAACAGTTCTAAAAATACAACATGAAATTATAACTGTTTAGAGTTGGTGAGATTTACTCACATTGGACGATTATCGTTAAAAACGATTAACTGTCTTTGATTTAGACGGACAATTTATTTTGTAATAAATTGTAACGAGGTCGAATTCTCTCCCAGTCAGTCCCATTTGGTAGTGTCCGTCCATACGATCCTGTCAGATCTTGTTTTGCTGAAAACCGATACCGTATGACGAGTTATAGCATTTGCAAGTGTAATATACTATTTGATTTTAAAACAAGCTTATATACTTATGTCAAATGGGCCTTACTGTTTCGAATTGGGCCATCCCTTTATATTCGCTACTTGCCGTAGCTTCTTCATCCACAAATTGATTGCCGATCTCCCCTCTTTCATCTTATACTTCTTACCTTAGTACAGACCAAAAAAAATCCAACTTCATGCCAACCAATTAGTGACCACATGTTCTGCCTTGTCAACACATAAATCCATGTTGGACCCTTCATGCTACAGTACCCGTGTTGTTTCCAGTTGCCTCGTTCACGTTTGTTTACCCTTCAGCACCGCTCATTGTATTTCGTTCCACAAAGACTTAACGTTCTTTTCTTCTTTCCCAAACAATGAGCTTCAGACAATTTTCGAACTCCATTACTACTCCTCAACGCCATTCGCCACCAACGTCCCTACTTTACCTCAACACCACTTGCATTCACACCTTGCAAACACCCCTGCTGCTCACGTTATAGTTATGCCACCGTGTACCCTCATTCTTCATCAATGCTCCAGTATACACACATATCCTCTCCTCCTCTTTCATACGTACTCCCCCTTCCTTCATTAAAAACCCGAACAACCACTACTGTAAAACATCCCCTTCATCAGTTAATTAACCCCCTGTTAATCCTTCATGCCGTCGTCGCCTTCTCGTTCTGCTCGAACTCGCAATTCGAACTCCGACGTCGATCTGAGGTGATTTGAAAGCTGCGCCTAAGTCCCCTCCCCCCATTGCTGGAAACACCCTCTGCCAGACCTCACAAACCGCCGACAGTTCCACCGCAAACCCTAGCGTCTTCTGACTGATTTCTGGCCACACCGATGACCCTTTTCTGATCGCCGTCGGTCACTCTGGTGATCTCGAAGAGCTCGTGCCTTTTGGTGTTTGAAGGTTTCGATTCGAAGTGGAGGATTGACTAGACAAGGAGGAAAGGTTTTTGTAGCTTTTGGTTCGTTGATTATATTTCATGGCGGCGAAAACTCCTTTGACCGCAGAATAAAGTTTTTTCCTCAAAAATTAGGTTAAGGTTGGCTTTTATAGCTGTGAATTTGGGCCAATTATTATATTATAACTTAGCCGTGAAGTACCATCTTAAAAGTTGTTCATACGATCTCTGTTTTTTGACAAATTAAGCTAATCCTAGCATAGAAAAATATTCCGGATCCAATGGGACAGGTTTCGTCGAATTCCGACACCGTTTGCAAAAATCCCTTAGAAAATATCGATGAAAAACACCGAGCATTAATTCATTAAAATTTCAGAAAAAATCCTAAAAATATGAGGCCTTGACGTTTCACTAGACCTCTTCCTAAGGTTTCGTATGAAGCTTGTTTCGTTGAATTTCAAGTTCGTTTGACCAGTTAACCATTCAATAAAAGTTATCCCTGTTTGAATAGAAAACTCCACTCGTTTTCCGGACCTCAATCGACGAAAGTAAAAGTACCGTTGTAATCAGCGATGTGCCAGGATTCCAAAAATATAATAATACCGGTAGTTTTGACTCATACTGTGAAACCCCAAAATGTCGATACAGGGTGCCAAATACTCCAAATCAAAAGTTGCTTATTAAATTAATTAAAATTTTCCATAAAATTCTAAAAATTAAATTATCGCTACTTCTCAAAAGAACCTTGCCCAGATTCCAAACCAGTCTCCCGTTATATCCAATAAACCGTTATGGTAATTAAAAGGTTAGGGGGCTGCATTTCTGAGAATTTTGATTTGGACGCAACTCAAAATCTACACGACGAAATCCCGATATTTCTCTCCCACTAGAAAGATATATTCCACCAGCTCCACACGTTTCTTGTTTCACAGAAATCCGGCTTAAAACGAATCCTGTACATTTAGTTGAAGTTCAAATCGCCAAATAGCGAACTGCAGTGCCATTTCAAGCTCGATTTTAATTATAATATAATTATACGTTCAAACTGCCGTTATTTAAATATATTCATCAATATAATTCAACTTTAAGCTGAATTAAATCCAAGGGGCGACCCCGTTCACAGAATATTGTGATTCCCAATATTTTGATTATTTCGACATTATAATATATTTTATTATATTATAATTATTAATTAAATATTCAATATTATTTAATTCACGTTCTTGATATCGATAAATCGATATTTAATAATTAAATAAATAAATTGTTCAACAGCTAAAATGCGGGTTACTACAATCTTCCCCCCTTAATAAAATTTCGTCCTCGAAATTGCTAAGCTAGGGGACGACCCTATCTACTGGGTAAAAATTTATCTGTTTACCTCTTATCTCCGGTTTCAACTGAACCAATTAATATCGACTACAATATTAATTTATTCCGACTAACTAAATTTTCAAAAATTCTGAAAATTTTCTAACACCTTAACTTTTCGAAAATTTTTGCCAGCACCTCCTTTGTACTGTTCAATATCTCAAACTCCAACTCGCCACTCTGGGCCTTCTTTAACCCAAAAGAAAATCAAACAGCCAAGCGGCTTGCCAATTTGGCTCATAAATCTCATATCCATATATAATATAAACTGATACCTTTTTGTCGGGAATATCAACTCTATCACTTCCATATGCTATCAACTCAGCATATACCAGTGTTATCTCAATCAAATTCCAATCAGTTCATATCCTCAAATCCAAATCGAATTTCATTCGAACCCCAATATCAAATTTCAAATTCTTAACTCATCAACCCAATTCCATAACAGATTATTCTCTAATCCAATTCAATTCTATTTAACTCAGTTCAAGTTAATATTTCCATTTATTTCTACTATCCTATTCTATTTAACTTCATAAGTTAAAATTTAAATTCCGAAACTTAATTTCCTGGGTCTATTTCAAATCAATTTGAAATTACAATGCCAATTCAAAACCTTTGAATTTCTAAACAACTTGTTTTCTCAAAACAATTCAAAAACAAAACTTTTGGTAGTAGTCCGTCACTTAGAACTCGAAAATGAACACTGATGATGTCGCGATTCATCATCAGAATCTATTTTCCAGCTATCGAAGTGAGTTCAATACTATATCACCTTCAGTTTGAAAAATATTTTCAAAATCTCCCAGGAACTTAAAATTTCCTTATTTTAATTCCAATCTGATTTAAATTCAGATTTTTCTTCATTTTATTTCATATACTTTACTTATATGAATTCTGATTAGTCATTTATAATCATTTTACCTTTTTATAATCTTACTCGATTATAATAACACCCAACACAACCAATATACTATATCAAATATATTCGGGTAAAATTATTCCATTTACCCTCTATCAAAACATACCATGACGGTTCATCGTATTCGAGTGTTTAGTAACCCCTATCGATACAGTGGATCAAACCGATCGACCAGAATTCACAAACAACTCAACCAATAAAACTCCACAATATTAAATCATTTTATATTAACTAACAAATATGTTCACTCGTATATATAAACTCAAACTCAGTCTAGGATATTATTAATCCCATCTCTACTGAATCACGCCATAGAGCCAAGGTAATAACTAAACCAATGCTCTGATACCAACTGTAGTGACCCGAAAATCCGGGGGAAATTGAGCTGACTAAATAACACAAGTCCAACCCAAATCGCACTGGAAATTCAAGAAAACTAATAGAAAGAAGACAGAGGGTGAGGATGGATAAGATAGAAACTTAGAATAGAAGAAGAAGAAGAACACAACATTAGAGTAACACGAATCTCACAGCGCAACGAATAACATATAATAGATAACATAACTTTGAAATATAACAGTTATGTATACAATAGCACTTATCAGAGTACAGAACTTACAACACAACGAAAATAACTATAGCTATATGATCCAGAAGCCTCTTGCTCCAGCTCTTCAAGTATACCTGTAAATCCTGATTACTTGACTGCCCATACAAATTTAGGCACCCAAGAGTTTAGGGAAAACAAAATAAACTCCGGGTCAGTCATGTGACTGGTGTGAATAAACTCAAATCATTTAAACAGGTATATGATATCTCATAAGACCACGCCGTGAATACGGAACGGGTTTTTTCCCTTATGAGAATCCAAATAACTTTTCAAAGCAATATCATTCTGAGATTATAATAATGTCTAAGTACAAATAAATATCAATCTAGCAGAAACGCTTGCATCTCACGTTACTACATATATAATGTAACAACCCGTATTTCGATAACATGAGTAAGACGAGAATCAAGGCAGAATTTAATTTTAAATTCTGAATCAAGGTAAACGGGCTATGCCATTGCGTTCGTCTCGGAAAAATACGCGAAATAGAGTCCGAGTTTTCGAAAATCGGAGTCCATATGACCCGATTAAGGCCCAACGAAGTTTTCAGAAAATTTCTAAGTTAAAACAGATTTCAAATTCAAATTTGAATTTGGAAGATTGGGCCAGCTGGGCCAGGCGGGAAAAATTCCTGCCACAGTACCCAAGTCGACAGCCCTGTCGACTTGGGAGTCGACTTGGTTTGTACCAAGTCGACAGCCCTGTCGACTTGGCTGTCGACACTGGTGGCCGAGCCATCTTGGCTTGGTGCACCTGCACTGGTCTCTGGTCTTGTTCTGGAAGCTTCTGACGTGGTTTGATGGTTCAGATCTATCCTAGGGTTAATCTAAGGGCCTAAAACTATCCTAATCTCTATAAAAAGACCCTAAACCTAACCTAAATCCCTAAAAATCAAACCTAGCAACTAAGTGCTGCCAAAATCAATCTTGATCATGGCCTCCATCTCAAATCCCTAGAGCCTATGCATTCAAATCGGGTTCAAATCAAAAGGTGCAAGCTTGCTACACCAAATAGAGGCCAAATCAACATTGCTATGCGAGTTTCATGAAGGTTCTTCTTCAAAGGAGCCACCTTTCTTCGTCAAGATGATGCATGACCCCTTTTCTAAGCCTTGCCTAAGTAAGTTCTAGCTACTTTTGGATCAAAACGGTAGTTTTAATGTTGGCATGGGATAAGATGAGATAAAACATAAGTATGCATGTATGTGAACCTAACTTTGTCCCTTTTCTATGATCTATGACCTTAGACTAAGATGTAGCAACTTAATTATGTCACTCATGTTATGTTTAGCCTAGTTTATCTTGCAAGTTTGGATCTTTGTCTATGGAAGATTAGCATGACCCTTTGGGAACCATTTGACTTGTGAAATATAGCCAAATACTTGACCTTGGGGCTTATGCATGCATATGAACACAAACCCCTTATGTTTCATGCATGTTTGTGGAAAAACCTCCTTATGATATTATGCAAGTTTGTGGCCAAATCCTATATGATAGTATGCATGCTTATGGTCAATCCCTATATGACTCTATCATGCATGTTTGGAGCCAATCCCTTTTGTGGCATCGTGCATGTTTTGGGGTCTACATGTAGCCATAGTATACCTACTATGTTGACTCACATTCACTCAAGAGAAAACATGATTTTTGGGGTAGTTAGATAAATATAAACATGACAACATGTAACGTTAAATATGGCATGTGTATACTTGAAAACATGACTTGAAATATAACATGGAAGTTAACATGTAAGTATGCATAAAAACATGAGCTCTGGAATTTACCTATTAAGTTAGGTCTACCCTTTGGGAATTTACCTATTAATTTAGGTCTACCCAAATGCTTGAGAAACTTGTAACATGTTTTGGAAAAAAATGATGAGCATGACACTTAGACAATATAAGTGTGGCCAACTCGAGGTTGGGTTGAGTTTGTAGCATAAATCTACCTGGACCCGCCCGGCTTAACTAGTGGCTACAAACAATAAGACCCAATATGAGAAGTTGGTCATGTCGCGCTTAAGACCCGAGGTTAGACTAGGTTGTGGTGTAAATCTACCCGGACCCGCCCGGCTTAACTAGTAACCACAACAAGGTCTAATGTGAGAGGTTGAAAGTGCATTAATTAAATTAATGCCACTTGATAAGGTTAAGTAAATTCGACTAATGACACTTAACCGATATGACACGAATGGGTAGGTTAAGTGGGACCGGGCTTGATTTCCTTAATGACACTTAACCATGCAAGATGATTAGGGGATGGGGTTAAGTAATTTACACTTAACTAATTCGACTTGGTAAGTAGATGAGGTTAAGTAATTAAGACTTAACTAATCTAAACACGGTAATTAGACGGGGTTAGGTAATTGATACTTAACTAACCTAACCACGGTAATTAGATGGGGTTAAGTAATCCACACTTAACTAATCTAAACACGGTAATTAGATGGGGTTAAGTAATCCACACTTAACTAATCCAAACACGGTAATTCGATGGGGTTAAGTTAAACACTTAACCAATTTAAACTTGGTAATTCAATGAGGTTAAGTAACCAATACTTAACCAACTTAACGTGATAATTTAATGGGGTCAAGCAACTTATACTTAACCAATTATACATGATGATTCGATGGGGTTAAGTAACCTACACTTAACCAATCTAATACGCGAACCTGATAAGGTTAAGTCACAAGACCTTTTTAGAATATACTTAACCATTGTAGTACAATTAGAGGATGGGGTTAAGCCAACCTATACTTAGCCAATCCGACTCGATAACTTGATGGGATTAAGATAATCTATGCTTAATCAATCTAGCAAGATAATCCGATAGGATTAAGGTAAGCTAGTACTTGACCAAGTTGACTTGATAGGGTTAAGTCATGAGCCTATGGGTACACTTAACCAACTTGTAGGACTAAGTCTTGAACTTAAATACTTAGCCAATCTTGACGTGATTTGTGAGCGGGTTAAGTCATGGACTTGAATAATAACACTTAACCCAATAGACAAACCCTAGTTAGAAGAACTAGGTAGAAAACCACGGTTAATCAAGGGTAACGGGAAGGAAAGCTAAGTGGTAAACCTTAGTTAAGGATAACTAAGTAATAATTCTTAGCTAAGGACATAGGACTAGTTCGCAAAGCGATGAGTAATCTGATACGGTAGGTCATCGCTTAGTATACGAGGAGGAGCAAGTTATCTGACTTGGATAAAAGCTCCAGCGCACTGGGTGGCGAAGCCGAAGCTTCGGGGGACGTGAGGATACTCTTGGTATCCCTCTGTGAGGTTGCAGATGATCCGCCTGGGCTCACAAGAGGTTAAGGTCTGCGGTAGAAGAGCCAAAAGTATGCCTTGGTTGCTATGCGAGCGACCTAAAGACTGGGATGGATTAGCGTGGAGTCGACGATTCTTGGTTTTTGCCCTGGATAGCACATCGCCGACTACCTACCATCTTTAGTCAATCGTGTACGTACGAAAAGGCAGGGAACCCCCAACAGACCATGTACTTGCTATCGAGTCATGGGTGAGGTTGGCCCGTAGGAAAGTAGGGCTATAGCGGGGCCGTGGAGTGGTTCTTATACATGATTTTTCTTGGATTGCCTTTCAGTAGTCGAGGGAGGGGTCACGTGGGACCATAGCCACGAGTACAAAAACAGACCTTGACATCTGCATCGGCAGATGATTTAAAGCTCCCGACCGAGTCCCGTATTTCTTGATTTGCCCTGGCACGGAACTCGGATGGCACATTGGGGAAACATGTGCATCTAGACATGGAAAACGATTCACGATACATACGTGGGATCAAGGGCGCGGTTGACGGGTGGCGTAATCCCTAGTGGTCTTAGGTGGCCAAAACCCAAACCGAGACACGGAAACGTTCATTAGGTAGCATAATCCCTAGTGGCCCTAGGTGGCATAAATCCTAAGTGGACGCGCGATAGTTCATGGTAGGGAAACACAACTAAATCAAGGGTTGCAGTCCAAAACAACCTCAAGGATAAAACATGGGAAAGCCCGTACGGCCTACGGCAAAGGACTGAACTTATACATGGAAAGAAACATATGAGTGGGAAAACCTACATATGCTATATATTAGGTTGACATGGACCATTACATGACATTGGGTAAGGGACATTCATGGTTAAACACGTGACGCGGGTTGAGATACTAGTACGAAAGGTGCAGAGCAAATATACATGTTAGAACTAGGAAGAATATACATAATAGATATCGTGGGATGTTAGACGGGGTAGATGCCTTGGGATAATGTACTCGATAGAAATCTGACGATGTGATACCTTGACTTATCATAATACCGTAGTTTATCATGATACCTTAGTTTACCTTGCCACAGTAGTTCAACCGGCTACCCTGGTTTAGTTTATCTATCTTGTAGTTATCCTTATGTTTACTTTCAGTTTATGCATGTCATGTTACCTTTACCTGTTTTTATACTGGAAGTAGATAGGACTTACTCAGTCTTTTTGACTGACCCGTTTTGTTTCGCCTCTTTTCTTCCGTTTCCCCCAGGTTACAGGGAGGAAACAATGCTGTTTAGTTCGGACTTCTTCTGCTTGAGGGTCATCATGGATGGCTTGGACTTCTCTTGGCTATGGCTACTTTACTGTTTTTACTTGGGGAATAATTTATTAAAAAGTCTTTATGCTTCTTTACTATTGCAAGACAGGTTTTGATGTACTCTGATGTAAAAGGCCTTAGACCTTATTTATTCATGTTATGAAAGTTTGATTTTACTTCCGCTATTTCATATGTTCTGTCTTGTGATATTTCTGTGCATGTTTACCAATAATGCCCCTCTAAAGCTAGTGCATTCCTTTGCGAGTGACCCTAGCGGAGGAGGGGTGTTACATTTGGTATCAGAGCCGAAGGTTACCAGACTGGGCAAAAGTTTTTAAAGACCTTCTGAAAACTATTTGAAAATCGTTTATAAAGAAGCATTTTTCAAGAAAATTTTCTTTTAAAAAGAAAAAGGCTATTCCCCAAAGGCCATTAGCATTATCCTTGTTTCCTTGATTGAATCTCTTTTCCTTTCTTTCCTCCATCTGTGGTCACAGTAGTTCTAACTGTGACTAATCTTTTTCTAGCCACGTAGGTGTTTCCCGTACGATGGAGGCGGTTCTCGAGAGGCCCATTGCCGTGTTACAAGAAATGAGAATAAGAGTAAGGGTAAAGGATACCAGCTTAAGGATAAGTAACTATTGTTAGGGCTTAGTCCATCAAGGAGGACAAGGACAAGATCAGTGGAGAGGGAAATAGTACGTTCCCATTTCTAGGATACCTCGGAAGGAGAGTAACGATCTTGTTAAAGGTTTAGCTTTTCTTTTCTATCATCCCGTCTAGACTTTGTCTTGATCATCATATCATTTAAGTCTGCTTGGATAGTTGAGTCTCTGCACCTTAGTACTAGCATAGAAGGGGATTCTATTTTGTCCCAAATCTTGTTAGAATCGGTCCATTTCTTCATGACCTGTTTGGATTTGAGAGTGCCCATGTTTTTGGAACTATAGGTGGATTCTAGGGATGAAGTGGTTATCCAGTAAGGGGTGCCACTCTCGGTTTTGATAGGAGGGTAGTTAGACTCTTGACTCATCTTGGTGATACCCTCGAAGTCCCGTGTAACCTTTTTGGGTTCTGTCGTGGCTAGTTACCTAGAATCCCGGGATGCAGTTATTGGTAATCCATTCGAATAGAATTCGCCGCTAAGGCGGATGGTTCGTTTCGATTATGCATGTGTTATAGAAATCACCCTAGTAAGTGCGCTTGATAACCTGGTTGGCATCTGTTTACTTTCAAGAGAAAGTTCTTCTACATGGAATACCTTGTGGTACGAGGTCCGGGATTCACTAGTGAATTTTGGAAAGCTTGCATGAGATCATGAGTACGCAGTCATATTTGCGTCAAGTATTTTAGAAAAAGGATAAGTGCAAATGGAACGAGAGGCGACGAAGGAATGAGTTCCAGCTCATGTTATGGAAACAGGAAATAAGAAGCTACGAAATCGCGAAGTTAAAAGACGGTCAAGGCACAATGGAATTGAGCTCAAGGAAGTACGACTTTGATGGTCAAAGACTAGATACGCGCATGATATCTCTTTTTGGGAGTGTATCCTTGATCCCTGGTTTCTGTAGAGCTTGCTTGTAGGCTACCTTTTGTGAATATCCTCTCGGCCCTATATTCTGTTACAAACCCCGTAGGGAGTTTGTCTCGTTTATCTTCTCGACCCTGTTTCAGGGATTCCTAGATAGAACTCTATGGATGTAAACATGTATTTGAAACATGTTATGATTGATATGGTTGCAAATGGTTGCAAGTGGTTGCTCGTGGATGCGCGAATACACGTTAGATACTAGATTGATGCGATCACGTTTCATATTGCATATGCACGAGCATTTATACTTCTTTATGGATGAAATCGAATGTGTTATCATGCGGTTATTGCATATGAATGAATGATGTGCACGCATATAGTATCTATATGATTAGGACTATTTGCATACATTTTGGATTCATGGCACTATACATATTTTTGCATTAGAAAGATTTTTCAGGCCTGATCATTAGCATTAGCTAAGGAACATGTACACACACGTTTTGCATATATTCATATAGCATTAGAAATCATCTAAGGACAATGATTGCTTTTGGATGATGTTTTGAGTAAATGGATGATGGATGGTAGGATAGGTTCTTCCTAACTTGGAGATTTCGGGGACGAAATCCTAAAAGGTGGGGAGAATGTAACAACCCGTATTTCGATAACATGAGTAAGACGAGAATCAAGGCAGAATTTAATTTTAAATTCTGAATCAAGGTAAACGGGCTATGCCATTGCGTTCGTCTCGGAAAAATACGCGAAATAGAGTCCGAGTTTTCGAAAATTGGAGTCCATATGACCCGATTAAGGCCCAACGAAGTTTTCAGAAAATTTCTAAGTTAAAACAGATTTCAAATTCAAATTTGAATTTGGAAGATTGGGCCAGCTGGGCCAGGCGGGAAAAATTCCCGCCACAGTACCCAAGTCGACAGCCCTGTCGACTTGGGAGTCGACTTGGTTTGTACCAAGTCGACAGCCCTGTCGACTTGGCTGTCGACACGGGTGGCCGAGCCATCTTGGCTTGGTGCACCTGCACTGGTCTCTGGTCTTGTTCTGGAAGCTTCTGACGTGGTTTGATGGTTCAGATCTATCCTAGGGTTAATCTAAGGGCCTAAAACTATCCTAATCTCTATAAAAAGACCCTAAACCTAACCTAAATCCCTAAAAATCAAACCTACCAACTAAATGCTGCCAAAATCAATCTTGATCATGGCCTCCATCTCAAATCCCTAGAGCCTATGCATTCAAATCGGGTTCAAATCAAAAGGTGCAAGCTTGCTACACCAAATAGAGGCCAAATCAACATTGCTATGCGAGTTTCATGAAGGTTCTTCTTCAAAGGAGCTACCTTTCTTCGTCAAGATGATGCATGACCCCTTTTCTAAGCCTTGCCTAAGTAAGTTCTAGCTACTTTTGGATCAAAACGGTAGTTTTAATGTTGGCATGGGATAAGATGAGATAAAACATAAGTATGCATGTATGTGAACCTAACTTTGTCCCTTTTCTATGATCTATGACCTTAGACTAAGATGTAGCAACTTAATCATGTCACTCATGTTATGTTTAGCCTAGTTTATCTTGCAAGTTTGGATCTTTGTCTATGGAAGATTAGCATGACCCTTTGGGAACCATTTGACTTGTGAAATATAGCCAAATACTTGACCTTGGGGCTTATGCATGCATATGAACACAAACCCCTTATGTTTCATGCATGTTTGTGGCAAAACCTCCTTATGATATTATGCAAGTTTGTGGCCAAATCTTATATGATAGTATGCATGCTTATGGTCAATCCCTATATGACTCTATCATGCATGTTTGGAGCCAATCCCTTTTGTGGCATCGTGCATGTTTTGGGGTCTACATGTAGCCATAGTATACCTACTATGTTGACTCACTTTCACTCAAGAGAAAACATGATTTTTGGGGTAGTTAGATAAATATAAACATGACAACATGTAACGTTAAATATGGCATGTGTATACTTGAAAACATGACTTGAAATATAACATGGAAGTTTACATGTAAGTATGCATAAAAACGTGAGCTTGGGAATTTACCTATTAAGTTAGGTCTACCCTTTGGGAATTTACCTATTAAGTTAGGTCTACCCAAATGCTTGAGAAACTTGTAACATGTTTTGGAAAAAAATGATGAGCATGACACTTAGACAATATAAGTGTGGCCAACTCGAGGTTGGGTTGAGTTTGTAGCATAAATCTACCCGGACCCGCCCGGCTTAACTAGTGGCTACAAACAATAAGACCCAATGTGAGAAGTTGGTCATGTCGCGCTTAAGACCCGAGGTTAGACTAGGTTGTGGTGTAAATCTACCCGGACCCGCCCGGCTTAACTAGTAACCACAACAAGGTCTAATGTGAGAGGTTGAAAGTGCATTAATTAAATTAATGCCACTTGATAAGGTTAAGTAAATTCGACTAATGACACTTAACCGATATGACACGAATGGGTAGGTTAAGTGGGACCGGGCTTGATTTCCTTAATGACACTTAACCATGCAAGATGATTAGGGGATGGGGTTAAGTAATTTACACTTAACTAATCCGACTTGGTAGGTAGATGAGGTTAAGTAATTAAGACTTAACTAATCTAAACACGGTAATTAGACGGGGTTAGGTAATTGATACTTAACTAACCTAACCACGGTAATTAGATGGGGTTAAGTAATCCACACTTAACTAATCTAAACACGGTAATTAGATGGGGTTAAGTAATCCACACTTAACTAATCCAAACACGGTAATTCGATGGGGTTAAGTTAAACACTTAACCAATTTAAACTTGGTAATTCAATGAGGTTAAGTAACCAATACTTAACCAACTTAACGTGATAATTTAATGGGGTCAAGCAACTTATACTTAACCAATTATACATGATGATTCGATGGGGTTAAGTAACCTACACTTAACCAATCTAATACGCGGACCTGATAAGGTTAAGTCACAAGACCTTTTTAGAATATACTTAACCATTGTAGTACAATTAGAGGATGGGGTTAAGCCAACCTATACTTAGCCAATCCGACTCGATAACTTGATGGGATTAAGATAATCTATGCTTAATCAATCTAGCAAGATAATCCGATAGGATTAAGGTAAGCTAGTACTTGACCAAGTTGACTTGATAGGGTTAAGTCATGAGCCTCTGGGTACACTTAACCAACTTGTAGGACTAAGTCTTGAACTTAAATACTTAGCCAATCTTGACGTGATTTGTGAGCGGGTTAAGTCATGGACTTGAATAATAACACTTAACCCAATAGACAAACCCTAGTTAGAAGAACTAGGTAGAAAACCATGGTTAATCAAGGGTAACGGGAAGGAAAGCTAAGTGATAAACCTTAGTTAAGGATAACTAAGTAATAATTCTTAGCTAAGGACATAGGACTAGTTCGCAAAGCGATGAGTAATCTGATACGGTAGGTCATCGCTTAGTATACGAGGAGGAGCAAGTTATCTGACTTGGATAAAAGCTCCAGCGCACTGGGTGGCGAAGCCGAAGCTTCGGGGGACGTGAGGATACTCTTGGTATCCCTCTGTGAGGTTGCAGATGATCCGCCTGGGCTCACAAGAGGTTAAGGTCTGCGGTAGAAGCGCCAAAAGTATGCCTTGGTTGCTATGCGAGCGACCTAAAGACTGGGATGGATTAGCGTGGAGTCGACGATTCTTGGTTTTTGCCCTGGATAGTACATCGCCGACTACCTACCATCTTTAGTCAATCGTGTACGTACGGAAAGGCAGGGAACCCCCAACAGACCATGTACTTGCTATCGAGTCATGGGTGAGGTTGGCCCGTAGGAAAGTAGGGCTATAGCGGGGCCGTGGAGTGGTTCTTATACATGATTTTTCTTGGATTGCCTTTTAGTAGTTGAGGGAGGGGTCACGTGGGACCATAGCCACGAGTACAAAAACAGACCTTGACATCTGCATCGGCAGATGATTTAAAGCTCCCGACCGAGTCCCGTATTTCTTGATTTGCCCTGGCACGGAACTCGGATGGCACATTGGGGAAACATGTGCATCTAGACATGGAAAACGATTCACGATACATACGTGGGATCAAGGGCGCGGTTGACGGGTGGCGTAATCCCTAGTGGTCTTAGGTGGCCAAAACCCAAACCGAGACACGGAAACGTTCATTAGGTAGCATAATCCCTAGTGGCCCTAGGTGGCATAAATCCTAAGTGGACGCGCGATAGTTCATGGTAGGGAAACACAACTAAATCAAGGGTTGCAGTCCAAAACATCCTCAAGGATAAAACATGGGAAAGCCCGTACGGCCTACGGCAAAGGACTGAACTTATACATGGAAAGAAACATATGAGTGGGAAAACCTACATATGCTATATATTAGGTTGACATGGACCATTACATGACATTGGGTAAGGGACATTCATGGTTAAACACGTGACGCGGGTTGAGATACTAGTACGAAAGGTGCAGAGCAAATATACATGTTAGAACTAGGAAGAATATACATAATAGATACCGTGGGATGTTAGACGGGGTAGATGCCTTGGGATAATGTACTCGATAGAAATCTGACGATGTGATACCTTGACTTATCATAATACCATAGTTTATCATGATACCTTAGTTTACCTTGCCACAGTAGTTCAACCGGCTACCCTGGTTTAGTTTATCTATCTTGTAGTTATCCTTATGTTTACTTTCAGTTTATGCATGTCATGTTACCTTTACCTGTTTTTATACTGGAAGTAGATAGGACTTACTCAGTCTTTTTGACTGACCCGTTTTGTTTCGCCTCTTTTCTTCCGTTTCCCCCCAGGTTACAGGGAGGAAACAATGCTGTTTAGTTCGGACTTCTTCTGCTTGAGGGTCATCATGGATGGCTTGGACTTCTCTTGGCTATGGCTACTTTACTGTTTTTACTTGGGGAATAATTTATTAAAAAGTCTTTATGCTTCTTTACTATTGCAAGACAGGTTTTGATGTACTCTGATGTAAAAGGCCTTAGACCTTATTTATTCATGTTATGAAAGTTTGATTTTACTTCCGCTATTTCATATGTTCTGTCTTGTGATATTTCTGTGCACGTTTACCAATAATGCCCCTCTAAAGGTAGTGCATTCCTTTGCGAGTGACCCTAGCGGAGGCGGGTTGTTACATATAGTATACAATCAAAATCGCAAGCACGTATTGGATGATTGGATTTCCAACTAGACAAGGTATGGAACCACCTTCCGATCAGTGTACTCTAGGAACGATACACTGGAGTTCAACAAGAACATCTTGCAACTCAGCCACACATGACCGACCACTCATTTCGCTTGAGTGTATCGAATGTACATCACCAACGGTTGGGATCAGCAACCGTTCTCGTATATATATGGGACAACATAGATAGATTTAAGAAACAAATGAATATTCTCTAGATAGGTGATTATACACCCTACTTCGGTGCGACCGACTTAGCCATGCTGCCTGCCCGATTTCTGTCATTTACCGGATGTGAGGCTAGAAGCTACGCTTTATCATCACAATAGATTCACTTCGAATGCCACATTGTCAGATCCATCGAAAATCACTAATTGACGTCTACAACAATACATTACGTGTCAGCTAAAAGAAGTTTCCTTCTCCGCTTCCACTCTTGGTACGGTTGAAGAAATCAATGTACGTGGCCTTTCTGGAAATACTCTGTCAGACATCCATCTTCATTCACTTAAAATGTCACATCGTCATACCCGCCAAATCACAAATTGACTTATCCAAAAATAACACGGGTATACAGCTAAGAGAAACGAATTCCTCCGCCACCAAACGTGAATACGTTTGAACAGATCAACTTACGCGATCCATTGGATGTACTCTGTCAGACCTTCGTCCATACAAGTTGTCCTGGGATTGGACAAACCGAAGGCACTATTCTGTAAACAGGATAGCCCTTGCATTTTTCTCCGTCTTCAATTATCTTTGGCATATATGATTCGCTACGCTTATGCCAATACAGAGTGGTTCTATGGATAATAATCCAACCGGTCTCTCCATATTAACAACGTTAAAATGGTCAAAACTTCGATAGTCTGTGAGTTAACTATCAAAGAAAAACAAGTGTGCAAACAATGATATTATTTCCACATGGAGATTATATCGAACAAACATCATTTAACATAAATCTCTTTAGTTCATTTATTTACTTATCTCCTGTTTCCCTATATTCTAAATTCTTATTTTTCTTTTATCGTAAAACATTTCTGATTTCTTGTTTGGAAAACATTTCCAAAACTCCTTTACGATCAAACCTTACCATTTCTTAGTTAAGAAGGAAGTCACTCAAGTTGGGGTATAATTACCTCTCAGACCTTAACTGAACAACGTTATAACTTCAAAATGGTCAAAGTTTATCTTTTAATCTTTAACAACTTCTTTACGTTTTTCTCGTATCCAATTTTACTAATCCACTTCTATATTTAAAACATTGGTTATAACGATAACGTTATAATCCCTACTTTCGAATTATATAACTTTAATTATAACTTCTATTCTTATTAGTGAATAATTAACCTAACACTTATTTATTTATAAATAAATAAATCTCTATTTAAACACTAGAAAGTATAAGTACTTTCCCGAATTCGATATAATCAAATTCGCCGATTAGCTCTCTTCGAGAAATCTCTATTTGATTAACTCTTCTTCGAATAACCTATATTCGATTAACTCCTTCCTTTTCGGATATACTATATTTGATTACTCCTTCTCGAATAAACGATATTCGATAATCTCTCTTCGAATAACTAATATTCGATAACTCTTTCTTTTCAAATATCCCATATTTGAAAATCTCACTTTCGAATAAACTATATTCGATAATCTCTTTTCGAATGACTCTTATTCGATAAATCTCACTTCGATCAAACTGTAATCGATAACTCCTTTCGATGAAACTAACATCGATAACTCCTTTCGATGAAACTAACATCGATAAATTTAACTCGACGAACTTAACTCGACTAACTCGACTAACTTAACTTACTTGGTTCGACCCATTTGATTCGATTAACTAGCCTCGACTAACTTCGTTTATTTAACTCAACTTGATTAACTCCTATCGAATAACTAATATTCGATTTAACTCCATTTACTCCATTCGAATAACTAATATTCGATAACTCTATTTAACTCCGTTTAACTCTATTCAAATAACTAATATTCGATAACTCTATTTTCGTTTTAACTCTAATCGATTTCTTTTATTCGAATAACTCCTATTTGATAACGTTTATTTATTTATAAAGATTTACTTTTCGTAACGGTTCTGCACTTTATAAATGTTCTCTTTAATAACGTTACTTCACTTATACAAGTGTTAGGTACATATTCTGTTTAATCCTATTTATTTATCAAATAAATATTTCTTTGATTTATTCCTATTTATTTATCAAATAAATATTACTTTTAAATCTTTTATTTATTTCTTAAATAAATAATTCCTTTTTAAACTCTTTATTTATTCCCTAAATAAATAATTCCTTTATATTTGCTTTCAAACATATTTCCTTTATATTTGTTTTGTCAAATATATCTCTTTATATTTGTTTTACAACTATATTCCCTTTATATTTGATTTCACAAATATATCCTTGATACTCTTTTGATTTTATAATTGTTCCCCTTTTTAATTTAAATCTTGAAAATATCCTAACTCCTTAAATTCCCGGGAAAATTCGCCATAACCTCCTTTGTACCGGGAGCATCGGGAAAATCCCCAGACCCGCCACACAGGCCTTTCCATTCAAAAAGAAAATGGTTTGAAATTATTTCCTCTTTGAATATCCCCTATTTATAAATATTCCAATTTATAAATATTTCTTATTTATAAATATTCCACTTATAAATATTTCATTTTCAAATATCCCTTTGAAAATCCCCTTATCAACATTTCGGTATGTTATGGTATTCAATCACCTCAAATCACGATGTTCAATATCGTCTATACACACACAATCAACAACAGGTTATAATTCACATCATATATCAAAATATATGAAAAACAATAAAATAACTGTTGAGGAATCCAGTCGGATTCCTCCAACCTGTTTCCCTACATCACAGATGTTAGACAATATAGATAACATCACTTTCAGTTCCATATGATATAATCTGTTAAACAGAATCAATATAGAAATTTAACTAACTGACTAGCAGTTCAATCAAGAAATCAACACATAGTAAATCAGGCAATTTCTAACAGTTCTAAAAAATACAACATGAAATTATAACTGTTTAGAGTTGGTGAGATTTACTCACATTGGACGATTATCGTTAAAAACGATTAACTGTCTTTGATTTAGACGGACAATTTATTTTGTAATAAATTGTAACGAGGTCGAATTCTCTCCTAGTCAGTCCCATTTGGTAGTGTCCGTCCATACGATCCTGTCGGATCTTGTTTTGCTGAAAACCGATACCGTATGACGAAGTTATAGCATTTGCAAGTGTAATATACTATTTGATTTTAAAACAAGCTTATATACTTATGTCAAATGGGCCTTACTGTTTCGAATTGGGCCATCCCTTTATATTCGCTACTTGCCGTAGCTTCTTCATCCACAAATTGATTGCCGATCTCCCCTCTTTCATCTTATACTTCTTACCTTAGTACAGACCAAAAAAAATCCAACTTCATGCCAACCAATTAGTGACCACATGTTCTGCCTTGTCAACACATAAATCCATGTTGGACCCTTCATGCTACAGTACCCGTGTTG
This sequence comes from Allium sativum, assembly GCA_030737875.1. Taxonomy (NCBI): domain Eukaryota; kingdom Viridiplantae; phylum Streptophyta; class Magnoliopsida; order Asparagales; family Amaryllidaceae; genus Allium; species Allium sativum. The sequence continues at coordinate 852,562,439 of CM060919.1, forward strand.
TTTCCAGTTGCCTCGTTCACGTTTGTTTACCCTTCAGCACCGCTCATTGTATTTCGTTCCACAAAGAATTAACGTTCTTTTCTTCTTTCCCAAACAATGAGCTTCAGACAATTTTCGAACTCCATTACTACTCCTCAACGCCATTCGCCACCAACGTCCCTACTTTACCTCAACACCACTTGCATTCACACCTTGCAAACACCCCTGCTGCTCACGTTACAGCCATGCCACCGTGTACCCTCATTCTTCATCAATGCTCCAGTATACACACATATCCTCTCCTCCTCTTTCATACGTACTCCCCCTTCCTTCATTAAAAACCCGAACAACCACTACTGTAAAACATCCCCTTCATCAGTTAATTAACCCCCTGTTAATCCTTCATGCCGTCATCGCCTTCTCGTTCTGCTCGAACTCGCAATTCGAACTCCGACGTCGATCTGAGGTGATTTGAAAGCTGCGCCTAAGTCCCCTCCCCCCATTGCTGGAAACACCCTCTGCCAGACCTCACAAACCGCCGACAGTTCCACCGCAAACCCTAGCGTCTTCTGACTGATTTCTGGCCACACCGATGACCCTTTTCTGATCGCCGTCGGTCACTCTGGTGATCTCGAAGAGCTCGTGCCTTTTGGTGTTTGAAGGTTTCGATTCGAAGTGGAGGATTGACTAGACAAGGAGGAAAGGTTTTTGTAGCTTTTGGTTCGTTGATTATATTTCATGGCGGCGAAAACTCCTTTGACCGCAGAATAAAGTTTTTTCCTCAAAAATTAGGTTAAGGTTGGCTTTTATAGCTGTGAATTTGGGCCAATTATTATATTATAACTTAGCCGTGAAGTACCATCTTAAAAGTTGTTCAAACGATCTCTGTTTTTTGACAAATTAAGCTAATCCTAGCATAGAAAAATATTCCGGATCCAATGGGACAGGTTTCGTCGAATTCCGACACCGTTTGCAAAAATCCCTTAGAAAATATCGATGAAAAACACCGAGCATTAATTCATTAAAATTTCAGAAAAAATCCTAAAAATATGAGGCCTTGACGTTTCACTAGACCTCTTCCTAAGGTTTCGTATGAAGCTTGTTTCGTTGAATTTCAAGTTCGTTTGACCAGTTAACCATTCAATAAAAGTTATCCCTGTTTGAATAGAAAACTCCACTCGTTTTCCGGACCTCAATCGACGAAAGTAAAAGTACCGTTGTAATCAGCGATGTGCCAGGATTTCAAAAATATAATAATACCGGTAGTTTTGACTCATACTGTGAAACCCCAAAATGTCGATGCAGGGTGCCAAATACTCCAAATCAAAAGTTGCTTATTAAATTAATTAAAAATTTTCATAAAATTCTAAAAATTAAATTATCGCTACTTCTCAAAAGAACCTTGCCCAGATTCCAAACCAGTCTCCCGTTATATCCAATAAACCGTTATGGTAATTAAAAGGTTAGGGGGCTGCATTTCTGAGAATTTTGATTTGGACGCAACTCAAAATCTACACGACGAAATCCCGATATTTCTCTCCCACTAGAAAGATATATTCCACCAGCTCCACACGTTTCTTGTTTCACAGAAATCCGGCTTAAAACGAATCCTGTACATTTAGTTGAAGTTCAAATCGCCAAATAGCGAACTGCAGCGCCATTTCAAGCTCGATTTTAATTATAATATAATTATACATTCAAACTGTCGTTATTTAAATATATTCATCAATATAATTCAACTTTAAGCTGAATTAAATCCAAGGGGCGACCCCGTTCACAGAATATTGTGATTCCCAATATTTTGATTATTTCGACATTATAATATATTTTATTATATTATAATTATTAATTAAATATTCAATATTATTTAATTCACGTTCTTGATTTCGATAAATCGATATTTAATAATTAAATAAATAAATTGTTCAACAGCTAAAATGCGGGTTACTACATGACTATAAAACCCAGAAACTTGCCCGATGCTACCCCGAAAGAACATTTAAGATGGTTAAGCTTCAAACCGTACTTGCGAAGGATGTCAAACATTTCTGACAGGTCACTTACGTGGTCGGTTGATTGCTTTGACTTAACCATCTTATCATCCACATATTCCTCCATCGTTTTCCCTATTTCGTTGTCAAACATCCGGTTAACTAACCATTGGTAAGTCGTTCCCGCATTCTTCAGTCTGAAGGGAGTTATTATGTAACAATATAGCCCAAGATCAGTGATGAAGCTGGTATACTCTTGGTTTGGAACATGCATGGCGATCTGGTTGTATCCCGAATATGCATCCATAAATGAAAGCAACACGTGCCCTGCGATCGAATCAACCAATTGATCAATTCTGGGCAAGGGAAGGTTGTCCTTGGGGCAGGCCTTGTTTAAGTCAAAAAAATCAATACAAGTCCTCCAATTCCCATTAGCCTTCTTCACAAGTACCAGATTCGTAATCCAGTCGGGATAGCTCGAATCTCGGATAAATCCATTAGCTTGTAGCTTCCCGATTTCCTCTTTCAAGGCGGCAGACCTTTTCGGGCCAAGCATTCTCCTCTTTTTCTTTATTGGAGTATACTTCAGATTGATGCAAAGGGAGTGAGTCATAACTGAAGGTGAAATTCCACACATGTCAGTGTGAGTCCATGCAAACACGTCTAGGTTTGCATGGAGGAATTCAGTCAATTCCCTCGTCCGGTGGGGATCGAGGTGGGACCCGATCCTTAGAACCCTGGTAGGGTCATTTCCATCAATCGAAATCTCCACTGTTGCCTCATTCGGTGCTGCCTTTCTACATCTCGGTACTTCGTCCTCTCTGGGGTCGATGTCCTCGATTCCACAGATGGACGGTCCTGACTAGGATGTTTTCTGTAGTTGCTATGCTCCTATTTCCTCCACAGGAGGAGGATCGTCTGTTGATCTTATGCCACCTTTATTCTAAAGATCTATCCACTCCGCTAGGTAACAAGCTTGCCCCGTCACTTGGTCTCCACATACCGTACCAATTCCCCCATCAGTTGGGAATTTCAATCGCAAGCACCACGGGGCGATATAGGACCTGAACTCCATTAGTGCTGGCCGCCCTAAGAACGCAATATATCGGAAATCGATGTCCATCACGACAAATAGTACGATCCTTACTCTCCTCCGATCCCTGTCCCCTAATTCCACTGGCAGCTTGATCATTCCAATAGGCTTGGTGAAGGATCCGTTAAAGCCTCGTATCTGGCCGGAGCAGGGCTCCAAGTCCTGCAACTCTAATTTCATCTTTTCATAGGCATGCTTAAATAATATATTGACCAAACTTCAGTTTTCGATCAACACCTTCCTTACTATTACCGGGCCGATAGTTGCAGTTATCACCATGGGATCGACTATTGGAGCTTTTATGCCTATCACTTCCCTTCAACGAAATACAACATCCTCTGCCTTGGTTTTTCTCAGTTTCATCGGACTTACATTATCAGGGACATTAGTTTCAGCAACATCCAGGTGTTTTGCGGAATTCACATATTGCTCCATAGTCCTGATGCTGAACCCGGCGGGGTGCGGTCCTCCGACTATGGCATTGATAACTATTCCTTTCCCTTTCTCTTGGGCAGTAGCTCGAGGTGCAGCCAAACTTTGCCTGGGGGTTGAAGCCCCTTGCCCCTTGTCCCCTGAGGCTGTCTTATATCCGTCGAGCTTTCCCTCTCGAATAAGCTTTTCTATGATGTCCCTAAGATGTTGACATTCGTTAATCGGATGCCCATAGATGTGACAGTATATGCAATATTTCCCACTCTCCCATTCTTTCTCCGTGGGCTCACGTGGGGGAGGTTTCTTATACTGGACCGTGTTGCAGGTGTCGAGATAGATGTTCTCCAGCGTGTCATTCAAGGCCATATAATTCTAGAATACCTAGAACTGTGGTCGCTTTCGAGCATTTCCCCTCTGTCCTGAGCTCTCATTGGTTTCTTTTGACCCCTCGCCATTTCGCTTTCTGCGATTTCCGATGTTCACTTCCACTTTCCTCGAGCTATCCCCAGACTGCTTGACCGTGACGTTATTCTGGGTTGATGGGATAAATGTATTTTTCGCCCCAACCTCCTCCTCTAACTATGCATCCTCTTGTCGTAGTCGGATGTGGGCTTTGTCATAAAAAGCCTCAATCATTGTTGGTGGCTTCCCAATCTAGTACTTCCCAAAATCTTTTCGTTTGACGATGCCATCGACCATGGCCATTAGAACAATTTCATGGTTGGGTTACTGACCTCAATGGCAGCCCGGTTAAATCGATTAAGGTAATTTCTCAAGGATTCGCCTCTCCCCTGTTTAACCGCCGAGAGAGCCATTACATGCTTTGACTTAGTAGCGTGGAGGCGGAATTGAGTCAAAAACTTCTCGCTTAAGTCCTTAAAGCTTGGGACTGATTTCGCGGGCAAACGAACGAACAGCATGAGCGCTATTCCGCTCTGAAAGATTGGGAAGGCTTTGCACTTGATAGCATTGGGAGCCACCACTAGATCCATGTGCCAGGAGTACCTAATCAGATGCTGTTTTGAGTCAAAAGTATTGTCGTACCGATTCATTTAGGGCATATTAAATTTCCTAGGGAACTCCTCTTATAGGATGTCATCGGTAAATAGTGTATGGCTTCGCTCAACTCCCCAGTCTTCGTTCATGTGTCCGCGACTGTCGTTTATGATCTGCAGCACCATTGGGGTCAAATCTTGTAGAATGACTGTATCCTGGTCGATTTCTTTGACCGAACGGGCTCTCCTGGCTCTTTCCTTCAGAATTGTTGCCTGACCTGCTACCTGGGCGGTCATCCTTCCTCCGTGGGTATCTCGGTCAATCATAAGATTCCGGGAGGGGGGGAAGGGGGGATGAGTAGGGACCTGATTCCCTCGAGTAGAATTATGAAGTGGAGAAAGGGCCTCTTGGTTTCGCGGAGCCACAGGATCGACAATTTCCACCTCGACCTGGTCGGCCTCGGCTTGTTCGCCTGCCCCTGCTGGCCTAGATGTCCCTCGAGACGCAACTACCGTACATTCTCGGCTCTTTCTAGCAGACGCCGAGTCCATCGTGGATCCCTACGATCGTCGGACGACGAAGAGCCTTCTGAAACATGATCCAATTGGGGAAGAGGGAGCTGATGTTCCCCGAATTCTTATGTTTGGTTCTTGAACTCCTCTTATTGTCTCGTCATGCGAGTAATATCCAGATGTATCATGGCATTTCCTTAAACATGGGCCTTTAAATCCTCCGTTGTCTCCTGAAGCTGATTTAGCATAGCCATAAATTCGTCCCGAGTAGCAATGGCCGAGGAAGGAGCTGGATCTAATGTGGGGAGCAATACAGGTTGATCCCAAGTAGTTTCAGGTACGGTCAATCCATCGGTTGCTTTCGTAGAGGTTCCAACTTGCGGTTGCTTTCCAGTATTACGGGTTGATTTTCCAGCCACAGCTTAATAATGTAGGAGTGAAGATAAGATTTTTTTTTTAGACTTATTGATCTGAAAGTAGAGCAAAAATCCGGACTAGGTTGAGAAGTTCAATTCTTAGTGAAATCACCAAAGAGTTGACACCAAAAATTGGTACAACACCCAAAGAGAGGGTTGTGTAGAGAACAAATGAAGATTAATAATTGTAAAAGAGCAAAAAGAATAGGAAATCACACAACAATTTATAGTGGTTCGTCGTTAAAGAGCCTACGTCCACTTTATAATCTCTTATATAATATTTCAACTATCATAAAAAATGGTTATAATAGCCATACAAATAAGAGATCAATGAAGAATATTCTAAAAGTTAGGGTTTTTTCCACTGTGCCCAAAAAACATCTCCTTACTAAATTTAGAAGAGGTATTTATAAATGGTATATTACTTGAGCCGGCTTGTACACATGTTATAAGATTCGAAAGGATAACTGATCTTGAATAGGCCTTTCCTTCCAAGGAACCGGTACTCCTGGGATTTGTGGCATGAGGTGGCATTTGATCCATCTGATTCAGGTAACTTGAAAAAGGGGTTAGATCTAGGATGAGCTATTCTATAAAAGGGTTCTTCGGCTTGTAGTTGAACGCAATGCGGCTGATCTTGCTTGGTCACATCTGGCTTCATCTAGATCGCATCGGATGAGGGAGATAAATTTAAATGTCGGACCTGGTCGACTGGCCCACTTCGAGCGCCTAAGGAAAGAGCCCACAGTACTGTTGAGCCTTGATGGGCTGCACGAAAGGCCCATCAAAAGATGCATATACACACACACTAGGCACTAGATCGACTCAATCACTCTCATACTTCATATGGATGTGTGTGCATATTTTTCTTTATGGATGGAAATGGGTGTATCATCACATAAATGTTGCATTTGGATGGATGACTGTGTATGCATATAGCATTTACATGATATACTAGGACTATTTTGCATACATGTTGGATTCATGGCACTGTCATACATTGCAATAAGGAGGTCGACTGAATTAGTTGACCGCCTGATCTTTCACATTAGTATAGGCACATATAAATACCATTGCATATGTTCATATAAGCATTAGAAATCTTTCAAGGATAATGGATGCTCGTGATTAGTGGGATGAGTAGATGGATGATGGATGTTAGGATATACATTCTTCTTCACTTGGAGAATTTGGGGACAAAATCCTTTAAGTAGGGGAGAATGTAACACCCCGTAATTTTAAAGAATAGTATAATGATAAATTAAAAATACTTAATTAAATATTGGGAACTAAGTAAAATGGACTACACCATTGCATTCGTCTCGGAATTCTGCTTAAGATAGAATCTGAATTTGCGTAAAACGGACATTGTATGAAGAAGTTATTAAGCTTAGAAGTTTGTATACATATAAGCAATATATATATATATAAACCAGTCTAGAAAATTAAAAACGAAGAGCAGGAAGACCCACGGGAAATCGACCCATTGGGGGTCGACCCATGCCCCATGGGGGTCGACATCCGGGCCAGATCCCTTCCCTGCACTTGGACGCGTTTCTGAACGAGATTTGTTGGCTTGAGGCTATATATAGGCCTCATTTCTATTGTTTTATTCATCAAAAATAGTGGAGACAACGAGATGCTGCCCCAACTCTGATTGAATTATCCTATACTTCTGCAATAACGACTTATACGTATTCCAGAATCTCTGCTACAACATCAACACTCTTTTCTCAGTTCTTTAGATCCAGTCTGTGTGAGTTTATGTTGCTTTTAGATATAAACATTTAATAAGTAATCCTTACATGTTCATTAGTTTGGATCTAAACCTATGTCTGTTAATAACCTGAATCATAACTAAATAGATCTGCCATTACTTGTACACCTGATCTATTGTTTAGTCCTTTCATGTGTATTCTGTTATTATGCCCATATCTGTTATCATATGTCTATCCTGCTATTATGCGTGCTTCCACGACACCAAAATGGTCAATTTGAAATGGTAATAAAATGTTGCTAAAATGTTTAGAAACACTTTTTAGGAGTTGCAGATTAGTATGTTGCAAATTTTTGAAACACTTATATTATGTTTCAAAATGACAAATTGAAATAGTTAACAAGTGTTTCAGATTGACAAAGCGAAACACTTAGCAGGTGTTTCGGTTTGATAATCTGCAACACTCGGTAAGTGTTACAAGTTGATAATCTGCAACACTTATAGAGTGTTTCAAGTTCGTAATCAGCAACACTTACTGAGTGTTCCAAGTTCATAATTAGCAACACTCAATGAGTGTTTGAAGTTCATAATCTACAACACTTAGTAAGTGTTTCAAATTGATAACTTACAACACTCAAAAATGCTTATTTCAAACTGATAATTTATGACACCACTAACATGTTACAGGTTCGAAATTTGAAAATCATTTTAAAATATACAATTGATACTTCAGTAACATAAATATGTTCAACCATTTTCAAATTAAAATTAGCCAAAAAAATATGAAAAGAAATTCCACAAGCAAGTTTACTCTAAACAAATTAGTATACAACCAACATGAACCATATTTTCAGAAGAACAAAAAAATAATACAAATATAATGCAACAAATTCAAGTTACACGAATATGAGGTTGACAATATAATAAAATAATAGACAAAGATAACCAAACATGCTCGTAAGTACTTTCTACGTACCCTTGTTCATCATATTGTCTTTTGAATTCCATATCTGCACAAAAACGATTTGAAAAATCTCAATAAAACTTCATATCATGCTACATAATTATTTACCCAAATTCTTGTAAATTGTATTAACACTCTCTTTTGTGCTACTCAGAATCTAATGCTACTAGTTTTATTTTCAACTTCGTATTTTTAAACTTGTATTTCATATGATTTCAAAACATATGCACATAACGTATGCAAATAAATGAAAACGAAAATATGTGACAATGGTCAAAATAAAAATCTATATCAAGAAAATATTTTTAACATATTCAACCATTAAATTATAATTCAAACATGACAGATATTAGAACCAGGTAGGTAACACAATCAAGGAAAAAAAAGGTTACGGATTATGATCTTAAGACATTTATAAATTGTATTTTATACATGCAATAAATCAATATATATATATATAACCTTAACAAATCCCCTAAAAATATTGAAAATTGGATGTCTAACTCTATTGGATTTTTTTCTAGCCTTGTATAGTTCCACATCGAGTATACATAAATAAACATGCTTTACCAATAATACCATATATTACTAGTTTCCATTTTAATATCAAAACATGTTGAATGTCTGAAATGAAATGGTACCCAGTTTCCCTTTTTACCTTTATATCTTTGATTGATTTTCTTCCAAATTTGAATTGATAACATTGTTAACATTTAATTATGATCAGTTGAACTATTGATCCACTTAAGAGCTCTTTATATTGCATATGCACAATGTTGAACAATTGTGTAATAGGAGCTCAAAAGAGACAGAAAAAAATGCAAAAGTAAAGGTAAACAAACCTGAAGAAATGGTGATTGCGAAAAAATGATAAGACAAAATGCAGGGAATCGAGTTACTCCCTCTGAAGAAACTGACCAAAATTGACGAACAAATTGTAAATTGATACATTCATTTGTTTTACAGACTACTATTATTATTTCTTTATTTTCAGAGGAAAAAAGTAGAAAAAGGATTTAAGGAAACTTGATCCAATGGATATTACCAAATATGCATGCTGAAACAATAGAGTACCCATGCGATTTAATAAACTCCTTCAATGTTTCATTTCGGTTTAAATCAAGGCCGTTTTCCAAATCTTCAAGATACCTACATAACCACAATTGTTTTTAACTAAAATGAGCAAACAGGAAGTTGTAAAAAATACATTCAATACCCCATATAAAGAATCTATTCACAAAAAATATTACCAGGAAAATAGTTAATATCAATGACATATTTTTTTTACTATATTACCAGGCAGGTAAATTTAGGTTTTTTTTTTGTGGGTTACAGAAAACTGTGATGTCCCCAACTTGCACTCATCATCCTTTCCGTTCTAAAAACACCAGTACTTACAATATTACCACAAATCAACATCCAATGTTAGAGTAACAAGAATAGTACTTAGGCCAGGGATTTAATGCATAGTTTGTGCACACATTTCACACCAGAGAAATCATGCACTCAACTGATCCAAACGGATGCATGAAACAATAACGCTTGAATAACCAATCTACTGTCTGAAAAACCACTAACACAATCAATCCAAATAAATATCAAAATATTTATATATTTAGTGATCTTGCCAATATATTTATATATTTACAACATTTAGTCCCAAATCCAGTTTCCACTTTCATTTATGTTCTCTTTTTTTCTAACCAATTTTTGGAAAGCTATTTCACAATTTTCCTCCGTAAATTAAACCTATTGGTTTATATGCAGTAGAAAACCTATCTATGTGCTCAACCTTAAATGATATACAATGGCAACTAGAGAATAATTGCATCTAGGAGAAAAACAATCTAATTATCAAAAAAAAAAACAAAAAGAGGTAAGCAAGCATTGTCAAATAAAACAACAAAATAGCACCAAAAATTTCAGTGACTATATGTAAATCCCTTGTAGAACCATGACTGATACTGACCTTTGTAATAGTTGGATACTAGTTGAATTGTAGCACAATAAATACTAACAGGTCCCATAATGTTTGGATTGCCAAATAAAATGGCAAGTATTATTCTGGACAGTGCAAGCTAGCAACTGCCTGAAAATCATTACCATTTGCAACTGAAAAACAAAGGCAACTTATTATGAGAAGTCTACCGCCGAGTCCTAATCAATCCAGCTTTGTAGTTCAAAAGAACCTTGGAACTTAACAATAGTCTGCCTCTTTTGATGCTCTGAAAAATATAATGCTATGGAGTCAAATAACATGGGGAGAAAAATATGCAAATTTAATATTTCTGATGAATTTGCAAATAAATTTCAGATACACAAAAAGGTTTAAATTTGATTATGCTCTTCAGCACATTGATATATATTCAAACTTCAATATAATATACAGGTAAGAAATGTACCTTAGAAGTCAAGGCTTTTGCATTGCTTGCTTCCCAAAGAATCAGCATTTGAAGATTTTCCCCTTTGTTCGTATTTCTTTATGTTCCATGCTTTTTGTTTATGCTTTGACCTTTTGTTCGACCAATACCCATTTTTGGTAAACCACGATTTAGTCCCTCAAGCAATACACAGGCCTTGCACTATTTCTGAACATAAAAAAAAATTGTTCATTCACTCTGTAACTCTAAGAATATTAATTGATGGTCTCCACAATTTCTAATATCCACTACTTAAAGCATAAGGAGATTTAATTTCAGTCTGTTGATTATGTTTTTGTTCGTTATATCCTCCTTCAAACATGACTGATCCGCTTGTCATCTTCTTCTTTTTCCTTTTCTTTTTCTGATTGGTTAGCGAGTCAAACATATCAAGCCATAGCAACAAATAATGTGCATGAGTTATTTTTTGAAGGACTTGGTGTATGCTTCTTATAGATGATATAATATTTATTATTTTTGCACAAGGACATTGTTTTAGCTGACAACTAAAAGAAGAATAAAATGGAAGATTTAAAATTAAATGTGAAGGACATTTCATTGGTGTAGAATTTCAAATATAAAATGTAATCTATATGAAGCACATTCTATTTCCTTTACTTCTATGTCTTCCATTGTATTAATTTGCGTATGCCACTTTTTGATGTTAAGCGCCTTGGTACATTTCAACATGTGGGTCTGGTTCAACCCGAGGCACAATATATGTTGTTTAAATCCTGCTCTTTTCATACGTGCCTGCTAAGAAGTTGAATTGCCTTTTTCATATTTCATGTGTGGATGCGTACCAATTTTAGTATTGTGTCCAAACACTTTACAGTTCTGTTTAAGGTATAAATTTGTATACGTAGGCAACTCGAATGATAAGCTCCTGACAGTCATAAATCAGAACACTTATCAAATTTGGATATGAAAATTTTACACAATTTCTAAGAGGTATGAAATTTTACCCCAAAGTAAACCATGATTCTTAGGTCCATCAAAATGGTACTATGGTAGGATCAAGAAATGCGGCCTTACGGATAATAAAAGTTGCATTTTGGCTTCAACCTACAAGACAATAATATAAAGAGTGTAGTATGGAGAAGAACCCGAAAATAGCCCATTCTAAGATGATGTGCCACAAGAGACATCTGAGAAGCTGCAGATAGTGAAACAAGCATATTATTACTCATACCAAAGACTAGAATAAACAGATGACATGCTTTTACAATAAAGTTACCATTAATATCCATGTAAATAGGTGATTACAAAATATTGTTCCATATTTGAAACAAAAAATCAATTTATATATCATACTTTGATGTCTTCCAAAAGGTTTGACAGAGAATCTAAAGTTAAGAGAATTATTAAACTATTGTGAATATTTTTCATTCTTGGTAGATTTTACTCTAGATGCACCCAATTTACTGAACAACAAGCACTGCCTATTTTTTTTACTATAGGGTAGATTCATTCCAAGTTGAACCCTAAGCTGAAAAATAATGCATGCTGTGAGACAGAAAGATTCCAATTCACCGATAATGAGAATAATCAACCTGAATAATTGAGAAAACATGGGTTATGTGACGACCCAAACTTCCGAAGAACGAAAGTAAGGATAATCATAGGAGTATAACAAAATTAAAACAATAACATATTGTAGCGGAAAGGAAATGTCATCACAAACATCATCACAGTTACATAGCAGAACATATGAATCATTGTAGCAGAAAGGAAATGTCATCACAAACATCATCACAGTTACATAGCAGAACATATGAATCATTGTAGCGGAAAGGAAATGTCATCACAAACATCATCACAAAACAACAGAGTACCCAGTACAGGATACACTTAGCAAAATAGATGTCTAAAACAGAGAAAGAAATAAAGTCTCAATCTTCCAAAATACATCAATATCCAATACTGTCTCAACATCTCAAGAAGAAAATAAAAGATAAAAAGAAAAGATCTTCCAACATCTTCATCAGCAAGCTCTAGCCCAGAAAACATCCCTACCTGCAACCTGTCAATTGGCTGCCCGTGTGGAAAGAGGGCACCCGAGTTTGCAAAGTGAAACAAACTACGAGTCAGTCATGGGACTGGTATGAGAAATCGTTGGACCACACCGCTAATGCGGAACGGGTTTTGCTCCATTGGATTGCCAGTGCATAAGTTTTATAAATTTTTAAGTCAAAAAAACGCAATGCTTTTTAGAAAATGAAATCATTATAAGACTCAAGTCCCATCACACAATGCAACGCAAACGGCGGATAGAGTTTTACCTTATAATGATAAAAAAATGCTTGATACATAGAAAATAATTTTTTTAATATTATTATTAGTGTATAATATGTTTCAAAAATACTTCAAAGTAAATGTATCAATCCTAGAATAAATTCTCCGCCACCACATAAATATAGTAATAGATATCAATTTAATTACACGGCATGAAATTCAATGTTGGACACACATCCATTTACAAGTCCGTTCTGGGTCTAAACGGAACCGGAGTCACCTAGGTGCTCGTGTATCCGGACGATCATCAAGTACATCCAGACAACTACCACTTTAACCATTTATTAGTAGCTAGCCAATGCCAGACATCAGTAGTTATCCTTTCGACATTAAGATCGTCGGTCTTCAATCGCCATCTTCGATATCTTCGATTTAAAATTGCCGTAAAATTATTTGAAATGAGTTGAACTCGGTCTTTTCAAATAATTTTTCGAATTATTATCATTTAATATCATTAATATTAATTTATAATGATTTGACGCTATTTTTATTTATTTAAAAATAGCTCAATATAATTAAATGACGCTTCGGGTCGATGGACTGCCCTAGCGCTGTTTTTACCAAAATTTGATTTATACATATCTTAAAATCTAACCGTTGGATTTTAACGAAATTCATATCATCGGAAAGATCTTCCCAAAGCGGTCCTAACGGTTTTGGTTTTGGGAAAATTCGACGGTCGGATCTTATGGTATAATCGTTTGAAGTTACGATTGCCGAAACTCGAACTACCGCGCGCGATTCGTTTAAATTTATATTTATATATATAAATATAAATATAAATCATTTGGCGATTTCAACTATTTCATCAATTACAAACAAACCAAGTACAATCCAAATTCATGTTAAAGATTTTATACATATGATTTTCCTAATTCTTCTAAAATGATAAAAATGATGATTTGAAATAAATCATGTTTTTTATAACTACTTATTTCCAGTGGTAACCAAATTATATTGAAAAAATATTTTCTTAACGGGCACACCTTTGGTTGAAACCAAATGACAAATAAGACGATTTTAATTCTACTATTTTTTATTGTATCTAAAGTAACAATAAACATCTTAATATTTAAATCTATTCTTTTATTTCATATGAGATGTCAATAAAAATACAACTCTTTAATTCTAGCAATTTACTACAACTAAAATGTACAAAAATGTAACCTTAAAATACTAGCTTTTATTTACATCTAAAATGTAAATAAAAATGCAACAATATAATCTATTCTTTTATTTACATCTAAAATGTAAATAAAAATATGACTTTTTATTCTATGTTTTTATTTATATCAAAATTGCAAATAAAAATGTAACCTTTTAATTCTTGTTCTTATTTACATTTCAAATGTAAACAAAATGTAACTTTTATTATAATATTTTTATTTGCATCTAAAATGTCAAACAAAAATGCAACCTTTATTAAATGTTTTGTTTGCAACTAAATTTGCAAACAAAAATGCAACTTTTTCCTACGGTGTTTATTCGCATCTAAATATGCAAATAAAAATGTAATTTTTCTCTATGGTGTTTACTTGCATCTAAATATGCAAATAAAAAATGTAATTTTTCTCTATGATGTTTATTTGCATCTAAATATGCAAATAAAAATATAATTTTTCTCTACAGTGTTTATTTGCATCTAAATATGCAAATAAAAATGTAATTTTTATCTACGGTGTTTATTTGCATCTACTACGGTGTTTATTTGCATCTAAATATGCAAATAAAAATGTAATTTTTAATAAAATGTTTTGTTTGCAACTAAATTTGCAAACAAAAATGCAACTTTTATTGTAAGGGTTTGTTTGCATCTAAAATTGCAAACAAAAATGTAACTTTAATTCTAATATTTTGTTTGCATATAAAATTGCAACCAAAAATGTAACTTTTCAAATCATGTTTTTAATTTGTATCTAAAATACAAATAAAAATACAACCATTTTAAAAACTTTGTTTTGTTTGCATCAAGGAATGCAAATAAAAACTCAACTTCCAATTTCAACATTTATTTGTATCAAAGAATGAAAATAAAAGTATAACTTTTTATTTCAATGTATATTTGCATCAAAGAATGCAAATAAAAGAACAAATTTTTAATTCAATGAGTATTTGCATCAAAGAATGCAAACAAAAGAATCACTTTTTTATTCAATGTATATTTGCATCAAAGAATGCAAATAAAAGAATCACTTTTTAATTCAATGTATATTTTCCAAAATGATATATTTTTCATTGTATTGACGACTTTATTTCAATACAATAATATTTTCCAAAATGATACATTTTCCATTGTATTGACGACTCTATTTCAATACAATAATATTTTTCAAAATGATATATTTTCCATTGTATTGACAACTCTATTTCAATACAATAATATTTTTCAAAATGATATATTTTCCATTGTATTGACGACTCTATTTCAATACAATAATATTTTTCAAAATGATATATTTTCCATTGTATTGACGACTCTATTTCAGTACAATAATATTTTCCAAAACGATATATTTTCCATTGTATTGACGACTCTATTACAATACAATAATATTTTCCAAAATGGTATATTTTTCATTGTATTGACGACTCTACTTCAATACAATAATATAATAGAGGGATATATTTTTCTATTCAATTGTATTGACAACTCTATTTCAATACAATAATATTTTTATTGAAATGGCAATTCTAATCCAAATCAATAATATAACAAAATGATTTGTTTTTATTGAAATGGCAATTCTAATCCAAATCAATAATATAACAAAGTGATTTATTTTTATTGAAATGGCAATTCTAATCCAAATCAATAATATAACAAAAAGATTTATTTTTATTCAACACATACAGATTTGTGTTTATACATCGCCAACAAACAAATAAATCATCCACAATCTCATCACAAAGCAGATCTAAGTCATATACGTAAAATAGTTACATAGCGAGGAAGATAATTAAATTGATAAATTATTTAAATAAAATCAGAAATCTCACTGTCGTGATGCAAATTTGGCCAAAATTTGAACTGCTTAGAATTGGATTTTGATTGGACAGCAGCGTAGATCTCGGTTTCACGATTGTATAGCATCTGAAATCATTTAATTTGTTTAATAAACATTTTAAAATAAAATATAGTTTATTCCCTTCTTCCTCTTTAACAGGTTAAGGCCAACAGTAAACCCAATTTGCTACAGTTCTAGGGTTAAACTTCTCAATCGAATGGAGCAGTGGTCTGACGATCGGATGGTGCGGCGTCGGAGAGGAGAACGAGGCACGCAAGGAGAAGGGGGTCACGGCCAACTCGCATGCACCTAGGGGAGGCGGCAGCGAAGTGAACGGCGGGGGTTCAGAGGTTCGGTTCTCGGGCTGTGATGCGCTAGGGTGGATCCAACCGTACGGATGGAGAGGGGTGGAGAATCTCTACAAATAAGTACAAAGGAGGAGGGGGATTTGGTGAAGGGAAATAGAGAATTTAGTGGGGGAAAGTGGGTGCAAATTCGGCCATGGATTCAGAAGAGGCAGCGACTCTGTTAGATGATATTAGAATTTTGAGAAAACATGTATTTTTATATTATTTTAATGTTAATTTTACAATTAAATCCATACATCTTAAACTAATCCGATTACAGTCCAACCGGAGTTAACCCTACCCAATAGCCTCTGTTCCGGATCCAATGGGCTAGGTCTCGTCAGCCCAAACGACTGTCTGTGGCCTGAAATCTTTAATTTATTATTTAAATTATTTATTAAATTAATTTGATCGCATATTTAAATCCACTGGGGCCAAATATGAACTCAGAAAAATCCAGAAAAATTATTTCTAGTTTTTTGTTGACGATACAGTCCTAACAAAATTATTTTCGTCGAATTCTGAGACTGTTCGAAAAATGGTCATTTTCAAGTCGATCAGATTTAACTATAATTGACAAAACCAATTTTCGTTTTCCACGCTCACATATTAATTCCAAAAATTTCGGAAAATTAAACTTAGCAATAATTTGACAATCCGGATCCAAAAAAATGGTTTCGCCAAAAACGGGGGTCATTTGGAAAATGGCCTTTTATACAGGCTATAAATCATACTATAGCGGCCATTTTGAATATTCAATTGGCCATAACTTTTGATTTCCGCTATGAAATCACTACAAGAAAAACTGCATTTAGCAGCGGCAGAATCTGCTTCTAATCCGTCGCTAAACAGGCCTTAGCGATGGATTTGCTACATAATGGTGTAGTCGGTAAAAACCATGACGGTATCTGTGTCAGATTTTGCGACGGAATATAGCATGAGTTTTCCAACATTTTACTAATTATATAATAAAAATCAAATTTTATTTAATAATTTTATTTTAATTTATATACTGACTCTCTACCGAGGATAATTAATTTAAAATAAAATATTATTCACAAAAGGAGTTGGTAAACCCTTACTAATTACCAAGGAATCAGCGACAAAAAGTTTTGACAAAAAAATCTTGCTCTTTTTTTGTTTGAAAACCCTTACAATTCAGCAAAGGATTAGTGACGAAAATTAAATTGAGGTAAACTTAACCTCCTTTTTTTGTTGGTAATCCGCCGTTATTCCCCTTCTGATCTGCATATATATATATATATATATATATATATATATATATATATATTCGTATACATACATACATATGTCGAACTAACATCATTCAATTGTGAACACTAAAATAAATAACATATTAAAAAAATGATAAATTAGCCAATAATATTAATTTAAAACTAAAAAGAACATTCATAATCACATAAAAAAAACCACAACATCCATAATCCTTCATCAATTAACACACCAAGCTGAATTATGAACAACAAAACTAGTCAGTTGGTGCTAACATTATCCCAAATACAAATACATATCATCCATAACCGTACTAAAAACACATAACATCATATTTATACAAAATAAGTCTAACATAGGTACCCTACCAGATTACTAAGATGACGATGATGAAGTCATGAGAAATCCAGGATTTTATCAATTAACGTGTTCGCTTCCACGTTGCCGTTACATTCCAAATTCTATTTTTTTTTATCCTCCTGCACAAGTACCGACAAAATATAAATGCAATCATTTTTACATGAAAAAACAGAAATCATCATAAAGACTGAGTTACTTGCAAAATATTCAACAATAGTGCAAGCAACTCAGCAGCAAGCAACTCAGTTAGTTAGCAAGTGCCCAAGGATATCATCCATAAAATGGTACAAATCTATGCTAATTTCCTGTGGTAATGAAAATATAACAAAGTTAATTAGCAAACTGCGTGCAAACCCAAAGGAAAAGGAGGACTAGGACTAAGAAACATAAGCAGGCTTGGGTACTTATCTAATCTAGATATATTTGCAACATAGTTTAGGCAAAATTGATGCATAATATGTATAGTTAGTTAAAAGAATTATGGATTGTCAATAAAAAAATTGGTGAAGAATAAATGGTCAGTATCTGACCAAATTAAAACATAATGGTGCTATCCTAGTATCCTTACGTTAGAAGTTTCTTTTTAAAGCACGAGAATGAATTCATGATGCTTTGGCTCATTAATAATTTTCTAAATAATTATTATGCTAACATGAAACGTTTAACATTCTAATTAAATACTGAATATTTATGGAAATTTTTATGGCTATTAATATTGCAATAAATCTAAAGATCCTAAACTGAATCTAATTTGATCAAATACTTATTCTATCCAAAACTGATTCCATAAACAGCACCCTAAAAGATTTCTTGTCATCGTATTGCTCCTAAAACTTGATCGCATATAACATGTTCAACTTGTCATTGTATTTCTCCTAAAACTTAATCGCAAATAACATGCTCAACCAACACATTTAAATTTGAACATAATAATAGCAGTGAATGAAGCTTGCTTAATTTGCAAATAAATTACTACATATTTCAATTGCAGGGGATGCTAATATTCTGAAGATGATGCAAAGGCTATCAGGGTTCAAATTTTAAATGTCATATTTTTCTGTCATCTACAAGGTGTTCGTTGAGATCTCAAGCTAGAGGTGATTAACAACCACAAAGGTATCAAATAAGCTTGTAAGGTTATACATACACTATTTCAGTTTTTTGTACAAAATTTCCTTTTCGCTTCCAAGGATGATAAGTCTACATTGAAAGCAATAGCTTAACTTCAGATTTAAACAACATTTCATTGCTCAGTATGAATCCTACAAACTATGTGTTCAAAGAAAAAATAGTAACAACAATAGCAGCAACAATAAGACACTTACCTGATCACATAACCTCGAAATACCCATCAACAAAAGGAATATGAAAATACCGAATCGTGTCTTGAAGAGACAAATTGCTTCCTGAGAAGCACTCAACTAGTTAGTCTCTCACCTTACTTAGCAACTATGTTTTCTAAAAAAGTAACAGTACACAACACAAACAAAATAACAAATCAGGTAGAGCAAAGTAGCACTTAAAACGTAAATTATTGGTTACAATGTATGAACGAAAAATGATGCATATAGTAAATAGTTACTATAAAAAATTAATAACCAACAGGGATAGTGCTAAAGACATCATTTATAGAAGTTTCTTCATTATATTCGTTGGTCTATTTTTCATGGTTCTTTTGATGCAATAGCCTTTTTTAAAAACAAGAATTCAGAGTTATCCATTGATTCCAAAGTCTACATTTACATAGCAAGACATCAAAAGAACTGTTTTATTAAACTTTGTTTGGTTACTCAAACATAGAGCACATCATCACACTGTCATAACACTAAAGGAAATTTATGAAAAGGCAACCACAACAAGGATGAAAAACAGATCGAATAGAGACATCAAAATTGTAAACAAATCGCAATAATCACTTTGATCGCAATATTATAAATAACATTGGCGCTCAAGTAGCCACATAGGAACATGTTGCTATCCATCAAAAAAAATCAGCACTTAAACTTAAAGTCTTTTCAGTACAATGGTGAAAATATAAAAGATAGCAGACGAACAATTAAGCTGAATTTTCAATTAGACAACGTAGGTAAACCAGCGTTTTCAGCTGCCATAAAAAAAACCAAGCAGCACCTTCTTAACAAAAATGCAATACACCTGTACCGCATCTATACGTGAACGCAAGCCTGCTTCATCACCAAGTACTGAGCATCGAATCTGAAAACGAAGGTGGAGATTGGGTTGGTGATGGAGGTAGAAATAGTTCCGTCCATACAATTTGTATTATCGATGGAACTTGGGTGGCGATTTTGTCAGAGGCCGGGACAGACTTGCGATTAGGGCACCAAATTGGAATAGAGCAAGTGGGCAATGGCTGGTCAGGTTAGCGGTAGGCAACGACTTGGAGGAGGAATAACAAGAAGCGGTGGAAATGATACGATAGCCATGGAATTGTGATGGTTGGGTCGACGATTGAACAATTTCAATTTAGATCTGGAGGAAAATTTTAAGTATTGGGGGCTTTCAATAGAATAGCAGGAGCGTTGAGAAGTTAATAAATTAACAACGGAAAAGGGAAATATTTGTGGATGGAGCCAAAAGTTCAGATTAGCAGGAAGTTTCAGGAAATAAAGACAAAGTCTTATTATTTAGAGCTATGATAATACGCATATTAATATTATATTGTTTAAAACACATTTAAAACAAAAAATTATGCAAATTAATATTATGCTTTTCGAATACTGAACTACATGTTTTATGACTCCAAATTTTTTATAATTATTATGCAATAAATAGTTGTACCTAATAAAAAAATCCATTCAAATCTACAATTATAAATGAAATTTGTTTGCCTAGTTATAACAGGAAATAAAGAAAAATAATCAACACTGCATGCTCTGAAACCAAACAGTAGCAATTGTAAATGTAGAATAAAATTGTAAACAAACCTTAAATGAGAGGCAGACATTGAAAGGAAAGAAAACAAAATAGATCTGAATATTCAAGAGTGGAAAATGAGAATCAATTGGGATAGTTAATTTGATTTAATAAAGAAATCCATTCAAAATCTGCAAAATTACAAATGAATTTTTGATCCTCTTGTTACAACAGGAAATAAATCAACAAATCATCAGTTCTCTATGAGAATCAAATTGTAAACAAAACTTAGATGAGACACAGACGTAAAAATGGAAGAAAATAAAATAGATATGAATATTTAAGAGCGAAAAATGAGAACTGATTGTGATAGTTAATTTTATATAATAGTAATAGCTATGATCTTTTCCATAAGCTATAAGTGAGAAAAATTCAAGCATTTTATAGGTGTGTGCATTAAGCTAATTAAGATTCTCTCCTTGTATTTTTGCATGTATATTCTAATTTACTTAACTTGAAACTAAATTAATTTTCGAAATATTTGGTTAAAATTACGGATGATGTTTAAATAGAAATTTGGATCATTTTGAAACTATCAAATTGCTCAAATAGAATTTGTTAAAACATTTATTTATCTTTATCATCAAACTCAAGATATTGTTTTGGACATTTTAGATTTGTGAAAATTAATCAAAATATTATACTGTTATGTCTTGAAAATGTAAAAACATATGCATTTTTTAATTGGTTTTTAGATTGTAGAAAAAGTATAACAAATAGAAATAAAGCAGTCACATATAATATTATATAGTGGTTCAAAGATAATTGCTACGTCCACTTGAAGCTCTTTTATTAATTATTTACTAGTTTGTGATTGCAAAACGATAGAGCAAACAAGAGCAGAAAAAAGGATCATTGAAAAGAAGTATTGTCCACGTATCTACAGCTAAAGGTGATCAAATATCTCGTTCAAAACTCTCCACAAGGATCTCATCGTTAGGACCAAGTTACCTACAGAATTTGAGAACACTTTTAGGATCAAATATCTTAAATTTTGGGTACTTTGTCTTTTTATTCCGTAATGTTATGAAAATTTTTAAAAAAATTATGAACACTTTTAGGTTTACTTCATAAAATTTCCAAATTTTAAATTATTTAAAATACTAAATATTATTTTTTCTAAAATTTTATTAAAAAGTTAGTTGAATCAATTTTTTTATTTTGAATTTTACGAATATTTCAAAATTTGTTTATAATTTTAGTTTAGAAAATAAAAAAAATTAATTATCAAATATTAAATATAATAATTATATAACTAAATATAAAGTAAAATCATTGAATATTAAATGTAATTAATGCACTATATATTTACTAGTTATTAACAATTAAGTATAATAATTTATTAAATTCAAAAAGTAATTACTGATTATAGATAATACTTAGTAATCATGAATTATTTATTAATAGTCATTGTTATAAGTTATAAATGGATCCTATCTAAGTATTCATTTATAAATTACCATTTCAAAACTACAATCTTAAATTAAATATTAATTATGATCAATTTGTTCTAGAAATTTTGAATTTTTTTAATAGAATATCGAATGGTACATAAATTTATTAATTTTAATTTCAAATTATTTGATAATTATTATTACGTAACCAATATAATATATTATTTATTAATTAAATATTGAATATTTATATTAATTATAATTATTAAAAATTACTTCTTAATGTTTACTAATAACATTTAGTATTATAAATGATAATTATTAATAATTATATTTATTTAGTATTATAAATGAATATTAATTATAATTTCAAATTATAAATAATTAACATTAAAAATTAATTAAAGATAAAATATAGTTATTGTCTATAAATTATAATAATCTATTATAAATTTATTAATTATCAATTGTTAAAAATTTATTAATAATTATATTTATAGATTATATTATTGACTGATGCTAAAAAATTTTGTTAAAAACATTAAATATTAATTATTATTTTTAATTGTTAATATTAATTATTAGAAATTTATTTTCATTCATAGTTATGTAATAATCATACGAGTCCCTTGCATATCCCTTGAAAATCTGCTGCAAAATAGCTTCAAAAAATACATGACAGTAAACTGTCTCAAATTGCAACGGAATTCAACGACAAAAAAATGATTGCGTTAAAGCATTGCAATTTGCTACAGTTTAGCGACGGGAATCAGAATTCGATGGTAATATTTTAAAACAAGATGAAATAAAAAATCCAAGATAATACCCCTTACAAATTCCACAAAAATCCGTCGCTAATTTGTGATGGAATTTTCCGCTGCTAAAATCTGCAGCTATTTGCGCTTTTTCTTGTAGTGAATTTCGATTTTTCGGATTCGTTGGAAAGATATTTTCAAACAGATTTAGATATTTTTGGTTTCACTAAAATCTGTTAAATTTTGAGTCCAGTACATTCGACCAAGTTCAAGTTTGACTTTTCAAACTACCGTACTATTTCTAATTCCTTTAGAAATCAAAATAATTATATTCGCTCTAACTTCGATTAAAATAAATTTTTAATCATTATTATTTAAAATAAATTATTTTAACTATTCAAAATTTACTGAAATAGTCAAAATAAAAAAAATTAATTGGTTCGGATTTTCTGGGTTGTTACAATCTCCGCCACTTAAAAGCATTTCGTCCTCGAAAAGGAAATAATAGTAAAGTGAGAAACAAAACGGAAAATGCAAAGTATTATAAATGTACCTCAACACAAGAGTCACTCGGAGATATCCACTCTGGACTTGGGATAGGCCTGCTTGATGCTATCCTCAGTCTCCTACGTACAGTCTCTAGGATCCCCGCTCCACTGCACCTTGACTAAGTGGATCCTCTTGTTTCTCAGCACTTTGGTTTCCTTGCCCACAATCTTCACTGGCTCCCTTCTCACTACTAGGGTCGGGGTATCTCAAAATCTCGTTGTGCTACGTCCTCCACAACTAAATCTAGATTATGAACATGCTTCCGGAGTTGGGACACATGAAATACATTGTGGACCCCTGGCAACCAGTCAGGCAACTGCACTTTATAGGCGAGAGTTCCAATCCTTTCGAGAATAGGAAATGGACCAATAAATATCGGTGCCAGTTTCCCAGTCTTCCAAATCGGACTACACCTCTCAGTGTGGAAACTTTCAGGTATACAAGATCACCGACAGAGAATTCTAAATCCCTTCTTCGAGTGTCTGGATAGCTCTTCTGTCAGCTTTGGGCGGCCTGTAATGGCTTCTTAATGAAATCAACCCTTTCCGATGCTTCGCGAATCATGTCGGGACCCAATACCAATCGATTGCCGGGTTCTACCCAACATGCGGGAGATCTGCATGGCTTGCCATATAATGCTTTAAATGGCGACATCTGCAGGCTTGCTTGGTAGCTGTTATTATAAGAGAATTCGACCAAGTTCAAATGATCTTTCCAAGACCCACCAAAATCTAGGATGCATGCTCGCAGCAAGTCCTCTAATATGCGGTTCACCCTCTCAGTCTGGCCATCTGTCTGAGGGTGGTAAGTAGTGCTCATACTCAGCTTAATCCCTAGCTCTTCTTGGAAAGCCTTCTAGAACTTGCTAGAAAATATCGGATCGCGGTCACTGATAATGCTGTTGGGAACTCCATTCAGTCTGATAATCTTTCTAAAATAAAGTTGTGCCAAACTTCGAGCTGTTCTATTGAATTTGACAGGAATGAAATGGGCAGTTTTTGTGAGGGGATCTACAATCACCCATATACTATCATTGCCTTTCCAAGTCCAGGGTAAGCCATCAATAAAGTCCATAGAAATTTTGTCCCCTTTCCAACTTGGAACCCCTAGCGGTTGCAATAGACCTGCTAGCTTTTGTTGATCGCTTTAGACTTGCTAGCAGGTGGGACATCTAGAAACATATATAGAGATGTCTCTCTCCCAAGATCTCCCCCAAAAAGTACGCTTGAGGTCATGGTACATCTTGCTCACACCCGGATGAATGCTGAGCTTAGACTTGTGGCATTTGTCCATTACTTCCTTTCTGAGCTCAGGAAGAATCGGAACACAAATTCGGCCCAATAGCCTCAGAACTCCTTTGTCATCAATATGAAAACTCGTGGATTCACCTTCCCTGACTCTTTTGACGATTCTCTGAATAAATTCATCATTCTACTGAAGAGCCGAGATCTTATCGATCAAGGTAGGGGTAATAATGAGATTTGCAAGGATAAGGTTGGTGCTGGCCGTATTCTTTCCGCTAAGAGCATCTACTACTACATTGGCTTTCCATGGAGTATATAAGATGTCCAGGTCATAGGGTGCAAGAAATTCAACCCAACGTTGTTGCCTCAAGTTCAAATCTCTTTGGGTGAATAGATACTTTAAGGATTTGTGGTCAGTATACATCTCAAATTTCTCACCTAAGAGATAGTGCCTCCATATTTTTAAAGCAAATACTATGGCCATTAGCTCAAGATCATGAGTGGCGTAATTCTTCTCATGTGGTTTAAATTGGCGGCTAGCATATGCGACAACTTTGTCTCTTTGCATTAGCACTGCACCAATACCTTAAATAGAGAAAATAATAATATGTTAAAGTAAGATTTGACATTAGAAAAAATGTCATTTCTGACATGTTTATTTAGATGAAAAGGATAACCTTCTCTAGAAGCGTCTGTCCAGACTATCAAATCCTGATTACCATCAATAATGGTCAACACAGGAGCAGTGATCAATTTCTGTTTCAGCTCTTGGAAAGCTGCCTCACATTCAGGCGTCCAAATGAACTTGGTATGCTTCTTAGTTAGCTTCGTTAGTGGACAAGATAATCTCGAAAAATCCTTAACGAATTTCCGATAATAACTAGCCAGACCTAAGAAGCTTCGGACTTCAGTAGGCGTAGTAGGCTATTTCCAGTCTTTGATGGCCGATGTCTTTCCTAGATCTACTGAGATGCCTTCCTTAGATACAACATGGCCGAGGAATTTCACCACTTCTTGCCAGAATATGCACTTGGAGAATTTGTCTTTTAGCACATTTCTACGCAAAATCTCCAAGACTTCTTTCAGATGCTTTTCGTGTTCAGCAGTGGTTTTAGAAAAGATTAGGATATCATCAATAAACTCCATCACGAATTTATTTAAAACATCGCGGAAGACTCTATTCATCAGATCTACGAAGTATGCTGGAGCATTGCATTGACCGAAGGGCATCACTAGCCATTCATAAAATAAATCCGGCCCTTTGAAAGCGGTTTAGGGAACACACTCTTCTGTGATGCGCAGTTGATGGAAACCTGTGGCTAGGTCCATCCTAGTGAATACTCATGCCCCATGCAAGCAGTCTAATAGATCGTCAATACATGGCAGTGGATACTTGTTTTTCAGCGTTTGCTTATTGAGGTCGCGGTAGTACACACATAATCGAAGGGTGCCGTCTGACTTTGGGACAAACACCACTGTTTCACCCTATTCTGAGAAGCTAAGGCTGATCTGATCTTTCCACAAAAGCTGCTTATTTTGATTGCTCAGCTCCTCTCTTTCTTTTGGCGACATTCTCCGAATAGGATGCACAACTGGTCTTGCATTAGGAACTAAGTCAATTCTGAAATCGATTTCTCTACGCGGAGGTAAGCTGTCTACCTCTTCAAACACATCCGCATAGTCTCTGACGATAGGAATATCCTTAATAGAAGGAGTGACTTTTAGAGAAGACCAAAATTCTTTCCTATCTGTGGCTGAGCCGTGGCATGGAATAACAATAATGTCTCCAAATTTGGTTTTGATTCTGACTACTCTTTCAGCACAAAGTAACTCAGCCTCATATTTCGTTAGCCATTCCATTCCAAGTATGATATCATACCCGGAGAAATTCATGATGATCAGATTAAAAGGAAATTGGAAGTAGGAGTAAGAAACAGGCACTCTACAATATTGATCGAGAATAAGCGAACCTCCTATCGGACTATGGGCTCAAATTGGTTCTTTGAGTTTTCTAGGTTTCAATTTAAGCTTTTTAATCGTGCCAGCAGATATGAAACTTCTAGATGCACCTGTAACACCCCGTGAATTCTATAACGCTAAGCTTCACAAATTAATGTATAATTAATTCTAATGAAAGAATTAAGGGAAACAGGTTATGCCATTGCGTTCATCTCGGAATTCTGCTTGAGATAGAGTCCGAGTTTGCGTGAATTGGACTCCGTATGAAGAAGTTATGGCCTTCGGAAGTTTCAGAATCAAATTTAAATTCAAACAGCTCAGTTTAATTTCAAAATTTCGAATTTCAGGTTCAAACTGGGCTGGGCGGGAAAATTCCCGCCCAGAGACCAGGTCGACCACAGGGTCGACCATGGTGTCGACCTGGTCCCCCCCAGGTCGACCATAGTGTCGACCTGAGTGTCGACCTGGCTGGCCAGGTCTAACTCTGGCTCGAATTTCTGAGGCCTTGTGTGTCACTAGGGCTGACGTGTCACCTCTAGATTGGCTCTCTGAATTTTGAATGGCCTAGGTTCCTTCTATCTTCATCTAATGGCTCAAAACAACTTAAAAATCTATAAATACACCCTAACTCTCAACTGAAAATTCACACAAAAATATGAGAAAGGAGTCGTCATGCTGCTAGGGAGGAATTGAAAATAGCCGTCAAGAGAAAATCCTAGAGACGAATCAAAATTAAGAAGAAGATTAAAGTTTAAATCAAAAGTTTTCAATGCAACGTTAGTCTACCCAAAGGAGCGCATTCCAATTTAAGAATTCAGAATCCAAAATTCAAGATTATGCATTCGTTGTAAGTATAGTAACCTTTCAGAATATGAATAAGAATTCGATGTGAATGAAAATAGAATTGTGTTATTGTATTGTATAGAATTCTATGTATTTTGATGATTCTAAAATGACTTGTGTATTGACGTTTGTGGCATAAATTGATTGATGAAAGCCTATTGAACAATTGTATATGAAAACAATGTCATTTGCAAGTTTGTGGCAAAAGAATAAAACTGATCCTTTTATGTATATGTCGATGGCATGGACTATGTATATTCCCTTAGTCTAAATTAGAGTTTATGTAAACATGATTTAGACTTGAAACCTTTTATGCCTACATGACCCAAAGCCTATGTTATCATTTCCATGTTTATTTGCAAGTATAATTGGATCTATGTTAAGTATCGCTTATGTTTCAAAAACTATGCAAGTTCATGTTGAAATAGGCTATGTGATTTAATGTTATAATTGGACCTTTTGGTGAATATTCATCATGCTAGTTTTGTGTTTGATATTATGCCAAGTTAAACATATTTAAACACAAGTTGTGTAAGCCTAAACTATGCCATTTCATATGTCACCTACTTAGTTGTACTTTGATTTGAATGCATGTTCACACGATCCATCATTTATGTTAGTATCGCTAAATTGCAAGTTCATGCGCCACACACCCTTATATGTTGTCAAATATTACATGTTCTTGATTCCCCTTTTTCTTACGCTTATAAAGTTGGGCTGAATTGTGTCAAGTCCAACATTTGTTATAACGTTGCGAATGTATAAACGGGGGTAATGACGTTGAGTGTAAAACATGAAAATATATGTTGGCATGCTTGGCACATGCCAATGACAATGACATTTAAAGCGGTATGAATTGTTATACCCAAAAATAATAGATATGACATTTACATATATACATTAGAGAAATAATAAAATATGTAAATTTAGAAAACACGACGTGCTTAACTCGAGGTTGGATTGAGTTGTGATGTAAACCTGCCCGGAACCGCCCGGCTGTCCAGTGGTCACAACAATACCTATCCAATGTGGGTGGTTAAGCATTGAGCCCAATAAAGACCCGAGGTTAGACTGAGCTACGGTGTAAACCTGCCCGGAACCGACCGGCATATCCAGTAACCGTAGCAATACCTGTCTAACGTGAGTGGTCTGGTGCTCCTAAGAGGCTAAGGACAGGTGGTAGGGTTAAGTCAACTGTAACACTTAACCAAATTCAACATGTTAACAAGAATTAATGGGTGAGGGTTAGGTAAATATAGACAGTTAACCACTTAACATGTTTAATTAGAAAATCCTTGGAACGAGGGACCCGTTTCAACAGTAACCCAATTTAAGTATCAACGGTACCCTGAAACTAGGCAGGGTGGGGCACGATTACTGGGCTGATTGTAAGCGGTCAAACGACGGCGGTGGGTGCACAGTGCAGGTCTAACGGGGTGTGGGCGTGCACTAACTTCGGAGCAGACAACCAAGGCACTGGGGACACCAGTAGTATAACCTATGCCTTCTAGGATTTGTGTCGGGGCCGCCACCATGGGTCTTGATACACCCCATGGTTGGACCAGCATAGGTATCTACAATTCTTGGGGGCCGTATGACACATGTTAACGCGAGTAGGAGCCGATCTTTAAATAAAGTTGGGGATCACTTCACCCTCATCATGGGGTGCCTGTTAGAGTAAACTCGAATAGATGCAGAGATATAGTATGGGTGTGATAGTACACTCGACACTCCCTTAGCTTGTGACACTATCCTATTTTCAGTATATATCTATCATGCCCTTTTCTTATTCACATACTGAAGAGTTACTAGACTTACTCAGGCTTTATGTCTGACCCTATTTTCTTTTCGTCTTCTTTTCTTTCATTCCCCCCCCCCCAGGTCCACAGGGAGGAAACAGCTCAGCTCAACCAGGCTCTGTTCAAGCTCCAAGAACGTAGATGTATGATTTGGGTCTCTTTTGCTCGGACTATGGCTTTGGATATCACTATGGGGATTTTTGTCACTTTATTTATGTTTTATGCTTCTTTAATAATCAAGACAGTTATGACGTAGTAATGATGGAAGTATTTTGAGACAATTATGAAATGCTTTGTTTTGGAAAACGTATTGATGAATAAAAGTCTGTTGGTTTCCGCTGTTTAAAATATGTGTATTTATATCTGTCTTGAGTTTATCTGTGGCTTTTACTTATAAACCTCCACCAAAATCAAGGCATTCCCTTTGCGAGTGACCTTAACAGAGGTGGGGTGTTTCACTTGGTATCAGAGCATAGGTTTACCAGATAAGATAAAAGTTTTTGAAATTGTTTTCAAAAAGAAAATTTGAAGAAGCGTTATTCAAGAAAAAGTGTTATATTTATGAAAAGACTAAATCCCCCAAAGCCATGTGCCCTATCTACCTCTCTCTATCCTTCGTTTTGAAATTTTTTTCCTTTCTGTTTCAGCATGTCTGGAGACCTTAACCTCCCGGAAGGAGTGCCGATTCCCGGTTGGTTTAGGAGGTACTTAGAAGCAAGGGCCAATGGCGTGGGCCCAACAGACATCCCTCCTCCAGTGGCCGCGGTTCCTCCTCCTCCTCCACCTCCTCGTGGAAATGCCTTCGCAAAAA
The DNA here is from genome assembly GCA_030737875.1 of Allium sativum. Lineage (NCBI taxonomy): Eukaryota > Viridiplantae > Streptophyta > Magnoliopsida > Asparagales > Amaryllidaceae > Allium > Allium sativum. Next base: position 852,592,487 of record CM060919.1, read on the forward strand.
CATGTAGAGACTTCAAGACAATGGGTGGGAAAGATTTTTATGGGATAGAATCCTTTGTAGGGGCATGAAACCGGCTAAAGGAGACTGAGGATCTGTTTGTCATCTTTGGGGTGGATGACAGGCAAAAGATACAACTAGCGGTATGGTTGCTTAAGGATGAGGCTTCCTATTGGTGGGAAGTTACCAATGCTCAAAGGGCGGTGGAAACATGGGAAGATTGCAGGACAAGGTTTGAAATGAAATTTCTCTCCCAAGCAGAAAGGAGCCTGCAAATGGAAAATTTCCTAACTCTGAAACAGGGAAGCATGACGATCAGGGAATATGTTAATCAGTTTAACTAGCTAGCTAGATTTGGGTTAGACTTAGTAAACACCCAACACAAGAAGGCACTTCGCTTCGTCAAGGGTTTGCATGAGCCTCTACACAGCCTTGCCATGACCCATGTATCCACAGGAGCGACTTATGAAAGCTTGGTGGACATGGCGTTGTTACACGAGGAAGATCACGGTAAGAAAGAAGTTAAGGTGGAAGAGAAGAAAGAGGGTCTACAAGCAAAGAAAACAGACTTCAAGAAAGGAGGAAAGAACAATAAGCCCCGTGAGAAGAGAAGGTGCAATTTCTGCTGGGCCATATATCAAAAGATTGCCGGAAAAGAAAGGCGAAGATGGGTGGTTGCTTCCATTGTGGAGAGACTGGGCACCAAGCTAAGGACTGCCCAAAGAAGAAAGGGCAGGGACAGAAAGCTGGATCCACATCAGGGGGTCAGGTTCATGCGCTAGTGGCACCTCAGCAAGAAAGAGGTAGTAATATTTCTGTAGAAAGTGTAGTCTATCTTTATGATCATCCAGTTCGTACACTTTTTGACTCTGGCGCATCACACTCTTTTATTTCCTCTGCCTTAGTAGAATCTCTGCATCTAGACACTAGTATGGTAGAAGATCCCTTAGAAGTTTCAAATCCAATTGGGGGCTCCGCTTACTTGTCAATGGTTTGTATGGGTTTGAAAATCTCTATTCTCAGCGTTGAGTTTAGTTGTGATGCCTTTGTCTTAGGCTTCTCGGGGTATGGTTTGATCTTAGGCATGGACTAGTTATCCAGTAATAGTGCCATTCTTGATTGTGAGAAAAGAGTGGTTAGACTCTTAACTCGGCTTGGTAACACTCTAGAAATTTCTTGTAATCCCTTGAATGCTGTTATTCTAAGTTATCTAGAGTTGGTTGATGCTTCTGATGAAAATTTGCAATCGGTTAGAGTAGTCCGGGAATATCCGGATGTCTTTGAGGAGGTGGAAGGCTTACCTCCGAGGCGGGAAATAGACTTCCGCATATATCTTGTGGATAACGCAAAGCCTGTAGCTTTACCTGTCAGGCACATGGCTCCAAAGGAGAGAAAGGAGCTCAGTAAGCAGGTTAAAGAACTTCTCGAAAAAGGGTTCATTAGACGAAGATTTCGGAATGGAGTGCTTCAGTGGTGGTCGCAACCAAAGCAGATGGTTCGCTTCGCCTTTGCGTCGACTATAGGGAGTTGAACAAATTGTCCAAGAAAAATAGGCACCCTCTTCCCCGAATCGACGATTTGTTTGATCAGCTTGTAGGTGCAACGGTCTTCTCCCAACTTGATCTGGAAACTGGGTTCCATCAGCTAAGAGTAGCTGAAGATAGTATTGATAAAACGGCGTTCAAAACCGCATACGGTTTCTTCGAGTGGCTTGTCATGCCTTTCGGCTTGACAAATGCACCCGCTTATTTCGTAGACCTAATGAGCAGGGTGTTCAGAGAGTTCCTCAACAAATTTGTGGTTGTCTTCATAGATGATATCTTAATCTTCTCAAAGAATGAGGAAGTGCATGCTCAGCATCTGAAAGAAATCATGGAAACTCTCCGTTCACATCAGTTAAAAGCCAAATTCTCCAAGTGTCACTTCTGGAGAAAAGAGGTAAAATTTCTGGGGCATATAGTGTCCAAAGAAGGGTTGGCCGTGGACCCTGCAAAAGTGGTGGCAGTGCAAGATTGGAAGAACCAAGAAATTCAACCTAAGTTCGAAGCTTTCTTGGGCTAGCCGGTTTTTACCTAACGTTTATTAGGGACTTCGCAAAAATCTCAGCCCCACTCACAAGGCTAACAAAGAAGAATCTAGCGTTTACTTGGGATTTGGATTACGAGTTTGCTTTCCAACGATTAAAAAGGGCTCTCACAACAGCCCCAGTTCTGACCTTGCCAGATGGAAGCAAAATGTTCACAGTATACACAGATGCATGTGGAACGGGACTAGGCGCTGTTCTAATGCAAGAAGGAAGGGTATTAGCTTATGGTGGAAGACAATTAAAATTTCATGAAAAGAACTACCCAACCCACGATCTTGAGTTAGCCGCCATCGTCTTTGCGCTCAAGTCTTGGCGCCATTATCTCCTAGGTGAGAAGTTCGAATTATACACTGACCATAAATCGTTGAAATATCTCTTCTCGCAGAAGGATCTTAACTTGAGGCAGCAAAGATGGATGGAGTTTCTTGCCTCGTATGACTTTGAAATTTCCTATACTCCAGGCAAAGGCAACGTAGTAGCAGACGCGTTGAGCCGTAAGAAACTGACCTTAAGTCCTCTCTTTGTGGAAAGGCAAAGCTTGGAGTATACAGCCAGTTTTAACTTTAGGCCCTCCTCAGATTTTGTACCGGGTTTGCAAGCATCTCTCGAAGTACGCCCTACTCTCTTGGACTCAATAGGGGTTGCACAACGTGAAGACCCTCAGCTTGTTGATATGATTGATAAACTTATTAGGGGAGAGACTTCTAGTCACCTTAGTAGGTACACCATCGATGATAAGGGCCGGCTGAGGCGAGATGGAAGATTGTGCGTCCCACAAGCAGGGGAGTTGGCAAAGAAGGTTCTCGAAGAAGCACATCATTTCAAGATGACCATACACCCTGGCGGCGATAGGATGTACAAGGATATAAAAAGGACTTTCTTTTGGAACGGCATGAAACAAGACGTGGCAGATTTCGTTTCTAAGTGCATGACCTGCCAACGGGTCAAGGCGGAACAAAAGAAGCCTAGAGGACTACTTCATCCTTTAGAGGTCCCACAGTGGAAGTGGGTAAGCATTTCAATGGACTTCATTGATGGACTGCCTACGTCGAGAAGAGGCAACACTAGCATTTGGGTAATAGTGGATAGGCTTACTAAGAGCGCCCACTTCATACCTATCAAGAGTAGAAGGACTTCCGCATCTCTAGCATCTCTTTATCTCAAGTAAATAGTTCGACTCCATGGGATACCCTCCAGCATTGTTAGTGACCGAGACCCCATCTTCACAAGCGAGTTTCGGCGGAGTCTATAAGAAGCTGTAAGCACACAGTTATGTCTGAGCATGACCTATCACCCCCAAACCAACGGCCAGACGGAAAGGATGAATAGAGTTTTAGAGGATCTTTTGAGACTTTGCATTCTCGACTTTGGAGGGACGTGGGAGGATTACCTTCCTTTAGTGGAATTTCCCTATAACCACAACTACCACGTATGGCGCCCTTCGAAGCCTTGTATGGAAAACCGTGCAAATCACCAACTTGTTGGTACGAGTCTACAGATAAGCTTATACTTGGACCAGATATGATTCAAGAGACTTCTGAGAAAGTAGACTTGATACGTAGGAGAATGAAGACTGCCAAAGATCGACAGAAATCCTACGCCGACAAAAGAAGGACCGATCTTGAGTTTGAGGTTGGGGATAGAGTTTTCCTTAAGGTATCACCTTTAAGGAACGTCATTCGTTTTGGATCCGCAGGAAAGCTAGCATCAAGATTTGTAGGACCGTTTCCTATCATCGAGAAGGTTGTCAAATATTACATGTTCTTGATTCCCCTTTTTCTTACGCTTATAAAGTTAGGCTGAATTGTGTCAAGCCCAACATTTGTTATAACGTTGCGAACGTATAAACGGGGGTAATGACGTTGGGTGTAAAACATGAAAATATATGTTGGCATGTTTGGCACATGCCAATGACAATGACATTTAAAGCGGTATGAATTGTTATACCCAAAAATAATAGATATGACATTTACATATATACATTAGAGAAATAATAAAATATGTAAATTTAGAAAACACGACGTGCTTAACCTGAGGTTGGATTGAGTTGTGATGTAAACCGGCCCGGAACCGCCTGGCTGTCCAGTGGTCAAAACAATAGCTTTCCAATGTGGGTGGTTAAGCATTGAGACCAATAATGACCCGAGGTTAGACTGAGCTATGTTGTAATCCTGCCCGGAACCGACTGACATATCAAGTAACCGTAGCAATACCTGTCTAATGTGAGTGGTCTGGTGCTCCTAAGAGGCTAAGGGCAGGTGGTAGGGTTAAGTCAACTATAACACTTAACCAAATTCAACATGTTAACAAGAATTGATGGGTGGGGGTTAGGTAAATACAGACACTTAACCACTTAACATGTTTGACTAGAAAATCCTGGTAACGAGGGACCCGTTTCAGCAGTAACCCAATTTAGGTATCAACGGTACCCCGAAACTAGGCAGGGTAGGGCACGATTACTGGACTGATTGTAAGCGGTCAAACGACGGCGGTGGGTGCACAGTGCAGGTCTAACGGGGTGCGGGCGTGCACACACTTCGGAGCAGACAACCAGGGCACTGGGGACACCAGTAGTATAACCTATGCCTTCTAGGATTTGTGTCGGGGCCGCCACCATGGGTCTTGATACACCCCATGGTGGGACCAGCATTGGTATCTACAATTCTTGGGGGCCGTATGACACATGTTAACGCGAGTAGGAGCCGATCTTTAAATAAAGTTGGGGATCACTTCACCCTCATCATGGGGTGCCTGTTAGAGTAAACTCGAATAGATGCAGAGATATAGTATGGGTGCGATAGTATACTCGACACTCCCTTAGCTTGTGACACTATCCTATTTTCAGTATATATCTATCATGCCCTTTTCCTATTCACATACTAAAGAGTTACTAGACTTACTCATGCTTTATGTCTGACCCTATTTTCTTTTCGTCTTCTTTTCTTTCGTCCCTCCCTCCCCCCCCAGGTCCACAGTGAGGAAACAGCTCATCTCAGCCAGGCTCTGTTCAAGCTCCAAGAATGTAGATGTATGATTTGGGTCTCTTTTGCTTGGATTATGGCTTTGGATATCACTATGGGGATTTTTGTCACTTTATTTATGTTTTATGCTTCTTTAATAATCAAGACAGTTATGATGTAGTAATGATGGAAGTATTTTGAGAAAATTATGAAATGTTTTGTTTTGGAACACGTATTGATGAATAAAAGTCTGTTGGTTTCCGCTATTTAAAATATGTGTATTTATATCTGTCTTGAGTTTATCTGCGGCTTTTACTTATAAACATCCACAAAAATTAAGGCATTCCCTTTGTGAGTGACCTTAACAGAGGTGGGGTGTTTTAGCACCCGTGTCTAACAAAAAGGTAATAAGAATGTTTTTATTGTTAAGAGTACCTCCTAAAACATCAAGTTTACCTGCTTCGGAAGAAGATGGTGCAGCTGCTCCGGAAAAGACATGTGCCACCTGAGATTTCTTGAGCGATGGGCAATCCTTGATGAGGTGTCCAGGCTTGTGGCTGTTAAAACATTCCCTTGGGCCACGGGGATTCTGTCCACTTCTCTGACTCGGTCCAAACTCATTCCTTTTAGGCCTCTTCGGAGCTCGGCACTCGTAGTCAAAATGTCCTATTCTTTGGCAATTAAAGCACTTGACCTTAGATCTGTCCCTCTTCTTCTTCTTTTCTTGGGGCTTTGTGGTGGAAGAGCTGCCCGCCTTAGTTTTTTTGTCTGACCCCTTTTTCTTATTGTTGGCTTGATTCTTTTCTCTCTCTTGTTGAGAACCCTTCTGATCAATCTCTTCATATCTGCAGGTCATCTCGATTACTTTAGCAAATGGGCGCTCGATGTGTGCAGTCACCCTGTTATGGTACCTCCTCGCCAGACCGTTGATAAACCTCTTATTTTTCTGTAGCGGGTCTTGGACTAACTCCGGGGAATATCTAGAAAGCTCATCAAATTTCTTAACATACTCCGAAATAGTCATGCTCCCTTGTTGGAGGTGGGTGAACTCATCGTGAAGGCGCTCAACTTCGTAGGGTGGAATGAACTTCTCATTGAATAGCTCCTTGAATTTCTCCCAAGTCTCATCAGCCTCATTACCCTCGACCATAGTTATTTCCCACCAAATGTGGGCCTGGTCTTTCAGAAACCAAGTTGCCATAAATCACTTCCTTTGGTCCTCGAGCTATAATCCTCCCAAAATCTTCTCCATCATCTTCAGCCATGCTTGTGCCTCTGCCACGGTCTCTTGGCCTATATAATGCACGCCCCCTAGATTCTTTATTTTCTTTGCCACTTTGTCAAGATCGAAAGCACGTGGGGGTGGTGGTGTCTCAACTTCTGGGGTGGCTTGTTCCTGTTCTTGGGCCGCAGGAGACTCTTCTCTGGTGGGTCCGCTTCCCCACCCCTACCACGGGCTCTTGCACGTGCTCTGGTACTCATTTCTCAATCAGTCTGTATCATCAAGGAATGAGTCAGACTAAGGGAAACGATAAATTTCAAAGGAAAGATTTTTAAAATAGGGACATATGATGAAATGATAATTATGTAATGACTGGTTAATATATGATATTCTGTTGTGCTCATTCTAGGACATTACTAATCCTATCTCTAATGAGTTACTCGTCTTAGAATACTACTGATTCTATTTAGACAAATTGTTCTAAAAATGTTATACTCCGTAGCTAAGATTAACCTTTACATCTGATACCAAAATGTGACGACACAAACTTCCGAAGAATGAAAGTAAGGATAATCATATGACTATAACAGAATTAAAACAATAACAGATCATAGTTACATAGCAGAACATATGAATCATTACAGCGGAAAGGAAATTTCATCACAAACATCATCACAGAACATCAGAGTATGCAGTACATAGTACACTTAGTAAAAAAGATGTCTAAAACAGGCAAAGAAATAAAATCTCAGTCTCCCAAAATACATATATTGTATCAACATCTCAAGAAGAAAATAAAAGATAAAAAGAAAAGATCTTCCAACATCTTCATCAACAAGCTCTAGCCTAGAAAACATCCCAACCTGAAATCTGTCAATTGGCTGCCCGTGTGGAAAGAGGGCACCCGAGTTTGCAAAGTGAAACAAACTATGAGTCAGTCATGGGACTGGTATGAGAAATCTTACAAAACTAATAATATGGCTAATCGCTAGACCACGCCGCTAACGCGGAACAGGTTTTGCTCCATTGGATTGCCAGTGCATAAGTTTTATAAATTTTTAAGCCAAAGACAACGCAATGCTTTTTAGAAAATGAAATCATTATAAGACTCAAGTCCCATCACACAATGCAACGCAAACGGAGGATAGAGTTTTACCTTATAATGATAAAAAATGCTTAATACGTAGAAAATAATATTTTTAGTATTATTATTAGTGTATAATATGTTTCAAAAATACTTCAAAGTAAATGTATCAATCCTAGACGGCATAACTACCATATACTATGTCGCCATATATAGGTTTACAATCAAGACCGTAATGTCGTATTGGAGGTTGGTTCCATCATGAGTCAAGGCTAAGGACGATATCCTAACCTATTCGAGACGCTCTAGCAATGTCTCAGGATTCAGACGCTAGCGAACCTTTGGATCCTGCAGGGCCGATCCGCAAATACTTTAGTGGAATAGTTATGTCTGAACATATGCTCCCCAATCCTATTGGACCTATAAATTAGCCATTCGCGATCGATAAAAATCTGAGGTGCCTCATTCCATCAAGCACATAAGTAAAAATGTCGGGCCGTATAAAAATCCAAACACCACTTATAGCTAAAAAGAAACGTGTGCACTCCCTGCGTTCCCTTGTCCCGTTTTTGACTCTACCGGGGTGTGAGGCTCGCGAGGTAACGTAATACACAAAGCTATGCCTAAATAGGCTATGCTTTGATCATCATCCACAAAGCTCTGCTTTTCAACAAAAGCCTCTCTCAATTGCATCTTGGCATGTCACATTGACAGTCCATACCATGCGATCAATAACTACCAATATATAACCTTTGAGCTCGTGCATCTCAAAAAAGGGTGTTTAGCAAGAGAATAAATTCTCCGCCACCAAAGAAATATATTAGTAGATATCAATTTAATTACACGACATGAAATTCAATGTCGGACACACATCCATTTGCAAGTCCGTTCTGGGTCTGAACGGAATCGGAGTCACCTAGTGCTCGCGTATCCGAACGATCAACAAGTACGTCCGGACAACTACAACTTTAACCCTTTATTGGTAGCTAGCCAATGTCATGCATCAGTAGTTATCCTTTCTACGTGAACATCACTGGTCTTCAATCGCCGTCTTCGATATCTTCGATTTAAAATCGCCATAAAATTATTTGAAATGAGTTGAAATCGGTCTTTTCAAATAATTTTTTGAATTATTATCATTTAAACCATTTAATATCGCTAATATTAATTTATAACGATTTGATGCTATTTTTATTTATTTAAAAATAGCTCAATATAATTTAACGACGCTTCGGGTCGATGGACGGCCCTGGCGCTGTTTTTACCAAAATTTGATTTACACATATCCTAAAATCTAACCATTGGATTTTAACGAAATTCATATCATCGGAAAGATCTTCCCAAAGCGGTCCTAACGGTTCCGGTTTTGGGAAAATTCGACGGTCGGATCTTACGGTATAATCGTTTGTAGTTATGATTACCGAAACGCGAACTACCGCACGCGATTCATTTAAATTTTAATTTATATTTATATATGTATATATAAATATAAATCATTTGGCGATTTCAACTATTTCAACAATCACAAACAAACCAAGTACAATCCATATTCATGTTAGAGATTTTATACATATGATTTTCCTAATTCTTCTAACATGATAAAAACGATGATTTGAAATAAATCATGTTTTTAATAACTACTTATTTCCAATGGTGACCAAATTATATTAAAAATATATTTTCTTAATGTCCACACCTTTTGTTGAAACCAAATAACTAAAAAGGCATGATTTTAATTCTACTATTTTTATTGTATCTAAAGTAACAATAAACATCTTAACATTTAAATCTATTCTTTTATTTCATATGAGATGTCAATAAAAATACAACTCTTTAATTCTAGCAATTTACTACAACTAAAATGTATAAAAATGTAACCTTAAAATACTAGATTTTATTTACATCAAAAATGTAAATAAAAATGCAACACTATAATCTATTCTTTTATTTACATCTAAAATGTAAATAAAAATATGACTTTTTATTCTATGTTTTCATCTATATCAAAATTGCAAATAAAAATGTAACCTTTTAATTCATGTTCTTATTTACATCTAAAATGTAAACAAAATGTAACTTTTATCATAATGTTTTTATCATAATGTTTTTATTATAGAAGGAAATCTTTTTTTAAGTTCGAAAATATGTGGTGTATTGAACCAAATTTTGATGTGATGTTGCGCCAGAAGTGGGTAGAGTTTCGCAACTTTGGTGATGCAGCTAGCAATTTTTGTAGGAAAATGAGACTTTTGCGTAAATTTTTAGCCAAATGGAATAGAGAAGTCTTTGGAAACATCAGAGTTAAGAAGCAGAGACTTGAATCTGAGATTATGGAGCTTAATGTGCTTGAGGAAGGGCGTAATCTAAGTGAGGCCGAGCGTGCCTTGTTAAAATCTAAAGAAAAGGAGCTTCTAACGGTGATTGATCAAGAAGAGATTTTTTGGAAATAGAGGTCGAGAACTCAGTGGCTTAAGCTTGGTGATAGTAACACAAGTTATTTCCACAAAGTAGCGAACGGCAGACGGCGTACTAACACAATATGTAGCATTTGGAAAGACGGAGTTGAAATTTGTGATCATCAAAGGATAGAGGAGGTTTTTACCGAATTTTATAAGGGAATCTTTGGTGAACGTATTGAGAATCGTGTGAATGTTGATTGGAAGATGCTGTATCCTTCGTCTGTTGATCTTAGTGGCATTGATACGGAGTTCTCAGAAGAGGAAATTGTCGCGGCTTTAAACGAAATGCCTGGTGACAAAGCCCCTGGCCCTGATGGTTTTCCTAATTTCTTCTATAAGAAATATTGGGATGTGATTAAACAGGATGTTATTAATATATTTAGAGAATTTCATTCTGGTTCCTTGAGATTGGACATGTTGGGATACGCTAATGTTGTTTTGATCCCTAAGAAAGGAGGAAATGTCTCGGCTGCGGACTTTCGACCTATTAGTCTCTTGAATAGTAGTTTCAAATTGATCACTAAGGTTCTCGCAAACAGACTGAAAGCGAAGATGGACAACCTGATTGATGTTTCGCAGACAGCATTTATTAGAGGAAGATTCATTCTTGACGGTGCGGCACTTGTCCAGGAAGTTATCTCCCATAGTGACAGACATAATGTGCCTTGCGCAATCCTGAAGCTAGACTTCGCTAAGGCCTTTGACACAGTTGACTGGAGGTTTATCATGGATCTTCTTGGAGCGAGAGGCTTTCCGTGTAAATGGCTAAACTGGATTCATTGCATTTTAACTTCAAGCAGATCCAATATTTGTGTCAATGGAGTGGCTGGCAAAACTATTGTATCCAAGCGTGGGCTGCGCCAGGGTGACCCACTTTCCCCACTTCTCTTTGACTTGGCTGTCGATGTCTTTTGTCGGATCCTTCAGGTGGCAAGTTCTAATGAGACTATTCAAAGCTTTGGGCGTGATCACATCATTGGGGGTATTAATTCTCTACAATATGCTGATGACACTATTATTTTTTGCAACCCTGATTGCACGAATATTGCCTCTTTAAAATTTTTGCTTTATGCTTTTGAAAGTTGTTCTGGCTTAAAGATTAATTTTCATAAGAGCAGTGTTTACACTTTGGGTTGTAGCGTTGATGTGAACAGGAAATGTGCTGAAATGCTCAACTGCATGGCGGATTCTTTCCCTCTCAAATACCTTGGAGCTTACATCCGTCCAAAGAGATTGATGAAAAGTGATTGGCAATATGTGATTGATAAAGTGGACAGGCGATTAGCGAGGTGGAAAGGTAATTGTCTATCAAAGGCTGGACGTCTGGTGCTGGTGAATTCTGTTCTGGCGGCTATCCCTTTGTACTGGCTCTCTTTTTATTCGTGTCCGGGTTGGGTTGTTTAGAAGATTGATGCTGTTCGTCGGAATTTTTTCTGGACCGGTACGAAGGACACGCGCAAAGCCTGCTGTCTAGTGTCGTGGGATCAGGTGTGCAAGTCCAAAGATCAAGGAGGTTTGGGTGTCATCAACTTGAAAAATATGAACTCTGCACTACTTTGTAAATGGCTTTGGATTATGCTTAGCGAAAAGAAAGTTCTCTGGAAGGAGTGGATATTAAACACTTGCTATGGTGGCAGATTTGACTGGAATGCGGACGTTTCCCATTGCTCAACATTCTGGCGTGGTGTTATGGCAAATGTTCACTGGATGAAGATTGGGACTGAGATTGTAGTTAAAAACGGCCGAAGCATCTCCTTCTGGTATGACTGTTGGTTGCTTCCTATCCCTTTGCGTAATGAATTTGCCGATCTGTTTGATATTGCATGCAACAAAAGTGCTTCAGTCTGTGCAATGTTTAATGCGAATTCTGCCAACTTTAAATGGAACCTGTCCTTCAGTCGTATTGTTGCTGGTAATGCTCTGCTTCAACTTTGTGGCCTAATTCGTTTGTTGGAAGATGTGCACCTTCATATCAATGAGGAGGATGACTTTGTGTGGAAGATTGGTGGTAACTTTTGCGTGAGTGCACTTTATAAGTTGATGAACTTCGCAGGAATAAAGTACGATGGATTCATGAGAATGTGGAGTTTTAAGGCCGTACCTGCTAAGGTCAGGATACATATGTGGACGATCATGCACAACAAGCTCAATACAGTGAAAAGATTACGGCTAAAGGGTGTTCAAGTTACTGGGGGATGTGTTTTCTGCGCTGACGATGACGAGGACTATCAACACCTTTTTGTTGATTGCGATTTCGCCTTTTATGTGTGGACGAAGTGTTTAGTTAGCCTTAATATCTGCTTAGACTGGTCTTACTTCATCTCCGACCAATTTCTTTTCTGGAATAGCACTATTATTACATTACCTGACACTGACATGCGCCATATGTTTGCCCTTTTGAACTTTGCTTATGTTTGGATTCTCTGGCATGAACGCAACTCACGAAAGTTTAAATGCAAAATGAAACAGCCCAACTCAGTAATTTTTCGCATACTTAATTTTGTTTCTCTTTGGTCAGGCAAGGAAGAAATCAGGTTTGTTGACACAATCGGAGCTAGAGTGATGAACAGGGCCCGTGGTAGCAGAGCTTGATGGCGCCATGTTTCACTTTATTGGGCTTGCATGCTGCTTTTTTGTTGTAGTTTCATAAAATTTTTGGGCTCTACGTAAACATGCCTGCGTGCATGTATTTTGATTGTACATATTTATGTAAATATATGTAACTATTGTAACTGGTAGATAGCTCTATGTATGCTGAACACGTTGTACTAGTTTTATGCTTAATGAATGAATGAAGGCGTGAATCTAGTGATTCACTACCTTTTTGCATCAAAAAATGTTTTTATTTGCATCTAAAATTGCAAACAAAAAATGCAACCTTTATTAAATGTTTTGTTTGCAACTAAATTTACAAACAAAAATGCAACTTTTTACTACGGTGTTTATTCGCATCTAAATATGCAAATAAAAATGTAATTTTTCTCTACGTTGTTTATTTGCATCTAAATATGCAAATAAAAAATGTTGTTTTTCTCTACGGTGTTTATTTGCATCTAAATATGCAAATAAAATTGTAATTTTTCTCTACGGTGTTTATTTGCATCTAAATATGCAAATAAGAATGTAATTTTTCTCTACGGTGTTTATTTGCATCTAAATATGCAAATAAAAATGTAATTTTTCTCTACGGTGTTTATTTGCATCTAAATATGCAAATAAAAATGTAATTTTTAATAAAATGTTTTGTTTCCAACTAAATTTGCAAACAAAAATGCAACTTTTATTGTAATGGTTTGTTTGCATCTAAAATTGCAAACAAAAATGTAACTTTATTTCTAATATTTTGTTTGCATCTAAAATTGCAACCAAAAATGTAACTTTTCAAATCATGTTTTTAATTTGTGTCTAAAATACAAACAAAAATACATCCTTTTTAAAAACTATGTTTTGTTTGCATCATGGAATGCAAATAAAAATTCAACTTCCAATTACAACATTTATTTGTATCAAAGAATGTAAATAAAAGTATAACTTTTTATTTCAATGTATATTTGCATCAAAGAATGCAAATAAAAGAACAACTTTTTAATTCAATGAGTATTTGCATCAAAGAATGCAAACAAAAGAATCACTTTTTAATTCGAAGTATATTTGCATCAAAGAATGCAAATAAAAGAATCACTTTTTAATTCAGTGTATATTTTCCAAAATGATATAGTTTTCATTGTATTGACGACTCTATTTCAATACAATAATATTTTCCAAAATGATACATTTTCCATTGTAATGACGAATCTATTTCAATACAGTAATATTTTTCAAAATGATATATTTTCCACTGTATTGACGACTCTATTTCAATACAGTTGTATTTTTCAAAATGATATATTTTCCATTGTATTGACGACTCTATTACAATACAATAATATTTTTCAAAATGATATATTTTCCATTGTATTGACGAATCTATTTCAATACAGTAAAATTTTCCAAAATGATATATTTTCCATTGTATTGACGACTCTATTTCAATACAATAATATTTTACAAAATGAAATATTTTTCATTGTATTGACGACTCTACTTCAATACAATAATATAATAGAGGGATATATTTTTCTGTTCAATTGTATTGACAACTCTATTTCAATACAATAATATTTTTATTGAAATGACAATTCTAATCCAAATCAATAATATAACAAAATGATTTATTTTTATTGAAATGGCAATTCTAATCCAAATTAATAATATAACAAAATGATTCATTTTTATTGAAATGGCAATTCTAATCCAAATCAATAATATAACAAAATGATTTATTTTTATTCAACACATATAGATCTCTGTTTATACATCGCCAACAAACAGATAAATCATCCACAATCTCATCACATAGTAGATCTAAGTCGCGTACATACAATCGTTACATAGCGAGAAAGATAATTAAATTGATTAATTATTAAAAAAAAATCAGAAATCTCACTGTCATGATGCAAATTTGGCCAAAATTTGAATTGCTTAGAAATGGATCTAGTCTGGACAGCAGCGTAGATCTCGGTTTCATGATTGTATAGGATCTGAAATCGATAAATTTCGAGTCCGAATGAATAAGTTATGATTCAATTTGTGTAATAAACCTTTTAAAATAAAATATAGTTTATACCCTTCTTCCTCTTTAACAGGTTAAGGCCGATAGTAAACCCAATTTGCTTTAGTTCTAGGGCTAAACTTCTCGATCGAATGGAGCAGTGGTCTGACGATCGGATGGTGCGGCGTCGGAGAGGAGAACGTGGCACGCAAGGGGAGGGGGGTCACGGCTAACTCGCATGCACCTAGGGGAGGCGGCGGCGAAGTGAACGGCGGGGGTTTAGAGGCTCGGTTCGCGGGCTGTGATGCGCTAGGGTGGATCCAACCGTACGGATGGAGAGAGGAGAAGAATCTCTACAAATAAGTTCAAAGGAGGAGGGGGATTCGGTGAAGGGATTGAGAGAGTTTAGTAGGGGAAAGTGGGTGCAAATTCGGCCATGGAATCAGAAGAGGCAACGACTCTGTTAGATGATATTAGGGTTTTGAGAAAACATGTATTTTTAAATTATTTTAATGTTAATTTTACAATTAAATCCATACATCTTAAACTAATCCAATTTCAGTCCAACCGGAGTTGACCCCACCCAATAGCCCCTATTCCGGATCCAATTGGCTAGGTCTTATCAGCCCAAACGACTGTCTGTGGCCTAAAATCTTTAATTTATTATTTAAATCATTTATTAAACTAATTTGATCGTATATTTAAATCCATCGGGGCAACATATGAACTCAGAAAAATACAGAAAAATTATTTCTGGTTTTGTTTTGATAATACGGCCCTAATAAAATTAATTTCGTCGAATTCTGAGACTGTTCGAAAAATGACCATTTTCAAGTCGATCAGATTTGACTAAAATTGACAAAACACATTTTCGTTTGCCACGCTCACATATTAATTCCAAAAATTCCAAAAAATTAAAATTAGCAATAATTTGACATTTCGGATCCAACAAAAGTGGTTTCGTCGAAAACGGAGGTCGCTTGGAAAATTGCCTTTTATACGGGCTGTAAATTATACTATAGCGACCATTTTGAATATTCAACTAGCCATAACTTTTGATTCCCGCTATAAAATTTCAATTTTTCAGATTCGTTGGAAAGATATTTTCAAACAGATTTAGATACTTTTGGTTTCACTCAAATACGTTAAATTTTGAGTCCGATACATTCGGTCAAAGTTCAAGTTTGACTTTTCAAACTACCGCACTATTTCTAATTCCTTTAGAAATCAAAATAAATATATTCGCTCTAACTTCGATTAAAATAAATTTTTAATCATTATTATTTAAAATAAATTATTTTAACTATTTAAAATTTACTGAAATAGTCAAAATAATTTTTTTAAATTGGTTTGGATTTTCCGGGTTGTTACAGGTCAGTTGAAGATGAAGACAAAAGAACATGAGGTGGTAGAAAAAGAACAATGAGCAATAAGAAACAAACTTCCATTGTGCAATGGACAATCTGAACTGCTGTGATTTGTAAATGATGGAATTATACTCTTACAAAAAGAATAATTCTGTAGTGGATTTGGCCTAATCTTTTGCTCTACATTACGACTGTGTAGGATACCGCAATAGTCATTGTCCACAAAAAATAAATAAAAAAATAATTAAATAAAAAAAATATGTAAAGTATCAAATCATGGTATCAACTACCGAATCTGAAACAATTTCCAGCACAAGTTGATATTTTTTCAACGATGTATAATGATGATAAAGCAATTTCCGGCGCAAGTTAGTCGTTGCTTAAAAATTTCCATGTGGGATACAAATCGTCACCTGGGTTAGGCCAAAAGTAATCCCCCTATGAATTCATGCTGACAAGACTAGAGAAATCATGCATATAGTTATTTAGTCATGTTTCGCCCTACATATGTCACAATTTAGAACTTTGGCTACAGTACCTCATTATCTCCATCCAAATTAGTAGGGAGGGAATGCAATATATTGCAAGTGATATCATATTTGTTTGATCCAATTAATCCATGCAAGAAAGCTCTTGTCCTTTATAGCTTGCATTTGTTCAAAATTTTCAGATTTGATTTCATTTTATACCTATTTCAGGTTTGTCTAGTGAATTTCACATGATTGCACAAGGTGCAATGCGAATAAATAGCTTAACGAGCTGCATGAATTGTAGATTAGAATAACATACAACTGTTCATGATGCAAAGGGATAAATTTTAATGGCTAAACGCTTACCACTTTCGACTTAAGTCCTGTTCCAAACCCTATAGCTTTATGCTCATCGGGAATTTGAAGAGCCAATTCCCTGAAATAAACACACCTTGATCAAAATATAGTTCAGAATAATTAAAATTTGCATGAATTCATATCAGTATTTTAAGCTTCATAACTGAACTCATTTATTGTGCTTTAGTTATTATTAATTTAATATATTCATTAAGGGTGTTCAACCAAAGTGATAAAGTTATGCACAAAGGCCAAATTCTCAAGTCCGATGGCCTGTCTAAACAAAGAGTGCATATTTTGTCATCTTCATATAGGGTCTACATAAGAATAATCACAGTAATATTACTATACAATGCTGGTAGGATAACCAAAATATTTACCTTTAAACTAGCCCCACTGCCTATATGAAGAAATATCTTCTTAACTAACTTAACACCTATTATTGATCCGGCTATCTAAAATCAAGGTATCTGGCACACCTTTAACTTTACCTTTATTATGAGCATTGATTACTGATTTTCATAGAAAATTATAACATATAGAACATATCAACTATGATATACCATGATATCAATGTCGAAAAAGAAACAATATGAGCTGAAGTAGAGAAATACACATAAATGTTCTGATTTAACCTCATATCATGCATGCACTCAAAATCGCACATGTAAAAGACTTACAACCAAAACATGTACTTATATGAAGTTGCGGGCGACATCGGTGGCAAATATGGTCACTGTTAGTTACAAATCATCATAATCTAACTATATATTCGCATGTGGAATTTTACAATAACTTTGAAAATCCTCGTGTGTATGCTCAATTAACTGTAGAAAAACTTGACATTAAATTGATGTTTGTTTATATTGTTAGGTCGTCTTCTCAGTTAATGCCTTACCCGAATATATAGTTAGATTATGATGATGACGTTAATTAGTGTGAAATAAGAGAAATATAGTCATATAAGAAAGTGGTAGTGGTGAAGTGTGACATTTAGTAATTCATTCAGGTAAACGAAGTTCAGTTGAAGATAGTAGAAACCGTTCAACTTCTAACACAGTTAATTATTCCTCTTTATATTCATTACCCGTAAATAAAATGAGCAACTGATACATTGGAAAATTTATAGTGAACTTTAGTTATTCAAATTTTGGGTCAAGCATTTAGTGAAGGTGTAAATGTCTTCAAAGGAACATTGAAAAAAGACTGACAAAATTAACATAATAGCTTCTTGTAAGAATATGTGTTGGTCAAACATCAAAGTTTATTTGCTTGATTCAAGAAGTTTCCTCTGGCAAAGTTAAATTAGTAATTAATATTTTGAAAAACATAATAAGTAAAAATTATGTGTGTACATTGTTAGTCTTAAAATTAACGAAAGATTGTAGAAGCAGGAAATTAGTTGGTAAATTCATAGTAAGATGTCGGTTTATGTTAATCGTGATCAAAATAGCTAGAGTATAGTAAAACTTCGGTGTCAGCTAAACTCCATCGGATGTTTTTATCAAATGAAAAAAATTGAGTTCAATAAAGTTAAGTGATAGCACAATATTATCTTAAACAACTTTGAATACATTCTTGTAAATTTTGTAGCAAAAACAACCAAAACAGGTAAATATCAGTAAAAAAAAAAAAAAATTATGGAAGCTAATTGAATTGTATATAACTACTTGAGAAGTTGAGATTCATTTCATTCCAGAAGGTTTGTTCTGAACAATTATCAACTAATTGAAACCGAGCTCATCCATAATAACCAATTTCAATGTAAATCAGCATGAATGTTTCATAAATTATTAACAGTTAGTACTATTTAGCTCATATTGGTATATGCAACAAAAATATTTTTGCATTCGAAATTTTCATTGATGCCAGATAAAAAAATCATTATACGCACCTTGACCAAAAAAGAACATTTAAGCATCCAAAATAAACACGGAAAGGGCCATAGCTAGTACCAGTGAGTGCAAATACTAAAATTAAAATGTCAACATAAACTAATATATGAACAAAACTTATAAAGAATAAAATGAAACAATGCAAATAGATTACAGATAGAGAGTAACGGACAACTACAAACCACCATGAAACAATAAATGTTAAGTAAGTCTACTGTAAATATAGCTTATAAACTATATATATTTTATTACAAAAGAAAATTGCTAGATTCCTGGACTAAGGTTTTGATTTATTAATTTTTATTTTTTAAAAAACGAACAATGATGTAAAGGAATGAATTCTAGATTTAAACAAACCCGAATTTAATACAAGATTTACACGGATAAAATGACACTTTCGTTTAGTATGCTATGGCTACTTCAAGAGCAACAACAAATATATGAATATAATTAGTTTTTAAATACCACAATATCACCTAATGTATATTCCTAGCAAAAATACAAAACTGAATCTCTGTGATACCGGCAAATAGCAAAAAAAACATAGCTTGATGCTTTAAGAACAACAAATGTCCAGATTCAACAACGTCAAAGTACTAAAACATCACACATAGTCATAAAAATAATAGATAAGTACTAATACTATAAATCGTTCTTAATGACTAAGAAGCAACATATGCCAATGTTACTTAGAACCATGATCACAAAATTAACCAAAAAGAAATGAGTTCTCTTCATGCCTCGACCATTTGTAGACAAAGCTTTCAAGTTGTAGTGAAAGATATTTTTGGGACTAAGGACTATTTTAAGCAATCAAACTGCTTCTAATTTTACAGATTTGTTACCTTCTATCTAAAGTGAGGTTTGAACTTACAACCTCATAAAATTTAATAAGGAATTACAACAATGGCATCCGAAGATTCCAAATTTACTCTCATATGCAAGTCAAAATAAATTGTACATCAAAGGCACTACAAATACTAGCAATAAAATTATTTACTAAAATTATTAATTATTAATCAAATAATTTTAATTACTGCAGTGTGGAAACAGTTTGATTCACATTACAAACTAATAGCCTGAAAGGGCTTCAGATAACCAACACGGTGAAAAGCAACTACATCATTGATTAATTTTCAACTATGCTCATAGAAAATAATAAATCATCTAAATAAACATTGTAGACATCAAAATCCAAAACCCAAAGAAATTCGACCCAATTATTAAGGGCGTGCAACAAAATTTGAAATACGAGAATCAAATTTTGATGGGACTTTCTCAGCAACTTCCCTTTTATCAAGTAGAAACTTGTAAAACTAATATCAAATCTGAACATATGAAACATGCCTAAAATCCAACAGGAATCGCATTAACCATTAACATACTACTTACTGCAGTACGATTATTTACTATTTAATCGAGAATAATTAATAATTTGACTATTTAATCGAGAACAACCTTCGTAGAATGGGAGATCTGAGGAATCATCGAGTGTTGAATGGGAGATCTGAGGAAGCGACGAGTGTTGAATGAGAGATCTGAGAAAGCGACGAGCACGACGAGCATAGGAGATCTGGGGGAATCGCACGAAAAGTGTTTGGGGGAAAAGAAAAAGAACGAGGCCTAATTTTTATCCTTCTAAAAACACGGACCAAGAAGGTAACGATATTGGTCTTTTGTGAATGGAACGATAGTTTAAGTGAGGAGTTATTACAAAAAATAGTAGGCTTTGAAAGTAAAAATATATATTTAAAATAATCAAAAAATAGTGGAAACACTTTAGTAGATATAGAAACACTAGAAAATGGTTTCAAGCCTAAAAACTAAAAAAGGGTTTCAAATAAAAAATATCATATGTTTCAAATTTGTGTATTTGTTGTAGTGTTCTGTTATCATATGCCTATTATGTCATTATGCCTCTTTCTGTTATCATATGCATGTTTTGTTATTATGCTTATTTCTGTTCTCTTCTCTCCTTCCTTCTCTTTTTAGCATGGCTACTTTAGAGTCTAGGCCTATCGCTGAAATATGCGAACGAAATTGGGAATGGTTGGGAATGTTCAATTGGGGCATAACTTGTATTGTAAAACATGACTAGGATTTTGGGGCATAACCTATACCGTAATCTAAGACTTTAATTTGGGGCATATCGTACATGTTGATTTATGACTTAAGGGTAGGGGATTGAAAAACCTATGATGAATATGAATAATTGATTAAGAATGAATATGCCTAAGTTTACAGTAAATAGAAACTGTAACCACACTTAGATACGAGGTTAGATTATACTTGTGGTAGAAGTCTGCCCGGAACCGCCTGGCGAATCCAGCATCCACGAGTGGTTAATTTAATGTGAGGGGTCTAGTTTGTAAATATACACGTAACAGTGCAAAGGCACGAGGTTAAGTCCAACTTGTGGTAGAAGTCAGCCCGGAACCGCCCAGCATATCCAACATCCATAAGTGCTCGACTTAATGTGAGAGGTCTGGTGCATTAACATGCATGAATGGGAAATGATAATAGCATGTTAACCTAAAATACATAACCTGTTTAAATCTGTGGGGGTTATATGAACCTATCAAATTATGTAGGGGTTAAGTAAACTTGCTTGAATCAATGGGGGTTAAGTAAATCTGTGGGGGGTTATACGAACCCGACAAACTTAACCTGTTTTATATGTTGGGGTTGTGTGGGCTTGTAAATATGTTAGGCATAACCTGTCAAAATCCTAGTAGCGGGGATGCAAGCCTAGGGGGTGGCTTGTATCATCTGTTGTGTAGGACCTGTATCACTCAATAACCCATAATGGTAGGGGACCCCGAACTAGGTAGGGGTCAAGGCACGCTTACTGAGCTGATTAGAGGTTCATATGGGTGGAGGTGTCTGATGGAGCCTTCCGACGGAGTCATGTGCGCGCATGGACCTGCTTGCTTAGGGAAATAAGACGTTATAGCACCAGAAGATATGGCTGTGCCTATCGGGAAAAGGGTTGGCACTTTAGGAAGTGATACATCCTACTGTGGGGCCAACATAGGGAATCTATGGGATAGGGAGCCGATTGATTTGGGTAGTAATTAGGGTACACCTAGTCCTTCGTATTTAAGAGCCCGTTATTATCGTTTGGGGTAACGCCCGTTATTGCTGTGGGGCTGCCTGTTATTATCGTTAGGGATAAAACCCGTCACTAAATGTACACCTAAGTCTACCATTATGTTAATGTATGGATCATTCTATTCTGTTATACTAGTATTGGTGCGGAAAAAAGTATTTAGGAAGCGTAATCTATTCTGTTCTGTTTATTCTGCTTATCCTGCGCTGCGTTATGATACTGTTATCTCTCTCACCCAGTTTATATGTCTGTCATGATGCTTTTACTTATTTATATGCTATAAGTAACTGGACTTGCTAGACTTTATGTCTGACACATTTTTTTCATTTTTCTCTCCCTTCCTTCCCCCCGAGTTCTCAGAGTGGGAATACCCTGGCTTGATTAGGATCCTCTCTTCTGTTTCCGCTTGGAGCTGCTTAGATGTATCGCTTTGATTACCTATCTACCTTGCTATGGCCATTTTTGGGGACTATGATTTTATATTACGGTACTCTGGTGATTTTAGTACAAGGCAGATATTTTAAATTTGATGTAATTGGATTTCTGTATTTCAAACTTTTGTTGTAACTGGATTTTGGACCATGATATTTTCTGTTTAAAGAATAAAGTTTTAAATTCCATTGTTATTTTATATTTGTGATGTTTCTTATTCTGTTTACCTATAATGCTTCACGAAACTTAGTGAATTCTATTAAATAGTGACATTAACGGATGTGGGGTATCACACACATGATGGTTGTGATTTATGCGAGGAATTACTTGACTTTACCCTTACTAAATTTCGAGGATGAAATTTCCTAAGGGTGGGAGAATGTAACACCCCGCATTTTTAATTAACTAAAATAAAATTTGAAGAGCTTCACGGGATTAGTGTCATTGTGTCCGTGGCGATTTTCTGGTCAATTTAGTCCTATGGTTTGCAGAAAACTTATTTAAGATGAAAGAGATACCTTTAAATGAAATATTGTAACAAAAATAAAAAGAAGGTAAAAGAAAAAGAACAATAACCATCATTGTTTTTGGTCTTGTTAACAGAAGCCTATGTAGTCCAGTTGGTGAGAGCATGTGACTTTCAAGAGAGTGGCGTGAGTTCGATTCCCGCAGGCACCATATTTTTGTTTTAGGGTAACAACTAAAATAATACATGTTCTAAGAAGAAAATAGGTATATATGCACATATAAGGAAAATTATACATATAAGGAAGAAAAAAAAAATATGTATATATGGATATGTAAGTATAAGCATATATGTGCAAATATATATATATATGTATATATGTATATATGCACAAGGGAGAAGTTTAAAATAAGGTTGCATTCGAAAATTTTTGGTAAGAATTAAATAATGGAATAACACCATTTGAATTTTGAAAATAAAATAAAAGTTGTGCGTGTATGTATACGTGTAAAATGGACATCAGAAGTTTTGTATACATATAAGGAGTTTATATGTAAATTAATCAAGAAAAGTAAAACAAGAAAGTAACAAACATTTAAAATTAAGAACGATAATAAAACAGCTCGTTGGACCCAAAATGGGTAGACCCACACTTGGCTGGGTCGACCCAAAGGGAGCTGGGTCGACCCAGGGAGCAAGTAGATCAACCCACCCCTGATCTGGGAAGATTTATTTAACGAATATGGGTTGTTTTTCTAACCACGTTAGTTGCTGACTCAGTGCTGCGCGTACGAAAAAATCTTGAACACCTATAAATAGGCTAGCAGAGCCTAGCCTAAATCTCATATTTTCAGAGAGGATGTCTAAACTCTTCTATTCTTCTTCCTCATCAAATCTCTTCAGAAAAATATAATAATTAGTCTAAGGTAATTATGATTCAAGGTCTGGAGGAAAAGAATGTATATCTGCAAATGGGTGTTTAGAATTATGTTCGAAGTAAGGTTAATTCTTAGATCTGGTCAAATCAAATTTCTCCTCTTTCTTCCCTTTTTTTCTTTTAATTGAGAATTGTGGATCCATGGTTATTTAGGTTCTAGATTCATTTAAGGCAGCCATGGAATGCTAGGTCTGGACCAGATTCATAAATTGGAAAGTTATTAGGTGAGTCGATTTAAGTTATGCCTTTTTGATAATGGAATATTTAACATTTGGCATTCCCCGTTAATATGTATACTAAATCTCATGAATTGTTTAACCTGCTGTAATTTATTGAAATGATTAATCTGCTAAACTGTAAAACTGTTGAAATCTGTTGAAATTAGTATTGAGGAATATGACAGGAAATTTGGGGTTGTATGAACATGTAAATCTGTAGGCTTAATTCAAGATTTATGTGGAACATGTTAATGAAACTGTAAGTAACCTGTGGAATCTGCTAAGTCTTCCTGGTTAAGTAAGTCTGTTTATTCTGTTAGGGTTATATAAACCCGTTAACCTGTAACACTTAACCTGTTTAATCTGTTGGGGTTATATAAAAGCCTATTTCCATTAATCACCTGTCTGAATTGGGAATTTCTGTGAACACTGTAATTATGAAATTTACAATGAACATTTGTTAAGAATATTTTTGTGCTAAAAGATAATAAATAACTATGATGGCCCGCCCCGCACCAGCCGACATTTCCCTTGAAATGTGCAGTGACAATGCCCGACTAGCTCGGGATGATCGTCAAAAGGAATAGGTTTGAAACGGTGAATTATCAAAGAACCTGTGGTCTATCTCACAGTGCATGGAATAAAATATAATAATTACATAACTTGACATAAAATAGACAAGACAGTGCATAAGCTGAAAACTAAACCATATCCATTAGAGTAGCGGAATCCAAAATACAGCTTATGATCTAGACCATTATTACAACTTCAAAATACTGTCTCTAAAAGGAAATAAAAGAGGTACACTACTAATACCCTAAGCAGTGACTAGCAAAAACACAGGGAGAATATATGTATATAGTATGTGGAAGCCTCATGCTCGTCTCCGGACAGCTACTCATGCATAACCACCAAACCTGTCTCTAGCCTGCTTATTTAGGAGCACCTAGAATAATAAGAAGAGACATAAAACTCTGGGTCAGACGAAAGTCTGGTATGAGCAATAGCAAATCTATACCAGTAAATAGAGCAATAATAGGTATAAGAAATCATACCTGACCTGGACTTGCAACCAAAGAGTTAGCACAACAAGATGTACAATACTCTAAGGTAACACTAACATATAGTGTACAAATGGGAGTGTACGTTTCATGGTGATAGCAAACATCAAACATAGCAATCATCCTTACATCTCTCACTCAGTGCGTAAAGCATACGATATCTACCGCTTTGATCACCAGATCCATTGGCGCGATGATGGAGTCCAACTCCGTACATTTATCGCTACGACCATTTCCTCTTTGGGGCCCTGACAGAGTCCCACTCCATACAACCTCTGACCCCACTACACTGGTCCATAGTCAATAATCCTATTGGGTCAACCAGTCCACATAGCCCTGGTCCTGGTTTGTCTACATACCCCCTCTCTCAACGGTGAACCAAAGTTATGTATATCGATAACCCTTTGCACACATCCCGCAGCAAAGCCCAACTCTAAAAGTTAACTCGTTAGTTCCCAACTGGATCCTAACTAACAAATTCTCACTTGGACCTCCTTTGCATCTTGGGTTTTAGTTGAATTGGAGTTGATCTTCAGAAGAGTTCACAATTATTGTCGCGTGGTAGAAATTCAAATCCAGTTTGGTTCATGGTGCTCCACCTGATCATTTCGTGACCCTCACCTGGTAATGGTTCGTGACCCTCTTCTGGTGGCGGTTCGTGATCCCAGTTCGTGACCCTTTCCTGGTGGTGGTTCGTGACCCTCTCCTGGTGGCGATTCGTGACCCTGGTTCGTGACCCTCTCCTGGGGGCGGTTCATGACCCCGGTTCGTGACCCTCTCTTAAGGGCGGTTCGTGAGGCATACCCCTTCAGGAACTGAAATCCTGCAGTTTTTCCAGCTAGCTAATTTCACCAAATGATGGCATTTTCAACCATTCTAACTTTCCTATGACTTCAAAATACATACCAAATAGTAGTAGCAACATATAAAATCAATCAAAAAAATTAAAATATCAATTACCTAGGCTATCGTAGATCAAGCATACCCCAAATCAAGGATTTTCTCTTTAACCATGTTTAACCATATCTAACTATAGGATTAGCAAACTTAATCCAAATTAAACCAAATTCATACCAGTGATATAAAATAATATTTTAGAATTTCTACATATTTTCCCAGAATTTTTAGATGCGTAGTTTCGCTAATTATCACTAATCACCCCTAATTAGTGTATAAACATACAAATCACTTACCTTAGCCACAAATGAATGTTATATCTGAAATTTATATTGATTTGGCACGGATTCCTACATAGTGCAGAACCTCCAACTCTGATTTGGTGTTAATCCGACTTGATTTGACGTAGATTTGATCAATTAGTGATTAGAAAGCAATTAGAGAGAGATTTGGAAGATGGAGGCCATGATTAGGGTTAGAGGAATGTTTGTGGCGGCTGAAAAAATGAAAAGGAATGTTTCTCCAAATCCTTTCTTCCCTCCCATAACCCTAATCCTGAAATGGTTATGGGCCTAGCTGCTAATCGCCCTATTAAGCCCGATTAAGCTGTTTTCCATCTTCCAAACCTTTTCAGCCATATCTCCCAAACGGTAAGTCCGTTTGATTAATTTGACCACTCTATAGAAAAGGAAACCATCATCCGAATCCAATGGAAGTGGTTTCAGGTCAATAATCTTTACCAATCAAAAGTTATAGACAAAATGATTCGCCAGGGGCAAAACTGTCATTTAAAAATCGGCAAAAATCGTGAATGTGGGAAATGACCCCAATAGTCGTTTCTCAAAGTTGCACAACCATATGACTTTGTAAGAGAATAAAATAAATATTCTACGATCCTCCAATATGTAGAATGCTGGTCGTTACGCTCTCCCCCCTTAAGAAATTTCGCCCCCGAAATTCTTTAACCAAGTAAACATACAATGGTGCCCCGCATGACTATCAGCCATTTACAAACAATCAAACATACATAATAACACAACTAGCCCATCCGAGCATGCGGTTTACTAACAAGAGAGTAACTATATAGCGATTCAAATCTTACCAAGTAAAGAGCTTTGGATATGACTCCCTTATGCTCTCCTCGGTTTCCCAAGTACGGTCATTCTCATTATCATCCCACTGAACCTTAACCAGTTTCACCGTCCTCCTCCGGAATTCGTATCGTATTCGATAATACGCACTGATCTGTGGTTTCCAAATGCCTTGGGTTCTATCTTGATATCATCCAACTGATCTGGTGAAATAGTCATATCAGAATCATGCATGAACTTCCTTTACAAAGAAACATGAATTACGTTGTGCCAACTTACCCCTCCTACCAAATCAAATCACACTCTTCAACAGAGAAATCTTGACGAATACCAAGTCGCCAACGGAGAATTTCAAATCTCTTTGCCTTTTATCAGCATAACTCTTCTGCCTATCTAGGACAGCCTTCATTCGCTGTTGAATAATCTTGATTTTATCTGAAGTTTATCTTATTACATCTGGTCCAAGCAAAAATTCCTCACAGGTTTCTAACCAACATGATGGTGAGTTGCACGATCTTCCGTACAAAGCTTCAAATGGAGCCATACCAATAGTGCGCTGATAACTATTATTATATGTGAACTCAACCAGATGCAAATGGTCATCCCATGATCCTCCAAAATCCAATATACAAGCTCTCAAGAGATCCTCTAATACATGATTCACTATTTCCGTTTGACCATCGGTTTGAGGATGGTACACGGTACTGAGATGTAATTCTGACCCTAAAGCCTCTTGTAAGCTCTTCTAAAACCCACTAGTAAAAATGGATCTCGGTCACTCACAATACCTTTAGGTACTCCATGAAATCTCACTACCCACTTCATATATAGTTCCGCTAACTTAGCCGCCATTCTATTCGATTTGACTGGTATAAACATTGCACTTTTTGTCAACTGAACCACAATCACCCAAATACTATCATGACCCGATCTAGTCCTTGGTAAACCATCAATGAAATCCATTGAGACTTGTTCCCATTTCCATTCGGGAATTTCCAATGGTTGCAACAAACCACTAGGCTTCTTTTGCTCGGCTTTAACTAATTGGCAGTTCATTCATATGGATATAAATTCCCAACGTCTCTCTTCATCCCTTCCCAGTAGTAGGTCTGCTTCGTGTCTCGATACATTTTGTTACCACCGGGATGTATAGTCAGTTTCTAGTGATGACACTCTCTAAGCACTTCATCCCTCAATCCATTAACATTGGGTACAACCAGTCTCCCATTCTTTTGAAGCCATATTTCTCGATCAAGTCCATACTTGTTCGTTTCCTCACCGTCGATACCCATCTCTAACTTGGAGATAATATCCAATAGATTAGGATCGTCCCTCTAACTGGAACCGATCTGCTCAATCAAAGTCGGTCTGATCGTCGAACTTGCTAACATCTCTGGATCTAATTCACATTTAGGTTCGAAATCATATCCCGCGATATACTCCAGTTGCTTCTATTCTTGAAACATAGCCCCCAGACTGGCATGTCTGCTACTCAATGCATCAGCTACCACATTGCCCTTCCTAGATGTGTATGCGATATTAAAATCATATGAAGCCAAGAACTCTAACCATTTCTGCTGACGAAGATTTAGATCCCTTTGAGAGAAAAGATACTTTAATGATTTATGATCGGGAAACAACTCGAATCTTTCTACCAAGAGATAGTGTCTCTACATCTTTAACACGAACATGATCGCTGCTAATTCCAAATCATGGGTAGGATATCTTTTCTCATGTGGTTCTAGTTGTCGACTAGCATAAGCTACAACCCTACCTCCATGCATCAGTAGTCCGGTACCACGGGCATCCGTGTATACTGTCTTCTCTTCGTTCCCTTTATGAATAGCTAATACTGGTGCACACGTCAACTTCTCCTTAAGACACTTAAATGCATTCTCATACTTTTCATCCCAAAAAAAAGCTTGATTCTTCTTGGTTATCTGAGCTAATGGTGCTGCTATCTTGGAGAAGTATCTTAATAAATTTACGATAGTATCCACCGAACCCCAAGAAACTTCTCACGTCCGTTGCATTCTTGGGTGTAGACCAATCTTGCACCGTAGCCAACTTCGCAGGATCCACGGCAATACCATTCTCTAAAACAACATGGTCCAAGAATCTCACTTCTCTCCTCCAGAAGTGACGCTTAGAAAATTTTGCTTTCAATTGGTGTTTCCTCAACACCTCAATCACTGTCCTCAAATGTTCCTTGTGTTCTTCCTCTGTCCTCGAGTAAACCAAGATATCGTCCACGAACACAAGAACAGCCTTATTTAATTGATTCCTGAAAGCACTATTCATAAGATTCTCAAAATATGTGGGTGCATTGGTCAACCTGAATTACATGACCAACCACTCATAAAATCCAGACGGCCTCCGAAATGTTGTTCTAGGTATACTCTCAGATGCTACTCGGAGCTAATGAAAACCTGTTGCGAGATCCAACTGGAAAAACACACTTGCTCCATTCAATTGATCAAACAAATCATATATCCATGGAAGGGGATACTTATTCTTCCTAGTTACCTTGTTCAACTTGTGGTAGTCTACACATAACCGAAGGGAACCATCGGCCTTAGTAACAAATACAACTGGTGCTCCCCACTCGGAAACACTTCTTCGGACAAATCCCTTCTTTAAAAGATCGCCCACTTGCACCCCGAGTTCTCGCTACTCCTTTGGTGCTATACGACAAAGAGGCATCACTATAGGTCTGACATCTTTCACTAAATCAATCCGAAACTCGATCTCTTGGTGTGGTGGAAGTCCGATCACTTCCCCTAAGATGTTTGGATACTCGCCAGCAATAGGCACATCTGATAACTCATCATGCGGGATGTCGGGGGAATTTAGAAAACTAGTCATCACACCATCACTAGGTAGGCAACCCAATACCACCCTCCGCCCATCATCCGCTCTAATGATAACCGAAGACCCCTCACAGTCTACCACCACCCTATACCTTTGGAGCCAATCAACTCTCAAAATAATGCCAACCCCAGTAAAGCCCAAAACAACGCAATCACAAGCAAACACACATCCATGACTCGATTAGACCAAATTATGACAAATCATACAAGGGCTAGTCAAACCACCAATCGGTTTTGTTACAACTAAGGGTCTATCGGCAATCTCGGGTCCTAACCCCAACCTATCTACCAGGTCACTAGATACGAAGGAATGGGAATCCCCGGTATCAAACAATACGCGAACAAAAACATCATAAATAGAAAGAATACCTTGGATAACAACAACCTTTCCCTTTTATACCGCTGTTGGGGCATTCGACAAAGGAACAACGTTGATAGAATATGCTTTCACGATCTGCTTCTCCTTAGGAGGTTGTGGGCATTTATCCTTGTGATGTCCCACTTGTCCGCATTTGAAGCACTTCTTGTCTGCTGGCTTGACAATCTCTGGCATAGCGGCCCTTCTTGCCACAGCTAAAGCACTCGATATCTTTCTTATTCTTCTTTTTATGACCATCCTTGGTTTGGTTTTGTTTTTTCTTATTCTGAGAATTCTTATTGCCTTCGCTGCTTGTCCGCGGTTTCGGCTCCTTTGTAGATGTAACATCGGCCTCAATCTTTGGCTTAGGGTAAAGGCTTACCGACCTCAATGCCTTGACCATAGCAGAATCGAATGTCTCATCGATATGGTTTATAAGTGTTTTCCCCAAGTACTCATCTAGGTCAGTTATGAATTTCTCGTTCTTCTTGTCAGCACTATCAACAAGAGAAAATCCACATTTCAATAAAATATCGAATTCAGCAATATATTCCGAGACTGCCCTACCATTCTGCTTAAGCTCCAAAAACTTCCTAAACAATTCTGATTTCTGAGTAGTTGGAATAAACTTGTCACTGAAGTTAGTCTTAAACTGATTCCAAGTAACCTGATCCTCGGGAGTAGCCGCTTTTATGGCGTTCCACCAATTATTTTCCCGTCCTTGAAGATGACGTGATGCTAGCTTCCTCTTTATTGCATAATCGATCCCCAAATCCTCGAATATGTGCTCACAACTATCCAGCCAATCTTGAACTACTGTAGCCGACGTGATGCTAGCTTCCTCTTTATTGCATAATCGATCCCCAAATCCTCGAATATGTGCTCACAACTATCCATCCAATCTTGAACTACCGTAGCCGATTCCGTTCCATGGAACAGCTTCCCACCATGACTAGTATAATCCTTGTTAAGCTTAGCGAAATCGGCTCTAGGCCCCTGCACCACCACCGTTAGCACCATTAGGAACTGCTCCCTGAGCATCCCTAAGCATCTCTCGCATGAAGGCAGTAAACATTGTCCTTATGTCAGGGACATTCCTATTGTTAGCTCCTAAACCCGTACTCCTCGTATTTTGGTTCATCGCTCAATTTGTAAAGAGAAAAGGATTAACCATCTCCTTAGTGGTGCCTGTGCAGTGTGACTTCATCCTTAGAAATACTAATAGTGTGTGTATATATATAGTTTTTGAAAACCAAAATATCACAAATAAACGCTCTCGTACACGTATACTATATCTCCCTGATGTATTCCCCTAGGTTAGACTATGCAACCTAGGCTCTATTACCAAGTGTGACGGCCCGCCCCGCACCAGCCGACATTTTCCTTGAAATGCGCTATGCCAATGCACGACTAGCTCGAGGCGGTCATCAAAAGGAATGGGTTTGAACGATGAATCATCAAAGAACCTGTAATATATCTCACAACGCATGGAATAAAATACAATAATAACATAACTTGACATAAAACAGGCGAGACAGTGCATAAGATGAAAACTAAACTATATCCATCGGAATAGCGGAATCCAAAATACAACTTATGATCCAAACCATTATTACAACTTCAAAGTACTGTCTCTAAAAAGGAAATATAAGAGGTACACTACTAATGCCCTAAGCAGTGACCAGCAACAACATTGGGAGAATATATGTCTATAATACGTGGAAGCCTCATGCTCATCTCCAGACAGCTACTCATGCATAACCACCAAAACTGTCTCTAGTCTGCTTGTTTAGGAGCACCCAAAGTAATAAGAAGATACATAAAACTCTGGGTCAGATGAAAGTCTGGTATGATCGATAGCAAATCTATACCACTAAATAGAGCAATAATAGGTATACGAAATCATATCTGACCTGGACCTGCAACCAAAGAGTTAACACAACAAGATGTACAATACTCTAAGGTAACACTAACATATAGTGTACAAATGGGAGTGTGTGTGTCATGGTGATAGCAAACATCAAACATAGCAATCATCCTCACATCTCTCACTCAGTGTGTGAAGCATACGATATCCACTGCTTTGATCACCAGATCCATTGGGGCCATGACAGAGTCCAACTCCGTACAACAATCGCTACGACCACTTTTCATTTTGGGGCCCTGACGGGGTCCCACTCCATTAAACCTCTAACCCCACTGCACTGGTCCATAGTCAATAACCCTATCGGGTCAACCAGTCCACATAGCCCTGGTCCATGTTCGTCTACATACCCCGTCTCTCAATGGTGAACCAAAGTTATGTATATCGATAACCCCTTTGCACACGTCCCGCTGTAAAGCCCGACGCTAGAAGTTAAATCATTGGTTTTCATCTGGATCTTGAGTAATAACTTCTCACTTGGACCTCCTTTGCATCTTGGGTTTTAGTTGAATTGGATTTGATCTTCCGAAGAGTTCACAATCATCGTCGCGTGGTAGAAATTCAAATCCAGTTCGGTTCGTGGTACTATGCTTAGTCGGTTCGTGACCCTCTCCTGGTGGCGGTTCGTGACCCACACCTAGTGGCGGTTCGTGACCCCATTTCGTGACCCTCTCCTGGTGGCGGTTCGTGACCCGATTCATGACCCCCTATTGGGGGTGGTTCGTGACCCCAGTTTGTGACCCTCTCCTAGGGGAGGTATGTGTCTTCGGTTCATGACCCTCTCCTGGGGGTGGTTTGTGACCCTCTCCTGGGGCGGTTCTGGAGGCATACCCCCTTTAGGAACTGAAAGCATGCAGTTTTTCCAACTAGTTAATTTCGCCAAACGACGACGTTTTCAACTATTCTAACTTTCCTATGACATCAAAAAACATACCAAACAGTGGTAGCAACATATAGGATCAATCAAAAACATTAAAACATCAATTATCTAGGCTATTGTAGATCAAACATACCCCAAATATAGATTTTTCTCTTTAACCATATTTAACCATATCTAACTATAGGATTCTAAAACTTGATCCAAATTAAACCAAATTCATACCAGCGACATAAAATAATATTTTAGAATTTCTACATATTTTTCTAGAATTTTTAGATGTATAATTTCGCTAATTATCACTAATCACCCCCTAATTAGCCATAGTTAGTGTATAAATACACAAATCACTCACCTTAACCATAAACGAATGTTAGATCTGAAACTTATATTGGTTTGGCATGGATTCCTATGTAGTGCAGCAGCTCCAACTCTGATTTGGTGTTAATCCGACTTGATTTGACGTAGATTTGATCAATTAGTGATTAGAAAGCAATTAGAGAGAAATTTGGAAGATGGCGGCCATGATTAGGGTTAGAGGAATGTTTGTGGCAGCTGGAAAAATGAAAGGGAATGTTTCTCCAAATGCTATCAGCCTTGCCATAACCATAATCCCGAAATGGCTTATGGGCCTAGCTACTAATCACCCTATTAATTCTAATTAAGTTGTTTTCCATCTTCCAAACCTTATTTCAGTCATATCTCCCAAACTGTAAGTGAATTTGATCAAAGTGACCACTCTATAAAAGGGAAACCATCATCTGAATTCAATGGAAGTGGTTTCAGGTTAAAACTCCTTACCAATAAAAAGTTATAGGTGAAACAAGATTCGCTGGGGGCAAAACGGTCATTTAAAATTCAGCAAAAATCGTGAATGTGGGAAATGACCCCAATAATCGTTTCTCGAAGTTACACGACCATATGACTTCGTATGAAAATAAAATAAATATTCTACGATCCTCCGATACGTAGAATGCAGGTCGTTACAATTACATTGAAATTCGGAAGAACTAATATGCCTAAATTTACAGTGAATAGAAAATTGTAACCGCACTCAAACACGAGGTTAAATTCAAAGGATGGTAGAAGTCCACCCGGAACCGCCCGACAAATCCAGCATCCCCAAGTGGTTAACTTGATGTGAGAGGTCCAATGCATAAATATACATATAACGGTGCTAAGTGTAACACCCCGTATTTTCTGTGAACATATAAGTAACAAATCAGAGAATAATTAATTTTTAAAATAAGAATCAAGGGAAAAGGTTTGTGCCATTGCATTCATTTTGGAATTCTGCTTGAAAACGAGTCCGGTTTTTCGAGAAACGGAGTCCGTATGAGGGAGATATGGCCCTCCAAAGTTTCAGAGAATTTCAGAATCGAAAACAGCTCGAAAATTCTAATTCTAATTCGAATTCAAAATCCCAGAACAGGCTGGGCGGGAAAATTCCCGCCCATGGACCAGGTCGACTTCGGGGTCGACCATAGTGTCGACCTCCCAGGGGCCAGGTCGACCATAGTGTCGACCTGGGGGGACCAGGTCAACCATAGTGTCAACCTGGGGGTCGACGTGCCTCCCGAACCCTCTTTCTGAACCTGATGCATTCTGATGTATTTAGACTCATTTTCTGTCTAGACCCCCTAGCCTCATTCTCTCCACACCAATTCATTCTGTCTATATTCTACCTCTGTTCTAATTTAAAAATAAAAATGGCATCGCTACCCTACTGGAATCAAAACTTGGACTGATGAATCTTCTTCCAACCTGAATAGAATTAAAAGCTAAATCAAATCTCAAATCCAAGTTTAGGGCTTCAACAACAATTCAGCCTCTCTGCGTCAACACTAGTTTATTACCCTTTCTTAAAACCACGAAAGGCAAGTACTGTTATTTTCCGCTATAAACTGTAATTATAATTGTGACATGATTATAAATCTGAATCTGAGGTTATGTATATTCTTATCTATCAGATATGTTTTTCTTTGATTATTCTGTACCTCTTTCTTCTTTCTGTTCTATAACCAGGCTACTACGAGCCAGCGCCGAATCTCATAAGAGATTAACGCACGAACGCTAAATTTTGGGACAAATTATAATGCATAATTGGACATGAAACTATTGCCTATGAGACTACTGCCCATGACAATGATTCATTGACTATGAGACTATTGCCTATGACTACGATTCATTGACTATGAGACTACTGCCTATGACTATGATTCATTGACTATAAGAATATTGCCTATAACTATGATTCATGGCCATGAGACTATTGCCTATGACATTGAATAAGAAACTATTATGATTAGTCGCCCATGACTATTGTGGTTAGTTGCCTATGACTATGATAGTTAGTTTCTTATGCCTATTCCCTTAATGATGTTAGATCTCATATTTAGTATGTAACTTTGCTAGTTTATACCCATTCACTGTTATGTACATCGTGCCTAGAGGGACCATTATCAATGTATTTGGTTCATTATTGCATGCCTATTCTTTCTTGTGCTTATCCCCTATTCCTTTTGCTAGGGCCATTTCATGAGTATTTAGAGAACTTGTGGAAACATGTTATACGGAGATTGGGCGTAGCTTAATTAAGTTAATTTAGCATAGCAAATATGTTGGCATAATCTGAATTGGCTATAATAGAGAATGATTTACATGTGTATTAGTCCTGGACATAAATGGTAAACTAGAATATTAAATCTAGTTTTGACATGAA
The DNA here is from genome assembly GCA_030737875.1 of Allium sativum. Taxonomy (NCBI): domain Eukaryota; kingdom Viridiplantae; phylum Streptophyta; class Magnoliopsida; order Asparagales; family Amaryllidaceae; genus Allium; species Allium sativum. Next base: position 852,627,937 of record CM060919.1, read on the forward strand.
CTGTAAATGGGAATATTAAGGCTATAATTTCGGGCATATGTTGTATTATGAATTATGACCTTGATTTGGGCATGTAAGTTTAGGCTAAATTTATAATTAGGCAAGATATGTCAATGAAACATTAAGGAATGATTAAATCTGTTATATTGCCTAATCCACTAGTTCTGTTATATTGCCTAATCCACTAGTTCTGTTATATTGCCTAATCTGCTAATTAGATTGAATTGCCTAAACTGCTAATTAGATTGAATTGCGAAATGTGCTAAATTGCCTTATCTGCTAAATCGCCTAATCTGCAAGATCTGTTATCTGTTTAATCTGTTGAATGGCGTAGTCTATTGGAACTGAAATGCTGAAATTTGAAGTATGTGAATCTATAGGCTCGATTTAAAATTGAGCAAAACTTGTTAATAGAACCTCGAATAATCTGATGTAACTTGTACCAAAGTTAATTTGTTAAATTAGCATGATTAGTCTGATACTAGCATAGTCTGTGAATGAATGCATTGGCTAAACATGAAACATGGCTAACTCGAGGTTAGAATGAGTTTGCGGCGTAATCCTGTCCGGAACCGCCCGGCACATCTAGTGGCCGCAAACAATAGGTTCTAATGTGAGAAGTTAGTCATAACATGCTTGAAAGCCGAGGTTAGACTCAATTTGCGGCAGAAACCTGCCCGGAACCAACCGGCCTAACCAGTGGCCGCAAATTGTCAGTCTAATGTGAGAGGTCTGCGCGTTAATTTTTAATTGATACAAATCTGAGATAAATATGATGTCTAAAACGTATTGGGTGGGTAGGGTTAAACCAATTGGACTAATGAATTTAACAAACCCGTTTCGTGAATCTGTAGGCCCAATTACAAAGTTGGACAAATCTGTAAATCTGTTAAATCCGTATATCTGATCTGTTAGTCTGAAACTTGTCTGATCTATGAACTAGTTCATCTGAACTCTGTATGTCTGAACTTGTAAACAAGTTAATTTGAAATCTGTTAGTCTGGGGACACAAGGTTAGGAGGGAAATTACTTGTGTCATCTGTTGTTTGGGACCCATATTAGTCAGTAAACCCTTTCTGGTATCAAAACTTTGACCCAATAGTAGGTAATGTCCGGGCACGCTTACTGAACTAATTATAAGTGGTTCATTCTGATAATGGCGAGGGGTGTTGATGGTGCGTTCCAACCGGGTCATGTGCGTGCATGGATCCCGGTCTGCCTCTGAGGATGTAAGACGCCGTGACATCTGTAAATAGGTCTGTGCCAATTGGTTGTCACTTTAGGGAGTGATACACCCTACTGTGGAGCCGACACAGGGTATTTATGTATTAGGGAGCCGATCGCTTGGGGGTAGGGTTTTAGGGTACACTTAGTTCTATCTGTTTCTGTTGGTACCGTCTATTTCTGTTGGGTGGCAACACCTGTCTGTTTCTGCGTGGTACCGTCTGTTCGGGTGGTAAAGGCCCATTTACTAGTGTACACCTAATTCTACATTCTTTTTCCATAAGGATTAATCTGTTTCTGTTTCTGTTCGGGTGGTAAAGGCTCATTATCAGCATTCTGTTTCTGTCTGTTTCTGTTCGGGTGGTAAAGGCCCATTATTAGCGTTCTGTTGTGACACCTAATCCTTTTATACTAGTATTAGTGCAGAGAAATGAAAAGTAATATTATTCTGTTTCTTCTGCTTATCCTAAGTACATCTGCTGCTCCTGTTATTGTTATCTCTTATCCAGCTTATTTTCATTTCATGATTATTATTATCTGTTCATATGCTGAAAGTCACTGGACTTGCCAGACTTTATGTCTGACCTTGCTTGTTTTCGCCCCTTTTTCTTCCATTTCCCCCCTCCCCCCAAGGTTTTTCAAGGAGGGAACACTTTAGCTTGATCCAGATTTCTTCTGCTTGAAGTACTTAGAGTGCTTAAAGTATGGCTTGACTCCTTATGGCAGCTTCTGTGGGGATTACGATTTTAAAGTTTTGTACTCTGATGATCTTCTGAACAAGACTGATATTTATGCACTTGAGTTTTTGGGAAAGATGTAACCAAACTGATTTCTGTTTTTCGCTGTAATAAAGTTATAATTTCTCAAGTATCGTTATCTGTCTTGTATATTTATGTTCTGTTTACTAAAAAGCTCCACCAAAGTTAAGGCAATCCTTTCGTGAGTGACCTTAATGTAGGTGGGGTGTTACATTTGGTATCAGAGTTGAAGGTTACCAGATTAGATAAAAAAAATTTAAAAACTATTTTCAAAAAGGTTTTTAAAAGGAAGTATTTTCAAAAATAAAGTACTTTGGAAAAACATAATCCCTAGAAAAGCCATATATCTATCTTTTCCGTTCTCCGTTTTAAATCTTTTTCTTTCATTCCAGCATGTCTAGGAATCTTAACTTTCCAGAGGGCGTGCCAATACCTGGCTGGTTCAGGAGGTACTTAGAGGCTAGGGCCAACGATGCAGGCCCAACAGACATTCCTCCTCCAGCTGCAGCGATTCCTCCTCCTCCGCCCCCTCCTCGTGCAATTTCTTTTTCAAAGATCTGTAAAGATTTTAGGGCCATGGGTGGAAAGGATTTCAATGGAACTGAATCATTCGTAGAAGAAAGGAACTGGATCAAAGAAACTGAGGATCTGTCCGTTATCTTCGAGGTGGACGATAGGCAGAAGATACAATTGGCGATGTGGTTGCTCAAGGACGAAGCTTCCAACTGGCGGGAAGTCACTAACGCCGAGAGACCAGTTGAAACGTGGATGGATTTCAGAACAAGGTTTGAGACGAAATTCCTCTCGCAAGCTGAACGAAGTCTACAACTGGAAAAGTTCTTATGTCTTAAGCAAGGAAGTATGACGGTTAAGGAATACGTCAACCAGTTCAACCAACTGGCTAGGTTCGGGCTAGATTTGGTCAACACCCATCATAAAAAGCTCTCTGCTTTGTTAAAGAATTGAACGAGCCACAGCACAGCCTAGCCATGACCCATGTACCCATGGGAGCGACATATGAGAGATTGATTTATATGGCACTACTGCACGAGGAAGACAACGACAAGAAAGAGGCAAAGAAGGAAGAACCACAGAACAAGAAAGCATGGCCCAAAAAGGAAAAACAAAAGAAGGATGAAAAGTCTGAAGATAAGAAGGAGAAAAAGTGCTTTACTTGTGGAAGCTCGACTCATCTAAATAAGGATTGCAGAAAAAGAAAGAGCACTTGCTTCAACTGTGGTGAGATGGGACACTTCACTAGGGACTGCCCGAAGAAACGGGGGCAAAGGCAGAGGGCAGGGCAAACTTCTAGAGGGCAGGCGAACACTCTCGAGGCTAGTGGATAGGATAGAAATAGGAAAACTATCTGTAGGAGGTTTAATTTCTTTATCTGTTTTTTGAGTTAAAACTCTTTTCTGATTCTGGCATTTCGATTCTGTAATCGATACTCTGCACTTGAATACTAGTATTGTTTCTGATTCCGCTGTAGACTCAGACCCATAAGGTTATGACTCATCCAATTGTGATAAGTTGGGTACCTGTGTTGAGCATTAAGTTGAGTATGACGCATATATTCTGGGTTTTTATCATGCTTAGTTTCCTAAGAATCATTTAGTAATCTGATCTGTACTGGTAACCTGTAAATATCTGAATATTTCTGCTAAGGTTGAGATTTCCTGTTTTGACATCGTCCAAAAGAGGGTAATCCTCTGGGTGTCAATCCGATGTTGATTTTAGTCTTCGGGGTTGATACTTAGGGGAGTTTATCTCTTAACTAAGGTTTAATGGAAACCAAGTTTTTGTTTATCTGCACTCGCTCCCATCACTCGACTGTATCCTATCGATCGAGTCTTCGACCTATAGATAAGAATCCTATGGATGTAAACATGTGCTTGAGACATGTTATGTTTGATGGTTGTAAGTGGATACAAGTGGTTGCTAGTGGTTGCTCGTGGATGCATATACACACCCTAGGCACTAGATCTGCTCGAAAACACTCTCATACTGCATATGGATGTGTGAGAATTTTCAATTTTTGTGGATGCAAAATGATTGACTCATCACATGGATGTTGCATATGAATGAATGGTTGTCACTCATATAAGAATGATATGTATCAAATAGGAAGATTGCATACATGTTGGACTCATGACACTGACACAGTTCGCATTAAGGAGGTCAACTGAATCAGTGGACCGTCTGATCTTCGCATTAGATAAGGAACATATACACACACTTTTGCATATGATCATACAACATTAGAAGTTTTCTAAGGAAAATGGATGCTTTTGGATGATGATTGAGTAGATGGATGACTGGATGGTAGGACACATTGTTCTTAACTTGAAGATTTCGGAGGCGAAATCCTTTAAGGAGGGGAGAATGTGACACCCCGTATTTTCTGTGAACGTATAAGTAACAAATCAGATAATAATTAATTTTTAAAATAAGAATCAAGGGAAACGGGTTGCGCCATTGCATTCGTCTCGGAATTCTACTTGAAAACGAGACCGAGTTTTCGAGAAACGAAGTTCGTATGAGGGAGATATGGCCCTCCGAAGTTTCAGAGAATTTCAGAATCGAAAACAGCTCAAAATTCGAATTCAAAATCCCAGAACAGGCTGGGCGGGAAAATTCCCGCCCATGGACCAGGTCGACCTGGGGGTCGACCATAGTGTCGACCTCCCAGGGGCCAGGTCGACCATAGTGTCGACCTGGGGGGACCAGGTCGACCATAGTGTTGACCTGGGGGTCGACCTGCCTCCCGAACCCTCTTTCTGAACCTGATGCATTCTGATGTATTTAGACTCGTTTTCTGTCTAGATTCGTCAGCCTAATCCTATATAAACAGACCCCTAGCCTCATTCTCTCCACACAAATTCATTCTGTCTATATTCTGCCTCTGTTCTAATTAAAAATAAAAATGGCATCGCTACCCTGCTGGAATCAAAACTTGGACTGATGAATCTTCTTCCAACCTGAATAGAATTAAAAGCTAAATCAAATCTCAAATCCAAGTTCAGAGCTTCAACAACAATTCAGCCTTTCTGCATCAACACTAGTTTATTACCCTTTCTTAAAACCACGAAAGGCAAGTACAGTTATTTTCCGCTATAAACTGTAATTATAATTGTGACATGATTATAAATCTGAATCTGAGGTTATGTATATTCTTATCTGTCAGATCTGTTTTTCTGTGACTATTCTGTACCTCTTTCTTCTTTCTGTTCTATAGCCAGGCTACTACGAGCCTGCGCCGAATCTCATAAGAGATTAACGCACGAACGCTAAATTTTGGGACAAATAATAATGCATAATTAGACATGAAACTGTTGCCTATGAGACTATTGCCCATGACAATGATTCATTGACTATGAGACTATTGCCTATGACTATGATTCATTGACTATGAGACTATTGCCTATGACTATGATTCATTGACTATGAGAATATTGCCTATGACTATGATTCATGGCTATGAGACTATTGCCTATGACATTGAATAAGAAGCTATTATGATTAGTCGCCCATGACTATTGTGGTTAGTTGCCTATAAATATGGTAGTTAGTTTCTTATGCCTATTCCCATAATGATGTTAGATCTCATATTTAGTATGTAACTTTGCTAGTTTATTCCCATTCACTTTTATGTACATCGAGCCTAGAGGGACCATTATCATTGTATTTGGTTCATTATTGCATGCCTATTCTTTCTTGTGCTTATCCCCTATTCCTTTTGTTAGTGCCATTTCATGAGTATTTAGAGAACTTGTGGAAACATGTTATACGGAGATTGGGCGTAGCTTAATTAAGTTAATTTAGCATAGCAAATATGTTGGCATAATCTGAATTGGCTATAATAGAGAATGATTTACATGTGTGTTAGTCCTGGACATAAATGGTAAACTAGAATATTAAATCTAGTTTTGACATGAACTGTAAATGGGAATATTAAGGCTATAATTTCGGGCATATGTTGTATTATGAATTATGACCTTGATTTGGGCATGTAAGTTTAGGCTAAATTTATAATTAGGCAAGATATGTCAATGAAACATTAAGGAATGATTAAATCTGTTATATTGCCTAATCCGCTAGTTCTATTATATTGCCTAATCTGCTAATTAGATTGAATTGCCTAAACTGCTAATTAGATTGAATTGCCTAATCTGCTAATTATGCTAAATTGCCTTATCTGCTAAATCTGCTAAATCACCTAATCTGCAAGATCTGTTATCTGTTTAATCTGTTGAATGGCGTAGTCTGTTGGAACTGAAATGCTGAAATTTGAAGTATGTGAATCTGTAGGCTCGATTTAAAATTAAGCAAAACTTGTTAATAAAACCTCGAATAATCCTATGTAACTTGTACAGAAGTTAATTTGTTCAATTAGCATGATTAGTCTGATATTAGCATAGTCTGTGAATGAATGCATTGGCTAAACATGAAACATGGATAACTCGAGGTTAGAATGAGTTTGCGGCGTATTCCTGCCCGGAACCACCCGGCAAATCCAGTGGCCGCAAACAATAGGTTCTAATGTGAGAAGTTAGTCATAACGTGCTTGAAACCCGAGGTTAGACTCAGTTTGCGGCAGAAACCTGCCCGGAACCAACCGACCTAACCAGTGGCCGCGAACTGTCAGTCTAATGTAAGAGGTCTGCACGTTAATTTTTAATTGATACAAATCTGAGATAAATATGATGTCTAAAACGTGTTTGGTGGGTAGGGTTATACCAATTGGACTAATTAATTTAACAAACCCGTTTCGTGAATCTGTAGGCCCAATTACAAAGTTAGACAAATATGTAAACCTGTTAAATCCGTATATCTGATCCGTTAGTCAGAAAATTGTCTGATATGTGAACTAGTTGATCTGAACTCTGTATGTCTGAACTTGTAAACAAGTTAATCTGAAATTATTAGTCTGGGGACACAAGGTTAGGAGGGAAATTACTTGTGTCATCTGTTATTTGGGACCCATATTAGTCAGTAACCCTTTCTGGTATCAAAACTTTGACCCAACAATAGGTAGGGTCCGGGCACGCTTACATAACTAATTATAAGTGGTTCATTCTGATAATGGCGAGGGATGTTGATGGTGTGTTCCAACCGGGTCATGTGTGTGCATGGATCCCGGTCTGCCTCTGAGGATGTAAGACGCCGTGACATCTGTAAATAGGTTTGTGCCAATTGGTTTTCACTTTAGGGAGTGATACACGCTACTGTGGAGCCGACACAGGGTATTTATATATTAGGGAGCCGATCGCTTGGGGGTAGGGTTTTAGGGTACACTTAGTTCTGTTTGTTTCTGTTGGTACCGTTTGTTTCTGTTGGGTAGCAACACCTGTCTGTTTTTGCGTGGTACCGTCTGTTCGGGTGGTAAAGGCCAATTTACTAGTGTACACCTAATTCTACATTCTGTTTCCATAGGGATTGATCTGTTTATGTTTTTGTTCGGGTGGTAAAGGACCATTATCAACATTCTATTTCTGTCTGTTTCTGTTCGAGTGGTAAATGCCCATTATTAGCGTTTTGTTTCTGTGGAAATTATTCTGTTCCCATTTCTGCTTCAGTTTAGACATTAGGGTGACACCTAATCCTGTTATACTAGTATTAGTGCAGAGAAATGAAAAGTAATATTATTCTGTTTCTTCTGTTTATCCTAAGTACATCTGCTGCTCCTGTTACTGTTATCTCTTATCCAGCTTATTTTCATTTCATGATTATTATTATCTGTTCATATGCTGAAAGTCACTGGACTTGCCAGACTTTATGTCTGACCTTGCTTGTTTTCGCCCCTTTTTCTTCCGTTTCCCCCCAGGTTTTCCAAGGAGGGAACACTTTAGCTTGATCTGGATTTCTTCTGCTTGAAGTACTTAGAGTGCTTAAAGTATGGCTTGACTCCTTATGGCAGCTTCTGTGGGGATTATGAATTAAATTTTTGTACTTTGATGATTTTCTGAACAAGACTGATACTTATGCACTTGAGTTTTTGGGAAAGATGTGACCAAACTGATTTCTGTTTTCCGCTGTAATAAAGTTATAATTTCTCAAGTATCGTTATCTGTCTTGTAAATTTCTGTTATGTCTACTAAAATGCTCCACCAAAGTTAAGGCATTCCTTTTGTGAGTGACCTTAATGGAGGTGGTGTGTTACACTAAGACACGAGGTTAAGTCCAACTTGTGGTAGAAGTCTGCCCAGAACTGCCCGACAAATCCAGCATCCACAAGTGGTCGGCTTAATGTAAGAGATCTGGTGTATAAACATATTTATATATATGAATATATGAAATTAACAGGATAGAAATAAATGGAACTGATTGTATTTAATGGAAATGAAATACAATAGTAAAAGAAATGGTATGAACGGGGAATGATAATAACCTATTATGAATAAACCTAAATGGGAAAAACAAAGATACTAGTAGGCTTGTCCTATGGACAAGTGGAAATTATAACTTAGGTTATAATAAACGATAGAGAAGGTGAGATAACTTATGTAATAAGATAAGTTGTACTTAATTTTAAATTAAGTAATCTGTAAATCTGGAAACCTAAATTCCGCTGTTGGTAATAAGTAAAGAAAAGAGTGGAAAACGTATGAAATGCAATAAGTTATACTTAATCATAAATTAAGTAATCTAAAAACCTGAAATTTGAAATCTGCTAATAAGAATAACATGTTAAAGGCTTATTATGAAATTAAATGGGTTAAGTTATATAACTGAAATTAATAAGCAAGAAGAACTTGGTAACCTAAATAAGAAGTCAATATAAATTGAATTTACCAAGTTAACCAGAAGTCCGATGAGGTAGAGCAAGCGCGTAATTAAATGTTTAGACATAGGGTCTAATAACACATTAACCTGAGGCGCTTGGACCAGTCCGTATGTCTGAAGGTGAAAAATCCAATGGGGTAGATCATCGTGGTGTCATGAGGCATGAGGGGAGTGCATGTCCATCTACTTATTTTTCATGTTTTGCCTGTTGTTCCGCTGATATTTTGCTGGCTCCGAAGGACTAGAAAGGAAGCACGTAGCTTTCGGGGATGTGGAGGATACTCTTGGTAGTCCTTTGTGCGGTGGCAGCATTCAGGCTATGCCCGCAGAGGTTAGGTCTACGCGTTACTACCCAGTGAATATAATGCCACGATAGTGGGCAGTTAGAAGGCTGTAGGGTGGCAAAGGTAATTTGACGGTTCGGTTGCCTTGTGACTGGATGGGTTACGACCATTTTATCTGTTTGCCTTCGGCCGGTCTAACCATCTGTTTGATAGCATTCGTTGGGTACCAATCATCGACAGTCAGCGTGATGCAGAAAGACGGAGAGCTAAACCTACAGATCATCGACCTTTTTCTATCAAGGTTTTGGTTGCGGGACAGGCCTGGTAAGATGTTGTTTGTTGTTTTTCTGGACTACGTCACTAGCTCTCAATTCTGTTTGTCTTTCACTAGTTGAGGGAGGGGTCTGCTGGGACCATAGCCACCATGAAAATATAGACCATAACATCTGAGGGAGGGGTCTGGTGGGACCATAGCCACCGTGAAAATGCAGACCATAGCATTCGTAAATACAAATATCTGAAAAGGCTCTCGACCGAGTTCCGTGTATCTGATATAGTCATGTTACGAAACTCGGTGCACAGTAGATAACACGTGCGAATACATGCATACCGTTTTCGGATGGTGTATCATCAAGGTTGAGGCATCGAGTAGATTAACAATACGTATGTAAGAAAATCTAGGTACATGCACGTCTTCCCCGGGTGGTGTATCATAGGCTCCAGGGAATTACTCCGTGATGGAATCTGATTCGATCAAAGGTGACATTCCGCACGCTTATGTAGCATGGCGATGGATGTCTATGCGGAACGTAGCATTGTTATAAATAGATCCATACGTCATTTCGGCGTAGGATAAGGGAATAGGCATATTTGTGTGGCGTGACGGCGGAGACCATGCGAGTGGGGTACCATGGGGTGTACCTTAATATTGGGGGTAGCTATATGTACTTAGGTTAATCTACTGGGAGTAGATGGGTACGACGTGTGTGTAAGCCTAGAGTGCTATTAACACAAGTAACCTAATAAATAAGAAAATGTGATTGAACGGTACATGTAGGGTTGTCCAAAATGTGTAGTTTAAATCCAGTCACCGGAACATGTGTTCTGACCCCTCCTCATAACATACTTGTAGGTTAGATTTGTGGCAGAGATATGATAGTTTTGGATACTGGTTAGGCAATATTATTATCTGGGTAAGGCTATATTTGATTATATTATATTTTATTCCATTCCGCTGTGAGAAGTTTTCTAAGCTCTGATATGTTTATTATCTCTGTCTTTTCTACAGGATACCAGGAAAACCAACGTGGGTTTCGATAGATTAGAATTTAAAAAAAAAATCGGTCTGTTGGAATTCGGGTTGTTACACAAGTAAACATAGGGTTGGTCTCATCACATAAAAGTGCACATCTAAACTGTATTTTTTGACAACGATGGTTTACACTAGTAAACGGAGAAAAAGCATTGAATACTTATTTTTTTCTAAATGTTGTATCAGAAGTGACCATATCTCCAAATTGTTGGTAAGACGTACGTGATTTTGCATCTACCCAAAAAAATATTGTAGCACATCCTTCCTCGTCAAGTTGAATTGCATAAAAAAATTGAGGATTTTCTCTTGCCTTATCTAAAAATAACTCAACACATATTGAGCTTCAACTATTTATAAATCTTTATGTCAAGGGCTATAAATTCTTTATAAATGTCCGTTGTCCATTCGTGTCCGTGACCGAAATACATCCGTCTGATTTTCATTTAGGATACGAGTTAGGACAACAAAATTTGTACGAAAAAATTCACGTTCGGTCTACGTTTGTTCGAATTTGTCCGAATTTTTCATACTTTGATATGTATTGAGCGAAAAAAATAATAAAAGGTATAACATTTAATATAAATAGCTATGTCCGACCGAGTCCGTTCGTGTTCGTTTCCGAAAAACACATCTCTGTGTCTGACCGATTTCATTAAGGGCACGAGTTAGGATAAAGGAATTTGTGCGAGGAAAATTTTCATTCGATTCGTGTCTGGTTCGATTTTATTTAGGACAAAAACTAAACACACCTCTGCCTGGTTCGATCTGATCGATTTACACCCCTACTTATGTCTACCCGGATTTAAATGATTATAGCAATCTTTTTGGTTGAATCCTGCATTCATGCCACAAAAAATTGCAGGAATTTTAGTAGTTGGTTAATTTTGTTGATAGGATACTTCAGTTAAGTCTTTTACAGCAGCTGGCATATTCTTATTACTTCATAGTTGGAGTCTTTTTATATGAGATACAAATGAATGGTCATGATCGTCATTAAACTTCGTTATATACCATTTATTCATTAGCTCACTATACATAATTCTTATCTTCTCTTGACATCCACATTTGATTGTGTTAGCGCTTTTAGATATATGATTTATTCCAATTACATTATCATTTTTATGAACCTTCCCTAAATGTGAACAAACCGAAGTTATTTAATCAACGTGGTAAATAGTCTTATTTGATGATCGAACACGTACTGCAAAACCAAACCATTTTGTTGTCCATATTCAATATAATAGCTTTTTGTCTCATTTAGGCTATCAAAACTCATCCCATTATACAGCTCAATCAACGTATCACTAGTTTTGTTTGGAGAGGAAGATGAACCAATGATATCATGGCTTAACTGCTTTGATGCGGTATGACAATCACATCATCCATGGTAAGCAATGAAAAGTACAACAAACATTACTTTTATACATTGAACTGAGAATTTTGTAAAATGAGGAGTTGTACAAACACGTACTAGACAAAGATTGTTGATTCTAACAAACTAAATGCGACAATTCCATGATATCTATGTTAACAAAATTGTGAACAAAATTTCATTGTAGTTTGCCTAAGCATTCATTCTAAATTAATAGAAACAAAATATAAAAGTAGCAACCAATGGGACTATATTTTTGACCTCGTAGAAATAATTATTTACACCATAAACCAGGTATATCTGAGCATAAAATTTATTATACCGCATATTGATTTTGTCAGTTAGGGTACTTTGAATTGAAACTATGGATCACACGGTGTAAAGAAATAAAATTTAAAATTCAAAATTTACCAAAACTTGTGTTGAGACTGAGTATCTATCTTCTGATTACCATGTCCTGACTGATATATTCATGCAAAACGAAATTCGTCTGCACTGCATTGAGGAAGATGATCGTTTGAGAATGTGATCGTTCATAAAAAATTCCATGAGAAATTTAAGGGATAGAAGACGACTATGCCATAGTATAAAATATTTGACCACATTATTTTATTACATGACCTTATGTATACATATATTTATTCATGAAATGCTTCCAGATCTAGTTTGTTGTACATTACAATGCAGTATATTCATAATTATAATATATGCTCCTCAACTTCCATTCATGTTATGGAAAATTTTCTTCACTTGTAAAATCTGGTCTTGGTACCCGCCATTCGTAGCTCGAGTGGTTCAGGAGTTGAGAGATGGGGATCTAAGTACTGGGTGCGGGCAGGTTCGAATCCCGCTGTGAACCACTTTAGGGGATAGGACATTAAGCATCCGTGTGCGATGACTAAATAAAAGCGGGATAGACACACGACGTGGGGTTTACTTAAGTGAGTATCAAGGTACACTATGATCTTAGGGTTCCCCATGATCTCAAAAAAAAAATCTGGTCTTGGTGTTAACTGCTGCATATACATTTATTTGTGTCTAGACTGCGTGTGATATTCATAACGATTCACTGTAAATACCGCAAGGTAGACTATATAACTTGTGCCTGTAGATCAACCTCAACACAATTATAGTGGTCTGCTGATGTAAATAGAAATTATAATTGCACATGCACGATACATGTATGCACATACATGTGTATGTGTATACACATATAATTTGAAATGTGCAGGTGCATAAGTCGTACATATGATCAAGATAAGTGCGAAGAAATGTATGCACGTGGGCATACAAAGAAGATTTAGGTCCATGCGTATAAAGCAGATTTAGGTCAAGCCAGGTAACAAAAATGATTCATCTTATAGGCAAGTACAACACACAAAAGGCCAGTGACATGTGCCTACAAATGTGAAGCAGTTTCAAATATCCATGTCGGAGAAGCATCAAAATAAAGACTGGGAAGTACATTAATACTACAAGAGAGAAAATGCAGTTTAAGGTTCAGACACACACACACACACACATATTTACATAACTCTCTCTCTCTCTCTATATATATATATATATACATGTATGGTAAGTGTAGTAGTTCTTAAAGGGTCAATACAGTGTACATGGGCAGTACACACATGCAATCAAATAAGTTCAGGTTAGTATGGAATGGAAAAGAAGACTGGCACAACAACAAGAATCGATAAGCATGAATGCTACAGCAAGACAACACAAAGAGTCAGTAAGGTGGAAACAGTTCAAAAGTGTGCAAATACACTCCAGGTTCAAGTAAAAGGAAAGCTGTGATATTGTGCACCAAGCAAACAACAAGGCCAGTTGAGCATGGCAAGGGAAACAATGTACAAATGTACAAAGTATACATGACATGGCAGAACACATGAGAGTAATTGTACACAAGCAAACAAGTTAGGTTTTTAAATGTGAAGCAGCTAGGTGCACAAGGTTACAAGTAATACAAGTGCAAGCAAAGTGCATGAGCACACATTAGCAATAAAGCTAGTCAAGCTACACAGATTTGATTCAGGAGCCTCTCAGATTGGTCAAGCCAAGCAAAGGCACTAGTATACACAAATTTGTAAGCGTAGAGATTGTTTCTTATCGAAACCTTTGGGAGTGCAATATTAAGCTTGGGTTTGCCGAAGCTGGGTAAAATCTATCTCATTTATTTTCCACACTTATTTATTATGTTATGATCTATGCTGAGATATTTTTATATTCCTCAAAACTGCAATAAACCCTATTCACTCCCTTTAGGGTTAATTTAGATCCTACAAGTAGTATCATAGCATGTAATTTATTAACTCTAGAGCCATGGTTTTCCCTTGTTGTCAGTCCAGCGAGAGTCAGTCCAGTAATTCCCCACCTATTTTTTATGGAATATATTTTTTAAATTGGAAATTAAAATGGAATTCTATTTAAAATCTATTAGTATTAAATGCTGGGATATTGTTATCAATGTAGATTATATGGTATATAAGAATGATAGAGTTATAAATTCTCGTGTTACACATATTTTATATTCTTATATTAATCATGATCAATATAACCATATCTCTCATTGTTTAACTGCACAGGAAATCTGTAATACTCTCGATATGAAGTATGGAAGAATTGACAACAATCGCCCAAAACCCTCAAACGTCAACTCAGATTCAGATTCGTGCTTAACAGGTTTTATAAATGAAAATTCAGATGGATCAGATGATGGAGAATCAACAGATGATGATTCGGACAATGGAGAAATTTCATATGAAGTTTTAATTCATCTTTGTAATGATTTCACAAATGCTATTGATAGTCTCAAATCTAAAAATAAAACTTTAAAATCTGAAAAACTTGAGTTGCTCACCAAAAATAATACTTTGGAATTAAACTTGAAAATGTCAGAAAATTAGAAAACTCTTATTGCAAAAATTGTTTCAATTTCAAATCTGATTTAGTTCATCGCAATGAAATTCTTCAAAAGCTTGAAAATGAAAATACGAATTTAAAATATAAATTGGATGAACTAATTTGTAAAAACAATATTTTGCAAAAGGAGTTTGAAAATTTTAAGACTGCCAAAAACTCCAAACATATGATTGTTGAGAAAAAGAGTTCATTGAAAATCGATTTTTTTTTATTGAGCTTGAAATTGAAACCGAGAGAATAAGAAACCTCAAGTACAATAAATGTACGACGTTTCAAAAAGAACTGTTTTAAATAAAAGAGAATCTTAAATCCCATGAAAACGAAAACATGATTTTTAAAAAATGACAATTCTGAGATTATTCATATAAATCACGTTTTTGAAAAAAAGGGTTGGAAAATTTAAGGAATTTGAAAAACATGAAATTGAAAAGCGTAATCGATTTGAAATTGAGATTTCTGAGTCTAAAGCAAAAAAATTAGATGCTTGAAAATGAAAATTCAATCTAAAAATGAAAAGATGTCGAGGAGAGAGAAATTTCAATCAACCGTTGTTTTAAGCTAATAAACAAGAATTATCTTTTGAAATCTAAAATCAACGGTCTTGAAGTGAGTTTGAAAAAAATTTCAATCGGAGAAAAATCTTTGAATATATTGTTGAAAAATCAATTTTCTATTGGAAATAAAAATGGTTTTGGTTTTGAAAAGATTGATGACTTTGAAAAACAAAATTCAAATGTTTCAAAAAATCCTTTAAATTGCTTTGGAAAAGATAAAACTCAGAATCTGAACTCTAATAATCTTGAAGGATTTTTTGAGCATAAACGTGATGAGTACTCGTTTATGAACAATCCAAATGAATGAGTGTGGGTGCCAAAAGAAAATAAAGTGAGCTTGCCTAAATTCTAACAAATTTGGGTTCCTAAAGATACATTGGTAAATTCTGACGGGTTGTTATACAAACAAGTTTGGGTACCAAAATGTATTAGTGCAGTTAAGAGTGGTTTTACAAATTTTGTTAGACCACTCGATCCTCTAAATAGTTAGGTACCAGAGTTTCGCTGAGGAACGACCTTCTAGAAGAATTTTAGTTGTTCCATATCTTTGAATCATTCAATGTTCCTTAGACATAATTGTTGAGTTGAGATCCACAACGTCAATTGTAAATCCTGTATGATTCTATTAATTCACCTTTTTTGTTTCTATTCTTCCTCTTATTCTTCTCATTCTCTCTCTCCCTCTCTCTCTCTTTTTTGTTGATTATGTTTTGTCACAACCTTAACATTTTTGACATTTTCTGAGCTTCTTAACTTCAAATTGCAAGATTCATGATTTTATGGAAATTAAATTCATATATCTAAAACTCTTATGCTTTTAACGATTTTCAGATTGTGAAATTTTTAAATAATTGCAATTCTTTTGAAGTTTATTTTCTTTATAGTTCTCTGAGTTTCTAATAGTGCTAAAGCATTCTTATCATCTCTTGAACAATGCTATTTAAATTTTAAATTTTTTTGATGATCTAAAAAGCTAATGAAATTTCACACAACATTGTTGTTTTGAGTTTCTTCTAATTCATTTTGGAAAGACTTAAAAAAATGCACCCATTACATCACACTTCCTGAAAACTGCTTTTAACAAGTTGTGATAATTTCATTGGATTTTTGGACGGGCTTGACTATTTTGAATTGATAATCATTGGCATGGATTGTCGTGTTGTGTCTTGAAACTTACTTTTAAATCAAGATCATTTGGCTTGGATATTTGATTTTTGAAATCATTTGAAATTGTTGATATCTTGAATATCACACACTTCTTGGATTTGAAGTTGATAATCTTGTGTGATCGATTTATTGAATTTTGAAATTTACCCGTCTCTTCAAGTGATTTTAAATGAACTGTTTTTAATCTTAGATCATGAATTATCTCTTAAGCTTGATATAAATATAATTAATTTTTTTCATGAGAATCTTGTTCTGAAATTGAAAGATTGCTGCTTTGATAAATAAGATTTGTTTGCTTAGACTTGGTGATTTGTTCTGAAAAATCAGTGTATAGTTTTTTCATTCTCTTTAGGACATTCCAAAGCCACATGTGGTACCTGTCTTAGAAGTATTTCACATTCAAGTGATTGATTTTTTTGAAACTGATTTTCAACTTGTATAGTTCTTTCATAATCTCTCTTGAAATCGACATTTTCAATTTGAAAATCATTTTTTGATTATTTATTCAGAAATTGAAATTATTGACCAAAATTGAACTATATTTGGAACTCATCAAAATTATTATCATATATTTTTGAAATTAAGATGAGTTGTGACTATGTTATATCTCACAAAAAGTGTAGATTTTATCTAAATTCTCATGATGCTTGAACAAATTTTTATAGTATCTTTAAATTGGAGCTTATTTCACGAACATCTTCTTTTCCTATCATCGTTCTATCATTCATCATGGATTTATTTAATATAGAGAGTGTAACACCCCGTAATTTTAAAGGAAATTTAAATGTTAAAATAAAGAATACTTAATTAAATAGTGGGAAATTAAGTAAAATGGACTGTATCATTGCGTTCACTTCGGAATTCTACTTAGGATAGACTCTGAGTTTGTGTAGAACGGATATCATATGAGGAAGTTATGAAGGTTTGAAGTTAGTATACATATAAGGGGAAAATAACCCACTGTAGCACCAGTAAATAAGTCTGTGTCCTTCTGTAGGTTGCCACTTTAGGAAGTAATACACCCTACTATGGGGCCGACATAGGGTATTTACGAGTTAGGGAGCCGATCGATTGGGGATAGTAATTAGGGTACATGTAGTCTTGTCTGTTTCTGTGGGGTACCTGTATTTTAGTTTTGGGTAACACCCGTTATTTCTGTTTAAGTACCGTTTATTTCCATTTGGGGGTAAAACTCGTTACTAGAGTACACCTAGAACTACCATTATGTTTTTGTTGGGATCATTGTTTTTTTGTTAAGTAATTAGGGGATACCTAATCCCGTCATATATCCGTTATACTAGTATCCTTGCAAAGAAAAGTATTTGAGAAGCATAATCTACTCTGTTTATTCTGTTATTCTGTTCAGTCTGTTTAAACCTGTTATATCCTACTGTTGTCTCTCATCCAGTTTATATGCCTATCATGATACTTTTACTTCTTTATATGCTGAAAGTCACTAGACTCGCCAGACTTTATGTTTGACTTGTTTTGTTTCCTTTTCTCTCTCTTCCTTTCCCCCAGGTTCTTAGGGTGGGAACGCTCAGGCTTGATTAGGAGACTAATCAAGAAAGTGTGGCCCAAGAAAGAGCCGCAAAAGAAGGGTGGAAAGAATGAAAAGACTCAAGGCAAGAAGAAGTGTCATGGCTGCGGGAACATGGGTCATTTGGTCAAATATTGCAGAAAAAGGAAGAATGCTTGCTTCCACTGTGCTGAGGTCCGACACTACACTAGGGAGTGCCCGAAGAAGCAAGGACATAGCCAAAGGGCAGGATCTTCTTGAGGGCAGGTGCATGCTCTAGAGGCCAGTGTACCGGACAGAGGTAGAACAATTTCTATTGAAGGTTTGATTTCTCTTTCCAATCATCCCGTTAGAACTCTTTTTGATTCCGGCGCTTCTCACTCTTTTATATCCGATTATGTGGTTGAGTCTCTGCACCTTAGTACTAGTATTATTTCTGATCTCATTATTGTCTCAAACCCCATTGGGGGCACGGCTCATCTGTCTATGATATGTAGGGGTTTGAGAATATCTGTATTAGGCATCGAGTTTGAGGGCGACGCATATATGCTTAGTTTTATGGGCTATGGTCTGATTCTAGGGATGGATTGGCTAGCCATGTATGGTGCCATTCTGGAGTATGAGAGGAGGGTCGTTAGACTTTTGACTTGCCGGGGGAGGACTCTCGAGATTTCCTATGACCCAAAGGCACCCACTTATGAGGATTGATGATCTGTTTAATCAGCTTGTTTATGCATCTGTTTTCTCTCAGTTACACTTGGCCATGGGGTTTCATCGGTTGAGGGTGGCCGAGGACAATATAGACAAGACTGCTTTCAGAACTCTAGACAGTTTCTTTGAGTGTCTAGTCATGCCTTTTAGGTTGATGAATGCATTCGCATATTTTATGGATCTGATGAGTAGGGTGTTCTAGGAGTTTTTGAATAAGTTCGTTGTGGTCTTTGTGGATGACATTCTGATCTTCTCAAAGAATGAGGAAGATCATGCCCTACATTTAGACGAGGTTTTGAGGACTCTCCAAGCGCACCAGCTTAAGGTGAAGTTCTCCAAATGTCACTTTTGGAGAGAGGAAGTAAGATTTCTAGAGCATGTGGTCTCCAAGAATGGGATAGCGGTAGATCTCGCGAAAGTAGTTGCAGTTCAAGATTGGAAGGTTTCAAAGAATGCAACGGAGGTGAGGAGTTTCTTGGTTTAGCGGGATATTATAGGAAGTTTATCAAGGACATCACAAAGACATCAGCCCGACTCACCAGACTGACAAAGAAGAATCTGACCTTTTCTTGGAGCATTGACTGTGAGGATACTTTTCAGCGATTAAAGAGGGATCTGAAAACAACCCCAGTCTTGACTCTTCCTGATGGGAACAAAGTGTTCACAGTGTACACTGATGCATGTGGTAAAGGACTTGGTGCCATCTTGATGCAAGACTGAAGGGTAGTATGTTACGATGGTAGACAGTTGAGAGTTCATGAGAAAACTACCCAATCAATGACTTGGAGTTGGCTTCTATTGTGTTTGTGCTTAAGACTTGGCGACATTATCTACTTGGAGAGAGGTTTGAGTTGTACACAGATCATAAATATCTCAAGTATGTATTCTCATAGAGGGATCTTAATTTAAGGCAGCAGAGATGGATGGAGTTTCTAGCGTCCTATGATTTTGAGATTGCTTATACCCAAGGAAAGGTTAATGTGGTGGCGGACGCGTTGAGTAGGCAGAGGATGAATTTGGGTCCTATATTTGTAGAGAGGTAGAGCTTGGAGCGAATATCGACCTTCGATTTTAGGCCATCTGCAGATCTTACACTTAGTTTGTTGGCATCCCTAAAGATGCGACCTATTCTTATGGATCAGATAGGATCTTTACATCGAGAGGACCCATAGATAGCAGATATCTTGGATAGGATCTATAACAACCCGTATTTTCAATAAACTATTATAACGTAAATCGAGGCAGAATTTAATTCAAAAATTAGAATCAGGGGAAACGGGCTATGCCATTGCGTTCGTCTCGGAAAAATACGCGAAATAGAGTCCGAGTTTTCGAAAATCGGAGTCCGTATGACCCAGTTAAGGCCCATTGAAGTTTTCAGAAATTTCTATGCTAAAAACAGATTTAAATTTCAAATTAAAAACCAGGATTAGGGCTAATCGGGGTTAGGCGGGAAAATTCCCGCCAGGGCCCCCATGTCGACAGGCAGGTCGACAGGGGTCTGGGGGAGTCGACTGCCCTGTCGACAGCCCTGTCGACAGGGGGTAGCCAGGCATAATTGCCTGGTGGACCATTTTGGTTTGGGCTTGGTTGTGTGGCCTGGTTCTAGAGCATTTCGAAATCTGACGGGCCAAGATTCACCTAGGGTTAATCCTAGGGCTTAAAACACTCTAATTCTCTATAAATATACCCCTAATCCTACCCTAAAGCCTCATTAATCAATCTAGCAACTAAACTATGCCAAATTGAATCCTCAAATGGCCTCCACCTAAAACCCCTAGCCTCCACCTTCCTCAAAGTTTAATCCTATGAAGATATGATGATCATACAACCTTTTCTATGTTGTATGAATGCTTAATAACTTGCATACTTCATTAAGTGGCAAGTTTGATTTGCTAAGTTTGTGTTTTTGGGATTTTGCAAAAGGGTTTTCTTATTTGAAGCTTTGTTTTGGGTTTTAAAAAGGGCTTCTTCATCTTATTTGGTGGATTTGTGGCTTGTTTATATTTGTAAGCCCTCTTACCTTCACTTTACAAACTCTAAAGTTAATGTTTGGTGAAAGTTGAGATTTATGTGAGTTTAGTTGATTATGCATGCTTATGCGAACTCACTATGTCATGTTTTATATGATTCATAAGTTATGCATGCTTATGCAAACTCACTATGTCATGTTTTATATGATTCATAAGTTATGCATGCTTATGCGAACTCACTATGTCATGTTTTATATGATTCATAAGTTATGCATGCTCATGCGAACTCACTATACCATGTTTTACATGTTTCATAAGTTATGCATGCATATGCGAGATTACTATGCCATGTTTTACATGTTTCACAAGTCATGCATGCTTATGCGAGTTTATTATGCCATGTTCTACATGTTTCATGGGTTATGCATGTTCATGCAAGTTCATCTTACCATGTTATGCAAGTTTAATGGATTATGCATGCTTATGCAAGTTCACCTTACCATGTTATGCATATTTAATAAGCTAAGCATGTTTATGCGAATTCACCATGACATGATTTGCAAGTTTAACATGTATGCATGTTTATTATGACGTGTGAAGTTCACCATGTATGTTATGCCAAGTTACCTTTTATACCCTTATACGTATGACGAGTATGTAAGCGAGATAATGACGTTGGGAGGGTTGGGTAAACTTAAAAATACATGAAACTAAAAGATTGGGAATTTACCTATTAAGTTAGGTCTACCCCTTGGGAATTTACCTATTAAGTTAGGTCTACCCAAGTATATGTTAACTTGTAAATATGTTCTAAAGTGGACATGACATTAGATAACATGATATGGCCAACTCGAGGTTAGACCTAGTTGTGGTGTAAATCTTCCCAGGTAACCACAACGTGGGGTCTAATGTGGGTAGTTGGTCATGTTGCACCATAAGACCCGAGGTTAGACCTAGACGTGGTGTAAATCTTCCCAGGTAACCACGGATGTCTAATGTGAGAGGTTGGGTGCATTAAGTAATTAATGCCTCATGATTAGGGTTAAGTCATGGCCCACTAATACTTAACCAATAATGGGGATGCGAGGATTAGATGGGGTTAAGTGATCACACTTAGCTAATTTAATCCAGGTTTAGTGAGGGGTTGAAACCACACTTAACCCTCTTAGAAACCCTAGCAACGTGGTCTGTTCCAGCAGTAATCCCAGTTTGGTATCATTCACAACCCCTAGAGGCTAGGCTAGGGCGGGGCACGATTACTGGACTGATGTAAGCGACCAAAGCGACGGCTGAGTGGTACAGCGGTGCGGGTCCGGCGGGCTACGGACGTGCACGTAGTCCGATGTGGGACAAACTCGAGGCACGGGTACCAGTAGGTTTAGACTGTGCATTATTGCTTAGGTGTCTGGGGTTGACACCCGAGGGCTTGATACACCCAAAGGTGGACCCAGCGCAGTCTGACTACATCCCTGTGGGCCGTATGGACACCAACACTGGACGTGTTAGGTTTATAGGGAGCCGATCGACTAGACCGTTGGGCTGGACCTTATACGAGGGTCACTCCATGTTATTGGGCCAAAATTTGGGCTAAGGGATCAAAATCTGTTTTGTGGGTTTGCTAGTACACTATGGTGCAAAGTTTAATCTCATCTATGTGATGTCACCTTTATCTATTGCCAGTATGTTCGTCTCAGTCTCCATCATGCTGTTAACTTTATTAGTTTATAGATTGATCGTAGTAGGGCTTACCAGTCTTTTTGACTGACCTGTTTTCTTTCGCTTCTTTTCTTCCGTTTCCCCCCCCCCCCCCCCATCACAGGTTCTCAGGGAGGGGCTACATCTGCTTAGTGGATCTTTGGCTTGCTTGTTGGATAGCTCATGTATGGATCTGAGCTAGCTGTGGCTTATCTTTTATTTCTGGGGATTAGTACTGATGTTTTACCATGTATTTTGTTATCACGTATCTAGACTCATGTTGTATTTTGGATCATGACATTTTGATATTATGTTCTTGACTATGTTGGTTTTCTGAAATGATGATGATGGGTTTTTATCTGCTACCGCTGCTTTACTTGTATTTATTTTCATATATTCTGTCTTGCGATATCTGTGTGCATGTTTACCTTCACAATAACGCCCCTCCAAAGCTAGTACATTCTAAGGAGTGATCCTAGCGGAGGTGGGGTGTTACATTTGGTATCAGAGCACAAGGTTAACAAGATTGAACAAAACTTTTGAAAAAAAAAACCCTTTTTGAAAAACTATTTTCAAAAACCTACTAAGTATTTTCCAAAATAAAGTCTAGATTATTTTAAGGCTAACCCCCAAAAGCCATTAGCGTTATCCTTCGTTCTCTTGACCTGATCTTATCTTATCTTTCGTTTCAGCATGGCTGAGAATCTTGACATCCCAGATGGAGTGAACGTACCACTCTGGTATAGGAGACTTCTAGAAGCTAGGGCGGCAGCTGGTCCCGCCAACCCTACCCCCACTCCTCCTCCTGTGGTTGAGAATCCTATCCCTAATATCCCTCCTCCGGTGATTCCTGTTCCCCCTCCTCCAGCAGTTAATATTCCTCCTCCCGTTGCTAATGTTCCTCCCCCTCCTGTTGCTGAGGCTCCTCTTCCTCCCCTTCCCCCTCAGCATCCTCAGATTGAGTTTACAAAGGTGTGTAAAGACTTCAAGGCAATGGGAGGCAAGAATTTCCTAGGCACGGAATCTTTTGTTGAAGCTAGGAATTGGCTGAAAGACACGGAGGACTAGTTTGCTATCTTTGGGATTGATGACGAGAGGAAAATCTTATTGACAGTATGCCTTTTGAAGGATGAGGCGGCCTATTGGTGGGAGGTCACCAATGGGACGAGGCCCGTTGAGACTTGGGCCGATTTGAGGGCTAGATTTGTGACCAAGTTTCTATCTTCGGCTGAGGCGAATTTACAAATGGAGAAGTTCATTGCATTAAAGCAAGGTGATATGTCTGTCAAGGAGTATGTGAACAAGTTTAATCAGCTGGCCCGTTTTGGTTTGGATATGGTAAACACCCCGGAGAAGAAGGCTCTTCGATTTGCTAGGGGGTTGAATGAGCCGCTACAGGGATTGGCGATGTCACATATTCCGCATGGAGCTACTTTTGAGAGTTTGGTCAATATGGCTCTGCTTCAGGGAGATGGAAAGAAAGAAGTCAAGTCGGGTGATACTCAAGCAAAGAAGGCTGATTCTCAAGGCAAAGGCAACCAAGGTGGTCAAAGCAGTCAAGGAAATCAGAACAAGAACAAGAAGGGCAACAACAAAGGCAAGGGAAAGTGCAACTACTGTGGCATAGCTGGGCACTTTGCTAAGGATTGCAGGAAGAAGAAAAGGAAGCTTAGTGGTGGATGCTTTTCTTGTGGAGAGACTGGGCACTTTAGCAAAGAATGCCCAAAGAAGAAAGGACAGGCTGGGCCTTCAGGAGGGCAAGTTCATGCTCTCAATGCCGCTTCAGTTCCCGAGCGAGGTAGTGTTTCTGTTGAGAACCTTGTTTATATCTCTGATCTTCCAGTGCGTACCTTGTTTGATTCTGGTGCTTCACATAGCTTTATTTCATCTGATCTTGTTGATAACTTGCACCTTAGTACTAGCTTAGTGGATGATCCCGTTTGTGTTTCGAATCCCATTGGGGGTTCTGCTCACCTATCTATGATATGTGAGGATCTGAGGATCTCTATACTCAGCGTAGAGTTCTTGTGTAGTGCGTATGTTCTTGGTTTCAGGGGATACGGATTGATCTTGGGCATGGATTGGCTGTCTAGATATGGAGCCATTCTGGATTGTGAGCATAGGGTTGTAAGGCTCGTGACTCGCCTGGGCAACACCTTAGAGATTTCATGCAATCCGAAGAATCCCGTCATGTTATGCTATCTAGAATCTCTCGACTCATCAGAGGAGGCCCTTCAGTCTATAAGGGTGGTCCGGGATTATCCGGATGTTTTTGAAGAAGTTAAGGGGTTGCCCCCTAAACGAGAGATTGATTTTCGCATCTATCTGGTAGACAATGCTAAGCCTGTTTCTTTTCACGTTCGGCATATGGCCCCTCGTGAGAGACGAGAGCTGAGCAAGCAAGTGAAAGAATTACTTGAGAAGAACTTCATCAGAAGGAGTATATCCGAATGGGGAGCGCCTGTGGTGTTTGCAACTAAGGCAGATGGTTCTCTTCGGCTCTGTGTGGATTATAGAGAATTGAATAAGCTGGCTAAGAAAAACAGACACCCGTTACCGAGGATCGATGATCTCTTTGATCAGCTTGTTGGTGCTTCTGTTTTCTCTCAGCTTGATCTTGCTACGGGTTTTCATCAGCTCAGAGTGGCTGAAGATAGTATAGACAAGACTGCATTCAGAACTCCAGACGGATTCTTTGAATGGCTTGTTATGCCGTTCGGTTTGACGAATGCACCCGCGTATTTTGTAGATTTGATGAGTAGGGTGTTTCGGGAGTTCTTGGATAAGTTTGTCGTGGTCTTTGTGGATGATATTCTGGTCTTCTCCAAGAATGAGGAAGAGCATGCGAGGCACCTAGTAGAGGTGATGGACACACTCAGAGCACACCAGTTAAAAGCCAAGTTCTCCAAGTGCCATTTTTGGAGAAGGGAAGTCAGATTCCTTGGGCATATCGTATCCAAGCAAGGCTTAGCGGTGGATCCCGCTAAGGTGGTTGCAGTTCAGGATTGGAAGACTCCAAGGAATGCAACCGAGGTGAGAAGCTTTCTGGGTCTTGCGGGTTTTTACCGGAAGTTCATCAAGGACTTCGCGAAGATATCCGCTCCTCTTACTAAGTTGACGAAGAAGAACTTAGTCTTTGCTTGGGATATGGATTGTGAGCTTGCTTTTCAGAGACTCAAAAGAGCCCTCACCTCAGCACCAGTTCTAGCTTTACCCGATGGTGGCAAGATATTTACCGTGTACACTGATGCTTGTGGCACGGGATTGGGCGCCGTTTTGATGCAAGAGGGCAGAGTTATATGTTTTGGTGGGAGGCAACTTAAGGTGCATGAGAGGAATTATCCCACTCATGATCTAGAGCTGGCGGCGATTGTATATGCACTCAAGGCTTGGCGTCATTATCTTCTGGGAGAGAGATTTGAGCTGTATACTGATCATAAGTCTTTGAAGTATCTCTTTTCGCAGAAGGATCTGAACTTGAGGCAGCAGAGGTGGATGGAATTCTTGGCTTCCTATGATTTTGAGATATCCTATACCCCTGGCAAGGGGAATGTTGTAGCGGATGCGTTGAGCAGGAGAAGGTTGACACTAAGTCCTCTATTTGTTGAGATGAAGAATTTAGAGTTCTTGGCAACCTTTGATTTTTCTTTGACAGTTGAGACGATGACCGGTTCCTTGGCATCTCTAGAGCTCAGGCCTACCCTTCTGGATCAAGTCGGGGCTTCACAGAAGGAAGACCCCCAGATAATTGAGATCATGGACAAGCTGGTTCGAGGGGAGACATCTAGTCACCTCGCTCGATATTCTATAGACGATAAGGGTTGGCTGAGGAGAGACGGAAGGCTTTGTGTTCCGATGGTAGGAGACTTGGTGAGAGAAGTTCTTGAGGAAGCACATCGCTCCAAGATGACTATACATCCAGGTGGTGATAAGATGTATAAGGACATGAAGCGCGTTTACTTCTGGCCTGGAATGAAGAAGGATGTGGCGGAGTTTGTCTCGAGATGTGTTATTTGTCAGAGAGTAAAAGCTGAGTCGAAGAAGCCCGGTGGGCTATTACATCCGCTAGAGGTCCCGCTATGGAAGTGGGAGAGCATTTCTATGGACTTTATTGATGGGCTTCCAAGGTCCAGGAAGGGGAATACGAGCATATGGGTCATTGTGGATAGGCTCACGAAAAGTGCTCATTTTATCCCAGTAAAGAGCAAAAGGACCGCATCTGGACTAGCATCAGTATATCTTCGTGAGATAGTACGACTACATGGAGTCCCTTCCAGCATAGTTAGTGACCGAGACCCCATCTTTACTAGTCAATTCTGGAACAGTTTGCAGGAGGCTATGGGCACAAGGTTGAATCTGAGTACAGCTTATCACCCACAGACGGATGGCCAGACCGAAAGGGTGAATCGAGTGCTTGAGGACTTGTTGAGACTTTGCATCTTGGATTTTGGTGGTGCTTGGGAAGACCATCTTCCTCTTGTAGAATTTGCTTATAATAACAGTTATCAGGCGAGCATTGGTATGGCACCGTTTGAGGCTTTATATGGGAGGCCGTGCAAGTCACCTACATGTTGGTGGGAGTCCACGGATAAGCTTATACTCGGACCCGACATGATTAGGGATACATCCGAGAAGGTCGAGTTGATTAGAAGACGGATGAAAGCGGCGCAAGACCGGCAGAAATCTTATGCTGACAGGCGAAGGTCCGAATTGGAGTTTGAGGTTGGGGACAAGGTTTTCATAAAGGTTTCTCCTTTACGGAATGTGGTCCGGTTTGGAGCTGTGGGGAAGTTAGCACCGAGATTCGTTGGACCCTTCCCCATCATAGAGAGAATTGGGAAGATGGCTTATAGAGTGCAATTGCCCGAGAAGTTGTCCGGAGTGCATAATGTCTTCCATGTCTCGCATCTCCGGAAGTGCCTGCATGAGTCCGCTGAGGTAGTTGAACCTAGCATTCTTGAAGACGTGGAAGTGGAGAAAGAAGCAACTTTAAGGAGAGCTCCGATTCGTATCTTGGGGACAGAGACCAAGAAGCTAAGGAATCGTGAGGTCAGGTTAGTGAAAGTTCAATGGGGTGAAGCCGAAGAAGACGCAACTTGGGAAACCGAGGAGAAGATGCGAGGGCTTTATCCATTCCTTTTTGAGGGTACACCCTCAATCTCTTTCCTTTGTTAGTATATCTTTCTCTTTGCTATCCATGTTTATCTAGTTATCGTGCTAAGCTTGTCATGAGAACCTTAGGTAGAAACCCTTTGGATGGAACATGTTCTTGAGACATGTTATGTTTGATGGTTGCAAGTGGTTGCAAGTGTTTGCAAGTGGTTACTCGTGGATGCATGATACACATTAGGCACTAGATCGGCTCACACACTCCTCATATTGCATGTGCATGAGTGTTTATGCTTATCCTTGGATGGAATTTGTATGCAATCACATGGATGTTGCATATGGATGTATGATTGAGCACGCATGTAGATATTATACATTATGTTAGGGATATGCATACATATGGATACATTTCACTAACATATTTTGCATTGATCTTTGCATTAGATAAGTACATATACACACACTCTTGCATATGTTCATACAGCATTTAGAACCTATTAAGGACAATGGTTGCTCGTGGATGATGGTTTGAGTAGATGGATGTTGGATGGTAGGATATGTTCTTCCTAACTTGAAGATTTCGGGGACGAAATCCTTTAAGGAGGGGAGAATATAACAACCCGTATTTTCAATAAACTGTTATAACGTAAATCGAGGCAGAATTTAATTCAAAAATTAGAATCAGGGGAAACGGGCTATGCCATTGCGTTCGTCTCGGAAAAATACGCGAAATAGAGTCCGAGTTTTCGAAAATCGGAGTCCGTATGACCCAGTTAAGGCCCATTGAAGTTTTCAGAAATTTCTATGCTAAAAACAGATTTAAATTTCAAATTAAAAACCAGGATTAGGGCTAATCGGGGTTAGGCGGGAAAATTCCCGCCAGGGCCCCCATGTCGACAGGCAGGTCGACAGGGGTCTGGGGGAGTCGACTGCCCTGTCGACAGGGGGTAGCCAGGCATAATTGCCTGGTGCACCATTTTGGTTTGGGCTTGGTTGTGTGGCCTGGTTCTAGAGCATTCCGAAATCTGACGGGCCAAGATTCACCTAGGGTTAATCCTAGGGCTTAAAACACTCTAATTCTCTATAAATATACCCCTAATCCTACCCTAAAGCCTCATTAATCAATCTAGCAACTAAACTATGCCAAATTGAATCCTCAAATGGCCTCCACCTAAAACCTCAGCCTCCACCTTCCTCAAAGTTTAATCCTATGAAGATATGATGATCATACAACCTTTTCTATGTTGTATGAATGCTTAATAACTTGCATACTTCATTAAGTGGCAAGTTTGATTTGCTAAGTTTGTGTTTTTGGGATTTTGCAAAAGGGTTTTCTTATTTGAAGCTTTGTTTTGGGTTTTAAAAAGGGCTTCTTCATCTTATTTGGTGGATTTGTGGCTTGTTTATATTTGTAAGCCCTCTTACCTTCACTTTACAAACTCTAAAGTTAATGTTTGGTGAAAGTTGAGATTTATGTGAGTTTAGTTGATTATGCATGCTTATGCGAACTCACTATGTCATGTTTTATATGATTCATAAGTTATGCATGCTTATGCGAACTCACTATGTCATGTTTTATATGATTCATAAGTTATGCATGCTTATGCGAACTCACTATGTCATGTTTTATATGATTCATAAGTTATGCATGCTCATGCGAACTCACTATACCATGTTTTACATGTTTCATAAGTTATGCATGCATATGCGAGATTACTATGCCATGTTTTACATGTTTCACAAGTTATGCATGCTTATGCGAGTTTATTATGCCATGTTCTACATGTTTCATGGGTTATGCATGTTCATGCAAGTTCATCTTACCATGTTATGCAAGTTTAATGGATTATGCATGCTTATGCAAGTTCACCTTACCATGTTATGCATATTTAATAAGCTAAGCATGTTTATGCGAATTCACCATGACATGATTTGCAAGTTTAACATGTATGCATGTTTATTATGACGTGTGAAGTTCACCATGTATGTTATGCCAAGTTACCTTTTATACCCTTATACGTATGACGAGTATGTAAGCGAGATAATGACGTTGGGAGGGTTGGGTAAACTTAAAAATACATGAAACTAAAAGATTGGGAATTTACCTATTAAGTTAGGTCTACCCCTTGGGAATTTACCTATTAAGTTAGGTCTACCCAAGTATATGTTAACTTGTAAATATGTTCTAAAGTGGACATGACATTAGATAACATGATATGGCCAACTCGAGGTTAGACCTAGTTGTGGTGTAAATCTTCCCAGGTAACCACAACGTGGGGTCTAATGTGGGTAGTTGGTCATGTTGCACCATAAGACCCGAGGTTAGACCTAGACGTGGTGTAAATCTTCCCAGGTAACCACGGATGTCTAATGTGAGAGGTTGGGTGCATTAAGTAATTAATGCCTCATGATTAGGGTTAAGTCATGGCCCACTAATACTTAACCAATAATGGGGATGCGTGGATTAGATGGGGTTAAGTGATCACACTTAGCTAATTTAATCCAGGTTTAGTGAGGGGTTGAAACCACACTTAACCCTCTTAGAAACCCTAGCAACGTGGTCTGTTCCAGCAGTAATCCCAGTTTGGTATCATTCACAACCCCTAGAGGCTAGGCTAGGGCGGGGCACGATTACTGGACTGATGTAAGCGACCAAAGCGACGGCTGAGTGGTACAGCGGTGCGGGTCCGGCGGGCTACGGACGTGCACGTAGTCCGATGTGGGACAAACTCGAGGCACGGGTACCAGTAGGTTTAGACTGTGCATTATTGCTTAGGTGTCTGGGGTTGACACCCGAGGGCTTGATACACCCAAAGGTGGACCCAGCGCAGTCTGACTACATCCATGTGGGACGTATGGACACCAACACTGGACGTGTTAGGTTTATAGGGAGCCGATCGACTAGACCGTTGGGCTGGACCTTATACGAGGGTCACTCCATGTTATTGGGCCAAAATTTGGGCTAAGGGATCAAAATCTGTTTTGTGGGTTTGCTAGTACACTATGGTGCAAAGTTTAATCTCATCTATGTGATGTCACCTTTATCTATTGCCAGTATGTTCGTCTCAGTCTCCATCATGCTGTTAACTTTATTAGTTTATAGATTGATCGTAGTAGGGCTTACCAGTCTTTTTGACTGACCTGTTTTCTTTCGCTTCTTTTCTTCCGTTTCCCCCCCCCCCCATCACAGGTTCTCAGGGAGGGGCTACATCTGCTTAGTGGATCTTTGGCTTGCTTGTTGGATAGCTCATGTATGGATCTGAGCTAGCTGTGGCTTATCTTTTATTTCTGGGGATTAGTACTGATGTTTTACCATGTATTTTGTTATCACGTATCTAGACTCATGTTGTATTTTGGATCATGACATTTTGATATTATGTTCTTGACTATGTTTGTTTTCTGAAATGATGATGATGGGTTTTTATCTGCTACCGCTGCTTTACTTGTATTTATTTTCATATATTCTGTCTTGCGATATCTGTGTGCATGTTTACCTTCACAATAACGCCCCTCCAAAGCTAGTACATTCTAAGGAGTGATCCTAGCGGAGGTGGGGTGTTACAGGATCAGTAGAGGGGAGACTTCTAATCACCTTAGTAGATATTCCACAGATGACAGAGGGTGGTTACGACGGGATGGGAGGCTTTGTGTTCACCGAGTTGGGAGTCTGTTGAAGACAATCCTTGAGGAAGCCCATCATTCTGGGATGACTATCCATCTGGGCGGCGATAATATGTATAGATATATGAAGAGGGTTTTCTTTTGGGATGGGTTGAAGAAAGATGTAGCGGAGTTTGTCTCTCGATGTTTAGTTTGCCAGCAAGTTAAAGATGAACAAAGGAAGCCCGGCAGTTTACTTCATCCTTTGTTGGTCCCACAGTGGAAGTGGGAGAGCGTCTCTTTGCATTTCATCGATGGTTTTCCTAGATCAAGGAAAGGAAACACCAGTATCTAGATTATAGTAGACAAGCTTACTAGGAGCGCTCATTTCATTCTTGTTAAGAGTAAGAGAACAGTAGCATGGTTGGCATCAGTTTATCTTCGTGAGATTGTCCGTTTACATGGAATACCTTGTAGCATAGTGAGTGATCGTAACCCCATCATCACTAGTAAGTTCTAGAAGAGACTTCATGAGGCATTAGGTGCACAATTGTGTCTGAGCACCGCATATCACCCTCAAACTGATGGGCAGACTGAGAGGGTGAATAGAGTTCTTGAGGATCTTTTGAGATTGTGTATCCTAGACTTCGGTGGGACTTGGGAAGAGCATCTTCTGTTGGTTGAGTTCGCCTACAACAACAGTTATCATGCTAGTATGGGTATGGCACCCTTCAAGGCATTGTACGGACGACAATGTAGATTATCGACTTGTTGGTGGGAGCCTACAGATAGGCTTCTACTTGGACCTGAGATGATTAGAGAAACTTTAGAATAGGTTGATCTTATCCACAGACGCATGAAGATGGCTCAGGACAGGCAGAAGTCCTATGCAGATAAGAGAAGGACTGATATTGAGTTTGAGGTGGGAGACATGGTTTCCATCAAAGTATCACCTCTAAGGAATGTAGTTCATTTTGGATCTGTAGGGAAATTGGTGTCAAGGTTTGTAGGGCCATTTCCCATAGTAGAATGGATAGGACAAATGATCTATAGGGTGAGACTACCAGAGATATTGGAGGGCGTTCATGATGTTCTCCACGTTTCTCATTTGCAAAAGTGTCTGGACGATACAATCACGGTAGTCGAGTCGAGCATGCTTGAGGAAGTAGAGGTAGAATGGGAGGTGATGGTTAAATGATTTCCTACCCGTATACTTGGATCATAGGTTAAGAAGCTTCGCAATCGAGAGGTCAATGTGGTGAAAGTACAAAGGGGAGAAGACCAAGAAGATGCAACTTGTGAGACTGAAGACAAGATTCGCGCTTTGTACCCTTTTCTTTTCAAGGGTATATTCTTAACTTCTTTTTCCAAGCTTTTATTTGTACTTGCTTCTGTGATTTGAGAATATCCTATCGATCGATTCCTCGACCTTTAGGTAGAAAACCAATGGATGTAAACATGTGTTTGAAACATGTTATGTTTGGTGTATGCAAGTGGATGCAAGTGTTTGCTAGTGGTTGTTCGTGGATGCATATACACATACTAGATAGGCTCAAAGCACTCTCATACTGCATATGGATGTATGTGCATTTTTTTTAATGAATGAAATTAGGTGTACCATCAGATAAATGTTGCATTTGGACGAATGATTGTGCACACATATAGTGTTACATGATATACTAGGACTATTTGCATACATGTTGGATTCATGGCACTAACATACATTGCATTAAGGAGGTCGACCGAATTAGTAGACCGTCTGATTTTTCGCATTAGTATAGGGACATATACACACACCTTTGCATATATTCATATAAGCATTAGAAATCTATTAAGGACAATGAATGCCCGTGATTGATGGATGAGTACATGGTTGATGGATGTTAGGATAAACATTCTTCTTAACTTAGACATTTCGGGGATGAAATCTTTTAAGTAGGGGAGAATGTAACACCCCGTAATTTTAAAGGACATTAAAATGTTAAACTAAAGAATACTTAATTAATATTGGGAATTAAGTAAAATGGACCGTATCATTGCGTTCATCTCGGAATTCTTCTTAGGATAGACTCCAACTTTGCATAAAACGGACATCTTATAAGGAAGTTATGAAGGTTAGAAGTTTGTATACATATAAGAGCTTTATGTATAAACAAAACCAATCAGAATTTTCAAAATAAATCAAACAACGAAGCAGGAAACTAGGGGAAATTGACCCATTGGGGGTCGACCCACAACTGGCTGGGTCGACTCATGGGTCAACCTAAGGTCAAGTGGGTCGACCTATGGGTCGACCCATGGTCGACCTAGGTGGGGTTTGGTCGACCCACACTGGATCTGGCCGAATCCTTTCTTCTGGATCGAGACTGATTTCTTGTCGGGGTTCATTGGCAGTAAGCTATATATAGGACAACATTTATATTATTTTCTACACCTAAAAACAATGGAGATAATGAAATGTTGCCTCTTCTTGGATTGAAATTAGACTATCTTCTGCAACATCGGCATACATGAGTCTCTTCTGCAACATCGGCATATACGTATACATGAGTCTCTTCTGCAACATCAGCGTACTTTTGGATATAAAAATTTAATAGTAACCCTGACATGTTTATAAATCTGGATCTAAATCTATACCTATTAAGAATCTGACCCATACCTAAACAATTCTGCTATTAAATGTATTCTTTTGTACACCTGATCTGCTGTTCTTATATGTCTATTTCTGATATGCATGTTTCTGCTATCATATGCCCATCTCTATTATTATATGCTTATATTGTTTTTATATGCCTATTCTGTTCTTCTCTCTCTCATTCCCATTTTATTTTTATAGCCTAGGCTACCTTTGAGCCTAGGCCAATATCACTAAAATATGCATACGAACGGAATTGGGATAAATTGGGGGAATGATAAATTGGGGTCATAACCTATAAATATGACTAAAATTTTAGGGGAATACGTTATATTGTGAATTATGACTGGAATTTAGGGCATATGAATCTGTAGGCTTAATTTACGATTAAGTGAAACATGTAATGGAATTGTAAAGAACCTATGAAACCTGTTTAAATCTGTTAGGGTTATGTAAACCTGTTTAATTTATCTGGGTTAAGTAAGTCTATTTAA
Source organism: Allium sativum (assembly GCA_030737875.1). Taxonomy (NCBI): domain Eukaryota; kingdom Viridiplantae; phylum Streptophyta; class Magnoliopsida; order Asparagales; family Amaryllidaceae; genus Allium; species Allium sativum. The sequence goes on from CM060919.1 coordinate 852,662,049, forward strand.
TCTGTTGGGGTTATATAAACCTGTTTAATCCGTTGGGGTTAAATAAACCTGTTAACCTATGGAAACTTAACCTGCTAATCTGTGGGGGTTAGGCGAACATGTTAATTTGTGGCTTAACCTGTTAATCTGTAGGCTTAACCTGTTAAAAACCTAGTTAACTGGGGGACACAAGTTTAGGGGTTAACTCGTGTCATCTGCTGTGTAGGACTATATTAGTCTGTATCCCATTCTGGTATTAAACAGGGTGGCCCGCACTAGGTAGGGGCCAAGGCACGCATACTGAACTGATTATAAGAGGTTCATCTGAAAGGGGGTGTGCACGGGCGCATTTTAACGGAGTCATTTGCGTGCATAGTCCGATCTGAAGGGGGAAAATAAGTCGTTGTAGCACCAGTAAATAGGCCTATGTCCCTCGTAGGTTGCCACTTTAGGAAGTAATACACCCTACTTTAGGGCCGACACAGGGTATTTATGAGTCAGGGAGTCGATCGATTATGGGGTAGTAATTAGGGTACATGTAGTCCTGTCTGTTTCTGTGGAATACCTGTATTTCTGTATAGGGTAACACCCATTATTTCTGTTTAGGTACCGGTTATTTCTGTTTGGGGGTAAAACCCGTTACTAGAGCATACCTAGAACTACCGTTATGTTTCTGTTGGGATCATTCTGTTTTTGTTAAGTAATTAGGGGATACCTAATTCCGTCATATATCTGTTATATAGTATTGGTGCAGAGAAAAGTTTTGAGAAGCATAATCTACTCTGTTTATTCTGTTATTTCTTTTCAGTCTGTTTATACCTGTTATATCCTGCTGTTGTCTCTTATCCAGTTTATATGCCTGCCATGATACTTTTACTTCCTTATATGCTAAAAGTCACTGGACTCGCCAGACATTATGTCTGACCCGTTTGTTTCCTTTTCTATCTCTTCCTTCCCCCCAGGTTCTTACGGTAGGAACGCTCAGGCTTGATTAGGATTCTCTCTTCTGTTTTTGCTTGGATCTAGATCTGCTTTGATGTATTACTTTGACTACTTGTCCACTTGTTTATGGCTAATCATATGGATTATGATTTTTCATTTCTGTACTCTAATAGTTTTTAGTGCAAGACAGATGTTTTTATTTGATGTATTTTGTTCCAATATTTCAGTCTGATGTTGTAACTGGATTTTGGGACCATGATGTTTTCTGTTGGAAAATAAAGTTTTAAATTTCCGCTTCTATTATATATATCTGTCTTGTGAGATTCTTTTCTATTTACCTATAACGCTTCATGAAACTTAATGCATTATGATAAAGAGTGACAATAGCGGACATAGGGTGTCACATTTGGTATCAGAGATGAAGGTTACAAGATCAGATAAAAAGGTTTTGAAAATTGTTTTAAAATGGTTTCAAAAAGAAAGTATTCTCAAAGAAAAGTCTATTTTTAGAAAACATATTTCCCAATGCCATATAAAATATCTTTCGATTCTCTATTTGAATCACTTTTTCCTTTTCTTTTCAGCATGTCTGGGGAACCAAATATTCCCGAGGGCGTTCAGATACCGGCTTGGTTCCATATATATCTTGAGGTTACGGCACCTGTCGGAGGCCAAGCAAACGCCCCTCCCCCAGCTGCAGCCGTTGTTCCTCCTCCTCCGTGAATGGATAATTTCTCAAAGATATGCAAGGATTTCTGTTCTATGGAAGAAAAGTCATTCCGAGGAATTGAGAATTTTGTGGAAACACGAAATTGGCTTAAAGAAACGAAGAACTTATTTCGGCTTTTCGAGGTTGATGACCGCCGAAGGATATAGTTGGCTACATGGCAGCTTAAGGACGAGGCTCTGTTCTGGTGGGAAGTGATGCAAGAAGGGCATCCAGTTGATACTTGGGATGATTTCCAACAAAGGTTCGAGATAATGTTTCTTTCTTAGGCATAAGAGAATATGCAAATAGAGAGGTTTCTAGCACTTAAGCAAGGGAGTATGTATGTTAAAGAGTATGTCAATAAGCTCAACCAGTTGTCAAGGTTTGGTCTAGAGTTGGTGAATACCCCGCACAAGAAAGCTTTATGGTTTGCAAGAGGATTAAATTAGCCTCTTCTAGCATTGGCATTATCTCACATTCCGATGGGGGCTACTTTTGAGAGACTGGTTGATATGGCATTAATGTATGAAGATGGTAAAGATGAGAAAAAGGAGGCTAAGACTAATAAGACACAAAACAAGAAAGTGTGGCCCAAGAAAGAGCCACAAAAGAAGGGTGGAAAGAACGACAAGGCTCAAGGCAATAAACCTGTTAACTTGTGGAAACTTAACCTGTTAATCTGTGGGGGATAGACGAACTTGTTAATCTATAGGTTGAACCTGTTAAAAATCATAGTTAATTTGGGGACACAAGTTTAGGGGTTAACTTGTGTCATCTCAGTATCCCATTCTGGTATTAAACGGGGCCCCACATTTGGTAGGGGCCAGGGCATACATAATGAACTGATTATAAGAGGTTAATCTGAAAAGGGGTGTGCACGGGCGCGTTCCAACGGAGTCATGTGTGTGCATGAGTCCGGTCCGAAGAGAAAAAAAGCCGTTGTAGCACTAGTAAATAGGTCTGTGTCCTTCTATAGGTTACCACTTTAGGAAGTAATACACCCTACTATGGGATCGACAAAGTGTATTTACGAGTCAGAGAGCCTATCGATTGGGGGGTAGTTATTAGGGTACATCTAGTCATATCTGTTTCTATGGGGTACTTGTATTTCTGTTTGGGGTAACATTCGTTATTTCTGTTTAGGTATCGGTTATTTCTGTTTGGGGGTAAAAACCATTACTAGAGTACACCTAGAAGTACCATTATGTTTCTGTTGGGATCATTCTGTTTCCGGTAAGTAACTAGGGGATACTTAATCCCGTTTTATATCTGTTATACTAGTATTGGTGTAGAGAAAAGTATTTGAGAAGCATAATATACTCTATTTATTCTGTTATTTCTGTTCAATCTGTTTATACCTGTTACATCCTACTATTGTCTCTCATCCAGTTTATATGCCTATCACGATACTTTTACTTCTTTATATGCTAAAAGTCACTGGACTCGCCAGACTTTATGTCTGACCTGTTTTGTTTCCTTTTCTCTCTCTTCCTTCCCCCAAGTTCTCAGGGTGGGAACACTCATCCTTGATTTGGATTCTCTCTTCTGTTTTTGCTTGGATCTGCACTGCTTAGATGTATCTCTCTGACTACTTGTCTACTTGTTTATGGTTACTTATGGGGATTATGATTGTTCATTCTGTACTCAGATGGTTTTTCGCGCAAGACTGATGTTTTTATTTGATGTATTTTGTTCCAGTATTTCAGTCTGATGTTGTAACTGGATTTTGAGACCACGATGTTTTATGTTGGAAAATAAAATTTTAAAATTCCGCTGCTATTTTATGTATCTGTTTTGTGAGATTCTGTTCTGTTCACCTATAACGCTTCATGGAACTTAATGCATTTTGATAAAGAGTGACATTAACAGACGTGGGGTGTCACAAAGTGCTTTTTTTTTGTTAAAAAATATAAAGTTTCAAAATTTGTGATGGAAATGTGATATATATATATATATTTGAAAAGTGATATTGAAAATTTTCAAAAATCTAGGTATAATTGAGCATATTTCATAATATAATTAATTTAGAAATTTATTTTGTGGCTATCTCTATCTCTACCATATTTCTATCATTCATTTTGGTTTTATATACTGAGGAGATTTTGTATATAATAAGTGTTTCTCTAACCTCGTTTAAAAAACCTAGATATGGTCATGCACGATTAGAGACTACTTATAATTTAAGTTGCAGTTGATCCCATTTAAAAGTCCATATAGGATACGCGTGGTTAGTGCTCTCTTCAAAATAAAAATAAAAGAAAAGGGAGGGAAAACAAATAAAAATTTATATATATGAAATCTTCCTTGCTGTATAAAAACAATCTATCAATCCATTTTATGATTTGTGAAATGTGTCACTATATTATGATATATTATGATTTTTGATTGATAGCTTTTGGGATTTGCAATTTTTTTTCTTGGTTTGAAATTATATTTATAGTCCAAATCGATCGCAATTTTGTGATTAATTTTAAAATTTATTTGAAAATAATTGGAATTCATATCATTTTATAACTCCCCCCATTTTATAAAAACCATCGTATATCCATCATTTTAAAATGTGAAATTTGCTTCTGGTTTTAAGTATATTTTGATTTTTGTTTGATTAGATGAGGTTTACAATATACATTCTCTCTTTTTTTTGAACTTATATTTCTAGTTTATATTGATCGCTAGTTAAATTGTATATCCTTTTGACGATAACAAAAGGGAGAGAATGGTTAGATTTTAAATGATGAGTGAATGTTTCATGATTATTTTAAAATTGGAAATTCATTTTTGTTCTTACTCATATGCACATATATAAGGGGAGTTCAATTGTAGGGGAAGCATATATATGTGGGGGGTTCTGAACTTCACTGTCAAACACATTTATTGTATTCAAAATCTTAATATATATTTGTCATCATCAAAAGGTGGAGACTGTTGTATATAACAATATGATTTTTGTTTGATGATAACAAACATATATATTATAATATAAATATATTTGTAACAGTACTTTTCTATACTACATCACATACAAAAATATATATTTATTTCGAACAAAATGCAATTGCACAAAATTTATAATTTAAACAGTATTTTTATTCAATATAAATATTTATTTCAACATCTGAAATAATACAAATTTCTAGCTCCACTTTTTGTACATCTCACTGTAATGTAATATTCAATTTCATTTATTACATTAGTTCCTTACTGCAACACTCAGTCACTCAATTTCATATACAGAATCTATTACACACTCTTGCACACTCACTGACTCAAACTAAGTCTTCAGTCTGCTTCAGAGTCAGTCCAGTCACCAGCATATCTGTCACAGAAACACATAGTAAACTGAAACAAAAATTGGTTTAAAATTCTAGCAAATGTAAATGTATTTTAAATTTTATTTGCCTTGGAATTTTGGTGTGTTTCTCATCATATTTCTTGACTTGGTTTGATATGTATATACATCTATTTGTGTCTAGACTTCTTATGGTATTCACAGTGATTCACTGTAAAAACCACAAGGTATACTATATAACATATGCCTGCAGGTCAACCTCAAGACAGCTATAGTGGTCTGTTGATGTAATTGAAATTATAATTGCATATGCACGATATATGTTAACATATACATGTGTGTATATACACATAGAATTTGAATTGTGCAGGTGCACAAGTCATACATATGAACAAGATAGGTGCAAAGAATTGTACGCACATGGGCATATAAAGAAAATTCAGGTCAAACTAGAGTAACAAAAATGGTTCAGCTCAAAGGAAAGTACAACATAAAAAAGGCAGTGACATGTGCACACAAATGTAGTTTAAGTGTGCATGTCAGAGAAGCATCAAAATCAAGACTGTGTAGTACATTAATACTACCAAAGGGAAAATGTAGTTTAAAGTTCAAACACACACACACACACACACACACATATATATATATATATATATACACACACACATAACTATATATACATATATACATGTATGGTTAGTGTAGCGATTCTTAAAGGGTCAATATAGTGTACATGGGCAGTACACACATACAATAAAAGAAGTTCAGGTCAATATGGGATGGAAAAGCAGATTGGCACAACAACAAGAATCAGTAAGCATGAATGCTACAACAAAACAACACAACAAGTCAACAAGGTAGAAACAGTTCAAGAGTGTGCAAATACACTCCAGGTTCAAGTAAAAGCAAAGTTGTGATATGGTGCACCAAGAAAACTACAAGGCCAAGGCAAGGGCAACAGTGTACATATGTTCAAAGTACACATGACATGGAAGAACACATGGGAGTAAATGTACACAAGCAAACAAGTCAGGATTTTAAATATGAAGCAATAAGGAGCACGGGGCTACAAGCAATATAAGTGCAAGCAAAGTGCATGAGCACACACTAGCAATATAGCAAGTCGAGCTACACAGATTTGATTCAGGAGCATCTCTGATTGGTCAAGCCATGCAAAGGAACAAGTACACAAAAATATGCATGCACATAAAACAGTGATCAATGCCACAAACATAAGAGGTCGGGTTCATATAAATATGGTCACAACTGCAAATCGAAATGGATAGTTTTAAAGGCCAAGAGAACCAATGTGACCCAAGCCAAGTTCAAGATCAAGAGATACAAATACATGACATAAACAAGAGTGACTAGGAGAAACATAGCAAAATGAAAAGGACATGACACAATGGTTTTTAAAGAGTGAGACAAGTAGATGTAAAATGGCATCACATATGTGAAATTTGGTCAAGCAGCAAGCCTCGAGAAAAACAAGTGCAAGCTAAGCATGGAGCATGCATGGGCAAAAGCAAAATTTTCCATAATCAAGAGCACATATATATGTGCACAGCTAAAATCAAGTGCAAAACAATATGCAAAAACATTTCAGAATGCATTGATGTTGCAACATGAACCAGGATAATTCAAGCAAGCAAGCAAGAGGTGTAAAAATACAAAACATTGGAATTGCATGTGACCACAAAGCCAAAGAAGCATGCATCAACATGTAAAATGACACAAAGCAATGCTCGAATAATTTCAGGGAATTTCTTGTTTAAATTCACTGATTCAAAAAAGAATAGAAAGAAATCAATTGCATTCATTGTAGTAGTAAACTTGGCAAGTTTATATTGCAAATTTATATCTTCAAAATGCATAGTAACTAAAACATGGCTAAATACATAAAGGAACGATCAGGCAAGAATCTATCAAGGTCACATTTTTGGAAAAGAATGATTTCACAATTCGACACCAAATCTTTCCAGAAAACCGCATAATAAATTTTGGGTATAAAATTCAATTATTTATTTCTAGAATTTAAATGGGTTCTAACGACAACAATTTCATTCAGAAATAAAAGATGGAAATCACACACAAATCAAGACCAAGTCGTTACATGAATTTAGAGACGATTAAGAGTTTTAAACCTTATTTATACACTACTCATCACAGGCAATTGGATTATCGAAACATAGCAATTCATTCGAACATATGAGAAAGCTAAAAATTAGATAACTCACATTTTTCATTGTTTCGATCGCAAGACCCAAATCAATTGACAAGCCAGCAACAAGTATTTAAAACTCACAAAGAATAAATTTCCAGAATCTAGGACGTGATTTGGGGATTAAACAAATCCAATTTTATTAGTACGGCAATCAAAAGAAATAGAGGTAGCCAAAGATTCTCAGATGTGTTAAAGCAAATAAAAAAGGGGGGCCAACTTATATACTTTTGTTTTAAATAGGGTTTTGTTTGTGTTTTTATTTTTTGCATTTTCTTTTGTAAACAATCTATATATTTTCTAGCTTTCTCTAAACTAGGGTTTACGAGTTACGGGTTTGTAATTCGGGAAAATATGATCTTGAGGATAAAGATTAGTGCAGGATTTTTTGCGTAGGATTAAAACTATTGGGAGAGGGTGTCGCGAGTCTACAGGGAATTTGTAAGCATAGAGGTTGTTTAAGTCTAGTAGAAACATTGGAGAATGCAGCAGTAGGCAAGGGTTTGTCGAATCTGAGTAAAATCCGTGTCATTTACATTTTGCATTTATTTATTCTGTTGTGATCTGTGCTGAGATATTATTATATTCCTCAAAACTGCAATAAACCTTATTCACCCCCTCTATGTTAATTAATCTAGATCCTACAATGACCTTTAGATTGAATGCGGGTTTTACTGTATAAACCTATGCACCAGAGGAACTTGTTTGGAATTTTATGAAATAGGCATACAAAAGGATTTGCTAGTGAATTTTTTGGAGGCGTGAACAGTTCTCTTGATTTTATCAGAAGGTTTGTTGTGCATTTAGATTAACGAAGACGCTTTTTTCAGTAAGCGGAGAAGAGCAGAGGGAAAGGTAAGAAAATTTAGGGGAGAATATGATGTGGCATGTAAACTGTTGGTGTGGATGAATTATATCCAACGGCTGCTCATGTGTGTCATCGTGATGTGTTCAAATTTGTGTCCTAGTTGGCACTCTTTCTCTCCCCCCTATATATATATGTATGTATATATGTGTATATATATATATATATATATAAATATATGAACTTCAAAAGACGTGCTTTGGGAATGGCGTCCTCATCTGGAGGAATCTCTCCTTCGCCAGATCTAGAGGAGGGCTGGCAGAAAGCTAAGACAGGTCGTCGGCCTCCAGGGCCCAAAGCTCCCGCCGCCTCTACTGGGCTAAATTGCCAGAAGCCTCAGCCAATAAAGCTAAACGCGGTGCTGGGATCCCGTACGTGGGCGGAGGCCCTGGGGAAACGAGTCCAAATTAAGGACACTATGCAATTTCATAAACCGCTCACCGATTCAGATGGTCACTTTGCTGAGATTGACGACACAGACTACTCCTATTCAACCAAGATCTGGAGTAACTCGCTGTACATTTACATGGCAGGTAAAAGGCCCTATTACATATACTTTAATGCGTTTATTAAACGTGAGTGGAAACCCATAGGGTCATGGGAGATTTTCTCAAGAGATAACGGTTTCTATATGGTCAAATTCGACTTAACTGAAGACCTAGATAAAGTCCTAAATGGGGGACCTTGGTTTATGGACAGCAGATTGATTTTCATGAAGAAATGGGAGGCTAATTTTCAATTCGAGAGAGACATGCTGGCGTCATACCCAGTATGGTTAAAACTGAACAAACTACACATCGCACTCTGGAATGCCAAAGGAATTAGCAAATTGGCCAGCATCATTGGTACTCCGCTGGATTTGGATGAATGCACTAGAAATATACACAGACTAAATTATGCTAGAGTGCTTATAGATATCAAAGCTAGTTCTACACTTCCAAAAACTATCAGAGCCAAGGATAGCCAAGGAAGGATATATCTACAAGAGGTGGAATATGAGGCTATTCCCCATGTGTGTGCAGAGTGTGCGTGTTTCGTTCACAGTACTTTACAATGTCCCATACCAAAAGTCAACACGACAGTCCCCACAGTTACACAGGTTTGGCAACGTGTACCAGCTGCTACTACAAATATTCCATCTACCTCCGATTCTATTTCTTCTGAAGGTCAGGCCCAAAAAGAAAATTCCACTAACCTTCTATCGGAGATAGAGACTGAACCCCTGCCACAAATGTCTAATGTACATACTACGGCATCGGATGTTGTTACTGCTGGGGAGGCTCAGATGATGGGCCCGGTGGTGCATCCAAAAACCCCTCCACAGAGTAGCCCAGCCAGGCCCACTGTGGAAGCTCCATCTTCGGCCCATTTGACTCCACCTCCTCCTGTTCAGTTCCCTACAAAGCCTGGCCCAGTGGACCCTGAAAATGTCAAAGAAATTCATGAGTTAGGCATTGATTTGGAGGATCAGTCTTCAGACTCTGAATGCACTAATGAAACTCAAGAGGGTAAGTTAACTAAACCGAACCCAAAGTACTCTAGTCAGTTTACTAAAGGTAAACAGAAACTGGGTAGCACTACCGCGGTCTCCGCTCCTTGTACAAGGAGCAAATCGGGCGGTTCTTAATGTCTATCCTTTGTTGGAATGTTAGAGGTCTTAACGGGGATACCCGTCAGCTTGACCTCTTTAATATAAGAAATAAGTATAATCCTACTATTATCGCAGTTTTAGAAAATAAATTGGCAAACTCCGCTTTGTCCACTTTTGAAAGCCAACTTGGCAATGAATGGGGAACAATAAACAACAATTCGACCTCATCCACTGGTCGTATTCTAGTGTTTTGGCACAAGTCTATTTGGCAACTTTCTCATGCCTGCGCAGACGAGCAGCAGCTCACGGTCCAAGCTGCAAACGTGGGGGGTCTCATCTTTACTTGTACTTTTGTCTATGCGCATAATTGGGCTTCGATGCGTAAAATATTATGGGACGAGCTGGTGAATCTGGCTAAGAATATTCCCAATGAATGGATGGTGATGGGAGACTTCAATGCTATCCTTCAAACAAATGAAAAAATGGGGGGCTTACCATCAAATTAGCACAAGTAGCAGAATTTAATGCTTGCGTCGCTGCCACTGGGTTAGTCGAAGCATGCCATACTGGTCTGCATTACACATGGCGAAGCGGAGAAGCTAAGAAAATTAGTTGCAAATTAGACAGAGTGCTAATTAACTCGGACATGTTAATCAAAAATACTAATATCAAAGTGGAAATTCTTCCTTGCTCAACGAGTGATCACTGTCCGCTTCATATTACGTTCAATAACAATGAGCCACTCACTAAAGGTAAACCATTTCGATATGTTAACTCTTGGCATTTGGAGGCGGACTATGAAGATATAGTAGACTTCCAGTCGATTCAATTTACGGAGGGTAGGGGCTGGTATTCTCTGGTGTGTTTACTAAAATGTGTAAAGTCTAGACTCAAAGAGTGGAACATGCACAGACCAAAAAGTAATTTGAAAGAGTTAGAAACTGAATGTGAAAATGCTCTAATTGCGTTGGACGCGAACCCGTTGGATGATACTCTCAACCACAACTATTTTAGGCTTCAGTCTCAACTTAAATTGGCCCTTTCAATTCAGGCAATCGAGTTGAAACAAAAGGCTAAAGTAAACTGGTTGACGCAAGGCGACGAATGCACAAAATTTTTCTACACGAAAATGTGTTTTAGGAAAAGTTACAACAATTTCTACAATACTCTCGATGCAAACGGTGAGCCAGTTGTAAATTTACAAGCTTTTGAAGACTCAGCGATAAACTATTTCAATGGCTTATACAATGGAAATTCTGAGAGTAACTTACCCCATGTTAATTGCCGGCGCCTGATATCCGACAAGGGGGCTGCTTGCCTGCTGAACATGGTGTCCGAGGTAGAAGTCAGGGCTGCTTTGTATTCCATCCATGATGAGTCCAGCCCCGGACCCGATGGGTGGAACGCCAAATTCTTTAAACTGCATTGGGAGAAATTAAAAGAGTTAATTGTATTGGCCATTCAAGAATCCTTCATTACAGGGAAATTGCTGCAGGAAATTAACCACACTTTTATCACGCTCATACCAAAAATAAACAAACCGAGTATGATAGAAGATTATCGGCCTATAGCATGCTGTAACATTATTTACAAATTGCTCAGTAAAGTTTTATGTAACCGGATTATACAATTTCTGCCTGATTTGATATCTTCTTGTCAATCAGCTTTTATTAAAGGGAGATACATTTCTGAAAACTCGCTATTGGCTCACGAACTAGTACGTCAATTCAATAAGAAGGGGGCTGATAAGTTATGCTTGAAAGTTGATTTGCACAAGGCCTACGATAGATTAAATCGAAACTTCATTGTACACATGCTCAACTGTATGGGATTCCCTAGACAGTTCACAGCTATAATTAGAGAGTGTATCTCAACTCCCACCTTCTCTATCATGGTCAATGGAGCTCCCAAAGGGTACATTCGCTCAAATAAGGGCATTAGACAGGGGGACCCGCTCTCTCCCTACCTATTTGCCATAGCTATGGAGTATTTCTCTCTGCAAATGGAAATCGCTTGTCATAATGGGCTCTTCCAGCCTATTTATATCCATCAGCCGCTTGTGCATCACCTACTCTATGCTGATGATCTAATTGTGGTAATAAAATCAAACGAGAAGGCTGCACAGGCAGTAAAGGATATTTTCTTTAACCTTGAGTCTTATGCAGGTCTGAAACTCAACAGGAGGAAATCAAAGTGCTACTTTAATAAATTTTGCAAAGCGAAAGAGAACATTCTCAGTATCCTGGACATAGCTGAAAGCCAGCTCCCAGTAAAGTACTTGGGAGTCCCGCTGTCATCTAATACCATTACTGATAAGGAATGTGGGGACTTGATAGCTAAAATCAAAGACAAAATCAATGGGTGGAGCTCAAAACTTCTTTCCTTTGCTGGCAGGTTAGAGCTAATTCATACGGTGATTTCAGCAAAAGTGAGATTTTGGTTGCAAACTTTCCAAATCCCGGACTGCACTGTAGTTAAGATAAACTCTATCTGTGCAAATTTTCTTTGGAAGGGTGGGGTTCAAAAAATAAGTTTTGATACTTTATGTAGGCCAAAAACTGAAGGAGGGGTAGGACTGACTAACCTCTTTGAACTCAAGAAAACATACAGTATTAAAATTGCTTGGAAAGCCATCCAAGGGAACACGCTTTGGGCTGAGTGGATGAGGAATAGATATTTGAAATCAAACTTTTGGGTTACGAAATGTGACAACAATTCCTCCTCGGTGTGGAAAAATATCATGGCACATCAGGACATTCTAAAGAAGATGATTCATCGTCGATTTGCGAATGGTAAAGCCACCAGCCTATGGAAAGATCCATGGTTCCACGGTAGAACGCTAATTGATTTCCTAGGTTGGGACTCGCTCACGGCGATCGGAGGCTACGAGCTGACAGTTGACAAGCTTATCTCTAATGGTCAATGGAATACTCAAAATCTCTGCTGCATGCAGGCCTTGCAACCTGCTATACAGCAAATTCAAATAGTGTCGGATCTAACGAAAGATATTTGGGTTTGGAAGGACACCACAGATGGCAATTTCTCTAATGTTTCAGCTTGGAATTACATCAGATCCAAGCATGCAGTGCAGTCCTGGGCGGATCCGATCTGGTGTAAATCCAACTGCCCTAAAATGGCGTTTACCACTTATAAGGCGGTGAATGGACGGCTCCCCACAACAGATTGACTTACCAAATGGAATATTAATGTAAATCTTACCTGCTTACTCTATAACTCTATGCCTGAATCGCATTCTCATTTATTTTTTGAGTGTAGCTACAGCACTGACATCATTAACACTGCTAGACAGAATTGTGGGTATTTTTTTCAAGGCAACCTCAACGATGAACTGTGTTACCTGCGCCTGCAGCGCCGCTCGCCAGTCTGCCTGCAATTGCTCCAAATAGCATTGACCACTTCAGTTCACCATATTTGGAAGGAGAGAAACCGCCGTGTATTCGAAAACAAGAAGAGAAACAACGAATTAGTGAGCAACCTTATTCAATCTGATGTAAACATTCTAATTCAACGCATCAAGAAGAGAGAAGCTACCAGAAATGACCTGGAAGCAACTTGCATCGTCGCGAGGTGGAGCTTTCGGCCGCCATGAATCTGCTGCCCTAATTTTTTGTTCGCTTTGGGAAAATGAAGAAGCCGACTGTTTTAATCTTTCCACGCAAATATGGCATTTATTGATTGGTAGGTCAGAATAATCATTGCTCTTTTTACCTTTTTTGTATTTGCTGCGGTGGATTTGTATCTTTTGGTCACGGACTTGGGCTGGTTTTGGCCCAATGCATCAATAAAAATTTAACCTCCTTCAAAAAAAAAAATGTGTATATATATGTATGTGTGTGTTGTGTGTGTGTGTATATATATATATATGTGTGTGTGTGTAGGGTGGCTATTTGAACACAAAATTAGACACAAATATAGAGACACAAAGCCATGACTGTTGGATCTTTTTACCCTTATGTGGAGAAGTGGAATTAGGGGGCGATCCAATGGTGGTAATCAATTGTGTCACCGATCGAGTCAAAAGTTTGTGTCTAAAAAGTCCTTAAACTAATCTTCGCATGTTTTATGCTTCTAGCATAGAAAAAGCTACAATGATATAATCACTAAAACTAATGGTAAACAAAGCAGCCGAATAACATGTAAGTTATGACCAAGGAATCAACAAATCATCACTACTCGATATCCTTAAACTAATCTTCGCCAAATGGAGCTGAAGAATCAAATTGTAAACAAACTTAAAATGGTATATGGTAAAATGAAAATAAAAATTAAAATGAATTGGAATATTCCAGCGCATAAAAAGTAGAGCTTACCTTATATAAGTCATTTAAGTGGTCAGGCCATTGACAGATTAACCCAAAAAAGTGTATAATATGATTTGAATGATTGCCTTACTTCAAATCGAATCCTTGCCGACAAATGCTTGTCGTCGATTACTACTTTATTTACATAGAGTTGAATCTCAACACTTATCAAGAACCTTGCATTTTCTGTAGGATTCAAAAATATGCAAATGATAATCAACAAACGCAAACCTTCTATCAATAGTTTTTAATCTCCTACTCAAACGTGGTGCTACTTTGAAGATAAATGTTGTTTTATGAGTGGAAAGAGATAAAGTAGTGAGGAGAGAAAATCATCATAGAAAGTAGAAAACTTGGTGCAGGCAAATGAAACATACAACAGAGGTCTGGCCTGATTTGTGGAATTGATTTTGTTGAGAGTAGAAAATTTTAGTCCAGAAGACTTGCAGTGGAAAGATGAAGAAAGGAAGAGGGATATCCTTATATAAGTAATTATATCACTGATAAACAGTCGCAAAAAATAAAACAACTAATCATATTAAACACAAACTGGTAAAATGACAGGGTTAAAGGTGCACATAAACGTCATACTCATGTCACCATAAAAGTATTCAGGCTTAACTTCAGGACAAAAACATTCGTGTTTTGGCGTGTTATCAATCAAGCAATTGAACTTGGCAGTGGGGAAACATAACAGAAAAAAAAATATTTCATCATTTTTATGGGGAATATTTGCTTACATTGGAGTCATATCTCCACGAATTTAGAAAACAACATCCAATTACATAATAATTTTGATTCACATATATAAACCTTATGTAAAGAAAGTATACTGCAACATCAAATGAGATTTGATATGCTGAGTAATATATTCATGTACTATAATTTCCTGTTTTAGTACCAAACATTTTGAGTATTCAACTTCATATGTGGAAAATAGGCTGAAGGACAAACTTAGCCAAAAATTTGGTGAAAAGTATGCAAAGTTTGGAATTTAGCCACGAAGACTCATTTTAGTGTAAAAGGGGAAATGATAGTGGGTCCCCTGAATTTCTCTTTTGCACTAAAATATGTCCTTCTCCCTAAAAGCCAAACTTTGTATACTTTTCACCAAATTTTTCTTTAAGTTTGTCCTTTAAACTAAAAACCTCATATTTTTTATCGGCAAATAATTTACTTTTTTTATAAAGTAGATATTTACATAGTGAGAATGCAACATACAAATAGTCTTATCAAAAGATAAATGCATAATAAACAGTATTTTGCAGTGAAATAATGAAGGAGTGAAGTGTAGTAAAGTATTTGATATATATATCTATAAAGGAGCAAACAATGTAATTTCTCCACTCATTTAGGCTTGTTCTTTTTTGCATTAAAAATTTCCTTTTGACTTGCCGGTTTGAGAAAGAGTAATATATATATTGAGGTTTAAATAACATAGAATAGATTGTTAGAATTTTGGAGATAAATGACAATATAATCAGAGAAATTAGGACATAGAACCTACATGATAAATAATCCAAAAATGGCTATAAAATGTTGATTTGCCTAATCAAAATAACTATTGCTAGTATAACTGTAGTAACAAATTAGTATTGTTGAATAGCTATAAAGGCCGACGATGAGAAAACAGATGAAGTTATGCCCAAGCATTGGGTTATTATATAATGATTTTTAGGAGAATGCAATGAAATTAACCTAAAAAACAATAAGCATGATAGTAAATCATAAGACTAAAAACAGTTCGAAACAAAAATAAATCGGGAATTAACGTACATCCCAAATAATCATGTAAGAAAAATTAGTATTAAAAATGAAAGATACGACTTTCGGCATGCATTCAGATTCTTAGAAAGGACAAAAAGGACATTTTTGCTACAGATCCTCTCCCCAAGCACTAAAGTTGCATTTCTCGTTTAGCTTTAGAAGAAGAAATAGTGGCTTTTTCTTAGTCAAAAGTCCTACGCCTGAGAATTTTATTTGGAAGAGAACGAGAAATACTTTATTAACAGTAGAACAATATGTATTAAAAAATCAATATTATGTAATGGTTATGCAGGCACTCTATAAGAAAATAGACGAAGCTATATCGAAGCAGTGACTAATAATAAACTAACTTATAGCAGAATTCAGTCTAAATTAAAATCAAATGCAACAGTAAATCATAAGAGTTAAAAATTATTTGAAACGAAAGTAAGTGGAGAATTCATTTCTAAATTATCAGATGAGAATAGTTGGCATTAAAAAAAAGATCTGACCTTCAGGATGTCTACGGCAAGAAGAAGAGGGCATTTTGTGTTAGATTCTCTTCCCAAGCTTTAGAATTATTACTTTCTACCAATTGAAAGAAGTGTGTTTGAGAATTATGTTAGAAGGAGATTGAGAAATAACTGTGAAAAGCATCGTGGACACTAAACTAATTGTGGGAGCGGTTGAACGGGATAGATGATTTCTAGTTGTGTGATGTCTCTCTCGAGAATAAATCTCAGCCCTTGTTTGTCTTTTTGCTTACCTACCAAGGGGTTATATATAGTAGATGTTATTTGGATACAAAATTAGACACCAACATAAAGACACAAAGTGAGACGACCTGCACCCCCTACCCCGATCCGCCTAAACCGAGCAAGAAGGCGGATTGCTCTGAGAACATGATGCATCAGAACACAAACATAAGAACATTTCATTGCTTAGAACAATTTACACCAGAGTACTAGATATCAGAGTTCAAATAAATTTAATTATTTAAATAGTGATTTGTAACGACCCATATTCTTACGGTATAATAATTAATTAATTTAATTATTTAAATAGTGATTTAGAGACTTAAATGGTCATTTAATTAAATAATATTGAATATTTAATTAATATAAATAATAGAATAATATATTTAGTTTCTGAAATAGTCAGAAATAGTAGAATTCACAATATTGTGTGAATTGGATAATTTAAAATATATAATTCAGTTTAAAATTGAATTATATTAACGAATTTATTTATAAATGTCAGTTGAACGTATTAATTTATATTATAATTATAATCAAGCTCGAAATGGCGCGGCAGTTCGTAATTTGGTGATTCGAACTTTAAACGAATATAAAGAATCTGTTTTAAGCCGGATTTCTATGAAATAAGAAACGTTCGAATCTATTGAACGATATTTTTCTAATGGAAGAGAAAAATCGAGATTTCGTCATGTAGATTGAGAGTTATGTCCAAATCAAAATTTAAAATAGTCGCTATGGAGTTCCTTTATAATTTATAACGGTTTATTTATATTATAAAAGGAATTTCAATATAAATGGAATATCGATATGATATGGATTTGAAATATCGAGCTATAAATCCATACATGTATATTTTAGAGCTGTATAATATTCTATTGTGAATATATATGATAATATTTATTTATAAATATTTAATTTAATTGTTTTTAAATATATTTATATTTAAATGGATTTATTTAGAGCATTAAAATTAGCCATTTTTGCAAACGACCTCCGTTTTCGATAAAACTAATTTTGTTGGATCCGGAATATGAAATTATTACTAGATTTCAATTTCAGTAATTTTTGGAGTCAGTATGTGGCCATATGGATTTTTATTGTAAAAAACAGTTAGTATTTTGACTGTTAAAAATACGTTGTATGAGCAAACGGAGTCGGAATTCAACGAAACAAGTTTCGTTGGGTCCGTAACGTCAAACTGTAGATGCATGTCCATTTTCGTGATTTTTGGGTATTATATTTGATCACAAAGATTTTTAAACACGAATGTAAATAACAGTAGCATAAATGTTAGTTTAAAACTCGAATAAAAATATATTTAAATACCCTATAAATACTCAGCTTCTTTCTAACCCTAACCTAGGGGTGAGCATTATTTGGTTAAACCAAATAAACCAACCGAACAAATTTATTTTGGTCGGTTTGGTTTGGTTTTGAAATTAGATTGGTTTGTAATCGGTTTGGAAAAATATTTAGTTTGGTTATCAGTTTAACCAAATTAACCGAACTTTTATTATATTTTCAAATTTATCGATATTATAGTAAATATTTTAGGTTAATTTAGATATCTAAGTAAATTTTAATCATCACATATGTATCAAAATTACTTTTGGAAACATAAGAATCATAAATAATAATATGTTAATCATATGTTTACAATTTATATCAAATTGTAGTTAATATTATGAACATAAAGTCTAAAATATATTTTTTTTGGTTAAATCGGATAACAAACCGAACCAACCAATCTTTATTTGGTTGGATTGGTTTGGTTTTCATTTTTATCGGTTTTAGTTTGGTTTGACAATTTTTATAATCGGATTAACCAAACCAACCAAACACTCACCCCTACCCTAACCCTTACTTCCTCTGGTCAACGATATTTGCGCCATCGTGTTTTCCTAAGGAAAACATGATTTCATGAAACTCATAAATTATTTAAAAATCAAATAAAAATTATAAAATTATGAAACATATATTGTTGGATTCCTCAAACAATTCTCCTTGCTCCAATACCAATTAGAAATGGTGCGACGCCTATTTGATAATACTGGAAATGCACAGCTAAGTCTAGGGTTCCAGAACGCAAGGGTTTTGAGGCTTTAATCCACGAATTGATGGTGATATATGGGTTTATGGAAGGATGATACACTAGTGCACAAAGTTTGGGAAGGTTCTGGGATAATTTTGTTCGGTACTTTTCCCTTGGCTCATGCTGAAGGATTGCGCTCGACGGAAATGGAGAATAGAGAGCGGGCTTGTTGAATCTTATACGAGGAGGAAGAGGAATCGAAGAGAGACGTGGTGGTGAGTTTAGTTTGTGTTTTTATTGAAGAATAGAGGAGCGGTTTGGAGATAAAGTTATTGAAATGGTGAATAGGATGGAGCATGATTTGCCTAGAGTGGAAGAAGGCACTATTTCAAACGGGTACAGTTTAATTTGGTCCAGGCCGGAATTTTGAAAGGTTAAAGCCCAATTCTATAAAAGTAAATTCAATTATTTTTAATTTAAAATAGTACCAACTTATAAATCGTATAACTATCCCATACTATAACAGAATTTCGAACGGTCAGATCCGTTGGGATCATATAGACGAGGGCTACACATTGGAACTGACTGGGAGTGAATTGGAGCTCGTTACAATTTATAGCAAAATTAATTGTCTAATCTGAATCAAATCAATGATGATTATCGTTATTTAACGATAACCGACCAATGTGAGTAAATCTCACTAACTCTGCTCAGTTATATTTTCTTAACGTATTTTTAGAACTGATAGATATTGGTTGATTGCTGTGTGTTGATTGGTTGTTTAAACTGCTGATTGATTAGTTGAAATATCGACATAGTTATATATATATATATATATCGTTAATTAAATATGGATTCTGTTGATCAGAATATTTCATGTTGAAATGAAATTGATGTGAGTTATATTATGCAACATCTGTGGATGCAGGGAAAAAGGTAGGAGGGATCCAACTGGATTCCTTAACATTTATTTTACTGTTTTCATATATTATGATATATGATGTGATATATGATGTGATATATAATCTATTATCGATTACGTGTGTCTGGATGATATTGATCATTATTATATGGTATGTTAAATACCATAAGGAATATTGGAATGTAGAAACAGAATTTTTAAAGTGTATATTGAAAATGAAACATATTTATATAAAATAATTGATTTTATAAAAAGGAAATTCAAAGTGGATATTGAATTTAAGGATTTTAGAAAATCAATGGATTTTATAAATAGAAATATTTATATGAAATAAATAGATTAAAAAAAGGGATATTTATTTCGAAAAAAAATAAAATTGAAAAGGAAATATTTGCAAAACAAATAGAATTAAAAAGGAAATATTTGTAAAACAATTAAAATAGAAAGAGAATTATTTGGGAAATAAATAGGAATTATAAAAGGAATTATTTGGAAAATAATTATTAAATAGAAATCTGTTTTAACATATAAATGGAAAAGATTAATTCAGAGTAGAATTAAATGGAATCTGTTTTAACAGATAAATGAAAAGATTTATTTATAAATAATGTTTAAAAATTAAGTAAATAATTTATCATTGGATAAATTGAGTATATAAGTCTGAACTTAAATAGAGAAGTAGAAATCGGTTTTGACACCGATATTTTAAATAGAAGGTGAACTTAGCATTTATAAAGGGAATTATAAATGAGATCTAAGTGTTAGAAATAAAAAGGAGATTTCGTATGAAAAATTCTATAAATAGAAGTATAAATAGAATTTGGAAATAGAATATTATTTTAAAATACGAAATCAAACTGAATTGATATATAAAAGAAATATTTTTCACATTCGATGTGAATAATGGATTATAATAGTTATTTTATAAATTAAAACATTAATAAAGAAAAATTGGGATTTGAAATAGAAATTCAAATGGGAATTTGGAAAAGATAGGAAATAGGATTAAAATAAAATTAGTAATTCAAAATAGAGTTGAATCCAATATGAGTTATTCAAAATAGAGTTGAATCCAATATTAGTTATTCAAACTAGAGTTGAATCCAATATTAGTTATTCAAATTAGAGTTGAATCGAATATTAGTTATTCGAATTAGAGTTAATCGAATATTAGTTATTCAAATTAGAGTTAATCGAAAATTAGTTATTCGAATTAGAGTTAATCGAATATTAGTGATTCGAATTAGAGCTAATCGGAAAAGAGTTATCAAATGTAGTTTATTCGAAGAAAAGAGTTATCGAATAGAGATTATTCAAGAGAGGATTATACATTGGGATTCGACTCTATCGAATGTAGGAAAGTATTATTTACTTTCCGAGTTTTAAATCAAGATTTGTTTATTTAATAAAACATTTATTTATTTATTTAAATTAAGAAATAAAATTTATATTCAAGTTATTATATTTCGGAAGCATGGGATTATAACACTATTGTTATAATCAATGATTTCTGTAAAGGAAGTGGATTTGTAAATAGAATTCGAGAGTTACGTAAGGAAGGTTGTTAAAGATTTAAAATGTGAACTTTGTCTATTTCAAGTTAGAAATGTTGTTCAGTTAAGGTCTGAGAGGTAATTATACCCCAACTTGATTGACTTCGTTTTTAACTAAGAAATGGTTAAGGTTCGATGGTGAATGTTAGTTAACTGAATTTAGTTAATAAGTGTTAATGGTTCGAGTTGGCATAGCGATGTTTTATTAAACATCTGTTTAAATCCAATGAAGGAGTTTTGGAAATGTTTTCCAAGTAAGAATCAGAAACGTTTTCTAATATAGAAAATAAGAATTTACGAAAATATGGAAACGGGAATAGGGAAATGAATAATTGAATGGAAAATTAAATTAAAGGGGATCAGTGTTGATTGATGATTTGCTCCGTAAGATTTCCATTTGGAAATACGACCGTTGTTTGTACACATGTTTTCCTTTAATAGTAAAATCACCGACTATCAAAATTTTGACCATTTTCCGTTGTAAATACGGAGAGACCGGGATCGGATTTATTATCTAAAAACCACTCTGTGTGGGCATTAGCGTTGCGAATCAAATATGATGAAGATAATTGAAGACGGAGTTGTGCAAGGGCTATTCTGGCGATCCTAGGCTGAAACAACCCAAGATGGATTTACAGAATAGTGCCTTCGCACTACACCATAATGGTCATTTGGTAACCCTTTTTTTCCAATCGTCAACACTTATTTGTGTTGTCGTGTAATAACAAAAATAAGCGTTGCAATGTTCAAAAAGGGTTACCAAAAATACATTATTTCAATTTTTTTATTACCAACACTTATTTGTGTTGTTAAAGCTGATTTGTTGGGGGTAAAAAAGTAAACTTACACCGCTAAACCTATTTCCCATTTCTCCATTGTTGCCCAACGCTTTTGCTAGAATCGGCCGCCAAAATCACAAATCTCAAATCCACAATTTCAGAACGAGGGAAAAAAAAAATAACTCGAATCCAAATCCAAGAAGTCCAGCATGGGCGGAAATTAAAAAATTGTTTTAGGGCTCGATTTTAGGGTTCGATTTGTGCTCACTTTCAATTTTAGGGTTCGATTTGTGCTTGCTTTCAACTGGAATTCATCACACTCAGTCGCTTCAGGTGAATTTTGTTCCATTTGTGCTTTTGTTGATTTGGATATACATGAGTTAAGTATGTCTACACCCTAATTTCTAGATTTAAATCTGCACAAAAGCTTAAACATATGCAACTAGTTGTAAATTTGAGACTAGGTTTGACATTGAATTATAATTGAAACCGGTATAAGTGTTTGTTGATGAATTCAATTATAGGGGTAGATACTTTCCAAAAAAGGGAAAGAAATGATCGCATTTCATTGTTTCCAGACTTTGTCGATATTTCAATGCCAACATTGTATACTCACATACATAACTAAACTTTTAGTGAAGCATGCTAACAGAATTTAATTGTTCTTCCATTTTTTTTTCGTTTATTAAGAGGATTGGCTGACTTGAAATAATAACTGAAGTTAGTCTTCAATTTTCCGCTAGTTATTACTTGAGATGAGATTACGCATCTCCTGTTTTACATATTCCCATTTGTCTAACTAGTTAAATAACACTTGCGGATTAAAATGATTTGATATTATCGAACATTTTAGTCATATAAAATAATTATGATACAAATGAGTGGGCACATTAGAGAATAAATTCGAGGTCTTATATACTTTGGCACATGTATATTCACATAATGAATAAATGTAAATAAAAAAATTTGACTTCTTTTGTAAGTATTAAAGAAAATATTTATCACATGCATAGTTGAATGAGGTTCCCTGGTTGACATTTGAAAAAATTGGCACAATATTGAGAAGGCATGTATATCTTGTATACAAGGCGGCTCACACAAATTCATTTTTTTTCCTTATTAGTGGTTTTACTATTAAATATATTTACTTTATAATAACACCTGTTACAATACAAATTCATTTTTTCCTTATTAGTGGTTTTACTATTAAATATAGTTTGGGGCATGTATTATTATTATGGAAATAATTAAATTTGTTATAGGCATGTAGTTTTTCTGGCCACAACACAAGTTTATTATACTCTGGTTTGCAGTTTATTTAATACTTACAAAAATTGGCACATGTATGAATTGGCACACGTATATTCACATTATAAAAATGAGCCTATAGTGCTCAGTTTTGCTGAGCCATAAGCTCAGAAAAACTGAGCCGTAAGGCTCAGAAAAATTGAGCCTATAGCGCTCAATTTTTCCGAGCTTATCGGCTCAGAAAACTGAGCCTATAGCACTCAGTTTTGCTGAGCCATAAGCTCAGAAAAACTGAGTCTATGGCTCAGGTTAACTGAGCTGAATATGATGTTTTGCTGAGCCGTAAGGCTCAGAAAAACTGAGCCTATAGCGCTCAGTTTTTCCAAGATTATCGGCTCAGAAAAACTGAGCCTATAGCGCTCAGTTTTGCTGAGATATAAGCTCAGAAAAACCGAGCCTTATGGCTCAGCAAAACCGAGCCTTATGGCTCAGCAAAACTGAGCCTATAGCGCTCAGTTTTTCTGAGCTTATCGGCTCAGAAAAACTGAGCCTATAGCGCTCAGTTTTGCTGAGCCATAAGCTCAGAAAAACTTAGCCTAAGGCTCAGAAATCAGCGTGTATATGATGTTATTTTGTTGCTATAAAAACCTGTAACACCTGCTGCATGGATTAGAGTTCAAGCCTTCAGTTGCTATATGTATGTGCAGAAATCAGTGTGTATATGATGTTTGGCCAGAACGCAAGGGTGTGCACTGATTGCATTTTTCCTACTTGTGATTGTTTGGCCATGCGTATTGATTGTTTGGTTACCATACTTGGATCGCCTGTTCATTGGTTTATTAGTGTGTAGAGTACAATTTACATTTATAGTGATAATTTTTTGAGTGAAAACTAATTTCGTTTTTCCCGCTAAATTCCGTGGGGTCGTAATATATTAAGTTAGCATGCAATCAGTTGTTGTGATAACTATCTTATTTGTTGGTTTTTTTTTAACATTATAAAATAAGGAAAGAGTAAAAGACATTAAAAAGCTTACCTTGCAATCAGCATGCAATCGTATTAATTGCAGCTTACCACTGTGATGCCATAAATCTAGCCTGAACTTCAGCATGCCTTGCTAGTAAGAAAGGCTAATAAAATGGTGGAGAAAATAGAATACATTTCGGGCTACGTGTTAATAGACTGTTGCATATGATTATTTAAGATAAGTTATGATAATGCAGTGTTCTTTTTTTTTTTTTTTTGAAGAAATGCAGTTTTTTTAGTAAAACTAAGTGCAGTTTTTTTTTTAAACAGGTGCATTGCAGTTTTTTTTAAACAGTGCAGTTTTTAAAACAAATGCAGTTTTTTTTAACGTAGGCAGATTTTTTTTGTTTTGAACAACTGCAGATTTTTTTTGAACAAGTGCAGTGTTTGTTTTTTTAACTAATGCAGTTTTTTTTATAAATATGTGTAGTTTTTTTTTTAAACAAGTGCATTGCATTTTTTCTAAAAAAAAAATAGTGCAGTTTTTTGTAGAAAAAATAGTGCAGTTTTTTGTAGAAAAAATAGTGCAGTTTTTGTAGAAAAAAAAAAGTGCGGTTTTTTATGTATTTATGCATAGCTCAAATTAAAGTATTTATTCTATATTTTTCTTTGATAGGTCCAAAAGGTAAAATCTGAAATTTATGTCTAACTCAAGTTCAAGAGAGTGGATTAAAAGTCCATATAGAAATACTGAAGAATACAGGAAAGGCGTTCGAGACTTCATTAGTTTTGTGAAGAATCACTCATCCCGCGATGTTGAAATTTGCACCTGCCCTTGTATTAAGTGCAAGAAATCTAAAAAGCTCTCACTGGAAAACATTGAGAAACACTTAATCATTCATGGTACGATTAAAACATATAATAGGTGGTTTTTCCATGGAGAGATGAGCAACAATAACTCGGGGATGAATCATACAAAAATATTATTTCAGATCCTCGTATCCAAGATCAAATTCAAACCGATCAATTTGTAGAGGGGGGGCCTTAGAAATCTCATAGACGATGCTTTTGGAGTGCATAATATGCCACAAGTTAGCGGTGAAGAGGAAGTTCAACTGACAAATACAGACGATTATCATACTTACTTTGAAGAGAAGCACAAAAAATACGCAGACAAAGCAAATGAAAAACTTTATTCTTCTTGCGAAGAGGGGATTACAATGTTAGGTGTAATTGTTGAGCTTCAGAACCTTAAAAAAGAATTTAACTGGTCGGGAAATAGTCTGAGTGAATTGTTGAAGCGATTAAAACGTTGGCTTCCAAAAGAAAATAATTTACCTGACAAGTATCCCACGATGAAGAAAATAATAAAGGATTTGGGAATGGAGGTGAAGCAT
This sequence comes from Allium sativum, assembly GCA_030737875.1. Classification (NCBI taxonomy): domain Eukaryota; kingdom Viridiplantae; phylum Streptophyta; class Magnoliopsida; order Asparagales; family Amaryllidaceae; genus Allium; species Allium sativum. Next base: position 852,687,368 of record CM060919.1, read on the forward strand.
ATACATGCTTATTTCAATGATTGTATATTATTTTGGAAAGAAAATGTTGATGTGATAGAATGTCCTGTGTGCCAGAAAATAAGGTACAAAACAAAAAAAAACAGTGTTAGGGGAGGTCAAATTGACGAAAGAACCAAGAAAAGTTTTAAGATACTTTCCTATAAGTCCAAGATTAAGTAGATTGTACACTATACCATGGATAGCTCGTAAAATGCAATGACACAAGAAAGCTACACCATTTTGGAATTCCATGCGAATCCTATAGATTCAGCTGAATGGAGATCAGTCAAAAGTCGGTGGCCAGAATTTGCTATTGAAAGACGCAATGTTTGGCTTGGTATTTCTACGGATGGGTTTAATCCAAATGGCATTCTTTCCAATAGTTATAGTTGTTGGCTTGTTTATATGATACCTTATAACCTACCCCCTTCGTTGTGTATGAAATCACAATTTCAAATGTTGAGTATTTTAATTCCTGGACCAAAAGCATCAAGTCAGGACATTGATGTACACTTGGAACCTCTTGTCGATGAATTAAAACATCTTTGGGACGAAGGAGCGTCCGTTTTTGACACAGACAAGCAAGAATTTTTCAACATGAAAGCAATATTACTATGGGGAATTCATGATTTACCAGCTTTTGGTCACTTATCTGGCTGTGTGACTCATGGTTATAAGGCGTGTCCTGTCTGTGCTACCGAGACAGAATCAGAGTACATCGGCAATAAGATCATCTATTCAAAATATAAAAGTTTTTTGAAGAATGATCATCCATATAGAGCATTAAAACACGGATGGTATAGGGATGTTGAATATAAAGAGCCTCCAACTCGGCTAAGAGACTCGTTTCTTTTAGATAAGCTTGAGCGTATCAAATATATTCGTGGCAAAATACCACTAAGCAAAAAGAGATTGATTTCTGAAGCTTATGATAATGTAGATTGTCTTGTCGATGAGGAAGGAAGGCCGGCATGGTATAAGAAGTCAATTTTGTTTGACTTGAATTATTGGAGTAGTCATAAAGTTCGTCATACTATTGATGTGATGCATATTGAAAAAAATGTTATTGAACATCTCATCAATTTTATGTTTAACAAAGGAAAGCAATCTTCTAAACTTGCATTTGATAAGGATCACAAGTTGCAATGTTGTCAAGTTCTTAAAGATGCAAAACTTCCATCATGTCTTGCAACTAAGTTACACGGTCTTATATGTCTTCAACCACCCGGTTTGCAAATTAAAAAGACATATGATTATCATATTCTCATCCAATACTTGCTTTCTATCATGGTTCAACATGCATATCCAAAGTGTCATGAGTTAAGATGAGCGCTTTTACAAGTAAGCTTGTACTTCAACATAATATGTTCAAAAGTTCTTGTTCGAGAACATGTGCAAGCGGCTAAAGATATGATTGCTGAAGCATTATGTGTGTTGGCACACTATGTTTCAACGGATTTTTTTGATATAACCATCGATTTGATGATACATTTAGCAGATCAAGCTCTGCTTTGTGGACCATCGACTTATATATGTATGTATCCATTTGAAAGGTAAATATTGTTTTTGCATTTAAATTATTTTACCTAAGGTTATGAAGTAACTAACTATAAGTATGCATATTAATTTTTGTGTGCGAGGGCTATAGAAGATTGCAAAAACATACCTAGTAACAAAAGGTATATAGAAGGATCAATTTCTGAAGCATACCTTGTTTCAGAATCAGTTTGATACGCAATGGAATATATGCCAAATCCACGTGATGGAAATCATAGCTCTAAATAAGCATCCTTTTTAGATGATAATAGTGATGATATATCTGAGCGTTCCATCGTTGAAGGTAAACCGTTAAAATTATCTAGAGTTCAATGATCACAGATTCGATGATGGTTACTATTTAGAATTGATATACTGGAACGAGATGAATACTACAGGTCGTACATTTTCACCTTTTTCAATACGTATATCACATTTAGTCAAGAATATATACATATTTATCACAATACTGAATTTGTAGTGCATACCGCTTATCTTTAGAAGACGGTCTTCGTGGTAAAAGGAAAACTATCACAAAAGCAGAAGTAGTAGTCCAATCTGAATTTGTTGATTGGCTATACAATAAGGTGTGATATATTTACTTGAGAGCAATGTATTTCTTCTTAACTAATGTTATTCTATTTATTTTGTTTATTCTTAACAGTTAGTGGACGAAAAATGCATGAACACAATGTTATGGTTGTATGTCAATGGTCCAAAGTGGGAAGTCAAAACTTTTCTTAAGTATAGAGTGAACGGCTATACATTCTCTCCTCAACATTTTGACGATAGCATTTCAACGCAAGATAGTGGTGTCTGTATGGATGCGATCACTACATTAGTTGCAAGTTCAAAAGATTTAAATCCTATGGATGATGATACTACTTGGTATGGTGTTATTAGAGAGATCATGGAAGTTGATTACTATGATTTTCAACATGTGGTATTTATTGTGATTGGGTGAATGTTGCAGATAAGACAAATGGTTGTAAAGTTTGCCCGGATACAAATTTGTTAATGGTAAACTTAAAGAAGCTCAAGAATACCGATGGAGAATATGATGAGCCTTCTATTCTTGCGTCCGAAGCAAGTCAAGTATTTTACATCATAAATACACAAAATTCCGACTGGTCCATTGTTCCACGCTCTCCTAAACGCATAATGGATAACGTAGATGATTATGAAGTACCAACAACATATCAATCTATTTTGAAAGAACAACCAAATTTAGAACCATTATTGAAATGTATTCAATCGAAATCAACATGTTGATTGAAAATATGTTGCACGTATTTTGCTTGTTTTGATCAGGCATTAACCTTTATTGATGTATTGTACAATTGTGTTGTGTTTTGAAATGTATGATTTTCTTTTATTGATGTCTTTTGAAACTATTGTTAGTTTGTTATGTTAATTCATGTCTTGCAAGTATTTTTCATATGTTATGTTAACTTTACATTTTGTTTGTTTTTTAATGTAGATTTTTCATTAAAATGACAAACGATTTTAGCGTAAATGCAAATTTAAGTACAACAGAGACTATTGAACCACAACCATCCAAAGGTAAAAAGTATCTTATAACGGTTGGTGTTGAGGGTGCAGTAGGGAATGATTCAGCTAAATGGAGTACACGTTGTGGTGAGTTAATTCGTTGTCATATACCCGTTGGCTACAAAGAATGGAGGGTCGTAGATAGCTTCTACAAAGATAAACTATGGGAAGGGCTTTTGGTATTTTCACTCATATCAATTTCACCATCAAGTTTAAATTATGATATATTTGATTGTTTCATGATTTCTTTTTTTTCCTTTTCTCGTGATAGGAAGAATTTGACATGGATGTAGATCCTAGCATAGCTCGACCGTTATTAGAGAAACATTTCCCACCGTACTATAGTTCAATGAAGTCAACATTAAGAAAAAGTCTTCTTAAAGTTGATAACACTATGATTCCTAAATGTGTTGCCATTGATAGATGTCCAAATGATATAGATAGAGTGTGGTGGGAAAAGCTCCTTGATATCGAGTATACGAATGTAAAGATGGAGCAATGTAAAAAAAATGCCAAAAACAAAGGAAAAAACCAAATCACTCATACTCTAGGAAGGAAACCTTACCATAGAGTGCACCATGAAATGGTAATAAAATTATCTTTTGTAAATGGTTGTTTGTAGAATGTTATATTAATAATGTGTTGTCAACTTTGATATTTATTGTAGGTCTTAGCCAATCCAGAAGTAAATATTTCACGAACGACAATTTGGAAGGCTGGACATAAAAGAAAATCAGGAGAAGTACTACCATGTGCCGCGGAAACATATGTAGGTTTGCATATATGTTCAAAACTCAGTTTTGTAAGGCTCAGAAAAACTGAGCCTATAGTGCTCAGTTTTTCCGAGCTTATCGGCTCAGAAAAACTGAGCCTATAGCGCTCAGTTTTGCTGAGCCTTAAGCTCAGAAAAAATGAGCCTATGGCTCAGCAAAACTGAGCCTATAGCGCTCGGTTTTTCGGAGCTTATCGCCTCAGAAAAACTGAGTCTATAGCGCTCAGTTTTTCCGAGCCGCAAGCTCAGAAAAACTGAGCCTATAGCGCTCAGTTTTTTCGAGCTTATCGGCTCAGAAAAACTAAGCCTATAGCGCTCAGCCTATGGCTCAGTTTTGCTGAGCCTTAGGCTCGGAAAAACTGAGCCATAGGCTCAAGCCTATAGCGCTCAGTTTTTCCGAGCTTATCGGCTCAGAAAAACTGAGCCTATGGCTCAGGTTTTCTGAGCTGCAAGGCTCATAAAAACTGAGCCTATAGCGCTCAGTTTTTCTGTTTTTAACTCAAATTCATGTTTTTCTGTTTTTAACAAGAAACCGAAATTTTCAATTTAATGTGATATTTATTAAATGCAGGCACTTCTAGAGGCAGTGGAAGAAAAGAGAAAATTAGATGGTAGTTCTAGTGGTGCAGTAGATGATCTTGATAATGATCCAATTGCAGAAGTTTTTGTTTCCGACAGGAAGAAAAATTATTGTCGAGCAATTAGTTCTACTTCTTCTATAAAACAAGTAAAGGTGGCTCGAGCTGTAAAAGCTGTAACTGATAAAAAACAAGTTGTGGATTTGTCCGTTTGGAAATTGGAGATAGAAAGGCAAGTAGCTACTCAAGTTAGTAACGCCATCAATTCAATTACTTCAACTTTTATGAAATTTATACCTAATTTGCAAGAAAAACTTGTTGCAGGTTCTTCCACTCCTCGTACAGAAGGTGCTTCTAATTTAGGGGATCCTCCTATAAATAATAATGTAACCATTACTCCAAACGTGTCACTTAATGATCTTCATTCATCTACAATGGAAAAGAAATACGTAATGCTATTGTCACATGATCTTGAGACGGAGGTAGCAAAAGGTTATCTTGGAACACAAACAATTTGTCATTTTAGGAAAGTGGTACCGAATATAGAGAAAGTAATTTGGGTTGTTGAAGTTCTTGAACCGGATGCACTAATTTATGATGGTCCTCAAAATGGAATGTACAAGTTATGTGAATTTTCAAATGGAGGCTTCGTTATATGGCCAGAGTTTCGTATTCGGTATTTGTAGAATCTCATTTATGTGTTGAATTTAGCAAACTAATTATGTATTGAATTTGACATCTTAATTATGTATTTTGTTTGTTTATTATTAACTGATATTCTATGTCGTTATGTGATTATGAATGTTATCTATTAGTATGCATTGAGTTTAATATTAGTTTTTGATTCATATTAAATATCGTCTATATTATCATCATGTTGGTTATTAATTGACTATTAATGTTGGAATATGTGAGTTGCGAATACAATTTTCTGTTATTATTAAAATTTATATTTCTTGTGAATTAAAATTTTGTAACATGTATAGGCATTGCAAACAAATATACTGCAACATGTCTAAGCGTTGCTTACAAAAATATTACAACGCTTATAAGCGTTGTTAAAGAAAATCCACCAACGCTTATAAGCGTTGCTAAAGAAAATCTACCAACGCTTATAAGTGTTGGTACTTAATTGCCACCCCCTCATAGCAATGCTTATAAGCGTTGTGGAAATTGTTTGCGACGGTTATACTCGTTGGGAATCACCTGTTTTGGTGTAGTGTCGGTTTGTCCAGACCCAGGACAACGTGTATGGATGGATGTATGATAGAATATATCTAATGGATCATGTAAGTTGACCGCTTCAAACGTATCCACGTTTGGTGGCGAAGGAATTCGTTTCTCTTAGCTTTATACCTGTGGTATTTTTGTGGAAATCAATTTGTGATTTGGCGGGTATGACGATGTGACATTCAAAGTAAATGGAGGTGTGATCTGTCAAAAGATACGTTATGGTCTCAAGCCTCATCAGCCGGAAAATGACAAAATTCGGGCAGGCAGCATGACCATGTAGGTCTTCCCCATTACGGTGAATTGTCACCATCCAGAGAATATTCATATTTGTTACTTCTTTTCGCTTCTGTATCTCCTGGGAACGGTTATGTTGCTAGCAATCGTAGATGACAATATATTCGATACACTCAAGAGAAATGAATGGTCGGTCATGTGTGGCCGGGTTGCAAGACGTTCTTTTTGAACCCAGTGTATTCCTCTCTAGAGATACATTATCGGCAGGTGGTTTCATACCTTTGTCATAGTCGGAATCCAATCTTCAATAAGCGCCTCCGATTGTGATTGTATACTATATATATGTGGAGCGTGAGATGCAAGCATTACGCTAGATTGTTAATTATTTGTGATTAGACATTATTATAATATAAGAAAAGTATTAATTTTGAAATTGTTTTGGGTTATCGTAAGGTAAAAACCATCCATGTTTATGTGTGGATTGGTCTTACGATTATCATTTCTTTTGAAAATTATTTTTAAAAGTTAAACCAAGTGGTTGGAGTTTACTCACACCAGTCCCATGACCGACACAGAGTTTATTTTATTTTGTTTTCTCTAAACTCTTGGGTGCCCAAAATTCGTATGGGCAGTCAATTAGTTGGGATTTACAGATACACTAGATGGAGCTTGGAGCAGGAGGCTTCAGCAGCATTTTATAGCTATTGTTTACTTCCGTTGTGATGTAAGTGTTGTACTCTAATATACAAATACAGATTTGTGTTTCAAAGTTATTTTAGATACTATAAATTTTTTTTCGTTCCGCTGTCAGATTCGTGTTACTCTGATGTTGTTGTGTTCTTCTTCTTCTATTCTAATTTTCTATCTTATCTATTCTCACCCTCTAACTTCTTTCTATTAACTATCCGGTATTTCCGATGCTTGGATACTCGACATTGGTTTTAAATGTCGATTTTCTGGGTCGAAAATCCCCGGGTCGTTACAAGATTAAAATTAAAAAACAACGGAAATATATATACATAAATACAATATGCAGCGGAAAACATCAACTGGAAGAAATACACAGATACAAAACATTCCAAATATAGCTCCAGCCGTAATCCAGGATCCTATGAAAAGAAGTACCTACGAAAACCAAAACTACAAGTTTCCCATATGGAAATATGGGCACCCAGAGTTTAGGTGGAAACAATAAACTCCGAGTCAGTCATGGGACTGGTGTGAGAACTAAAACAATCATTAACTTTTATTTTAAAGTTGGGTAAATCAAGGGACCACGTTGTATAACATGTAATGGGTTTTCTCCCAAGAATACCATAAAACAAACTTGCAATGCTAAAAGGAAAAATGAAGCCAAATATAAGACTTAGGTCCCGTCACACAATGCAACACAAACCAGAGGATAAAGTTTTACCTTATAATGTCTAAGCATGCTTGATACGCGAAGTTTATCTTTTACTATTATTAGTGCATAGTGAAGAAATCAGTTTCAAATATAAATGTATCAATCATAGACGACGTGAGCGTCCCATGCCACTATGACGTCATATAGGTTTACAACTAAAACCAAAAAGTCGCATATTGGAAATTGATTTCCATCTATGAACAAAGAATCATCCTCATCCGAATTCAGAGCACCGCTAGTGAGATGTCAAGACTCACACGCATGTGCACCTAGGATCATGCAGGGCCATTCCACTCTTACTTTTGTGGATTAGATTCCTGAACAATACGTTTCCCGGTCCTATGGGACTTAAAATCTGGTTAGTATGTAGACCATCATGGGCCTTTTATCGGCCATATTTGCTATCTATCACAATTCAACATCCACATAAGTAAAATGTCTGGGCTCCGTACCATGACATCACTCCAAGTTAGAAAGAAACGCATGCACTCCCTGCTGTCCTTCAACCTATTTCTGGTTTATACCTGGGGGTGAAACTCGCGAATTAACGCTATACACAAAGCTGCGCTATTTAAAGATGTGCTTTGATCATCAACCATAAAGCCATGCTTCTCAACAAAAGCTTTGATCCATGCAACTCAGCATGCCACTTTGTCAGTCTATCCCATACCATTGATTTCCACCAATATATAACCTCTAAGCTAGAACGTCTCGAGGAAGGGTGTTAAGCAAGAGAATAAATTCTCTTCCACCAAACAGATATATATTTAGCAAAGATGAACGGATACAGCGTGAAATACAACGTCATACCTACAATCCATTCACAAGTCCGTTCTGCGTCTGGACGAAACCGGAGGCACCTTATTCCTCATCCCATATGTCCAATACAGGAGATAGGCCCTCGCATATCTGGTCGATCTCCAAGTACGTCTGGACGATCACCACTTATTACCTTGTCTTGGGTGTACAGCCCAATCAAAATATCAGTAATCATCCAAACGATGTGAAGATCTCCGGTCTTCAACCACCGTCTTCAAATCTTAGACTTTTAGTCGTTGTATTAGTTATTCAGAATAGGTTAAACCCGTTCTTTCTGAATAACTCTCATATCTTATAATCAGGTGAAATATAAACACATGATACGCCTCATTCCAATCTAGAAAATTCTTTTATTCAAATATTCCTTATATTGGGAATCATTCCCATAAATCTTATCAAAGATTTAATTCATTAAAACCACTTGTTTAAGTCTTTCTTCGAAAACCATTGCAAAAGATTTTGTATATCTTTTAACAATCTAAAACCAAATTAAGGTTTATCAAACTAGTTAGGATTATCAAGCCTTACCAAAGTAATCATTTATTTTATTTTTCCAATTCCAACCTATTCATCCCATACAACAAAACTGGAAGTACTCTATATCTAACACCAATTGTGTTACAAGTAAATTCAATTACCATTTAACATTCAAATCTAGTTAAAGATTTAACGATCGCATGGAGTAAAACTTGTGGTACTCCATTCTCGAACATTTCTTGAATTCGGTAAATTTAATTGCTTCACTCACATTTCAATCTAATCAAAGATTCATTAAAACTCCACTTAGTTTTAATCTTCAAAAATCAATATTTAATGATTACTCAACTTTAAGAAATTAATCCTGTTTTTAACTGGGTTAAAGAACCAATGTCATTTAAAACACAGTTTACGATAAATGCAAAATCATCTTCCATCAAAATGGAATCTTTACGGAAATCATAACAATATATAATCGATATAAACTTCTGTATCAGACTATTACTATAACCGGAATAATGACAAAGCCTTTTAAATTCTATAGATAGTACCACTCCTCCTTCACAGAATCTCATCTCGATTATTACTAAATCGAATTCCATTCAATTCCAATTTAATATATTAAATTGGAAAATTTACCTTAAATCTTAGTAAAATATTTACAAATTCCAAATCATATCTTCACGGTAAATTGGGTTTTAAGAACAAATGTTATTTAAAACATCATTCACAATGAACCCAAAATCAACTTCCATTTAATTCCAATTATATGTATTAATTGGAAAACTTCATTAATCTTAATTAAAAGATTTATTCTTTTCTTAATTGAGTTTAAAAACAATGTTATTGAATACACCATTCATGACAAACCCAAAGTCCAATTTGATATCAAATACAAGTTTCTGAATAGAAATCATATCGACCTATATTCAATAACAAATTATGAAACCAACGAATATCGTATTGGAAATAACGATATTTGTTTCTTCCAAATTCCTCAGCGATATTCGTATAATCATGGAATCCAATACCGAAATATTCCGAAGATTATTTCCATTCAAATCCATTCCAATTCATAGGTTGGAAAATTCTGTTTATATTAAAACGATTTCAATTCCTTTCTGTTCTTTACTTAAGTTGTTAAACAGCTTATTCTGATAAAAATATCTTTTATCTTTATAAATGTGGAATTTTCCATCCAAAATCATTTCAAATCATTAATTATGATTTCACATAATTTATTCATATTTTAATAATTTTAATAAGGCCCTTATAGTCGGTTTCCAATATCGGCCACCGAACTACATCCATAGCGATATTTTCCAAACTGATTTCGACATATCTTAAAATATAACCAATAGATTTCAAATCTCTTATTATCATTCGAAAGCCCTTTTCGATACGAACCCAACGGTTCCGGTTTTAGGAGAATCCGACAGTCGAATCTCCCGTTACGTCCATTCAAAATCAATGGTCGAAATTCGCGAACGGTCGCTGTGCGATACGTTATATTCATACCATCTTACATATATATAATATATTTCATCGATTTCCATTCAAAACGTATTTTATAAATCGTTTATAAATTTATTTTTAAATGATTTCAACTTCCTTTTCAATTTTAAATCAAAATTGAACAATCTATATTATTATAATATCAAAAATAATAATATTTTCAACATATCAGAGTTTTAAATCAAATCTTTTCGATATTCATTATAAAATGAATAAAGTCAACAGAAAAACCTATTCAAGTTAAAATTGAGTACCTCTATTTAACTCGGCTTCATATATTTCAATATTTTCGTGTCCATCCAAAACTCATATTTTGATTCTTCACTGAATATTATTTTAAAATATTCGTTATTTCTAAATTGGAATCAGACTCAATCAATTACCATATAATTTATTTATATGAATTCCATACATCATATGTATTCAAAAATAGTGTTGAACTATTAAACATTCGATTCACATCCAAAATGCAATTTACAACTGTATGAGCATTAAATAATTAAATAATGCTTATAACAGTATGTCAATCAATCGGTTGACATACAATTAAATCCAAGGGAGATGTGAATTAATTATCATCCCCAGACCCATGTGGGGTTTTCAACCATCAAACAAATATTATTATTTGTATACTTGGGCAATGTGTAAAATTATCGTCCCAATAGCCATGTGGGGTTTACATCAGAATACATGCGAACTTATCTATTATTTGGGAGACGGGTGGGTAAATTGTCATCCCAAAATAATTCATAATATAAACGTTTTATTCATAAACATTTATAATCACAGTTTAATAATGATAACATGAAAACCGTAAACATTCATCAATCACCAAACAAATATTGTAATCACAGGCAAACAATATATATTCAGTTATAAAAATAAATAACTGTGTAAAATATTTGAATGAGAGAGTTCTCACAATTGGTTTCCACTCCATCGGTCTTTAATTGACGATTTTAGTACGGTCTGGGTTTAAAGCCCTCAGTTCGCTCTTTTATTTTCATTTTATAAATTTTTGAAATTAGTTTGTTGATTGGAAGAATTTAAGAGGGGAAATTCAGAGCTTTTCAGCCCTAGAAATTTTGTGTCGGCTTCTGTAAACATGAGGGCTTGGGTTTAATGAAAACAAGGGTATTTATACCCTTTTTTAATAATATTTAATTCTCCAATTTGTTCTATTTTGTCCGAACTCCAAATGAAACCCAAAGACTTTCAACTATAGCTAAATACCCCTATTCCGAACATAATGGTATATGCTTCGTAAGCTAATTCGATTGTTTTGATCACTTTTTATCAAAATTAAAATATAAATCAATATAACGTTTAAAATTGATTTTCAACGTACATTTTAATTTACCAGGACCACATACTAACTTCAAAAATTACGAAATTTAAATTCTTGTTATGTTTTGCAAATACGGTTCTAACAAAATTAATTTCATTGAACTTGGAGGCCGTTTGAAAAATGACCTTTAAACTAGCATATTAAATTTAACTGAATTTACAACACGGGTTTGAATTTACTACGCTCACATCCTAATTCCAAATGACTTGAACTTTTAAACCTGGCAATAATTTGACGTTCCGGATCCAACAAAATTTATTTCATCGAAAACGGAGGTCATTTGCAAAATGGCTATTTTTAAAGGCTTAAATAATATTAAATTATTAATAAATTCCATAGCAACTATTTTAAATTTTAATCTGGACATAACTTACAATTTATAAAATGAAATCTCAATTTTTCACATGCGTTAGAAAGATATAATTAAACAGATTCTAACGTTTCTAGTTTTATTGAAATCCGATTTGTTTTGAATCATGTATAATCAATCCAAGTTCAAAACTAAATTTTCAAACTACCGTGCCATTACGAGTTCGTCTTAACTAAATTTTAAATTTATACATTCTAACTTTGATTTAAATAAATTTTAAATCGTTAATTCTCAAAATAAATCATAAAATATTTAAAATCCATTAAAATTAATTAAAAATAAATTTTAAATTGGTTCCAAAAATCAGGATTGTTACACAAAGTCTCAACCATTGGATCTTTTTGTTCTTATATGGAAAAGTGGAATTCAGAGGGCGATCCGAGGGAGATCAATTGTGTCTCCAATTGTGGTAAAATTTTGAGTCTAAATAGACTTTCCACACACACACACACACACACACACACACACACACATATATATATATATATGAGGAGCATTACGGGACACCCCTGTTTTGCAGCTCCCATATTCGTTCGTGAGCTACACCAATCTATATCCAACAAAAATTTGTAAATGTTAAATTCACACATATATAATTTGTCTATCCAAAATTTGAGCTCGTTCCGACATTCGTAATATTTTCAAAATTTTAGCTCAATTATTCACTGTTCACACATTTATTTGAACCGTTAAATTTAAACATCAAATAAATTATTCTATGAATGTCGGAACGAGCTCAAATTTTGGATCGATGATTATATATGTGTGCATTGAACGTCTACAATTTTTTGTTGGATTTGTATAGCTCAAGAACAAATAGAGATGCTAAAGGGGTACTGTAAAATCGGAGTGCCCGGAACGCTCCAACATTCGTAAGAGGAACGAGCTTAACTTTTGGATAGATGATAATATATATGTGGATTGAACATCTACAAAATCTTGTTAGATTTGGATTAGTGTACCAAAACTATGTATTCAAAATCACTGCCGTACCGACTTATATAGTAATAGAAAAATCATATCATTACAAGCCAAGAAAAATCAGTTACCAACAGTTTAATTTATGGTTGGTAGAGGTCGGTAATAATTTTTACCGTTTATTAGTATGAGATCTTTTTGTTTTCAATATTTCACGTTAAAAGATTAAATATTGAAATTGATATTTTTATTACTATATTATTATTTATCTACTATTTTACGTAGTCAATCATATAAGAAAATATTATGGATGAAGCTAAAATAACATATAAATTATACTATTTCGAGGATATATTATAAAATTGGTTACTATTTGTTCGATACCCTTTTTTTGGTAGCGGTTGGTAATGGTTGGTCAGTGGTAATATGGTAAAAATTAAAGGTGTCAAATGAATCATTTAGGGTCGTATGAGGGTCAACTAAAGTTTTACCCAACCCCTTTACAACCTGCATATTTTGACTTATTCAACACAAAGCTTCATATAACTCAACCCACCTACTAAATGGGTTACCCATTTGACCCATCTGAACGTGATATGCTATATTGTATATACAATTATTAGAATTAGTCTGTTATTTTTTAAGTATAAGCATTAATCACCTTGGAGAGCTATATTGTTCGTTCACAGGACAAAATATATGAATGTTTCATACTGTCTGTGATTTAGGTGGGAATCTATCGATCGAAGTCTCGTCCGGTTCCGAGGTCGTATGAAGAAATTACTGTAGTTTTTACAAAAAAAAAAAAAAAAACAACTGTATGTAGGCAGAGTTCAAATATGGGTATATAGCATGTTATTTTCTAAGTACAATTGCCAGTCACCTTGGAGAACTACAGTGTTCGGTCACATGGCAAAATGTTCAGAGTGTTCCATACTGTCTGTAATTTTGATGGGAATTTATCAGTCGAAGTCTCATCCGGTTCCGGGGCAGTATGAAGAAATTACTGCAGTATTTACAAAAAAATAGCGACTTCGTATGTAGTCAGAGTTTAATGGATAAGTGAGTTACTATTTGTAAGCCTTTTAAAAACAAATCAACCCTTTTATGATCCATTTAATAAAAAAATTATAAATGGGTTAACCCAACAGAGTTGTAATTACCTCCTTCCACTTATTCTCTCACTTCCCACTCACATTCTTTAATATAAATGAGTGACTGTGGTTCAGATGCAAATGGGGGGCTGAAATTCAGAAGGCTCCGTGGTTATATATATATATATATATATATATATATATATATATATATATATATATATAAACACACACACAAAAAAGCTGGGCACTCACTCTCTTCAATCCAAAAGAATTTGACAATTTTGTTTCATCCCAATTTGAGAAGACATGCATACGATACGATAATATTATGTTTATCGATTAAGTTTGACATTGGAGCGTAATAAAGATCAACCATCCGATTCCACTTTCCTCTGTCTTCTACTTCGGCCTTTGTAATCCACGTATCACCCACGCAAACCAGTCGAGTTAAAAAGGGGAAAATACATTCATTAACAAACACGTGTTAAAAATAGTATCCAATGACATTCACGCTACATTCATCCACTTTAGCAAAAGTCTACTCAACTAAGCAAATCATCTAACGTAATACACGTGTGCTTTAATCAACTGCACCAACCAATTGTTCCGCCTTCAATTTCAATTTCATTCAATCAAAAGTCTTTGATTTTCATTTTTTGTACTTAAACCCCTGAATTGTTGAGAGACTTAAATGCAAAACAGTGAAAATCAAAGAATCTACTTGGACGGACTCAGTGGGAATGAGGAAACGGACACAATGGGAATAAGGAAAGGAGAATTGGTGCCAATCCTACTGAACGCTGACGACTACAAAGGCACGACTTGCTTGTTTAATCCATAACTAATTAACTTCATGTTTGAGTCATCGTCAAATTCGCCATATTCTAAACCCAGCCGACACGCTTGGTTCCTCTTTCTATAATTATAGTAGTTATTCCACACGTAATTTGCATGTGTATCAAAAAAAATATACGATTAAAACATTATAATACTTGCTCACTTGTCTTCTTCATCTCTTTTTATATACAAGAAATCCTCACTTTCCTTCTTACTTTCTTGCAGTGTGCATGTGTGTCACGCAACTTTCTACTTTTCATATATATATATATATATATATATATATATATATACACATATATACACGCACACACTTCACTCTCACCCACCTATTAAGATTTAAGTTATAAGTTCAACATTATCCAGCAACTACTTATAAAAATGACATCTATAAAAAGACAGCGTTTTGATTTAGAGGAATATCACTCTGAGAGAGAAGAGGCCGAGTACTTAGCCTTCTGCCTCATGATGCTATCACGAGACAACAACGATCGGACGTACAGGTGTAAGGTGTGCGGGAAAGGCTTTGGATCGTACCAGGCACTCGGTGGCCACAAGACCAGTCACCGGAAGCTTCTAGAGCACCACCATCTTCCTCATGGTCATGCACCTATGATATCGTCAACTAGAAGAGTGCATACATGTTCTATCTGCTCTAAAACGTTCGGGACGGGCCAGGCCTTGGGCGGGCATAAGCGACGTCACTATGAAGGCATTATTGGATCCGGGTTTAGAAAACCCAAAACTTGTATAAAGGAGGTTGCTGGGTTTGATTTGAATCTACCTGTTATTCAGGAGCTCGGATTTAGTAGGTGGTCACGGAATAATATTGATAAAACAGATGAAAATTTGGATGCAAAGTAGCCTTTGTTGTTTATATCTGCTTAGTTTAGGCTTTAGAACCCGTAGATTCACACTGATCATGTACAGAAATACGATTGTTAATTCTTTTGTTCTCTGCAGATGGTTGATGGTAAAGATGAAATAATATAATTCTTAACGATATAAAGGAGGATATTTTTTTCTTGGATTCTATTGCACCACGCGGTTCTTATCTTATAATACTCGTCAAAACTCAACAGCTTTTGTTATTTCAGTATAACTTTGAAACTAGAGTTTTGACGACTCGGCTTTTCCTTTTAGATAATCTACGAGGTCATATAACAAAAGGAAAAAGATACTAACGTGCTCTTTTGTTGGAATTACCTGATACAATACAACCCAACTTTCTATTTGCCTTATATTAACAATGTTTAAGGCATAGTTTTTAAAACCGGACCGCGAGTCAAACCGTGAAGACTCAGGGTCCAAGATTTTGAAGGTCTGACCGGTCGAACCGCCGAGAGCCGCTCATGCTTGTTAACAGTGAAAATGTGAATAATTAAGTTTTATGTGTACTCAAACGAATGAATAATAAAGTTTGAAAGTAATCTATTTATAAACTAAAATTAATAAATTGCATGATATAATAAAATAGAAAGGGCATAAACAAACACACATGTTTTTTAGAACGAAATGTTAAACTTTATATTTTAAATGTCAGAACAATTATGATTTTTTGAAATATTTTAGTTGTTATTTTCAAAGCAATACAAAAGATGAAATTATCAGAAAGAATTACATAATGAGAAGTAGGGAAAAACAAAAAACCGTGGTTTAACCCTGTAAAATTGAAGGTTGGACCGCTGGTTTGAAGGTCCGACCAGGGTTCATGCATGGATGAGGTCTGATTGAGTTCCGCGCCGTGATGGTCTAAGGTTCAGGGTTATTCGAGGTCGGACCGCGGCAGGGTCGGGTTTTAAAAACACTGGTTTAAGGTGATACACATGGGTCTTTTGTTTTCTTCAGTGTAGCTTTTCTACGCATTAATTAAGCATAAGCTATGACTGACATAATTGAAGTTAGGAAGAAATTGTAAAATGAAAATAAAATAAATAAAATTCTTAACTTGAAACCAAGAAGTATAACCCATAAGAGGTTGTAAATTAATAATTTTATGACCATATAACAAAGGCATGTCATTAGTGAATATAGCTACATTCAGATATCCTAACTGTGTGTTATTCAATAAATAAATACTTAAAACAAGACGAGCACGGTTGGGCTAATGGTTAATTGCTGTGAATTTGATGTTACTGACTACAATTTGCCTAATCTGATTAATATTTATTTTATTGACTCTTGTTGTACTTATAACACCACCCTTTTCTTTAAAGCCTTTCATTGAAGAATTGTTGCTACTGAGTATCATATCTTTCTCAGTAATTTCAATTCTGGACCTACTCTGGTTTCTTATATTCTCATCAATATCCATCCGATTCACTAAAGTTGAATTAGCTTGGGAGCTTTGACTGAGAATTAGGTATATACGGAGAGACGAAGTCGTCCTTACTCTGCTAGCGCATCTTCAATGCCAAACAATGTTATTTCATGATATATACATATGGCATGGCTACTTAGACAATGTTAAACTTATACTACTCCACATTACAACAAAATAAAATTATTTTCTTCAACGTAAACATTTTAATGCATTGAAATTTGTTCTGAATGACAAAAATTTAGTGATGGTTATTCCTTCACATCGTGTATTACAATGTCTAGCAGGAGACATTTCAATTTACCATATTTACCAAAACCATGTCATATCATACTTCACATTTTTATTACTTTGCCATTGAGAATTAAAAATTAAACCATAACGTTAGATGTCCATATGTCATTCACTTTTAATTAAAAATAGAAGCGAATTGGAGATGCTATAAGAAAATGTTCATTTTTTTATTAACTTACTAGTTTTATGTTTGACGTTAGAGTATAATAAAGATCAACAATCGGTTTCCAGCGTTTTCTACTTCAGATTTTGTAATCCACGTACTACTACTACTGCTACTACTATTCACGCAAACCACTTGAATAAAGGAGAGGAGAGAACACGTTCATTAACAAACACGTGTTACAAATAGTATCCAACGACTACCACGCTACATTCATCCACTTTAACACAAGTCTACCCATCTAAGCAACTCATCTAACGTAATACACGTGTGCCCGTCAATCCACAGCCAATCCTACTAAACACTGACGTACGACTACAAAGCCACGACTTACTTCATGTCTAAGTCATCGTCGAATTCGTCATATTCTAAACCCAGCCGACACGCTTGGTTCCTCTTTCTACAATAGCAGTTATTCTGCACGTAATTTGCATGCGTATCAAAAATATACAATTAAAAAATTATAACACTCGTTCACTTTGTCTTCTCCATCTCTTTTATATATACATAAGAAATCCTCGCTTTCCTTCTTACTTTCTTGCAGGGCATGTGTGTCACGCAACTTCTTCCTTTTTCTATATATACACTTCACTCTCATCCACCCTTGTTATAAGTTCAACATTATCCAACCAAAACGTATAAAAATGGCATCTATAAAAAGACAGCGTTTCGATTCAGAGGATAGCTCTGAAAGCGAAGAGGAGTACTTAGCCTTCTGCCTTATGATGCTATCTCGAGACAACGGCCGTAGGTACAGGTGTAAGGTGTGCGGGAAAGGTTTTGGATCGTACCAGGCACTCGGTGGCCACAAGACCAGCCACCGGAAGCTTCCAGAGCACGACCATCTTTCTCATGGTCATGTACCTACGGTATCGTCAACTGAAAGAGTGCATAAATGTTCTATCTGCTCTAAAACGTTCGGGACGGGCCAGGCCTTGGGCGGGCATAAGCGACGTCACTATGAAGGCGTTGTTGGATCCGGGTTTAGAAAATCCGAAACTTGTAAAAGGAAGGTTGCTGGGTTTGACTTGAATCTGCCTGTAATGCATGAGCTAAAATTTAGTAGGTGGTCATGGAATAATAGTGATAAGGAAGATGAAAATTTGGGTGCAAAGAAGTCTTTGTTTTTTATACCTGCTTAGTCTAGGTATAGAATTTTTAGATCCATTGATTATGTACAGAAATACGATTTTTAATTCTTTTGTTGTTACTTTGCATTCTTAGTGTGTCTCGAATTTACTGAAATGTGAGACTTCCTTGTATAGACGAAGGATTATGTACAAATGAGTATCGTTTGTTGGATTCCAATGTAGCACACGGTTCTCTTGATGCTTGTCAAAACTCAACTACTCTTGTTAATTAACGTAAGCTTTGAAGGGACCTCCTTTCTATCCCAACTATCACCGTCAGCCATCGAATGCTCTGGCCATTTTAACTGTACCGTCGGATCACTGATTAATTTAATCATGTTAATATTTAATTTAATTCCATATATAAAAACTGGGTAGAGGACATAAAATTAGCCGTCTTTTAAAGACTAAGCTTGAACTTTGACGTGGTCATGTAATAAAAACAAAAGAGAATGACTGTATCATTATCGCATATTACATTTAGACCATAACCAACAAGCCGTTCTGTTCGCTTCTTCTCTTTCATCCAAACAAGACACAACACAACCAGCAATACAAAACTAGCCACAACCAGCCACAAACCACTTAAAAAATATATTATATAATACAAACAATACAAAACAGCAAACACCCCTTCCATCCAATATTACCCCTTTTCTCCGCAGCAAACAGCGTTTGCATGCTTTTTTATTATTAAAAGTTTATAACGGCAAAGTCTTTGCCGTTATAAATTTATAACGGCAAAGACTTTGCCGTTATAAATTAAAACGTCAAAGACTTCGCCGTTATAACCTCCAATCTCTGTTCACTCAACCAGACACGAACTGGTTCCAAACTAGCCACGGGGAAGTAAACAAGCCATACATGCTTGCTCCGTGACTTGTTTAGTAACTGAACAAGCCATTGTTGGTTGTGCTCTTAGGCTACCGTGAATATAATATACATGTTTTGTTTAGTATTTTGGTTTTTTTGTATGTACATATTTCTACCGTGAATTTGACTTCATCGCCTGCCAATTTGCAGGCCGGCTCTGGGTATTTATGGGCTTAGTGCGGACCCAAAATTTTGGACTCTTATTTTTTTTTTATGAAATTGAACTTAAGTGAAAATGTGTTTTTTCTACTGTGCATCTCCATTGAGAAAATTGCGTGTTTCAGCAAATTCATAAAGTTTTTACCCACATTTTCAATCTGTCAACTAGAGGTCCACACAAGTCACATCTCCATTTTAATATATTGATTGATGTCAACAAAACATACAATCATATTTACTTTTGCATAGATAAATTACTATCAAGTACATGCATCATGACAAGAAAAAGCAGCTCTAGTAAAGATAATACAGTTTTTTTTTCTTTTCTTTTTGGGCCCCCTGACCTAATGGGCCCTGTGCGGTCGCACGGCTCGCACTAGCCCAGGGCCGACCCTGCCAATTTGTTGCTTAACAGTGTGTAATTCAAAACAAAAATGCTACTATGATAAAAAAGTTTTTGTCAAAAAGTACCACAGAGAAAAAAATAGAAGGTCCACCCCTTGAATTACACAAATACCCTCCCTGAATTCAATGCTTACCCCCTTTGAATTCCGGAATTACCCTTATTTCTTAGTTTTTGACAAAAAAAAAACCCGGATATTCTAGCATATCTCAATTCAAAAACATTTAATCCTAATTAATAGGTGGTTGGTAAAATACTACTAATGAGAGGCAGAAGAAGACGATCGTGCCCCAAATAACATTTAGAGGCAAACTTGTTATTAAAAACGCCTCTACTAATTCATTTGCCACATAAGATATTATAGTTAAAACTACAACAATAAGTCAATAACAACATTAAGAAATGCCCCTACCAAAAAGGCGTCTGAAATGAATTAATACGCCACTATCAATCCGCTGTAGATTTAATCAAACGGGTCTGAAATATAAAATTTAATCAAAGTCTGAACATAAAAATTACCATTACATTAATAGGAATACACAATCCAGTATCCAAACAAAATCAATACTTCAAGGTACAACTTACAAGAATAGATATCAATTATCAACATTGTCATTCAAAACAATATTACAATTCAAAACAACATTCAACATTCTCATAAATGTATTGAGCCAAAATCACGCATAAGATTGACCAAATATTACATCTGAGTCCTGAGCATTAAGTTACAAAACCTGCACACATAAAAAAGATTATGGTTTCATATCTAACTTATATGTGAAATATGAGTAATTGTGCAGACTACATTCACAGTTGGTAGTGATGCTAGATTAAAGTGCATTAGTTTTTATAAGCAACACTTCAAATTTTATTGTTTTAAGCATCAAATTAGATCGAGTTATGGAGAAAAGATCTTACACCTTAATTTTCACCTAGATTCAGTCGTTACGATTGTTAAGCACACCGAACAGGATAAAAGAGAAGATGTTTTACTATGTTTCATTTCAGATAGATTTAATCAGTTACTGCTAGGTTTTTTTTAAATTCACAAACCTTTAATATACACAACAGAAAGAAATCATCATATTAATAAATCAAAAATCTTACCTTTGCATATATGACACATTCTGAAGAACAAAATTATGTCATGCATCAATATTAGCTTGCTCATCCAATTCAATAACCTAGAGCTTAAAAAAGGAGCAGTACAATGCTTGGAAGCCCATTCTGTGAGTTCATGGGAAGCTGTTATATTCAGAAACAATAGTATCAATTATAAAATTTATATCAATTGATGATAGTAAATAACAGTAATCGAGAACTTCTACCTAAAATGGTAGAATTCAAACACAAGCAATGCTAGCCTACGTACATTCCAACAAACAATCTTAGGAGTACAAGGTAAGTAATTTGTTTCTCACGGTCTTTGAGAATGTTCATCATACAAGAGCATCAACATAATAGTCGTATATTGTCAAATTAGCAAAAATCAAAATTTATTTACCCGTCACCAAAAAAAGAAGAAGCTAGAGACCACTATAAATTTCTAACATGAGGAATTATCGTGTAAGCATCAGAACATTTCCAACAATCTTAGGTCTTGTAATATTATGAGACGTAAGACTAGGGGGAGAATCGGTGGATTCTCCCAACAGACGCACGCCGAATTTAACAGCGTGCGTCGAAATAATCGGAGCACGCCGAATTAATCGGAGCACGCCGAATTTATTGGCGTCTTAGACTAAGACGCCGATAAATTCGGCACCCTACCTCGGAATATATTTTTATTAGCGTTTTACATTTATTTATTAGTTTTTTATTTATTTCTTCTATGTCGATTAATTAATAATTTAAAAATTAAAATTTATATGTTCGAACGTCGATTAAAATTATACATAGCTTTCTTATTTTTTATTATATGATCGAACGTCGATTAAAATTATACATAACTTTCTTATTTTTTATTATATGTTCAAACGTCGATTAGTTAATAATTTACTTATAAAAAATGTTTTATATTTCCAATACACCATCGAAAACAAATTTAAATGTCTGGATGTACATATAAAACTAATACTGATAATGATATAACTGATAATAATTAAGCATACATATACAACTGATAATAAACATAATGATGCAACTTATATTAAGCATAACTATACAACTAATAATAAGCATAAAGATACAGCAGGTCATAAACATTTTTGACCGACATAACATAAAATATTAAACCTCTAATTTAAACCATGTAGTAGTTGGTAATTTCCATGACGAAGGTTGTTGACTTGATTTTGTAGCTTTTTTATTTCTTCTTCCAATTCCAAAGCGTACGTAATTACTCTAAAAGGAAAATGATTGTCTACCCACTGTCTAAAGTCGTACCCGTTCGTTCGTACGTACTGGACAACAATAATATTGACTTCCGATGTTGTTTACATGTCGAACGATTAGCTTTGGTGCTTCAAAACCATAAACGCATGCAATATTTGCAGATTGTACCTCATCGACTTCATTCGTAGCTCTGACAGGAGGAATAACAACATGTGACATTCAGGCGCGTTGTTGAGTCTGTTTTTGCTGATGTCCTATTTCCATTTGATGCATCCCTTCTTCCTGTTCCGTTTGTCACAAATCGTCATGGAGTCGCTCTTTCATTTAGATATACCACTCGGTCGGTTCTCTAGGTGAAGACGGATTAGAATTTGATGGTCCAACCAGAATATCAGTGTAATTGTAAGAGGACGGATAAGAAATTGACATTTTTTTAAGTCGAGGTAATTTTGCTACTCGGTCTGTCTCTGGTATTTATGAATGAAGGCTACAAAGGAAAAGGAGGAAAATGAGTTACCAAATGCAAGCGCTTTGAGATTTGTGCAACATGGCTGGACTCTACGACTGAGACTCGACACTGGCTTTAACGTTTGACATAAATGTGACCGATCACTGATCTCTCAATGTTTAAAGCAAGTGGCTACAATAGCCATGTGGTTGAGAACGACCCAATCTTTTAACACCTAAACTCATGTGGTATGGGATAGCGTGCTGAGATGTCACAATCAATCAAGGCCTGTACACACAACCTTTAACTGTAGCCATGTGGTAGAGGATGTCCTCCACATACAACTCTGTTCTTTTAAACAGTTTATATTTCCAACTCCAACCATAAACTATAATCTGTGTACACTCGATCATCCAAGTCCTTAAGATGAGAAATCATTATACTTCTTTATATCAAGGTTATGTTTTATGTTATAAACAAAATGTATTCTCCCAACATTTTTGGTACTATTGATTTGGTGTAGGTTAAATGGGAGATTGGAAAATCAGTGATGAAACTATGGGAAAAATATTTGATGAGTGCGAACGGAACAAAGAGGACGAGGAAGAGGGTGGATTCGTTACAGATACTCAACCACCTCCATAAGGAATTGTCTTAGTACAGAATCCACAACCACCTCCACGGTCAAACCCTGCGAGGCAAATGAGTGTGCTTTCTCGTCAAAACCCCAGTACTTTAATGTAACAACCCGTATTCTACGCATCGGAGGATCGTAGAATATTTATTTCTTTCCCATATGAAGTCGTATAGTCATGTAACTTTGGGAAACAACCGTCAGAGTCATTTCCCATGTTCATGATATTTGTCAATTTTTAAATGACCGTTTTGCCCCTAGCTGATCTTGTTTCGGCCATAACTTTTGATTGGAAAGGAATTTTGACCTGAAACCACTTGCATTAGATTCGTTTGATGTTTTACCTTTCCGTTGAATGGTCACATGTGAAAAACGGACTTACCGTTTAGGAGGTATGGTTGAAATAAGGTTTGGAAGGTGAAAAACTGCTTAACCGGACCAAATAGGGTGATTAGTAAATGGGCCCATAACCCATTTCGGGATTAGGGTTATGGGAAGGCTGAAATGAGTTAGGGTTTCATTTTTATTTCAGTTTTCTAACTTCCACTTACCTCTTAGAAACCCTAAAAATGGCCTCCAACCTCTAAATCACCTCCAAATCACTTTCTACTTGAAGATTGGGCTTAGCAACATCAAATCAAGAGAGATCAACACCAAATCAACATTAGAGCTGCTGTTGAGCATTGGGATTCGCACCAAATCAGAGATTTATTTCAGATTTAAGTTTTATTTGTGGTTAAGGTGAGTGATTTGCATAGTTCCTCGCTAATTATGGTTAATTAAGGGTAATTAGTGTTAATTAGTGAATTTAAGCGTGATAAAATTCTGGAAAAATATTTATAAATTCTTAAATGATGTTTTAGACCTCTGATATGAATTTGGGTTAACTTGGTTAAGTTTTTCTAATCCTATCATTAGTTATACTTAAACATGCTTAAGGGAAAATAGGGGGTTTTGGCTATGTTTGATCCATTTTAACCTATCACGTTGATGTTTTGGTGTTTGAGGTCACTTCTACTTGTTGCTATGACTTTGTGGTATGTTTTGTGATTGATTAGAATAGTTAGAATGGTCGAAAACGCCGTCGAGAGGCGTATTAACAATCGCTGGAAGTTGCAGGAAAACTGCAGGAAAATTGGATCGGATCGGTTAGGAGGACCCGAACCGAACCGCCATAGGACCCTTCCCCACGATTCGCCAGTAGTTCCCGTACCCGATCCGCTCGCGCTTCGCACCCCGATCCGACCAGAGGAGGTCAGTGCGAACTGGTGAGGCCACGATCCACTCGCACTTGAATGCTCCGACCCGGATGCTCACGATCCGACAAGCTAGAGATCAGAGGAAGGAGGCACTCGATCCGAACCGTGGCAAGCTGGAGGTTGCGATCCGACACCATGCGCGATCCGAACCGTCATGAGGGGGAGGCAGCGATCTGAACCGATGATGAGGAGGGGAAACCGAACCGATCCGGTGATGCCCAATAACCCGAGATGCAAAGATAGTCCAAATGGAAGTTAGAGCTTAGGATCCAGTTGGGAACCAATGAGTTCATTTCATGGTTGGGCTTTGCTGTGGGACGTGTGCTAAGGAGTTGTCTACGTTCATAACTTCGATTCACTACTGAAAGGGAATGATGGGCTACGTATCAGTGCAGTAGAGTCATTATGACTCGAGGGGCAAAGTGATCGTAGTAAGACTATGAGCCAGTGCAGTGGGGTTATTGTGACTCCATGGGGAAGAGTGGACATAGTAAAGGATTAGTAAGGCTATGAGCCAGTGCAGTGGGGTTATTGCGACTCCATGGGGGAAAAGTGGTCATAGCGAAGGATTAGCGGCTATGGATCAGTGCAGTGAAGTCATTGTGACTTCATGAGGCAAAGTGATCATAGCAAAGTATATTGGGTGATCGAAGTGGTGAATATCGTATGCTTTACGCACTGAGTGAGAGATGTAAGGATTGTTTCTATGCTTGATTGTTTGCCATCACTATGACATGCACACCCCCACCCCCGTATCTTTACACCATATGTTAGTGGCACCTTAGAGTGTTGTACAGTATATAGTGCTAACTCTTTGGTTGCGGGTCCAGGTTCAGGTATGGTTTAGTATACCTGTTATTGTTCTGTTTAGCTGCTTATCGCTCATTCCAAACTTTTTTCTGACCCAGAGTTTTATGTCTCTTCTTATTACTCTGGGTGCTCACACGAGCAGACTAGAGACAGGTTAGCTGGTGATGCACGAGTAGCTGATTCGGAGACGAGCAGGAGGCTCCTACGTATGATATCTACATATATTCTCCCTGTGTTGTTGGTGGTCACTACTTGGGCATTAGTAGTGTACCTTCCTTTACTTTCTTTTGCTTTAGAGACAGTATTTTGAAATTGTAATAAGTTGTATTTTGGATTTTCCGCTGCTATGATGCTTAGTTCTAGTTTTCAGCTTATGCACTGTCTCGCCTGTTTTATGTCAAGTA
The DNA here is from genome assembly GCA_030737875.1 of Allium sativum. Taxonomy (NCBI): domain Eukaryota; kingdom Viridiplantae; phylum Streptophyta; class Magnoliopsida; order Asparagales; family Amaryllidaceae; genus Allium; species Allium sativum. Next base: position 852,713,289 of record CM060919.1, read on the forward strand.
TGTTGTTATTATATTTTCCTCTATGCACTGTGAGACATTCTACAGGTTCTTTGTTGCTTCTTCGTCTTCTTTCTTTTCCTCCGACAACCGTTCCGTGCTAACTGGACATGTGTACAACGCACTTTTGGAGTAAGTTTCGGTTGGTGCGGGGCGGGCCGTCACACTTGGTATCAGAGCTCTAGGTTGCGTAGTTAACCTAGGGAAAGACACTAGGGAGGGATAGTACGTATATGAGAGTGCGTATTTGTGATTACTTTGGTTTTCAAAATCTATATATATACTATTAGTAGTATAAGAATGAAGTTGTACTGCACTAGCACCACTATGGGGTCGTTAATCGTTTTGTCTTTACAGATTGAACGATGAGTCGAGACACGAGGGGTGCTGGTAGAGGGACCAATAATGGAAATGCTCCTGACATGAGGACGATGTTCACTAACTTCATGAGGGAGATGCTTAGGGATGTTCAGGGAGCAGTTTCCAATCCCGGAAATGGTGGTGGTCTAGTAGTGCAGGCGCCTAGGGTCGATTTCGCCAAGTTGTGCAAGGATTACACTAACCTTGGTGGGAAGCCGTTCCATGGAACGGAGTCGACCACAGATGTTCAGGATTGGTTGGATAGCTGTGATCGTATCTTCGACGACTTGGGTATTGAGGATGCGATGAAGAGAAGGCTAGCGTCTCGTCAGCTGCAAGGGCGAGCGATGAATTGGTGGAATGCCATTAGAACAGCTACTCTACAAGATCAGGTTACTTGGGATCAGTTCAAGGCTCGCTTTAGCGAGAAGTTCATTCTAGCTGCCCAGAAGTCAGTGTTGTTTAAGAGATTCTTGGAACTCAAGCAGAATGGTAGGGGCAGTCTCTGACTATATTGCTGAGTTTGACACTTTGTCGAAGTATGGACTATCTCTTATCGATACTCCTGAGAAGAAGAATGAGAAGTTCATTACTGGGTTTGATGAATACTTGGGGGAAAGGCTTATCAACCACATTGATGAGACTTTTGAATCGATTGTGGGGAAAGCTTTGAGATCAGAGAGTCTTTACCCTAAGCCAAAGACTGAGGCTGCATCTGCAGAAGGGATGAAACCGCAAGCGGGCGGTGGAGGCAAGAATAACTCTCAGAATAAGAGGAAACAGAACCAATCTAAGGATGGCCAGAAAAAAGAGCAAGAAAGATGTTGAGTGCTTCAACTGTGGTAAGAAGGGCCATTATGCTAAAGAATGTCGGGCCAAGCCAGCGGATAGGAAGTGCTACAACTGTGGCCAAGTGGGACATCATAAGGATAAGTGTCCACAACCTCTTAAGGAGAAGCAGATTGTGAAAGCATATGCTATCGATGCCGTTCCTTCTTCGTCGAATGCCCCAACTACGGCAGAGAAAGGAAAGAATGTCGTCATTCAAGGTATGCTTTCTATTTATGATGTACCAATTCGAGTTTTGTTTGATACTGGGGCTTCCCGTTCCTTCATATCTAGTGACCTGGTGGATAGGTTGGGACTGGAACCCGAGATAGTCGATAGACCGTTGGTTGTGACGAACCCGATTGATGGTTCGACTAACCTTAGTATGATTTGCCGAAATTTGGTCTTATCGAGTCATGGATGTATGTTTGTTTGTGATTGCTTTGTTTTGGGCTTTACTGGGTATGGCATTATATTGGGGGTCGATTGGCTCCAAAGATACGGGGTGGTGGTAGACTGTGAGGGGTTTTTGGTGACAGTTAGGGCGGACGATGGGCGGAGGATAGTGTTTGGTAGTCTACCTAGTGATGGGGTAATGGCTAGTTTTATAAATTCCCTCGACATCCCGCATGATGAGTTGTCAGATGTGCCCGTGGTTGGCCAGTATCCGGATGTCTTCGAGGAGGTGACCGGGCTTCCACCACACTGAGAGATTGGGTTCCGTATTGATTTAGTGAAAGATGCCAAACCTATAGTGATGCCACTTCGTCGTATGGCACCAAGAGAGCAGCGAGAGCTCGGGTGCAAGTAAGCGATCTTTTGAAGAAGGGATTTATTAGAAGAAGTGTCTCCAAGTGGGGAGCACCAGCTGTGTTTGCCACTAAGGCAGATGGTTCCCTTCGCTTGTGTGTGGACTATCGCGAGTTGAATAAGGTGACGAGGAAGAATAAGTATCCTCTACCGCGGATAGATGATTTGTTTGATCAACTGGAAGGAGCAAGAGTGTTCTCCCAGTTGGACCTCGCGACAGGATTTCATCAGCTTCGAGTAGCGGATGAGAGTGTTCCGAAAACGGCATTTAGGACGCCGTCTGGATTTTATGAGTGGTTGGTCATGCCATTTGGGTTGACCAATGCACCAGCCTACTTTGTGGATCTTATGAATCGAGTATTCAGAGATCAGTTGAATAAGTTTGTTCTTGTGTTCGTAGATGACATCCTTGTTTACTCGAGGACAGAGGAGGAACACAAGGGACACTTGAGGATAGTGATGGAGGTGTTGAGGAAACACCAATTGAAAGCGAAATTCTCTAAGTGTCACTTCTGGAGGAGGGAAGTGAGATTCTTGGGCCATGTTGTTTCAGAGAATGGTATTGCCATGGACCCTGCGAAGGTGGCTACAGTACAGGATTGGCCTACGCCCAAGAATGCAACAGATGTAAGAAGCTTCTTGGGGTTAGCTGGATATTATCGTAAGTTTATCCAGGACTTCTCCAAGATAGCAGCACCGTTGACTCAGTTGACTAAGAAGAATCAAGCCTTCGTCTGGGACGGAGTGTGTGAGAATGCATTCAAGAGTCTAAAAGAAAAGTTGACGCGTGCACCAGTGTTAGTCATTCCAAAAGGGAATGAAGAAATGACGGTATACACGGATACTTGTGGTATCGGATTAGGTGCTGTATTAATGCAAGGAGGTAGGGTTGTAGCTTATGCTAGTCGACAACTAAAGCCGCATGAGAAAAGGTATCCTACCCACAATTTAGAATTGGCGGCGATCGTGTTTGCGCTGAAGATGTGGAGACATTATCTCTTGGGAGAAAGATTTGAGTTGTTTACCGATCATAAATCGTTAAAGTATCTCTTCTCTCAGAAAGATCTGAATCTCCGTCAGCAGAGATGGTTAGAGTTCTTGGCTTCGTATGATTTTGATATCACATATACACCTGGGAAAGGCAATGCGGTAGCCGATGCCTTGAGTAGGAGACATGCCAGTTTAGGGGCTATGTTTCTTGAATGGAAGCAACTGGAGTATATCGCAGGGTTTGATTTCAGACCAAAATGCGAATTGGACCCAGAAATGCTAGCTAGTTTGGCGTTCAGATCCACTTTGATAGAGCGGATTGGTTCCAGCCAGAGGGACGATCCTAATCTATTGGAAATCATCTCCAAGTTAGAGATGAATATCGACGGTGAGGAGATGAATTTGTATGGGCTTGATCGAGAAGGATGGCTTTGAAAGAATGGAAGACTAGTTGTACCCAACGTGGATGGTTTGAGAGATGAAGTGCTTAGAGAATGTCATCACTCAAAACTGACTATACACCCCGGTGGTGATAAGATGTATCGAGACATGAGACAGACTTACCAATGGGAAGGGATGAAAAGAGACGTTTGGAAGTTTATATCCAAATGCATGAATTGCCAGCTAGTTAAAGCCGAGCAAAAGAAACCTAGTGGTTTGTTGCAACCATTAGAAATTCCCGAATGGAAATGGGAGCAAGTCTCGATGGATTTCATTGATGGTTTACCAAGGACTAGATCGGGACATGATAGCATTTGGGTAATTGTGGATCGATTGACCAAGAGTGCAAGATTTATACCAGTCAAATCGACCAGAACGGCAGCTAAGTTAGCAGAATTGTATATGAAGTGGGTAGTGAGATTTCATGGAGTACCTAAAAGCATTGTGAGTGACCGAGACCCGTTGTTTACTAGTTGGTTTTGGAAGAGCTTACAAGAGGCTCTAGGGTCAGAATTACATCTCAGTACCGCATATCATCCTCGGACCAACGGTCAGACGGAGAGGGTGAATCGTATATTAGAAGATCTCTTGAGAGCTTGTATATTGGATTTTGGTGGATCATGGGATGACCATTTGCATCTAGTAGAGTTTACATATAATAATAGCTACCAATCCAGTATCGGTATGGCTCCATATGAAGCTTTGTACGGAAGACCGTGCCACTCACCGTCATGTTGGATAGAGACCAGTGAAAAGTTTGTGCTTGGACCAGATGTGGTAAGAGAAACCTCAGATAAGATTAAGATCATTCGACAACGAATGAAGGCTGCCCAGGATAGGCAGAAGAGTTATGCTGATAAAAGGAGAAGAGATTTAAAATTCTCCATTGGTGACTTGGTGTTTGTCAAGATTTCTCCGTTAAAGAGCGTGATTCGATTTGGCAGGAGAGGCAAGTTAGCACCAAGATTTGTTGGTCCATTCCCAGTTCTCGAGCAAGTTGGGAGGGAATTTGGCGTATAGAGTTGACTTACCAGAGAAGATGGCGGGAGTTTACAATGTATTTCATGTTTCCCAGCTAAGGAAGTTTATACACGACCCAGATATGACTATTTCACCTGATCAGTTAGAGGACTTCGAAGTAGAACTCGAGGCGGTTGGGAACCGCAAGCCGATTCGTATTGTCGAGCTCGATACGAAGCAACTTCGAAGGAAGGTGGTGAAGCTAGTCAAGGTTCAGTGGGGCGAGAACGAGAATGACTGTACTTGGGAGACAGAGGAGAGCATTAGAAAGACGTATCCAGAACTCTTTGTCGGGTAAGATTTACTTTGTAATTTAGTTATTCCGCATGCTAGGATAGACTTGTTTTGCGTGTTTGATTGTTGTTTTATGACTGATGGGCATGCGGGACCCTTGTGTGTGTTTTGATTAGGAAATTTCGGGGGCGAAATTTCTTAAGGGGGAGAGAATGTAACAACCCGTATTCTACGCATCGGAGGATCGTAGAATATTTGTTTCTTTTCCATATGAAGTCGTATGGTCATGTAACTTTGGGAAACAACCGTTAGAGTCATTTCCCATGTTCATGATTTTTGTCAATTTTTAAATGACCGTTTTACCCCTAACTGATCTTGTTTCGGCCATAACTTTTGATTGGAAAGGAATTTTAACCTGAAACCACATCCATTAGATTCGTTTGATGGTATACCATTCCGTAGAGTGGTCACATGTGAAAAACGGACTTACCGTTTGGGAGGTATAGCTGAAATAAGGTTTGGAAGGTGAAAAACTGCTTAACCGGGCCAAATAGGATGATTATTAAATGGGCCCATAACCCATTTCGGGATTAGGGTTATGGGGAGGCTGAAATAAGTTAGGGTTTCATTTTTATTTCAGTTTTCTAGCCTCCACTTACCTCTTAGAAACCCTAAAAATGGTCTCCAACCTCTAAATCACATCCAAATCACTTTCTACTTGAAGATTGGGCTTAGGAACATCAAATCAAGAGAGATCAACACCAAATCAACATTAGAGATGCTGTTTAGCATTGGGATTCGCACCAAATCAGAGATTTATTTCAGATTTAAGTTTTATTTGTGGCTAAGGTGAGTGATTTGCATAGTTCCTCACTAATTATGGTTAATTAAGGGTAATTAGTGTTAATTAGTGAATTTAAGCGTGATAAAATTCTGGAAAAATATTTATAAATTCTTAAATGATGTTTTAGACCTCTAATATGAATTTGGGTTAACTTGGTTAAGTTTTGCTAATCCTGTCATTAGTTATACTTAAACATGCTTAAGGGAAAATAGGGGGTTTTGGCTATGTTTGATCCATTTTAACCTATCACATTGATGTTTTGGTGTTTGAGGTCACTTCTACTTGTTGCTATGACATTGTGGTATGTTTTGTGATTGATTAGAATAGTTAGAATGGTCGAAAACGTCGTCGAGAGGCGTATAAACAGTCGCTGGAAGTTGCAGGAAAACTGCAGGAAAATTGGATCGGATCGGATCGATTAGGAGGACCCGAACCGAACCGCCATAGGACCCTTCCCCACGATCCGCCAGTAGTTCCCGTACCCGATCCGCTCGTGCTTCGCACCCCGATCCGACCAGAGGAGGTCAGCACGAACTGGTGAGGCCACGATCCACTTGCACTTGAACGCTCCAACCCGGATGCTCACGATCCGACAAGCTAGAGATCAGTGGAAGGAGGCACTCGATCCGAACCGTGGCAAGCTGGAGGTTGTAATTCGACACCATGCGCGATCCGAACCATCATGAGGGGGAGGCAGCGATCCGAACCGATGAAGAGGAGGGGAAACCGAACAGATCCGGTGATGACCAATAACCCGAGATGCAAAAGTAGTCCAAATGGAAGTTAGAGCTCAGGATCCAGTTGGGAACCAATGATTTCATTTCATGGTTGGGCTTTGCTGCGGGACGTGTGCTAAGGAGTTGTCGACGTTCATAACTTCGATTCACCACTGAAAAGGAATGATGGGCTACGTATCAGTGCAGTAGAGTCATTATGACTCGAGGGGCAAAGTGATCGTAGTAAGACTATGAGCCAGTGCAGTGGGGTTATTGTGACTCCATGGGGCAGAGTGGATATAGTAAAGGATTAGTAAGGCTATGAGCCAGTGCAGTGGGGTTATTGCGACTCCATGGGGCAAAGTGGACATAGCGAAGGATTAGCGGCAATGGATCAGTGCAGTGAAGTCATTGTGACTTCATGGGGCAAAGTGATCATAGCAAAGTATATTGGGTGATCGAAGTGGTGAATATCGTATGCTTTACGCACTAAGTGAGAGATGTAAGGATGGTTTCTATGCTTGATTGTTTGCCATCACTATGACATGCACACCCCCACCCCCGTATCTTTACACCATATGTTAGTGGCACCTTAGAGTGTTGTATAGTATATAGTGCTAACTCTTTGGTTGCAGGTCCAGGTTCAGCTATGGTTTAGTATACCTGTTATTGTTCTGTTTAGCTGCTTATCGCTCATACCATACTTTTGTCTGGCCCAGAGTTTTATGTCTCTTCTTATTACTCTGGGTGCTCACACGAGCAGACTAGAGACATGTTAGCTGGTGATGCACGAGTAGCTGATTCGGAGACGAGCAGGAGGCTCCTACGTATGATATCTACATATATTCTCCCTGTGTCATTGGTGGTCACTACTTGGGCATTAGTAGTGTACCTTCCTTTACTTGCTTTTTCTTTAGAGACAGTATTTTGAAATTGTAATAAGCTGTATTTTAGATTTTCCGCTGCTATGATGCTTAGTTCTAGTTTTCAGCTTATGCACTGTCTCGCCTGTTTTATGTCAAGTATGTTGTTATTATATTTTGCTCTATGCGCTGTGAGACATTCTACAGGTTCTTTGTTGCTTCTTCGTCTTCTTTCTTTTCCTCTGACGACCGTTCCGTGCTAACTGGACATGTGTACAGCGCACTTTTGGAGTAAGTGTCGGTTGGTGCGGGGCGGGCCGTCACATTTAAGCCCCAATACTAGACCACTGAATTTTCTTCTCAAGATTTACTTATCCTCATGAAACCCTATATTGAAGTTTATCGAAGAGATGGGTTACTATTGCAAAGAGGAGGGGGTCTAACCCATGAAGAGTATTGGGAGATGGTCATAAAATTACATAACAACCATCGTACCTGCCTTGTTGGACGATCGTCAGTTGAAATCCATATGGCTTATTATCATTTTGCAGAAGCTTGTGATCGATACCATCATATTATCGAGATAGTTGAAGACGAAGACATATTTCAAGCAACTAAATCAACTTTTGATTCTCGTTACCTATTAGAATACGGTAAGGAATATATTGGTCACAAAGCATACAAACTTCGCTATAGTTGGTTAACCCGATATGGGGCTGAATATGCTTATGTATTATAGTTGTTTGAACTTGTCTTTTTATTTGGTTGTCTGAACTTGTGTTTTATTTTAAGATTGTATGGAAATATGGAATAATTATATGCTTTGTTGGTCACAAAGCGTATACACTTGTGTTTTTATTCAGTTGTTTGAAATTTTGTTTTATTTTTTGATTGTATGAAAATATGGAGTAATTAAGATTTTGTACTTTATTTACACATAACCAATCTAATGTATTTTTTAAGTTTTAAACAACTAGTATTAAAACGTTTAAAGCTTCTAGATAATGGGAAAAGTAGGAAAATAAATAAAACATGCATTGCATTGATAAGTAAATAGTTACTACAATGGTAAATATAAAGTTGCTACACCAAGAAATACAAGCTGCTAGTAATAAGGACACTGAGGAACAATCGATCCACAATTGAGGAAATTTTGACGTAAGAATACGTTGTTTTAGTCCCATCCAATAAACCTTTTCGTAATCATCCATTCCAGTCAAATCTTTGGCCATAATTTCAATCTCTTCTTTTTGTTGTTTATATGTTAACTCATTCGCTAGAATTTGCAACATCTTCTCTTCAAGATCAACAAACTTGCTCATTACCTCTATTTTTTCTTAGCATTTTCATTTCTATCTTCATGTCCGCGCTCGTGTACTTCGTAGCGGGCGTTGACTTTTCCTTCAACGGCAACACCAACTTTGCCCTTTTTTCGCAATATTGACTCTCTGAGGTCTAAAATCTTCATCAATTGTGTTATTGAACTCATCAAGAAGGTTTCCACCTTGACATGGAGAATTTTTCGTGGATGACTCTCTTATACTAGATGAATATGTAGCTTTTCAAGCTTTGTTCTTTCCGTTTGAAGAAGTTTGAACATCGTGCAGGCTATTAGCAAGTTCAGAGTTCCATTTTGGTTTGCTAGTAAGCATATCATAACAATGCAAAAACTGATGATAATGTGGTCTTTTCGCCACATTTTCTCTAGCGAGAAGCTTCTTGAACGCCTTGTTTTTCATTCATTTCAAATAAGAAAAAAGGAATAAGTTTCATAAATAACAATTATTCAACCACTAACTAAGAAAACTTACCACATTTTCCTTGCCTCTCATGCCATTAGGATTGGCTTTTTTTATTTTATAAACTTGTGATTTATAAAAATATGTTTGACGACTTAAGTCGAATCGACCTTGAACCGCCGACAACGTTCGTGAGCCTTTAAGATGCTTCTCAATGAAAGCAATCTTAATTTTTTTTCCAGAGCTTAACGACAGATTGGTCGTTCCCAGTAACCGAATCTTGTGAGAAATGGCCGTAGATGTTGCATAAATCGACGTCCTCCTCGCTTGTTCATGGAAGAGTTGATTGTTTGCTTGGAGGAGTAGCTAGCCCGTATTCGGCGTTGTCTTGAGAAAACTGGCTTCCTGCCATCATCGGATGTGTAAATCTCCAAAAGGTGAAGATAATATCTAGTTTAAGTTTCTTCGAGATTTAGTAGATAAAAAGAAAGTGAAATTGTGTTGTGATGTAGAATGTATGGAAGTTGGTAATTTTTAACTGAAAATATAGTCGTCTTATAGTTTTGGAAGAAAATATGACCATTTTATAGTCGTTGAAAGAAAATATGACCGTTTTATAGTCGTAGGAGGAAAATACAATCGTTTATAACTATTAGAGGCACAAAAACAAACAGATTAGAGTCGGCGCCCTCTGAAAAAATTGGCGCTCTACGTAGTGTGTCGATAAATTCGACGCCCGGGGCTAATTCCGAATTCTGGATTGGCCCCTGAATATTACCCTTAATATTAAGGGGTTGAAGTGTGTTGTTGGGCACAAATTTTGGCATCAATTCATGATTCAGAATTGTACTACTCTATTGGAGATGCTCTAAGAAAGAAAACATTTGTTGAAATTAAAACAGATGAAGGGAGAATAAATTTATAATGTCATTAGTCTGACTTATACATGAGAAATACAAGAAAAAAAATAAGCATTAAATAGACTTGTTAAGTAGGCATGCTTAAAAGAAATCATTTCTACTGCAACAAAAAAAATATAAAGTCATCAACAAATTTTACCTACATCAACTCAAATCATGTGTCACCTTTTCTGATATCTAAATTAATATATTCTCTAAATGTCCATATATTCAAAAACTTCCTATATAAATTATCAGGACCATCTCAATTTTCTCTCGAACTTTTAGCGAAATTTTATTAAGTGATCTTGTGTAAAAGTAGTAATTATTACATACAATGAATTACATCAAGACTTGTTGATTAAATCTCCATGCATATTTCTCACCTTAAAACAATGATACATCTTTTAGATTGTTGTCTCAATATTTGTAAATATAAAGTAAATTTTAATCTTCCATTTATCTTCCAGTTAAATGTATAATACTTGATTTTACTTCTATCATATTAGTATACTCAGTTGTTTATGTATTAAACAAAAATACAACAAAAAATATGATATTTTCCCATCATATTTGCATGTGCAGTTGGTTCATGATTTAGGAGTTATTTCAAGCGTTCAAAAGGAACATTCATTTACTACTTTTTAGAACCGTTAATTTCCTTATTTTCAGTGTGACCTCAATCTAATTTGGATGACAACAACGATTTTGGGCTCACTGATGGATTGGGAAGCAATAAGATTTTTTTTCCTTTCTCTTTACATTTGTGAATCTATATGAAGGACTCATCATTGGCTTACACTATCGAACAACTTTTGCTTTTTACTTGAATCTAATACCAATTTTATTTCATTACTGTTTACTTATTCTCAGTTCAATACCTTCCATTCATATATATATATATATATATATATATATAGGGAAGTCTAAATGGACACAAAATTTTGACACAAAATTAAACACAAAATCTGAGTCATTACATCTTTCGCTGAGTTCCACCTCACACATAAAGACAAACAAATCTTGTGGTCCAGATTTTGTGTACATAAATTTGTGTCAAATTTTGTCTCAATAGCCGCTCCCATATATATATATATATGTATATGTATATGTATATGTATATATATATAATATGCATATATAATCAATTAAATGATTTCATCATTTATCAATAGAAGATAAATGGATAGCTTCGTTTAGCTGGAAATATGAGAAATAATTTACACAAGATTACTGCTAATCATAATTATATTTAGTCATTGTTATTGTGCCACTTCGACGTAATATTCTACTTCACACAAAGCCAACAAACATACGTAATGGTACGGGAACAGTACTTCTGCTCAATACATCGTAATAAATTAGAATGTCACATATGCACTTTATAGGTCGATAGGTAAATGAGTATACACATTAAATGTTTTAACTCATTTGGTTTATGTTTTTGAGAAATGAAAGAATATAACTCCTAGAGGAAGATCTCTTATAATGAGCACCATTTACAGGAATTGGTGTATTATGCAACCAATCATTAGTCAAACTTAGTAAACACTGGCAATAGAAACTATGCATTAGGCATCTTGCAATTTAAACAACAACTTTGATTCATGTGAAAATTAAACTTAAAGAACGAAAAACCGTTTATTGACTTATATGGAATACGTAACTTATGAATATCTATAATTAAATATTAATCATAAAATATTGAGAAGCCTCTTCAACACTTCTGATAAAGTGCTAATTCTCATGTAATGTAACATTAAAAACACATTTAATAATAACTCAAGTATAGAAGTAGTAACTAGTAAGTAAACTTTTCTTTAAATGCACTAATCTTTTGATAGTTAAATCAAATTGTTTTGGCACAGTGCAAAATTATCATAATTGAGCTTTAAAACATTTTCGTCTCAATTGTTTTTTCCTAATGCTAAAGCAAATTGCTGCTTTCATTGTCACAGGCATGTTCTTTGGTTCCAGTAAGAGTACAACTACCAAAATTCTACAATAACCAATGAAGTCGAATGACCAAAATTTGAATGAAAAATTCAAACAACACCAAAATCAATTTAACAGAAACGCAAACTTGAATTGATGTAAACGCAGTGAAAAAAAATAATAACTAGAACCAGTATGCTGGAAATTTGCAAATATGGATTGTTGCGATTCACATGGATCCAATTCATTAGCAACCATTTTAGATTTTTCACTTTCTTTCCCATTAGATAGGATGTTAGCAGCAGTAGTGGATGCAGAAACCATCGCACAAGAATCAAGTGAAGTTTTCCTCCATAGATTTTGGCTAGGGTTTGTGAGAGGGAAGGCGGTCAGATTTTGGAAATGGGAATGGAACAAAACGAGAGTTTAATAAGTTTCCAAATATACCCCTGATTACTATAATAATTGGTTTAGTACATGAATTTATTTTGTGTGGTGCTAAGGGTACCCTAATATCCTCTTCCTAATACTGCAAATAAAAAATACCACACAAAATTATATTCCTCTCTTCCTAATACCAAACAATAAAAAATAGAGGCTACCACTGTATTTCTCCATCTCATTGCCATTGCGTTCGAATAAACTAAATTAAATTCTATCAGCAAAAAAACTAGCGTCTCCGATTGATTTCGACTCCGATGATGATGAGAAGAGACAAGCAAACTATGTCTCAATCGAGCAGGAAGAAGAAAGAAGAAGAAGTGAGAGATTAGAGCTTCAAACAGTTTGAATTTGAATTTTTCCGTAGGAAAGATGAAGTAGATAACGATTAATCTTGTTTAGGGTTTCAAAGAAGGGATGTGTACATGATTAGTTTAGAAAATAATGGTTGAGTGAGAGATTAGAATGTAGCAGTAATGTGGTATTAGGAAGCATACAAAATTTAATGAGTTTTACTTTTTTAGTTGCGGTATTAGAAAGAGAATATTGGGGTGCCCTTAGAACCACACTGTATTTTAGGGGCATTTAATTTTGTCTTTACTAACACGAATAGTGACCATTTTTATATTTTCCCCTAATCGATAATAATTAGAGGCCTTTGTTTTATTTTGCCTCTAAACAAGTGTCTCTAATATTGACAATGTTGGTAGTGAATTTTACTCTTATAAACATTTTTCATCAATTAATCAACTCTATAAAATATAATCGTTGACTTTTAATAACATTTAAAATTTAATTAGTTTATCCATCTTACTCTAAATTTCCTTCTTTCCTCCATATTCCTGGGACTAACACATGTCCGTGACAATTGATGATTTCTCAAGTACTATGTCTTATCCTTTGTTATCCCACAAACATCAACACTACTTCCACTTTCCATTTCTTTGAGAATACCAGAGAAAATGGCTTCAACAACAAGATTTGTTCCTTTTTCCATATTCATCCCATCTCTATATTTGGATTCAAAGACAACCATGATAGCGAGGGAACCTGAACCCATTGTAGCAAATGGAAGGGAATCAGTAGAACCATGTGGACAGACTGTATGTAGATGTGAACCAGCAACATCAACCCCACCCAAAACCAATGCAGGACTAACATTCCCTTGGTAGCTTAAAAGATGGGTTTTCAATAGTGTAAGCGCATTAACAATCCTTGATTTTTATCAATTGCATAAAAGTGCAAATGAAAATTTAGTGGTGAATCTTCATATTTTTTTATAAGCACTACAGATTCTTCTGTTTCTCTTGTATCTACTTCAAGAAAAACTCCATTCATAAGATCAAATGTGACGAGAGATAAGCACACTAATCTTGAATGATTAGTGATCTGATATGATAAATTGTGTTTTTTTGTAGTTCACCAAGCTGTATTGCATGTTATGTTTCTTTTACGTGAAATTCAAATAAAATCTGTAGTCTTTTGTTTGAAAGAAATATATTTACAAACCCTTTGAAAGAAACTCATGTTTTTTATATATTGTTTGTTCAGGTGGGAATGCATCTAGGCTTGCAACATAATACCAATGTCAGTTGATCATGGCTTTATATAGATAAATTTTATATATATCCATGGCTTTGATAAGTTAATCCACATGTAAGTAATACACAGAATAATTGATTAGTTAATCCACATATGGATTAACTGATCAATTCAACTTTTTTTTTTCAAAAATTTGTTTGATATTAAAATACTAAATCCAGCCGCCTAAAGCAACATTGAACATACAACCAAAGCAGGGAAAAGACCAAACCAAACATCATGAAATACAAAAGCATGTTTTAATATGTAAAAGAGAGATATCACTATGTGATCCTTCATATGTAAACTATTGGGCAAATCCTTATTATTTAGCATTTTTCCCTATATTCTTTTTTAGTGACAGAAAAGACTGGCAATCATGATAAAAATATGACATTTGTAATATAACAGCATGTAGTAATTAGCAAAAAAGTCACATGAAATCCGGGATTATACATAATGTAACTAAATCTACTTGCAAATGACCTTCAACTTTACTCGGCAGGGTGATGCAGCTCCGTCGGCGACTTTTGATTTTGTAGCGATGGAAAATATGAGGTTTAAGACCGACAACATTCCAATGCAAACTGAATTAGGTGATCATAGTGCTTATGTGCACTCCTCAAATCTATCAGATTCATAAAATGATTCTGATATTGGTTGCTCCAGTCTATGGATTACTCCGCAGCATAAAAGAGCAAAGAATTTTTTTCTCCTGTATTCGTAATTACCAAGTTTGTTGATTTTGATTAACTAACATAGCAGGAGTCCCTTCGATTACAGAGTCAGACGTATTTTCAGGATCATTAAGGTTATGCTCGTTATATTTAGCGAGAGCTGACTGAAGCTCGTCCTGGAGACCAAGAGCTTCAAATATTAGTGTTCATTGTCGTCGATACTCTCTATAATCCTCGGAACTATCAGTTCTGGTTTTGAAACTATTCAATCATTTTTAACAGTAAGCTGTCCTTAATGGGCTTCTATTCTGCTTCAATGTTCAGTAATGAAGATAAATTTTCAACGATGTTCTGGGTGATGACAGGAGATTCCTTAACGAGCTTGTGTTGAGCATGATCATTGATATTTTCTAATTAACAGCTTACACAAATGACCATAGTTTAAAGAAGAAGAAACTATTCGTAAACAAAATAAAAAAACTCATGGATAAACTAAGTAAATTTATATTTAGTGCAAAAGGAAAATCATGCTAAAAACTAGGGTGGATGAAATGAATAATATCGTGGATGCAAACAAAACTTACCTTTTGTATATTTTTGGATTAACATGAAATAATTAAGTTAATCCACTTGTGGATTAATTTACAAAATAGTTGAGGATCAACTTATTAAAGTAAAATGGTAGATTAACCAACGGTATGTGTGGATGAAAAATCAACTTACCTAGTTTGTTTGTAAGCACAAAATTTTGATTTGATCGTAAACTTCCAAAATTACACTTAGATATCTTTATATTTAAATGTCATTTAAAATCTTACTCTATGGCTAAAAATCGTAAATCAAAAGCTCATTTTGCTACCAGCGCCACCAAATCTTGAAAACGCTATTCAAAATATAATTCAGATGCTGGCCTTGATATTCCTGCTGATTGGACTACGATTCAATGTTTACGAACTCTCGCAGCGGAGGCCGTAAATCTGCCACTTTTTGGTCTGACGATCCCCAACTCCATGCCACTTTCCAATTTGCTTGCGTCTAACTCATCAAATTGTTGGACCAACACTGTTGTTGTCACTACGACAGGCAATGCGTCCAATAGGCATGAAGCTCGTATTACTGACGCGGTTGGATCGGAAAAAGTCATGAAAAATTCTGTCGTAGAACTTGATGACTTAAACACAAGTATATCTCTTAATTCTCCTTGGTTGATGGAATGGGAACCTTGACAAGGCAGCAAAAGTCGACTTTGGGCATGAATGAACGATCATCTGTTATTGATCCATGTCATGTTACTGTGGTTGGGACTGATGTAGTTAATGGAGTTGTGTCTCCTACCCAACCTGCTGACCCATGCACGCAACATGCTCGTCTAAATGGCATACCTAGTCAACCTCTACCACCCTCAAATCAGTCAAACACTGCAACCAAAGCCAAGTACTCCTCTTTCTTCACCTCTCTCCCACGTTGCACGGGTGCTTATATATACCCCTGTACTTTCCCGTCCTCGACTGATAATTCGATACCACCAATTGAGATTGTCCAAGTAGGGATAAACGTTTGGAAGGATTACCTTATTGCTTCTTCTTGGATTCGGAAGTCCCTAACCCTGATATTCATGAGAATTGTCGTAGTGCTTGGAAAGTGAGGAGTGGTTTACACATCAACTTTGTGAATGGAATGTTTTATTCCAAATTCTCCTTGTTTGATGAGAGAATTAGAGTGCTAGAATGTGATTCGACTATCATAGGAGGCAAGCCTTTTATTATTACAACATGGAGTTCCACAGTTGAGCGAGCGAGAGTGGGGGTTATTTATATCCCTGTATGGACCATTTTCACAAAGATACCATCTGTTCTTCAAACACTACCCGATCTCAATTGGTTAGCAAGTAGGAATGGTAATTATAAGTGCTTTGATTTTAACACTGAGGCCAAAAAAAATTGCTTTTGTGAAAGCTTTGATTAAAATTTCTCCGAGGTAACCACTTCCAAATAACTTAAAGTTTCTATCGATGGTTTTGATACTTTTGTGGATGTCCAATACATCTGGCAACCTGATATGTGTACTAATTGTCAATCTTGTAGGAACTTGTTGGATGCTTGCAAAAGGCTTGCTAATGGTCCCATTCAGGATAAGATCCCCTTCAGAAGCCTCCTTATCGTGTTTGGGTTCCAAAGTGAAGGTTGCAGCTGAGCTTTAGAATTTTTCTAGTGATGAAGATAATGCTATTGTTTGGAATGCTCATGAATGTGCTTGGCATCATCGTCGTTCGGATGTGCGCTATGATCCTCGCTATAATGTTTATTATTTGTTTGTTGGGATTGCCGACTTTGAGGTTAGATGCCTACATTATATTGATGATGGATCGGATTTGGTACTTGTTTCATATGGACATTTTGGGGTATGTAACAAGTCTATTTTAGATGCCCAGGATTGGGATAGGAAATTCATTTATGATATGGACTACCATGAGTATGTTCCAAATCTTACTAATCTCTTTGCCAGTCTGCTGCATGACACAGGTCTTGGGTCTCCTTCTGCCTACAGCTCTTCCTCTTCAGCTTCGGGAGAGTAGTATTATTACTTAGTAGTTTAAGCGATCTGCTTCACTCCTGTTTTTTATTGTACAATGAACTGGACACTTCAATCCAGTTTAGTAGTTGAAGCATCTTTGCTTCACTCTTGTTTCTGCTATGTACAATGTGTTGGACACTTCAAATCATCAAATTTTCTTTACTTTTTAATGAAAGTGGAACGACCGCTATAAAACCGGCTTAGCTTTGCTTAAAAAATGTCATTTTAAATAGTATTTAGTAATTAACCATTTTTACAGATTCTATTTCTACAAAAATTAACAAATTTTAAAACCATTTAAAAATATGATCTAACAAATTAACATTCTTTTCAACATCGTTCTTTATTAAGTAATAATACAGACAAAAATTAAAAGTAAAAAAAATACTGCATTTATGAATTCAGAAAAAAATTAAACTACACAAAATTTAAAAAAAAAATGTAATTAAAAATTTGTGCAAATCATTTTCTTTTAAATGCATTAAACACAAACCATTTTTTTAGGCATAACCCACGTGCAAAACATCTTTCATAATCATGTGCAAATTGCATGCCGTGACACTCGTTTTTTATTATCATCTTCGATGAAATTGGACAACAAAATGATAAAGAAACGGATGAAAAAGACTAAGACTTGTTAAGAAAGGAATAGCAAAAAAAAGATGCTAAGCATAGAATAACAACATTGACCAGTACCAAATCGATCCATCGATCAATACCACTTGATTATGAAGCTTGGAACATGATACACTATGTTGCAACTATCGTTCTACATGAAATTTTGAAGAAAAATGATATATTTGTGGATGGGACAATGATCGGTACAGATCGATTGATGGTCATCTGATAGGTGTTTCGGGCCTTTTTATGTTTGCGACGCGACTACGACCATATCGCTTTTTGTTTCCTGACGATGTTCTTGACGCTTGAGCACGTTTCTAACCGAGAACTTGACGTGTGACAGTTTTGACCAAAAAGCGTGTCAACATTCGCCGTGTCACCTTGATTATGCACTTAATATTGTTGTATGCCTTGCTATGTCTTGGCCATCGAGATGCATGGTCTTGAACCCTTGTTGCACCATTCTTGTGCATACTTGCATATATAATATATACATATGTACATACATATATTTAATATATGTATACACATATTATATATATATATATAAACTGTATATTCCACTTCCTGAACTGTTTTGATGTTTGTACACATATTCAACCTGTCTACATTCATATATTCAAGTATCTGGCTTTCTTGCTATATTTGATTGAATATAATCTCGTATAGTATTGTGCCATACTTCTGAATATCATCAGAATACATATCAAACCAAGTCTAAAAAGATGATAAGAAACACACCATAAATCTAAGGCAAATAAAATTTAAAATAAATTATTTTTTGCTCGAATTTAAATCTATATTTGTTCCAATTTACTCTGTGTGTGTGTTTCTGTGATAAGTATGCAGATGACAAAGTGAAAGATGGAGATGGACCAAAAAATCTAAAACTGAAGACAATGAAGACTCAGTATGCATGTGTTAGTCAGTGTGTGAGTCTGTATATGTGTAAATGAAGATGTATAAAAATCTGTATATGAAATTGAGTGAATCGAGTGTTGTAGTGAGAATTGACTGTATATGTAAATATCAGTTTTGTAAACCATTAAGTTGTAAATACTGGAATCAGAAGTTGTAAATATATCAAATGTTGAAATATAATATTTATTTAAATAAAATACTATTTGAATAACTAATTCTGTGCAATAGCATTTTATTAAATAATATTTATAGCAACAACAAACTCAGAAAGTTAATATCTATAGCAACATTTTTGGAATGTTGCTATAGACACTTATGGATGTTGCTATAGACCCAAATATGGTTCTATTGCAACAATAATTCTTATGTTGCCTTAGATGGTAAAAATGTTGCCACTGAGGTCTATGGCAACGGCAAAAATTGCAACACAGGAAAAGTGTTGCCAAAGACCTATGGCAACATATTTTGGGTTTGACCCAACATTTTTTTATGTTGTAGAAGGCCATTTATGGCGTAGAGTGAACAGACCTGGCGGATCTCAGTTCTAGGCAGGTCGGTTTTTGTCTAGTCTGGACTACATTTTAAAAATCTGGACCCGACCCAAGCTTCGGTTAAGGTCGGGTCGGTTCGAGTTCGTTTAGATAATAACACTAATTACATACATTTCAATGCTTATTGCTCTGATCTTTTGGGTCGTGTCGATTCGGGTCGGGTCTGATCGGGGTTTAAATGAATTTTTCATCATCTAGGCCCGATCCTAGACCCATCGAGTTCGGTTCGAGTTCAGGTCTTGTCTGTTCGGTTCAGTTTGGGTTTTCGGTTTAATTGTCAGCCCTGATCAATTAATAGTATGTTGTGCAAGGTCGAAAGTAGAAGTACCTGTCCTTTAAGCTAAAAAATTACAATAGGCACAAAATTCTCAGTTCGATTTAGGTTTGCAAAGTAAAAAATGTAAGAAGAGTGAAAAAGGAAGTCGACCCTAAAACAATATCGCTAGAGTCATATTTCTAAGAGGAACAATTGCACGTTGGCTTACGGTCGACACCTTTATTCTTTAGTCTTGACATTGTTGATCGGCTTAATACTGGCTTCCACACTGATGATCTTCAATACACATTCACACTGTTGATTGCTTAAATGGCGAGAACATTAAAAATTAGCCTGCTCATGCTATCATAATAAGCGGAGGCACTGATCATGGAACCATCAACTATATAAGCTAGCTTTCACATCCATACTGCTTCACTATAGCATATAATAGCATCAACAACGGTGACACCCAATCCTTTTTTTAAAGGCCGATGGCGACAATAATGAGGCTCGACATTAATAAGAGGCGACAATATTTCGATACCGGTATAGAGCAACACTAATTAACATCGACATCTATGAGTGTCGCTACAAATAGTGATAAGCTTAAGGAATTAAAGTATAAATCCCCTCTGGGCGTTATCAATCAATAATTATGTTACGAAAAGCGATGTCCATTCAAGGAGAAATTCATCTAAGGTAATATCCATTTTTGAAGTGCCATGCAGCCTCATATTTGACTATATATTGATGAAGTGGTAGTACATATAGTTGACATACTCTATACAAATATAGTTACATAATCAAGAAAAGATGGATGACTGCACTGATGACCTTTAGCGTTTTTAACATCGTTGACAATGCATGATATAATTCGTTGTTCCTTAATAGCTAAGACTAGACCGCCATATTGAAAGTCGACACCAACAAGAGACAACATGGACTATGTCATTGTAACACTGATAGCTAACGTTATGGATTATGTTTGATATATATACCATTATTTTCTTGATGAACCTTGATATTTGCTAAACTCGATATGGACATAACAATTGTGGATAGAGTGCGACACGGTTAGAAAGTGGTACAATCGTATCCTTGTAACCCAAAAGCTTTGCATTGTCTTTTCATAGTCTACAGCGCTAACTCTCGATGCTAATCGTGGGGGCATTGCTTCTACCTCGAGAAGTGGCACTCCTAAGGTTCGAAACCCCTTTGGAGTAGTGATTAGATAAAAATCGGCATTCGCTTCTTTGTCGACAACTTTTAGTCCCAAGAGCTCAACACCAACATAGATCTATAATCTCAGCATGTTATACTTTGAAACTAATTGTTGTTGACACCAATAAATGAGCTTTGATATAACCTGGATTAACTTCTTGGATAGAGAAATATATAGATAACATTTCCCCCTCCGCTCCTTTGTTTAGAGGACGCGTTGACTTCCGAAGTCAAAAACTTCTTATGATGACACTTGCTATATATTCTGATCTACTTGCTCATCCACCAATGATTTTCTTGTTGATTTTTTCTTTTCTTGTGATCCAAAAAAATCAAGGAAGTAATTTAAAATTTCACAGAATTCCCAATTTGATGTTAGATCATTATTATAATGATTTATTATGGTTTTCCAAAAGATAACATTGATATTTTACTCTAGTAAAGAGGCTGTCAATATAACATTTGATTTTGATTTTTCTACTAGTTATTAAGTTGTGCAGTTAAAGCGCTTAGCGGTTCTATAGCGGTCAAAATGCAAAAAGATGTAGCATGAAAATAGCAAGGATACAACAAAGGCGCAAAAAGGTTCATTGGAACTAAAAGAAAATACCTAAAAATTAATTAATTATCATTCTCATATCATTTGTGTTGATGAAACTAATATTAATTAATCTTATATAACAAAAAATTTAACATGTTGAAGAATAAAGCTACAGGAGAAATATGGCTTCCAGATCCCTAAAATTTCCTACAATCGAAAATTAAGGTTCTGATGATCTATACGCATCACATCAGAGAAACCGTTTTCCACTAGATCATAGTCAACTGCTAGATTGATAGCATCACATGCAGTTTTCAAAATCTCAAGCTTCATAACCGATCCCTAATCTTAATTCAAAAGCGGAATTTCCATCTCTTAGCTCAACGACACATCAGATTTCAGAAATTCTAGAAAAGGCATGTTCGAAATAGAGGAAGTAGGTAATCGCTGAGTTTAATTCTCACATAGATTCATTGCAATTACCATATTTTGAACCGATAATGAATGATAACCTCAAGCATGCAGTGATTAATGAAAATTTAATCAATAAGGCTAGAGAAAAATGGCAACACTTAATAGTCTTCTACGTTTATGAAAGTAAACCGTACTATAGATACTTGAAAAATTACATAGATCGAACAAGGAACATATAAGTGGATTATCAACTTTTCGCTAGAGAAAATGGTTTTTTCTCATTAAATTACACGATGAGGAGGAATGTGATAAAATATTATCGTCTGGTCCATATTATTATTATAAAAACCTTTTTAAGAGAAAATGGATTCCTGGTATGAGTTTGTCTCGTGAATGTCCGAATTCCATCCCAATTTTTGTCCGCCTTCCTAACCTAGATTTGGAACTATCGTCAGAAAAGGCTATTAGCTGGATAACATCAACATTTGGGCATCATGTCAAGTTAGAAAATGTTACAGAAGATATGATTTGTGTTTTACATGCTAAAGTATTGGTAGAAATTGACATAAATTTTAATTTTCCGGATGAAGTCCCTATGTAGTATTATGATGGAAGTGTAACATGGCAGAAAATAATTTATGAATGGGTTCCACAAGCTTGCTTTAATTGCAGAATCTTTGGTCACTCGATTGCTTTATGTAAGATAGTTAAGATATGGCGATAAAAAGGCATCAATAACTATTAAAACAATATGGATATTGAAGAAAATTTGCAAATTAAAAATAAGGAGAAGAAAAGTAATCGTTGTATACAAGAAGTAGATGACAAATTTACAAACCAGGACTGACACGACCCAAAACTCCCGTAAAGGAAAGCCCAGATTGAATTTAGAACACGACAAATCAGAATGCAAACAGAAGAACATTTCATTGTTATTATAATAATTTACATCAGAGTACAAGAATATACAGAGTATGGACAAATAATATACATTTGATAAATATCAGAGATTTAAATTACATTACATAGCAGCGGAAAATAATACATAACACAACTGAAAGAGATAAATGGATACAGATCTTTCCGAATATCATTTCAGCTATAAACCAGGATCCCGTGAATATAAATCTGCAAAACCAAAACTACTAGCTTCCCGTGTGGAAAATAGGGGCAACAAGAGTTTAGGTTAAAACAATAAACTCTAGGTCAGTCATGTGACTGGTGTGAGAACTAAAACGGTTATTTAAAACTTTACTTTAAAATCAGATATATCAAGGGACCACGCCGTATAACACGGAATGGGTTTCCTCCCAAGAATACCAGTGCATATAACAAAACAACACAATGCTTTATGAAAAAATGAAGCTATTATAAGACCCAGGTCCCATTACACAATGCAACGCAAGCTGGAGGATAGGGTTTTACCTTATAATAGCCAAACATGCTTGGTACGTATAAAACAAATCATTTTTGATACTATTATAGTGTAAAGTGTATGAAAACAACTTCAAATATAAATGTATCAATCATAGACGGCATAGTGCCCCATCCCACTATGTCACCATACTAGGCTCTATAAATAAAACTGAATGTCACGTATTGGAAGTTGGATTTCCATCTGTGAACCAAGGTAAGGGATCGTCCTTACCGCTTCAAGACTCTCTAGCCCGAGCCTCAGGATCAGAGCTCGAGTGACCCTTGGAGCGACAGGGCCGGTCCACATGGAGAGGATTAAAATGCCTGAACAATACGTTTCCCCGCCCTATGGGGCGTAAAATGGTCATATATCGACTAAACCATCCATCGGCACTGTAGTGACCGATATAACCGAGGCGCCTCGCTATCCATCATCCACATAAGTAAAACGTCTGGGCTTGCAAAACCCAGACACTACTCCAAGCTAGAAGGAAACACATGTCCTCCCTGAGGTCCTCCCCCGTTTCTGGTTCACACCGGGGTGTGAGGCTCGCGAATTAACGTTATACACAAAGCTATGCTATATTAAAGCCGTGCTTTGATCATCAACCACAAGACTCTGCTTTTCAACAGAAGCCTTGATCATTTGCATCTCAGCATGCCACACAGGCAATTCACGCTATGCAACCGATGTCTATCAATCACACAGAATGAAATCCGATGTCAAACACACATCCATTTACAAGTTCGTTATGGGTCTGAATGAAACTGGAGGCACTTTATTCCTCGTCCCATATGTCCAATACAGGAGAGAGGTCCTCGTATATCCGGTCAATTTCCAAGTACGTCTGGACGATCACCACTTCTTACCTTGTCTTGGGTGTACAACCCAATCAAGACATCAGTAATCATCCAAACGATGTGAAGACCTTTGGTCTTCAACCACCATCTTCATCGTCGACATATCGTCGAATCAGTTATTCAGAATGGGATAAACCCGGTCTTTCTGAATAACTCGCGTATTTTATAAACAAGTTCTATAAAAACACAACATATGCCTTATTCCAATCCAGAATATTCCTTTATTCAAATATTCTTATACTTTGGGAAAGGTTCCCATTAATTTTATCAAAGATAAATTCTTTAAATTTATTCTTTAATTTTCCTTTGGATATTATTCAAACCAAATTAAGGTTTATCCAAACTAGTCGGGATTAGCGCACCTTACCGAAGTAACCATTTGTTATATTTCCCAATCCCAACCTATTCATCCCATGAAGCAAAACTGGTAATACTTCATATCTAACACCACAGTGTTATCGGTAAAGTTAGTTACCATTTCACGTTCAAATCTAATTAAAGATTTAACTATCGCTTGGAGTAAAACTGGTGCTACTCCATTCTCGATCATTTCCCGAATTTGATAATTTAAATTACCACATTCTCTTTTTCAATCTAATGAAAGATTCATTAAAACTCCAATTTAGTTTTAATCTCAAAATTCATTACCTAATGATTATTCAAAGTTAAGAAATTAATCTTATCTTTAACTGGGTTAATGAACTAATGTATTTTAAAACATAGTTCACGATAAACACAAAATCTCATTCCATTAATTATGGAATCTTCACGGAAAACAGATCAATATATATAATCGATATAAACTTCCATATCCAACCGATAATATAAATGGAATAACGACAAAGCCTCTTAAATTCCATATATAGTAACAGTCTTCCTCCATAGAAGTTCACTTCGATTATTACCAAATCGAATTCCATTCCATTCCAATTTATTTTATTAAATTGGAAAACTTTACTTTGGAAATTTTCCATTAAATCTGAGTAAAAGATTTATATATTCCAAATCCCATTTCACTGTAAATCGGGTTAAAGAACAAGTGTTATTTAAAACAGTTCGCGATAAACCCAATTCACATTTCATTTCATTCCAATTAACCGTCAATTAACTGGAAACTCTAATAATCTTAATTAAAAGATATATTCTTTTCACACGGGGTTCAAGAACAGTGTTATTTAGGACATCATTCACAACAAACCCAAAATCCAATTCTTTTTATTCAATTCCAATTAACTATCAATTAATTGGAATACTTCACTTAATTTTAATTAAAAGATTTATTCTTTTCTCATGGGGTTTAAGAACAGTGTTAATGAAGACACCATTCACGACAAACCCAAAATCCCATTCGATATTAAATACACGGATCTGAATAGAAAATATGTCGGCTTATATTCAATATCAAATTCTGAAATCAACAAATATCGTATTGGAATAACGATATATATATATATCTTCCAAATTCCTCCACAATATCCGTATAATCACGGAATCTAATATCGAAATATTCCAAAAATAATTTTGATTCAAATCCATTCCAATTCATATATTGGAAATTCTGGTTATTTTTAAAACCATTTCTAATCCAATTTATTTATTTAAAAATATTGGATTATAATTCTAGTTCATAACTAGTTCATTTTGATAAAAATATATTTTTATCTTTTCAAATATGGAATTTTTCATCTTAATTCTTTCCAACTCATTTATTATGATTTTACACAAATTATTGGTATTTTTAATAATTTTATCAAGACCTGTACAGTCAATTTCCATAAATGGTCATCGAACTGCACTTACATCGACCTTTTCCAAATTTGATTTGGACATAATTCCAAATCCAACCGTTAGATTTCAAATCGCTTATATTCGTTGGAAAGTTCTTTTCGATACTAACCCAATGGTTCCGGCTTTAGGAGAATCCGACAGTCGGATCTCCCGTAATATCAATTCGAAGTTAATGGTCGAAATTCGCGAACTGCCGCGGCGCGGCGCGTTCTATTCAGGCCATTAAATATATATATATTATATATTTCGTTGATTTCCATTTAAAACGTATTTTATAAATCGTTTTAAATTCGTTTTAAAAACGATTCCAACTTCATTTTCAATTTTAAATCAAAATTGAATTTTCAATATCATTATATTAAAAATGATAATATTTTCAAAATATCATATTTTGAAATCATTTCCTTTTCGATATTCATTATAAAAATGAATAAAATCGATATAAATATCGTTCACGTAAAAATTGCGTTACTCTAATCAACACGGCTTTATATATTTAAATATATTCGTGTCCATCCCAAATCGGACATCAAAATCAGATTTTGAACTCTTACTGAATATTATTTTAAAATATTCCTTATTTTAAAATATTCGTTATTTTAAAATATTCATTCTTTCTGAACTGGAACCAGACACAGTCAATTACCATATAATGTTATTTATATGGATTTCATACAACACATGTATTGAACAACAATGATAAACAATCAACCATCGTTCAGAGTGCATTCTACACTGCATAAGCATTAAATACAAATACTTAACGCTTACAACAGTCTGTCAACCAATCGATCGACATACAACTAAACAATTGGGATTAGTGTACGTCAAATATCATCCCAATACCCGTATGGGGTTTCAATCAACAAACACTGAACATTACTTGTACAGTCGGGCGATGTGTAAAATTTATCGTCCCAATCAATATCAGTCAAATAGGTGTACATAAACAAATCGTTTGATTTGTAAATGAACATTTATTTTATTCATATGCTCGTTAAAAATTATATTTTTAATGATAAATTATTTATTTCAACACATAAATATTTTTAATTTTCGTTCTCATCACACAATCACAATCAACATCACACCACAATACAATCAAACAAGTCGTCCATGGTCTGTGGACGACGGGGAGCAGTTCATGTATGTAGTTATAAAATAAATAACTGTACAGAAATATTTTTAATGAGAAGTTCTCACCTTTGGGATCCACTCCTCTATTTTTTAAAGGACTGTTTCGAATTGGATTTGTTTCCAATGCGTTGTATTCTTCACCGTGTTTTCAACGAGATCTCTTTCACGCGATTTTTATTAATAATCATATTTTCAACAACGCTTTCCATATAATAAAAATCATATTTTTCTTCTAACCAAAACTTATATCTTTATATAACTAAAGATGATATTTTTATATAACTAAAAATTATATTTCTATATAACCAAAGCTTATATTTTTATCTTGCTTTAATATGTATAAAAATAAAAAATTTATTGTTAAAAATCATATCTTTAATCCAATGTTTACTGTATAAAATTCATGTCTATATTGAAGCAAAATCATATTTTTATACAAGCAAAGACCGTATTTTTATCTAAGCCAAGATTGTATTTTTATTATCTATAACCCTATTTTATATAATTTTAAAATCAGATCTTAACACCATTAACTAAACTAAATAAATTAATAAACTAAGTAATTAAATTAATTAATTACCTTTCACTGCGTAATTCGTCGGAGACAGGGGGAAGAAGGCGTTGCTGACGTTAGGGGAGGAGGCGGAGGGGTGTAGTTGCGGAGGCGGCCGTCGGCGGTTGGGGAGGTGGAAACGGCGGCGATCATTGGCGTTTTCGAAGTGGGCTGGGGGGTTTGATTGGAGAAGGGCTGGGGGTTTGCGGTGTTCTCTGGTGAAGGCGGGGAAGAAGTTCCAGCGCGGCGGCGGCGCCGTGAAGGGGGGGGGGGGGATAGGCGGCGGTGAGGTCTAGGGATTCAGCGGTTTCCGTCTTTTTTTCTCTTTTCTGCAAATGAATCAGATCGGGGAGAGAGTATTGGGGGGGGGGGGGTGTTTTAAATATATAAATAATATAATAATTTGATATTATTTTTCCGTAAAAAGTTGACTTCGTATACGAACTCCAAACGAAACCCAACGACCGTCGCCCTAACTAATTACCCCCATCCCGAACACAATGGGATATGTTACGTAAGCCAATTCGACCGTTTCGATCAGTTTTCATTAAAATTTAAATATAAATTAATATTACAGTCAATATTGAATTTAACGTACATTTTAATTTACCGAGGCCACATATGGGCTCCAAAAATTCCAGAAAAATAAAACTGGCTATGTCTTGTCGATACGGTCCTAACAAAACTAATTTTGTCAAATTTGGAGACTATTTGAAAAACGGTCATTTTCCATTCGATTAAATATAAACTGAAATTACCAAACACGTTTAAATCCGCCACGCTCACATATTAATTCCAAAAATTATGAAAATTAGAACCTAGCTAGAAATAATTTGACATTCCGGATTCAACAAAAGTGGCCTCGTCGAAAACGGAGGTCGTTTGCAAAATCGATATTTTTAGGGGTTATATTTTCCATAGCGACTATCCTGAATTTTTAACTGGACATAACTTTTTATTCCCACTTTGAAATCTGGATTTTTTAGATTCGTTGGAAAGATATTTTCAAACAGATTCAAATATTTTTGGTTTCACTAAAATCTGGTTTATTTTGAATCCTATACATTCGTTTGAAATCGAATTTTCAAACTACTGCGCCGTTTCCAATTTATTTTATAATTAAAACAAATATTTATATTCTAATTTCGATTTAAATAAATATATATATTCTAATTCTATTCAAAATAAATTTCTAGTTGTTATTATTTAAAATAAATCATTTTAAATATTCAAAATTCATTAAAATTGCCAAATAAAAATTTAAATTGGTTCTGATTTTCTGGGTTGTTACAAGGACAGTGGAGCTAACTCTCATTTTGAAGCTACGGATACTACTATAATTGTGGTTAAGCATGTTCAGCAACACATGAAGATACAATGCATAAGACAGTTCCAATCTCATGCTAATGAAACCAGTTCTTCAAATACGTTTGAGGTCTTATCCACAACTGTAGTTGATATGCAACAGGTGAAGGTGAACACTGATAATACTCCAAATTTTAGTAGACATAATGAATATCTTAACAAGATGTCTAACAATGCAACTAAGATTGGAACATCAACTAAATATGGTATATCAGAGAATCCCAATGCTTTCTCTGATAATAATGATATTGATAATTTTAGGAAAGATAATATTATGCAGGATGTTTTTGGTTGCATGTTTGTCTTGGTTGAATGTGATGGGGCTAGAACTTTGTCACCAAATATCCCAACTGATTTTGTGGCTACAGCCGACCAAACAAAAGTTGGTATTTCTTCAAATCCTGATCATCATAATATAGATAATAGTATTCCTCAAGATATTCTTATGGATGATTCAGATAACTCATCTAGTAGGAGAGAATATGGAGAAAAGTGGTGTGCCATTGACAGAATCAAATCCTAAATGGATTAAATAAGTCTTCCAAATTAAAACCTATCCAAAATCCAAGAAAATAAAAGAGCACAGTGGCGTTCTAGGTAGTGTGATAATAGGAGGTATGTAACAACCCAATTTTTTTACAAACAATAATTAATCAATGAATTAGTTAATTAAGGAATAAATTGATAAAATAGATTAATCAGCAAAATATTGATAATTGGGCAATGGGAGTTGTGCCTTTGGATCCGTTACAAAATTCTGGTTTAAATGGATATTTGATTTGCTGAAATCGGGTTTAAAACGAAGAAGTTACAACCGTTTAAAAATTAAAGAAAAATCAAAAGAAAATAATGATAAAAACTTAAGGTGGGTCTACCCCCAGGTTAACCCACGACCCAAGTGGGTCGACCCATCTGTCGACCCACTTAAGGGGTGGGTCGACCCACCGGTTGACACACCCAAGAAATGTGTCAACACAAGACAACGTTGTTTATTTCCAGTGGACGATCGTTCTTTTGGCCATGCTTCTGGACTATTTTTTTTTCATCTAACATCCTAAATTCTAAGCATAAAATACAATGAATCTGGACATAAAAGCCAATGAACTTGGACACCTAATTCTATTATAAATAGCCTTCAAAACGTAACCTAATCTTCATTACTCCATTTCTCTACCTCTCTCAAATAACCTTCTTCTCAAATATAATTTTGATGGAGTATTGGGGCTTGGTTCTACACATATTTTTAGGGGATATTCATAGATAGACAGGATCTATAGAGGCTTATTGGATTTGCTCAAATTTCATGCGAGTATTACTGTGATTACAAGATTTCTTCCAAGTTGAGGTCAAAATTTATATAATAGTTATTAAAGTGTTTTCAGATCTAAGTCTTTATGTAGTTATACACAGTTCTAGCTTATTCGTTGTTTATTTACAGATCCAGCTATCCCTAATTCTTTTCTCTATAAATAATTCTTTTAGATCTGATTTATGTTCCTGTTATTCTCTTTTTATCTATTTCGGTAAATCCATTACTTTAATTTATTTCGGTTATCTACATCTTTGTTCTTTGAATGATTTTTTTTTAGTTTTGTTATTAGCCCTATTTTATTTCAGATCTATTTCTGTCCATCTGAGCCTAGGACATACGAAAGCCTAGGCCATTTTCTTTTTTATTTCTTACGTTGAGGCCTTTTATGCCTAAATTTCATTTGTTCTCATTTTTGCGCAAATTGGGTTAAACCATGTAATAAGACAATAATAGTGCAATTGGATAATAACAAGAATTATGCATAAAAAGGAATAATTGGGGCTTAGTGAAATTTTATACAATAATGGGTATAAAAGAGACGTGTGGAAATTTGATTAAAAGGTGCAATCAACAAACAAACTGTAATATTGGGATAGTATTGAAAGCATGTTAAAAAGAGGACTTTGGGCATAAATATTATATTCAAGTAATGGAATGTAAATTAGAATTGATTATACTTAATTTAACATTAAGTAACATGTATTTGGAAAACATGTTAATAGGAATGAATTGTACTTAATTTGACATTAAGTAACCTATGTTTGGAAGACATGTTAATTGGAACGAATTGTACTCAATTAGACTTTAAGTAACACGTATTTGGAAAACTTGTTAATTGGAATGAACTGGCCTTAATTTAACATTACGTAACCTATATTTGGAAAACTTATTAAATGAAATGAATTGTACTTAATATTGACATTAAGTAAACTGTATTTGGAAAACATGTTAAATTGGAATGAATGGTACTTGATTGTACATTAAGTAACTTGTAATTGTAAAATATTTTGAGCAGTGATACATCGGACTTGTCTGACTTGGGGAAGGGTTATATTAAAAGATTACATTTAATTAAAAATATTATTTACAATATACGAATATAATACGAGGTTATATTAGGCTTATTAATGAACTTAAACGTGCTAAGTTAAAGATGTCTGATTAATAAGCTAAGGAGTCCATTATGGTAAAATATACGGGGGCTCGTAGAAATCCAAGTTAACTTTGGGACCAAGTCTAAGGGTGGGTTATGTCAATCTGCTTATTTGTCTGGAACCCGTATCAATCAATATTCTGTTGTTGTCATCTGGAGCCTCACAGTAGGTAGAGGCTAGGGCACGCTTTACTGATCATGATAGTAAGAGGATCAAAATCCGAGGTGGGTATGGGCCTGTTCCAGCAGAATGGTGAGCATGCATCGTTACGAACAGAGAAGACAAGACATTGTAATGCATGTGATTAAGGTTGTTTTTTTAGTTGATAGGTTCAGACTGATAACCCCGAATTCCATAGCTGGCACAAGTTATTCACATCTAGAAGGTCGATCGACAGGTAGCATTAGGAAATTCCTTTCTAAATAATTATTTCTTTCCGAATCTGTAGAAGTGCAAAATAGTCAATCTTCCTAATAGGATCATTGTGTTTTTCATAAGAATAGCCAATCCTTATTATCAATTTATATCAGTTAATGTTCACCTTTAGATATGTATAGACACTTACCCTTTTATGACACTAGAGCCACTATTTATCTGTTTTCCTTAACTTAGTAGTCGAACTGGTAATCATAGCAAATCACCAGGCTTTATGTCTGACCCATTTCCTTTCTTCCTTTCTCTTTTCTTTCTCTCCGGCTTACAGGGAGAAAGTGTATAATTTAGAATTCTTTGTTGATTTTTTTTGTGATGGATCTCTGCAAAATATGGATTACTTCCTGTTCTCTTTCCAAGGTTAGGTTGTATCTTTTTGACTATTTGGGGGGATAATATTATTTTACTCTGATATTGTTTTTGACTGAGATTTTGAGACATGACACTTTGTAACTATTTGGTTAATTGAAACAAAGATGGTTTGTATTTAAAAATGAAAGTTTCTTCTTCCGCTGTAAATTTATTATTTTATATCTTGAGAAATCATAGTCTTTGTAATGTCTATGTCTTTATGCCTACAATGTTCCATAATTTCTTACTGAAATCCTCACATGGGTGACATTAAGGAATGTGGGGTGTTACATTTGGTATCAAAGCTTAAGATTACCAAAATCACTATAGCTTTGTTTTAAAAGAAGCATTTTCAAAATAAAACACGTTTTTGAAAAATCAAAAGTTACTTTTAAAAATAATATATCCCCTATAGTCAGTTACAACCTTCCTTCGACTCTTTCGAATTTTGAATCTTTACCTTTTCTTCATTAAGTTATAAGGCGATCTATCTAAGTTTTTCTTTATAGATTGAAATTTTGATTAGTAGACAAACCCGTTTAGCTCAGTAGTTGAGAAAGGTCGATGTTAGAAAGAAACTTACTGCTTGACAAATATTAAAAAGGGTTAATCATGGATGGAACCATCTTCTTAGTTCACTGATAAAAAAGGGATTGTTTGGAAGTTAAGGACAAACTAAATTGAATGGTTAAGAAAATGGGATGTATTTCCATGGTTTTGTTTGAATTTAACATGGAAAATGTCATTGCAAGAATGAATGGATTGGTGCAGAAAAGGGGTTTTACCATATATCTCACTATCTGGCAACTCAAAAATAATTAACAAGAAATATCTTGCAATTGCGGATTTCTATAAATTAGTCTCATACTATGGAAATAAATTTTTGTATATTTTCAGTAACCAATCAATTAGGAATGAGATAAACTTCCTCAAAGGTAAATTTAAGGATGGAAGTAAAAGATCAACATGAGTATATTAATGTCGAAAGGATTATGAGGAAAGGTGTTGATCGAAAATGGTCAAGGAAGAGGCAAGGGATGGTAAAAGGAAGAGTTTTATCTATCTTCAGTTCTTTCTTGTTTTCCAATTCGGTTTAGGGATATTTTGTCCCTTTTCCTTTTATATATTGGTTAGGATGGCTGTGTGGAGACATAGCCATGATGAGTTGAGAAGCGTCTATTGTAGGCTTAATTAAGCGGTCCTTTACAGATATATTAAATCCCCGAGGGTGTGATGATAGCATCAGTGACTGTTTTGCACTTAGGCCTAGTAGTAATTTCTGA
The DNA here is from genome assembly GCA_030737875.1 of Allium sativum. NCBI lineage: Eukaryota > Viridiplantae > Streptophyta > Magnoliopsida > Asparagales > Amaryllidaceae > Allium > Allium sativum. The sequence goes on from CM060919.1 coordinate 852,746,418, forward strand.
ACGTCTAGGGATTGGCTTGATTATCTATGGCGAGTCGGTGTTGAAACTAGAAATTTTGATGTTTGGGACATTTCCGGGTATGGATTCGTTTGCAATGATTAGGCCTCATATGACATATTTATTTTTAATGAAAGAGTAAATTAGGAGCCCAAAATATGGAGTAGGTTGTAATATAACATATGGACTTACAGGGAAAAGTTACGAGCCTAATATCTATTAAATATTTCTAGTGGCTATTTTGACTGCAAGAAGGAGATAGTTAGGCTAATCATGCGATAGACTAATTTTTAGGACTTTGTGATCTGAAGGGTCACTCATGTTGATATTCATATATTTCTTAGTACATCTCTAGGCAGTATCGATTCAGTTCCCTTTGTGCTATATATTCCGAATATGTTAAGCGGTTGAATGATTATCCCTAAGGGAGAGAGATTGATTTTTGAATTTATATATGTGATGACACTAAACTTGTTGCATTTATGATAAAGCACGCGACTTTGAGGTTTTATGTGAGAATTGAGTATTCATGGTTTTAAGTGGAATCTTTCCTAGCTATAGGATTATGCTGTCAATGGATGGGTTTGGAGTTTAGGCAAGTTATCCGTATAATGAGTCATCTCAGATATTGGTAGGAAAACGGTTTTTCTTGAACGCGAACCCGAGGATTAGTTGGATTAGAATATTTTACTCTCTAAACCCTATCTTTTGAAAAGAATAGCATGACTCTTACGTTAGAGCCTTGCTCATATATAAGGACATAATTGGACTTCAGTTATAATGGGAAGGTTTACGGGAAAAAGCCAAGTAAAAGAATTTTTTTGATCTAGTTACCATACCTTTTTGTCTAACTTGTACTTAAGCCTAGTTATTAACTTGTGTAGTAGCATGATTAGTAAAGATTGTGTTGGTGGCATGTTGGTCTAAGATAGAATGGTAAAAGCTTTTTCGGATTAATGCTTTAGTACTAATTCTATTTAAGTGACATTGGTAAGAAAACATGTAAGGGTAGTTATATTGGATTAACCACCACTAGTTTGTTATAAGAGAAGGACCATTAGCTACTATGTAAGAAGTACGAATTTTCAGAAAACATAAGTTGTTGATTAGTTGTTTCCTTACTAGTGGTTGGGGATTTAAGATAACGGAAATATCTCGAATTTGAGTATCTAATTTTTTTTGGAATAATCAACATTTTTTTGGCTTTTTGGAAGTTTAAAGGATTGTGTTATATTAATGGAAATATTTTGTAGGCCTAAGAGTAACCCGAGATTGTATCTTAAAATTGAATAGGAATTTACTATTTGTTGAGATACGTTATTGGGATTTGATACTTATCAAGATTTTGTCATTTTTACAAATGAGGTAGATTTTAGAAGTTCTGACTAAATCTTTATATGACCACATAATTAAGACAAGTAACAAGTTTGGTTAATAAATCAGCGAATAAAGAGAAGATAGAGATTTCAAATGGATAATTGTGTTCTAAGACAAGAGTGTAACAAGGAGGTGTTTTATGCAAATTCGTGGAACCACTTTGAGTCAAAATCTCATATGTATAAAGTTTTAAGAAATGGGAATTTTGAAAGACTACTGTGTTTTGATATGAAATTTATATTTTGGGAATTTCATAACAATAATTATATACATTTCAAAAAGGAAAATTTTGCCTCATTCTGATTTTACAACTGAATTTTTCCCCATTATATATATAATGGGAAGGTAGATAAACTTTTATAGCATTGGACAATATAAGTGAAACAAACTAAGGAACATAAGATGGGTAAAGTAAAGATTAGAAATTAGAGGATATAAACATGCAACTAAGGTAAGCTTTTGGATTAATTCACTTGTGAGTTTCTCCTTGAAGTAACTAGGATGGATAAGATCAAAGGACTATACTGAGGGATTAGTTAAAACAACTTATCACTTTTTTAAAGGGTACTATCATGCTCATCTATAAAATCTTTTATCTCATAGAGAATTTTCAAGTTTCTTAACTGTGTTCTTTTGACAAGCATTTCCCCTTTGGTATTCTGTCTGTGCCTTCTTGCTTTGATTAAAGACTTCCTTCTGGTATATCCTTAGGAAGTGTAGATCTTAGTAGTTGAGTTTAGAAATGATAGGATATGGATGAAACATGTATTTCAGACATGTTATGTTTGATGATTGCAAGTGTTTGTTGGTAGATGCATACACACACACTTGGCACTAGACTAGAGATCGGCTGAACTAGGACACTAACATAGTGCATATGGATGTGTGTGCATTTTAATTTATTTTCACTGTGGATGAAAAAACATATGGTCGAATCATCACTTGGATGTTGCATTTTGGTTAATGGTTGTTGCACACATATTGAATTTTGTATGTATCATTATGATTCTCTTGCATACATATTGGATGCATGACACAAACATGAATTGCATTAAGAAGGTCAACTAAATCAGCAGACCGCCTGATTTTCGCTTTAGCTTAGGGATGTATACACAACACCTTTGCATATGTTCATAAAAAGCATTAAAAATTCTAAGGATAGTGGATGCCAGTGGTTGAGTAGATTGGTGTTAAGATTCATAACATTCTTCCATCCTTAGAGATTTCGGGGACGAAATCCTTTAAGGTGGGGAGAATGTAACAAGCCGAAATTTTTAACAAACATAATTAATTAATTGAGGAATAAATTGAGAAAATAAAGATTAATCAGAAAAAAATTGAGAATTGAACAACAAGAGTTGCGCAATTGGATCCTTTACAAAATTTTAGTTTAGATAGACATTTGGTTTGCTGAAATCGGGTTTAAAACGAAGAAGTTATAGCCATTTAAAGATTAAACAAAAATCGAAAGAAAATAATAATAGCACCTTAAGGTCGGTCTACCCCCGGGTCAACCCACGACCCAAGTGGGTCGACTCATGTGTCGACCCACGGAAGGGGTGTGTCGACCCACAGGTTGACACGTCCAAGAAATGTGTCGACACACGGCAACGTTGTTTATTTCCAACGGACGATCGTTCTTTTGGCCTTGCTTTTGGACTATTCTTTTTCATCTAACGGCCTAAAATCCAAACATAAATACAATGAACCTGGACATAAAATCGAATGAACCTAGACACCTAGCTCTATTATAACTAGCCTCCAAAATCTAAACAAATCTTCACTACTCCATTTCTCTACCTCTCTCAAATAACCTTCTTCTCAATTATAATTTTAATGGATTATTGGGGCTTGGTTCTACACATATTTCCAAGGGATATTCATAGATAGCGAGGATCTACAGAGGCTTATTGGATTTGCTCAAATTTTATGTGAGTATTACTGTGATTTCTAGATTTCTTCCAAGTTGAGATTAACATTGGTATAATAGTTATTACGATGTTTTCAAATCTAAATCTTTCTGCAGTTATACACTGATCTAACTTATTTGTTGTTTATTTACATATCCAGCTATCCCTAATTCTTTTCTCTGTAAATATTTCTTTTAGATCTAATTTATACCCCCGTTCTTCTCTTTTTATCTATTTCAGTAAATCCATTACTATAATTTATTTCAATTATCTACAACTTTTTCATATTAAATTTTATTTCAGTTCTGTCATTAGCCCTATTTTTATTTCAGATCTATTTCAGTCCATCTGAGCATAGGCCATACGAGAGCCTAGGCAATTTCAATTTTATTTCTTACGTTGAGGCTTTTATGCCTAAACTTTTCATTTGTTCATATTTTTGCGTAAATTGGGTTAAACCATGTAATAATACAATAATAGCGCAATTGGATTATAATGAGAATTATGCGTAAAAAGGAATAACTGGGGCCTAGTGAAATTTTATACAATAAAGGGTGTAAAAGAGACGTGTTGAAATTTGATTAAAAGGTGTAATCAATAAACAAACTGTAATATTGAGATAGTATTTAAAGCATGTTAAAAAGAGGACTTTGAGCATAAATATTATATTCAAGTAATGGAATGTAAATTAGAATTAATTATACTTAATTTAACATTAAGTAACTTTTATTTGGAAAACATGTTAATTGGAATGAAATGTACTTAATTTGACATTAAGTAACCTATATTTGGAAAACATGTTAATTGGAATGAATTGTACTTAATTTGACATTAAGTGACCTATATTTGGAAGACATATTAATTGGAATGAATTGTACTTAATTTGACATTAAGTAACATGTATTTGGAAAACATGTTAATTGGAACGAATTGTACTTAATTTAACATTAAATAACATATATTTGGGAAACATGTTAATTGGAACGAATTGTACGTAATATTGACACTAAGTAACCTGTATCTGGAAAATATGTTAAATTGGAATGAATGGCACTTAATTGTACATTAAATAACTTGTTATTGTAAAACATCTGAGTAGCGATGCAATGGACGTGTCTGGCTTGGGGAAGGGTTGTACAAAAAGATTACATTTAATTTGAAGTGTTAATTAACACCTAGTAATATAACACGAGGTTATATCGGGATAACTAATGAACTTAAACATGCTAAGTTGAACATGTATGATTAATAAGCTAAGGAGTACATTCTGGTAAAATATAAGGGGCTCGTAGAAATCCTAGTTAACTCGAGGACCAAGTCTTGTGGCGGCTTGTGTCAATCTGCTTATTTGTCTGGTACCTGTGTCAATCAGTATTCCTGTTGTTATCATTTGGAGCCTCGCACTAGGTAGAGGCTAGGACACACTTTACTAATTGTGATAGCAAGAGGTTAAAACTTTGAGGTGGTTATGGGCACGTTCCGGCGGAACGGTGAGCGTGCATCATTACGAACATGGAAGATAAGATGCTGTAATGCCTGTAATTAAGGCTATGTCTTTTTAGTTGATGGGTTCGGGACTGATAACCCTGAATTCCATAGCTGGCATAGGTTATTCACGTTTGGAAAGCTGATCGATGAGTAGCATTTGGAAATTCCTTCCTAATAACTTGTTTTTGCCTGAATCTGTAGAAGTGCAAAACAGTCAATCTACCTGATATGATCATTGTCTTTTTCATAAGAATAGTCATTCCTTATAATCAATTCATGTCAGTTATTGTTCACCTTTAGATATGTACAGATATTTACCCTTTTATGACACTAGAACCACAATTTATCTTTTTTCCTTAACTAAGTAGTCGAGTTGGTAATCATAGTAGCTCACTAGGCTTTATGTCTGACTCGTTTCCTTTCTTCTTTTCTCTTTTCTTTCTCCCAGGCTTACAAGGTGAAAGTGTGTAGTTCATATTTTTGATTCATGAAGATTTTGATTCACGACAACAGAAATGAAGATCAATTGAAAAGTTAGTATATATATACATATATTTGTGTGTGTTTAGTGTGTTAGATAATTGTTAAAATCTATCCTCATTTTATATAACATTAATGCACGAAATTCGAGAATATATATATATATATATTTTGAAAATTGGTACGCTTTATAACATCAAAGAAAAGTACATAGCAAGGTTAGCATACTAACCTGAATTACATCTATAAAACATTCATAAAATAAAATTACAACAAAAAAAACTATAAAAGAAAAAAGACCCAAGATGAGGTCAAGAGATTCCCACTACAAGTGCTCAACCTGCACTTCAACACTCGTACTCCACGTTCTTTTCATAGTGACAACCCACCCGGTCGTAATTGGCCGTATCATGTAGAAATCCGATGAAAAACATATGCAATATCGAACAAAAACCCAACCGAACTTCTGATGTAAATTCCAAATAGGAAAACTGCTTCATTCTGTTGCTTCCAATCTTTTTCACTTTACAATTAGGAATCATGAAACATGTAATCATACCAAACTGCTCTAATATCGAAGTAGAATCTGGTACATGAACAATTTCCCACGTAATGCTGTTTCTTCGCTGTTTAACCAGCCAATATCATCACCAACAGACGTAAATCTGAATATTTCCTTCGTACTGGTACGATTTACATCCAACAAGAGAGATGTAAAACCGTTTAACTATTGATACCATTACCGATGGAAAACTGGTGAAATACAAAGCCCTAAGAGCAAACTTCCAGTTAACATCATTTGAAAATAGATAGGCTAATTGATGTCCCAATTCTATATATGCATTAGATTCCTCTGATGCCTAATAAACCAGCAATTCCAAATTTAATTCATGAAGCAATATCAGTAGCCATGCATAACTCTTTGATTTTCAATGTTCAGTACAGAGAATCATCCGTCTAAAATAATTCTACATACTAATTCCAAATCCCTAAAAGGGTACATTGAAATTGTAATTAATAGTATAATCTACCAAGATGAATGAATCTTTACTTCATATGTGCATTTAATTAGTAACATGCATGAAAAATCAAATTGTGAAATCCCTAAAAAGCATGGAAGCCGGCTTCTCAGATAATCCACAGTTTGTTTTGCGTTAAAGAACACAACAATAAAACTTAAACAATTTGATTAAACCAGATTAAAACTAGCAGATCCAAACACAAATTTCTCCATTATCCTAAGCATCCAAATCTAGAAGCTATGATCTTACCCAGTCACCACCATTGGTCGTTGAAGTAGAAAAGGCCATGGATTGCGAATAAGAGGAGAGATAAGTTATATGAAGATGGAACTGAAATTATTAGTTGCGCCGAAACATGTCGGAACCCAACTCCTTGGTGGCTTGATCCTCAATATTCGAAACCATTACCCCCATTCCATATGACAACCGCGGACAGTCGTTCGAGAGTGTGTATATATATGTGTATATATATATGAATGGATGAAAAACAGCTAGTACTCGGGTTTATACCATGGAACAATCGACTGGTCCATATCTAGCCAGTCGACTGGTAACAGAGAAAATTCCCAGTAACGACTATTTTTCTACCATTTTCAAATATATATACGAATTATATTTTTATACCAGTCGACTGATGATTTTTTTACCAGTCGACTGACCCGACAATAACAACCATATTTCTGAAGGGTCACTTTCTTTCATGAAGAGTTCTCTTTTGATTTCTAAAAGAAATGGTTTCTTCTCTTCAATAAAACTCTTGATGAACATTGACTACTTTTCAACTACTATATAAATAGTACAAACTTGTTTTATAAATCAACAGGTCTTACTGATTTTATTCTATTTCTTGATCAACATTTCTAAGCACTCTTGCATACAAAAAGCTCTCAAATATTCAAATTACTTCTTGAATATTTGAATTTATTTTAAATCTCTTGATTCAATAAGTAATATACTTCCTTCAATCTTCGCATACATGTTATATATATGAGGATAAGATTATAGGAAGCATGTACTCAACTTCTGGCTATTCAGTGTTGTTCAAAAACACAATTAGAAGTCAAACTCTCATTGTTTGTTGTAGTCCTATGTCGGTGCTCAAGAGGGAAATCTGTGTCGGTGCTCAGGTGTGTTGTGAACTTGTTCCTCCGGGTAAAGCGAGGGTGTTGATACTAGAATTCCAAAAGGAGCATGGGAGTGGATATAGGATGGGAAGTCTGAACTAGTATAAAATTCCTAGTGACACTGTACTTACTGCATTTACTTATTTGTGATATCTTATCCTATCTAATATTTATTTGCATTACTATTGTATTAGTTAAGTTAGTATTTCATATTCACTTCCGCATATTCCATATAGAAAGATCCTAAGTCATTACACGACTTTCCGTTTGGTATCATAGCAGGACATCATTTAACCTTACAACCGTTATTTGATACTTAATTATATAATGTGGAAAATAACACTAATACTTGCACAAACATTGGATTCACAGAAGGCCAATCTACTGCACGTCGACCCTTTTTCAATGGCAAAATTTATAGTAATTGGGCTACACGTATGAGAATATATATGCAAGCTAATGGTTTTAATGCTTGGAATATCACACAAAAAGAATATACACAACCTACTACACCTTATACTGAATGGTGAATTAATGAAAAAGTAGAGGCTACCGCTAATGCTAAAGCTATGAATATGTTGCATTGTGCCTTGGATAGAAATGAGTTTAACCGAATTTGTATGTACAATACTACATATGAAATTTGTGACAGTTAAATAAAGCGAGATATCTATGCTTAAAAATCATTTCAAAATTTTAGAATGAATGAAAATGAGTCTATCAGTGATATGTATTCACGATATCAAAATATTTATCATTCATTATTAGGATTAGGTGAAAAATATACTAATTTTGATATAGTATCAAAGATTTTAAACTCTTTGACGGATGAATGGGAAAGAAAGGTTTTAGTTATTGAAGAAGCTAACGATCTTTCAACCATGAAGCCCAAAGAGTTAATAGGTAACCTTATGTTGTATGAAGTAAATTTGCAGACTAAAAAGATTCATGCTCAAGACAAGAAAATCCTAGCTTTCCATGCGGAAAAGGATGAATCAGATTCAGATGAAGAAGACATAGCTTTTGTTGCCAAAAAATTTAGAAAATTTCTGAAATATAAGATGGGTCAGATGAAGAATGTAAAGAAGAATTCGACAAAATAAAATAAGGTTGATCCATCCTTGGTTGAGTGCTTCAATTGCCACAAAAATGGACATTTTCAAAAACAATGTCCACAGCTAAAGAAAAATCACAACAAACCCGAAAAATTTAAAAGGCGAGCTTTCTCAGTTACTTGGGATGATTCAGACTCTACATCTTCGGAAAGTGACGGTGATAACGATAATGAACAAGCTAATGTGTGCTTCATGGCCAAAGAGACTGAGGTAAGTGATTTTACTTACGAAGAAATGGCAGAAATTAATACGGAAATTCTTGAATCTAGAAATAATTATAAAAGAGCATTTAAACAAGCAAATGAAGATAAGAAAAAAGCAGAATTTGAAAGGGATATATTTTTTTGGCAAGCCAATCCGTTTTTATAGTGGTCGTAGCACTTTATTATAGAAAGTATGACAACAGGTTCTCTGCACATGCACAGAGAAACTAAATTAGTTTGAAGTGTCCAATCACTATCAGTAGTACAGAATAGCAAAGATCACAAGACTAAAAACATACAACAAGGTAAAACAGAAGGCACTAACTAAATCAAGTCACAGACATACAAATAGTCATAAAAGGCACCCATGTAGGGTGTCATAATCCGCACATAGATCTCAAGGTGGGAAGCCAAATCTTCGACGTAGTATGAAGCAGTCGAACAGAAAATACGATTCCTATCCCAGGAAGAGTACAATAGGAGAATCGAGTTACCATCACCTATTTCACCCACATTCCATAATTTTAAATCACTACCATCCAGGGGTATGAAAGAGACATGTTAAAAGATGAAAAAGAGATTTTAGAGGATGAAATTAGAAAACTTCAAGAATTTCTAACCAATGTTAATTCTCAACTTTCCTTATTGATTCAAGAAATTGAAACTAAAAAAGAAAAGAACAGTCTGCCTATTTCTAAAAATCATGATTTAAACACTAAGAATAAAATTATCGAACTAGATAATTCTAGTCTTAAGTTAAAATTGGATGATATTTCTGAAAATGTTAATAATTTCAACAAAGGTAGAGAAATTTGTCTAGAATTTTAGAAAATTCTCAGCCTACTTCTGGCAAAAAAGGATTAGGATATATACAGAAAATTAGTGGTAAGAAAAATTCTAAATCTAGCAAACCTATTATTCCTAGTATAAAGAAACAAGATTGTGTTTCAAAGAAAAGGTTTTCTAGAAATATTAGTATATGGGTTCCAAAAACAAATAATAATTTAATTAGGAATATGTATATTAAAAATTTCTTAGAAACTGTGCATAATAATGTTAATTATACTTTTAAAAGGGACACACGAACCCTCCTGGGTTTAGTTACCTAAGACCTAATGTAACACCCCGCATTTTTAAGTATAATTAAAAATGAAATAAAATATATGAAAATATGCTTATGATAGGTAAATAATGGTGATGCATAAGAAGAATTAATTAATACATGAAAGAGAAGAAAAATTAGTTCGATAACGGTGTGTGTAACGGAAAAGATAGTAAAATGAGGATAATTAATTTAAGAATCGGGAATTAGGTAAAATGGACATCACCATTGCGTTCCTCTCGAAATTTTACATGAAATAGAGTCCGAGTTTTCGAAAATCGGAGTCTGGATGAAGAAGTTATGGCCTGTAGAAGATTCAGATGGTTTCGGTCAGCACAGAACTGGGCAGGTCGACCTGGGGGTCGACCTGGGGGCCAGGTCGACCAGGGGGTCGACCTGGGAGTCGACCTCCCCCATGGGGGTCGACTATAGTGTCGACCTGGTCGTATTGTTTCGGTCCAGGACACGTTTTTGAAGTCCAGGGACGATTTTTGATGGTCCAGATTGGTTTTAGGGTTAATCTGATGGCTGAAATGAGTTCCTACACCTATAAATACAACCTAAGACCTAGCCTTCTCTACACACAATTCTATTCTGCTTCTTCTCTGCCTCTGTTCTAAATATAAATAAAAATGGCGTCGCTACTCTGCTGGAATCAAAACTAGAAGCTAATCAACATCAACCTAAGCAACTCAATTCAAATTAGAGATTAAAGCTTCTTCAACAATTCTGCAACAACTAAAGTTCTTTCTTTAATCCAATCAAGGCAAGTACAGTTATTTTCCGATATAAACGTTAATTCTGATTGTGACATGAATTGTAAATCTGAATCTGAGGTTATATCTGTTCTGTTCTGTTTAGATCTATCTTATTTTGTATCTCTTTCCTCTTTCTGTTCTATAGCCAGGCTACCACGAGCCAGAGCCAACCTCATAAGAGATTAACCTACGCTAAAATGTTTGGGACAGTAAAATGAATGATGCATAAATTGGGCATGACCAATAGGTGACTGATTTTAGGAAAGAACATGGACTGTAGTTAGAACATAAATTTGAGACATATAACTGGACATGTTATATTTATAACATAAATGGGTATTGAACATATGATTTGTGATAAAAAGAATATGGCTTAGGTATAAAGATTTACATGAGAGTAGGGTATCTATTAGTGTAAATAAACACCTAAGTAAGGGATCTTTGGGATATATGACATGCATAGTAATAGATGGCTATATTTGGTATATAATCATATTGTGAATCATGACAATTATTTAGGCATGCAAACTTAGGCCAAATTTATAATTAGGCAAGATAGGTCAATGAAACCTTAAGGAATAATAAAATCTGCTATGTTTGCCTAATTTAGTTCTGCTATATTTGACTAATCTGCTAGTCTGTTACATTGCTTAATCTGCTAGTTCTGCTCTACTGCCTAGTCTGCTAGATTTGTTCATCTGCCAAATCTGTCATTTGTTAAGTCTGTTGAAATTGCCAAATCTGCTAAACTAAATCTGTTGAGATGCCTAATCTTCTATCTGCTAAATCTGCTAGTTTGCTTAATCTGCTAAATCCGTTAAGTCTCCAAAATCTATTATCTGCTATGTCTGTTAAGTTGATATTCAGTCTGTTATTGACATAATCTGAATTAGCTATGAATAATTGACATGTATATTAGGCGTGGGCATAAATGGTAAATTATTTATTAATTGGCCGCAAAGATGAAAATGGCTAACTCGAGGTTAGAATGAGTTTGCGGCGTAATTCTGCCCGGAACCGCCCGGCATATTCCATTGGTCGCAAACAATAGGTTCTAATGTGAGAAGTTAGTCATAACGTGCTTGAAACCCGAGGTTAGACTCAGTTTGCGACAGAAACCTACCCGGAACCAATCGGCCTAACCAGTAGCCGCAAACTGTCAGTCTAATGTGAGAGGTCTGGGCATTAGTAATTAATTAATGAAAATCTGAGATAAATATGATGTCTAAAAACGTGTTGGGTAAGGTTAAACCAATTTGACCAATGAATCTGATAAACCCGTTTCGTGAATCCGTAGGCCCAATACAAAGTTAGATAATCTGTAACCGGTTAATCTGTTAATCTGAAAGCCTATTAATCCGAACATCTGATCCATTAGTCTGAAAACCTGTTAACTTGATTGTCTGATCTTTGAACTAGTTGATCTAAACTCTGTATGTCTGAACTTGTAAACAAGTTAATCTGAAAACTTTTAGTCTGGGGACACAAGGTTAGGAGGGGAATTACTTGTGTCATCTATTGTTTGGGACCCATATTAGTCAGTAACCCTTTCTGGTATCAAAACTTTGACCCAACAGTAGGTAGGGTCCGGGCACGCTTACTGAACTAATTATAAGTGGTTCATTCTGATAATGGCGAGGGGTGTTGATGGTGCGTTCCAACCGGGTCATGTGCGTGCATGGATCCCGGTCTGCCTCTGAGGATGTAAGACGCCGTGACATCTGTAAATAGGTCTATGCCAATTGGTTGTCACTTTAGGGAGTGATACACCCTACTGTGGGGCCGACACAGGATATTTATGTATTAGGGAGCCGATCGCTTGGGGTAGGGTTTTAGGGTACACTTAGTTCTGTCTGTTTCTGTTGGTACCGTCTGTTTCTGTTGGATGGAAACACCTGTCTGTTTCTGCGTGGTACCGTCTGTTTGGGTGGTAAAGGCCCAATTACTAGTGTACACCTAATTCTACATTCTGTTTCCGTAGGGATTAATCTGTTTCTGCTTCTGTCTGTTTCTGTTCGGGTGGTAAAGGCCCAATTACTAGTGTACACCAAATTCTACATTCTGTTTCCATAGGGATTAATCTGTTTCTGCTTCTGTCTGTTTCTGATCGGGTAGTAAAGGCCCATTATTAGCGTTCTGTTTCTGTTAAATTATTCTGTACCTGTTTCTGTTTCAGTTTAGACATTAGGGTGACACCTAATTCTGTTATACTAGTATTAGCGCAGAGAAGTGTAAAACAATAGCTTATATCATTCTGTTCTTCTGTTATATCTGCTACCCCTGTTACAGTTATCTCTCATCCAGTTTTATGTTCATGTCATGTTATTATTATCTGTTCATAACTGAAAATCACTGGACTTGCCAGACTTTTTGTCTGACCCTTGTTGTTTCGCCTTCTTTCTTCCGTTTCCCCCCAGGTTATCCAAGGAGGGAATACTTTAGCTTGATCCGGATTTCTTCTGCTTGAAGTACTTAAAGTATGGCTTGGCTCTGTATAGCTTCCGTTCTATGGGGATTATGATTTTAAACTATGCATTCTGAAGGCTTTTGTACAAGACTGATATTTTGTACTTGAATTCTGATATTGTTATTTGAAAAGATGTAACCACACTGATTTCTGTTTTCCGCTATAATAAAGTTATAAATTTTTCAAGTACTGTTTTATCTGTCTTGTAAGTGTCTGTTCTGTTTACTAAAATGCTCCACTAAAGTTAAGGCATTCCCTTTGTGAGTGACCTTAACGGAGGTGGGGTGTTACACCTAACTCTTAGGACCCTAACGGAGGAAGTGGGTACCAACGTTTTTTTTATATTTTTTGCAGGTCCCACTTAAAAATAGAGGGAAATGGATACTCGATAGTGGTTGCTCAAAACATACGACAGGAGACAAGGAAATGCTAACCAATATTATTTACTCTAAAGGAGAAACTGTCACATTTGGAGATAATTCCAACGGATATATCATCGGCAAAGGCGATGTGAGCAATTACGGTATATCTAATTTACCTCTTATTTTTGATGTCTTATTAGTTAAAAATTTAAAATATAATTTACTAAGTATTAGTCAACTTTGCGATAAAGGTTTTAAAACATTGTTTTTCGAAAATAAATGTAGCATACTAGATTCTAATCAAAATACTATTTTCAAGGGAAACAGAGATAAAAATATTTATATCTTTTTTTTTGAAAACAAAAAAAAAATATTTATATCTTAAATATGGCAGTTAATAATAATCCAAGTATGTGTCTACTAGCCAAAGAAAATGATCCTTGGTTGTGGCACAAAAGATTTTGTCATATATATTTTTGAAGCCATAAACAAGATTTCAAAAAATAATCTTGTAAGAGGTTTACCCAAAATAAAATTTAAACCAGAAAATTTATGTGATGCATGTCAGTTTGGAAAAGTAACAAAGTCTTCTTTTAAATCTGAAAAGGTTATCTCAACATTACAACCACTTGAACTACCACATATGGATTTTTTGGACCAACTCAAATACAATCTATAAATCACAATAGATACGTGTTTGTAATAGTTGATGATTTTTTTAAATACGTTTGGACTATATTTTTGAGGAATAAAAGTGATACTTTTGAGAACTTTAAAACATTTGTGAAACAAATTCAAAACTTAACAGATTTGAAAATTGAAAACATAAGAAATGATCATGGAGGAAAATTTGAAAATGAAAAGTTCAATTTACATTGTAAAAAGAAAGGAATTTTTTTTAATTTCTCATTTCCTAGAACTCCACAACAATATGGAGTTGTAGAACGGAAAAATCGAACACTACAAGAATGTGCTAGAACGTTGTTAAATGGAAGTTCGTAACCAAAACATTTTCGGGCATAAGTAGTTGCAACATCTTGTTATGTTTTGAATCGTGTTTCCATTCGACCACTTACGAAAAATACTCCCTATGAACTTTTTACTAGAAGAAAACTAAATATTTCATATTTTAAGGTTTTTGGTTCAAAATGCTTCATTTTAAATACAAAAGATTAGCTTGGAAAATTTGATTTAAAATCTGATGAAGGAATATTTCTAGGATATTCCGAACGAAGCAAAGCTTATCGTATTTATAATAAAAGAACCAATAAAATAGAGGAATCACTTCATGTGTCCTTTGATGAATATTTTATTCAAAATTCTTTTGATTCATATATTTTGAGAAATAGATCTTCTCAAGATGATGATATTATAACTTATAGAGAAGATGAAAATGTTATTCATAATAACATAAATGATAATATTACAGAAAATCAAGATAATACCGATAATAATAATCAAACTATTCATACTAATGAAGTTAGATCCCCACCAAGAATATTATGAGATCATCCAACTCAAAATATTATTGGTGAAATAACTTCAAATGTAAGAACAAGAAGACAGCTAAATTTAGTAAGTAATGTCGCATTTTTATCTAATATTAAACCCAAAAATCCAAAAGAAGATTCTACATATGAAAATTGGATAATTGCTATGCAAAAAAGTTAAATCAGTTTGAACGCAATGAAGTCTGGGAATTAGTCCTAAGACTAAGTAATCAAACTGTCATTGGTACAAAATGGGTTTACAAAAATAAAGAAGGCAAATTAGGTAAATTACTAGAAATAAAGCTAGGAATGTAGCACAAGGTTATAATCAAGAAGAAGGTATAGACTATGAAGAAACATTTGCACCAGTCGCCAGACTAGAAGAGATTCGAATTCTATTAGCATATGCATGTTATAATAATTTTAAATTATATCAAACGGATGTTAAAAATGCTTTCTTAAATGGTTATATAAAAGAAAGAGTATACGTTGAACAACCTCCACTATTCGCACATGAAAAATATCCTGATCATGTTTTCATGTTGAAAAAGGCATTATATGGATTAAAACAAGCACTTCATGCTTGGTACGAATGTCTTAAAAATTATTTAATTAATTCGGGATTTCAAATTGGAAAGGTTGATCAAACGCTATTTATAAAAAGAGATAATAAATATATTTTAATAGTTCAAATCTATGTCAATGACATTATTTTTAGTTTAACTAATGAGAAATTATGTCACGAATTCTGTAAAATAATGTCTAACGAATTTGAAGTGTCTCATATGGGAGAACTGTCAAATTTTCTTGATTTACAAATTAAGCAACTTCCAAATGGAATTTTTATAAATCAAGAAAAATATTGCAATAATTTAATAAAATATTTTGGCATGGAAAATACGTCAAGTAAACCAACGCCTATGAGTACAACAACTCGTCTCGAAAAGGATGAAAATGGTAAAAGTGTCGATCAAAAACTGCATCGCAGTACGCGGGCCGCGAGAACGGTACCAAATCGAGGCAAACTCTGAATACTAGATATGACCCCAAAATTATAGGGGCCAAGGTCGGCCAGTGAGACTATGGGGGATAAGCTTCATTGTCGAGAGGGAAACAGCCCGGATCACCAGCTAAGGCCCCTAAATGACGGCTCAGTGATAAAGGAGGTAGGGGTGCAGAGACAGCCAGGAGGTTTGCCTAGAAGCAGCCACCCTCTCTTATATTTATGTTTGTGTGCTCGATTTTGAGTCGATCCAAAGAATTACATTTACGAGTAGTAAAACGTATATTGCGTTATCTTAGCAACACTAAAGATTTTGGGCTTTTTTTCCCAAAAGATTGTTCCTTTGAATTAGTATCATATAGTGACGCTGATTTTGGAGGATCACATACAAATCGTAAAAGTACAAGTGGTACTTGTCATTTCATTGGCAATTCACTAATATCTTGGTTTAGCAAGAAACAAAATTGTGTTTCACTATCGACATGTAAAGCCGAATATATATCTGCAGTATTGACTTGTGCTCAAGTTATATACATGCAACAAACACTTAAAGATTTCAATATTAACTTGAGTAGTTCAACTATTTATTGCGATAACAAGAGTGCAATAAACTTATCCAAAACTCCGGTAAATCATTCTAGAACTAAACATATCGATATTAGACATCATTTCTTACGAGATAATATTGAAAAACAAGTTGTAAATCTAGAATTTGTAAATTCTGAAAATCACATATATCTTTACAAAACCCTTATTGGAAAATACGTTTATTAAACTTCGAAGGGAGCTGGGAATAGTATCATATGCAGACTTATAGAAGTATCTATTTTCATGTTCTTTTTAATCGATGAAAAAGGGGGAGAAAAATTATGGAATATATATATATATATATATATATATATATATATATATATATATACGAGCGTCACGGCACGTGCTTCGCGCGTGGTAACGGTACGCGCTTTGCGCGTGATCGTGGCACGCGCTTTGTACGTGGTCGTGGTACGCGCTTCGCGCGTGATATTGTGTATTTTAAACACAAGGAAAAATGATTTGTACTGATGTTGCATGATTAATAAATTACCACTCCAAAAAATAAAATTGCATACAATATAAATAAATTCAAATGCGATATCAATCATTAATAAATGCAAATGTAAATAAAAAGTCTAACCATAAAGCATATATTATGATAATACTAAAAAATACAATTGCCATACTATAAAATGATAAAACTTATTTATTAATAAAATATTTCATCTTGATTATCTTCACTGTCACCATCCAGTTTCTTCCATATGCTTTACCTGTAAAGGAAAAAAACATGTTAGATAATATAATTGAATAATGGATATTTTTTTATTTTATAAATTAAATAATTGTATGCAGCTTACCAACTTAGACGTGAAACTTGCATCTCAACCGTACTCATCTGCTAACAGGATCTTTTGATTGCTGCGCAGTTGCATGGTGCTGCGGATCGCATGAGCATTTACAGTATTATATAGGTTCAGTGCAAACTATTGAAAACCAAATACTGATGCAAACCAAGAAGATAAATCTGAAAAGACACAACTGAATACTGATGCAAACCAAAGTAGAAAAATGCATAGAATGATATACAGTACCTGTCTTGAAATAAGAAGCTTTCCCACTGCAATCAAAAGCTGGAGATCCTGAGAGTAGTAAACAGTTTAAATGACTGTAAGGGAAGAATGAAGAGGGTAATTGATTTTGTGAGGTGGGGAAGAAAGATACAGTGTCATATTTATAACATAATTAAATCAGCAATATATTTTTAATCTGTACATTGGAAATGTAGTCATATGTTCACAACTCAATTTTGGATGTGAGAATGCATTTACATGTAAATATAGTATGAAATAATCATAATTGGTAGAATTGGTATACATAAATCCCACCATAATACTGAAAATTTGTATCAACCCACAACTCAATTTAATTTGATTAAATATATGCATGACTTAATATTTGAATTGCATTGGATTACGGTACCAAGTATGGTAGAATTTGTATTACTGATTTAATTCTACCAATTATGAAACAATCCATTTATTCTATATTTGAATTGGTATTTCATATTATTTTTGAATTTCAAATATAGTATCAAAGGATCACAACTCAATTATGTCTACCATATGAGAATCAAACAGTTTTCTATTTTATACAAATGAAATAGAAGACAAAGTAGTAAAATGATCCGTCAGTTTAGCTTACTATAGATTTGTAATTTATTAACCATAAATTTTGGAACATATCATATAAGTTTGCATCCATTTTTCAAAAAAAAATCATAGAAATTGATAGTGGCAAAATATTAAGAAACTTTAGGATTAGAAAGCTACCTTAAATAATCACCCTCTTTTGAACAGAGCACAAAGCATCCAAAGTAGCTGTAATAATAGAATCAACAGAAAGGAGATAGATTAGATCTTAGTCTATCTAATAAGCTAGAATATATTGTATTATATCCAAATATAAGGGGTTAGCTCTGTTTATTTGTTGTACTTGTTGACCCAACCATGTACCTTTTCGCTATGTCCAGTATACAACAAACATAATAGTACGTAAAATATAGTATATATTGTATCCTTCTGCTTATTTTTTCTCGTTTAGTACATAATGTTACGTTAAAAATAGTCATAAAGTCAGGTAATGTGCTTTCTGGAACATCTCCAAATTGTATTCATAATTACAAATTATCATTATGTAATCATATGCAGTGATGTGGTTTTGGGAACATCAGGATAAGCAGCGTAAAACAGTGTAAAATAGTAAGGTATATGGAAGTAAAATTCAGAAAAGGGAATAGGATGATGTAAGACTGCTTAATTGTTTTGAAACTTAAGTTTGGCAAGCTATGTTCACACTTTTTGTATAGCCAATTGTAGTATGAAAACAAAAACTGTATTTTTCTAGAAAATAAGCTTTTTTGTTTTAAAAAACCAACATACAACTTGCTTTTTTTTGGTAAGCAGTACATAAAATCTATAAGAAATTGTAATAGAAAATCCACCATTGCAAATTATACATAAATCTAACCTAATGTAGATGTGGGAAAGTAGTAGTGCAATGAGACTGGGAGTAGACCAATAGAAAATGTCGAGACGAAAGAGTGATAAAAGTGAGTGAACAAACTTTGTGTGGTATTTACAGGACAAATGGATTTTTCCAGAATGCGTATATCTAGTCTAGGGATAAGTAACTTGAAATTTTTATATGCTGAAATTGTGGAATAGTTGAACAGGTCTAGGTGGAACATGCCTCTCGGGTATTTATAAAATAATTATTAATAAATGTAGATTTTCTTCCAGTTGACTTTTTCTTCAGCATTAGTTTTGGTAGATTTTAAAATATTGTGGATATGCCATGGTGTAAGATAGAAATGCTAGTTCTTAGGATCAAACTTTTTTAAAATAGTGCAAATTGGCCTAAACTTAGCACCTAAATATTGTAAAATAAAACTGTCATTGATATAGTACCAAATCTGCTTCGTAACCATATAAGAAATTTCCATATTTCCATGTCAATATTAAATTATATATATATATAGAAAATAAATTGAATCAGTAGATGGATATGCCAAATATAAACGATCTTAGTTCTAATTTTAAACACAAATATATGTTTACATATATAATAACATTAAAACCAATGAAAATGCCTAAACTAAAATAAACAGCAACTATATCACAGAAAAATTGTCCTAAACTTAGCACCTAACTATTGTAAAATAAATCTGTCATTGATATAAAGCCAAAATTTCCTTCTAACCATATAAGAAATTGTCATATATCCACGTCAATATTAATTACTATACGTGGAAAATAAATTGAATTAGTAGATCTATATGCCAAATATAAATG
This sequence comes from Allium sativum, assembly GCA_030737875.1. Taxonomy (NCBI): domain Eukaryota; kingdom Viridiplantae; phylum Streptophyta; class Magnoliopsida; order Asparagales; family Amaryllidaceae; genus Allium; species Allium sativum. Next base: position 852,766,203 of record CM060919.1, read on the forward strand.
ATCTTGTAAAATAAAACTGTCATTGATATAGTGCCTAATCTGCTTCCTAACCATATAAGAAATTGCCATATATCCACGTCAATATTAAATTCTATAAATATATATATATATATAGAAAATAAATTGAATCAGTAGATGGATATGCCAAATATAAATGATCTTAATTCTAGTTTTAAACACAAATATATGTTTACATATATAATAGCATTAAAACCAATGAAAATGCCTAAACTAAAATAAATATCAACTATATCACACAAAAATTGTCCTAAACTTAACACCTAAATATTGTAAAATAAATCTGTCATTGATATAAAGCCAAGTTTGCTTTCTAACCATATAAGAAATTGCCATATATCCACGTCAATATTAATTTCTATATGTGGAAAATAAATTGAATTAGTAGATCTATATGCCAAATATAAATGATCTTAATTTTAAGCAAACTGTTTTGGAATGTAAAATTTAATTACATAATAAAAACTTGAATGAATGCATTAGAACAAATGAAATGCATAAACTAAAATAAATAGCAACTAAAATGAGAAGCGATATTAAAGAGGCAATTTGAATTTGTTGAAAAGGTTTATTAGATCGTAATTTAAGTGACATTAAATGCCTAATTGGTTGGGGGTATTAGAGAAAATAATAATTTTGTATATTTAAAAGATCCTAAGTAAGGGCATTCTGGGAAGTTTGCGGTCGGACCAAAAATATGTGCTCCCAAGAGAATTATTAATAAAGATATATATATATGTATAACACACTAACATTTTGTTACAGGGAAGCAAATGGTAAGTGTTTTACATATGCACTAACAAAATGTGGCAGAGAAGCTTTTTATTTAGGGCGAGACAATTATATGCGAGCATACATTCAGAGGGAGAAAATAAATAACTCTATACAATTGCAAGAGGTTGTCATCAATCACAAAAGGGGGAGAATGTTGATTCATGAAGTTTTTGATTCACGACAGCGGAAATGAAGATCAATTGAAAAGTTGGTATATATATATGTGTGTGTGTGTGGGGGGGGGGGGTGTTTAGTGTGTTAGATAATTGTTAAAATCTATCCTCATTTTATATAACACAAATGCATGAAATTCGAGAATATATATATACATACATACAAATATATATATATATATATGATTAGGACCTGATGTTGGATATGTGTTGTGTACCTGTATTGTATATAGGCGTGGTTGTATATATGCGTTTGTTGTATTGAAACGTGTTTCTATTAATAAAGAACATATTTTCTATATATATATATATATACAGTTCACTTTGGATATATGTTAGTCTGCATATGTATGCACATATATTACTGGGTACACTGTTATAAGCATGTTGCCACACTAGTTTCTTGAAATTTGCCTCCAATATTTGATTTTATACCAATATAACTTTATTTTAGTTTAGTTTTAACAAATGCAGTTTCGGGACGAAACCTCTCTAACAGATTATAGGATTGAGTTGAAAAATATAAAATATTCCACGTCCATGTTAGCTTAGTTGTCTTTGAGTGAGCCTCTCCTTTTAAACTCATATGCATACTAATATATATATATATATATATATATATATACCACATGTGATGTTTAAGACCAAGTAATTATGTGACATACAAACATAGCAACTTCTGTACTCAACACTAGTAAAGTAGATATTATTTGTTCGGAGGACGCCATTGTACTTTGCATTTAGAACCATAGCCTGCAAAACGAAACTTGCATTGTACTACCACAGCAGGCATGGCTCCATAATATTTGATAAATCTTATTTGGCTAGAGTTGGTATTTTAGGCGCACATATAGTCAGATTTATGGAAAAGGAAACAGGCAATGATTCAAGTTTGCAAATAACTGCGACCTAACTAAGTATTTATTTGTTCCAGCCTTGCTATAAGCTCCCTATGCATGGATTTCAAATTTTGCATTGACCTATGTGATTACTTAATGTTTGTGTCACCTTACTTTACTAGCTTTGATTTAGCCCATGCTTAACACTGAACTCACACTATTTGATGTTATCTAATAATATCTGTAAAAGATAGGAGAATGCATTAGTTCAGTAAAGAAAGAGCCTTCATTTTTAGGCATGAATGTTAAATATTGACAGTGGGGTTAAAATTTATGTACACTGTTATCTTATAGTTTCCGGTACACACACTAAAGATAGACATCTTGTCTTGCTGAAAATATAGTTGCACCATTTTTTCCATGCTTTCTTGACCTGTTAAGTTGCTCACTACACCATTTTTGGCATGCTATAATTTAGGCGCACATATAGTCAGATTTATGGAAAAGGAAACAGGCAATGATTCAAGTTTGCAAATAACTGCGACCTAACTAAGTATTTATTTGTTCCAGCCTTGCTATAAGCTCCCTATGCATGGATTTCAAATTTTGCATTGACCTATGTGATTACTTAATGTTTGTGTCACCTTACTTTACTAGCTTTGATTTAGCCCATGCTTAACACTGAACTCACACTATTTGATGTTATCTAATAATATCTGTAAAAGATAGGAGAATGCATTAGTTCAGTAAAGAAAGAGCCTTCATTTTTAGGCATGAATGTTAAATATTGACAGTGGGGTTAAAATTTATGTACACTGTTATCTTATAGTTTCCGGTACACACACTAAAGATAGACATCTTGTCTTGCTGAAAATATAGTTGCACCATTTTTTCCATGCTTTCTTGACCTGTTAAGTTGCTCACTACACCATTTTTGGCATGCTATCTTGACCTATTAAGTTGATCACTGCACCATTTTTGTCATGCTGCCCTTGCTTCATGCGACCTGTTATACATAGACATGCATGTATGCTCTCATATATATCCTGGAAGATCTGAAATTTATGCATTTGGTTTGGTTCCCATTAATTTTTGGTTCCTGAAATAACATTATATATATAATTATTGCTAACATGCATGCAGCCCCTTTTTGTATGGACATACATTTGTGTCCAATATTGCTACAAAGTATGGTTTTTAGGCATCTTTGTTAGCCCTTGTAGTCTAAATATTGTTGTACAGTTCTTCTCCTGACCTTGCTCATCTAATCCGAACTGAAATATAAAATATATAATATGCACTCTTCTTGGCTTGATATGTGTCGTATTACATCTTGCAGAAATCATTTTGCTTATTTCGGTTCCTGTGCAAATGTTGCACGTTTGGTTTACATGGCCATGATTTGTTACTGCCTGTATGTTTTTCTACCCTGCTCATGTGATATGGTGTTGCATTGGTTATTTCTTATTTATGGGATGCTGGGGCAGTGCACACGTGTACTTATATGCATGTGTACATGTAGGCATCCATGATCATTGTCCCTTGAAATATCTCTAAATTAAATAGATAATACACCATTTTTATTCTATGTATAGTTCGGTAATCAAGATTAACTATTGTATTTCAGTTTTTATTATAGTTAATTTACTTGAACATTATTAATCCCAAAACGAGTGTTTTATATTCTTGCATGGAACGCTCGAGTCAGACCCGAGCATTTCAAATTTAAAGATCACAACTTAGGATTCAAAGATTGGCGAATTTGGGGATTCCGAAGACGGCGCACTCTGAAGATTTAAACAGTGAATATTTTTCCCGTTTTCAAGTTGTGTATTTGTTCCGCTGTATATAAAAATGTTGTATAAAAAAATTCTAATTTATAAATAAAGGTTTTATGTTGCTGTTCAATATTATGTTGTCTACTATTAGTTGTTTTCTTTGTCGATTTTGTTTTTTAAATTCTATAAGCTAAATAATGATCCATCATTTTGCGCATTTTAAGTTGGTTTAATTACCGATTTAAAGCGGTCAAAAAGACGGGATGTTACAAAAACAATAACTAGATATGATATTTAACGATGTTTAAATAAGTAAATGTACAATCTTAATGTTTAGCAAAGTATAACAAAAGATATTTTTTTGGAAGTAATTAATTACTCCCCTTTGATTTTTGAATTAGAAATAAATACTAAATTACCTTTTTAATTACTGAGTGGAATCTTAATTTAGTTGCAAGTGTTCTTCTTTATCAATTTCCCTGTTTAACAATGAATTGGACCTTCAATTTAAAAAAAAAACAAGTGTTTATTTAATCAACGCACAAATTTCCTAATTATTATCTTATTTCTGAGTAATCAACTAAAGAGAAACTTTTCCAAAATAAATATATACCTGCAATCCTATTCATGACATTGGTTGAATTAGGATAACAAGTGTAACATTTATCACGGTAAATTTTAATAATACATATATGTATTTTAGATATTTTGGTTACAGTAATAATGAAACGTTTATTAAATTAGAACTTCGTATCTATTGTTTGTATATCGCAATTTATAAATGGTTCGAATTAGTATAATTAGAATACAACCTTTTATTATAATCTTAGTAATTGTAATCTATCTTAAAATTTAATGTTGGAGTTTATTGGAATTCTTTAGTAGAAAAATTGAAAACAAATGTAATCAATGGTTTTAAAAAGACAAACATATGTTTATGTTTATATGAAAAGAATAAATACAGAAAAACAACGAGTATAAATTTTATTTCAAGTTTATAACATCAATTGAAAACTAAAAATATAGTACTAAATATTTTGATTGTTTGATTTCATAAATTTTATTTCAAGTTTATAAATTTTATAACATAAATTTTATTTCAAGTTTATAACATAAATTTTATTTCAAGTTTATAAATTTTGATTATTAGGAGTTTTGTTGGTGGACGTGGTTAGCTCATCGGATGGTGTCGAATGCTGATCCAAATAATCATGATACATAAAACATATCAAAGTATTAATTATTCCTAGTTTAGTGTTTATGTAAGATAAATTGTAATAGTAGCAATATATAGCGGATAAAAAATGACTAGTGAATTTGTAGTTTAATATTATTTGACAAGAATAGGTATTTAATTTGTTCATTAATTTATTTAATTAAAAATTTATATGAATGATTACTTGTTCACTTTAAACATTAGTTGCTATTGAGAATATTTAGTATTTATTAGGTTCCTTAGTTGAAATTTTCTGTTCACATACCTTATTAATAATTCATTTGAAATATATTCTTAGCAAATAATTTAATAAGATATGTTAATTTATTCGATTAGCTTCGAATATCACTATATAAGTCCAAACGATTTTTAATCTTCACTGGGTCTCTATAGCCTTTTTATAATTCTTGAAAGTGACCAAAAAGAATGAGCGCCTCCACATTTATCATCTTTGTTATCCTTCTATGCGTTGGTATTATTATTCAATATTTCCTTTTTCTTTATGAATATACTATGGTAGTATCTAGTCAATTGAGTTGTGTCCATCATTTTCAACTCATAACGTCTATACTTCCCAATTTTCCTTTCATTTTTTAACATTGTATGTGTATTGATCAAATTGTCTCCTTTTCTTCTTCTTGAAAAATGCAGGATTGAATACTTCAATGTCGGTAGATGAAAGTATACGTGGGTCACAAATCTTTTTATCAAAAGGAACTTGCTCTCCTAAAATAAACTGTGCCCAAATATGTCGATTTGAAAACCATGAAAGCTGGGAATTTAAATATTTACAAAGTAGAAGCATATGTACTAAATGTTGTAAAAGAGTGATTTCTGAAGAAGGCCCTAGTCCTGGTGAGGGACACGGGGGTCGGTGAAAGATACCGTAGTGTCAATGTAGGCCACCTAAAGTTCTACAACTGATGTTGACTTTAAATTTTGATTTAAAAGTTAAGATTGATCTTCTGGAAATTATTTAAGGGAGATCAAAAAGTGGTGCTTTTGTACTGAAATAATAAAGGTCATTTCTGACAAAATTATGTATTGCATGTGATTTTATTATAGCATCATTTACAACTAACCGTTCATGTGCGTATATACTGATCCAGTTACAATTGGTGTCTAAATTTCAAATTATCACACAAACACATATATGATGATGTCATTCCCGCCCAATATCAAATATACAAATGAATTAAATTTTGAATTCTTAAATTAGATTTTCTTAAGTTTATATGATGATGTGATTTTATTAAGATTACGTTTCCAAGTTTCAGCCAAATGAATTCAGGTGCACAACAAACATGGAATATATATGTACAATCGAACTTCACTACCATGTAAAAAAACAAGTGGAACAACTGTTTATCCAAGCAATAATTCTCAACCATTTGATAAATTATCAAACTACGGTTACATGAAATCGAACAATCAAAATATTTGGTACTATATTTTTAGTTTTCAATTGATGTTACAAACTTAAAATAAAAGTAAATCGTGAGTGAGAGATTCACCTTCACAGCAATGGCGAAAAGGGAGCAGGAGCTGGATTGAACAACGACGCCAAGTTGGTCTTCTATTTGGTGACGCGGTACTTGCAGAAGGTGGCGATCTCGAAGAGGCAGAGCGATTTGGCGGAGGAAATGAATTTTGAGTAGACGACCATTATTTTGATTTAGGGGAAAGGGTAGAAATAAGAACAGAAGGAAGGGAAAGGATATAATGTTTGGGAAGAAAGTAACGTGAAGAGAGGGAGAGTAAAAGGCTAAGAAAATGTATCTGATGTTTTAATCAATTTTTTTTCAATTGCTTAACTAGTAATTGAGAATGAAGGAAAAACATGTAACGTATTGGAAATGAATAAAAACAGAAATGAGGTTAATGCCATTCAAAGTAATTGAAAGGTTTTTATATGTTTTATTTTTATTTATATAAAAGAGAATAACATGAAAGGTTGATAAGGAGAGGAGGGCGCATGGCTTATAAACATATTAAATTGGAAACATAAACAATGCATGCTTTATGTCTTTATTATTATTACTTTTATTAGAAAACATGTCTTCTTCCTTATATATGCAAATGGTGGAGACTTAAAAATGAAGGGAATATGGAAATAAATATGGAAACACATAGGAATAGGAAAGGAAGAAGTACGGGAAGGAAAAAAAATAAGGAACATGCATGAATGAATGAAACGCATGAAATATTTATTATTATTACTTTTTTTGAATGAATAGTTTGGTAAGGTAGGAAGGAATTCATAGGAAATGCGAAATAAGATAATTAGAATATAAACTAAAGATAATTGTGGGTTATAAATGGGAAGAGGAAACAGTAAAAATGAGATGGAAGGTTGTAAATGAGAAATAAATGGTACGTGGAAGTTTAATAGGAATGATAAATAAAATGGGTAACAAAAGATAATTAGAATATAAATCAAATAAATGAGGGACCAGAAATTAATATCCTTAACCACTATATACAAGTTTATACTCATTTGTTTTTTCTGTATATATTCTTTTCATATAAACATAAACATATGTTTGTCTTTTTAAAACCATCGATTACATTTGTTTTCAAATTTTCTACTAAAGAATTCCAATTAACTCCAACAATAAATTTGAAAATAGATTACAATTATGAAGATGATAATTAAAGGTTGAATTCTAATTATACTAATTCAAAGATATTTATAAATTGCGATATACAAACAATAGGTACGAATTTTTAATTTAATAACCGTTTCATTATTACTGCAACCAAAATACCTAAAATACATATATGTATTATTAAAATTTACCGTGATAAATGTTACACTTATTATCCTAATTCAACCAATGTCATGAATAGGATTCTAGGTATATATTTATTTTGGAAAAGTTTCTCTTTAGTTGATTACTCAGAAATAAGGTAATAATTAGGAAATTTGTGAGTTGATTAAATAAATACTTGTTTTTTTTTTGAAAATTGAAGGAAAAATTCATTGTTAAACGGGGAAATTGATAAAGAATAACACATGCAACTAGATTAAGATTCCATTCAGTAATTAAAAAGGTAATTTAGTATTTATTTCTAATTCAAAAATCAAAGGGGAGTAATTAATAACTTCCAAAAAAAATATCTTTCGTTATACTTTGCTAAACATTAGGATTGTACATTTACTTATTTAAACATTAATAAATACCATATCTAGTTATTGTTTTTGTAACGTCCCGTCTTTTTGACCGCTTTAAATCGGTAATTAAACCAACTTAAAATGCACAAAACAATGGATCGTTATTTAGGTTATAAAATTTTAAAAACAAAATCAACAAAGAAAACAACGAATAGTAGACAACACAATATTAAACTACAACATAAAACCTTAATTTATGAATTAGAAATTTTTTATACAACATTTTTAAATACAGCGGAACAATAATACAACTTGAAAACAGGAAAAATATTCACTGTTTAAATCTTCAGAGTGCGCAGTCTTCGGAATCCCCAGCTTCGCCAATCTTTGAATCCTAAGCTGTGATCTTTAAATTTGAAATGCTCGGGTCTGACTCAAGCATTCCATGCAAGAACATAAAACACTCTATTCATGATTAATCATAGTTCAAGTAAATTAACTTCAATAGAAACTGAAATACAATAGTTAATCTTGATTACCGAACTATACACAGAATAAGAATGGTATATTATCTATTTAATTTAGTGATATTTCAAGGGACAACGATCATGGTTGCCTGCATGTACACTTGCATACAAGTACACGTGTGCACTGCCCTAGCATCCCATAAATAAGAAATAACCAATGCAACACCAGATCACACGAGTAGGGTAGAAAAACATACGGGCAATAACAAATCATGGCCATGTAAACCAAACGTGCAACATTTGCATAGGAACCGAAATAAGCAAAATGATTTCGGCAAGACGTAATATGGCACATATCAAGCCAACAAGAGTACATATTATATATTTTATATTTCAGTTCGGATTAGATGAGCAAGACCAGGGGAAGAACTGTACAACAATATTTAGACTACAAGGGCTAACCAAGATGCCAGAAAACAATACTTTGCACCGATATTGGACACAAATGTATGTCCATACAAAAAGGGGCTGCATGCATGTTAGCAATGATTTATATATATAATGTTATTTCAGGAACCAAAAATGAATGGGAACCAAACCAAATGCATAAATTTCAGATCTTCCAGAATATATATGAGAACATACATGCATGTCTATGTGTAACAGGTCACACGAAGCAAGGGAAGCATGACAAAAATGGTGCAGTGATCAACTTAACAGGTCAAGTAGCATGCCAAAAATGGTGCAGTGAGCAACTTAACAGGTCAAGATAGCATGGCAAAAATGGTGCAACTATATTTTCAGCAAGATAAGATGTCTATCTTTAGTGTGTGTACCGGAAACTATAAGATAACAGTGTACATAACTTTTAACTCCACTGTCAATATTTAACATTCATGCCTAAAAATGAAGGCTCTTTCTTTACTGAACTAATGCATTCCCCTATCTTTTAAAGATATTATTAAAAAACATCCAATAGTGTGAGTTCAGTGTTAAGCATGGGCTAAATCAAAGCTAGTAAGGTGACACAAACATTAAGTAATAACATAGGTCAATGCAAAATTTGAAATCCATGCATAGGGAGCTTATAACAAGGCTGGAACAAATAAATACTTGGTTAGGTGGAAGTTATTTGCACACTTGAATCATTGCTTATTTCCTTTTCCATAAATCTGACTATATGTGCGCCTAAAATAACAACTCTAGCCAAATAAGATTTATCAAATATTATGGAGCCATGCCTGCTGTGTTAGTACAATGCAAGTTTCGTTTTGCAGGCTAAGGTTCTAATTGCAAAGTACAATGACGTCCTCCGAACAAATAATATCTACTTTACTAGTGTTGAGTACAAAAGTTGCTATGTCTGTATGTCAACTAATTACTTGGTCTTAAACATCACACGTGGTAAAAAAATATATATATATATATCCTAGTATGCATATGAGTTTAAAAGGAGAGGCTCACTGAAAGACAACTAAGCTAACGTAGAAGTGGAATATTTTATATTTTTCAACTCAATCCTATAATCTGTTAGAGAGGTTTCGTCCTGAAACTACATTTGTTAAAACTAAAGTAAAATAAAGTTATATTGGTATAAAATCAAATATTGGAGGCAAATTTCCAGAAACTAGTGTGGCAGCATGCTTATAATAGTGTAGCCAGTAATATATGTGCATACATATGCAAACTAACATATATCCAAAGTGAACTGTATATATATATATATATATATATATATATATATACACACACACACACACACACTCCACAAATGGGGAAAACAGTATACATTTTGTCTCTGATTTTTTTTAATGCAATTCACTCTTAGGGGATACATACTTGGTTAACTACACTACTTATCAACCAAACTATGCACGTATATAAGATATTATATAAACTGGTTAACAGAGAAAGTTTACTTCACGTAAAAATGCTAAGCAACACATATGCAGGTTCAGCTGAGTGGAAAGGTTTGCCAGGGTATATATTCTTGCTTTAAAGAAAAATGCATCGGATTTCCCTTCTATTAAAAATGCAAAATAGGGTGTAAACATTCTTAGGCAACCCATAATTCCCAAGTCTAGGATCAAATAAATAAAGCAACTATGCTTTGGGAGTCAAATAAATGTTTGTTCTTGAAACGACCCAAACTTCCCGTTACGGGAAAGCTCAGATTGATTTGAGAACACGACTCATCGGAACACGAACAATAGAACATTTCATTTGCTATTACAAAAATTACATCAGAGTATAAGATATCAGAGTATGAATAAGTAATATACATTGGAAAATATCATAGGTTTAAATTACAAAGCAACGGTAAATATAATACATAACACAACTGAAAGAAATACACAGATACAAAGCTTTCAGAATATTGCTCCAGTTGCAATCCAGGATCCTGTGAAAATAATTTCTGCAAATACCAAAACTACTAGCTTCCTGTGAGGAAAATAGGGGCACCCAGAGTTTAGGTTAAAACCATAAACTCTGAGTCAGTCATGGGACTGGTGTGAGAACTAAAACAGTGATTAACTTGATTTTAAAGTTAGGTAAATCAAGGGACCATGCCATATAACACAGAACGGGTTTCCTCCCAAGAATACCATAAACAAGCAGTTTACAAACAACACAATGCTTTTTGAAAAATGAAACTATTATAAGACTCAGGTCCCATCACACAATGTAACGCAAGCCGGAGGATATATTTTTCCCTTATAATAGTCAAACATGCTTGGTATGTTCAAAGGCAAATCATTTTGATATTATTATAAGTGCATAGTGTCAAAATCAACATCAAATATAAATGTATCAATCATAGATGACATGAGCGTCCCATGCCATTATGCTGCCATATAGGTTTACAACTAAAACCGTAAAATCTCGTATTGGAAATTGGATTTCCGTCATGAACCAAGTCAAGGGATCGTCTTACCGAATTCGAGACAATCTAGCCCTTGTCTCAGGACAAGTACTCTGTCAAGCCCTTAGGAGTGCCAGGGCCGGTCCACACTTACTTTAGTGGATTAGTTATTCCTGAGCAATACGTTTCCCCGTCCTATGAGGCATAAATCTGGTCAGTATGTCGACCATATCAAGAGCCACTAGGGGCTCAAATCCGAGGTACCTTGCTTTCCATCATCCACATAAGTAAAATGTCTGGGCTCCATAGCATGACACCACTCCTAGCTAGAAGGAAACGTATTTTTCCTCCTTGGGGTTCGCTCCCGTTTCTGGTCCATACCGGGGTGTGAAGCTAACGAATTAACGCTATACACAAAGCTATGCTAATTAAAGCTGTGCTTTGATCATCATCCACAAGACTTTGCTTTTCAACAAAAGCCTTGATCATTTGCATCTCAGCATGCCACACTGACAATTCACGCCATGCAACTAATGTCTATCAATATATAACCTCTAAGCTCGTACGTCTCAGAGAAGTGCGTTAAGCAAGAGAATAAATTCTCCATCGCCAAACAGATATTTATTTAATTGGAATCAATTAACATAGAATGAAATCCAATGTCAGACACACATCCATTTACAAGTTCGTTCTGGGTCTGAACGAAACCGGAGGCTCCTTATTACTCGTCCCATATGTTGTAACAACCCGGATTTTCAGAACCAATTAAAAATTTTTATTTTAGCTATTTTTATGGATTTTGAATATTTAAATGATTTATTTTAAATAATAACGACAAAAAATTTATTTTAATCGAAGCTAAAATGTATAAATTTATTTTAATTATAAAACGAGCCTGAAATGGCGCGGTAGTTTGAAAATTCGATTTTAAATTTCAAATGAATGTACAGGATTCAAAATAAACCGGATTTCAGTAAAACCAGAAATATTTGAATCTGTTTAATTGTATCTTTCTAATGAATGTGAAAAATCCAGATTTCATAATGTGAATTGAAAGTTATGTCCAGTTTAAAATTCAGAATAGTCGTTATGGAATTTTTATATATTTTTAATATAATATATAGCCCTTAAAAATAGTCGTTTTGCAAATGACCTCCGTTTTCGATGAAACCACTTTTGTTGGATCTGGAATGTCAAATTATTGTTATATTCCAATTTTCATAATTTCTAAAATTAATATGTGAGCCTGGTGAATTTAAATGTGTTTGGTAATTTCAGTTTGAATTTAATCGACTGGAAAATGACCATTTTTCAAACGGCCTCCAAATTAGTTTTGTTAGGACCGTATCATCAAAACATAGCTAGATTTATTTTTTGAAATTTTTGGAGTTAGTTTGTGGCACCAGTAAATTAAAATATATGTTTAAATTCAATATATATTGATTTATATTTTAGTTTAAAGAAAAATTGATTGAAACTATCGAATTGGCTTACGAGACATATCCCAGTGTGTCCGAAATGGGGGTATTTAGCTGGGGGCGACAGTCCTTGGGTTCGATTTGGAGTTCGTATGGAAAAGTTGACTTTTATGGAAAATATATATATATATATAAACTTTTCTAACCCTAGAATTTATATAATTTTTTTTCAGAAAACCCGTCGTCCCCCTTTCCCCAAACTCGTCGCTCCCTCCGATCCGCGCGCCCCGCCTCCAACTGCGCCGACGCTGGCCTCCCACAGCCTCCACAACCTCCAGCGACCCCTTCCCTCCTCTCTCCCTCTAATTTAAACCCCCGTACCCAAACCCGACACCCTTGCCCACCACCCGCCTCCTCTAGCCATGTGCACCACCCCCGACCCCTCAGCAACCCAAGTCGCTCCTCCTCCGACCACTACTCCGGCCGTGGACCCCCTCCTTAATTAAAAATCAAATTTTTATATTTTTGGTGCATGCGTTTAATACCCTGAGCTTCCACAACCAATATCTCCCAAACCGAGCTCCTATGGCCAAAACTCCATAGTGCCAAAATCTAAGAGCAGGATTTTCCCTTCAATTTGGGTATATGGAAGTCATATTGTGGATTGCGTAGCCGCTCGGAAAACACGTCCGAAGTCTGTTGTCCAAATATTGTGTTTTCGCAAATTCTGGCGAAATGGACCAATTTCGGAAGAAAGTCCATTAGGCGAAAGTTGTCCGGAATGGCACGCTTAAGCTAGAAAAAAAGATGGCGTGAAGATTTGAGCTCGTTTGCAAAGTCTGGAACCAAATCAGCAAATCGGAGCATTAGAAAATAACGGCGGAATGGATCCCACTGTGAGAACTCCTTCTCACTCTAATTATTTTACAGTTAAATATATACTAGGATGCAAACGAGGCTTAGAAACCCCCGACACTATTTGTTGTACAAACCATGATTGTTTGTTTGGATTGTATTGTGAAAATTTGGTTGTGTTGAAAATTGATTTTCTTATGGTGTATTGATTGGATTTATTATTGTGTATGGCGTGAGCTAGTATCAAGAGAGGGGTAATGCTAGACATTACTCCGGTTTTAATATCGCGCCGTTATATTGTGGAAGTTTTCTGAAATAAACATTTATTCATCAAAACTAAATTTTTTAATGTGTATATGAACGTTATAAAATATTCATGTGTTGAATAAAATGTTTGAACAACAAAAATATTATTTTTATCAAATATTTGAACTGTATAAAAGAGTCAAATGTTGAAATAATTATTTTATCGTTAGAAATATAATTTTTAACGTATATATGAACGACACAAAATTCTGCTGAAATGAAAATAAATATTCATTTACAAATCGGACGATTTGTTTATGTACACCCATTTAAAAAACATTGATTGGGACGACAAATTTTACATATCGCCCAACTGCACAAATAATATACAGTATTTGTTGGTTGAAACCCCACACGGGTATTGGGATGATATTTGACGTACACTAATTCCAGTTGTTTAGTTGTATGTCAATCGATTGCTTGACGGACTGTTGTAAGCGTTAATTATTTATATTTAATGCTTATGCAGTTGTGTAATGCACTCTGGATGATGGATGATTGTGTATCATTGTTGTTGTATACGTGTGTTGTATGAAATACATATAAATAACATTATATGGTAATTGACTGTGTCTGATTCCAATTCAGAAAGAACGAATATTTTAAAATAATATTCAGTAAAGGATTAATAATTGAATTTGATGTCCGAATTGGGGTGGACACGAAATATTAAAATATATGAAATCGTGTTGATTAGATTTGCGTCATTTTAACGCGAACGATATTTATATCGATTTTATTCATTTTCATAATGAATATCGAAAAGGGAATTATTTCAAAATCTAATATTTTGAAAATATTGTCATTTAAATATTATAATGATAAGAGTATTCGATTTTGATTTAAAATTGAAATAAAAGTGGGAATCGGTTTTAAAACGAATTTATAAAATACGTTTTGAACGAAATATATTATATTATATTATATATATATTAATGGCTTGAATAGAACGTGCCGCGCCGCCACCGTTCGCGAATTTCGACCATTAACTTCAAATGGACGTAACGGGAGATCCAACCGTCAGATTCTCCTAAAACTGGAACCGTTAGGTTCTTATCGAAAAGAGATTTCCAATGAATATAAGAGATTTGAAATCTAACGTTTGGATCTGGAATTATGTCCAAATCAAATTTGGAAAAGGTCGCTATAAATGCAGTTCGATGACCGTTTATGGAAATCGATTGAAAGGGCCTTAATAAAATTATTAAAAATACTAATAATTTGTGTAAAATCATAATAAAAGATTTGGTAAGAATTAGGATGAAAAATTCCACTTTTGAAAAGATAAAAATACATTTTTATCAAAACGAACTAGTTATTAACTAGAAAAATAATCCAATGGTTTTAAATAAATAAATTGGATAGGGAAATGGTTTTAATTTAACCAGGATTTTTTTAATGTATGAATTGGAATGGATTTGAATAGAAATCATCTTCGGGATATTTCAATATTGGATTCCTTGACTATACGGATATTGTGGAGGAATTTGGAAGATAGATATATATCGTTATTCCCCATACGATATGTGTTGGTTTCAGAATTTGATATTGAATATAAGCCGATATAATTTCTGTTTAAAGCCTTATATTTAATATCAAAGTGGATTTTGGGTTTGTCATGAATAGTTTCTTCAGTAACACTATTCTTAAACCCCGTGTGAAAAGAATAAATCTTTTAATTAAGATTATTAGAGTTTCCAATTATATTTGGTAATTGGAATAAAATGGAACGTGAATTCGGGTTTATTGTGAACTGTGTTTTAAATGACATTCGTTCTTTAACCCGATTAACAGTGAAATGTGATTTGGAATTTATAAATCTTTTATTAAGATTAAATGGAAATTTTCCATAGTAAAGTTTTCCAATTTAATGAAATAAGTTGGAATGGAATGGAATTCGGTTTGGTAATAATCAAAGTGAGCTTTTGTGGAGAAGACTGTTACTATATATGGAATCTAAAAGGCTTTCCTGCTATTCTATTTATATTATTGGTTGGATACAGGAATTTATGTCTATTATATATACATATATTGATCTGTTTTCCGTGAAGATTCAATAATAAATGGAATATGATTTTGGGTTTATCGTGAACTGTGTTTTAAATGACATTGGTTCTTTAACTCAGTTAAAGATAGGATTACATGTCTAACATTGTATTTCGAACTGTATTTTTGATCTCTATTAAATATATATTTGTTTGGTGGCGGAGAATTTATTCTCTTGCTTAACACCCTTCTCAAAGACGTACGAGCTTAGAGGTTATACATTGGAAGAAATCAGTGGTACGGTGTGGATTGTCAATGTGGCATATTTGATTTCCCAAAGTTAAATAATCATTAATAATGATTGTTGGAAGATTAAAACTAAGTGGAGTTTTAATGAATCTTTAGCTAGATTGAAATGTGAATGTGATAATTTAAATTACCAAATTCGGGAAATGATCGAGAATGGAGTACCACCAGTTTTTGCTCCAGGCGATAGTTAAATCTTAAATTAGATTTGAACGTGAAATGGTAATTAATTTTACCGATAACATCGTGGTGTTAGATATGGAGTATTACCAGTATTTGTCCATGGGATGAATAGGTTGGGATTGGGAAATAAAATAAATGATTACTTCGGTAAGGCTCGATAATCCCGACTAGTTGATAAAACTTAATTTGGTTTTGAATTGATATCCAAAGGAAGATTAAAGAATAAATTTAAAATAATTTATCTTTGATAAAATTAATGGGAACCTATCCCTAAAGATGTGAATAAAAATATATTCTGGATTGGAATGAGGCGTATGTTGTGTTCTTATAGCACTTGATTATAAGATACGTGAATTATTCGGAAAGACCGAGTTTATCCCAATCTGAATAATTGATTCGACGATAAGTCGACGATGAAGACGGTTGTTGAAGACCGGAGGTCTTCACATCATTTGGATGATTACTGATGTCTTGATTAGGCTGTACACCCAAGACAAGGTAATAAGTGGTGATCGTCCAGACGTACTTGGAGACCGACCGGATATACGAGGACCTCTCTCCGGTATTGGACATATGGGACGAGGAATAAGGTGCCTCCGATTTCGTTCAGATCCAGAATGAACTTGTAAATGGATGTGCGTTTGACATTGGATTTTATTCTATGTTGATTGATTTCTATTAAATATATATTTGTTTGGTGGCGGAGAATTTTTCTCTTGCTTAACACCCTTGAGCTTAGAGGTTATATATTGATAGACATCAGTTGCATGACGTGAATTGTCAGTATGGCACGCTGAGATGCAAATGATCAAGGCTTTTGTTGAAAAGCAGAGCTTTGTGGTTGATGATCAAAGCACGACTTTAAATAGCATAGCTTTGTGTAGCGTTAATTCACGAGCTTCACTCCCCGGTATGAACCAGAAACGGGATGAGGATCGAGGGAGAACGTGCGTTTCTTTCTAGCTAGGAGTGGTGTCATGGTATGGAGCCTAGACATTTTACTTATGTGGTTGTTGGGAAGCGAGGCGCCTCAGATATATCAGTCACTATGGGGACGATGGATGATATGGTCGACATACTGACCATTACACCCAATAAGGCGGGGAAACGCATTGTTCAGGAGTTATATTCCTCAAAATTAAAGGAGGACCGACCCTGTGGCTCCTAGGTGCAGTTGCGGCTATATCCTGAGACATGGTAGGCTATATTGTCTTGAATTTGGTAAGGACGATCCCTTGTCTTGGTTCATAGATGGAATCCAATTTCCAATACGTGACATTTCAGTTTTAATTGCAGAACTAGTATGGCGACATAGTAGCATGGGATACTATGTCGTCTATGATTGATACATTTATATTTTAAGTGATTTTGACACTATACACTTGTAGTAATATCAAAATGATTTGTTTTATAAAGTATCAAGCATGTTATGCTATTATAAGGGAAAACTCTATCCTCCGGCTTGCATTGCATTGTGTGATGGGACCTGAGTCTTATAATAGCTTCATTTTTCGAAAAGAATTGCGCTGTTTGTTTTATGCATTGGTATTCTTGGGAGAAAACCTGTTCCATGTTATACGACATGATCCCTTGATTTACTTTATTTCTAAAGTAATGTTTTAAATAACTGTTTTAGTTCTCACACTAGTCCCATGACTGACCTGGAGTCTATTGTTTTAACCTAAACTCTAGGTGCCCCTATTTTCCACATGAGCTTACTCCACAGTAGTTCACATCGATTATTACCAAATCGAATTCCATTCCATTCAAATCTATTTTATTAAATTGGAAAACTCTTCTTTGGAAAATTCCCCTAAATCTTAATTAAAAGATTTATAAATTCCAAATCATATTTAATTGTAAATCGGGTTAAAGAACAAATGTCGTTAAAACACAGTTCACAATAAACCCAATTCACATTCCATTTCATTCCAATTATTAAATATAACCAGAACTCTAATAATCTTAATTAAAAGATTTATCCTTTTCACACAGGGTTTAAGAACAGTGTTAATGAAGACACCATTCAAGACAAACCCAAAATCCCATTTGATATTAAATACAATGCTTTGAATAGAAAATATATCCGCTTATATTCAATATCAAATTCTGAAACCAACAAATATCATATTGGAAATAATGATATAAATATATCTTCCAAATTTCCATAACAATATCTGTATAATCACGAAATCCAACATCGAAAAATTCTGAAGATAATTTCGGTTCAAATCCATTCCAATTCATATATTGGAAATCCTGGTTATTTTTAAAACCATTTCAAATCCAATTTATTTATTTAAAAATATTGGTTTATAATTCTAGTTCATAACTAGTTCATTTTGATAAAAATATATTTTTATCTTTACAAACGTGGAATTTTTCATCCAAATTCTTTCCAAACCATTTATTATGATTTTACACAAATTATTGATATTTCGTCGATTTCCATTTAAAACGTATTTTATAAATCGTTTTAAATTCGTTTTCAAAACGATTTCAACTTCATATTCAATTTTAAATCAAAATTGAATATTCCATATCATTAATATATAAATAATAATATTTTCAAAACATTAGATTTTAAAATCACTTCCTTTTCGATATTCATTTTAAAAATGAATAAAATCGATATAAATATTATTACGTCAAAATGACGTTAATTTAATCAACACGGCTTTATATATTTAAATATTTTCGTGTCCATCCCAAATCGGACATCAAAATCATATTTTGATCCATTACTGAATATTATTTTAAAATATTAGTTATTTTAAAATATTCATTATTCATCAATTTTAAAATATTCGTTCTTTCCGAATTGGAATCAGACACAGTTAATTACCATATAATTTGATTTATATGGATTTCATACACACATGTACACAACAATAATCAAACACATTCAACCATCATTCAGAGTGCATTACACAACTGCCTAAGCGTTAAATATAAATAATTAACGCTTACAACAGTCTGTCAACCCATCGATTGACATACAGCTAAACATTGGGATTAGTGTATGTCCAATATCATCCCAATACCCGTGTGGGGTTTTCAAACAACAAACACTAATGATTATTTGTACAGTGGGCGATGTGTAAAATTTATCGTCCCAATCCATATCAGTCAAATGTCTGTACATAAACAAATCGTCTGATTTGTGAATGAATATTTATTTTATTTATATACACGTTTAAAATTATATTTTTAACGATAAAATATTTTATTCAACACATGAATATTTTATTTTCCATTTCATATAACAATCACAATCAATTTCCACAACACCATACAATCAAACAAGCCGTCCATGGTCCGTGGACGACGGTGTCAGGAGCTACTTAGCCCCGTCTGCATCCTAGTATATATTTAACTAGAAAAATAATTAGAGTGAGAAGTTCTCACCTTGGGTTTCCACTACTCCATTATTTATTTCTGAACGGTTTGGATTTGGATTTGTTTCCAGTTAGTTCCATCGCAATCTGTTTCATGCGGTATATATATTAAAAATATATTTTTAATACGATGCTATATATAATTAGAAATCACATTTTTAAACTGTTCTATTTACATAAAAATCACATTTTTTATTTCTATATAAAAATCACAATTTTATGACAACGCTATGTAGATAAAAATCACATTTTTATTATTATTCTATTTACATAAAAATCACATTTTTATTTCTATATAAAAATCAAGTTTTTATGACAACGCTATGCAGATAAAAATCATATTTTTATTATTATTCTATTTACATAAAAATCATATTTTTATATACGTTATTTATAATCAATAATAACAATTTCATATACATTATATATATATTTAAAAATAACATTTTTATATATATTAATAAATAACATTTTTATATACGTTATACTTATTAAAAATCATATTTTTATTCCAAAGTTATTTATATAAAAATCACGTTTTTATCTATGGTATGAAAAATAAATCAATGTTTTCATATTTAAAAACTGAAAAATAAATCCATGTTTTCATATTTAAAAACTAAAATTTAAATCCATGTTTTCATATTTAAAAACTGAAATTTTGAATCCATGTTTTCATATTTAAAAACTGAAATTTAAATCCATGTTTTCATATTTTAAAAACTGAAATTTTGAATCAATGTTATTTATATTAAATTAGTTAAAATTAATCACCTTGCTTTACTTCCTCTTCTCGTTTATTTCAGAAATCGCACCCCCCCAAATCTTCACAACTCCGGCCATTCTGAGCCACCAGAGTCGACCTCCATCACTGCACTGCCTCGACGCTTACACCAGCTCCAACCGCCCAAAAACCCGACCTCAATCCCTTAAGTAAGCCGCCATAAATTCGAGATGACCGGAAAACCCTTGGGACCTAAAATCGAATGCTACTGTTGACCATCGAGTACCGCACCCCCATCGTCAAATGCGCCGCCTCCGCCCCTTCCCCTTCTTCGTTGAACACCTCCCCTATCATTGCTTCAGGCCTTGGCCAAAATATGAAACTCATCATTCGTTTATCACCAGAGGAGGTTGCGTTGAAAAAGGTTGACCACGACTTTAATAAAACTAGGGCTTTGACCAATTAGAATTATTTATACATAAACCAATTTAATAATATTTAATTGTTTTATTACTTGTTTAACTCCACGAATTCGAAACAAACTCCAACGATTGTCGCCCATAGCTAATTACCCCCATTCCGAACGCAATGGGATATGTATCGTAAGCCAATTCGACTGTTTCGTTCAGTTTTTTATCAAATTCAACATATAAATTAATATAACGTTCAAAATTGATTTCAATGTACATTTTAATTTACCGGGGCCACATACTGACTCCAAAAATTCCAGAAAAATAAATCTGGCTATGTTTTGATGATACGGTCATAACAAAACTAATTTCGTCAAATTTGGAGACCGTTTGAAAAACGATCATTTTTCTGTCGATTAAATTCAAATTGAACTGACCAAACACGTTTAAATCTACCACGCTCACATATTGATCCCAAAATTATGAAAATTGGAATCTAGCAATAATTTGACATTCCGGATCCGACAAAAGTGGTCTTGTCGAAAATGGATGTCGGTTGCAAAATGGCTATTTTTAAGGGCTATATATTATATAAAATTCCATAGCGACTATTCTGAATTTTCAACTGGACATAACCTTTTATTCCCATTATGAAATCTGGATTTTTTACATTCGTTGGAAAGATATTTTCAAATAGATTCAAATATTTATGGTTTTACTGAAATCCGGTTTATTTTGAATCCTGTACATTCAATTGAAATTTGAAATCGAATTTTCAAACTACCACGCCATTTTCAATTCCTTTTACAATTAAAATAAGTATTTATATTATAACTTCGATTTAAATAAATTTATACGTTCTAATTTTATTCAAAATAAACTTCTAGTGTAATTATTTAAAATTAATCATTTTAAATATTCAAAATTCATTAACATTTCCAAAATAAAAAATTTAAATTAGTTCTGATTTTCCGGGTTTTTACAATCTCCCCCACTTAAATCTTTTCGTCCTCGAAAAGGAACGGAGCAGAAAGTTGTTTAACTAACCAACTCAACTTTCAGTTTGGCTTTCATTCTTCAACTTTTCAGTTTCTAAGGATTTCCAAATTCTACAAAAATTTGGCTAACACCCTAAATTTTTGAATTTTTTTGCCATAACCTACTTTGTACGGGGAGACATTTAAAACCTCAACTAGCCATGCAGGGCCCTCATCATCTAAAAATAAAAATAAAAAGCCAAGCGGCTCATAAAATCATCCAAACCCAACAAATTAGTAAACATGTACCTATTTGTCGGACATACAATTTTATTCTTCTGCTTAGCCTCCTTGCTATGACCTATTCACACATATATATGTACATGCATGCATTTCCGAACAATTTTCAATTCAATTTCAGATTTGATACAATTTGGCTAAATTTACCTTTCTTTCACGTATTGGTTTTATTAGTTAACAAATAATCATGCAACACGAACAACAATCAATTTGTGAATTAGCTTTTCAAACACATAAGTTTTTTATATATAAAAATCCATTTTTGATGCCAAAACACAACAAATAAATCCTATCTAATTTTGGTTCTCACACCAGTCAAATGGAAATATATAGAAATCCCACTTTCGAAACTCGAACATAGAATCTGATGATGATATATCAATCATCAGAATCATCTCCGGGCGACTAGAGTGTGATTCTATATCTATCCAGTATATTAAAACTTCGAATATACGTTTGCAAGGCGTATATCCAAAATCTTTATATACTCGATTGTCCAAATTCAATATAAAATAAATATTCAAATACGTATAAAATGGTTTAAATTTTCAAAACAATTTTTTTTTCACTTTTATTTTAAAAATAACACTCTTTCAACCCATTCTAGGATACTACTGATCCTATCTCTGACGAGTCATTCTCCTTGGATATTACTAATCCAATCTCTGATGAATTCTTTCGTTCGGTTCTAACGTACCTTGTTCTCGAGCTCTGTAAACCAAAGCTCTGATACCAAACTATGACGACCCGAACTTCCCCATAAAGGAAAGAACGGATTGTCTGAGAACACGACAAATCAGAACACAAACAGAAGAACATTTCATTGCTTATTACAACAATTTCCATCAGAGTACAAGAATATACAGAGTATGAACAAATAATATACATTTGATAAATGCCAGAGATTTACAAATTACAATATAGCGGAAAAAGAACACAAAACACAACTGAAAGAGAAACACAGATACAGAGCTTTTTGAATATCATTCAAGCTGTAAACCAGGATCCTGTGAATATAAATCTGCAAAACCAAAACTAGTAGCTGCCCGTGTGGAAAATAGGGGCACCCAGAGTTTAGGTTAAAACAATAAACTCCTGGTCAATCATGTGACTGGTGTGAGAACTAACACAGTTATTTAAAACTTTACTTTAAAATGGAGTAATTCAAGGAACTACGCCGTATAACATGGAGCGGGTTTCCTCCCAAGAATACCAGTGCATAAAACAAACAATGCAATGCTTTTGGAAAAAATGAAGCTATTATAAGACCCAGGTCCCATCACACAATGCAACGCAAGCCAGAGGATAAGGTTTTCCCTTATAATAGCCAAATATGCTTGGTACGTTTAAAACAAATCATTTTGATATAATTACAAGTGCATAGTGTATAAAACAACTTCGAATATAAATGTATCAATCACAGACGGCATGGGTACCATATATCATGTCGTCAATACTAGGCTCTACAATTAAAACTGCAAAGTCACGTATTGGGAGTTGGATTTCCATCTGTGAACCAAGGCAAAGGGAACATCCTGTGCCAATTTGAGACAATCTAGCCCATGTCTCAGGTCTCAGTCACAACTGCACCCGTAGCGTTAGGGCCGGTCCACATTTTAAGTGGATTAAAAATCCCTGAACATGCGTCTCCCCGCCCTATGGGGCGTAAATCTGGTTAGTATGTCAACTAGAACATCCATCGGCCCCGTAGTGACCGATATAACCGAGGCCCCTCGTTATCCAGCATCCACATAAGTAAAACATCTGGGCTTGCAAAACCCTAACACCACTCCAAGCCAGAAGGAAACACATGTCCTCCCTAAGGTCCTTCCCGTTTCTGGTTCACACCAGGGTGTGAGGCTCGCGAATTAACGCTACACACAAAGCTATGCTATATTAAATCCGTGCTTTGATCATCAACCACAAGTCTCTGCTTTTCAACAGAAGCCTTGATCATTTGCATCTCAGCATGCCACATAGGCAATTCGCGCCATGCGACTGATGTCTATCGATATATAACCTCTGAGCTCGTACGTCTAACAGAAGGGTGTTAAGCAAGAAAATAAATTCTTCGCCACCAAACAAATATATATTTAATAGAGATCAGTCAACATAGAATAAAATCCAATGCCAGACACATATCCATTTACAAGTTCGTTCTGGGTATGAACGAAACCAGAGGCACCTTATTCCTCATCCCATATGTCCAATACAGGAGAGAGGCCCTCGCATATCCAGTCGATCTCCAAGTACGTCTGGACGATCACCACTTATTACCTCGTCTTGGGTGTACAACCCAATCAAGACATCAGTAATCTTCCGAACGATGTGAAGACCTCCGGTCTTCAACCACCGTCTTCATCGTCGACATATCGTCGAATCAGTTATTCAGAACGGGTATAAACCCGGCCTTTCCGAATAACTAGTGTATGTAATAAACAAGTTCTATAAAAACACAACATACGCCTCATTCCAATTCTGAATATTCTTTTATTTAAATATTCATATCCTTTGGGAAAGATTCCCATTAATTTTATCAAAGATAAATTCTTTAAATTTATTCTTTAATCTTCCATTGGATATCAATTCAAACCAAATTAAGGTTTATCCAAACTAGTCGGGATTAGCGAACCTTACCGAAGTAAGCATTTGTTTAATTTCCCAATCCCAACCTATTCATCCTACACTAGTACAAAACTGATTATTTGCGTCGCCTTATTTGCGACGGTTTAGCTAAAAACAGTAGCACATATGATTATGTGCGACTGTTTTAGTTACAAACCGTAGCAGGTTGCCAAGAAAATAATATAGAATACAACTTTGCGATGGTTTTATATAAAAACAGTAGCATATATTTACAATTTGCGACGGTTATATTTAAATCTATGGCAAATGAAATGGGGTTGGCATCGCTGAAGTTTCATGCCGCGGCTAAATACGAAGCGGTCGCTAATTAATCACGGGCAGAAAAAGCTAAAGCCTCCAATACAGGAAGTGCGGGCATATTAAAATGCCCTTAAAGTTATTTCAAAAACTACCCAAAAGATTCACTGAACACATGTAGATTTAGAAGGAAAATTAACAGTAAATCATTTCGCTTTCCCCCTGATTCAAACCCTAAGGAAAACTATGGAATCAAATTTTGCAATTCAGATCCAATCCCTAATTTTCAGAGAAACTTTGACCTGAAGGAATCCCTAATTTTCAAAAGAGCTTCGCACGATCTGAAGGAGAGTCATGAGTCTCTCAATCCGAACAGTTCCCTTCAAGTGAATGCGTATCTCTTGAAGATTGAAGGCACTTACTGTACAAAGGCAACAGATTGTTCTATGCATAGTAAGTTTGATTTTATTTTTAAGCTTCTACTATTTTAGAAATTTCAGAAGAGATTAAATGTTATAATAGAGTTAAATGAGGTATGAGATGTTTGTTGGGTTTTTTATATTCACTTATAGTTGATTTTACTATTAATATGAATATATTTATATTTCAGAACAACAATAATGAAGCTCACAATCTGTATTAATCATCCTGACTATAGTTATTACAGAGTTAGTCAATGTTCTAATTTGTGAAAGTTAAGTTCCCAAATAGCTTTTTCTCTCTATGAGCAAAAATTTGTTTCTTTCCTAAGTTGTTGATTGCTTTTTTTTCAAATACGTTATGCAAGTAGAGAAGCTGTGGAAACTCTTTATATTGAAAGATTGTTAATGATTTTCTTTTCTACTTTAGCACATGAAGCATGGAACATGGAAGTAACTGAATTTATTTGGTACGAAATATTTATCATTTGTTTCTATTTGCAATGTTAAATACTCTGGTGATAATATGGAAGCATGCTTTAGTTTTAATACTCTAGTCATTGAGTAGTTCAGGGTATGCTAGTATACGATATGAAATTAAAATTGTTTACTTATTTTAGTGTTTCATCATGTGACACATTATAGCTAGTTACAAATTATGTGTCGTATTAACATATGTTTTTGAATTACTCTACAAAGTTAATACTTAATTTGAAGAAAGATAAAAAATATGTTGGGTGAAGTTGGTTGCAACTGGTTATATAGTTTATTAATATTATTTGAAAATGTGTGGTGAAAATGTGTTTTGGTATGGTTTGAAAATCTACGTGATTGATCATTGATGGCAGTTGATGGTGTGAAAATGTGTGTACGAGTAAAAGTGATGATGGCAGTAACGTGTGAGGTGATCTGGTTATGGTTGTATGTAGTCGGAGGTTGGTCTGAAATAAGTGTGAAGGGAGGGAAGCTCAAGTGGTTCGCGAGTTTGAATTTAAATGCCAGTGAACGGTGCAGTATGATGGGTTAGCGGACTATGGTGATAGGGAAGATAATGGGTTATAGCAGGTTTGGCAGAGAGAGATGAACAGCAGTTGTGCTGAATGCTAGTTGTTGTAATGGTGAAATAGATTGCAAAAAAAAAAAAATATAATAGATTTTTTTTTAAAAGATACCGAATGTAAACGCTGGGAAACAATTTGAGTTTGAAATGTAAAATCAGTTTGGTGGAAGATGTTGAATGTGTAACGTGTACACAAAACTAGCTTACTGTAGAATAGTGAAAAACAATGCACATAACAAGTAGTACCAAAACTAAGAAACACCGAAAACTAACTGAGGGATTTTTTAGCTTTTGCCATTCTCCTAGTAACAGAAGGATCTGAATTTTGTACTTATTTGGCAGTAGGTTTCTTCTTGGAGGGAGTTGTGGAAGTTGACAAAGGAATAGTAGAAAGAGGGGTAAAGTTGGACAAACCATTTATGGTACCTTGGTGGGTGTAAGGAGAAAGACTTAGGGTTTGCAAGGGAGTAGAAGAAGGGGACTACAAACAGGTAGAAAGGAGTTACTTCGAGAGGAAGAAAGTTGCATTGGAAGTTTAAAGAGGGACTAATCAAAGCACTAGGATCAGGTAATGGCCGATTTGGTGCATTTAATTGGGCAACGGTGGTCATTGATTGCTCAGATTAAAATAGATGCAGTATTTCTTTTTGCAAAAGATCAAAAAAAGTTCCATCAGATTGACTTTTTGACTGGCTTAAGTTGGTGGATGGTGATGAGGGTAGGTAGGAAAGGTTTACATCTTTAAAGATTCCTCAGCTTTAGTAATGGCTGAGTCTTTTTTTTTAGTATCACGTTTGGCATTTTGTTGTGTCATATTGACTCTATTATTCCCTTTAAATTGAGAAGCACTTAATGAATGTTTGAAGGCTCCATACTTTTTCTCTCTTTTAGCTCTTTCCAAACAATTTTTGTAATGTTGGCTTAATACTTTTTTTCCTACTTCTCGTCTTCTCTTAAGATTTTCGTTTTCCAACGTAAATTCCACTTATTTTTTGGGCTAAATTTCTTGTTTGTTTTTCTTCTTCATTTTTTGTTTCAGTTTTTTCATCACAAAATAACAATGATTAGAAATGTACATCTACTACTTATTCTTTTTTGCCTAATAAAATCGGCTAGTGCGCCATTAGGTAAATGCATAACATAGTTTCAAGTATTTTGTCAGAAAACAATAATTGCTTAATGTGTCTATGCGTTTCTCTTAAAAGTACATCTAATCTATAGGATCATTTTCTACGGGAAAAAAAACTATTTATATGCCTTTGTTCAAAAACAAATGAAAGCTTAACTAGAAAATGATTCTTCTACATCAAGTTCAAAGCTTTACGGTTAGCTGATTTTATAATGTAGGCATTATATCTGAATTGCCCAGAGTTTGATGATCTAAACCTCAACTTATGCACAAATTTGAAACCTGGTAATGTTAATTATTAGTGCTCATCTTTTAAAGGAACTTAAGGTGATGTTATGCTTACAGAATACCTATGCATTTAATAGATACATTGGTAATTGACTATCCCAAGCTGAAAAATATTCATGCATCTGGATGCCAAGATGGTCTAGTTGGAGAAATTCATAGGAAGGTAACTAAGTCCATCGACTTTTAGATATAAATAATGCATCTTCGTATCTTAGCTGGGAATATAAATGGAATATTAGGGGTACCAGATTCACTCTATTCCAATTGCATTGGTGCTTAAATTCAAAAATGTAATCTTAATATGATAGAAAATTTTCATTCAGCTATAACTAACCCAAGAACAATTGTGTAGGTTCTTGGTGACTTTTCTACAGATGGAAACCGATTTCAGCGGAAGCGCTTAGCAGATAGCTCTAAAAGAGTTCAAATTCCGCAGTTTTTAACTGAACAGGTAAAGCTCATATCAGATGGTTTATGTGAATTATGTAAATTCAATTAAAACATCTGCTGGAATGATTCTATTTCTTACGACTAAGCTTGAAAGTTACATAACTATTCTTTATTTCATTCAATAGATGTTAGGATCAAACAAATGGCCTAATTTACAAACATGTAACAACTTTAATTAACAAGGCTCCAGAAGTAGCAATTCAATTTATTTCACCGAAGTTTCTGCAATCAAATGTTTCCTTTGTGTGTTTCAGGCATTGGATGATGGAAAAAGAAAGAGATTTCGCCCGACTTCATGCAGTTTCCATCTAAATGGCTCATGATAAAAATTAAGTTACTTTTGCACTTGTTTTGGAATCAAGTTTTAGATAGTTCCACTTTTACTTGTATTGCCACTGCTTTTTGGCTTATAAGCAGAAGGCCTTTACATGAATGAGAAGGTTTCTCATATGATAGCCAAAGGAGCCCTTGAAATGGTTTGTTGATCAATTTTCTGGTTCTGTTGTAGGAATTGCTTGCTTTGGAAGAAAGGATTGGACATGTGAACACAGGATTACCTGATGAAAACATATCAGATTTCTTAGAAAAAATAACATATTGTTATACCACAAAAATCAACGACCACGATGAAGAGGAAAAATGCGTGATATGTTTGGCGAGTAACACGGCATATAGACATAAAAACAACAGTAAAATTGATTTGAATTTTCGTTGTGCATGTTACTGGAAGAACCAAGAGAAGTTGGCGATTTTGACCTGCCGACATGATTTCCATGTAAGCTGCATTAAGAGCTGGTTCAAATTGTTTTATGTGCTGTATCATTGAATGATTTTGTTTATTTTTTCAATGTTTGTCCTTAAGCTTTTTTTCTACCTTTTATAAAGCAGAATTTAATCTGGTACACTATATGAAATATTATTCTAATACCGTTGATACTATCAGTATTAGTTGCTTTCCGATCCACAGAATCACAATTTTGCAGTGGTGTCTTTGTTAAACAATTGTTATTTTTACATATAAAAGATTTGTTCCTAGACATTTACGTTCACATCCACTCCACATGCTTTACAAATTAACTAGAGACTTAAGCTGACAATAGTCACAATAACTTGCTAGTCCAACATTATACTATAAAATAGCATCATATCATATCATATCAAGCTGTTCTATTCTCGTATGTGCTTGCATGAGATAGTTGGTCACTGGTAGATCAAAAATATTATGATTGTAATATCTGAATTCATTATTGCAGGTAAGGATGTGTTGGTTTAGGCAAGAACGGGCACAGGGAAAAGTGCAGCATTTCTGGTACTTTATAAATATTTTCTTAACCAGCTACCAACAATCGATCATTTTCTAAGCTGATTTAATGTTTATTTGAGACAAGCAGCTCCCTGCCGTAGAAGCTGTTGTCAAGGCATCAGACATCAATTCAAAACAAAGAGCTCCTCCAGTAATTTCACTCATTATATGTCCTACTCGTGAAATTTCCATTCAGTTAGCAGCTGAGGCCATTGTTTTGTTGAAGTACCATGAGGGCATCGGCGTTCAGACACTAATAGGTGGAACGAGGTTTAAGGTTGATCAGCATCGTTTGGAATCAGATCCATGTCAGGTTTGTGTTGTTTACATAGTCTCAACTTTTGAGTTCATATATAAGAATATTTTGGATTGCAACCCTTGTAAAAAGTAACAATAAAGATACATCTCTTTAATTAAAACAATATAAGCTTAGTCTTCGTTTTTATGTTTATAAAATTTTCATTGAAATGTTGTTAGAACTGATGTTGTAATTATTTTTACTATCATTGTCAAATCTAATATTTTACGAATGTCAAAACCGAATTTAACGTATTTGAATTGCTGCTTACATTTTAAGAAAAAATGTTGCCAGTTGCAATGTAAATATTTGCAGTGATGAGTAGTTGTGGTACATATTTCATTGAAAAGAATGCTGTTTAGTGCAAATATTTGCTGTACAGATATATTGACTAAGAAAATACTAGTAGCACAAGTATTTATAGTGTGAACAATGGTATGAATTTGGATTCGGAAAATGGAAGCAAAATGATAGAGATTTGCAAAATAGTTTTCTGGAAAATAGGAACATACCAACTAATTATTGTTTATGTAAATTTCTAATTTAGCTTGTGTTTTACATCTTTTTAAGTTTACTTGGACTCTGCACTCCACTAAAATGGGAGCAGGCTTTGCAATCTGGGCAAATTCCTGCAGATTTTATTATCCCAAGCAGTAACGATGCTAACACAAAAGTCACACCAGCCAAAGATGATGATAAGATGGATACTGACACTCAAAACCAAGTAAATTCTATTTTGTTTCTTGGTTATCTCATATGCTTCAAACTAGTAATACCTAAGGTTAAGTGAAAACTATTTGATAATCCCACCGATTTATCTTTGTGAATTAGTGTTTTTCTTGTTCCATGGTTGAGAAGTAGTAAAAATAAGTAACACAAACAATTGTGAATCAGGTAAATATGTCTATCCATATATCTTTCGGTTGTAATCATCCATCTTCTGCAGACATAATTTATGATGGTTGTAGTCATCCATACTCTTACACGATTATCTCATACATGTGAAGAAAATCATTGTACGATGAAATATCTTAGTTAAGATATTGCATCAAAAAAGAAAGAATAATTATCATTGGAAATGGTAGGGAGATAGACGTCATCTGCTTGGAGACAATTAATAATGATTAGAGGTGCTAAGTAAATAAATTACTTGTCATAGCTTGATAGGTGGCAGATGTAATACTTATAATAGTACGTTTTTCTCCAAAAAAGTTGTGAGACGCAAGTCTTGCATCATATTTAAAGCAAATCATTGTTATATAGGAAATTGGAACTTTTGCTCTCATTTTAGAGGGAATATAGTAATATAGCAATTCAGTTAGTTGTATAGAGCAAAATACAAACAGATCTTGCAGCCTATTCCAAAGTAGATAGGTTTAGAAGATATCTACGTACTGTTTAACATTCACTCATTATTCAATTCTGCTAAAATTAAATTAACAATGATAGTCTAGAATGTGTCTATTGAGATATGTATTTAATATAATGTTCAGTGATGCCAATATATATCATCAAGTCTTTGTTTCACATTCATATTCATTATGAAAATGGGATTATCCATAGTATATTCAGATTCTACCATAATTTTCCTTTTTTACTTAACGAACATGCCCATATAGTTTTTAGAATATTGTATAAGCTTCCATGTGTAACTAATCAGGTTAACAGTAACTAAGCCTACACCTATTGAACAGGTATTTGATGCAAAATCCACATTCTTTAATCTTATTCTTTTTAAATGTTGTATGCTAATTCTGACTAATGTACTTGATCAACATTTTACCTTCTTAGGACTTATCTGCAATCCAAACCTGCACTGTAGATTTTTTTGTGTGAAATGTAATATTTGGTGCTGAATCCGCCAACTGCAAGTTTTATTGAGAGGGAGATATTTTTAGGTTTACTTGTTTTATAATCATATTATTGTTTTGAGAAATATTTTTCCCACGGATCAAGCCTTTGCTTGTTAACGTGCTAGAACTCTGTGCATCTAACTTTATATTCAAAAGGTTAAATCTTTATATTCAAAAGCCTAACATTTGCAGTAAAGATTTGTTTTTTACTTGCTTATTGATATACTCACATATTGTACACTTTGTTCAAGCAGTTTTCACCAGTGCACTGAGAATAATGGTGTAGAATTTTGGGACTTCATTCTCGCTAAGGTATTTATTAATTACTAAGCACTAATTACACTCATTGAGCTTGTTTTGTGCTTATAATATTTCTTAATCATTTTTTGCTCACTATATACCATTTATTTTGAATTACAATTGAAATTGTGCTTACATGTTCGATATATTTTCAGTTGCAGTTCAAATAATGCTATGTTTGTTTTTCGACAGATGCTGATTCAAGTCAACCGTCATGAAGGCAAGTTGTGCTTTTTTAAGTTTTAGTTCAGCCCGATGATCCATTTTGTTCTTCTTTAGTCATGTGATGAATGCTAATTTCCATGATATAAGTATTCTGTAAGTATTTACATGTATTTGTTGGAGCTTAACATATGCCTAGTTATGACCAATGTAAACTAATTCTGTTGTATGGATTGTTCATTAGCATTTTCTTTTCAATTGATATAAGAATTCATGAATAGTGTATGTATTTCTTGTATTCATATATTTTGTGAGCTGCTCATATATTACATAAGCTTGAAAATCTTGAATCGTATTAACAGCTGGCAATTAAAATGGCTGAGATGAAATGTGATTGGATTAGCCTTTTGAATTTAGTAGTTAATCTTTTGCGTCCGTTGTAAAAAAACAGTTGCAACAACTAACTTTATTGCTACGGTTGGACACAAAACTCGGTTGTCGAAAAACCTGTCGCATTTGATCAAAATTTTGGAGCTAAATATCAGTTTTATTGCTACGGTTGTCGAAAAACCGCCGCAAACAAATTATCCCAGCCGTCGCAATAACATGTGTATTGCGACAGTTCTAAAACCGTCGCAAATAGTTTATACCTGTTGCGACGGTCGCATTTGCTACGGTTGTTCAACAGTCGCAAATAGGCTTAAACAACCGACGCAAATAACCCGTTTTGTACTAGTGCTATGAAGTAAAACTGGTAATACTTCATATCAAACACCATGGTGTTATCGGTAAAATTAATTTCCATTTCACGTTCAAATCTAATTAAAGATTTAACTATCGCTTGGAGCAAAACTGGTGATACTCCATTCTCAATCATTTCCTTGAATTTGATAATTTTAGTTATCAGATTCACATTTCAATCTAATTAAAGATTCATTAAAACTTCAATTCAGTTTTAATTTCCAAAAATTATTACTTAATGATTTTTTCAAAGTTAAGAAATTAATCTTACCTTTAACTGGGTTAAAGAACCAATGTCATTTAAAACACAGTTCACGATAAACCCAAAATCACGTTCGATTAATTACGGAATCTTCACGGAAAACAGATCGATATATATAATCGATATAAACTTCCGTATCCAACCAATAATATAAATGGAATAACGACAAAGCCTTTTAAATTCCATATGTAGTAACGGTCTTCCTCCACAGAAGTTCACATCGATTATTACCAAATCGAATTCCATTCCATTCCAATTTATTTTATTAAATTGGAAAACTCTTCTTTGGAAAATTCCCCTAAATCTTAATTAAAAGATTTATAAATTCCAAATCATATTTCACTATAAATCAGGTTAAACAACGACATCGTTAAAACACAGTTCACAATAAACCCAACTCACATTCCATTTCTTTCCAATTATTAAATATAACTGGAACTCTAATAAGCCTAATTAAAAGATTTATCCTTTTCACACGGGGTTTAAGAACAGTGTTAATGAAGACACCATTCACGACAAACCCAAAATCCCATTTGGTATTAAATACAAGGCTCTGAATAGAAAATATATCGGCTATATTCAATATCAAATTCTGAAACCAACAAATATCGTATTGGAAATAACGATACAAATATATCTTTCAAATTTCCATAACAATATCTGTATAATCACGAAATCCAACATCGAAATATTCTGAAGATAATTTCGATTCAAATCCATTCCAATTCATATATTGGAAATCCTGGTTATTTTTAAAACCATTTCAAATCCAATTTATTTCTTTAAAAATATTGGATTATAATTCTAGTTCATAACTAGTTCATTTTGATAAAAATATTTTTTTATCTTTACAAACGTGGAATTTTTCATCCAAATTCTTTCCAAACCATTTATTATGATTTTACACAAATCATTGATATTTTTAATAATTTTATCAAGGCCCGTACAGTCGATTTCCATAAACGGTCATCGAACTGCACATACAACGACCGTTTTCGAATTTGATTTGTACATAATTCCAAATCCAACTATTAGATTTCAAATTCCTTATATTCGTTGGAAAGCACTTTTTGATATGAACCCAACGGAGTTTTAGGAGAATCCGACGGTCGGATCTCCCGTAATGTCCATTCGAAGTCAATGCTAAAATTTGCGAACTACCGCGGCGCAGCGCGTTCTATTCAGGCCATTAAATATATATAATATATATATTATATATATTTCGTCGATTTCCATTTATAACGTATTTTATAAATCGTTTTAAATTCGTTTTCAAAACGATTTCAACTTCATATTCAATTTTAGATCAAAATTGAATATTCCATATCGTTAATATATAAATGATAATATTTTCAAAACAATAGATTTTGAAATCACTTCCTTTTCGATATTCATTATAAAAATGAATAAAATCGATATAAATATCGTTCACGTCAAAATGGCATTAATTTAACCAACACGACTTTATATATTTAAATTTTTTCGTGTCCATCCCAAATCGGACATCAAAATCATATTTTGATCCATTACTGAATATTATTTTAAAATATTCATTATTCATCAATTTTAAAATATTCGTTATTCAAAATGTTCGTTCTTTCTGAATTGGAATCAGACACAGTCAATTACCATATAATTTGATTTATATGGATTTCATACAGGCATGTACACAACAATAATCAAACGTATTCAACCATCATCCAGAGTGCATTACACAACTGCCTAAGCGTCAAAATTTAAATAATTAACGCTTACAACAGTCTGTCAACCCATCGATTGACATACAACTAAATATTGGGATTAGTGTATGTCCAATATCATCCCAATACCCGTGCGGGGTTTTCAAACAACAAACACTGATTATTGTTTGTGCAGTTGGGCGATGTGTAAAATTTATCGTCCCAATCCATATCAGTCAAATGGGTGTACATAAACAAATCGTCCGATTTGTAAATGAATATTTTATTTATATACACATTAAAAATTATATTTTTAACGATAAAATATTTTATTCAACACATGAATATTTTGTTTTCCATTTCACATAACAATCACAATCAATTTCCACAACACCATATAATCAAACAAGTCGTCCATGGTTTGTGGACGACGGTGTCAGGAGCTACTAATCCCCATCTGCATCCTAGTATATATTTAACTTGAAAAATAATTAGAGTGAGAAGTTCTCACCTTCGGTTTCCACTCCTCCATTCTTTATTTCTGAACGGTTTGGATTTGGATTTGTTTCCAGTCAGTTCCATCGCAATCTGTTTCACACGTTATATATATTAAAAATCGTATTTTTAATACGATGCTATATATAATTAGAAGTCACATTTTTAAGCTGTTCTATTTACATAAAAATCACATTTTTATTTCTATATAAAAATCACATTTTTATGACAACGCCATGTAGATAAAAATCACATTTTTATTATTATTCTATTTACGTAAAAATCTCATTTTATTTCTAAATAAAAATCACATTTTTATGATAGCGCTATGTAGAAAAAAATCACATTTTTATGACAACGCTATGTAGATAAAAATCACATTTTTATTATTACTCTATTTACATAAAAATAACATTTTATATACATTATTTATAATCAAAAATAACATTTTTATATACGTTATATATATATTTAAAAATAACAATTTTATATACGTTATACTTATTTCTAAATAACATTTTTATATACGTTATACTTATTTATAAATAACATTTTTATATACGTTATACTTATTAAAAATCATATTTAAATTCCAAAGTTATTTATATAAATCACGTTTTTATCTATGGTATTTATATTCAAAACTGAAAAATAAATCAGCGTTTTCATATTTAAAAACTGAAAAATAAATCCATGTTTTCATATTTAAAAACTGAAATTTAAATCCATGTTTTCATATTTAAAAACTGAAATTTCAAATCCATGTTTTCATATTTAAAAACAGAAATTTAAATCCATGTTTTCAAATTTTAAAAACTGAAATTTTAAATTAATGTTATTTAAATTAAATTTGTTAAAATTAATCACCTTGCTTTACTTCCTCTTCTCATTTATTTCAGAAATGGCACCCACCTCAAATCTTCACGACGCCGGCCATTCTGAGCCACCAGAGTCGACCTCCATCACTGCATCGCCTCAGCGCTTACACCAGCTCCAACCGCCCACAAACCCGACCCCAATCCCTTAAGTAAGTCGCTAGAAATTCGAGATGATCGAAAACCCTCGGGACCCAAAATCGAACGCCACCGTTGACCATCGACCGTCGCACCCCCATCGTCAGATGCGCCGCCTCCTCCCCCTCCCCTACTCCGTTGAACACCTCCCCTATCGTTGCTTCAGGCCTAGGCCAAAATATGAAACTCATCGTTCATTTATCAGCAGAGGAGGCTGCGTTGAAAAAGGTTGACCACGGCTTTAATAATACTAGGGCTTTGACCAATTAGAATTATTTATATAGGAACCAATTTAATAATATTTAATTGTTTTATTACTTGTTTAACTCCACGAATTCCAAACAAACTCCAACGACTATCTCCCATAGCTAATTACCCCCATTCCGAACACAATAGGATATGTACCGTAATCCAATTCGACTGTTTCATTCAGTTTTTTTAATCAAATTCAACATATAAATTAATATAACGTTCAAAATTGATTTCAACGTACATTTTAATTTACCAAGGCCACATACTGACTCCAAAAATTCCAGAAAAATAAACCTGGCTATGTTTTGATGATACGGTCCTAATAAAACTAGTTTCATCGAATTTGGAGACCGTTTGAAAAATAGTCATTTTTCAGTCGATTAAATTCAAACTGAATTGACCAAGCACGTTTAATCTACCACGCTCACATATTGATCCCAAAAAATTGAAAATTGGAATCTAGCAATAGTTTGACATTCCGGATCCAACAAAAGTGGTCTCGTTGAAAACGGAGGTCGTTTGCAAAACGGTTATTTTTAAGGGCTATATATTATATAAAATTCCATAGCGACTATTCTGAATTCTCAACTGGACATAACTTTTTATTCCCGTTATGAAATCTGGATTTTTCATATTCGTCGAAAAGATATTTTCAAATAGATTCAAATATTTCTGATTTTACTGAAATCCAGTTTATTTTGAATCCTGTACATTCAATTGAAATTTGAAATCGAATTTTCAAACTACCGCGCCATTTTCAATTCCTTTTATAATTAAAATAAATATTTATATTCTAACTTCGATTTAAATAAATTTATATGTTCTAATTTTATTCAAAATAAATTTCTATTCATAATTATTTAAAATAAATCATTTTAAATATTTAAAATTCATTAAAATTGCCAAAATAAATTTTTTTAATTGGTTCTGATGTTCTAGGTTGTTACAATTAATAATTCACTTAATTTATATTCCTATTTATAAACAACTCCTTGTTTTCTCCATTAACTTGTTTTTAATTCCATCTATATTTGAAATTACATTTCTATTTTTGGAAATAAATTTCCTTTTTAAAACTCAAATTTCATTTTCTATATTCAAGAATACTTCACGGTATCTAAAATACCAAGTTTCTAGGGCCAGGGTAAATCAAACACAACGTATCCAATCAGGGGTTATATAACACATCATATATCACAATCAAATAAATACAGTAATATAAATGTTGAGGAATCCAGTTGGATCCCTCCAACATGTTTTCCTACATCCACAGATGTTAATCACATCAATATTATTAATTTCACCTAGATATGAAATATCATAGTAACAGAACTAATAATCAATCAACGATATAATTGTATCAATCATTTTTATCAACCATTCATCCAAACAACCATCACACGGTATAAAATTACTATAAATAAATTTAAAACTTGTTTATATAAAAATATAAACGAGTTGGAGTTTGTGAGTTTACTCACCTTGGTTCGCAGTTGATGGTTCTGCTTGATTTATGCAATTTCTATGGACGCTTGAAATTATATAAAATTCTAGCTGGTTTCGAATCCTTCGAAACCAGTTCGTGCGTGTAGTGTCTGCGAATTCGATTTCAACACTGCCTAGCAGCTCCAACTCTAAAATTACACCTTTCCATACACGTACGAAATATATATTTACGTTACAAATTTTTAATCGAGTTAAATTACTAAAATTTAGACTAATTGCTTCATTAATAATTATAATTAATAATGTTATTAACGTGTACAATCCATTCCTTAATCATACCTTAATGCACGCATTTTCCCCAGGTTACGGGTTCTTCCCCACATCTTCGAATAAAATAGCGAAGATTGAGACCCCTTTCATTGATCCGTACCATCACTACGCCATCACCAAATAATGTCAGCAACGTCCTCTTTCTATTGCCGAAGCATCTTTCTTCAACTTCTCCTTCTCCCTGACCATTTTATAAAATCAAAGACTGAAATAACATTAAACTACACGTCTAAAATCTCGTTCACACCTTGTTCCTTCTTATTCAAAACTACCACCATACGCACAATGACCAAGTTCTTCGTTTACAAACATCACTATACAGAACCCACTTCCTTCACAAATGAAATACCAGTCGAAATACACTCCTGTAGCCACGCCTTCATCTATTTCCCTCCTCAAATACCCAGTTCGAACACCCTGTACCCACTACTGCACCATTCTATGAAAGCCATTTCCATCAGTTTCCCTTTCGTACAATACATCTCCTCCATTTCATCAAAACTTCCAGCGTTTCCAGCCCTCTACCTTACATCGCGAATTTTCCACCTGACAACACCTCTCTCTCTCCCTCTTCCTCTCCTCTCCACAACGACCCCATCTACCTCAACTTGCGCCAATCCCCTGAAACCTGACATCAACCCTCCTCCGCCAAAACCGACCCTTTCACCCACAACAGTTGCGACAAAAATATTGTCGAAAACCCACACATAAATCTGCACAAGTGGTAGACCTCATTACAAACCCAAAACCATCCTCAAACTTCAACGATGACAAACACAGTACCTTAAATGCGTAGCCCTATGTCTTATTACGATATGGGAGAAATAGACCGCACCTTTCAGAAATTATAGGGTGCTGGAACTCTCGATTTGTGGAGTTTCATGAATTTGAGTTTGCAAAATTTGATCGAATAATAGATTTGATTTTTTATTTTTATTTTCGAATGATTTAGAATGGCTGTGGACAAAGAACGAAATCGAAAAGCAATGATTTTTATTTTCTTTTTGGAAGAGTGTGATCTGCGAAAAGAATGCTGGAGGAGGATCTAAAATATATAAAAGAATGTGCCATCCGGTAAATGATTCAGTAGGCTTCAGTGAGAAGGAATTGTGTGGCTTCCAATAGAAGCTTCACGTTTTTTTTATTTAACATATATTTAAAGATTAGCATACCCCGCTACTGAAAATTTCGCTCACTTACAGTCTGCTATAAACAAAAATAAAAATACTATTGTGTCAAGGAATGTCCCATGATCCCAAAAATATAATAATATAGACAAGTTAACTTATATTGTGATATTCCACAACGCCTCCAAAATGCTACTAAAAAATAAGAAAATATGCTTTAAAACGCTATAAAAAGGTACGTATCTCGCATTATTTATCGCTTTTGGGTTGATTTGTTTTGGTTTCCCTAATTTGGGATGCCTCATCGTATAGATGAGATGTATATTTTGTTGTTTTGTATACGGGAAAATTTTCCCGAGCGAACCGTGCAGGGGAGATGCTGCCGAAATTTTCCGTAAATCCGGGTGTTAGAAAATTTTTGAGTTTTAAATACTATAACTTAATTTTCTTTCTAAATACGTTTTAAACTAAGTAAAAGTATATGTATAGCTATATATGTAAGTCCATACGACGTTCCTTTTCGAGGACGAAAAGCGCTAAGTGGGGGAGAATGTAACGAGGCACTATCTTCAGCATCATAAAATGCGCTGTTTATTAAAATCAAATGTCTGAATAATGATTGTAACTTGAAGTTAACATGGAAGTTTGAAACTTAATTGTGTTTGGTGCTTATGAATTCGTTTTATATAAATTTGAATGTTTAAGAGTTATTTGAAAAAATAAAATTTGAATGGCCATGTAATGCATAATTTGTCTAGTCGAAACAAAACCCAAAAAGCGAAAATGTGGAACCATTAAATTATGAAAGCGTTAAGTCATGAAAAAATAAATTCTTAATATGGATGTAATCTAATTTAATTTTTTTTTGTAGTAACATGTTGGAGCTTGTCACTACGTTTAAATCAGCTCGCACAACCAAATAACAATCTATTGTTTTGAACGATTCGAGTTGGTTTAATTATCGACTTGAAGCGGTCAAAATGCTAGGTCGTTACACTGATATAGGGTGTA
The DNA here is from genome assembly GCA_030737875.1 of Allium sativum. Lineage (NCBI taxonomy): Eukaryota > Viridiplantae > Streptophyta > Magnoliopsida > Asparagales > Amaryllidaceae > Allium > Allium sativum. The sequence goes on from CM060919.1 coordinate 852,806,810, forward strand.
AAATACTTCAAATAAAAAGTTGCTTATTTTTCAAAGTAAAAATTACAGAAAAATTCTATAAATTAAATTATAACTACATTTCAAAAATCTTGTCCAAATTCGAGACCAATATTTAATTATATTAAATAAACCGTTAGGTCTTATACATGACTCCACATCGACTTTCTGAAAATTTGATTTGGACATAACTTACAATCTATAAAACGAAATCTCGATTTTTCACTTCCATTAGAAAAATATAGTGTAATAGATTCAAACGTTTCTTGTTTCAAAGAAATCCGATTTATATTGGATCATGTATATTCAATTGAAGTTTAAATCGTAAATTACGAACTACCGTGACTATTTTGAGCTCGTTTTAAATTCAAATAAAATTTATTACGTACACCATTCATTTAATATTTAAATTCGTTATTATAATCCATTATATTATACCATTTCGATATTTAATACGATTTAAATATTCTGAATTTAATGTCCAAAAATCTGGGTTGTTACATTCCTTCCCCCTTAAAAGAATTTCGTCCCCGAAATTGTTAAGCAGTAAAAATGCTATAGCTCTAACTCCTCATAACCTACTTAGTTGAAATCTTGTATTCCATATCTTCATAACCTAGTTCTTGCCCGACCTTCGAATTCTCATTTTAGTACTCGACCATTCATAATTCTTTCCAAATGATATGTCCACCATTTTTGGATAATTCACCATCACATTCTTGCGTTCAATCTATATGGTCTTCTGCATATTCACACCCATTCCAATTGATTTTAAATCCATTTATCAATTTCATTATTCCACTTGAATTTTTATTAAACAATTCTGGTTTTCTTATTTCAATTAATATTAACACTCGATTTTAAATTATCAAAAATTTCTTGAAAATTTTCTAACTCTTTAAATTTTCGAAAAATTTCGCCAGCATCTCCTTTGCATGGCTTCAATTGGTACAACCACAATTCGCCTTTCTAGGTCTTCCGAATCCACAAGAAAATCAAAAAGCTAAGCAGCTTGCCCCATAGGCTCATAACATCATCAAACCCAAGTAATATCATAAACACGTACCTTTTCGATGATCATAAATGTCATTACTTACATTAGCTTCCATTCGATGCCTTCTCAACATATCCATTCCAATTGATTTCCAAACAATTAAACTCTTGGTTTTCCAATTCAATAATCAACTTTCTAATTAGTTCCCTTCCATTTTATAATTCAAACTTGATTTCTATCAATTCAATTATCCTGCTTGGGCTCAAAAATAACTTAACTACAATTAACGATATCCAATATATATGTATTCAACTTGTTTCGTATAAGTCGAATCGATTTTAATACCTCAAATTTTAAATATTTCCCTTGTTACCATATTCAGTCTCATTCGAGATTATCTCTATCTAATCCAATTTTATTTAACTTGACTCAAGTTAAATTCCAATTTATTTGATTCACTTTTATAATTTCGATCCTTTTAACTTAAGTTAAATGTTTATTATATTCGATTTACTTTCATTATTCCAATCGATTTAACTTATACAAGTTAAATATTAAATTCAGAATTCAAATTCCCGGCTTTTATTTCAAATTCCCTTAAAATAATATAAATCAATGTAAATAACCATTTGCAAAACATCTGAATTTTCAATACACTTGTTCTTTTAAAACAAATTTTCCATTTACGAATTATTTTAGTAGTAATCTGTCACTTAGAAACTTGAAAATGAATACCGATAATGTTGCGATCCTATCAAAATTATTTTCTCGTCACTGAAGTGATTTCAATGCTTAATCACTTTCAAAATCCATTTTAAAACCTTTCTTATTCAATAATCCTTCAAGGTAATATTATATTCCCTTTAAAATAATTCAGAAAGTATTTTCTAAATATCCGGGATTTAAATTCACACTTCTGATCTGAATCCAATTCTAATTCAACTTATTTATATATTCTATTCTCATATAAATTCAATTTGGTTTTATATAACCATTTTAAGATTATAATCCCATCTGATTACAATAACAATCAACCAAACCAATAATTTCAAAAAATTATTCCTTTTATATCAAAAATAGTTTTTGGGTAAAATTAAATCATTTACCCCTTTTAAAACAATACTATATCGAATTGCTTTGTTCGAGAGTTTAGAAACACCTATCGATACAGTTTTACATTCTATATCGACCAGAATTCATAAACCACTCAACAAACTAGTCATTACAATATAAAACATTTTTATATCAAATCCACAAATACGCGCTCATATATGTACACTCAAACTCAATCTAGGGTATTATTAACCCCACCGCTATTGAGTTACGCCACAGAGCCAAGGTTACTACTCAGCCTTCTGCTCTGATACCAAATGTAATGGCCCGGCGATTTCAGTAGGCTTTTCAACCATCCCTCCACCCCCAAGCAGCAGGATAATATCCCACTGTGGCTTACACTGGTATCTTAGAACTGCTTTTACGGCCAGCCTCGCGACTAGACCAACCCTCATCTTTGGGACATGTAGGAGTAAGAGTCTCCCGTTCGCCACCTAACGCAAAGCGAGAACCCCCTATCATGCGTACCAATTAAGCAACCAACTCTGATACCAAATGTAATGGCCTGAATTTCCGTACCCTTTGAGTCGACTAATAACACCACATGTCCAACCCAAATTGCATATGTTAGCCCTTTTTTTGGCAAAAGCCGCAACGGGTCAGATCGAAGCCCAAAATGCTCAGCCAGCTAAATTAGACAGATCGCACTCCAGGAAGTCCAGTAGAAGCTCGGTATAAGGAAATCACGTATTGGGACGAGCCGCTTCTCAAACAAACCAATATATCACTCTGGAAGACTCGCTCTCCCAGTCGACCGAGAGAACCACTCTCGTATAGGGGATATCGACCGAATATTTCGGATCTACATGGAAATATCTAGCTGAGCTGTTCAAATACTTAGCCCGATTTTCAAGGAAGAAAAGGCGGTCAACCACATCTGGACAGAGCTCTACTTTTGATACACCTCACTGTGGATGTCACGTAAGCCGCAACTTCCGAGTATACTATTCTTGAATAGTGGAATCATTCTCTAGCTGCTATTCTATCCAAGGAATGGGCTCCACGCGTCCAAGTCTTCCTAGAAAGGCCGGGCCATATCACAACAGCCCAAGTCGCCATCTCCACCTATAAATACCACAAAGCTTAAAGAGGAAAGGGACCTTTTTTCGACTTCAACTTCTTCTTCTTCTTCCCAGAGAGACTTTTTGTGGAAGAGAAAAATAGTCGTCTTCTCTCTTTTCTTCAAATAGAAAAAGCATTGTACTTGTAATCTAAAGTAGAAATAATATATAAAGTGGACGTAGGCACAGTCTTTGCCGAACCACTATAAAAGTCTTTGCGTTTTCTTTACTTTTTCTGTATTTTCTAATCAATATTCGTGTGCTCTTCGCACAATTGGGGGTTGAACGTCACTAGTGACTAACTTTTGACGTCAACAACACAAAAATACGAATCATTAGTAGAAAGAAGTTAGAGGATAGGAAATAGAAAGAAAGAAAAATTAGAACAGAAGAAACGAAGGAAACAAATCTCACAGCGGAACGGATAAAATATATTAAATAACATAACTCTTGAAATACAAATCAGTGAGTGTATATACATACCATCATCAGAGCACAACAAGTATTTCTGGAACAGTTATAAACACCTGTTTCTAGATACAACATAGTACACAGCGGAAAATATGATAGTTTATAGCTAACAGGTGAAGGCTCCTGCTTCAAGATCCTCCAAGTGAATCTGCAAAATCCTGACTACTTGACTGCCCGTATAAATTTGGGCACCCAAGAGTTTAGGGAAAACAAAACAAAATAAACTCTGGGTCAGTCATCGGACATATGTGAGTAAACTCTAACCATTCATTTAACTTTAAAAATCCTTTCGAAAGAAATGGTAATCTAGGACCGATCCACACATAAACACGGATGGTTTTTATCTTACGATAACCCAAAATATTTTTGATATCAAATCCAGTGATATTATAATAGTGTCTAAATCAAATAAATAGAATCTAGCGGAACGCTTGCATCTCACGCTCCATATATAATATAAAATCGAAAACCGCAGGGCGCTTATTGGAGATTGGATTTCCAACATGACAAGTTATGGAACCACCTTTCGAAAGTGTATGTCTAGAGAGGAATACACTGGGTTCAACAAGAACGTCTTGCAACCCGGCCCACACATGGTTGGCCACTCATTTAACTTAAGTGTAACGAGCATATTACCACCAACTGTTGTGATCAGCAACCGTTACCGAAAGCATACAGCAGTGAATATAATAAGAAGCAAATGAAATTTCTATATATCATGTGATAATACCCTACTGGGAATGACCCACATGGCCATGTTGCCTGCCCGATTTCTATCATTTCCCGGTTGATGATGCTTGAGGTCACGATTTTCTTTTAGAACATCTTGTCACCATTTACTTTGAATGCCACATCACCAGATCTGTCCATATACGTTGTCCTGGGGCTGGACAAATCGAAGTCGTTGTTTTATTAATCCATTTTGGGCAATTTCTACCTAGGATGAACAGAACAACCCTTGCACTTTGCTCCGTCTTCAATTATCTTCAGCATAAGTTGATTCGTAACGCTTATGCCCATACAGAGTGGTTTTCAGATAATAAATCTGATCCCGGTCTCTCTGTATTGACAACGGAGGTATAAAATAAACTAAAAACTTTGATAATCGGGGATTTAATTATCAAAGGAACATCCATACAATCAATGATCCTATTTTCAAATAGAATTTCTACTGATCAACCATCAAACAATGTGTGCCACCTTTTAAATCAGTTTCTTATTAAATTATCCTTTCCTAATTTCCCATATCTTTCCAGATATTTCTTAAAACCCGTTTAGCCTCTCATGATTCTTGGAAAGCATTTCCATATATTTAAACTCTTATTTTCCATATTTTAGAAGACATACATTTTTAACATTGGAAAATATTTCTAACTCTTCACATTTCTTATTTTCTATATTTAGAAAATATACATTATTAATATTGGAAAACTTTCCAACTTTTATTTCTAACTTCTCATTAATTAAATCATTTCAGTTTCTATACTTAGAAAATACCTCTGCTTTATATTGGGGAAACGTTTCCAAAAATCCTTTTATTCGATTAAACCGATGTTATATAGAACATCGTTGTTATAACTCAACACATTTATCATTCATTAACCGAACGCATCACTAACCAATCCTCACCACTGAACCTTAACCATTTCTCAGTCAATCATGATGTCAATCAAGTTGGGGTATAATTACATCTCATACCTTAATTGAACAACATTCTTTACTTCGAAATACTTAAAGCTCACAACTTCAAACAAAACATCCCTTACGCTACTCTCGGATTCAATCTAAGAATCCACTTCTTTTACTAAAAAACATTGATTATAACGGTAGCGTTAAAATCGTTATTTTCAAATATTTGATTAAAAAAACATTAATTATAATGGCAGCGTTAAAATCGCTGTTTAGATTTACACAACATTTATTATAACGGTAGTGTTAAAATCGCTGTTTAGATTTACAAAACATATATTATAACGGTAGTGTTACAATCGTTGTTTACAAATATTTGGCTTATAAAAATATAACTTGTATTTATTAATTTCAATAAATAAGTTAATAGGTAATTAAATAAATAATTAAATTTGATTCAAATGGAAAGTAAAAATAAGTACTTCCCTAAATTCGATATAATCTGATTCCAATAAATAACTCTCTCTCGAATAATCTATATTCGATTTATATTCTAACTTCGGGATAAATCTTATCGTTTAAGGTTAACTCAATTTCCCTTATGATTATTTGCATTCGCATAACATTTGCTTTCAGTCGTTATTCATTTTCAAATATTAGTACCTTTCCTTAATAGGAATCTAGACTTGTTTAATAATCCTAATTTAAATAAATCTTAAACTATTTCAAACATGGAATGGTATTTCCACAGCTATAAATATTGAAATATCCACTTCTTAATATATTTCATTTTAAATTATAGTTTTATACTAAATAGAATTCAAATATCCTTCCTGAACTAAACTATTATAATAAAATTCGACCTAATCAAAGTATAATTATGAATCCCTTGGATTTATTTCAATTTCTTTTATATTTCGAACTTCGGAATATAATCCAACGTTTTCTTTCGAAAACGTATTTCCATTTCCCTTATCATTCAAATTTCTATTTGAATACACATTTCCAACCTAGATTTCTTTTATAGATGCTTTCATTTGCAAAATATTCGCTCTAAACGATTATTCACATTAATCGTGATAATATTTCTTTTTACATAATCAAAACCGTATTCCATTTATAACTTCTATTTACAATTAAAATCTCACTATTAATTTCAAACATTTATAATCTCGCTTATAATTTCCTTTATAATTTGCTAAGTTCAAATCTCAATTCAAATATTGGTTTCAAAACTAATTTCCACTTTTTTTTATAAATTCAAATTTGAATTTATATTTCAATTTATCCAATGATTAATAATTCACTTAATTTATATTCTTATTTATAAACAACTCCTTGTTTTCTCCATTAACATGTTTTTAATTCCAACTCTATTCGAAATTACATTTCTATTTTTGGAAATAAATTTCCTTTTTAAAACTCAAATTTCATTTTCAATATTCGAGAATACTTTACATTATCTAAAATACCAAATTCTAGGGCCAGGGTAAATCAAACACAACATATCCAATCATGGGTTACATAGCACATCATATATCACAATCAAATAAATACAATAATATAAATGTTGAGGAATCCAGTTGGATCCCTCCAACCTGTTTCCCTTCATCCACAGATGTTAATCACATCAATATTATTAATTTCACTTAGATATGAAATATCATAGTAACAGAACTAATAATCAATCAACGATATAACTGTATCAATCATTTTTATCAACCATTCATCCAAACAACCGTCACGCGGTATAAAATTACTATAAATAAATTTAAAACTTGTTTATATAAAAATATAAATGAGTTGGAGTTTGTGAGTTTACTCACCTTGGTTCGCAGTTGATGGTTCTGCTTGATTTATGCAATTTCAATGGATGCTTGAAATTATATAAAATTCTTGCTGGTTTCGAATCCTTCTAAACCAGTTCGTGCGCGTAGTGTCTACGAATACGATTTCAACACTGTTGTGTTTGTTTAATTCTGTACACGTACAAAATAGATATTTACGTTACAAGTTTTTAATCGAGTTAAATTACTAAAATTTAGAGTAATTACTCCATTAATAATTATAATTAATACTGTTATTAACGTGTATAATCCATTCCTTAATCATACCTTAATCCATTCTTTTTTCCCAGGTTACGGGTTCTTCCTACATCTTCAAATAAAATAGCGAAGATTGATACCCCTTTCATTGATCCGTACCATCACTACGCCATCACCAAATATTGTCAGCAATGTCCTCTTTCTATTGTCGAAACATCTTTCTTCAATTGCTCCTTCTCCCTCACCATTTTGTAAAATCAAAGACTGAAATAACATTAAACTACCCGTCTAAAATCTCGTTCACACCATGTTCCTTCTTATTCAAAACTACCACAATACGCACAATGACCCAGTTCTTCGTTTACAAACATCACTATACAGAACCCACATCCTTCACAAATGAAATACCAGCCGAAATACACTCCTGTAGGCACGCCTTCATCTACTTTCCCTCCTCAAATACTCAGTTCGAACACCTTGTACCCACTACTGCACCATTCTATTAAAGCCATTTCCATCAGTTTCCCTTTCGTACAATACTTCTCCTCCATTTCATCAAAACTTCCAACGTTTCCAGCCCTCTACCTTACATCGTGAATTCTCCAACTGACAACACCACTCTCTCCCTCTTCCTCTCCTCTCCACAGCGACCTCCTCTACCTCAACTCACGCCAACCCCCTGAAACCCGACATCAACCCTCCTCCGCCAAAATCGAACCTTTCACCCATAACAGTTGCGACAAAAATATTGTCGAAAACCCACACATAAATCTGCGCAAGTGATAGACCTCATTACAAACCCAAAACCATCCTCAAACTCCAACGATGACAAACATTGTACCTTAAATGCGTAACCCTAAGTCTTATTTCGATATTGGAGAAATCGACCGCACCTTTCATTAATTATAGGGTAGTGGAACTCTCGATTTGTGGAGTTTCATGAATTTGAGTTTGAAAATTTTAATCGAATAATAGGTTTGATTTTTTATTTTTATTTTCGAATGATTTAGAATGGCTGTCGAGAAAGAACGAAATTGAAAAGCAGTTATTTTTCTTTTCTTTTTGGAAGAGTGTGATCTGCGAAAAGAATGGAGGAGGAGGATCTAGAATATATAAAAGAATGTGCCTTCCGGTAGACGATTCAGTAGGCTTCAGTGAGAAGGAATTGTGTAGCTTCCAATAGAAGCTTCATGTTTATTTTATTTAACATATATTTAATGATTAGCATACCCCGTTACTGAAAATTTCGTTCACCTACAGACTGCTATAAAAATAATAATATTGTGTCAAGAAATGTGTCATGATCCCAAAAATATAATAATATAGACAAGTTAATTTATATTGTGATATTCCACAACGCTGATATAGGGTGTAAAATACTTCACAAAAAAAGTTGCTTATTTTTCAAAATAAAAATTACAGAATCTATAAATTATAACTACGTCTCAAATTCTAGACCAATATTTAATTATATTAAATATACCGTTATGGCTTGTACATGACTCCACAGCGACTTTCTGAAAATTTGATTTGGACATAAATTACAATCTATAAAACGAAATCACGATTTTTCACTTCCATTAGAAAATTACAGATTAATAGATTCAAACGTTTCTTGTTTCAAAGAAATCCGATTTATATTGGATCCTGTATATTCAATTGAAGTTTAAATCGTAAATTACGAACTAGCGTGACTATTTTGAGCTCGTTTTAAATTTAAATAAATTTTAATACGTACACCATTCATTCAATATTTAAATTCGATATTATAATCCATTATATTATTCCATTTCGATATTTAATACGATTTAAATATTCTGAATTTAATGTCCAAAATCTAGGTCGTTATAGTGTTACTGAAGACACTATTCATGACAAACACAAAATCCACTTTGATATTAAATATAAAGCTCTAAACAGAAATTATATCGGCTTATATTCAATATCAAATTCTGAAACCAACACATATCGTATGGGGAATAACGATATATATCTATCTACCAAATTCCTCCACAATATTCGTATAGTCACGGAATCTAATATTGAAATATCCCGAAGATGATTTCTATTCAAATCCATTCCAATTCATACATTAGAAAAATCCTGGTTAAATTAAAACCATTTCCCTATCCAATATATTTATTTAAAACCATTGGATTATTTTTCTAGTTAATAACTAGTTCATTTTGATAAAAATATATTTTTATCTTTTCAAATGTGGAATTTTTCATCACAATTCTTTACAAATCATTTATTATGATTTTAAACAAATTATTAATATTTTTAATAATTTAATTAAGGCCGTTTTAGTCGATTTCCATAAACGGTCATCGAACTGCATTTACAGCGACCTTTTCCAAATTTGATTTGGACATAATTCCAAATCCAAATTTTAGATTTCAAGTCTCTTATATTATTGGAAAGCTCTTTTCGATACGAACCCAATGGTTCCGGTTTTAGGAGAATCGGACAGTCGGATCTTCTGTTACGTCCATTTGAAATTAATGGTCGAAATTCGCTAACGGTCGCGGCGCAGCGCGTTCTATTCAAGCCATTAATATATATATATTATAATATATATATATGTATATATTGTAATATATATATATGTATATATTATATTTCGTTCAAAACGTATTTTATAAATTCGTTTTAAAATTGATTCCCACTTTTACTTTAATTTTAAATCAAAATTGAATGCTCCATATCATTATAATGTTTAAGCGATAATATTTTCAAAATATTAGATTTTGAAATAATTCCCTTTTCGATAATCATTATAAAAATGAATAAAATCGATATAAATATCATTCCCGTTAAAATGGCGCAAATCTAATCAACACGGCTTCATATATTTCAATATTTTCGTGTCCATCCCAATTCGGACATCAAATTCGCTTTTTAATCCTTTACTGAATATTATTTTAAAATATTCGTTATTTTAAAATATTCGTTCTTTTTGAATTGGAATTAGACGCAGTCAATTACCATATATTGTTATTTATATGTATTTCATACAACACATGTATACAACAACAATGATACACAATCATTCATCATCTAGAGTGTAACAACCCGAAATTTTGGAACCAGTTTAAATTTTTTATTTTAGCAATTACAATGGATTTTAAATATTTAAACTGATTTATTTTAAATAATAACGACTAAAAATTTATTTAAATCGAAGTTAGAACGAATATATTTATTTTAATTATAAAAGGAGTTAGAAATAGCGCGGCAGTTTGAAAATTTGAATTTGAACTTTGATTAAATGTACAAGATTCAAAATAAACCGGATTTTAGTAAAACCAAAAATATTTAAATCTGTTTAAAAATATCTTTTCAACAAATATGAAAAATTGAAATTTCATAATGGGAATCAAAAGTTATGTCCAGTTCAAAATTAAGAGTAGTCGCTATGGAATATATATATACATATACATATACATATACATATACATATACATATACATATATATATATATATATATATATATATAATAAATAGCCATTTCGCAAACGACCTCCGTTTTCGACGAACCTCTTTGGTTGGATCCGAGAGGTCAAATTATTGCTAGATTCCAGTTTTCATAATTTTTGGAATTAATATGTGAGCGTGGCAAATTAAAATGTGTTTTGTCAATTTCAATCAATTTGGATCGACCAGAAAATGGCCATTTTTCAAACGGTCACCAAATTCGACGAAATTAATTTTGTTAGGACCATATCGTCGAAACATAGCTAGATTTATTTTTCGGGAATTTTTAGAGTCAGTATGTGGCCCCGATAAATTAAAAATGTACGATTAAATTAAATAATTAAATGTTTTATATTTTAAATTAAAGAAAAGTGGGCTGAAACGATCGAATGAGATGATGAGGCCTAGTCCATTGCGTCCGGAATAGGGGTATTTGGCTAGGGGCATCATTCGTTGGGTTTGATTTGGAGTCCGGATCGATAAACAAATATTATTGGAATTAACTATATTAAATAATATAAACTAATTAACGTATAAATAACCCCAATACACCGTATACCGTATTTCTACCTTAACCCTAGCGTATACACGTTCACCCGCCAGTATTGAATCGAAGGCCCCGTTCTCTCGATTTTTGATCCCCCTTTTTCTCCCAATCGTCATACTAACTCCCGAAACTTTCCTCTACAACGTTGAAGAGCATGGCGAGATCAGTGTATTCAATGGTGGTGATCGGGTCTAAGTCGTCGTGGAGGCTGAAATTGGTGCAAGAAGTCGCTGGGTGCAAATTGGGTTTCAGCGATGAAGGGAGCTTTGACGGGGGCGGCTCTCCTGGAGGTGGATGGCGCCGTCGAGGCGCGGAGGGTGGAGGATCCGGATGGTCGGCCGATGGACGGAGGGAGGCGTGCGTGGTGGATTTTCTAATGAACGAGGGGTTCGATTTTGCAATAAGGGTTACGGGTTGAAGAAAAGTAACAAGTAATTTATTTACTTTTGTTAATAATTATTTAATCAAGTTATGAATAATTGGCTATAACTTCTACAAACGATATCAAAAAGGGACAAACAAGGGTGCGTTGGAATCCTGAGGACGAACACTACACAATGGAACTGACGGGACAGTGATAGGAGCTAGCTACAAATTCAGGAAAAAAAACCAATGTGAGAATTCTATTTTTTTATAATTAAAATTAATTAATCAATATCATGATTTTTCTTCCAATCCGATGTTAAATTCTATTTGATGTAATACGTGATTTGATTTGGGATTGATGATTGATGTTGTTATGTAGATCTGTTAATTTGATGATTGTTGTGTTGAAATAAAATAGTTGAAAACAAATATATCATGCTTGTTATAATAAAATTGTTGAAAACAAATATATCATGTTTGTTATAATGAAATTGTTGAAAAACAAATATATCATGTTTGTTATAATAAAATTGTTGAAAACAAATATATCATGTTTGTTATAATGAAATTGTTGAAAAACAAATATATCATGTTTGTTATAATAAAATTGTTAAAAACAAATATATCATGTTTGTTATAATGAAATTGTTGAAAAACAAATTTATCATGTTTGTTGTAATAAATTTGTTGAAAACAAATATATCATGTTTGTTATAATGAAATTGTTGAAAAACAAATATATCATGTTTGTTATAATGAAATTGTTGAAAAACAAATATATCATGTTTGTTATAATAAAATTGTTGAAAACAAATATATCATGTTGGTTATAATAAAATTGTTGAAAACAAATATATCATTTTTGTTGTAACAAAAGGGTTGAAAAGCAAAAATGTCAATTTTTGTTGAATGTAATGGTTGAAACAAAGATATCAATTTTATTGAAACCAAATAGTTGGGATAAAAAGGACGTTTTGTTGTAAGAGAATAGTGAAACAAAAATATATCATTTTTGTTGAAACCAAATAGTTGAAACCAAAATTTTGTCAAATTATAATAGTTGAAACCAAATTTGTCACTTTTGTCAAAATGTAATAGTTGAAACAAAATTGGCATTTTTGTCAAAATATAATGGTTGGAACAAAAATTACATTTTTGTTAATTAGAATTGAGTTAGAACAAAAATTACATTTTTGGTTAATTAGAATTTAGTTAGAACAAAAATTACATTTTTGTTAATTAGAATTGAGTTATAACAAAAAAAACATTTTTGGTTAATTAGAAATTCGTTAGAACAAAAATTACATTTTTGTTAATTATAATTGAGTTAGAACAAGAATTAAATTTTTGTCAAATAGATTTGTGTCCAAATACAAATAACATTTTTATCAAATAGATTTGTCTCAAAACACAAAATAACATTTTTGTTAAATAGATTTGTGTTAAAACAATAATATTATTTTTGCTAAATAGAAATTGTAAACAAATAAACTTATCATTTTTATTTGTTAAGTTGAAATAGAAATTATAAACAAATAAAATTATCATTATTATTTGTTAAGTTGAAATAGAAATTGTAAACAAATAAAATAATCATTTTTATTTGTTAAGTTGAAATAGAAATTGTAAACAAATAAAATTATCATTTTTATTTGTTACGTTGAAATAGAAATTGTAAATAAATAAAATTTTCATTTTTATTTGTTATGTTTAATAGAAAATGTATACAAATAAATTATTCTTTTATTTGTCATTAGAATACATAGAAAAATGTATGCAAACAAATTATTCTTTTATTCGTCATTAGAATACATAGAAAAATGTATGCAAATAAATTATTCTTTTATTTGTCATTAGAATACATAGAAAAATGTATACAAATAAATTAATCTTTTATTTGTCACTAGAATACATAGAAAAATGTAAACAAATAAATTATTCTTTTATTTGTCATTAGAATACATAGAAAAATGTATGCAAATAAATTATTCTTTTATTTGTCATTAGAATACATAGAAAAATGTATACAAATAAATTATTCTTTTATTTGTCATTAGAATACATAGAAAAATGTATACAAATAAATTATTCTTTAATTTTTCATAAGAATACATAGAAAAATGTATACAAATAAATTATTCTTTTATTTGTCATTAGAATGCAAATGTATGTAAATAATTATGTCATCTATGTTGGAAAAAATATTTTGTAAATAAATATGCCATTTAGTTTGAAAACGTATTTTGTAAATAAATATGTCATTTAGATAAGAATATGTTTTTATTAATAAAAATATCATTTAGTTAGAATATGTTTTTGTCAAAATAGAAATTGTCATTGTTATTGAATTAGGATTGTCAAAATAGAAATTGTCATTTTTATTGAATTAGAATTGTCAAAATATAAAATGTCATTTTTGTTGTATTAGAATTGATAAAACAAAATATCATTTTTGTTGAATTAGGTTATTGTTAACAAAATGAAGTTGTCACTTTTATTCATTTTGTTAAAATAGAATTGTTAACAAAATGAAGTTGTCATTTTTATTCATTTTGTTAAAACATATATTTTTGTCAAAATAGATTAGTTGAATAAAAATATATACATTTTTGTCAAAATATACACTTTTGTCAAAATATACATTTTTGTCAAAATAGATTAGTTGAATCAAAATATACATTTTTGTCAAAATATTCATTTTTGTCAAAATATTCATTTTTGTCAAAATAGATTAGTTGAAACAAAATATACATTTTTGTCAAAATATTTATTTTTGTCAAAATAGATTAGTTGAAACAAAATATGCATTTTTGGTCAAAATTGATTAGCTGAACCAAAATATCCATTTTTTCAAAATATAATAGTGGAAACAAAATTTTACATTTTGTCAAAATATGATGGTTGAAAACAAAAATTACATTTTTGTTAAATAGATTTGCAGTAAAACAAAAATAACATTTTTTTAAATAGGTTTGTGTTTGGGCAAAAATATTAATTTTGTTGAAATAAAATTGTCAACAAAATGAAAAGACCATTTTTATTCATTTTATTAAACTAGAATTGTTAAACAAATGAAATTATCACTTTTAATCATTTTATTAAATTAGAATTGTCAACATAAAAGCAATCATCACTTATATTCATTTTGTTAAACTAGAATTGTTAACAAAATGAAATTATCGCTTTTAATCATTTTGTTGAAATAGAATTGTGAACAAAAATGAAAATATCATTTTATTTATTCTGTTGAAATAGAATTGTCAACAAAATGAATGAATCACTTTTTAATCATTTTGTTGAAATAGAATTGTCAACAAAAATGAATGTATCACATTTTATGCATTTTGTTGAAATAGAATTTTTATGCAAGTTAAAGAATCATTTTTATTGTCCAAACATATATTAGAATTTATATGTAAGTTAAATAATCATTTGTATCGTCAAAATATACAATAGAATTTGTATGTAAATTAATGTGACATTTTTATTGTTAAATTATACAATAGAATTTGTATGTAAATTAAAGTGACATTTTTATTGTTAAATTGTACAATAGTATTTGTATGCAAATCAAAGTGACATTTTATTGTCAAATTATACATTAGAATTTGTGTACAAAATAAAGAGGCATTTTTATATGTTATGTTATACATTGAAACTATGTATACAAATAAAATATTTCTTTTTATTTGTTAAAGTTAAAAATAGAAATTGCATACATAAAAATAAAAATTATCTTTTATTTGTCATTAGCGACATATATGCAAATAAATTACATTTTATCTGACATTAGAAAATATGTAGGGAATGTATGCAAATAAAATACATTTTTATTTGACATTAGAATCATATAGAAAGGTTATGCAAATAAAATACATTTTTATTTGACATTAGAAAACATGTATAAAGTCATGCAAATAAAATCCTTGTATTTGACATTAGAATACATTGGAAATGTATGCAAACAAAAATATCTATTTATTTGTTATTAGAAAATATAGGAATTTGTCTGCAAATACAATATCCATTTTTAATGTATCATTAGAAACATTTAAATGGTTAGGCAAAATAAAACATTCTTTTATTTGGCGTGTTAAACGCGTTAGTGGGATCGTCAATTGATTTATATTTATATATGATAATATATATATAAATTAAATGAATCGTGCGCAGTAGTTTGCATTTCAGAATCGTAACTTTAAACGATTATAACGAAAGATCCGACCGTCGAATATTCCCAAAACTGGAACCTTTAGGTCCGCTTTGGGAAGATCTTTCCAACGATATAAAAGTTGTTAAAATCCAACGGTTAGATTTTGAGAAAAGTGTAAATCAAATTTGGGTAAAAACAGCGCCATGGCCGCCTGTTGACCCGAAGTGTCGTTAAATTAAATTGGGCTAGTTTTATATAAATAAAAATAGCGATAAATCGCTATAAAAGAATATTAACGATATGAAATGATTTTAAATTATATATATTCGAGAATTATTTGGAAAGACCGAGTTCAATCTCATTTCAAATAATTATACGACGATTTAAAGTCGAAGACATTGAAGACGGTGGTTGAAGACCGACGATCTTCACATCGAATGGATGGCTACTGATGCCCTAGACTGATTTGCTCCTAGGAAAGGATTAAAGTGGTAGTTGTCCGGACGTACTTGTCGATTGTCCTGGTAAGAAAGCACCTCTCTTCTGTATTGAACATACGGGACGAGGAATAAGGTGTCTCCTGTAACGACCCAACTTTCGAACACATCGGAAGTCGTGCCAGTAATAAGAATAAGAAAAGATAGAAGATAAAATCACAGAAAACATCAGAATCTCACAGCGGAATTTTCACAAAAGTTAATACTTTAATATATTACACAGCAGTACATATTACATAGAGCGTCATAGGTCTAGTGATACAACCCATTCATAGTACATCATTAATTATACATATCATTGACGACTAACTTGCCGACTTAATTATACAGTAGATAGGGTAGACCAGCACGCAGATAGTCTTCATCCAGCTTCACAAGTTTATCCGATCCTGATTCACTTGTCTATTCATAACAAGTGTTATGAATACCCAAGAGTTTAAGGGAAACACAGAAAATAAACTCCGGGTCAGTCAGGGGACTGGTATGAGTAAACAGTTTAAAACAAATTTAAGAATTGAAAACATCTCATAAGACCACGCCGTGAATACGGAATGGGTTTTTACATTATGAGATCAAAACACTTTGTATACTTTAAACCAGATATTATCATAGTGTCTATTTGGTTTTCACTAATAATTTAGAATCTAGAAGAATGCTTGCATCTCACATTCTACCATATAGTATACAAATAAAAACCGCTTGGCACTTATGGAAATTGGATTTCCAACTATGACAAGGTATGGGACCACCTTCCGATGATGTATCTCTAGAGGCAAATACACCTGGGTTCAACAAGAACGTCTTGCAACCCGGCCCTCACACGACCGACCACTCATTTCTCTTGAATGTACCGAGTGTATATTACCAATAGTTGTTTACGGAAATCATTCCCGAATGGGCAAAATCGATAGATTAAGAAACAAAAGGAATTTCTCTAGATAGGTGATGCTACACCCTAATGGGAGCGACCCACATAGCCATGCTGCCTGCCCGATTTTTGTCATCTCCTGGGTGTGAGGCTTGAGGCTAGACTTTACCTTTCCATCATCACTGTTTATTTCCTTTTGAATGCCACATCGTCCTACCCGTCAGAAATACTCATTCGATTTCCCAAATATATCATGGGCAATAAAGCTAAGAGAAACGAATTCCTCCTCCACCAACGTAATATACTTACGTAAATTCGATGTGTAGAATCTAACTGATATACGTTGTCAAACACTCGTCCATTCAGGTTTGTTCTGGGACTGAACAGACCGAAGATATTATTTACAATCTTCTTGCACATCGTCGTCTTCAGTTTGAAAATCTCTGACGCGCGGAGTATAATCAAATCAAAGTGGAATGTTAATTCCGGTCCCTTTGAAATGATTAACGAAACATTTTCTTTTTAATCTAATATGATTTTAATCTAATTTACATATATAATCACAGTCAGACTACACAATATATGATCATCTTGCCTATATCTGGTATTTTGATCATATCTTAAAAATGAACAATTTCAGTGTGTGCGTCGCACACGGTTTTTCTTCCCATTTTGTCCGTCACTTTTGAAAATAAATACTTACATTATTCTTTCAGAAATTTATTACTCATAATCACTCTTTAATTTAATGATTCATAAATGAGTTAAATTTATGATCTATAGTCTATTTTACAGCTTTTACACTCTGTATCGTTTCGTCAAATCTCCCTTTTGATCTCTTATACTCGATTTACTCCTTCTTCTTTCTATACCGATAAAGTTTCTCCTCTTTATTTATCAGTCTAAACACGATTAAAAATATACTTTACAGTTCCTATTTCAGAAAATACAGAACTGTGCATGACCAGTCTCTTTGTATCAGAAACTTTTGTTTACAACAGACAATTTTTTTGTTGACTTTAAACTGTAAATATTTTTATTAGAAAATCATTTCAAATCTTAATCATAAACAAAGTTTATAATTATATTTACAGTTCGGCACTTTATTTGCAACTGTCGTCAAATTTTGCTCGATCCTGATTCACTTCTTCCTACTTGCAAAATTGTTATTCTTAATTTACTTAATTATTTCCATTTAAATTATAATTATTCTACCTATTTAAAACTTAAATTAAACTAAAATAAAAATCTTATTTTAATTTTACTTCCTTTATTTCCCATTATAATTATAAATATAATTTATTTACATATTTCAAACTTAGATTCTAATTAAAACTAAAGTTTTAAAAATCTAATTAAAACTAAAGTACCAATCCCTAAAATACCACCTCAGTTTACCACCGTTTCAGCCCCGATCCTTGCGGATTTCACGAAGTACCAAGTCGCCAATCAAAATCAAAGTACCACCTCCATGATGCCGTGAAAACTGGGTCTGATCATGTTAAAAACACAGGGTCTTCTTCTTCCTTGATAAGCACGGAGCTGTGCACGTGCACAGGCGCCTCCGTTGCTTCCACCACCCCACGACCGGCCACGCAAACTCCACCTCCGACCCTGATCACGTTGCTAAGGCCCAATCACCTCCTCTCGTCGTCGATCAGAAAAACAGCAGGCCACCACATTTTCAACAAAACTGTGTCATCAGAGAAAATCAACCCCTGCGCCTCGTCAGGTCCACGAGCCACCACCACCGCCTTTCTACTTCATCGCCAGACCACGACGCTCCTATTCCCCCCTGACCGCACCTCCATCAACCCCCCTGACCGCACCTCCATCAACCCCCAGGCGAAGAGCAGTTCCGATCATTTCAAACCGAACCCATAAACCAAATAAAACCCTATTTCTACTAATTTCTCAAAATCTATACATTTAGAAATTTATCTAGCATTTTTCCCTGATTGCCTGATCCCAGATGAAGCTCCACCATCATCCACGTGGCCTCCCATGTTTTAGGTGATCGGAATTTGGACGGTTTTCAATTTCTGATCATCTTCGAATTTCCGATTATACAGGCCATTAAAAATCACGAGACCACTTTCTAAAATCATCATTTTCGACTAGGATTCGATTCTGTATTTAGTTTGATTTAAAAACAGTTTTGAAAATCTGATCATACAGAGAGTTGTAATTGTAAATACTGTGTTTCTGTTTTGTATACAGGGTATGTTTTAAAGTAAATTGGTCCTTCTAAACTATTTTAAAGCTACTGAAAATGGTTTTGAAAACAGAATGATATTTTACTTCTACACCTAACATGAATTAACAGATCAATTAGATGGTGTATAGTTCAAACAGAAAAAAAAACAGAATATAATAATCACCAAGTATCAACCAGTTTCTAAACCATTAGCCCTTAAGATTTGAGTGACTCACAACCATTGTTCGATCAGATCAAAATATGTAATAATAAAGCATATTATTCACACAAGTTCAACACAACAAGATCTACTTCCAGTTCTCAAAATAGGGAAACACAGTAAAGAATTCTTGTTTAAAAATTTACTCACCGGAAAGCTTGAATCCCTAGGCTTTATTTTACCTCTTCCTGATCTTTTTAGAAGGACTTGAGTTGTTCAGGAATGTGTGTGTTTTCATGTCCTTATATAGTGGTAGGAGGCCCTTAAAATATTGTGACAAAAATCAGTTTTTAGATTATGATTTTGACAAAAGATTGACAACTCAACAAAATCTTTTTCTCTTACCAAATCAACATTACTACCAATGTTCACATGGCCTATATCAGCCATTATCTACCTTGAAAACACTTGCACATGTTCATCTCTTTTCCCATTGGTTTCTATGAATTATCACCTCATATAAATTCTTATGTACCATACCTATTCTTCACCAATCCTTCTTGGATTTTAAACAAATTTTAGTATCTTTTCTAGCATCATATAGGGTTAGTTTTGCCTTGGTTTTCTAACCCAAAATCTTTTCATGAAAATTTGATTTAACAAGAATTTATATAAAATTTTACTTGCCTTCCAAGGCTAGGCAAATTCTGAAAATTTCTTGTACACTTTGATCTCGGCATGTGATGAAAGTTCATGGAAATCTCTTGGAAAATCTTATATGTTAGTATCCATCTAGTGTAGGCATGATTCTTGGTGTATATACAAGATTTTGCAAATCCTTTGGCACATGTTTCATGGCAAAGCAACATGTTTTGAAAATGCAAAACTAAATGTCAATTTTCAGAAAATTTTGAAAGGAAAGAGGAAGATTTGAAAACTGAAAATACTAGATATACAAAGATTTGGCGATGTGCTCATATCTCTTTAGATCCTCTCTCTAACTTTGTATAGTGTAGGTATTATCTTCAAGTATATATGCCTATATGAAACATGTTTGCAAAGAGAAATGATGCCTCATGTTTTAGTTTATGTACATGTGAGTATGAACTCGCCTTGATCTTGCTTTGACAACAAAATGGTCTTGACATGTTTTAAATTCAAGTGCCATAAGTTTTCAAATTCAAGTATTTGAAAAACTCAAAGTTCTAAATCCCTAAAAAAAAAAAAAACATGTCAAAGAAATGGCATTTTTAAAACATGCTATGTTTAAGTGTTATTCTCAAACATATGCAAAATGAATTTAAGCAATCGCTATCAATTACATGCTATCAGACCGGAATGTGTACACTTTGGTCTTTGGTAAGTGCTGTGCTATATACATATGTAAATGCTGTTATACATTATCATGTTTTGAAATAACTTAAAGTCTTGATTTTTAAATCATATTTGTAAATACGTACTCACGATCAGTTTATATACGTGTCAGTGAGATGTGAAAACCCGGGACATTACAATCTACCCCCTTATAAAAATTTCGTCCTCGAAATTTGTAAACAGTAGATTAGAGTTATCGACACACATCAATAAATATTTAACACACATCAGAAATTTCCTATTCATAACCAAAAATATCTGTCGAAATTTCCTTCTTAACTCATCAGTCGATTTACTTAACTCCGTTAAGTATTTCCCAAAATCTTCATTCACTTAGTTAATTATCTCCTTTTCGGGACTCACAATCTGATTTGATTCACAAATCAACCAGTTCACATTCCCTATGTTCATATCAGCCTTAATTTCAGTAAATCCAAATTTTAATTAAATTTAAAATTCTAACTTGATTTCCTGGTATCAGTATGATTGGATATTATTCTAATTTAATCCAACCATATTTAAATAAATCTTAAGGCTGACCCTGGTTAGTTAACTCCTTTTATCTAAAAGAGTAAGGTACCTTCTGAAGCTCCTTCTATTTTCACATCCTCAGAAGTTGATGACTTATCCATTAAAGCATAGACATTTGGCTGTTGTGCCTTCTTCATAAGCGAACAGTCTTTAATCAAGTGCGCTGGCTGATGACAGTTATAGCATGAAATTTTTTGGGGAATAACACAATTTGTTTCCCTTGGTTTCTGTTGGGGTTGCTCCGGCTGCTTAGTTTGTTGTGGCTTTTCCGCTGCTAGCTTCGTAGAAAACCTAGCAATGCGTCCCTTCTCCTTGCAATTATGGCATTGCATATCCTTATAACGCTCTTTAGCTTTCTCCCCCATCTTTGGTATTCCTTTGTTGTTCCAGTTTGGATTAAATTTCCTTTTGTTTGAGTTTTCGCCACTGGGTTCTCCGGTCTGTGTCTTAACAACTAGCTTTTTCCCCTCGAGTGCTTCATAACGAACTACCATATCCACCAGATCGACAAATGGAATTTTGAGATGTCCAATCATTTTTTCTTGCAGACTATCCTTCAACCCTGCTATAAACATCCCATTCTTCTTGAGTAGGGTATTAATCAGTTCTGGCCCGAAACAAGAAAGCGAATTGAACTTGATTTCATATTTAGATATCTTCGTGTTCCCTTGTTTGAGATCAATGAAGTCCCGATACATTCTAGTCTTCGCGGCTGCAGGTAGGAAATGTGCTTCAAAAGCTTCTTTGAATTTTTCCTAGGTGAATTCTTCCTCAGGAATATTTGTGGTCTGAGCATCCCACCAAATTGCAGCAGGTTCTTGAAGTTGCCACGAAGCTAAGAGACGTTTCTGCTCGTCATTCAATTTTAGTCCATTGAAAATACTCTCACAGGACCTCAACCATGCTTGGACTTCTATGAAAGATTCCGTCCCTTTGAAAAACTTTTCCTCCCAGAGTTGTATACTCTTTACAAATGGTCGCAAAGCTCTTATCTTGCTGAATTGGTGTAACTTCCTCCACTGTTTCACCTTGGTCTTGGGATCCAGTAGTACGACCAGTAATAGTGTAAGACCCTCTAGCTCGACCTCTTCGTGCACGGGTACTCATACTTAATTACTTGAATACGACAGGTCGATAATCAAAACTTGATCGGATATAACTAACTTAGGTATATCATCTAAGTTGATTTAAATTTATTTTAAATTTTATATAAAAATACGCTCTCTTACACTCACCCAAAGCCTAGGTAATCAGTAACCTAAGCTCTGATACCAACTGTAATGACCCAACTTTCGAACACATCGGAAGTTGTGCCATTAATAAGAATAAGAAAAGATAGAAGATAAAATCACAGAAAACATCAGAATCTCACAGCGGAATTTTCACAAAAGATAATACTTTAATATATTACACAGCAGTACATATTACATCAGAGCGTCATAGGTCTAGTGATATAACCCATTCATAGTACATCATTAATTATACATATCATTGACGACTAACTTGCCGACTTAATTATACAGTAGATAGGGTAGACCAACACACAGATAGTCTTCATCCAGCTTCACAAGTTTATCCGATCCTGATTCACTTGTCTATTCATAACAAGTGTTATGAATACCCAAGAGTTTAAGGGAAATACAGAAAATAAACTCCGGGTCAGTCAGGGGACTGGTATGAGTAAACAGTTTAAAACGTATTCAAGAATTGTAAACATCTCATAAGACCACGCCGTGAATACGGAACGGGTTTTTACCTTATGAGATCAAAACACTTTATATACTTTAAACCAGATATTATCATAGTGTCTATTTGGTTTTCACAAATAATTTAGAATCTAGAAGAATGCTTGCATCTCACATTCTCCGATATAGTATACGAATAAAAACCGCTTGGCACTTATGGAAATTGGATTTCCAACTATGACAAGGTATGGGACCACCTTCCGATGATGTATCTCTAGAGGCAAATACACCTGGGTTCAACAAGAACGTCTTGCAACCCGGCGTTTACATGACCGACCACTCATTTCTCTTGAGTGAATCAAGTGTATATCACCAATGGTTGTGTACGGCAACCATTCCCGAATGGGCAGAATCGATAGATTAAGAAACAAAAGGAATTTCTCTAGATAGGTGATGCTACACCCTAATGGGAGCGACCCACATAGCCATGCTGCCTGCCCGATTTTTGTCATCTCCTGGGTGTGAGGCTTGAGGCTAGACTTTACCTTTCCATCATCACTGTTTATTTCCTTTTGAATGCCACATCGTCCTACCCGTCAGAAATACTCATTCGATTTCCCAAATATATCACGGGCAATAAAGCTAAGAGAAACGAATTCCTCCGCCACCAACGTAATATACTTACGTAAATTCGATGTGTAGAATCTAACTGATATACGTTGTCAGACACTCGTCCATTCAGGTTTGTTCTGGGACTGAACAAACCGAAGATATAATTTACAATCTTCTTGCACACCGTCGTCTTCAGTTTGAAAATCTCTGACGCGCAGCGTATAATCAAATCAAAGTGGAATGTTAATTCCGGTCCCTTTGATATGATTAACGAAACATTTTCTTTTTAATCTAATATGATTTTAATATAATTTACATATATAATCACAGTCAGACTACACAGCATATGATCATCTTGCCTATATCTGGTATTTTGATCATATCTTAAAAATGAACAATTTCAGTGTGTGCGTCGCACACGGTTTTTCTTCCCATTTTGTCCGTCACTTTTGAAAATGAACTCTTACATTATTCTTTCAGAAATTTATTACTCATAATCACTCTTTAAATTAATGATTCATAAATGAGTTAAATTTATGATCTATAGTCTATTTTACAGCTTTTACACTCTGTATCGTTTCGTCAAATCTCCCTTTTGATCTCTTATACTCGATTTACTCCTTCTTCTTTCTATACCGATAAAGTTTCTCCTCTTTATTTATCAGTCTAAACACGATTAAAAATATACTTTACAGTTCTTATTTCAGAAAATATAGAACTGTGCAGGACCAGTCTCTTTGTATCAGAAACTTTAGTTTACAGCAGACAATTTTTTTGTGGACTTTAAACTGTAAATATTTTTATTAGAAAATCATTTCAAATCTTAATCATAAACAATGTTTTTAATTACATTTACAGTTTGGCACTTTATTTGCAACTGTCGTCAAATTTTGCTCGATCCTGATTCACTTCTTCCTACTTGCAAAAATGTTATTCCTAATTTACTTAATTATTTCCATTTAAATTATAATTATTCTACCTATTTAAAACTTAAATTAAATTAAAATAAAAATATTATTTTAATTTTACATCCTTTATTTCCCATTATAATTATAAATATAATTTATTTACATATTTCAAACTTAGATTCTAATTAAAACTAAAGTTTTAAAAATCTAATTAAAACTAAAGTACCAATCCCTAAAATACCACCTCAGTTTACCATCGTTTCAGCCCTGATCCTTGCGGATTTCACGAAGTACCAAGTCGCCAACCAAAATCAAAGTACCACCTCCATGATGCCGTGAAAACTGGGCCTGGTCACGTTAAAAACCCAGGGGATTCTTCTTCCTTGATCAGCACGGAGCTGTGCACGTGCACAGGTGCCTCGTCGCTTCCACCACCCCATGACCGGCCACGCAAACTCCACCTCTGACCCTAATCACGTTGCCAAGGCCCAATCCCCTCCTCTCGTCGTCGATCAGAAAAACAGCAGGCCACCACATTTTCAACAAAATTGTGTCATCGAAGAAAAACAGCCCCTGTGCCTCGTCAGGTCAACGAGCCACCACCACCGCCTTGCCACTTCATCGCCAGACCACGACGCTCAGATTCCCCCCTGACCGCACCTCCATTAACCCCCAGGCGAAGAGCAGTTCCGATCATGTCAAACCGAACCCATAAACCAAATAAAACCCTTTTTCTACTAATTTCTCAAAATCTATACATTTAAAAATTTATCTAGCATTTTTCCCTGATTGCCTAATCCCAGATGAAGCTCCACCATCATCCACGTGGCCTCCCATGTTTTAGATGATCGGAATTTGGACGGTTTTCAATTTCTGATCATCTTCGAATTTCCGATTATACAGGCCATTAAAAATCACGAGACCACTTTCTAAAATCATCATTTTCTACTAGGATTCGATTCATGTATTTAGTTTGATTTAAAAACAGTTTTGAAAATCTGATCATACAGAGAGTTGCAATTGTAAATACCGTGTTTCTGTTTTGTATACAGGGTATGTTTTAAAGTAAATTGGTCCTTCTAAACTATTTTAAAGCTACTGAAAATTGTTTTGAAAACAGAATAATATTTTACTTCTACACCTTACATGAATTAACAGATCAATTAGATGGTGTATAGCTCAAACAGAAGAAAAAAACAGAATATATTAATCACCAAGTATCAACCAGTTTCTAAACCATTAGCCCTCAAGATTTGAGTGACTCACAACCATTGTTCGATCAGATCAAAACATGTAATAACAAAGCATATTATTCGCACAAGTTCAACACAATAAGATCTATTTCCAGTTTTCAAAATAGGGAAACACAGTAAAGAATTCTTGTTTAAAAATTTACTCACCGGAAAGCTTGAATCCCTAGGCTTTATTTTTCCTCTTCCTGATCTTATTAGAAGGACTTGTGTTGTTCAGGAATGTGTGTGTTTTCATGTCCTTATATAGTGGTAGGAGGCCCTTAAAATATTGTGACAAAAATCAGTTTTTAGAATATGATTTTGACAAAAGATTGACAACTCAACAAAATCCTTTTCTCTTACCAAATCAACATTACTACCAATGTTCACATGGCCTATATCAGCCATTATCTACCTTGAAAACACTTGCACATGTTCATCTCTTTTCCCATTGGTTTCTATGAATCATCACCTCATATAAATGCTTATGTACCATACCTATTCTTCACCAATCCTTCTTGGATTTTAAACAAATTTTAGTATCTTTTCTAGCATCATATAGGCTCAGTTTTGCCTTGGTTTTCTAACCCAAAATCTTTTCATGAAAATTTGATTTAACAAGAATTTATATAAAATTTTACTTGCCTTCCAAGGCTAGGCAAAATCTGAAAATTTCTTGTACACTTTGATCTCGACATGTGATGCAACTTCATGGAAAATCTTATGTGTTAGTATCCATCTAGTGTAGGCATGATTCTTGGTGTATATACAAGATTTTGCAAATCCGTTGGCACATGTTTCATGGCAAAGCAACATGTTTTGAAAATGCAAAAGATAAATGTCAATTTTCCGAAAATTTTGAAAGGAAAGAGGAAGATTTGAAAGCTGAAAATACTAGATATACAAAGATTTGACGATGTGCTCATATCTCTTTAGATCTTCTCTCTAGCTTTGTACTAGTGTAGGTATTATCTTCAAGTATATATGCCTATATGAAACATGTTTGCAAAGAGAAATGATGTCTCATGTTTTAGTGTATGTACATGTGAATATGAACTCGCCTTGATCTTGCTTTGACAACAAAATGGTCTTGACATGTTTTAAATTCAAGTGTCATAAGTTTTCAAATTCAAGTATTTGCAAAACTCAAAGTTCTAAATCCCTAAAAAAAAACATGTGAAAGAAATGGAATTTTTAAAACATGCTATGTTTAAGTGTTATTCTCAAACATATGCAAAATGAATTTAAACAATCGCTATCAATTACATGCTATCAGACCGGAATGTGTACACTTTGGTAAGTGATGTGCTATATACATATGTAAATGCTGTTATACATTATCATGTTTTGAAATAACTTAAAGTCTTGATTTTTAAATCGTATTTGTAAATACATATACTCACGACCAATTTATATACGTGTCGGTGAGATGTGAAAACCCGGGACATTACATCTCCGGTTTCGTTCAGACCCAGAACAGACTTGTAAATGGATGTATGTCTGACATTGGATTTCATTCTATGTGAATTGATTTTTATTTAATATATATCTATTTGGTGACGGAGAATTTATTCTCTTGCTTAACACCCTTCTCTGAGACGCATGAGCTCAGAGGTTATATATTGATAGTTATTGATCGCATGGCATGAATTGTCAATATGGCATGCCAAGATGAAAATGATCGAGGCTTTTGTTGAAAAGCATAGCCTTGTGGTTGATGATCAAAGCACAACCTGTTTAGGCGTAGCTTTGTGTATAGCGTTACATCGCGAGCCTCACACCCCGGTAAGGGTCAAAAACGGAACAAGAGAACGCAGGGAGTGCACATGTTTCTTTCTAGCTAGAAGTGGTATCAGGGTTTTGCAAGCCCTGACATTTTACTTATGTGGATGATGGATTACGAGGCCTCTGTTATAGTGGTCGATAGTGACCAATTTATAAGGTCAATAGGACCGGGAAGCGTGTGTTCAGGAATTGCCAATCCACTAGAGTATTTGTAGACCGGGCCTGCAGTATCCAAGGGTTGCCCGTAGGTGTGATCCTAAGACATTTGCTAGAGTGTCTCGAATTGGTAAGGAGATCGTCCCTAGCCTTGACTCATGATGGAAATCCAATTTCCAATATGACAACATGCAGTTTTGATTGTGAAACTAGTATGGCGACATAGTATATGGTAGCTATGACGTCTATGACTGATACATTATGATTGAAATGTTTTTGAAACATATGTACACTAATAATAATATCAAATCCGTTTTATCGTATCAAGCATTTTTGACCATTATAATGTAAAACTCTATCCTTTGGTTTGCTTTGCATTGTGTGATGGGACTTGAGTCTTGTAATGGTTTCATTTTTCTAAAAAGCATTGCGTTGTTTAACGATCTACTTTATTATTGCACTGGCAATCCAATGGAGTAAACCTGTTCCGCATTAGCAGCGTGGTCCTGTGATTAGCCTTATTATTGGATAAGTTAAGTAAGTTTCCTCATACTAGTCCCATGACTGACTCGTAGTTTGTTTCACTTGCAAATTCGGGTGCGCATATTTTCCACACGGACAGTCGAGTAGCTTATTTTGTAGATATATTGAGCAGGATTCTGGATCGAAGCTTCGAGCAATGTCCAGAGCATTGATAGTCTTCCGCTGTGCTAGTTTATTCATTTCCTCTGCATTGGATTACATTTATTATAATTTAATCTTCCGCTGTATTATTATTTATCGATGTACTCTGATATGTTATATACTTTGATATAACATTATTATAATGTTTAT
The DNA here is from genome assembly GCA_030737875.1 of Allium sativum. Classification (NCBI taxonomy): domain Eukaryota; kingdom Viridiplantae; phylum Streptophyta; class Magnoliopsida; order Asparagales; family Amaryllidaceae; genus Allium; species Allium sativum. Next base: position 852,835,503 of record CM060919.1, read on the forward strand.
AAAAGTCTTCTGTTATTTGTTCTGATGTGTTGTATGCCCAAAGTTAGCGTATGCGGTATTCGAACAGTCTTGGTCGATTTAGCGATCGATTAGGTCCGGGTGAAATCCGTGTCATTACAACTAGTATTAGAGCTTTGGTTAACTCAAATCTTTGGGGTACAACTCGTTAGAACTGATCAAAAGACTCGTTAGAGGTAGGATTAGAAATATCCTATAAAAGTATACTCATTAGAGATAGGATCAGTAGTATCGTAGAATGAAAAAACTCATTAGAGATGGGGTTAAAAATGCCCTAGAATGAGTCGAGAGTGACCAGTTTATAATTAACATATTTGTGATTATATATATAATCCGATCTTAGAAAATACGAGTTTAAAATATATAAAAGTTATATATATTTGAAAAGCTAATCAATTAATTGATTGATGATTGTGTTGTGTGTTCAACTAATAAAATTATTGAAACCAATAAAAAATGAAAGTTGAGATAGGTTAGTTAAACAACTTTCAGCTCCATTCCTTTTCGAGGAAGAAAAGATTTTAAGTGGGGAAATTGTAACAACCCGGAATTTTGGAACCAATTTAAAATTTTTATTTTAGCAATTTTAATGGATTTTGAAAATTTAAAATGATTTATTTTAAATAATAACAACTAAAAATTTATTTAAATCGAAGTTAGAATGAATATATTTATTTTAATTATAAAAGGAGTTAGAAATAGCGCGGTAGTTTGAAAATTTGAATTTGAACTTTGACCGAATGTACAAGATTCAAAATAAACCGGATTTTAATAAAACCAAAAATATTTAAATTTGTTTAAAAATATCTTTTCAACGAATCTGAAAATTTGAAATTTCATAGCGGGAATCAAAAGTTATGTCCAGTTTAAAATTCAGAATAGTCGCTATGGAATTTATATATATATATATATGTATATTAATATAATAAACAGCCATTTCGCAAACAACCTCCGTTTTCGACGAAACCACTTTGGTTGGATCCAGAAGGTCAAATTATTGCTAGATTCCTATTTTCATAATTTTTGGAATTAATATGTGAGCGTGGCAAATTAAAATGTGTTTTGTCAATTTCAGTCAATTTGGATCGACCAGAAAATGGCCATTTTTCAAACGGTCTCCAAATTCGACGAAATTAATTTTGTTCGGACCATATCATCAAAAAATAGCTAGGTTTATTTTTCAGAAATTTTTAGAGTCAGCATGTGGCCCTGGTAAATTAAAAATGTACGATCAAATTAAATAATTAAATGTTTTATATTTTAAATTAAAGAAAAATGGGCTGAAACAATCGAATGGGCTGATGAGGCCTAATACATTGTGTCCGGAATAGGGGTATTTGGCTAGGGGCAACCTTCGTTGGGCTTAATTTGGAGTCTGGACCAACAAACAAATATTATTGGAATTAACTATATTAAATAATATAAAATAATTAACGTATAAATAACCCCAATACACCGTATACCATATTTCTACCCTAACCCTAGCGTATACATGTTCAGCTGCCAGTATTGAATCAATGGACCCGTTATCTCGATTTTTGATCTCCCTTTTTCCCCCAATCGCCATACTAACTCCCGAAACTTTCCTCTACAACGTCGAAGAGCATGGCGAGATCAGTGTATTCAACGGTGGTGATCGGGTCTAAGTCGTCGTGGAGGCTGAAATTGGCGCAAGAGGTTGTTGGGTGCGAAGTAGGTTTCAGTGATGAAGGGAGCTTCAAAGGGGGTGGCTCTCCTGGAGGTGGATTGCGCCTTTGAGGCGCGGAGGGTGGAGGATTCGGATGGTCGGCCGATGGATGGAGGGAGGCGTGCGTGGTGGATTTTCTAATGAACGAGGGGTTCGATTTTGCAGTAACGGTTACGGGTTGAAGAAAAGTAATTAGTAAGTTAATTAATTTTGTTAATAATTATTTAATCATGTTATGAATAATCGGCTATAACTTCTACAAACGATATCAGAAATGGACAAATAAGGGTGCGTTGGAATCCTGAGGACGAACACTACACAATAGAACCGACGGGATGGTGATAGGAGCTAGCTTCAAATTCAAAAAAAAAACAATGTGAGAATTCTATTTTTTTATAATTAAAATTAATTAATTATGATCGTGATTTTTCTTCCAATCCGATGTTAAATTCTATTTGATGTTATACGTTATTTGATCTGGATTGATGATTGATGTTGTTATGTAGATCTGTTAATTTGATGATTGTTGTGTTGAAATAAAATAGTTGAAAACAAATATATCATGTTTGCTATAATGAAATTGTTGACAACAAATGTATCACGTTTGTTATAATGAAATTATTGAAAAACAAATATATCATGTTTGTTATAATAAAATTGTTGAAAACAAATATATCATGTTTGTTCTAATGAAATTGTTGAAAAACAAATATATCATGTTTGTTATAATAAAATTGTTGAAAACAATTATATCATGTTTGTTATAATGAAATTGTTGAAAAACAAATATATCATGTTTGTTATAATAAAATTGTTGAAAAACAAATATATCATGTTTGTTATAATAAAATTGTTGAAAACAAATATATCTTGTTGGTTATAATAAAATTGTTGAAAACAAATATATCATTTTTGTTGTAACAAAAGGGTTGAAAAAATAAAATATCATTTTTTGTTGGATGTAATTGTTGAAACAAAAATATCAATTTTGTTGAAACCAAATAGTTGGGATAAAAAGGACATTTTGTTGTAAGATAATAGTGAAATAAAAATATATCATTTTTGTTGAAACTAAATAGTTGATACCAAACTTTTGTCAAATTATAAAAGTTGAAACCAACAAATTTGTAACTTTTGTCAAATTATAAAAGTTGAAACCAAATTTGTCACTTTTGTCAAATTATAAAAGTTGAAACCAAATTTTACACTTTTGTCAAAATGTAATAGTTGAAACCAAATTTGACATGACAAATCAGAACACAAACAGAAGAACATTTCATTGCTTATTACAACAATTTCCATCAGAGTACAAGAATATACAGAGTATGAATAAATATTACACATTTGACAAATATCGGAGATTCAAATTACATTAGCAGCGGAAATATAATACATAACACAACTAAAAGAAATACACGAATACAGAGCTTTCCGAGTATAGTTCCAGCTGTAAACCAGGATCCTGTGAATATAATATCTGCAAAACCCAACTACTAGTTGCCCGTGTGGAAAATAGGGGAACCCAGAGTTTAGGTTAAAACAATAAAATCCAGGTCAGTCATGTGACTTGTGTGAGAACTAAAACAGTTACTAATTTGATTTTTAAAGTTAGGTAAATCATGGGACCACGCCGTATAACACTAAACAAGTTTTAACCCCAAGAATACCAGTGCATATAACAAACAACGCAATGCTAAATAAAGAAAATGAAGCTATTATAAGACCCAGGTCCCATCACACAATGCAACGCAAGCCGAAGGATAGGGTTTTACCTTATAATAGCCAAATAATGCTTGATACGCGAAATTTAGTCTTTTATTATTACTATAAGTGAAGAAATCAACTTCAAATATAAATGTATCAATCATAGGTGGCATGGGTATCATCTATCATGTCGCCATACTAGGCTCTACAAATAAAACCAAAAAGTCACGTATTGGAAATTGGATTTCCGTCATGAGTCGAGGCCAGGGATGGCTCCTCACCGCTTCGAGACACTCTAGCAAATGTCTCAGAACTGCACACTCTGGGCAACCCCTGGATCTTCAGGGTCGGCCCTCACTTACGTTTGAGGATTAGTTATTCCTGAACACATGTTTCCCGGTCCAATCGGACCTATCCATCGGCTCCGTAGCGACCGATATATCCGAGGTGCCTCGCATTCCAACAACCACATAGGTAAAAATAATATAAATGTCAAGGCTTGTAAAACGCTGACACCACCCATAGCTAGAAAGAAACGTTGTGCACTCCCTGCAGTCACGATCCCGTTTTTGACTCATACCAAGGTGTAAGGCTCGCAAATTAACCTATACAAAAAGTGGCGCTATATTAAAGCTATGCTTTGATCATCAACCACAAGGCTCTGCTTTTCAACAAAAGCCTTGATCACTGCATCTCAGCATGCCACACAGTCAATTCACGCCATGCGACTGATGTCTATCGATATATCACCTCTGAGCTCGTACGTCTCATAGAAGGGCGTTAAGCAAGAGAATAAATTCTCCGCCGCCAAACTGAACGAAACCGAAGGTACCTTATTCCTCGTCCCATATGTCCAATACAGGGGAGAGGCCCTCGCATATCCGTCGATCTCCAAGTACCTCTGGACGATCACCACTTATTACCTCGTCTTGGGTGTACAGCCCAATTAAGACATCAGTAATCATCCAAACGATGTGAAGACCTCCGGTCTTCAACCACCGTCTTCGTCATCGACTTATCGTCGAATCAGTTATTCAGAATGGGTATAAACCCGACCTTTCCGAATAACTCGTGTATATATTATAATCAAGTGATATAAACACAACATACGCCTCATTCCAATCCAGAATATTATTTATTCAAATATTCACATTCTTAGGGAAAGGTTCCCATTAATTTTATCAAAGATAAATTCTTTTAAATTTATTCTTTAATCCTCCTTTGGATATCATTTCAAACCATATTAAGGTTTTCCAAACTAGTCGGGATTAGCGAATCACAACGAAGTAATCATTTATTTTATTTCCCAATCCCAACCTATTCATCCCATGGAGCAAAACTGGTAGTACTCCATATCTAACACCACTGTGTTATCGGTAAATATTAATTACCATTTCACGTTCAAATCTAATTAAAGATTTAACTATCGCTTGGAGCAAAACTGGTGATACTCCATTCTCTATCATTCCAATCTAATTAAAGATTCATTAAAACTCCACTATTTTAATCTTCCCAAAAATCAAAATTAATGATTATTCAACTTCTAGGAAAAATAATTCCTGTCTTTAACTGGGTTAAAGAACCAATGTCATTTAAAACACAGTTCACGATAAACCCAAAATCACATTCCATCAGTCTCTAACCGTAAATCAGTAAGAGAACAATTCCCTAAGTAGTAATCCCGAAGGCGAAACCAACATCAGTTCAATACCCAGGAAACCATTCAACTTAGCTAATGTCCAGTTAGTTTCTAATTTTGTTAACTTTATTGGGTTTAAGAACAGTATTATAAAAGATACCATTCACGACAAACCCAAATCCTCATTCCATTGTTAATCGGGTTAAAGAACAAGTGTTATTTAAAACACTGTTCACGATAAGCCCAAAACCCCATTTGATATTAAATACAAGGCTCTGAATAGAAAATATATCGGCTTATATTAAATATAAAATTTTGAAACCAATAAATATCGTATTGGAAATAACGATACAAATATATATCTTTCATATTTCCATAACAATACCTGTATAATCACGAAATCCAACATCAAAATATTCCGAAGATGATTTTGATTCAAATCCATTCCAACTCATATATTGGAAATTCTGGTTATTTTTAAAACCATTTCAAATCCAATTTATTTATTTATTGGATTATAATTCTAGTTCATAACTAGTTCAATTCGATAAAAATATATTTTTATCTTCTCAAATATGGAATTTTTCATCCCAATTCTTTCCAAATCATTTATTATAATTTTACACAAATTATTGATATTTTTAGTAATTTTATCAAGACCCGTACAGTCGATTTCCATAAACGGTCATCGAACTGCACTTACAGCGACCTTTTCCAAATTTGATTTGGACATAATTCCAAATCCAACCGTTAGATTTCAAATCTCCCATATTTGATGGAAATCTCTTTTCGATACGAGCCCAATGGTTCTGGTTTCAGGAGAATCCGACGGTCGGATCTCCCGTAATGTCAGTTCGAAATCAATGGTCGAAATTCGCGAATTGCCACGGCGTGGCGTGTTCTATTCAGACCATTAAATATATATAATATATAGTATATATACTTCATTGATTTCCTTTTTAAAACGTATTTTATAAACCGTTTTAACTTCGTTTTGAAAACGATTTCAACTTCATATTCAATTTTAAATCAAAACTGAATATTGCATATCATTAATATATAAATGATAATATTTTCAAACTTCAGATTTTGAAATCACTTCCTTTTCGATATTCATTATAAAAATGAATAAAATCGATATAAATATCGTTCACGTCAAAATGGCGTTAATCTAATCAACACAACTTTATATATTCAAATATATTCGTGTCCATCCTAAATCGGACATCAAAACTCCCTTTTTTATTCCTTTACTGAATATTATTTTAAAATATTCATTATTTTAAAATATTAGTTATTTTAAAATATTCCTTCTTTCTGAACAGGAATCAGACACAGTCAATTACCATATAATGTTATTTATATGGATTTCATACAACACATGTATAGAACAACAATGATAAACAATCAACCATCATCCAAAGTGCATTCTACACTGCATAAGCATTAAATATAAGTATTTAACGCTTACCACATCCTGTCAACCAATTGATCGACATACAACTAAATAATTGGGATTAGTGTACGTCAAATATCATCCCAATACCCGTATGGGGTTTCAATCAACAAACATAGATTTTTTTGTGCAGTTGGGCGATGTATAAAATTTATCGTCCCAATCAATATCAGTCAAATGGGTGTACATAAAAAAATCGTTCGATTTGTAAATGAATATTTATTTAATTCATATACACGTTAAAAATTGTATTTTTAACGGTAAAATGTTTATTTCGACTCATGAATATTTTATATACCATTTCACATCACAAACAATTTTCATTTTTGTTTGTTAAGTTGAAATAGAAATTGTAAACAATAAAATTATCATTTTTATTTGTTAAGTTGAAATAGAAATTATAAGCAAGTAAAATTATCATTTTTATTTGTTAAGTAGAAATAGAAATTGTAAACAAATAAAATTATCATTTTTATTTGTTATGTTGAATAAAAAATGTATACAAATAAATTATTCTTTTATTTATTATTAGAATACATAGAAAAATGTATGCAAATAAATTATTCTTTTATTTGTCATTCGAATACATAGAAAAATGTATGCAAATAAATTATTCTTTTATTTGTCATTAGAATACATAGAAAAATGTATACAAATAAATTATTCTTTTATTTGTCATTAGAATACATAGAAAAATATATGCAAATAAATTATTCTTTTATTTGTCATTAGAATACATAGAAAAATGTATGTGAATAAATTATTCTTTTATTTGTCATTAGAATACATAGAAAAATGTATGCAAATAAATTATTCTTTTATTTGTCATTAGAATACATAGTAAAATGTATACAAATAAATTATTCTTTTATTTGTCATTAGAATACAAATGTATGTAAATAAATATGTCATCTATGTTGGAAACATATTTTGTAAATAAATATATCATTTAATTAGAAAACATATTTTGTAAATAAATATGTCATTTAGATAAGAATATGTTTTTGTTAATAAAAATATCATTTAGTTAGAATATGTTTTTGTCAAAATAGAAATTGTCATTGTTATTGAATTAGGATTGTCAAAATAGAAATTGTCATTTTTATTGAATTAGAATTGTCAAAATATAAAATGTCATTTTTGTTGTATTAGAATTGATAAAACAAAATATTATTTTTGTTGAATTAGGTTATTGTTAACAAAATGAAGTTGTCACTTTTATTCATTTTGTTAAAATAGAATTGTTAACAAAATGAAGTTGTCATTTTTATTCATTTTGTTAAAACATATATTTTTGTCAAAATAGATTAGTTGAATCAAAATATATACATTTTTGTCAAAATATACATTTTTGTGAAAATAGGTTAGTCGAATCAAAATATATACATTTTTGTCAAAATAGATTAGTTGAATCAAAATATATATTTTTGTCAAAATATTCATTTTTGTCAAAATAGATTAGTTGAAATAAAGTATACATTTTTGTCAAAATATTCATTTTTCTCAAAATAGATTAGTTGAAACAAAATATGCATTTTTGGTCAAAATAGATTAGTTGAACCAAAATATTCATTTTTGTCAAAATATAATATTGGAAACATAATTTTATATTTTGTCAAAATATGATGGTTGAAAACAAAAATTACATTTTTGTTAAATAGATTTGAGGTAAAACAAAAGTAACATTTTTGTTAAATAGGTTTGTGTTTGGGAAAAAATATTAATTTTGTTGAAATAAAATTGTCAACAAAATGAAAAGACCATTTTAATTCATTTTATTAAACTAGAACTGTTAACCAAATGAAATTATCACTTTCAATCATTTTGTTAAATTAGAATTGTCAACAAAAAAGCAATCATCACTTATATTCATTTTGTTAAATTAGAATTGTTAACAAAATGAAATTATCGCTTTTAATCATTTTGTTGAAATAGAATTGTCAACAAGAATGAAAATATCATTTTAATCATTTTGTTGAAATAGAATTGTCAACAAAATGAATGAATCACTTTTGAATCATTTTGTTGAAATAGAATTGTCAACAAAAATGAATGTATCACTTTTTATGCATTTTGTTAAAATAGAATTTGTATGTGTAATAACCCCTAACCTCCACGGAGTGAAAGCAAGGAGAAACCATATGGAATACAACATAATTATAATATAACAAGTCACAGGAAACAACATAGCACAGGAAATCCATAAAGTAACAACATCATAGCAGCGGATATATAATGTCATCAGCAATAGAAAATCCACAGTCACATAATCTAAGTTATTACAACCAGTTTTTCAGAAAATGACATAAGTTCCAACTCCAAATTAAATAACATGAAATGGAAACAAGTCTGATGTCTGAAATAAAAGGAAAAATGCGATAAAGCAAAAGATAGAGGGTCTTCGAAGCTCCAAGTCATCACCTCTTCACCAAAGCAAATTCCAAGAGAGAGAATGTAAACTGCTTCAAAGAAAGCTCCAAGTAAAGAGTAACCTGCCTACTTGGCTGCCCGTGTGGAAGAGAGGGCACCCAAGTTTGCAAAAAGATGAAACAAACGATGGGTCAGTCGTGGGACTGGTGTGAAAATTCTTAACTAAATTATCTCATACAAAAATAAGGCAAATCCAAAGACCATGCCGCTAACGCGGAACGGGTTGTGCCAACGGATTGCCGTGCATAACTACAGTGTTAGTACAGATAAATAAAACGTAACACAACGCAATGTCTTTTGAAAAATGGAACCACCATAAGACTCAGGTCCCTTCACACAATGCAACGCACACCAAGAGGATAGAGTTTTACCTTATGGTGGTTAAACATGCTAAATACGCCAAATACGAAACTAATACTATTATTAAGGTGTGTAGTTTTCAAAACACTTCAAAGCAATATATTAATCCTAGGAAGCATAGGTACCATATATTATGCCTCCAATACTAGTAATACAATCAAATTCGTCGGGATCGTATTTGAAATTTGGGTTTCCATCATGAGTCCAGGCTAGGGAGGACTCCTTGCCGATTCGAGACACTCTAGTTAATGCCTCAGGATTACCCGCAGTTAACCCTTGGAAATGGCAGGGCTGGTCCTCAAATACAACTTAGAGGATTGGCAATTCCTAAGCACACGTTCCCCGGTCCTATAGGACCTATCCGAGGCGCCTCATTTCATCATCCACGAAAGTAAAATGACTACTAACTAGAAAGAAACGTGCTACTTTCCCTGCGTTCCCTTCCCCCTTTTTAGACTCAGCCGGTGTGTGAGGCTCGTGAGGTCATGAATCCCATACCACAAGGTTCTGCTTTGCAACAAGAAACCTTGATCGTTTCATCTTAGCATGCCACACCGTCACTCCATACCGTGCCATCGACCGTCTGTCAATATATAAACGGGTGTTAAGTAGAGAATGAATTCTCTACCACCAACATTTTTATATCAACAGAAAACCGACAACATGATATTTAATGGGGTACGATGTCAGACACACCATCCATTTACACCCATGCTCTGGGTCTGAGCGAGGGTCAAACCCGTGAAACCAACGCGTACGTTTGGGCAATTACCCCGACTCTTGAATCGGGAGCTACCCAATTCAGAGTCTTGGTCGTTGTCCATTCGAGGGAAGATTTACGGTCTTCATACGCCGTCTTCATATTTAGACTCTTGAAATCGTACAATCATTTGGAATGGGATTAACCCGGACTTTCCAAATAATCTTGCATTCATAATTTTGGGAAAACACATTTCATGTCGTTGTGTTGTTTTATAACGATTTATCCTTGCCTTAATTATTTAATATAACTAATTTCTTTATTTAACGACTTTTCAGGTCAAGGGCGACTTTGGCGCTGTTTTCCATAAATTTTGATTTTCACTTTTCTCAAAATCTAACCGTTGGATTTTAACGTAGCTTATATCGTTGGAAAGATTTTTCCAAGACGGTCCTAGCTATTTCAGTTTTGGGAAAATCCGACGGTCGGATCTTCCGGTATAATCGTTTAAAAGTTCGATTTCAAAACGCGAACTACCGCGCTCGATTCGTTATATTTTAATTATACATATATAAATATATATATAAATAATACTTTTAATTCATCGTCCTTACATACGCCTTCCTTCTTCTCTTATCTTTTACTTTTCTACTTACATGACAATGTAGTTTAGGATTAGACGATGAATCATTTCTTTTATTTTATTTTCTATAATTTACCTTAAAATTATAATTCACCGTTCTATCCATTCCATTTCATCTTCCACTTATATTTTAATTCCATTTACAAAGATGAAATATTCATTCTCCTTTTTTATTTAATTTCAATTTCATCTAAAATGTAATTCTATTTTACAATGAAATTTCATTTCTAATTACAAAAAAAAAATGTAATCTTTATTCACATGACCCATCCTTATGTTATTTATATTATAAATACTGTCACTTTCCTACAGTGTAAATTTCATTTTTTTTTCTCTTTTTATACATAAAAAAAACTGTACATCTTTCCTATGGCGTAAATCCTCTTTTTATATACATTATAACTAATGCACATTTTATCCTACGATGTATTTCTCTTTTCTACGTTGAAAATTCTCTTTTACATATACATTAAAAATAACGTATTTTATTCCTACGATGAAAATCCCTTTTATTTAACATTGAAAATAATGTTAAATCATCCTATGGTGTAATTCTTAGTATATTACATACAATGTAAACTATTTCCTATAGTGAGTTTTCTCTTTTTGTATACATTATAAAATAATGTAGAATAGCATACGGTGGATTTTCTTTTATATTACATTATTATAAAATAATGTCATACGGTGGAAATGCCTTTTTCCTTTTATTAACATTGAAAATAAATGTCAATTATCATACAGTGTATTTTCTCAATATTAACATTAAGAATAAATGTCAATTATCATACAGTGTATTTTCTCAATATTAACATTAAGAATAAATGTCAATTATCATACAGTGTATTTTCTCAATATTAACATTAAGAATAAATTTCAATTTAACATACGATGAAAATTTTCTATTTTAACATTCGACAAAAATGTCAATCTAACATACGATGAAAATTTTCTATTTTAACATTCGACAAAAATGTCAATCTAACATACGATGAAAATTTTCTATTTTAACATTAGACAAAAAATGTCAATCTAACATACGATGAAAATTTTCTATTTTAACATTAAATAAAAATGCCAATTATTCATACGATGAAAATTTTCTATTTTAACATTAGACAAAAAATGTCAATCTAACATACGATGAAAATTTTCTAATTTAACATTAAATAAAAATGCCAATTATTCATACGATGAAAATTTTCTATTTTAACATTAGACAAAAAATGTCAATCTAACATACGATGAAAATTTTCTATTTTAACATTAGACAAAAAATGTCAATCTAACATACGATGAAGATTTTCTATTTTAACATTAGACAAAAAATGTCAATCTAACATACGATGAAAATTTTCTAATTTAAATTGGCAAAGTAGATCAACCCAACTCTAACACATGTGATAATCAACTTTTTATTGGAATTGATAATTAGAACAATTCACACTTAATCAAGGTGATGTCATATGATAATATGAAAATAGATCTATACAGACTATGTAAACATAGGACAATCATCATCATGAACAAACAATCAGATCTGAACCTTATATTTAAATCACATCATGAACCGAATAATTCATTTTAATATTAAATTTAGATAAAGAACTCTCACCTTGTTTGGATAATAATAATAATAAATCCAAATAGCTTTCAGAATGCTCCAATCAATCACAGCAGATCCTAATCGTCGTCACGGTTCTAACGGTTCTGAAATTTTCAGAATCGGGGTTCATATGCATTAGTTATCAATGTTTTAAACATACTGACTTTTAACAACTGCTGCAGTCACGCTTAAAAGCGTCGCAATTTCTGAAATAAAAATTACCTTTGAATTTTCAGTTTTGTTCAGAATTTCAAATCCGGATTTTGCGAGCTATAGTTGACGGATTCGAGTGCCGTTTGTTGGACGAGGACCGAGAAGGAGAGGTCTATGCGCGCCGGGAAGGGGGTGGCGCTCGGCGGCTTCAGGTGGGCCCGACAGAGGCGCGAGCGGCGGCCGTTCGCTGGCTTGGTGGCGGCGGCACGGGTCACGGGGTCGGGTGAAACTGGTACGGGATCGAAGGTCTCGGTTTTCTCTTCGAAACGGGTATTGGTTTGATGAATTTTGTGGAGTATTGAGGGAGAATTTCGAGTTTGAAATTTTTGAGTAAATAATGGGTTCGGCGGCCAAAAACAACGAAGGAGGAAGAACACTGTAGCGATGGTATACGGCCGTATTTATACATGTATTTTAGGGTTTTATTTTTTTATTTTAATTATTATTTTATTTTAATAATTCCAGAAATTAGTGTTTTCTCATACGACCTCCGATTCACGCTCAACGACTGTCGAACTTAATGTTTTGACGTCTTTTGAACGCGATAGCGCTATCGCCAAGGTCCAATTCTGAAGTTACAGTATGTTTTTCTTTTATTTTCAAATATAAATCATTTATTTTAAATTCGAACATACGTTTTAATTTCCTGCGGCCACATACGAACTCAGAAAAATCCAGAAAAATTATTTTTGGCATTGTGATGACGATACGGTTCTAACAAAGTCAATTTCGTCGAATTCTGAGACCGTTCGAAAAATGGCTGTTTTCAAGTCGTTCAATTTCAATTGTATTTGACCAAACACAGTTTCTTTCGCCACGCTCACATATTAAATCGAAAAATTCTAAAAACTGAAACCTAGCCATATTACGACATTCCGGATCCAACGAAAGTGGTTTCGTCGAATTCCAAGGTCGTTTGAAAAATGGCCATTTTTAACTGTTTTAGAGTTACTTAAAATTGGAAATTTTAAATTTGGACTCAAAATTCAGCCAAATTTCCAGAAATAAAATTTTCAAACTTGTTCAGATTTCCGGGTCATTACAATCTCCCCTCCTTAAGAACTTTTCGTCCTCGAAAAGGAAAAAGGAAAAATAGAAGAGTAGGAACCAACAGAGAATGTAAAATATTTTAAGCATACCTCAAATCAAAATCTAATCAGAGATATCCACTCTGCATTTGGGATAGGCTTGTCTGATACTCTCCTCAGTCTCCCAAGTGCAGTCCCTAGGATCGCCACTCCACTGCACTTTGACTAGGTTGATTCTTTTATTCCTCAGAGCTCGGGTTTCCTTGCCAATAATCTTTATCGGCTCTTTTCTCACTGTTAGACTCGGAGTAATATCCAAATCCTGCTGTGATGCTTCCTCCACAATTAGATCCGGATCATGGACATGCCTTCGAAGTTGAGATACATGAAATACATCGTGAACTCCAGGCAACCAGTCGGGCATCTGAATTCTGTAAGCTAGGGTGCCAATCCTCTCAAGAATAGGGAAAGGGCCTATGAATTTTGGTGCAAGTTTTCCTGTCTTCCCAAACCGAATCACACCTCTTAGTGGAGAAACCTTCAAGTACACATGGTCCCCAACAGAGAATTGTAAGTCTCTTCTACGCTTGTCTGCATAGCTTTTCTGTCAGCTTTGCGCAGCCAGTAATCGCTTCTTAATTTTATCAACTTTGTCTGAAGCTTCTCGGACCATGTCTGGACCCAAAACAAGGCGATCTCCCTTTTCAATCCAACAGGCTGGCGATCTACATGGCTTATCATACAAGGCTTTGAATGGAGACATTTTCAAACTTGCTTGATAGATATTGTTATATGAGAATTCAACTAAATGCAAGTGATCCTCCCAAGAACCTCCATAATCGAGTATGCAAGCCCGCAACAAATCTTCAAGAATGCGATTCACCCTCTCAGTCTGGCCATCTGTCTGAGGGTGGTATGCGGTACTAAGGTTTAACTTCGTTCCCAACTCATTTTGGAATGCTTCCCAAAACTTGCTAGTGAAGATAGGATCACGGTCGCTAACAATACAGCTAGGAACTCTGTTTAACACGAAAGATTTTCTTTGATTAGACATGAAAATTTCATTTAGAAAACGATGAAAAGGAAAGATTTAGTTTTATTACCCATATAGCCTGACTATTTCTTTGAGATAAATTTGTGCCAGACTTTGAGCAGTTCTGGTGGACTTGACAGGTATAAAATGAGCGACCTTGGTGAAGCGATCCACGATCACCCAAATGCTGTCATTCCCTTTCCTAGTACGGGGCAAACCATCTATAAAATCCATAGAGACTTGGTCCCACTTCCCTTCTGGTACCGGCAATGGTTGCAACAATCCTGCAGGCTTTTGTTGATCGCTCTTAACTCGCTGGCACGTAGGACATCTACTCACATAAATGGATATATCCCTCTTCATATCTTTCCACCAAAAAGTGCGCTTTAGATCATGATACATCTTGTTCACGCCTGGGTGGATGGAAAGCTTTGATTTGTGCCCTTCATTTAAAACTTCCCTGATGAGCTCTGGGATTTTTGGAAAACAGATCCTCCCCTGCAATCTAAGGACTCCCTTTTGATCTATTTGGAAGCTCGTGCTTTCACCTTCTTGAATTCTCTTGATCATTCTTTGGATAAACTTATCCTCCTTTTGGAGGGTGGAAATTTTATCAATCAAAGAAGGGGTAACGATGAAGCTTGCGACCATGACAACCTTTCTACTGAGTGCGTCTGCCACAACATTGGCTTTACCCGGCGTATACAAGATGTCGAGATCATATGACGCAAGAAATTCTAGCCACCTTAGCTGCCTTAAATTCAAGTCCTTTTGATCGAAGAGATATTTCAAAGATTGATGGTCTGTGAATAATTCGAATTTTTCGCCCAAGAGATAATGTCTCCAAATTTTTAAAGCAAAGACTATGGCCAACAACTCTAGGTCATGGACACGATAATTTTTCTCATGCGGCTTTAGTTGACGGCTTGCATACGCAACAACTTTGCCCCTTTGCATCAATACTGCGCCAAGACCACCATTTTGAGAAGCATCAGTATAGACGGCTAAATCTTGGTTTCCATCGATGATGGTCAACACGGGAGCAGTGGTCAAACTCTCCTTTAGCTTTTGGAAGGACTCCTCACACTCTGTCGTCCAAATGAACTTGGTATGTTTCTTGGTGAGCTGTGTTAAAGGGCCAGACAGCTTGGAAAAGTTTTTGACGAACTTTCTGTAATATCCAGCCAACCCTAGGAAGCTTCTTACTTCAGTGGGTGTAGTCGGCTGCTTCCAATCTTGAATGGCGGAAATTTTGCTTGGGTCCACAACAATTCCTTCTTTTGACACAACATGGCCCAAGAATTTTACCTCCTCTTGCCAAAATGTGCATTTTGAAAATTTTGCTTTTAGAACATTTCTTTGCAGAATCTCTAGCACTTCTCTTAGATGCCCCTCATGCTCCTCCTTGGTTTTAGAAAAGATCAAGATATCATCAATGAAGACTAAGACGAATTTATTCAAGACCTCTCTGAAGACCCTATTCATCAAGTCAACAAAATAGGCTGGAGCATTGCACAGACCGAACGGCATTACCAACCATTCGTAGAATAAGTCAGGACCTCTGAAAGCGGTCAAAGGGATGCATTCTTCGGCTATGCGGAGTTGGTGGAAACCTGTGGCTAGGTCCATCTTCGAAAACACCTTGGCTCCATTTAAATTGTCCATCAAATCATCTATGCGAGGCAAGGGGTATTTATTCTTCAAGGTCTGTTTATTTAGGTCACGGTAATCCACACAGAGCCTTAGAGTGCCGTCAGATTTGGGGACAAACACCACAGCTGCTCCCCAATTGGAAAAGCTAGGCCGGATTAATCCCTTCTTCAAGAGCTGTTTGGTTTGGGTACTCAACTCTTCTTTTTCTTTAGGGGTCATCCTTCGTATAGCATGAACTACAGGCCTTGCATTAGGGACAAGATCAATTCTGAAATCGATTTCTCTCCGTGGCGGTAAACTATCTACTTCTTCAAATACGTCCGCATAATTCTTGACAATAGGAATATTCTCTGAAGAGATGGGCGTGACTTCTAAAGAAGACCAAAAAGCTTTCCTATCAGGCTTTGAGCCATGGCAAGGTATAGCAACGGTATTTCCTAACCCTGGTTTCGCCTTCACTACTCTTTCTGAGCATAGCACTTCAGCGTCATATTTTGTAAGCCAATCAAGACCAAGGATAATATCAAATTCTGAAAAATCCATAATGATCAAGTCGAAGGGAAATTTGAAACGAGAGTAAGAAATAGGCACCCTACAGTTTAAATCAAGGATGATAGAACCCCCCACAGGATTATGAACATTAGTTGGCTCTTTAAGGCTTCTTTATTTTAAATTTAACTTCTTAACCGTGTTGCTAGAAACAAAACTTCTTGATGCACCCGTATCAAACAAAGCAGTGACCGGAATATTTTTAATAGAAACAGTACCATCCAGAACATCAGGCTTACCTCCCTCAGTAGGTGCAGAGGAAGATGGTGTACCTGCTCCCTCATAGACATGTGCAATCTGAGCTCCTTTCAACAGTGGGCAGTTGGCCTTGACGTGACCCTTCTTGTGGCAGTTGTAGCAGTCCTTGGTGCTATCACTCTTAGCCTTCTTTGGATTCTTGCACTCCGAGCTATAATGTCCAAATTGCTGGCAGTTAAAACATTGCACCTTTGACTTATCCCCCTTCTTAGCGGCTCCCGAACTACTCCCTTCAGTCTTTTTCTCAGGCTGCTTCCTTTTGTTGTTGTTGTTAGCTAAGCTCCTCTCTCTGTCCTGCTGAGAAACCTTCTTGTCATTCTCTTCATAACGGCAAGCGAACTCCACCATCTTATTGAAGGAAAGGTCGATGTGGGCAGTGACTCTATCAATATATTTCCTTGCAAGGCCATTTATGAATCTCTTATTCTTCTGAAAGTCATCTTGAATCAGTTCAGGGGCATAACGGGAAAGGTCCTCAAACCTACGAACATATTCTGAAATGGACTTGTCGCCTTGCTTCAGATTGGCGAATTCGTCGTGTAGCCTTTCTACCTCCTGCCTCGGAATGTATTTGTCGTTGAAAAGCTCCTTAAATCTATCCCAAGACATATTATCTTCATCGCCTCCAATGTTGACCACCTCCCACCAGTTTTGCGCTTCACCTTGAAGATGCCATGCTGCAGTGAATCTCTTTCTCTGATCATCTAGACCCAGTCCTCTAAATATCTTTTCGCAATTTTTCAGCCACGCCTGAGCTTGTACCACGGTCTCGGAACCGGTGAATGGAACTCCACCTAAATTCTTGAACTTCTTTGCCACCTTATCCAAATCAAAAGGCTGAGGCGGTGGTGGTGGTGGGGGTTGTTGTTGGACAGTGGGCTCCTCGGTTTCAGTGGTATTTCGCCTTCTCCTAGCGGCTCTAGCAGCTCTAGCAGCAGCGGTACTCATTTTAAGTTAGTTCTGTACAATCAAGGGACGAGTCAGAACAATTTTAATGATGATTTAAGAAATGATAAGATAAAAGGATAGATAAAAGATGGTGATAAAGTGACTGACTATTATGTATCCTTATGAAATGTTCGCCGTAGAATAATGTGATTCTACGTAAACGAGTTACTATAAACATGTTATATTCCGCTTTGTAAACCAAAGCTCTGATACCAACTGTGATAGCCCCTAACCTCCACGGAGTGAAAGCAAGGAGAAACCATATGGAATACAACATAATTATAATATAACAAGTCACAGGAAACAACATAGCACAGGAAATCCATAAAGTAACAACATCATAGGAGCGGATATATAATGTCATCAGCAATAGAAAATCCACAGTCACATAATCTAAGTTATTACAACCAGTTTTTCAGAAAATGACATAAGTTCCAACTCCAAATTAAATAACATGAAATGGAAACAAGTCTGATGTCTGAAATAAAAGGAAAAATGTGATAAAGCAAAAGATAGAGGGTCTTCGAAGCTCCAAGTCATCACCTCTTCACCAAAGCAAATTCCAAGAGAGAGAATGTAAACTGCTTCAAAGAAAGCTCCAAGTAAAGAGTAACCTGCCTACTTGGCTGCCCGTGTGGAAGAGAGGGCACCCAAGTTTGCAAAAAGGTGAAACAAACGATGGGTCAGTCGTGGGACTGGTGTGAAAATTCTTAACTAAATTATCTCATACAAAAATAAGGCAAATCCAAAGACCACGCCGCTAACGCGGAACGGGTTGTGCCAACGGATTGCCGTGCATAACTACAGTGTTAGTACAGATAAATAAAACGTAACACAACGCAATGTCTTTTGAAAAATGGAACCACCATAAGACTCAGGTCCCATCACACAATGCAACGCACACCAAGAGGATAGAGTTTTACCTTATGGTGGTTAAACATGCTAAATACGCCAAATACGAAACTAATACTATTATTAAGGTGTGTAGTTTTCAAAACACTTCAAAGCAATATATTAATCCTAGGAAGCATAGGTACCATATATTATGCCTCCAATACTAGTAATACAATCAAATTCGTCGGGATCGTATTGGAAATTTGGGTTTCCGTCATGAGTCCAGGCTAGGGAGGACTCCTTGCCGATTCGAGACACTCTAGTTAATGCCTCAGGATTACCCGCAGTTAACCCTTGGAAATGGCAGGGCCGGTCCTCAAATACAGCTTAGAGGATTGGCAATTCCTAAGCACACGTTCCCCGGTCCTATAGTACCTATCCGAGGCGCCTCATTTCATCATCCACGAAAGTAAAATGACTACTAACTAGAAAGAAACGTGCTACTTTCCCTGCGTTCCCTTCCCCCTTTTTAGACTCAGCCGGTGTGTGAGGCTCGTGAGGTCATGCATCCCATACCACAAGGTTCTGCTTTGCAACAAGAAACCTTGATCGTTTCATCTTAGCATGCCACACCGTCACTCCATACCGTGCCATCGACCGTCTGTCAATATATAAACGGGTGTTAAGTAGAGAATGAATTCTCTACCACCAACATTTTTATATCAACAGAAAACCGACAACATGATATTTAATGGGGTACGATGTCAGACACACCATCCATTTACACCCATGCTCTGGGTCTGAGCGAGGGTCAAACCCGTGAAACCAACGCGTACGTTTGGGCAATTACCCCGACTCTTGAATCGGGAGCTACCCAATTCAGAGTCTTGGTCGTTGTCCATTCGAGGGAAGATTTACGGTCTTCATACGCCGTCTTCATATTTAGACTCTTGAAATCGTACAATCATTTGGAATGGGATTAACCCGGACTTTCCAAATAATCTTGCATTCATAATTTTGGGAAAACACATTTCATGTCTTTGTGTTGTTTTATAACGATTTATCCTTGCCTTAATTATTTAATATAACTAATTTCTTTATTTAACGACTTTTCAGGTCAAGGGCGACTCTGGCGCTGTTTTCCATAAATTTTGATTTTCACTTTTCTCAAAATCTAACCGTTGGATTTTAACGTAGCTTATATCGTTGGAAAGATTTTTCCAAGACGGTCCTAGCGGTTTCAGTTTTGGGAAAATCCGACTGTCGGATCTTCCGGTATAATCGTTTAAAAGTTCGATTTCAAAACGCGAACTACCGCGCTCGATTCGTTATATTTTAATTATACATATATATATATATATATATATATATATAATTCTTTTAATTCATCGTCCTTACATACGCCTTCCTTCTTTTCTTATCTTTTACTTTTCTACTTACATGACAATGTAGTTTAGGATTAGACGATGAATCATTTCTTTTATTTTATTTTCTATAATTTACCTTAAAATTATAATTCACCGTTCTATCCATTCCATTTCATCTTCCACTTATATTTTAATTCCATTTACAAAGATGAAATATTCATTCTCCTTTTTTATTTAATTTCAATTTCATCTAAAATGTAATTCTATTTTACAATGAAATTTCATTTCTAATTACAAAAAAAAATGTAATCTTTATTCACATGACCCATCCTTATGTTATTTATATTATAAATACTGTCACTTTCCTACAGTGTAAATTTCATTTTTTTTTCCCTCTTTATACATAAAAAAAACTGTACATCTTTCCTATGGCGTAAATCCTCTTTTTATATACATTATAAGTAATGCACATTTTATCCTACGATGTATTTCTCTTTTCTACGTTGAAAATTCTCTTTTACATATACATTAAAAATAACGCATTTTATTCCTACGATGAAAATCCCTTTTATTTAACATTGAAAATAATGTTAAATCATCCTATGGTGTAATTCTTAGTATATTACATACATAAAATGTAAACTGTTTCCTACAGTGAGTTTTCTCTTTTTGTATACATTATAAAATAATGTAGAATAGCATACGGTGGATTTTCTTTTATATTACATTATTATAAAATAATGTCATACGGTGGAAATGCCTTTTTCCTTTTATTAACATTGAAAATAAATGTCAATTATCATACAGTGTATTTTCTCAATATTAACATTAAGAATAAATGTCAATTATCATACAGTGTATTTTCTCAATATTAACATTAAGAATAAATGTCAATTATCATACAGTGTATTTTCTCAATATTAACATTAAGAATAAATGTCAATTTAACATACGATGAAAATTTTCTATTTTAACATTCGACAAAAATGTCAATCTAACATACGATGAAAATTTTCTATTTTAACATTCGACAAAAATGTCAATCTAACATACGATGAAAATTTTCTATTTTAACATTAGACAAAAAATGTCAATCTAACATACGATGAAAATTTTCTATTTTAACATTAAATAAAAATGCCAATTATTCATACGATGAAAATTTTCTATTTTAACATTAGACAAAAAATGTCAATCTAACATACGATGAAAATTTTCTAATTTAACATTAAATAAAAATGCCAATTATTCATACGATGAAAATTTTCTATTTTAACATTAGACAAAAAATGTCAATCTAACATACGATGAAAATTTTCTATTTTAACATTAGACAAAAAATGTCAATCTAACATACGATGAAAATTTTCTATTTTAACATTAGACAAAAAATGTCAATCTAACATACGATGAAAATTTTCTAATTTAAATTGGCAAAGTAGATCAACCCAACTCTAACACATGTGATAATCAACTTTTTATTGGAATTGATAATTAGAACAATTCACACTTAATCAAGGTGATGCCATATGATAATATGAAAATAGATCTATACAGACTATGTAAACATAGGACAGTCATCATCATGAACAAACAATCAGATCTGAACCTTATATTTAAATCACATCATGAACCGAATAATTCATTTTAATATTAAATTTAGATAAAGAACTCTCACCTTGTTTGGATAATAATAATAATAAATCCAAATAGTTTTCAGAATGCTCCAATCAATCACAGCAGATCCTAATCGTCGTCACAGTTCTAACGGTTCTGAAATTTTCAGAATCGGGGTTCATATGCATTAGTTATCAATGTTTTAAACATACTGACTTTTAACAACTGCTGCAGTCACGCTTAAAAGCGTCGCAATTTCTGAAATAAAAATTACCTTTGAATTTTCAGTTTTTTTCAGAATTTCAAATCCGGAT
The DNA here is from genome assembly GCA_030737875.1 of Allium sativum. NCBI lineage: Eukaryota > Viridiplantae > Streptophyta > Magnoliopsida > Asparagales > Amaryllidaceae > Allium > Allium sativum. The sequence goes on from CM060919.1 coordinate 852,857,560, forward strand.
TTTGCGAGCTATAGTTGACGGATTCGAGTGCCGTTTGTTGGACGAGGACCGGGAAGGAGAGGTCTATGCGCACCGGGAAGAGGGTGGCGCTCGGCGGCTTCAGGTGAGCCCGACGGAGGCGCGAGCGGCAGCCGTTCGCGGGCTTGGTGGCGGCGGCACGGGTCACGGGGTCGGGTGAAACTGGTACGGGATCGAAGGTCTCGGTTTTCTCTTCGAAACGGGTATTGGTTTGATGAATTTCGTGGAGTATTGAGGGAGAATTTCGAGTTTGAAATTTTTGAGTAAATAATGGGTTCGGCGGCCAAAAACAACGAAGGAGGAAGAACACTGTAGCGATGGTATACGGCCGTATTTATACATGTATTTTAGGGTTTTATTTTTTTATTTTAATTATTATTTTATTTTAATAATTCCAAAAATTAGTGTTTTCTCATACGACCTCCGATTCACGCTCAACGACTGTCGAACTTAATGTTTGACGTCTTTTGAATGCGATAGCGCTATCGCCAAGGTCCAATTCTGAAGTTACAGTATGTTTTTCTTTTATTTTCAAATATAAATCATTTATTTTAAATTCGAACATACGTTTTAATTTCCTGCGGCCACATACGAACTCAGAAAAATTATTTTTGGTATTGTGATGACGATACGGTTCTAACAAAGTCAATTTCGTCGAATTCCGAGACCGTTCGAAAAATGGCTATTTTCAAGTCGTTCAATTTCAACTGTATTTGACCAAACACAGTTTCTTTCGCGACGCTCACATATTAAATCGAAAAATTCTAAAAACTGAAACCTAACCATATTACGACATTCCGGATCCAACGAAAGTGGTTTCGTCGAATTCCGAGGTCGTTTGCAAAATGGCCATTTTTAACTGTTTCAGAGTTACTTAAAATTGGAAATTTTAAATTTGGACTCAAAATTCAGCCAAATTTCCAGAAATAAAATTTTCAAACTGGTTCAGATTTCCGGGTCATTACAATATGCAAGTTAAAGAATCATTTTTATTGTCAAAACATACATTAGAATTTGTATGTAAGTTAAAGAATCATATGTATCGTCAAATTATACAATAGAATTTGTATGTAAATTAAAGTGACATTTTTATTGTTAAATTATACAATAGAATTTGTATGTAAATTAAAGTGACATTTTTATTGTTAAATTGTACAATAGTATTTGTATGCAAATCAAAGTGACATTTTATTGTCAAAGTATACATTAGAATTTGTGTACAAAGTAAAAAGGCAATTTAAAATGTTATGTTATACATTGAAACTATATATACAAATAAATTATTTCTTTTTATTTGTTAAAGTTAAAAATAGAAATTGCATACATAAAAATAAAAATGATCTTTTATTTGTCATTAAGTACATATATGCAAATAAATTACATTTTATTTGACATTAGAAAACATGTAGGGAATGTATGCAAATAAAATACATTTTTATTTGACATTAGAATCATATAGAAAGGTTATGCAAATAAAATACATTTTTATTTGACATTAGAAAACATGTAGAAAGTCATGCAAATAAAACTTCTCCTTGTATTTGACATTAGAATACATTGGAAATGTATGCAAACAAAAATCTCTATTTATTTGTTATTAGAAAATATAGGAATTTGTTTGCAAATACAATATCCATTTTTAATGTCTCATTAGAAACATTTAAAAGGTTATGCAAAATAAAACATTCTTTTATTTGGCGTGTTAAACGCGTTAGTGGGATCGTCGAATGATTTATATTTATATTAGATTTTATATATATAAATAAAAATAAAAATTAAATGGATCGCGCGCGGTAGTTCGCGTTTCGGAATCATAACTTTAAACAGTTATATCGAAAGATCCGACCATCGGATTTTCCCAAAACTGGAACCTTTAGGTCCACTTTGGGAAGATCTTTCCAACGATATAAAAGTTGTTAAAATCCAACGGTTAGATTTCGCGAAAAGTGTAAATCAAATTTGGATAAAAACAGCACCAGGGCCGCCTGTTGACCCGAAACGTCGTTAAGTAAAATTGAGCTAGTTTTATTTAAATACAAATAGCGATAAATTGTTATAAAACAATATTAACGATATGAAATGATTTTAAATTACATATATTCGAGAATTATTTGGAAAGACCGAGTTCAATCTCATTTCAAATAATTATACGATGATTTAAAGTCGAAGACTATGGTTGAAGACCGACGATCTTCACATCGAATGGATTGCTACTGATGCCCTGGACTGATTTGCTCCCAGGAAAGGGTTAAAGTGGTAGTTGTCCGGACGTACTTGTTGATTGTCCGGATAAGCGAGCAACTCTCTTCCGTATTGGACATACGGGACGAGAAATATGGTGTCTCCGGTTTCGTTCAGACCCAGAACATACTTGTAAATGGATGTGTGTCTGACATTGGATTTCATTTTATGTGAACTGATTTTTATTTAACATATATCTGTTTGGTGGCGGAGAATTTATGCTCTTGCTTAACACCCTTCTCTGAGACGCATGAGCTCAGAGGTTATATATTGATAGTTATTGATCGCATGGCATGAATTGTCAATGTGGCATGCCAATATGCAAATGATCGAGGCTTTTGTTGAAAAGCAGAGCCCTGTGGTTGATGATCAAAGCACGGCCTATTTAGGCGTAGCTTTGTGTATAGCGTTACTTCGCGAACCTCACACCTCGGTAAGGGTCAGAAACGGGACAAGAGAATGCAGGGAGTGCACATGTTTCTTTCTTGCTAGAAGTGGTATCAGGGTTTTGCAAGCCCTGACATTTTACTTATGTGGATGATAGTTAAAGAGGCCTTAGTTATATTGGTCGATAGTGACCAATTTATAGGTACAATAGAATCGGGAAGCGTGTGTTCAGGAATTACCAATCCACTAAAGTATTTGTGGACTGGCCCTGCAGGATCCAACGGTTGCCCGTAGGTGTGATCCTGAGACATTTGCTAGATTTTCTCGAATCGGTAAGGAGATCGCGCCTAGCCTTGACTCATGATGGAAATCTAACTTCCAATACAACACCATGCGTTTTGATTGTAAAACTAGTATGGCGACATAGTGTATGGTAGTTATGCCGTCTATTATAACGACCCGAAAAATCTGAACCAATTTAAAATTTTTAAATTGGCTAAAATTGTGGATTTTAAATATTTAAAATAAATATTTTAAATAATAAAAATGAAAACTGAGTTTGAATCGACAATTGAAAAGGAATATAATTAATTCTAATTATAAACAAGGCCTGAAATGGCGCTGCAGTTTCAAAAATTGAATTCAAACATTGTCGGACTGTACTGGGTGCAAAACAAAACGGATTTGAGTGAAACCAAAAATATTTAAATTTGTTAGTGAATACCTTTCTAACGAATTTGAAAAATCGAAGTTTCATAGCGGAAAGAAAAAGTTATGGCCAAATGAATTTTCAGAAAGGTCGCTATGGAATTTATATAGCCCGTGGAATTGGCCATTTTGCATACGACCTCGGAATTCGACGAAACCACTTTTGTCGGATCCGGGATGTGAAGTTATTGCTAGGTTTCAAATTTCATAATTTTTGAAGCTAGTATGTGAGCGTGGCAAAGTAAAACGTGTTTTGGTCAATTGTAGTTAAATTTGATCGACCAGAAATGGGCCTTTTTGCAAACGGTCTCAAAATTCGACGAAACTAGTTTGTTGGGACCTTATCGTCAAAACATAGCTAGATTTATTTTTCTGGAATTTTTCGAATCAGTTTGTGGCCCCGGCAAATTGAAATGTACTTTCAAATCGAATATTGAATATTCTATATTTAATTTGAAGGAAAACTGACTGAAACAATCGAATGGGCCTTCGAAATATATCCCATTCTGTTCGGGATGGGGGTAAAACGCTAGGGACGACAGTCATTGGGTGTGATTTCGAGTTCGTGTGAGAAAACACTAATTTCCAAATTAAATAAATAGCGGGCCAACAGGATTTTTTCTTTATTATTTTTATTTTCCCAAAATCAGAAAAAAAAAACCGCCCGCTCTCTCTCTCGTCAACGACGCCTGTTGCACCATCCTTCCCGTCCACTTTAGCGCCGCCACGACCATCACCAGCGACCACCACCACATCCCCTCGACGCGCCTCCTCTTCCTCTTCAAATCCGGCCCAACCACCACCCCCCTCGTCGCCTCTATCGCCTGAATCGAGCCAGCCAAGTTCGCCACTTCCTAGCGCCGCCACGACAAGATCCGGCCACCGATCATCACCAAACCACCCTGCGCCGACTCCCCTCTCCTCCCTCTTCCACGTCACACCCTCCGATCGTCACCACATCGCTCGGATTTCACGAAAAATTCAAACCCTTGTTTGAACCAACGATGAAGGTGATTCCTTTATATGATTTTTAACACTTTTAAGTGTTACAAAACTTTGAAAAATCATATCTTTTTAGTGTGTTGACGAAATTCGATGAAACAGGAGGCACCGGGACCGTGAGGACGTCTTCTACATTTTAGAAGAGACCGCATATTTTTCTGAGCCTTCTGCTATTTTTGGTGGAGTGGAACCCAATGTGAGATTTCTAATTTATAAACGTATGGAAAACAACGATGTATAAATTATATAGTCAATGTATGAGTTATATAAGCGTTGTACACCCCCTGTATAAACGTTGTATAAGTTGTATGCTCGATGTATAAGTTGTGTATGCGTTGTAAAAATTATATATGTGTTGAAATAGAAGTGAAATGCTATATATATATATATATATATATATATATATATATATATATATATATATATATATATATATATATACGCCCCTCGTCCAAAAACCATGGACGATATTTATTGGTTGTGATTGGTGTGAAAATTGATTGATAGCGAATGGTTGATTGGAATTGTTTGTGGTTGATATTGATTGATTGTGGTTGAAAAATACCCGTTTGTGGTTGAGAAATATTTAGTTGAAACCACATAGGATAAGTTTGTGGAAATGAAATAAATATACACATGCCGCCTGCGAACTAGATGCATGATTCCCCATTGTCAAAAACCGCGAGGTTTTAAGGGAAAGCGAGGAGCCGTACTAGGGACGGTCCCGGTTTTAACTACCCTGCCGTTATTGTAACGACCCGCATTCTACGCATCATAGGATCGTAGGATATTTATTTCTTTCACATACGAAGTCGTATGGTCATGTAACTTTGGGAGACGACTATTGTGGTCATTTCCCATGTTCATGATTTTTCCCGATTTTTAAATGACCATTTTACCCCTAGTTGGCACTGTTTTGGCCATAACTTTTGACTAGGAATGAATTTTTACCTGAAACCACTTCCACTGGCTCCGGATGATGGTTTCTCTTTCCGTAGAGTGGTCACATTAGCCAAACGGACTTACCGTTTGGGAGATATGGCTGAGACAAGTTTCAGATGGTGAAAGACAGCTTAATTGGGCTTAACCGGGTGATTAGCAGCTAGGCCCAGAGGGGAATTTCGGGTTTAGGGGTATATAGGGGCTGATTAGGGTTAGAAAACATTTCTTTAGACATTTTCCAGCCGCCACTTTCATTCCTCTTCACCTAGCCATGGCCTCTACTCTCTAAATCTCTCTAAAACACCCAAAAATCACTTTCTAATTGAAGATTAGGCTTAGCAAACATCAAATCAAGGAGTATTAGCACGAGAACCGAGGTAGAGCTGCTGTGTAAGATTGGGAACAGCGCCAAATCAGAGAATATTTCAGTTTTGGGGTTTTAGTTGTGGCCAAGGTGAGTGATAGCATCGTTTTGACACTAATTACAGTTAATTAAGGGTAATTAGTGAAGATTAGCGAATTTATACACCAATAAATTCTGGAAAAATGTTTAGAAATTCTTAAATAATATTTCATGCCTCTGTTATAAAATTTAGACGATTTGGTTAAGTTTTACTAAGTATGTACTTAAACATGATTAAGAGGGACTATGGGAAAATATGAAGTTTTAGTCACTTTTGATCCCTTTTGATTCATTTGAATTGTTGTTTGCTGTTTGTGGTTGCTATTACATGTTGCTATGACTCTATGGTATGTTTTATGATTGATTAGAATAGTTAAATTGCTCGAAAACGTCGTCGAATGGCGTAGAAAGCTCGCTGAAAGTTGCAGAAATGTGCAGGTTCCTAACCGGATCGGATCGGATGGGGGGGCTCGGATCGGAAATGTGAACTGGGCAAGAAACCCGACCCGAACCGGAGTTTGGCACACAGGGGACTTGGCGAGAAGGAAGGCCGTTTGCTTAGATTTGGAGTGGACAAGGGGATCGGATCGGAAGAATAGTGGAGACCAGAACGGATCGACCTAAGAATGGAAAGCTACAGCGGGAGAAGGTGAAGGGATCGGATCGGATCGGATCGGAGTGGATGGAAAAGAGGGAGCTGATCGAAGAAGTTTGGAAGGAAGAAAGCAACCCGACCCGACCCGGAGGAGGACACTGACCCGACCCGGAGGACACCGACCCGACCCAAAGTGGGGTATCCGACCCGAACCGAATGAAGAGATGACCACCGACCCGAACCGAACCGACGAGGGTGATGACTACCGAACCGAACCGAATTCTAGAGCTGCTACTGCACGACAACTTTTCTGAAGACCCACTCCAATTTGACCAAACCCGAGATGCAAAGGAAGTCCAAATGAGAAGTTAGAGCTTAAGATTCAGATGGGGATCAACGAGTTCGCTTCATGGTTGGGCTTTGCTGCGGGATGCGTGCCAAGGAGTTATCGACGTCTATAGCTTTGGACCACTATGGTAGGAGGTACGAAGGCGGATTCAGGGCCATTATGGCATAGGTAGGACCAAGGGCTACAACCAATGAAGTGGGTCATTGAAATGTTTGGTCATGACTCCATATGTTTAGCTTGGTCATAGCAGGGTTTCTACATGTCGGGATTTGTCGTTACCTCAGTTTGTCTAGTGTTCCAAAGTGGTAGATGTCGTACGCTTTACGCACTGAGTGAGAGATGTGAGGATGGTTGCTATGATTGATTTGTTTGACATCATTATGACATGCACACCCCACCCCCGTATCTTTACACCACTTGTTTTGAGGCACCTTAGAGTATTGTACAGTATGTAGTGCTAACTCTTTGGTTGCAGGTCCAGGTTCAGGTATGGTTTAGTATACCTGTTATCATTCTGTTTAGATGCTTATCGCTCATACCAGGCTTTATGTCTGACCCAGAGTTTTATGTCTCCTCTTATTACTCTGGGTGCTCACACGAGCAGACTAGAGACAGGTTAGCTGGTGATGCACGGGTAGATGATCCGGAGACGAGCAGGAGGCTTCCACGTACTATATACATAATATTCTCCCTGTGTTGTTGAAGATCACTGCTTGGGCATTGTTGGTGTATCTTCTACTTTAGCTTTCTTTTGTTTAGAGACAGTAAATTTGGAAAATTGTAATAAGCTGTATTTGGATTTCCGCTGCTTTGATGATTGATGTTGATTTTAGTTGTCAGCTTATGCACTGTCTCACCTGTTTTATGTCAAGTATGTTATTATTGTATTTTATTCCATGCGCTGTGAGACATTCTACAGGTTCCTTGATTAGTTCATTCCTTTCTTTCCTTTCCTTGACGACCGTTCCGTGCTAGTCGGGCATGTGTACAGCGCACTTCCGGAGGAAATGCAGGCTGGTGCGGGGTGGGCCGTCACATTTGGTATCAGAGCTCTTGGTTGCGTAGTTAACCTAGGGAAGTTATCAGGGAGAGATAATATACGTATACGAGAGAGCGTATTTGTGATTACTTTGGTTTTTAAAAGCTATATATATATATACTATTAGTAGTATAAGGATGAAGTCGTACTGCACTAGCACCACTATGGAGTCGTTAATCGTTTCCTTTTTCAGATTGACGATGAGCCGATATACTAGAGGTGCTGGTAGGGGAGCCAATAATGGGAATGCTACTGACATGAGGGCGATGTTTACTGACCTCATGAGAGAGATGCTTAGAGATGTACAGAGGGCAGCTCCCAATGGTGGAAATGGTGGTGGTCCAATAGTGCAGGCACCAAGAGTCGACTTCGCCAAGCTGAATAAGGATTATACTAGCCTTGGTGGGAAGCCGTTCCATGGAACGGAGTCGGCTACGGATGTTCAGGATTGGGTGGATAGTTGCGAACGTATCTTCGAGGATTTGGGTATCGAGGATGCGATGAAGAGAAAGCTAGCGTCCCGTCAGCTGCAAGGGCGGGCAATGAATTGGTGGAATGCTATAAAGGCAGCTACTCCCGAAGATCAGATTTCTTGGGAGCAGTTTAAGGCTCGCTTTAGTGAGAAGTTCATTCCAGCTGCTCAGAAGTCAATGTTGTTTAAGAAATTCTTGGAGCTCAAGCAGAATGGCAGGGCTGTCTCGGAGTATATTGCTGAATTTGACACTTTGTCAAAATATGGGTTATCTCTTATAGATACTGCCGAGAAAAAGAATGAGAAATTCATAACTGGTTTGGATCAGTACTTGGGGGAAAAACTTATTAACCACATCGATGAGACGTTTGAATCGATTGTGGGGAAAGCGTTAAGGTCAGAAAGTCTCTACCCTAAGCCGAAGACTGAAGTTGCATCCGCAGATGAGCCAAAGCCACAAGCTAGTGGTGGAGGCAAAGGTGGTTCCCAGAATAAGAGAAAGCAGAATCAGGCTAAGGATGGCCAGAAGAAAAAGAATAAGCAAGATGTGGAGTGCTTCAGCTGTGGTAAGAAGGGCCATTATGCTAGTAATTGTCGGGCCAAGCCAGCGGATAGGAAGTGCTTCAACTGTGGCCAAATGGGACATCACAAGGACAAGTGTCCACAGCCCCCTAAGGAAAAGCAAATGGTGAAAGCATATGCTCTTAATGCTATTCCTTCTTCGTCGAATGCCCCAACTGCGGCGGAGAAGGGAAAGAATGTCGTCATTCAAGGTATGCTTTCTGTTTATGATGTTCCTGTTAGAGTTTTGTTTGATACCGGAGCTTCCAGTTCTTTCATATCTAGTGACCTGGTAGATAGGTTGGGATTGGAGCCCGAGATTGTCGATAGACCTTTAGTAGTGACGAACCCGATTGGTGGTTCGACTAGCCTTAGCATGATTTGTCGTAATGTGGTTCTATCGAGTCATGGATGCATGTTTGTTTGTGATTGCTTTGTTTTGGGCTTTACTGGGTTTGGCATTATTTTGGGAGTAGATTGGCTCCAAAGATACGGGGTGGTGGTAGACTGTGAGGGCTTCTTAGTGACAGCTAGAGCGGATGATGGGCGGAGGATAGTGTTTGGTGGTCTACCCAGTAAGGGGGTATTGGCTAGTTTTCTAAACTCCCTCGACATTCCGCATAGTGAGTTGTCAGGTTTTCTCGTGGTTGGCCAGTATCCGGATGTTTTCGAAGAAGTGACCGGACTTCCACCACACCGAGAGATTGAGTTTCGTATTGATTTGGTAAAAGATGCCAGACCTATAGTGATGCCACTTCGTCTTATGGCACCAAGGGAGCAGCGAGAGCTCGGGGTGCAAGTCAGCGATCTTTTGAAGAAGGGATTTATCAGAAGGAGTGTTTCTGAATTGGGAGCACCAGTTGTGTTTGCTACCAAGGCGGATGGTTCCCTTCGTTTGTGTGTAGACTACCGCGAATTGAATAAAGTGACGAGGAAGAATAAGTATCCTCTACCGCGGATAGATGATTTGTTCGATCAGTTGAGTAGCGCGAGAATATTTTCTCAGTTGGATCTCGCGACAGGTTTTCATCAGCTTAGAGTGGAAGCTGAGAGTATAGCTAAAACGGCATTTCGAACGCCGTCTGGATTTTATGAATGGTTGGTTTTTGCCATTTGGGCTGACTAATGCCCCGGCATATTTTGTGGATCTTATGAATAGGGTATTCAGAGATCAGTTGAATAAGTCTGTCCTTGTGTTCGTTGATGATATTTTGGTCTATTCGAGGACAGAGGAAGAACACAAGGAACATTTAAGGGTAGCGATGGAGGTGTTGAGAAAACACCAATTGAAAGCAAAGTTTTCTAAGTGTCACTTCTGGAAGAGGGAAGTGAGGTTCTTGGGCCATGTTGTATCAGAGAATGGTATTGCCGTGGACCCGGCGAAGGTGGCTACGGTACAGGATTGGCCTACGCCCAAGAATGCAACAGATGTAAGGAGTTTCTTGGGGTTAGCTGGATATTATCGTAAGTTTATCCAAGGTTTCTCCAAGTTAGCAGCACCATTGACCCAGTTGACCAAGAAGAATCAAGCTTTTATCTGGGATGAAAGGTGCGAGAATGCATTCAAGAGTCTAAAGGACAAGTTGACAAGCGCACCAGTGTTAGTCATTCCTAAGGGGGATGAAGAGATGACGGTATACACGGATGCCTGTGGTACCGGACTGGGTGCTGTATTGATGCAAGGCGGTAGGGTTGTAGCTTATGCAAGTCGGCAATTGAAACCGCACGAGAGAAGATACCCTACCCATGATTTAGAATTGGCAGCGATCGTGTTCGCGTTAAAGATGTGGAGACACTATCTCTTGGGAGAAAGATTTGAGCTGTTTACTGATCATAAGTCGTTAAAGTATCTCTTCTCTCAGAAAGATCTGAATCTCCGTCAGCAGAGATGGTTAGAGTTCTTAGCTTCCTATGATTTTGACATCGCATACACACCGGGAAAGGGCAATGCGGTGGCTGATGCATTGAGTAGAAGACATGCCAGCTTAGGGGCTATGTTCCTTGAATGGAAGCAACTGGAGTTTATCGCGGGGTTTGATTTCAGACCAAAGTGCGAATTGGATCCAGAAATGTTAGCAAGTTTGACGATCAGACCCACTTTGATTGAACGGATCGGCTCTAGTCAGAGGGACGATCCTAACCTATTGGAAATCATCTCCAAGTTAGAGATGGGTATCGATGAGGAGATGAATAAGTATGGGCTTGATCGAGATAGATGGCTTAGAAAGAATGGAAAGCTTGTTGTACCCAATGTCAATGGATTGAGAGATGAAGTGCTTAGAGAATGTCATCACTCAAAGCTGACTATACACCCCGGTGGTAATAAGATGTATCGAGATATGAAGCAGACCTACTACTGGGAAGGGATGAAAAGAGACGTTGGGAAGTTTATATCCAAGTGCATGAATTGCCAGCTAGTTAAAGCCGAGCAAAAGAAGCCTAGTGGGTTGTTACAGCCCTTAGAAATTCCCGAATGGAAATGGGAGCAAGTCTCGATGGATTTCATCGATGGGTTACCAAGGACTAGATCGGGATATGACAGCATTTGGGTAATTGTAGATCGACTGACTAAAAGTGCAAGGTTTATACCAGTCAAATCGACTAGAACGGCAGCTAAGTTAGCAGAATTGTATATGAAGTGGGTAGTGAGATTTCATGGAGTACCTAAAGGCATTGTGAGCGACCGAGACCCGTTGTTCACTAGTGGGTTTTGGAAGAGCTTACAAGAGGCTCTAGGGTCAGAGTTACATCTCAGTACCGCATATCATCCTCAGACCGACGGTCAGACGGAAAGGGTGAATCGTATTTTAGAAGATCTCTTGAGAGCATGTATATTGGATTTTGGTGGATCATGGGATGACCATTTGCATCTAGTATAGTTTGCATATAATAATAGTTACCAATCCAGTATCGGTATGGCTCCATTTGAAGCTTTGTATGGAAGACCGTGCAACTCACCATCATGTTGGATAGAGACTGGCGAGAAGTTTATGCTTGGACCAGATGTGGTGAGGGAAACTTCAGATAAAATCAAGATCATTCAGCAACGAATGAAGGCAGCCCAAGATAGGCAAAAAAGTTATGCTGATAGAAGAAGAAGAGACTTAAAATTCTCCGTTGGTGACTTGGTGTTTGTCAAGATCTCTCCGTTGAAGAGCGTAATACGATTTGGCAGGAGAGGCAAGTTGGCACCAAGATTCGTTGGCCCATTCCCTGTTCTTGAACTAGTCGGGAATTTGGCATACAGAATTGACTTACCAGAGAAGATGGCGGGGGTTCACAACGTATTTCATGTTTCCCAACTAAGAAAGTTCGTTCACGACTCAGATATGACTATCTCACCTGATCAGTTAGAGGACTTCGAAGTAGAACCCGAGGCGGTTGAGAACCGCAAGCCGGCCCGTATTGTCGCACACGACATGAAGAAACTTCGAAGGAAGTCGGTGAAGCTAGTCAAGGTACAGTGGAGCGAAGACGAGAATGATTGTACTTGGGAAACAGAGGAGGACATAAGGAAAAAGTATCCAGAACTCTTTGTCTGGTAAGATTTTATTAGCGATTTAGTTTTCCGCATGCTAGGATAGACTTGGTTGCTTGCTTTGCATGTTTGATTGTTGTACGTGGTTGTTAGGCATGCGGGATCTTGTGTATGTTTGGGGTTAAGGAATTTCGGGGACGAAATTTCTTAAGGGGGGGAGAGTGTAACGACCCGCATTCTACGCATCATAGGATCGTAGGATATTTATTTCTTTCACATACGAAGTCGTATGGTCATGTAACTTTGGGAGACGACTATTGTGGTCATTTCCCATATTCATGATTTTTCCCGATTTTTAAATGACCATTTTACCCCTAGTTGGCACTGTTTTGGCCATAACTTTTGACTAGGAATGAATTTTTACCTGAAACCACTTCCATTGGCTCCGGATGATGGTTTCTCTTTCCGTAGAGTGGTCACATTGGCCAAACGGACTTACCGTTTGGGAGATATGGCTGAGACAAGTTTCAGATGGTGAAAGACAGCTTAATTGGGCTTAACCGGGTGATTAGCAGCTAGGCCTAGAGGGGAATTTCGGGTTTAGAGGTATATAGGGGCTGATTAGGGTTAGAAAACATTTCTTTAGACATTTTCCAGCCGCCACTTTCATTCCTCTTGACCTAGCCATGGCCTCCACTCTCTAAATCTCTCTAAAACACCCAAAAATCACTTTCTAATTGAAGATTAGGCTTAGCAAACATCAAATCAAGGAGTATTAGCACGAGAACCGAGGTAGAGCTGCTGTGTAAGATTGGGAACAGCGCCAAATCAGAGAATATTTCAGTTTTGGGGTTTTAGTTGTGGCCAAGGTGAGTGATAGCATCGTTTTGACACTAATTACAGTTAATTAAGGGTAATTAGTGAAGATTAGCGAATTTATACACCAATAAATTCTGGAAAAATGTTTAGAAATTCTTAAATAATATTTCATGCCTTTGTTATAAAATTTAGACGATTTGGTTAAGTTTTACTAAGTATGTACTTAAACATGATTAAGAGGGACTATGGGAAAATATGAAGTTTTAGTCACTTTTGATCCCTTTTGATTCATTTGAATTGTTGTTTGCTGTTTGTGGTTGCTATTACATGTTGCTATGACTCTATGGTATGTTTTATGATTGATTAGAATAGTTAAATTGCTCGAAAACGTCGTCGAATGGCATAGAAAGCTCGCTGGAAAGTTGCAGAAATGTGCAGGTTCCTAACCGGATCGGATCGGATGGGGGGGCTCGGATCGGAAATGTGAACTGGGCAAGAAACCCGACCCGAACCGGAGTTTGGCACACAGGGGACTTGGCGAGAAGGAAGGCCGTTTGCTTAGATTTGGAGTGGACAAGGGGATCGGATCGGAAGAATAGTGGAGACCAGAACGGATCGACCTAAGAATGGAAAGCTACAGCGGGAGAAGGTGAAGGGATCGGATCGGATCGGAGTGGATGGAAAAGAGGGAGCTGATCGAAGAAGTTTGGAAGGAAGAAAGCAACCCGACCCGACCCGGAGGAGGACACTGACCCGACCCGGAGGACACCGACCCGACCCAAAGTGGGGTATCCGACCCGAACCGAATGAAGAGATGACCACCGACCCGAACCGAACCGACGAGGGTGATGACTACCGAACCGAACCGAATTCTAGAGCTGCTACTGCACGACAACTTTTCTGAAGACCCACTCCAATTTGACCAAACCCGAGATGCAAAGGAAGTCCAAATGAGAAGTTAGAGCTTAAGATTCAGATGGGGATCAACGAGTTCGCTTCATGGTTGGGCTTTGCTGCGGGATGCGTGCCAAGGAGTTATCGACGTCTATAGCTTTGGACCACTATGGTAGGAGGTACGAAGGCGGATTCAGGGCCATTATGGCATAGGTAGGACCAAGGGCTACAACCAATGAAGTGGGTCATTGAAATGTTTGGTCATGACTCCATATGTTTAGCTTGGTCATAGCAGGGTTTCTACAAGTCGGGATTTGTCGTTACCTCAGTTTGTCTAGTGTTCCAAAGTGGTAGATGTCGTACGCTTTACGCACTGAGTGAGAGATGTGAGGATGGTTGCTATGATTGATTTGTTTGACATCATTATGACATGCACACCCCACCCCCGTATCTTTACACCACTTGTTTTGAGGCACCTTAGAGTATTGTACAGTATGTAGTGCTAACTCTTTGGTTGCAGGTCCAGGTTCAGGTATGGTTTAGTATACCTGTTATCATTCTGTTTAGATGCTTATCGCTCATACCAGGCTTTATGTCTGACCCAGAGTTTTATGTCTCCTCTTATTACTCTGGGTGCTCACACGAGCAGACTAGAGACAGGTTAGCTGGTGATGCACGGGTAGATGATCCGGAGACGAGCAGGAGGCTTCCACGTACTATATACATAATATTCTCCCTGTGTTGTTGAAGATCACTGCTTGGGCATTGTTGGTGTATCTTCTACTTTAGCTTTCTTTTGTTTAGAGACAGTAAATTTGGAAAATTGTAATAAGCTGTATTTGGATTTCCGCTGCTTTGATGATTGATGTTGATTTTAGTTGTCAGCTTATGCACTGTCTCACCTGTTTTATGTCAAGTATGTTATTATTGTATTTTATTCCATGCGCTGTGAGACATTCTACAGGTTCCTTGATTAGTTCATTCCTTTCTTTCCTTTCCTTGACGACCGTTCCGTGCTAGTCGGGCATGTGTACAGCGCACTTCCGGAGGAAATGCAGGCTGGTGCGGGGCGGGCCGTCACAGTTATGCTGTCGAAATTTTGAATAATATTCATGTGTTAGAATTATTTTCCTGTGTTGAAATTATATTCGTCTGTTGAATAGAAAACCTTCATGTGTTGAATAGAAATTCATTCGTTGAATCATATTCATGTGTTGAATGGTATTCGTGTTTTGAATAAATTGTTTTAACAATAAAAATCACATTTTTACTCTATATATACAAACTATAGAAAACCTTCATGTGTTGAATCAATATTCATTCGTTGAATTGAAATTCATGTGTTGAATGGTATTCGTGTTTTAAATATAAAAATCACCTTTTTATCGATATATACAAACTATAGAAAACCTTCATGTGTTGAATCGATATTCATTCGTTGAATTGAAATTCATGTGTTGAATGGTATTCGTGTTTTAAATATAAAAATCACATTTTTATCTATATATACAAACTATAGAAAACCTTCATGTGTTGAATCGAAATTCATTTGTTGAATTGAAATTCATGTGTTGAATGGTATTCATATTTTGAAAGAAATTGTTTTATAATAAAAATCCCATTTTTATCATCAATATGAAATATATAAAATAATCTTGTTTTGAAATAAATTGTTTTATAATAAAAATCCTATTTTTATCACCTATATTAACTATATAAAATAGTGGAGTTTTGAAATAAATTATTTTACATTAAAAATCACATTTTTATTATATACATGAATTGTTAAAAATAGTGAAGTGTTGAAATAGAAGACAGTTAGATAAAAATATCATTTTTATCAAATGTATGAAAACCATATAGTTTTGAAATCGAAGAATCGATATATATATAAATAGAATTGAAATATATCGAATAACGAAGCTGTAGTTTGTATTTTGAAACCGTGATTTCAAACGATTAGTGCGGGAGATCCGACCATCGGATTTTCCCGAAATCGCAACCGTTGGGTTCGCTTTGGAAATATCTTTCCTACGGCACCAACTTTGTGAAAATCCAACGGTTGGATTGTCTGGAATGTTTAATTCAAATCTGAAGAAAAACAGCGCCAGAATCGATTATATTTATATATATAAATATAATTATATTTAATCGAATAACGACGCTGCAGTTCGTATTTTGAAATCGAAACTTCAAACGATTATACCGGGTGATCCAACCGTCGGATTTTCCCGAAACTGGAACCGTTGGATTCGTTTTGAAAAGATCTTTCTAATGATGTAAATTTTGTGAAGATCCAACGGTTAGATTTTCAGATATGTGTAAATCAAATCTGAAGAAAAACAGCGCCACGGCCGCGTTATGGCCCGAAGCGTCATTTTGAATAAATTGGCTATTTTAAAATAAATAAAAATAGCGATAAATCGTTATAAATATTATAAACGATATGGATGTGTGATTTAGAAATTAACCGAAGGTTAGCTAAGTCGAATGGTTTCCTGGATTTTGATCTGATGTTGGTTTCGGCCTTCGGGGTTAATATTTGGGAAATCTTTCTCTTACTGATTGACGGTTAGTGACTAATGAATTGAAATGATGCGTGTGTATGTTAGTGTTGCACTTGTTTATTATATATGCGAGTTGCTCAGAAATACCTGGTTTATCCCATTCTTAATAACTGAATCGACGATAAGAAATCGAAGATGAAGACGGTGGTCGAAGACCGGAGATCTTCACCTCGTTTGGATGGTAACCGAGGTCCTGATTGGGAGGCATCCCGAAATATGGATAATGAGTGGTGATCGTCCAGACGTACGAGGTGATCGATGGGTTTGCGAGGTATTTAGTGCATCCGATTTCGTTCAGACCCAGAACGGACTTGCAAATGGACAGTGTGTCTGACATTGGTATTTATTCTGTGTGATTGATAGCTATCAGTTGCACGGTGTGAATTGCCTGTGTGGCATGCTAAGATGCAGTGATCAGGGCTTCTGTTGAAAAGCAAAGTCTTGTGGTGATGATCAAAGCCCCCGCCTGTGTGGCGTAGCTTTGTGTATAACGTAAAATCGCGAGCCTCACACCCCGGTATGAACCAGAAACGGGAGAGGACCTCAGGGAGGACATGCATTTCTTTCTAGTTAGAAGTGGTTTTACATACCCTGAAGAGTTTGACTTATGTGGTTGTTGTTGTTGCGAGGCGCCTCGGTTTGATCGGACGATCTGGGTCCGATGGAGTCATTCGTTGTATCATTTACGCCCCAAAGGGAGGGGAAACGTATTGTTCAGGCACTATAATCCACTCCGGGTGGACCGGCCCTGTCGCTCCAAGGGGCAGTTGCGGCTATTCCGGAGGCTCGGGCTAGAGAGTCTTGAAGTCGGTAAGGACTATCTTTTGCCTTGGTTCATGACGGAAATACAATTTCCAAATACGTGACTGTGCGATTTCGATTGTATATATATTTGGCGACATAGTGGCATGGGACGCTCATGTCGTATGATCGATAGTTATGATTTGAAATTGTTTTTGAAACATATAAACACTAGTAGTAATATCAAATGCTTTTGTTTTATTTGTATCAAGCATATCTTGGCCATTATAAGGTAAAAACTCTATCCTCCGGTTTGCGTTGCATTGTGTGATGGGAACTGAGTCTTATAATGGCTTCATTTTTATAAAAAGCATTGTGATGTTTAAAAGAAAGATTTGTTTTTAAAGCACTGGCAATCCAATGGAGTAAACCCGTTCCACGAAAGTGGCATGGTCCTGTGATTAGCCATATTATAAATGTGTTGAGTAGATTTCTCATACCAGTCCCATGACTGACTCGTAGTTTGTTTCACTTTCAAACTCGGGTGCCCCTTTTTCTACATGGGCAGCCTTGTATTCAAGTTTAGCTGGCTCTTTCTGGATAGATGGAGCTGAAGATGGATTCTATTATTTATCTCTTTTTATGCTGTTCAGCTCCTGTTGTACATATTTTGTTTGTTTCCGCTGTAGACATTTATGTATAGCTGAACTGTATTTGTACTAAGTATGATCCTGTATACTGTGTAACTCTGATGATTACGTTTATCCAGTATATTCTATTGTGCATTATCTGGTGTATTTATTTAATTCTGTTCTGCTATTATCTGTTTATGTGTTATATTCCACGGATTACCCTTGCCACCGTCAGTACGTGGTTTGGGGTCGTCTCATTTGGTATCAGAGCTTTGGTTAAGCTTAGCTCTGGAGTATAACATATTAACGAACTCGTCAGAGATAGAACCAGTAGTGTTCTAGGACAAGTAACTCAGTACAGATAGGATCAGCAATATCCTAGTATGAGTACAGCAGAATCAGAACAATTCGTTAGAGATGGGCCAGAAGTGCCCTAGAACGAGTTGAGAGTTATATGTTTTTAAATAACGTATTTGTGATTATATTTATAGTCTGGTTTTAGAAATATAATTTTTGAAGATATAAAAGATATATATTTGAAAAGTAAAGGAATATATGAATTGATTAGTATATTTTTGAAAAGTTAAAAACAACTTGATTGTTGTTTGTGTTGTGTGATAGTAGATTTGATTAATTAAATTATTAAAACGATAGTTAATTTAATCAATAATAGAATAATGATAGAATTTATTCATTTAAATCACACATTGAACTGATTAGAAAATAGATAGAAATATATACTTGTGCATTATATATGTTTGAACAGGTAATTGGATAGCTGTTGAGTAAAGATTTTATTTGCGTGCCCGACAAATAGGTAAACCTTAATGAGTTGGATGCGAAATATTATTATATCAACTCCTGTGAATGACATTGGATGCGGAGTGCTGGTTGTTCTGTGTGAAATAATAAACATCGCTATAGGATAGTAACAATTAATTTTGAACTACACTGCATGGCATACTTCTGAAGATAGGCATACTTCATCCACATAAGCATTTGGAGCTTGTGTGACGAGGTGGAAGATTTGCCATACGAGCGAGAGGCTTGTATGGCGATGACTATATTTTACAGGTTGAACTGATGACTGATATGGACTATTTAAATTGTAACGATAAAACTGCCAGATTAATAAAAACCCCACACGGGTCTGGAGTTGACAATAATCACGTCTCTCTAGTCATTAGATACGATACATGGACTATTTATTTCCCACACGGGACGAGGTGACGAGGATTTATCCTCTGGAGCATTTAAAATACACACTCCCTCAGTCTTTGACAGGGTAACGAGAATTTATTCTCTGGAGTTATTATCAATACACGCTCCCCTGTAAACACCAGAATATATCACTATAAATATGTGTATGCTTATTAGGATTTATTGGGTACCTAATACGGCCCAATAAATTTCCAAACCTCTCTCCGTACAAAGGAGGTTATGGCGATTTTTTTCGAAAATTCCGGGTGTTAGCCAAATTTTTGAAGAAATTGAAAATTCTCAAAAACTGAAAAGTTGGAGAATTGAAGCCAGATTGAACGTAGAGTTGATTAATCTAACCACTTTCGACTTTGTTCCTTTTCGGGAACGAAAATTTTTAAGTGGGGGAGATTGTAACGACCCGGAAAATCCAAACCAATTAAATTTTTTTAAATTGGCTAAAATAGTGGATTTAAATATTTAAAATAAATATTTTAAATAATAAAAATGAAAACTGAGTTTGAATCGACAATTGAAAAGGAATATAATTAATTCTAATTATAATCAAGGCCTGAAATGGCGCTGTAGTTTCAAAAATTGAATTCAAACTTTGTCGGATTGTACCGGGTGCAAAACAAAACGGATTTGAGTGAAACCAAAAATATTTAAATCTGTTAGTGAATACCTTTCTAACGAATCTGAAAATCGAAGTTTCATAGCGGAAAGCAAAAGTTATGGCCAAATGAATTTTCAGAAAGGTCGCTATGGAATTTATATAGCCCGTGGAATTGGCCATTTTGCATACGACCTTGGAATTCGACGAAACCACTTTTGCCAGATCCGGGATGTGAAGTTATTGCTAGGTTTCAAATTTCATAATTTTTGAAGCTAGTATGTGAGCGTGGCAAAGGAAAACGTGTTTTGGTCAATTATAGTTAAATTTGATCGACCAGAAATGGGCCTTTTTGCAAACGGTCTCAGAATTCGACGAAACTAGTTTTGTTGGGACCGTATCGTCAAAACATAGCTAGATTTATTTTTCTGGAATTTTTCGAATCAGTTTGTGGCCCCGGCAAATTGAAATGTATGTTCAAATCGAATATTGAATATTCTATATTTTAATTTGAAGGAAAACTGACTGAAACATTCGAATGGACATTCGAAACATATCCCATTGTGTTCGGGATGAGGGTAAAACGCTAGGGACGACAGTCGTTGGGTTTGATTTCGAGTTCGTGTGAGAAAACCCTAATTTCCAAATTAAATAAATAGCGGGCCAATAGGATTTTTCTTTATTATTTTTATTTTCCCAAAATCAGAAGAAAAAAACCGCCCGCTCTCTCTCTCGTCGACGACGCCTGTTGCACCATCCTTCCCGTCCACTTTAGCGCCGCCACGGCCATCACCAGCGACCACCACCACATCCCCTCGACGTGCCTCCTCTTCCTCTTCAAATCCGACCCAACCACCACCCCCCTCGTCGCCTCTATCGCCTGAATCGAGCCCGCCAAGTTCGCCACTTCCTAGCGCCACCACGACCAGATCCAACCACCGATCATCACCAAACCACCCTGCGCCGACTCCCCTCTCCTCCCTCTTCCATGTCACACCCTCCGATCATCACCACATCGCTCGGATTTCGCGAAAAATTCAAATCCTTGTTTGAACCAACGATGAAGGTGATTCCTTTATATGATTTTAACACTTTTAAGTGTTACAAAACTTTGAAAAATCATATCTTTTTAGTGTTTTGACGAAATTCGATGAAACAGGAGGCACCGGGACTGTGAGGACATCTTCTACATTTTAGAAGAGACCACATATTTTTCTGAGCCTTCTGCTATTTTTGGTAGAGTGGAACCCAATGTGAGATTTCTAATTTGTAAACGATATGGAAAACAACGATGTATAAATTATATAGTCGATGTATGAGTTATATAAGCGTTGTACACCCCTTGTATAAGCGTTGTATAAGTTGTACGTTCGATGTATAAGTTGTATATGCGTTGTAAAATTTATATATGTGTTGAAATAGAAGTGAAATGTTATATATATATATATATATATACACACGCCCCTCGTCCAAAAACCATGTATGATATTTATTGGTTGTAATTGGTGTGAAAATTGATTGATAGCGAATGGTTGATTGGAATTGTTTGTGGTTGATATTGATTGATTGTGGTTGAAAAATACCCGTTTGTGGTTGAGAAATATTTGGTTGAAACCACATAGGATTAGTTTGCGGAAATGAAATAAATATATACATGCCGCCTGCATGCGAACTAGATGCATGATTCCCCATTGTCAAAAACCGCGAGGTTTTAAGGTAGAGCGAGGAGCCGTACTAGGGACGGTCCCGGTTTTAACTACCCTGCCGTTATGCTGCCGAAATTTTGAATAATATTCATGTGTTAGAATTATTTTCCTGTGTTGAAATTATATTCGTCTGTTGAATAGAAAACCTTCATGTGTTGAATAGAAATTCATTCATTGAATCATATTCATGTGTTGAATGGTATTCGTGTTTTGAATAAATTGTTTTAACAATAAAAATCACATTTTTACTCTATATATACAAACTATAGAAAACCTTCATGTGTTGAATCGATATTTATTCGTTGAATTGAAATTCATGTGTTGAATTGTATTCGTGTTTTAAATATAAAAATCACCTTTTTATCGATATATACAAACTATAGAAAACCTTCATGTGTTGAATCGATATTCATTCGTTGAATTGAAATTCATGTGTTGAATGGTATTCGTGTTTTAAATATAAAAATCACATTTTTATCTATATATACAAACTGTAGAAAACCTTCATGTGTTGAATCGAAATTCATTCGTTGAATTAAAATTCATGTGTTGAATGGTATTCAAATTTTGAAAGAAATTGTTTTATAATAAAAATCCCATTTTTATCATCAATATGAAATATATAAAATAATCTTGTTTTGAAATAAATTGTTTTATAATAAAAATCCTATTTTTATCACCTATATTAACTATATAAAATAGTGGAGTTTTGAAATAAATTGTTTTACATTAAAAATCACATTTTTATTATATACATGAATTGTTAAAAATAGTGAAGTGTTGAAATAGAAGACAGTTAGATAAAAATATCATTTTTATCAAATGTATGAAAACCATATAGTTTTGAAATCGAAGAATCGATATATATATATAAATAGAATTGAAATATATCGAATAACGAAGCTGCAGTTCGTATTTTAAAACCGTGATTTCAAACGATTAGTGCGGGAGATCCGACCATCGGATTTTCCCGAAATCGCAACCGTTGGGTTCGCTTTGGAAATATCTTTCCAACGGCACCAACTTTGTAAAAATCCAACGGTTGGATTGTCTGGAATGTTTAATTCAAACTGAAGAAAAATAGCGCCAGAATCGATTATATATATATATATATAAATATAATTATATTTAATCGAATAACGACGCTACAGTTCGTATTTTGAAATCGAAACTTCAAACGATTATACCGGGAGATCCGACCGTCGGATTTTCCCGAAACTGGAACCGTTGGATTCGTTTTGAAAAGATCTTTCTAATGATGTAAATTTTGTGAAGATCCAACGGTTAGATTTTCAGATATGTGTAAATCAAATCTGAAGAAAAACAGCGCCACGACCGCATTATGGCCCGAAGCGTCGTTTTGAATAAATTGGCTATTTTAAAATAAATAAAAATAGCGATAAATCGTTATAAAATATTATAAACGATATGGATGTGTGATTTAGAGATTAACTGAAGGTTAGCTAAGTCGAATGGTTTCCTGGATTTTGATCGTCCACACGTACGTAGTGATCGATGGGTTTGCGAGGTATTTAGTGCCTCCGGTTTTGTTCAGACCCAGAATGGACTTGCAAATGGACAGTGTGTCTGACATTGGAATTTATTCTATGTGATTGATAGCTATCAGTTGCACGGTGTGAATTGCCTGTGTGGCATTCTAAGATGCAGTGATCAGGGCTTCTGTTGAAAAGCAAAGTCTTATGGTGATGATCAAAGCCCCCGCCTGTGTGGTGTAGCTTTGTGTATAACGTAAAATCGCGAGCCTCACACCCCGGTATGAACCAGAAACGGGAGAGGACCTCAGGGAGGACATGCGTTTCTTTCTAGTTAGAAGTGGCGTCAGTGGTTTTACACGCCCTAACGAGTTTGACTTATGTGGTTGTTGCTGTTGCAAGGCGCCTCGGTTTGATCGGACGATCCGAGTCCGATGGAGTCATTCGTTGGCTCATTTACGCCCCAAAGGCCGGGAAACCATATTGTTCAGGCACTATAATCCACTCCGGGTGGACCGACCCTGTCGCTCCAAGGGGCAGTTGCGGCTGCTCCGGAGGCTCGGGCTAGAGAGTCTCGAAGTCGGTAAGGGCTATCTTTTGCCTTGGTTCATGACGGAAATCCAATTTCCAAATACGTGACTGTGCGGTTTCGATTGTATATATATTTGGCAACATAGTGGCATGGGACGCTCATGTCGTCTATGATTGATAGTTATGATTTGAAATTGTTTTTGAAACATATAAACACTAGTAGTAATATCAAATGCTTTTGTTTTATTCGTATCAAGCATATCTTAGCCATTATAAGGTTAAAACTCTATCCTCCGGTTTGTGTTGCATTGTGTGATGGGAACTGAGTCTTATAATGGCTTCATTTTTATAAAAAGCATTGCGATGTTTAAAAGAAAGATTTATTTTTAAAGCACTGGCAATCCAATGGAGTAAACCCGTTCCACGAAAGTGGCGTGGTCCTGTGATTAGCCATATTATAAATGTGTTGAGTAGATTTCTCATACCAGTCCCATGACTGACTCGTAGTTTGTTTTACTTTCAAACTCGGGTGCCCCTTTTTCTACACGGGCAGCCTTATATTCAGGTTTAGCTGGCTCTTTCTGAATAGCTGGAGCTGAAGATGGATTCTATTCTTTATCTCTTTTTATGCTGTTTAGCTCCTATTGTACATATTTTGTTTGTTTCCGCTGTAGACATTTATGTATAGCTGAACTGTATTTGAACTAAGTATGATCCTGTATACTATGTAACTCTGATGATTACGTTTATCCAGTATATTCTATTGTGCATTATCTGGTGTATTTATTTAATTCTGTTCTGCTATTATCTGTTTATGTGTTATATTCCACGGGTTACTCTTGCCACCGTCAGTACGGGGTTTGGGGTCGTCTCATCTATGATTGATACATTATGATTGAAATGTTTTTTAAACATATGTACAGTAATAATAATATCAAATCCGTTTTATCATATCAAGCATTTTTTACCATTATAAGGTAAAACTCTATCTTCCGGTTTGCGTTGCATTGTGTGATGGGACTTGAGTCTTATAATGGTTTCATTTTTCTAAAAAGCATTGCGTTGTTTAACAATTTACTTTATTATTGCACTGGCAATCCAATGGAGTAAACCCGTTCCGCATTAGCGGCGTGGTCCTGCGATTAGCCTTATTATTAAATAAGTTAAATAAGATTTCTCATACTAGTCTCATGGCTGACTCGTAGTTTATTTCACTTGCAAACTCGGGTGCCCATATTTTCCACACGGGTAGTCGAGTAGCTTATTTTGCAGATATATTGAGTAGGATTCTGGATCGAAGCTTAGAGCTATGCCCAGAGCATTAATAGTCTTCCGCTGTGCTAGTTTATTCATTTTCGCTGCATTGGATTACATTTATTGTAATTTAATCTTCCGATGTATTATTATTTATCTATGTACTCTTATATATTCTGTACTCTGATGTAACATTATTATAATGTTTATAAAAGTCTTCTGTTATTTGTTTTGATGTGTTGTATGCCCAAAGTTAGCGTATGCGGGATTCGAACAGTCTTGGTCGATTTAGCGATCGATTTGGTCCGGGCGAAATCCGTGTCGTTATAGCTGGTATCAGAGCTTTGGTTAACTCAAATCTTTGGGGTACAACTCGTTAGAACTGAATAAAAGACTCATCAGAGGTAGGATTAGAAATATCCTATAAAAGAATACTCGTTAGAGATAGGATCAGTAGTATCCTAGAATGTAAAAACTCGTTAGAGATGGGGTTAGAAATGCCCTAGAATGAGTCGAGAGTGACCAGTTTATAATTAACATATTTGTGATTATATATATAATCCGATCTTAGAAAATATGATTTTTAAATATATAAAAGTTATATATATTTGAAAAGCTAATCAACTAATTAATTGATGGTTGTGTTGTGTGTTCAACTAATAAAATTATTGAAACCAATAAAAAAAGAAAGTTGAGATAGGTTAGTTAAACAACTTTCAGCTTCGTTCCTTTTCGAGGACGAAAAGATTTTAAGTGGGGGAGATTGTAACAACTCGGAATTTTGGAACCAATTTATAATTTTTATTTATCTAGTTTAATGGATTTTAAATATTCAAAATGATTTATTTTAAATAATAACGACTAAAAATTTATTTAAATCGAAGTTAGAACGAATATATTTATTTTAATTATAAAAGGAGTTAGAATCGAAATAGCGCGGCAGTTTGAAAAATTGAATTTGAACTTTGACTGAATGTACAAGATTCAAAATAAACCAGATTTTAGTAAAACCAAAAATATTTAAATCTGTTTAAAAATATAACGAATCTGAAAAATTGAAATTTCATAGCGGGAATCAAAAGTTATGTCCAGTTTAAAATTCAGAATAGTCGCTATGGAATATATATATATATATATATATTAATATAATAAATAACCATTTCGCAAATGACCTCCATTTTCGATGAAATCACTTTGGTTGGATCCGAAAGGTCAAATTATTGCTAGATTCCAGTTTTCATAATTTTTGGAATTAATATGTGAGCATGACAAATTAAAAAGTGTTTTGTCAATTTCAATCAATTTGGATCGACCAGAAAATGGTCATTTTTCAAATGGTCTCCAAATTCGACGAAATTAATTTTGTTAGGACCGTATCGTCAAAACATAGCTAGATTAATTTTTCGGGAATTTTAAGAGTCAGTATGTGGCCTCGGTAAATTAAAAATGTACGATCAAATTAAATAATTAAATATTTTATATTTTAAATTAAAGAAAAATGGGCTGAAACGATCGAATGGGCTGATGAGGCCTAGTCCATTGCGTCCGAAATAGGGGTATTTTGCTAGGGGCAACATTCGTTGGGTTTGATTTGGAATCCGGACCGATAAACAAATATTATTGGAATTAACTATATTGAATAATATAAAATAATTAACGTATAAACAACCCCAATACACCGTATACCGTATTTCTACCCTAACCCTAGCATATACACGTTCCGCCACCAGTATTGAATCAATGGCCCCATTCTCTCGATTTTTGATCTCCCTTTTTCCCCCAATCGTCATACTAACTCCCGAAACATTCCTCTACAACGTCGAAGAGCATGGCGAGATCAGTGTATTCAACGGTGGTGATCGGGTCTAAGTTGTCCTGGAGGTCCAAATTGGCGCAAGAAGTTGCTGGGTGCGAAGTGGATTTCATCGATGAAGGGAGCTTCGAAGGGGGCGGCTCTCCTAGAGGTGGATGGCACCGTCGAGGCGCAGAGGGTGGTGGATCCGGATAGTCGGCCGATGGACGGAGGGAGGCGCACATGGTGGATTTTCTGGTGAACGAGGGTTTCGACTTTGCAATAAGGGTTACGGGTTGAAGAAAAGTAATTAGTAATTTAATTAATTTTGTTAATAATGATTTAATCAAGTTATGAATAATTGGCTATAACTTCTACAAACGATATCAGAAATGGACAAACAAGGGTGCGTTGGAATCCTGAGGACGAACACTACACAATGGAACTGACGGGACGGTGATAGGAGCTAGCTACAAACTCAGAAACAAAACCAAAGTGAAAATTCTATTTTTTTTATAATTAAAATTAATTGATTATGATCGTGATTTTTCTTCCAATCCGATGTTAAATTCTGTTTGATGTTATACATGATTTGATATGGGATTTTGATGTTGTTATGTAGATCTGTTAATTTGATGATTGTTGTGTTGAAATAAAATAGTTGAAAACAAATATATCATGATTGTTATAATAAAATTGTTGAAAACAAATACATCATGTTTGTTATAATAAAATTGTTGAAAACAAATATATCATGTTTGTTTTAATGAAATTGTTGAAAAACAAATATATCATGTTTGTTATAATAAAATTATTGAAAACAAATATATCATGTTTGTTACAATGAAATTGTTGAAAAACAAATATATCATGTTTGTTATAATAAAATTGTTGAAAAACAAATATATCATGTTGGTTATAATAAAATTATTGAAAACAAATATATCATTTTTGTTGTAACAAAAGGGTTGAAAAACAAAAATATCAATTTTTGTTGAATGTAATGGTTGAAACAAAGATATCAATTTTATTGAAACCAAATAGTTGGGATAAAAAGGACATTTTGTTGTAAGAGAATAGTGAAACAAAAATATATCATTTTTGTTGAAACCAAATAGTTGAAACCAAACTTTTGTCAAATTATAATAGTTGAAACCAACCAAATTTGTAACTTTTATCAAATTATAAAAGTTGAAACCAAATTTGTCAATTTTTTCAAATTATAAAAGTTGAAACCAAATTTGTCACTTTTGTCAAAATGTAATAGTTGAAACCAAATTTGTCACTTTTGTCAAAATGTAATAGTTGAAACCAAATTTGTCAATTTTGTCAAAATGTAATAGTTGAAACAAAATCGGCATTTTTGTCAAAATATAATGGTTGGAACAAAAATTACATTTTTGTTAATTGGAATTGAGTTAGAAAAAAAAATTACATTTTCGGTTAATTAGAATTTTGTTAGAACAAAAATTACATTTTTGTTAATTAGAATTGAGTTAGAACAAAAATTATATTTTTGGTCAATTAGAATTTAGTTAGAACAAAAATTACATTTTTGTTAATTAGAATTGAGTTAGAACAAGAATTACATTTTTGTTAAATAGATTTGTGTCAGAATACAAATAACATTTTTGTCAAATAGATTTGTGTCAAAACACAAAATAACATTTTTGTTTAATAGATTTGTGTTAAAAAAATAATATCATTTTTGTAAAATAGAAATTGTAAACAAATAAAATTATCATTTTTATTTATTAAGTTGTAATAGAAATTGTAAACAAATAAAATTATCATTTTTATTTGTTAAGTTGAAATAGAAATTGTAAACAAATAAAATTGTCATTTTTATTTGTAAAGTTGAAATAGAAATTGTTAACAAATCAAATTATCATTTTAATTTATTAAGTTGAAATAGAAATTGTAAACAAATAAAATTATCATTTTTATTTGCTATGCTAAATAGAAAATGTATAAAAATAAATTATTCTTTTATTTGTCATTAGAATACATTGAAAAATGTATGCAAATAAATTATTCTTTTATTTGTCATTAGAATACATAGAAAAATGTTTGCAAATAAATTATTCTTTTATTTTGTCATTAGAATACATAGAAAAATGTATATAAATAAATAAGTCTTTTATTTGTCATTAGAATACATAGAAAAATGTATGCAAATAAATTATTCTTTTATTTGTCATTAGAATACATAGAAAAATGTATGCAAATAAATTATTCTTTTATTTGTCATTAGAATACATAGAAAAATGTATACAAATAAATTATTCTTTTATTTGTCATTAGAATACATAGAAAAATGTTTACAAATAAATTATTCTTTTACTTGTCATTAGAATACAAATGTATGTAAATAAATAAGTCATTTATGTTGGAAATCATATTTTGTAAATAAATATGTCATTTAGTTAGAAAACATATTTTGTAAATAAATATGTCATTTAGATAAGAATATGTTTTTGTTAATAAAAATATCATTTAGTTAGAATTTGTTTTTCTGAAAATAGAATCTGTCATTGTTATTGAATTAGGATTGTCAAAATAGAAATTGTCATTTTTTTTGAATTAGAATTGTCAAAATATAAAATGTCATTTTTGTTGTATTAGAATTGATAAAACAAAATATTATTTCTGTTGAATTAGGTTATTGTTAACAAAATGAAGTTGTCACTTTTATTCATTTTGTTAAAATAGAATTGTTAACAAAATGAAGTTGTCATTTTTATTCATTTTGTTAAAACATATATTTTTGTCAAAATAGATTAGTTGAATCAAAATATTTACATTTTTGTCAAAATATACATTTTTGTCAAAATATACATTTTTGTCAAAATATACATTTTTGTCAAAATAGGTTAGTCGAATCAAAATATATACATTTTTGTCAAAATAGATTAGTTGAATCAAAATATACATTTTTGTCAAAATAGATTAGTTGAAACAAAATATACATTTTTGTCAAAATATACATTTTTGTCAAAATATACATTTTTTTCAAAATATTCATTTTTGTCAAAATAGATTAGTTGAAACAAAATATGCATTTTTGGTCAAAATAGATTAGTTGAACCAAAATATTCATTTTTGTCAAAATATAATAGTGGAAACAAAATTTTACATTTTGTCAAAATATGATGGTTGAAAACAAAAATTACATTTTTCTTAAATAGATTTGAGGTAAAACAAAAGTAACATTTATGTTAAATAGGTTTGTGTTTGGGCAAAAATATTAATTTTGTTGAAATAAAATTGACAACAAAATGAAAAGACCATTTTTATTCATTTTATTAAACTAGAATTGTTAACCAAATGAAATTATCACTTTTAATCATTTTGTTAAACTAGAATTGTCAACATAAAAGCAATCATCACTTATATTCATTTTGTTAAACTAGAATTGTTAACAAAATGAAATTATCGCTTTTAATCATTTTGTTGAAATAGAATTGTCAACAGAAATGAAAATATCATTTTAATCATTTTTTTGAAATAGAATTGTCAACAAAATGAATGAATCATTTTTTAATCATTTTATTGAAATAGAATTGTCAACAAAAATGAATGTATCACTTTTTATGCATTTCGTTGAAATAGAATTTGTATGCAAGTTAAAAAATCATTATTATTGTCAAAACATACATTAGAATTTGTATGTAAGTTAAAGAATCACTTGTATCGTCAAATTATACAATAGAATTT
Organism: Allium sativum; assembly: GCA_030737875.1. NCBI lineage: Eukaryota > Viridiplantae > Streptophyta > Magnoliopsida > Asparagales > Amaryllidaceae > Allium > Allium sativum. Next base: position 852,887,714 of record CM060919.1, read on the forward strand.
GTATCTAAATTAAAGTGACATTTTTATTGTTAAACTATACAATAGAATTTGTATGTAAATTAAAGTGACATTTTTATTGCTAAATTGTACAATAATATTTGTATGCAAATTAAAGTGACATTTTATTGTAAAATTATACATTAGAATTTGTGTACAAAGTAAAGAGGCATATTTATATGTTATGTTATACATTGAAACTATATATACAAATAAAATATTTCTTTTTATTTGTTAAAGTTAAAAATAGTAATTGCATACATAAAAATAAAAATGATCTTTTATTTGTCATTAGCGACATATATGCAAATAAATTAGATTTTATTTGACATTAGAAAACACGTAGGGAATGTATGCAAATAAAATATATTTTTATTTGACATTAGAATCATATAGAAAGGTTATGCAAATAAAATACATTTTTATTTGACATTAGAATTATATAGAAAGGTTATGCGAATAAAATACATTTTTATTTGACATTAGAAAACATGTAGAAAGTCATACAAATAAAACTTCTCCTTGTATTTGACATTAGGATACATTAGAAATGTATGCAAACAAAAATCTCTATTTATTTGTTATTAGAAAATATAGGAATTTGTTTGCAAATACAATATCCATTTTTAATGTATCATTAGAAACATTTAAATGGTTATGCAAAATAAAATATTCTTTTATTTGGTGTGTTAAACGCGTTAGTGGGATCGTCGAATGATTTATATTTATATAAGATTATATATATATATACATAAATATAAATTTAAACTAAATAGATCGCGCGCGGTAGTTCGCGTTTCAGAATCGTAACTTTAAACGATTATACCAAAAGATCCGACTGTCGGATTTTCCGAAAACTGGAACCTTTAGGTCCGCTTTGGGAAGATCTTTCCAACGATATAAAATTTGTTAAAAATCCAACGGTTAGATTTAGAAAAAAGCGTAAATCAAATTTGGGTAAAAACAGCGTCAGGGCCGCCTGTTGACCCGAAGCGTCGTTAAATTAAATTGGGCTATTTTAATATAAATAAAAATAGCGATAAACCGTTATAAAGCAATATTAACGATATGAAGTGATTTTAAGTTATATGTATTCGAGAATTATTTGGAAAGACCGAGTTCAATCTCATTTCAAATAATTATATGATGATTTAAAGTAGAAGACGTTGAAGATGGTGGTTGAAGACCGACGATCTTCACATCGAATGGATGACTACAGAGCCCTGGACTGATTTTCTCTCAGGAAAGAGTTAAAGTGGTAGTTGTCCGGACGTACTTGTTGATTGTCCGGATAAGTGAGCACCTCTCTTCCGTATTGGACATACGGGACGAGGAATAAGGTGTCTCCGGTTTCGTTCAGACCCAGAACTGACTTGTAAATGGATGTGTGTATGACATTGGATTTCATTCTATGTGAATTGATTTCTATTTAATATATATCTGTTTGGTGGCGGAGAATTTATTCTCTTACTTAACACCCTTCTCTGAGACGCATGAGCTCATAGGTTATATATTGATAGTTATTGATTGCATGCGTGAATTGTCAATGTGGCATGCCAAAATGCAAATGATCGAGGCTTTTGTTGAAAAGCAGAGCCTTGTGGTTGATGATCAAAGCACGGCCTGTTTAGGCATAGCTTTGTGTATAGCGTTACTTCGCGAGCCTCACACCCCGGCAAAGGTCAGAAACTGGACAAGGGAACGCAGGGAGTGCACGTGTTTCTTTCTAGCTAGAAGTGGTATTAGGGTTTTGCAAGCCCTGACATTTTACATATGTGGATGATGGATTACGAGGCCTCAGTTATATTGGTCGATAGTGACCAATTTATAGGTTCAATAGGATCGGGAAGCGTGTGTTCAGGAATTGCCAATTGTAACAACCCAGATTTTTGACCGTTCAAATCGACAATAAACAACACATATAGACCCAAACAAATCGCAAAAGCAGGTGGTTATTGGGAAAAAGAAGACAAAGAGAAAAACAATAACAGAAACTCACAGTGGAAGGACAACATATAATAAACAGATAATGGATCAAAAGCATTTTAAAACATATACATTAGAGTTACACCTTTCAGCCTTCAGAGTTACACTAATACAAGCATATACAGTAATGCAACGGAAATAAAGTGCAGCGGAAATACTTATATATATAGTATATATGTACCAAATCTTCGTCTTCGATCTCCAGGGTAGAGTAATCTTCGTTAACTGCAAACTTTTGCTGACCCGAGCGTATTGCATAAAAGAAAAATACAACAAACACTCGGATCAACACTAAATCATTCTCATATTAGTCAAATCAAAATGCGAAATAACTTGAGTGTCATGGGTGCAGTAACTCAAGAGATGTTACGGGATTTTCTATCTCTCAAGGATCCATTAAACTAATACATACATAGTATAATACGCTATTATTGTAATGTCCATTCAGTAAAGTAAACATAATGAAAATAGCGTAAGCGGGATTACATTTTTACCCTTACACTGTTTATAATACCGTAGTCTATGCAGTACCGTAAACCCAATTTAACCGATGGCACCAGAGGGAACTCCATAGGTACGATACAAATCGAAATCGTATGGGGGTCGATAAGGATAAATATGACAAGGAACTCGAGGCAATGCCTAGGGTAGGATTCTACCAATTGCACTCCCGGACCGGTGGTAACGCATAGCAGCCACAATCGTCCACCTCGAATCACACACCCACATCAAAAGGGCCCAATTCACCATCATAGTCATAGAAATAGTATCGAAGAAGTGTGTCCGATCAAAGGTGCTACCTCAATTAGTCACGGTCTAGATCCTGTTTTAGTCGTTTCAATTATGACCCGAAGGTCAAGGCTATTTCGTCATCGTTCATCTTCATCAATCCAAAAATCGCCTCCAAGTCATCATATTTCATTCTCGATACGTCATAGCATTCACAGTTGTTAAAGTGGTATCGACACTAACAGAGATTATGCCACTTGTCGACTCCGGTCTCTTTAACAACCAACGCTTACGTTTTCCACATCGGTTGGTTATTTTACCTTTCACAAAGATTCGCTTTCATATCAAAATATCATATTTTGTTTCGAACCCAATTTATATTCAAAGGAATATAATTTTCATATCAACATATCATAATCATTCCAAACCAATTTATATTTCAAACTAGAATATCATTTCTAGATCCATACATCATAATTCCATAATATCCCAAAATCGATTTATATTCAAATACAATACACTACATATCAAAGATCATAATTATTTCAAAATCGATTTATGTTCGGAATCCATTCATATTCAAATAGAATATATATTTTCATTACAACTCATTTAAATCCCTTAGGAGATTCATTTATATTCGAGTAGAATATGGTTTACATTTCCATATTTAAAATCAGTAAAAAAAATCGATTCATATTCAAATAGAATATATTTTATCTCCACTCCATTTGAACCAACAGTTTAAATCCAAACACTTTCCATCCGGAAGAAATTTACAATTCATAAATATAATTATGAAAATAGTTTCTTATAAAGAAAAATCTTTATATAAAATATATATAGAGAGAATATAATCGTTAGAAAAAATAAGATAAATTAAATCGCTAATTATATACATAAATTAAAAGTTTACTAAATAATTTTGAGTAATAAAATATAAGGGAAACTCATTTATAACAAAATAGTTTATAGGTTAAAAGTTTTAATAAATAAATTTATTAAAAAGAATAGTTTATTTGAAATCAAGTAGGGTATATATATGTATAATCTTATAAAAATAAAAATCCTTTAAACCGTAATTGTTCCTTTCTTCCGAATTTCAAATACTTGAATCTATACTCCATTCTCAATGGAGTTCATTTAGTTTTCATATCTCATTTCAAACATCATTCAAAACAATCGTTCGATTTCAAGAATTCAAATCTATATTCAAAAACCCAGTTAAAACAACTCAGAATACCCTCGATTTCCATTATTCCAAAATTAAATTCCATGAGAATTTATTACCTTCAAATCTACACCATTAATTTGAATAATTCGAAATCGTATTCAAATCCCAATTTAAGAATTTCTACTTTGTTTTGGTAAAGTTTCCTTAACCCTTTTTAATACACATTCCAAGTTCAGATCTTTAAAGAAAATGGATTTATCGAGTATCGACACATTTCTCCTTTTTTTTCTTTTTATAAAATCTCCACCAAACAAATTCCAAATATTTAAAAATCATTTAACCGACCGGTGTCCGTATATAATTATCTATCCTATGGCCAAGTGAGATTAAATTAAAGTTCTCGATATTTCAAGGATGGATCTATCATTTCAATCCAAATCAGGGTCACGGAGATTTATCATTTCACTCTGTGTTCTTAATCTATTTCCTATCGATTGATCCCGGTTTATTAGATGCTCGTAACATCAAGGGTAAATGGGATTAATCGTCAAAATGAACATGCAAATACACTATACTGAATACGGAGCATTAGCAGTGTCAATCTAAATTCAGTAATAAATTTCAACCAAACATCCATCACAACCATTCCATTCAACTGATCAGTATTAAACTGTTTCCAGGATTTACAAGGATTAAAATTTCCAACTAGAAATTTAAATTTCATTAAATGACTAATCATCGACCTAGATTTGCATGTTAACACACTTGCATGTAAATTATTAAGCAACACATCATCAAGCAAACACAACCATGCAACCAACTTATTTCATAATTTAATATAATAAACATGTGAATAATTTAGTTATTCGTGAGTGAGAAAATCACTCACCTTCGGGTCTTAAATCGGTCGAACATTCGACCAGAGCCCAAAATTTGACAGTCTCCAAATGCAGCCAAATCATTCTCAGATTGTCCACAAATCCGCCACGATCCCAACGCACCCAACCGCGTCCAAATCCGAGATAAAACGAGAAAGTTATCAGTGTTTTAGCGTTCAAAATTAGAATTTATAAAAATTAATTTAAATAATATTCTCACCCAATAGGAGACCAACACGTCAGCACCCCCTTAGATTCATCTTCCTGCTCCCTGGTGAACAGATCCCGTCGAATTGAACCCATGGTGCTTGAACTTTGGTGAACTCCGGCCACCGGAAAGCATGAGACCACCACCAAACGAACCCCCATCGTCCCGCGCATCCACCAGCATCGAAGCCGCCATCTCCGGCTGGCCCTATCACCACCGACGAACCCATGAACAGAATGGGTTCTAAACCTTAAATCACCTAATTCAAGCGCCATGACGACTTCTAGACGATGCCAATTCCGCCATTAACTTCGTATGACCCTAATCTACAATACCCAGATCCCCAAAACTTCGATTATCCTCCGAATCAAAAAACCCCAAATTGCATGCTAGGGTTTCGCGATTCCGAACCTTTTACCGTGATTTCTGGCCAAATTCATCACTGCATGTCGAAACAAAGGGTACACGTAGCTTCGTATCGTTGAGCCCTTCGATTTGATATATAATATGTTGGGTTTTGAGGATTTTTGATTTTCAAGCTCATATTTTTATTTTGAGCTAGGTTTGTTTTCAGCCATTAAAGAAAAATTCTTGGAGAAGGAGAGTATACGTATAATGAAATGGGAAAATGGGCTGATGAGTGATAAAAGGATTTTATTTATAAACATATATAAGGCACAAACATTAGAAACAACTAATTATCATATTATACTGACTTCTTTCACATTTTCTCTCGTACGATCAAATTAGAAGTCGGATTGTAACGCAAATTGGAACTTTACAATAATTTGACATTCCGGATCCGATGAAACTGGTTTCGTCGAATTCCGAGACAGTTACCATAACCATTAAATTTCACACTTAATTAATAAATAAAATATTCAATTATTCATTTAACTGTTTTAATTCAATTTAATTATTCATTAAATTAAAATTTAAATCAAATTATAACTTAAATAAATTCTATAAATTTATTTCATGAATTTTAAGTCCCCACATTTGATTATTTACAAATTTAAATTTGAATTTCAAATTTAACTTAAACAACTTAAATTCCACCGTTTAACAAATCAAATTTGAATTCCTTTATAACTTAAATAACTTAAATTTAGTTATTCGTTAAAATAATAAATTCCATATTACAACATTTTCTAAATAACTAAATAAAAAAAATTATTTATACTCAATTCAAACAATCTCCATCATTAATATCAACAAAATTTGATTTTTATCTAATATTATTCTACTTATATATTTTAAATCTAAATTTGAATATATTAAAAATTATGGGTTATTACATTCTTCCCCACTTAAAAATCTTTTCGTCCTCGAAAAGAGAACAAAATAAGGTATTAAACACATTCATACATTCAAATCCATACTTATAAAATAACATTTATAAAATAAGTTATATAGTTGTAAAATATCATAAAATTTTCTAACTTCCAAAATCACGGAAAATTTCGGCAGCATCTCCTTTGAACGGAGAGGTCCGGAAAAATCACATACAAATAAAACTCAATTATACATCTCATCCTACGATGAGGCATCCCAAAGTTGAGGAAAACAAATATACATTTAACCACAAACCACATAACACACATACGTACCTTCTTTAGCGTTATATTTGCAATTTATTTACTTTAGCACTTTGGTATTTAGCGCAAGCGAGCTCCAAAGCGTAGCGTGACTTCCCTACACCTGCTACATACTCACATACGCATGAGAATTCAACGTAAATATAACAAGTAGCGAATGTACATAACTTGCACAACCTATATTAAGCATTTTCAACTACAAAACCTAGATATTCATAACAGGCCAGCGAACAAACTGAGGTTTATCACCTATTAAATGTTGGAATTTGACTGAAGCACACTAGGAAAAAGTTGTTACATTTCTTCAAGGCTTTCCGAATTGTCCAGATTCGTCGAATTCAAATAATTTGTTTAAAAGTTATGACTATTTTAGTGAACGCGAACACCTCAGCCCATACACTGAAAAATGCAAGTCTGAGTTGTTCAACCTAGATTTTACCCCTTTAAATCTCGAAATTTTATAAAGCATATTGAGGGAAAGTTTTAGTTCAGATCCTGTGCTTATCGAATTGTACTCGCACGTCGAAATTCGACGCTCCGTTAGGAAGTTATGCTCAACACAATATTGGTATACGCTTCAGTTTTTAAATTCCTGCACATAGCACTACGACTAAAAGGTGAATTTCGACCTAGTAAACATGAGAATTTCGACATGGCTCTATTAATGAAAGTTCTAGCTCAGTTTCTAAGGTTTCCGAAAAATCCAGAATCGTTAAATTCTGATCAGCCTACCAGAAGTTATGCTCATTTTACTTCAGCTTATAGAATATTTCATTTTTTTTACATAAACATCGGTTCATTTTATTTCAAGTTTAACCTTTCGGATTCCAAAATTTTAGCAAAGTTTATCCATCAGAAATGGATTATCATCCCATTATGTTCGTAATAAAATTTTCCCTTATATTTCTTAAATATATACATATTTCTTCCATTTATATTAAATAAGTTTCATACCACTTATTCATATTTCATTATCATTCATTTTATTTAAGTTCATTATATCCCTTGCATTTACTTCATTATTCGAGCAATGGTTTCATATTCAATTGCTTATTTTATTCCAAAATATTTTCTATTCGTTTTCACATTTCATTCCAAGTATTAAATTTTTACAAAACTTGGATTCATTCTAATTTTCCGAACTAACTCGATTATATTAACCTTAATTCATTAACATGAATCAATTTGCTAAATTTCATTAGTTATTCTTATTTACTTCATCCGTATTTCACTGAATATGGTTCCATTTATCCATATTCAATCAGCTATTCTTTTGAATTAATTTCGACTTTACTCATTCCAATTGTTTAAGTCCATCCTCATCTCATCTTCATTCATATTGGTTCTACATCGGCCAATTTATATTAAGTTCATTCATTTCCTTTCCTCGATCTAATTAGTTAACTTCGAATCTATACCCATGGGTTAAGGTCAGTTATGGTTCCTATATAACCATTCTAGTTTACCACGTTCACTAAATTTCCTTGTCGCTTTTGAAACCCTATCTAATTTGAAATTGGTTTATTTCTTTTACTGAATTCTATCTTATGCATTTATTTGGCCTAACTTAGATTTATCCTACTTACCTTTGCGAATAGTTTTATCCTTACCCATTAACCGTTAGTATGGATCAAAAATTTACTTACTCAATTCAACCATCGATATCGATTCTAAATCGACTTATTTAAAAAAAAATCTAAGTTGACTTCATTTTATCAAATCCATCCAACTCAAATTCAATTTTTTTTTCACATCTCGATATCTCAAATTCCAATCTAGAATCCGTTTAACTATTATTTTAATCCGAATAAACCAAATTTTATACTTGCATCTCATTTCTTTTGTCATTTTACTTTATCGATCATCCTTACTTATTAACAACATACATTCTTTCCAACTCCTTCTCGACTAACTTAATATTCTTATTAATTAGCCAAGTCATGGGTTATCACTTTTATTACACGACCAAATTTGAAATTTGTTTAAACCTATTTTCGCTCATGCTTAAGCATTTCAACGACCATTTCTCTTCTTTTAATACTTAAGTCCATTTCATGATTACATAATCAAAAATTCTAATAAATCGATTTGCCTCTGTACGTGAGTTATTATTATTAGTTAAAGTAAACTCAAATGCTCGATTCCGTGTTTTATAAACCAAGTTTTTAAATAACTTATGTACTTATACTATTTTATAGAAAACCATACCATAAAATTTTAAATCTAAATCTTTAATTAACAAAGGACACAGAAATTTTCAATTCTGGTTTAAATTAAATTCAACTTTAAATAATGTATACTAATACTCTTATATAAAATTTATACCATATGGAATTTAAATCCAAATCCTTTGTCCATAAGTTATAAAATCATTGAGCGGTCTCTCTCCCCACTCAGACTCTTCAAAATAAACATCGATAATGCGTGCACTCATTATCGAAGTTATTTTTAATGTCCGGGAAGGGATTACACCAATTCCTTTAAAATCCTTGGAAAACCATTTCTGAAACCATTATTTTTATCTTGACAAAACTATTTCAAAGCACCTGAATCGAGTTCCCAAGTTCATTTCTATTTTTCTTGCAAAATATATTCTGCTACCAATTATATTCGATAGATTCCATTTCCATTTCAAAGCCTTTTAATTATTACTTATTAAGTTTATCATTTAATTATCTCAAATTTATAATAACTTAATATTATTACCTACTAACAACCAATGCATATAAACTTAAAATCAATAATATATTTGATATATATTTAAAATATAATCGAAAACCATATTATGTCGATCCATTCTGTCTAATTATTTAGAAATTCATATCGACTGTTGACCAGAATCCATAAATATTCAACAGAACAAGTCGACAAAATATAACACCGTTTTTATATCAAAATACAAGTACGCTCTCTTATATATACACTCAAACTCATTCTAGGGCATTACTAACCCTATCTCTAATGAGTTAATTCCCAAACATAACCAAGGTTATCGCTAACCATCGCTCTGATACCAACTGTAACGACCCGGATTTTTGACCGTTCAAATCGACAATAAACAACGCATATCGACCCAAACAAATTGCAAAAGCAGGTAGTTATTGGGAAAAAGAAGAAAAATAAGACGAAGAGAAAAACAACCATAGAATCTCACAGCGGAAGGACAACATATAATAAACAAATAATGGCTCAAAAGCAATTTAAAACATATACATTAGAGTTACACCTTTCAGTCATCAGAGTTACACTAATACAAGCATATACAGTAATGCAACAGAAATAAAGTGCAGCGGAAATACTTATATATATAGTAGATATGTACCAAATCTTTGTCTTCGATCTCCAGGGTAGAGTAATCTTTGTTAACTGCAAACTTCTGCTGACCCGAGCGTATTGCATAAAAGGAAAACACAACAAACACACGGATCAGCACTAAATCATTCTCATATTAGTCAAATCAAAATGCGAAATAACTTGAGTGTCATGGGTGCAGTAACTCAAGAGATGTCACGGGATTTTCCATCTCTCAAGGATCCGTTAAACTAATACATACATAGTATAATACGCTATTATTGTAATGTCCATTCAGTAAAGTAAACATAACGAAAATAGCGTAAGCGGGATTACATTTTTACCCTTACACCGTTTATAATACCGTAGTCTATACAGTACCGTAAACCCAATTTAACCAATGGCATCAGAGGGCACTCCATAGGTACGATACAAATCAAAATCGTATGGGGCTCGATAAGGATAAATATGACAAGGAACTCGAGGCAATGCACAGGGTAGGATTCTACCAATTGCACTCCTGGACCGGTGGTAACGCGTAGGAGCCACTACCGCCCACCTCGGATCACACACCCATATCAAAAGGGCCCATTTCATCATCATAGTCATAGAAATAGTATCGGAGAAGTGTGTCCGATCAAAGGTGCTACCTCAATTAGTCACGGTATAGATCCTGTTTTAGTCATTTCAATTATGACTCGAAGGTCAAGGCTATTTCGTCATCGTTCATCTTCATCAATCCAAAAATCGCCTCCAAGTCATCATATTTCATTCTGGATACGGCATAACATTCACAGTTGTTAAAGTGGTATTGACATTGACAGAGAGTATGCCACTTGTCGACTCCGGTCTCTTTAACAACCAACGCTTACGTTTTCCACATCGGTCAGCTTTTTTACCTTTCACAAAGGTTCGCTTTCATATCAAAATATCATATTTTGTTTCGAAACCAATTTATATTCAAAGGAATATAATTTTCATATCAACATATCATAATCATTCCAAACCGATTTATATTTCAAACTAGAATATCATTTCTAGATCCATACATCATAATTCCATAATATCCTAAAATCGATTTATATTCAAATAGAATACACTTCATATCAAATATCATAATTATTTCAAAATCGATTTATGTTCGGAATGCGTTCATATTCAAATAGAATGTATATTTTCATTTCAACTCATTTAAATCCCTTAGGAGATTCATTTATATTCGAGTAGAATATGATTTACATTTCCATATTTAAAATCAGTAAAAAAAATCGATTCATATTCAGATAGAATATATTTTATCTCCACTTCATTTGAACCAACAGTTTAAGTCCAAACACTTTCCATCCGGAAGAAAATTACAATTCATAAATATAATTATGGAAGTAGATGCTTATAAAGAAAAATCATTATATAAAATATATATAGAGTATAATAGTTAGAAAAAATAAGATAAATTAAATCGCTACTTATATACATAAATTAAAAGTTTACTAAATAATTTTAAGTAATAAAATATAAGGGAAACTCATTTATAACAAAATAGTTTATAGGTTAAAAGTTTTAATAAATAAATTTAAGAAAAGAATAGTTTATTTGAAATCAAGCAGGGTATATAAATATAATCTTATAAAAATAAAAAACCTTTAAACCGTAATTGTTCCTTTCTTCCGAATTTCAAATACTTGAATCTATTCTCCAGTCTCAATGGAGTTCATTTAGTTTTCATATCTCATACAAACATCATTCAAAACAACCGTTCAATTTCAAGAATTCAAATCTATATTCAAAAGCTGAGTTAAAACAACTCAGAATACCCTCTATTTCCATTATTCCAAAATTAAATTCCATGAGATTTTATTACCTTCAAATCTACACCATTAATTTGAATAATTCCAAATCGTATTCAAATCCCAATTTAACAATTTCCACTTTGTTTTGGGAAAATTTCCTTAACCCTTTTTAATACATATTCCAAGTTCAGATCTTTAAAGAAAATGGATTTATCGAGTATCGGCACATTTCTTTTTATAAAATCTCCACCAAACAAATTCCAAATATTTAAAAATCATTTAACCGACCAGTGTCCGTATATAATTTTCTATCCTATGGCCATGTGAGATTAAATTTAAGTTCTCGATATTTCAGGGATGGATCTATCATTTCAATCGAAATCAAGGTCACAGAGATTTATCATTTCACTCTGTGTTCTTAATTTATTTTCTATCGATTGATCCCGGTTTAGTAGATGCCCGTAACATCAAGGGTAAATGGGATTAATCTTCAAAATGAACATGCAAATACACTAAACTGAATATGGAGCATTAGTAATGTCAATCTAAATTCAGTAATAAATTTCAACCAATCACAACCATTCCATTCAACTGATCAGTATTAAACTGTTTCCAAGATTTACAAGGATTAGAATTTCCAACTTGAAATTTAAATTTGATTAAATGACTAATCATCGACCTAGATTTGCATGTTAACACACTTGCATGTAAATTTTTAAGCAACACATCATCAAGCAAACACAACCATGCAACCAACTTATTTCATAATTTAATTTAATAAACATGTGAATAATTTAGTTATTCGTGAATGAGAAAATCACTCACCTTCGGTCTTAAATCGGTCGAACATCCGACCAGAGCCCAAAATTTGACAGTCTCCAAACGCAACCAAATCAGTCTCAGATTGTCCGAAATTCCGCCACGATCCGAACGCATCCAACCACGTCCAAATCCAAGTTAAAACGAGAAAGTTATCAGTGTTTTAGCATTCATAATTTGAATTTATAAAAATTAATTTAAATAATATTCTCACCCAATAGGAGACCAACACGTCAGCACCCCCTTAGATTCATCTTCCCGCTCCCAGGTGAACAGATCCCGTCGAATTGAACCCACGGTGCTTGAACTTTTACTGACAACCGCAGTGAACTCTGGCCACCGAAAAGCATGAGACCACTACCAAACGAACCCCCATCATCCCGCGCATCCACTAGCATCGAAGCCGCCATCTCCGATTGACCCTATCGCCACCGACGAACCCATGAACGGAATGGGTTCTAAACCCTAAATCACCTAACTCAAGCCCCACGACGACTTCTAGACAATGCTGATTCCACCACTGACTTCGTATGGCCCTAATCTATAATACCCAGATCCCCAAAACTTCGATTATCCTCCGAATAAAAAACCCCCAGATTGCATGTTAGGGTTTCGCGATTCCGATCCTTTGACCGCGATTTCTGGCCAAGTTGATCACTACATGTTGAAACAAAGGGTACCCGTAGCTTCGTATCGTCGAGGCCTTCGATTTGATATATAATATGTTGGGTTTTGAGGAGTTTTGATTTTCAAGCTTATATTTTTATTTTGAGCTAAGATTGTTTTCAGCCATTAAAGAAAAATTCTTGGAGAAGGAGAGTATACATATAATGAAATGGGAAAATGGGTTGATGAGTGATAAAAGGATTTTATTTATACACATATATAAGGCCCAAACATTAGAAACAACTAATTATCATATTATACTAACTTCTTTCACATTTTATTTCGTACGATCTAATTACAAGTCGGATTGTAACGCAAATTGGAACTCTACAATAATTCGACATTCCAGATCCGATGAAACTGGTTTCGTCGGATTCCGAGACAGTTACCATTACCATTAAATTTCACAGTTAATTAATAAATAAAATATTCAATTATTCATTTAACTGTTTTAATTCAATTTATTTATTCATTACATTCAAATTTAAATCAAATTATAAATTAAATAAATTCTATAAATTTATTTCATGAATTTTAAGTTCCCACATTTGATTATTTACAAATTTAAATTTGAATTTCAAATTTAACTTAAACAACTTAAATTCCACCGTTTAACAAATCAAATTTGAATTCCTTTATAACTTAAATTTAGTTACTCATTAAAATATTAAATTCCATATTACAACATTTTCTAAATAACTAAATAATTTTTTTTATTTATACTCAATTCAAACAATCGCCATCATTATAATCAATAATATTTTATTTTTATCCAATATTATTCCATTTATATATTTTAAATCTAAATTTGAATATATTAAAAATTATGGGTTGTTACACTAATCCACTAAAGTATTTGTGGACCGGCCCTGCCGGATCCAAGGGTTGCCCGTAGGTGTGATTCTGAGACATATGTTAGAGTGTATCGAATCGGTAAGGAGATCATCCTTAGCCTTGACTCATGATGGAAATCCAACTTCCAATACGACACCATGCGGTTTTGATTGTAAAACTAGTATGACGACATAGTATATGGTAGCTATGTCGTCTATGATTTATACATTATGATTGAAATGTTTTTGAAACATATGTACAATAATAATATCAAATTCGTTTTATTGTATCAAGCATTTTTGACCATTTTAAGGTAAAACTCTATCCCTCAGTTTGCGTTGCATTGTGTGATGGGACTTGAGTCTTATAATGGTTTCAAAAAGCATTGCGTTGTTTAACGATTTACTTTATTATTGCACTGATAATCCAATGGAGTAAACCCGTTCCGCATTAGCGGCGTGGTCCTGTGATTAGCCTTATTATTAGATAAGTTGAGTAAGATTTCTCATACCAGTACCATGACTGACTCGTAGTTTGTTTCACTTGCAAACTCGGGTTCCCATATTTTCCACACGAGCAGTCGAGTAGCTTATTTTGCATATATATTGAGCAGGATTCTGGATCGAAGCTTAGAGCTGTGTCCAAAGCATTGATAGTCTTCCGCTGTGCTAGTTTATTCATTTCCGCTGCATTGGATTACATTTATTGTAATTTAATCTTTCGCTGTATTATTATTTATCGATGTACTCTGATATATTTTGTACTCTGATGTAAAATTATTATAATGTTTATAAAAGTCTTCTGTTATTTGTTCTGATGTGTTGTATGCCCAAAGTTAGCGCATGCGGGATTCGAACAGTCTTGGTCGATTTAGCGATCGATTAGGTCCGGGCGAAATCCGTGTTTTTACACAGAGTACATTACACAACTGCATAAGCATTAAATATAAATAATTAACGCTTACAACTGTCCATCAACCAATCGATTGACATACAACTAAACAATTGGGATTAGTGTATGTTGACACACTTTTTAGAAAAAGCTGTCACACATGGAATATCTGGATAGCATCGCGCTTGGATATGGAGAATATCATCAGAAGACAGAAAGCGATTTGGTTGAAATCGCATCTTCAACATAAACAGGCCCGAAACTCTTATCAAGCGACATCTTTTAGGCCCGAAATAGCAATTATGGAGCCATGCTCAGTAACACTTATAGCACTCTGAATTAGCTTCAGGTAGAGCTTTCGTTTGGCTCAATTGGACTTATGGTTTGGAAGTTACGCCCGTTTCCATGAACGAGTGTAATCTGGCATCGACGGGCAATCACTTGGATGAAGTGACGAAGCTTCATCATCTCGGAGTATGGATCGGCTCGTGGGACCCACCTCAGCTCGTGGCTTGACACATGCTCTCCCCCCTTGGGCTCGCCCCCCTCCTCGGTTCGTGAAGCCTCCTCGGCTCGTGAAGCATCCCCGCTTATGGTGCACACAGGGATCACGACCCATGACCACGAACCGACCCCTGGACCTGCTAATACACAATGTAGATCTTTACCTATTCTAAAGGCTACTTGCTCTCCTACTTTCCTGGATCGGATGCCATGTGCCCCGTCACGAACCAGTCTTCCCAGAAGCTCTCCTACAACTATAAATACACCACTACATGGAATTTTGATGGGACTTTTGGCCATTCTTCTTTACGGCTTCCACCATTATCAAAATAAGGACTTTGCGTACTCCTCAAATCAATCTAACACGAGGATTTTGTGTATAAAATCACTTCTTTTCTCTCTTCTTCTTCATGAGAACACAAGGCTATGGTGTATAAACGGATCTCACGGATTGTGAGACGGCATTGTAATTGTAATTTCTCAAAATCTAAGAAAATATAAAGTGGACGTAAGCTTGGTTTGAGCCGAACCACTATAAAAATCTCATGTGTTCCCCGTTTTTATTGCTTTATCTGCATTCTGTGATTTGTGACTTGTGATTGTGAGGACTTCATACTGCATTTGGTTGTTAGGCCCAGATTTTGGTCTAACATTTTGGCGCACCAGGTAGAGGACACACGAAAACTTCAACTTCTATCTTGGATAATTTTTCTATTGGATCAATGGCAATCAAAAGGAAGAAAACTGGAACTTCCTCTCATACTGGGGATACTGACGCCGAAGGCGCAAGGAACGAGGCGAGCCAGGAGGCTTCCTCTCATGGAGATCCTTCTACATACTTAACCGGAGACGAGATGGACGACATTCTCGCTGAATTGAGAGATCAAATGGAAAGGCAGGATGATCTCCTCAGGAAACAATAGGAGATGATCGATGGATTCATCGCTCGGATGGATTGCAGACCGAGCTTCAACGATCAACACATTGGAAATGAAGCCACTGAAGCGGCTCGTGCATCACAAGGACTCAGGGGCAACCTCCTCGCTCAGCAATAGAACATGGCTCGTGATGCAGAACCTGGAGCGGCTCGTGATGCAGGGCTAGGAGCGGTTCGTGATGGGGACTCACGACCGGGTAGGGTTCCCTCCTCGAACCACGAGCCGGCCCCCATGACCTGGGCCACAAGATGGCCTCCACAACCCTGACTCACGAGCCACAGACCTCCACGACCCGGCTCGTGATGCACCCCCTGGCTGACGAACCGGTCCCAGCGACTCACTCCCAGTAGCTCACTGGCAGCTTCCTTCTCTCACATTCAACGCTGGGGGCACCAGCTCTGATCTTGGCAATTTACAAGAACTTTTTGAGGGGATCGACTCGCCAATCTCATTCAACGCCTCTCGAGAGGCCGCACTTATCAGAACGACGTGGATGATGTCAATCACAACCCGTTCACTCAGGAAATCAGGAATTCTCGCAATCCCCCATATTTCAAACTTCCACAACTGGAGCACTACAACGGCAGGACAGATCTTACTGTGCACGTGATGCGCTACAAACGACATATGGAAGTTCAATCGGTGTCGGAAAACGTCATGGCTAAATGTTTTCCCCTCTCCTTGACTGAAATAGCCGCTATGTGGATTCGGCAGCTAGAAACGGAATCCATCAACAGCTGGAATATGTTGGTCGCTCCCTTCCTTGAACAGTTTCGCGTCCATCGCTCGACCAAGATCGTCATGTCACTTACTACAATCAAGCAGAGGCCTAGAGAAACTCTGCGCTCATTTCTGGAAAGATTCAATGTTGCAGCAGCATCAGTTGATCGCCCTGAACCAACGATGGTACTGATGGCAGCGGTATCTGATGTCTTGGATAACTCGGAGTTCAAGAAGTCCTTGTACCGAGATCCACCACGAAACCTCGGTGAATTCTACCTTGAAGCAGATAGATTTCTAAAGGAAGAAGATGCAACTTCCGAGAAGTGCATTCTCGACGTCAACATGCTTAAAGACGGAGGACCGTCATATTCTGGAAATAGCAAAGGAAAAGCCGCTATCAAGAATGACCGCAACACTCAGCCCCGGAGAGGGCCCAAACATGAAAAGTATACTGAGCTCATTGCTTCACTTTCTGACATATACATGGACACAAACGGTGCGGTATCCTACCCAAAGCCACCCAGGAGGGAGCCATCGCAAAGAGAACGCGATTCTGGAAAGCACTGCATATTCCACGATATGGAGGGGCATGACACGAATGACTACAAGAATCATCGTGATTTGGTTGAGGAACGGGTTAGACGTGGAGAGTTGCCCAAGTATGTGAAACCACCAACAGCGCCTATACCTGCGCTGCCACCTTCTACTCCCCGGAGAGAGAATGGCCCTGGATCGAGTTCTCGTGGGCTCATCATCAACTGATCTGGATGAGATTAGCTTTCATTTTCTGCATCTCTTAGGCTTTAAGATTTGTTTTTGCTTTCATTAGGTTTTCCGATTGGTCGAATCGGAGTACAAACGTACAGGGTTAGGATATAGCCCAAAAGCGTGCTCTGAACTCGGTGTCAAACTAATTAGGATTTGCTTTGGTTTAGCATTTTGAATTGAATAAGGAAGGTTTTCCAAGCATGGATTATGTATGGTGAATTTATGTGGCAAGATCCTCAATATCAGTTAAAGTACGACTTATACTTATTTTGAAACACTAGGTATGGATTACGCCTAGGGTCGGACTATCTTGCCAGGCTGTGGCAAGTATAGCTTTATATGGGTATGAGTATGGATGATACCCAGATTGGTAACTCGAGTATGGTTTATACTCACTTTGAAATCTTAAGTATGGATTATACTTAATGAATTACAAACGATTTTGTCAGGATGTGACAAAAGAAATCGGGTATGGATTATACTCGGTTTGGACTTCTTGGTATGGATTATGCCTAGAAAGTTTGGCCCTTGCCAGGTTTTGGCAGGATGACTTGGACATTCCTCGAGTATGGTTTATGCTCGGGAAAGTATGAATAATACCATCAAGATTTGGTACATTTGTTTTACTTCTATCTCTATACAGATATGGACTTATCGGATTATCCAGAACACATCTTCCTTCAACCAACAAGATATGTTTTGGGGGGAAAACTTATTGACACACTTTTTGGTAAAAGCTGTCACACATGGAATATCTGGATAGCATCGCGCTCGGATATGGAGAACATCGTCAGAAGACAGAAAGCGATTTGGTTGAAATCGCATCATCAACATAAACAGGCTCGAAACTCCTATCAAACGACCTCTTTTGGGCCCGAAAACAGGAATTATATAGCTTTTCTTTATAAATCTTGTAGTCCTCTGAATTAGCTTCTGGTAGAGCTTTCGTTTGGCTTAATCGGACTTATGGTTTTGAAGTTACGCCCGTTTCCATGAGCGGGTGTAATCTGGCATCGACTGACGATCATTTGGACGAAGTGACGAAGCGTCATTAGCTCGGAGTATGGATCGGCTCGTGGCACCCACCTCGGCTCGTGGCTTGACACTGGCTCGCCCCTTGGGTTTGCCCCCTCCTCGGTTCGTGAAGCCTCCTCGGCTCGTGAAGCATCCCCGCTCGTGGTGCACATGGGGATCACGACCCCATAACCACGAACCGACCCCTGGACCTGCTGATACGTGCGTAAGTCTTGACCTATTCTAAAGGAAACTTGCTCTCATACTTTCCTTGATCGGGTGCCATATGCCCCATCACGAACCGGTCTTCCCAGAAGCTCTCCTATTGCTATAAATACACCACTACATGGAATTTTGATGGGACTTTTGGCCATTCTTCTTCACGGCTTCTACCATTTTCAAAACAAGGACTTTGCGTACTCCTCAAATCAATCTAACACGAGGATTTCGTGTATAAAATCACTTCTTTTCTCTCTTCTTCTTCATGAGAACACAAGGCTATTGTGTATAAACGGATCTCACGGATTGTGAGACGGCATTGTAATTGTAATTTCTCAAAACCTAAGAAAATATAAAGTGGACATAGGCTTGGTTTGAGCCGAACCACTATAAAAATCTCGTGTGTTCCCCGTTTTTATTGCTTTATCTGCATTCTATGATCTGTGACTTGTGATTGTGAGGACTTCATACTGTATTTGGTTGTTAGGCCCTGATTTTGGTCTACTATTTTGGCGCCCAAGGTAGGGGACACACGACAACTTCAACTTCTAGCTTGGATAATTTGGCTATTGGATCAATGGCAATCAAAAAGAAGAAAACTGGAACTTCCTCTTATGCTGAGGATGCTGACACAAAAGGCGCAAGGAACGAGGCGAGCCAGGAGGCTTCCTCTCATGGAGATCCTTCTGCACTTAACTAGAAACGAGATGGACGACGTTCTCCCTGAATTGAGAGATCAAATGGCAAGGCAGGACGATCTTCTCAGGAAACAACAAGAGATGATCGATGGATTCATCGCTTGGATGGATGGCAGACCGAGCTTCAACGATCAACACACTGGAAATGAAGCCATAGAATTGGCTTGTGCATCACTAAGACTCGGGGGCAACATCCTCGCTAAGCAACAGAACACAGCTCGTGATGCAGAACATGGAGCGGCTTGTGATGCAGAGCCAGGAGCCGCTCGTGATAGGGACCCACGACCGGGTTGGGTCGCCCCTTCGAACCACGAGCCGGCCTGAACGACCCTGGGCCACAAGATGGCCACCACAACCTAGACTCACGAGCCGCAGACCACCACGACCCGGCTCATGATGCACCCCCTAGCTCACGAACCGGTCCCAACGACTCACTCCCAGCAGCTCACCGGCAGCTTCCTTCTCTCACATTCAACGCTGGGGGCAGCCGCTCTGATCTTGGCAATATATAATAACTTTTTGAGGGCGATCGGCTTGCCAATCTCATTCAACGCCTCTCGAGAGGCCGCAATTATCAAAACAACGTGGATGACGTCAATCACAACCCGTTCACTCGGGAAATCAATAATTCTCGCAATCCCCCAAATTTCAAACTTCCACAACTGGAGCCCTGCAACGGTAGGACAGATCCTACCGTGCACCTGATGAGCTACAAACAGCATATGGAAGTTCAATCGGCGTCGGAAAACATCATGGCTAAATGTTTTCCCCTCTTATTGACTGATATAGCCGCTATGTGGATTCGGCAGATAGGAACGGGATCGACCAACAGCTGGAATATGTTGGTCGCTAGCTTTCTTGAACAGTTTCGCGTCCACATCGCATGACCCGAGAACGTCATGCCAGTCACTACAATCAAGCAGAGGCCCATAGAAACTCTACGCTAATTTCTGGAAAGATTCAATGTTGCAGCAACATCAGTTGATCTCCCTGAACCATCGATGGTACTGATGGCAGTGGTATCCATTGTCTTGGATAACTCGGAGTTCAAGAAGTCTTTGTACCGAGATCCACCACAAAACCTCGGTGAATTCTATCTTGAAGCAGATAAATTTCTACGGGAAGAAGATGCAACTTCTGAGAAGCGCATTCTCGACGTCAACATGCTTAAAGACGGAGGACTGTCAGATTCTGGAAATAGCAAAGGAAAAGCCGCTGTCAAGAATGACCGTAACACTTAGCCCGGTGAGGGCCCAGATATGAAAAGTATACTAAGCTCATTGCTTCACTTTCTGACATATACATGGACACAAACGGAGCGGTCTCCGACCCAAATCATCCCAGGAGGCAGCCATCGCAAAGAGAACATGATTCTGGAAAGCAATGCATATTACATGATATGGACAGTCATGACACGAATGACTGCAGGCATCTGCGTGATGTTATTGAGGAACGAGTTAGACATGGAGAGCTGCCCGAGTATGTGAAACAACCAACAGCTCCTGCACCTGCGCTGTCACCTCCTGCTCCCCGGAGAGGGAATGACCCTGGATTGAGCTCTCGTAGGCTCATCATCAACTGATCTGGATGAGATCAGCTTTCATTTTCTGCATCTCTTACGCTTTAATATTTGTTTTTTTGCTTTCATTAGGTTTTCCGATGGTTGAATCGGAGTACACACGTACAGGGTTAGGGTGTAGCCCCAAAGCATGCTCTGAACTCGGTGTCATACCAATTAGGATTTGCTTTGGTTTTACATTTTGAATTGAATAAGGAAGGGTTTTCCAAGCATGGATTATGTATGGTGAATTTAAGTATCTTGTCAGGATGTGGCCAGATCCTCAATCTCGGTTAAAGTACGGCTTATACTTATTTTGAAACACTAGGTGTGGATTACGCCTAGGGTCGGACTATCTTGTCAGGCTGTTGCAAGTATAGCTTTCTCTGGGTATGAGTATGGATGATACGCAGATTGGTAGCTCGAGTATGGTTTATACTCACTTTGGAATCTTAAGTATGGATTATACTTAAGGAATTGCAAACGATTTTGTCAGGATGTGACAAAAGAAATCGGGTATGGATTATACTCGGTTTGGACTTCTTGGTATGGATTATGCCTAGAAAGTTTGGCCCTTTCCAGGATTTGGAAGGATGACTTGGACGTTCCTCGAGTATGGTTTATGCTTAGGAAAGTTTGAATAATGCCGTCAGGATTTGGTACATTAGTTTTACTTCTATCTCTATACAGATATGGACTTATCGGATTATCCAGAACACATCTTCCTTCAACCAGCAAGATATGTTCTAGGGTCAAACTTGTTGATACACTTTTTTTGGTAAAAGCTGTGACACATGGAATATCTGGATATCATCGCGGTCGGATATGGAGAATATCGTCAGAAGATAGAAAGCGATTTGGTTGAAATTGCATCATCAACATAAACAGGCCCGAAACTCCTATCAAACAACCACTTTTGGGCCCAAAAACAGGAATTACAGAGCTTTGCTCAATAAATCTTGTATCCCTATGAATTAGCTTCAGGTGAAGCTTTTGTTTGGATCAATCGGACTTACGATTTTGAAGTTACGCCTGTTTCCGTGAACGTGTGTACTCTGGCATTGTCTGGCAATCACTTGGATGAAGTGACGAAGCGTCACTAGCTCGGAGTATGGATCGGCTTGTGGGACCCACCTCGGCTCGTGGCTTGACACCGGCTCGCCCCCCTTGGGCTCGCACCCCCTCCTCGGTTCGTGAAGCCTCCTTGGCTTGTGAAGCATCCCTGCTCGTGGTGCACATGGGGATCACGACCCCATGACCACGAACCGACCCCTGGACCTGCTGACACGCGCGTAGATCTTGACCTTTTTTGAAGGCTACTTGCTCTCCTACTTTCCTGGATCGAGTGCCACGTGCCCCATCACGAACCAGTTTTCCCAGAAGCTCTCCTATAGTTATAAATACACCACTACACGGATTGTGAGACGACATTGTAATTTCTCAAAATCTAAGAAAATATAAAGTGGACGTAGGCTTGGTTTGAGCCGAATCACTATAAAAATCTCTTGTGTTCCCCATTTTTATTGCTTTATCTACATTCTGTGATCTGTGATTGTGATTGTGAGGACTTCATACTGCATTTGGGTGTTAGGCCCAGATTTGTGTCTAACATTTTGGCGCGCCATTTAGGTGACACACGGCAACTTCAACTTCTAGCTTGGATAATTTGGCTATTGGATCAATGGCAATCAAAAGGAAGAAAACTGGAACTTCCTCTCATGCTGAGGATGCTAACGTAGAAGGCGCAAGGAACGAGGCGAGCCGGGAGGCTTTCTCTCATGGAGATCCTTCTACATACTTAACTAGAGACAAGATGGACAACGTTCTCGCTGAATTGAGAGATCAAATGGTAAGGCAGGACGATCTCCTCAGGAAACAACACGAGATGATCGATGGATTCTTCGCTCGGATGGATGGAAAACCGAGCTTCAATGGTAAACACACTGGAAATGAAGCCACTGAAGCGGCTCGTGCATCACTAGTACTCGAGGGCAGCCTCCTCGCTCAGCAACAAAACACGGCTCGTGATGCAGAACCTGGAGCAGCTCATGTTGCAGAGCCAGGAGCGGCTCGTGATGGGGACTCACAACCGGGTAGGGTTGCCCCCTCGAACCACGAGCCAGCCTCCACGACCCTGGGCCACAAGATGACCTCTACAACAATGACTCACGAGCCACAGACCTCCACGAACCGGGTCACTGAATTGAGAGATCAAATGGCAAGGCAGGACGATCTCCTCAGGAAACTACAGAAGATGATCGATGGATTCTTCGCTCGTATGGATGGCAGACCGAGCTTCAACGATCAACACACTGGAAATGAAGCCACTGAAGCGGCTCATGCATCACTAGGACTCGGAGGTAACCTCCTCGCTCAGCAACAGAACACAGCTCGTGATGAAGAACCTGGAGCGGCTCGTGATGCAGAGCTAGGAGCGGCTCGTGATGGGGACTCACGACGAGGTAGGGTCACCTCCCTCGAACAACGAGCCGGCCTCCATGACCCTGGGCCACAAAATGGCCTCCACAACCCTGACTCATGAGCCACAT
This sequence comes from Allium sativum, assembly GCA_030737875.1. Classification (NCBI taxonomy): domain Eukaryota; kingdom Viridiplantae; phylum Streptophyta; class Magnoliopsida; order Asparagales; family Amaryllidaceae; genus Allium; species Allium sativum. The sequence continues at coordinate 852,911,546 of CM060919.1, forward strand.
ACCCCCACGACCCGGCTCGTGATGCACCCCCTGGCTTATGAACCGGTCCTAGCGACTCACTTCGAGTAGCTCACCGGCAGCTTCCTTCTCTCACATTCAACGTTGGGGGCACCAGCTTTGATCTTGGCAATTTGCAACAACTTTTTGAGGGAGATCGGTTCGCCAATCTCATTCAACGCCTCTCGAGGGGATGCACTTATCAAAATGACGTGGATGACGTCAATCACAACCCGTTCACTCTGGAAATAAGGAATTCTTATAATCCCCCAGATTTCAAACTTCAACAACTAGAGCACTACAAAGGCAGGACTGATCCTACCGTGCACCTGATGCGCTACAAACGACATATGGAAGTTCAATCGGCGTCGGAAAACACTATGGCTAAATGTTTTCCCCTCTTCTTGACTGATATAGCCGCTATGTGGATTCAACAACTAGAAACGAATCGATCAACAGTTGGAATATGTTGGTTGCTCGCTTCCTTGTACAGTTTCGCATCCACATCGCTCAACCTAAGAACGTCATGTCACTCACTACAATTAAGCAAAGGCCAGAGAAACTCTGTGCTCATTTCTGGAAAGATTCAATGTTGCAGCAACATCAGTTGATCGCCCTGAACCATCGATGGTACTGATGGCAGCGGAATCCGGTGTCTTGGATAACTCGGAGTTCAAGAAGTCTTTGTACCGAGATCCACCATGAAACCTCGGCGAATTCTAACTTGAAGCAGATAGATTTCTATGGGAAGAAGATGCAACTTCCGAGAAGCGCATTTTCGACGTCAACATGCTCAAAGACGGAGGACCATCAAATTCTGGAAATAGCAAAGGAAAATCCGCGGTCAAGAATGACCGCAACACTCAGCCCCGGAGAGGGTCCAGATATGAAAAGTATACTGAGCTCATTGCTTCACTTTTTGACATATACATGAACACAAACGGTGCGGTCTCCTACCCAAAGCCTCCTAGTAGGGAGCCATCGCAAAGAGAACGCGATTCTGGAAAGCACTGCATATTCCACGATATGGACGGTCATGACACGAATGACTGCAGGCATCTGCATGATTTGGTTGAGGAACGGGTTAGACATGGAGAGCTGCCCGAGTATGTGAAACCACCAACAGCACCTGCACCTGCGCTGCCACCTCCTGCTCCACGAAGAGGGAATGACCCTGGATCGAGCTCTCGTGGGCTCATCATCAACTGATCTGGATGAGATCAGCTTTCATTTTCTGCATCTCTTAGGATTTAAGATATGTTTTTGCTTTCATTACGTTTTCCGATTGGTTGAATCGCAGTACACACATACAAGGTTAGGATGTAGCCCCAAAGCGTGCTCTGAACTCGGTGTCAAACCAATTAGGATTTGCTTTGGTTTTGCATTTTGAATTGAATAAGGAAGGTTTTTCCAAGCATGGATTATGTTTGGTGAATTTAAGTATCTTGCCAGGATGAGGCAAGATCCTCAATCTCGGTTAATGTACGGCTTATACTTATTTTGAAACACTAGGTGTGGATTACGCCTAGGGTCAGACTATCTTGCCAGGATGTGGCAAGTATAGCTTTCTCCGGGTACAAGTATGGATGATACTCAGATTGGTAACTCGAGTATGGTTTATACTCACTTTGGAATCTTAAGTATGGATTATACTTAAGGAATTGCAAACAATTTTGTCAGGATGTGACAAAAGAAATCGGGTATGGATTATACTCGGTTTTGACTTCTTGGTATGGATTATGCCTAGAAATTTTGGCCCTTTCCAGGATTTGGCAGGACGAATTGGACGTTCCTCGAGTATGGTTTATGCTCGGGAAAGTTTGAATAATACCGTCAGGATTTGGTACATTTGTTTTACTTCTATCTCTATATAGATATGGACTTATCGGATTATCCAGAACACATCTTCCTTCAACCAGCAGGATATGTTCCAAGGGGCAAACTTGTTGACACACTTTTTGGTAAAAGCTATCACTCATGGAATATCTGGTTAGCATCGCGCTCGAATATGGATAATATCGTCAGAAGACAGAAAGCGATTTGGTTGAAATCGCATCATTAACAAAAACAGGCTCGAAATTTCTATCAAATGACCTTTTTGGGCCCGAAAACATCAATTATGGAGCTTAGCTCAGTATCGCTTGTAGCCATGTGAATTAGCTTCAAGTAGAGCTTTCGTTTGGCTCAATCGGACTTACGGTTTGGAAGTTACGCCCGTTTCCGTGAACGGGTGTAATCTGGCATCGACTGGCAATCACTTGGACGAAATGACGAAGCGTCATTAGCTCGGAGTATGGATCGGCTCGTGGGACCCACCTCGGCTCATGGCTTGACACCGGCTCGCCCCCTTTAGGCTCGCCTCCCTCCTCGGTTCGTGAAGCCACCTCGGCTCGTGAAGCATCCCCGCTCATGGTGCACATGGGGATCACGATCCCATGACCACGAACCGACCCCTGGACCTGCTGCTACGCGCGTAGACCTTGACCTACTCTAAAGGCTACTCGCTCTCCTACTTTCCTGGATCGGGTGCCACATGCCCCATCATGAACCGGTCTTCCCAGAAGCACTGCTATAGCTATAAATACACAACTACATGGAATTTTGATGGGACTTTTGGCCATTCTTCTTCACGGCTTCCACCATTATCAAAACAAGGACTTTGCGTACTCCTCAAATCAATCTAACACGAGGATTTCGTGTATAAAATCACTTCTTTTCTCTCTTCTTCTTCATGAGAACACAAGGCTATTGTGTATAAACTGATCTCACGGATTGTGAGACGGCATTGTAATTGTAATTTTTCAAAATCTAAGAAAATATAAAGTGGGCATAAGCTTGGTTTGAGCCGAACCACTATAAAAATATCGTGTGTTCCCTGTTTTTATTGCTTTATCTGCATTCTATGATCTATGACTTATGATTGTGAGGACTTCATACTGCATTTGGGTGTTAGGCCCAGATTTTGGTCTAACATTTTGGCATGCCAGGTAAGGGACACACGATAACTTCAACTTCTAGCTTGGATAATTTGGCTATTGGATCAATGACAATCAAAATGAAGAAAACTAGAACTTCCTCTCATGCTGAGGAAGCTGATACTAAAGGCGCAAGGAACGAAGTGAGCCAGGATGCTTCCTCTCATGGAGATCCTTCTGCATACTTAACTAGAGACGAAATGGATGACGTTCTCGCTGAATTGAGAGATCAAATGGCAAGGCAGGACGATCTTCTAAAGAAACAACAGGAGATGATTGATGGATTCAACGCTCGGTTGGATGGCAGACCGAGCTTCAACGATCAACACATTGGAAATGAAGTCATTGAAGCAGCTCGTGCATAACTAAGACTCGAGGGCAACATCCTCGCTCAGCAACAGAACACGGCTCGTGACACAGAACCTGGAGCGGCTCGTGATGTAGAGCCAAGAGCGGCTCGTGATTGGGACTCACGACCGGGTAGGGTCGCCCCCTCGAACCACGAGCCGACCTCCATGACCCTGGGCCACAAGATAGCCTCCACAACCCTGACTCATGAGCTGTAGAACTCCACAACCAGGCTCGTGATGCACCCCCTGGCTCACGAACCGGTCCCAGCGACTCACTCCCAGCAGCTCACCGGCAGATTCCTTCTCTCACATTCAATGCTGGGGGCACCATCTCTGATCTTGGCAATTTACAACAAATTTTTAAGAGCGATCGACTCACCAATCTCATTCAACGCCTCTCGAGAGGCCACACTTATCAGAACGACATGGATGACGTCAATCACAACCCGTTCACTCAGGAAATCAGGAATTCTCGCAATCCCCCAGATTTCAAGTTTCCACAACTAGACCCCTACAGCGGCAGGACAGATCCTACCTTGCACCTGATGCACTACAAACGACATATGGAAGTTCAATCGGCGTCGGAAAACATCATGGCTAAATGTTTTCCCCTCTTCTTGACTGATATAGCCGCTATGTGGATTCGACAGCTAGAAACGGAATCGATCAACAGCTGGAATATGTTGGTCGCTCGCTTCCTTGAGCAGTTTCACATCCACATCGCTCAACCCAAGAACGTCATGTCAATCACTACAATCAAGAAGAGGCCCAGAGAAACTCTGCGCTCATTTCTGGAAAGATTCAATGTTGCAGCAGCATCAGTTGATCGCCCTGAACCATCGATGGTACTGATGGCAGCGGTATCCGGTGTCTTAGATAACTCGGAGTTTAAGAAGTCTTTGTACTGAGATCCACTACGAAACCTCAACGAATTCTACCTTGAAGCAGATAGATTTCTACAGGAAGAAGATGCAACTTTCGAGAAGCGCATTCTCGATGTCAACATGCTTAAAGACGGAGAACCGTCAAATTCTGGAAATAGTAAAGGAAAAGCCACTATCAAGAATGACCGCAACACTCAGCCCCGGAGAGGGCCCATATATGAAAAGTATACTGAGCACATTGCTTCACTTTCTGACATATACATGGACACAAATGGTGCGGACTCCTACCTAAAGCATCCCAATAGGGAGCCATCGTAAAGAGAACGCGATTCTGGAAAGCACTGCATATTCCACGATATGGACGGTCATGACATGAATGACTGCAGGCATCTGCGTGATTTGGTTGACGAACGGTTTAGAGGTGGAGAGATGCCCGAGTATGTGAAACCACCAATAGCGCCTGCACCTGCGTTGCCACCTCCTGCTCCCCGGAGAGGGAATGACCCTGGGTGGAACTCTCATGGGCTCATCATCAACTGATCTAAATGAGATCAGCTTTCATTTTCTGCATCTCTTAAGATTTAAGATTTGTTTTTGCTTTCATTAGGTTTTCCAATTGGTTGAATCATAGTACACAGGTACAGAGTTAGTATGTAGCCCCAAAGCGTGCTCTGAACTCGGTGTCAAACTAATTAGGATTTACTTTGGTTTTGAATTTTGAATTGAATAAGGATTTTCCAAGCATGGATTATGTTTGGTGAATTTAAGTATCTTGTTAGGATGTGGCAAGATCCTCAATCTTGGTTAGTGTATGGCTTATACTTATTTTGAAACACTAGGTGTGGATTACGCCTAAGGTCGGACTATCTTGCCAGGCTGTGGCAAGTATAGCTTTCTCTGGGTATGAGTATGGATGATACTCATATTGGTAACTCGAGTATGGTTTATACTCACTTCGGAATCTTAAGTATGGATTATACTTAAGGAATTGCAAATGATTTTGTCAGGATGTGACAAAAGAAATCAGGTATGGATTATACTCGGTTTTGACTTCTTGGTATGGATTAGGCCTAGAATGTTTGGCCCTTGCCAGGATTTGGCAGGACGAATTGGACGTTCCTCGAGTATGGTTTATGCTCGGGAAAGTTTGAATAATACCGTCAGGATTTGGTACATTTGTTTTACTTCTATCTCTATACAGATCTGGACTTATCGGATTATCCAAAACACATCTTCCTTCAACCAGCAATATATGTTCTGGGGGACAAACTTGTTAACACACTTTTTGGTAAATGCTATCACTCATGGAATATCTGGTTAGCATCGCGCTTGAATATGGAGAATATCGTCAGAAGACAGAAAGCGATTTGGTTGAAATCGCATCATCAACATAAACATGCTCGAAATTTCTATCAAACGACCTTTTTTGGGCCCGAAAACATCAATAACGGAGCTTAGCTCATTAACTCTTGTAGCCCTCTGAATTAGCTTCAAGTAGAGCTTTCGTTTGGCTCAATCGGACTTACGGTTTGGAAGTTACGCCTATTCCCGTGAACGGGTGTAATCTGGCATCGACAGGTAATCACTTAGACGAAGTGACGAAACATCATTAGCTCAAAGTATGGATCGGCTCGTGGGACCCACCTCGGCTCGTGGCTTGACACCGGCTCGCCCCCCTCCTCGGTTCGTGAAGCCTCCTTGGCTCGTGAAGCATCCCCGCTCGTGGTGCACGTGGGGATCACGACCCCATGACCACGAACTGACCCCTGGAACAGCTGCTACGCGCGTAGACCTTGACCTATTCTAAAGGCTACTCGCTCTCCTACTTTCCTGGATCGGGTGCCACATGCCCCATCATGAACCGGTCTTCCCAGAAGCTCTGCTATAGCTATAAATACACCACTACATGGAATTTTGATGGGACTTTTTGCCATTCTTCTTCACGGCTTCCACCATTATGAAAACTAGGACTTTGCGTACTCCTTAAATCAATCTAACACGAGGATTTCGTGTATAAAATCACTTCTTTTCTCTCTTCTTCTTCATGAGAACATAAGGCTATTGTGTATAAACGGATCTCACGGATTGTGAGACAGCATTGTAATTGTAATTTCTCAAAATCTTAAAAAAATATAAAGTGGACATAAGCTTGGTTTGAGCCGAAACACTATAAAAATCTCGTGTGTTCCCCGTTTTTATTGCTTTATCTGCATTCTATGATCTGTGACTTGTGATTGTGAGGACTTCAAACTGCATTTGGGTGTTACGCCCAGATTTTGGTCTAACATTTTGGCGTGCCAGGTAGGGGACACACGACAACTTCAACTTCTAGCTTGGATAATTTGGCTATTGGATCAATGACAATCAAAAGGAAGAAAACTGGAACTTCCTCTCATGCTGAGGAAGCTGATACTGAAGGCGCAAGGAACAAGGCGAGCCAGGATGCTTCCTCTCATGGAGATCCTTCTGCATACTTAACTAGAGACGAGATGGACGACGTTCTCGTTGAACTGAGAGATCAAATGGCAAGGCAGGACGATCTTCTCAGGAAACATTAGGAGATAATTGATTGATTCATCACTTGGTTGGGTGGCAGACCGAGCTTCAACGATCAACACACTGGAAATGAAGCCATTGAAGCGGCTCGTGCATCACTAGGACTCGGGGCCAACATCCTCGCTCAGCAATAGAACACGACTCGTGATGCAGAACCTGGAGCGGCTCGTGATGTAGAGCCAGGAGCGGCTCGTGATTGGGACTCACGACCGGGTAGGGTCGCCCCCTCGAACCACGAGCCGACCTCCATGACCCTGGGCCAGAAGAAGGCCTCCACAACCCTGACACACGAGCCGCAGAACTCCACGACCCGGCTCGGGATCCACCCCTGGCTCACGAACTGGTCCCAATGACTCAATCCCAGCAGCTCACCGGCAGCTTCCTTCTCTCACATTCAACGTTGGGGGCACCATATCTGATCTTAGCAATTTACAACAATTTTTTTAAGGGAGATTGACTCACCAATCTCATTCAATGCCTCTCGAGATGCCGCACTTATCAGAACGACGTGGATGACGTCATTCACAAGACGTTTACTCAAGAAATCAGGAATTCTCGCAATCCCCCAAATTTCAAACTTCCACAACAGGAGCCCTACAACGGTAGGACAGATCGTACCGTGCACCTGATGCGATACAAACGGCATATGGAAGTACAATCTGCATCGTAAAACTTCTTGGTTAAATGTTTTCCCCTCTTCTTGACTGATATAGCTGCTATATGGATTCGACAGCTAGAAACAGAATCGATCAACAGCTGGAATATGTTGGTCGCTCGCTTCCTTGAACAGTTTCGCGTCCACATCGCTCGACCCAAGAACGTCATGTCACTCACTACAATCAAGCAAAGGCCATAGAAACTCTACGCTCATTTCTTGAAAGATTCAATGTTGCAGCAACATCAGTTAATCGTCCTGAACCATCGATGGTACTGATGACAGCGGTATCCGGTGTCTTGGATAACTCGGAGTTCAAGAAGTCTTTGTACCGAGATCCACCTTGAAACCTCGGCGAATTCTACCTTGATGGAGATAGATTTCTACGGGAAGAAGATGCAACTTCCGAGAAGCGCATTCTTGACGTCAACATGCTTAAAGACGGAGGACCGTCATATTTTGGAAATAGTAAAGGAAAAGCCATTGTCAAGAATGACCGCAACACTCAGCCCCGGAGAGGGCCCAGATATGAAAAGTATAATAAGATCATTGCTGCACTTTATGACATATACATGGACACAAACGGTGCGGTCTCCTACACAAAGCCTCCCAGAAGGGAGCCATCGCCAAGAGAACGCGATTCTGGAAAGCACTGCATATTCCACGATATGGATGGTCATGACACAAATGACTGCAGGCATCTTCATGATTTGGTTGAGGAACGGGTTAGACGTGGAGAGCTGCCCGAGTATGTGAAACCACCAACAGCGCCTACACCAACGCTACCACCTCCTGCTCCCCGGAGAGGGATTGACCTTGGATCGAGCTCTCGTAGGCTCATCATCAACTGATCAGGATGAGATCATCTTTCATTTTCTACATCTCTTAGGCTTTAAGATTTGTTTTTGCTTTCATTAGGTTTTCCGATTGGTTGAATCGGAGTACACACGTACAGGGTTAGGATGTTGCCCCAAAGCGTGCTCTGAACTCAGTGTCAAACCAATTAGGATTTGCTTTAGTCTTGCATTTTGAATTGAAGAAGGAAGGGTTTTCCAAGCATGGATTATGTTTGGTGAATTTAAGTATCTTGTCAGGATATGGAAAGATCCTCAATCTCGGTTAAAGTATGGCTTATACTTATATTGAAACACTAGGTGTGGATTATGCCTATGGTCGGACTATCTTGACATACTGCGGCAAGTATAGCTTTCTCTGGGTATGAGTATGGATGATACTTAGATTGGTAGCTCAAGTATGGTTTATACTCACTTTGGAATCTTAAGTATGGATTATACTTAAGGAATTGCAAATGATTTTATCAGGATGTGACGAAAGAAATTGGGTATGGATTATACTCGGTTTGGACTTCTTGGTATGGATTATGCTTAGAAAGTTTGGCCCTAGCTAGGATTTGGCAGGACGACTTGGACGTTCCTCAAGTATAGTTTATGCTCAGGAAAGTTTGAATAATACCGTCAGGATTTGGAACATTTGTTTTACTTCTATCTCTACATAGATATGGACTTATCGGATATCCAGAACACATCTTCCTTCAACCAGCAAGATATGTTCTGGGGGGCAAACTTATTGACACACTTTTTGGTAAAAGCTGTCACACATGGAATATCTGGATAGCATCGTGCTCGAATATGGAGAATATCATCAAAACACAGAAAGCGATTTGGTTGAAATCGCATCATCAACATAAACATGTCCGAAACTCCTATCAAACGCCTCTTTTGGGCCCGAAAACAGCAATTACAGAGCTTTTCTCAATAACACTTGTAGCCCTCTGAATTAGCTTCAGGTAGAGCTTTCGTTTGGCTCAATCAGACTTACGGTTTGGAAGTTATGCCCGTTTCCGTGAACGGGTGTAATCTGGCATCGACTGGCAATCATTTGGACGAAGTGACGAAGCACCATTAGCTCGGAGTATGGATCGGCTTGTGGGACCCACCTCGGCTCGTGGCTTGACAACGGCTCGCCCCCCTCCTAGGTTCGTGATGCCTCCTCGACTCGTGAAGCATCCCCGCTCGTGGTGCACATGGGGATCAGGACCCCTGGACCGGCTGATACATGCGTAGATTTTGACTTATTCTAAAGGCTAGTTGCTCTCCTACTTTCCTGGATTGGGTGCCACGTGCCCCATCACGAATCGGTCTTCCCAGAAGCTCTCCTACAGCTATAAATACACCACTACATGGAATTTTGATGGGACTTTTGGCCATTCTTCTTTACGGCTTCCACCATTATCAAAACAAGGACTTTGCATACTCCTCAAATCAATCTAACACGAGGATTTCGTGTATAAAATCACTTCTTTTCTCTCTTCTTCTTCATGAGAACACAAGGCTATTGTGTATAAACGGATCTCACGGATTGTGAGATGGCATTGTAATTTCTCAAATTCTAAGAAAATATAAAGTGGACGTAGGCTTGGTTTGTGCCGAACCACTATAAAAATCTCGTGTGTTCCCCTTTTTATTGCTTTATCTGCATTGTGCGATCTGTGACTTGTGATTATGAGGACTTCATACTGCATTTGGGTGTTAGGCCCAGATTTTGGTCTAACATTTTGGCACGCCAGGTAGGGGACACACGACAACTTCAACTTCTAGCTTGGATAATTTGGCTATTGGATCAATGGCAATCAAAAGGAAGAAAACTGGAACTTCCTCTCATGCTGAGGATGCTGACGTTGAAGGCACAAGGAACGAGGCGAGCCAAGAGGCTTCCTCTCATGGATATCCTTCTACATACTTAGATAGAGACGAGATGGACAACGTTCTTGCTAAATTGAGAGATAAAATGGCAAGGCAGGACGATCTCCTCAGGAAACAACAGGAGATGATCGATGGATTCTTCGCTCGGATGGATGGAAAACTGAGCTTCAATGATAAACACACTGGAAATGAAGCCACTGAAGCGGCTCGTGCATCACTAGTACTCGAGGGCAGCCTCCTCCCTCAACAACAAAACACGGCTCGTGATGCAGAACCTGGAGCGGCTCATGTTGTAGAGCCAGGAGCGGCTCGTGATAGGGACTCACGACTGGGTAGGGTCGCTCCCTCGAACCACGAGCCAGCCTCCACGACCCTGGGCTACAAGATGACCTCTACAACAATGACTCACGAACCGCAGACCTCCACGAACTGGCTCGTGATGCACCCCCTGGCTCACGAACCGGTCCCAGCGACTCACTCCCAGCAGCTCACCGGCAGCTTCCTTATCTCACATTTAACACTGGGGCACCAGCTTTGATCATGGCAATATACAACAAGTTTTTGAGGACAATCGGCTCGCAAATCTTATTCATTGCCTCTCGAGGGGCCGCACGTATCATAACGACGTGGATGATGTCACTCAAAACCCGTTCACTCGGGAAATCAAGAATTCTCGCAATCCCCCAGCTTTCAAACTTCCACAACTGGAGCCCTACAATGGCAGGACAGATCTTACCGTGTTCCTGATGCGCTACAAACGGCATATGGAAGTTCAATCGGCGTCAGAAAATGTCATGGCTAAATGTTTTCCCCTCCTCTTGACTGATATGGCCGCCAAGTGGATTCGGCAGCTAGAAACGGAATCGATCAACAGTTGGAATATGTTGGTCGCTCACTTCCTTGAATAGTTTCGCGTCCATATCGCTCGACCCAAGAACTTCATGTCACTCACTACAATCAAGCAGAGGCCCAGAGAAACTCTGCGCTCATTTCTGGAAAGATTCAATGTTGCAGCAGCATCAATTAATCGCCTTGAACCATCGATGGTACTGATGGTTGCGGTATCCAGTGTCTTGGATAACTCGGAGTTCAACAAGTCTTTGTACCGAGATCCACCACGAAACCTCGGCGAGTTCTACCTTGAAGTAGATAGATTTCTATGGGAATAAGATGCAACTTCCCAGAAGCGCATTCTCGACGTCAACATGTTTAAAATTGGAGGACCGTTAAATTCTGGAAATAGCAAAGGAAAAGCCGCTGTCAAGAATGGCCGCAACACTCAGCCCCGGAGAGGGCCCAGATATGAAAAGTATACTGAGCTCATTGCTTCACTTTCTGACATATACATGGACACAAACGGTGCGGTCTCCTACCCAAAGACTCCTAGAAGGGAACCATCGCAAAGAGAACGCGATTCTAGAAAGCACTGCATATTCCTCGATATGGACGGTAACGAAACGTATGACTGCAGGCATCTGCATGATTTGGTTGAGGAACGGGTTAGACTTGGAGAGCTGGCCGAGTATGTGAAACCACTAACAGAGCCTACACCTACGCTGCCACCTCCTGCTCCCCAGAGAGGGAATGACGCTGGATTGAGCTCTCGTGGGCTCATCATTAACTGATCTGGATGAGATCAACTTTCATTTTCAGCATCTCTTACTCTTTAAGATTTGTTTTTGCTTTCATTAGGTTTTCTAATTGGTTGAATCGGAGTACACACATACAGGGTCAGGATGTAGCCCCAAAGCGTGCTCTGAACTCGGTGTCAAACCAATTAGGATTTGCTTTGGTTTTTCATTTTGAATTGAATAGGAAGGGTTTTCCAAGCATGGTTATGTTTGATGAATTTAAGTATCTTGTCAGGATGTGGCAAGATCCGCAATCTCGGTTAAGGTATGGCTTATACTTATTTTGAAGCACTAGGTGTGGATTACGCCTAGGGTTGGACTATCTTGCCAGGCTGCGGCAAGTATATCTTTCTCTGAGTATGAGTATGGATGATACTCAAATTGGTAACTCGAGTATGGTTTATACTCACTTTGGAATCTTAAGTATGGATTATACTTAAGGAATTGCAAACAATTTTGTCATGATGTGACAAAATAAATCGGGTATGGATTATACTCGGTTTGGAGTTCTTGGTATGGATTACGCCTAGAAAGTTTGGCCCTTGCCAAGATTTGGCAGGACGACTTGGACAATCCTCGAGTATGGTTTATGCTCGGGAAAGTTTGAATAATACCGTCAGGATTTGGTACATATGTTTTACTTCTATCTGTATATAGATATGGACTTATCGGATTATCCAGAACACATCTTCCTTCAACCATCAAGATATGTTCTAGGGGGCAGACTTATTGACACACTTTTTGGTAAAAGCTGTCACACATGGAACATCTGGATAGCATCACGCTCGGATATGGACAATATCGTCACAAAACCGAAAGCGATTTGGTTGAAATCGCATCATCAATATAAATAGGCATGAAACTCCTATCAAACGACCTCTTTCGGGCTCGAAAACCACAATTATGGAGCTTTGCTCTGTAACCCTTGTAGACCTATGAATTGTTTGAGGTAGAGCTTTCGTTTGGCTCAATCGGACTTACGGTTTGGAAGTTACACTCGTTTCCTTGAACGGGTGTAATCTGGCATCGACTGGCAATCACTTGGATGAAGTGACGAAGCGTCACTAGCTCGGAGTATGGATAGGCTTGTGGGACCCACCTCGGCTCGTGGCTTGACACCGGCTCGCCCCCCTTGGGCTCGCCCCCCTCCTCGGTTCGTGAAGCCTCCCCGGCTCGTGAAGCATCCCCGCTCGTGGTGCGCATGGGGATCACGACCCATGACCACGAACCGACCCCTGGACCTGTTGATACACGCGTAAGTCTTGACCTATTCTAAAGGATACTTGCTCTCCTACTTTCCTGGATCGGGTGCCATTTGCCCCATTACGAACTAGTCTTCCCAGAAGCTCTTCTACAGCTATAAATACAACACTACATGGAATTTTGATAGGGCTTTTGGCCATTCTTCTTCATGGCTTCCACCATTATCGAAACAAGGACTTTGCGTACTACTCAAATCAATCTAACACGAGGATTTCGTGTATAAAACCACTTCTTTTCTCTCTTCTTCCTTATGAGAACACAAGACTATTGTGTATAAACGGATCTCACAGATTATGACATGACATTGTAATTGTAATTTCTCAAAATCTAAGAAAATATAAAGTGGCGTAGACTTGGTTTGAGCCGAACCACTATAAAAATCTCGTGTGTTCCCCGTTTTTATTGCTTTATCTGCATTCTTTGATATGTGACTTGTGATTGTGAGGACTTCATACTGCATTTGGGTGTTAGGCCCAGATTTTGGTCTAACATTTTGGCGTGCCAGGTAGGGGACACACGACAACTTCAACTTCTAGCTTGAATAATTTGGCTATCGGATCAATGACAATCAAAAGGAAGAAAACTAGAACTTCCTCTCATGCTGAGCATGCTGACGCTGAAGGCGCAAGGAACGAGGCGAGCCAGGAGGCTTCCTCTCATGGAGATCCTTCTGCATACTTAACTAGAGACGAGATGGACGGCGTTCTCACTGAATTGAGAGATAAAATGGTAAGACAGGACGATCTCCTCAGTAAAAAACAGGAGATGATCGATGGATTCTTCGCTCGGATGGATGGAAGACCGAGCTTCAACGATCAACACACTGGAAATGAAGCCACTGAAGCGGCTCGTGCATCACTAGGGCTCGGGGGGAACCTCCTCGCTCAGCAACAGAACACCGCTCGTGATGTAGAGCCAGGAGTGGCTCGTGATGCAGAGCCAGGAGCGGCTTGTGATGGGGACTCACGAACGGGTTGGATCGCCCCTTTGAACCTCGAGCCGGCCTTCACGACCTCGGGCCCCAGGATGACCTCCATAACAATGACTCACGAGCCGTAGACCTCCACGACTCGGCTCGTGATGCATCCCGTAGCTTACGAACAGGTCCCATTGACTCACTCCTTGCAGCTCACCGGCAGCTTCCTTCTCTCACACTTAACGCTGGGGGCACTAGCTCTGATCATGGCAATTTAAAACAACTTTTTAAGGGCGAACGACTCGCCAATCTTATTCAATGCCTCTCGAGAAGCCGCACTTATCAGAACTACGTGGATGACGTCAATCACAACCCTTTCACTCGGGAAATCAAGAATTCTCGTAATTCCCCAGATTTCAAACTTCCACAACTGGAGCCCTACAACGGCAGGACAGATCTTACCGTGTACCTGATGTGCTACAAATGACATATGGAAGTTCAATCGGCATCAGAAAACGTCATGGCTAAATGTTTTCCCCTCTTCTTGACAAATATAGCCGCTATGTGGATTCGGCAGCTAGAAATGGAATCGATCAACAGTTGGAATATGTTGGTCACTCACTTCCTTGAATAGTTTCACGTCCACATCGCTCGACCCAAGAACGTCATGTCACTCACTACAATCAAGAAGAGGCCCAGAGAAACTTTGCGCTCATTTCTGGAAAGATTCAATGTTGCAGCAACACCAGTTGATTGCCCTGAACCATCAATGGTACTAATGGCAGCGGTATCAGGTGTGTTGGATAACTCGGAGTTCAAGAAGTCTTTGTATCGAGATCCACCACGAAAACTCAGCGAATTCTACCTTGAAGGAGATAGATTTCTACGGGAAGAAGATGCAACTTCTTAGAAGCGCATTCTCGACGTCAACATGCTTAAAGACAGAGGACCATCAAAATTTGGAAATAGCAAAGGAAAAGCCACTGTCAAGAATGGCCGCAACACTCAGCCCCGGAGAGGGCCCAGGTATGAAAAGTATACTGAGCTCATTGCTTCACTTTCTGATATATATACATGGACACAAACGGTGCAGTCTCCTACCCAAAGCCTCCCAGAAGGGAGCCATCGTAAAGAGAACGCAATTCTAGAAAGCACTGCATATTCCACGATATGGACGGTAATGACACGAATGACTGCAGGCATCTGCGTGATTTGTTTGACGAACGGGTTAGACTTGGAGAGCTTGCTGAGTATATGAAACCACCAACAGAACCTACAGCTACGCTGCCACCTCCTGCTCCCTAGAGAGGGAATGACGTTGGATCGAGCTCTCATGGGCTCATCATCAACTGATCTGGATGAGATCACCTTCCATTTTTTGCATCTCTTAGTCTTTAAGAATTGTTTTTCCTTTCATTAGGTTTTCCAATTGGTTGAATCGGAGTACACACATACAGGGTTAGTATGTATCCCCAAAGCGTGCTCTGAACTCGTTGTCAAACCAATTAGGATTTGCTTTGGTTTTGCATTTGGAATTGAATAAGGAAGGGTTTTCCAAGCATGGATTATGTTTGGTGAAATTAAGCATCTTGTCAGGATGTGGCAAGATCCTCAATCTCAGTTAAAGTATGGCTTATACTTATTTTGAAACACTAGGTGTGGATTACTCCTAGGGTCGGACTATCTTGCCGGCTGTGGGAAGTATATCTTTCTCTGGGTATGAGTATGGATGTTACTCAGATTGGTAACTCGAGTATGGATAATACTCACTTTGGAATCTTAAGTATGGATTACACTTAAGGAATTGCAAACGATTTTGTCAGGATGTGACAAAAGAAATCGGGTATGGATTATACTCGGTTTGGACTTCTTGGTATGGATTATGCCTAGAAAGTTTGGCCCTTGCCAGGATTTGGCAGGACGACTTGGACGATCCTCGAGTATGGTTTATGCTCGGGAAAGTTTGAATAATACCGTCAGGATTTGGTACATCTGTTTTACTTCTATCTCTATACAGATATGGACCTATCGGATTATCCAGAACACATCTTTCTTCAACCATCAAGATATGTTCTGGGGGGCAAACTTGTTGACACACTTTTTGGTAAAAGCTGTCACACATGGAATATCTGGATAGCATCGCGCTCGGATATGGAGAATATCGTCAGAAAACAGAAAGCGATTTGGTTGGAATTGCATCATCGACATAAACAGGCCCGAAACTCCTATCGAACGACCTTTTTGTGCTCGAAAACAACAATTATAGATCTTTTCTCTGTAATTCTTGTAGACGTCTAAATTGGCTTTAGGTAGAGCTTTCGTTTGGCTCAATCAGACTTACGGTTTGGAAGTTACGCCCATTTCCTTGAACGGGTGTAATCTGGCATCGACTGGCAATCACTTGGATGAAGTGACGAAGAGTCACTAGCTCGGAGTATGGATAGGCTCGTGAGACCCACCTCGGCTCGTGGCTTGACACCGGCTCGCCCCCCTCCTCGGTTCGTGAAGCCTACTCGGCTCGTGAAGCATCCCCGCTCGTGGTGCACATGGGGATCACGACCCCATGACAAAGAACCGACCCCTGGACCTACTGATACGAGCGTAGATCTTGACCTATTCTAAAGTCTACTTGCTCTCCTACTTTTCTGGATCAGGTGCCATGTGCCTCATCACGAACTGGTCTCCCTAGAAGCTCTTCTACGTCTATAAATACACCACTACATGGAATTTTGATGGGACTTTTGGCCATTCTTCTTCACAACTTCCACCATTATCAAAACAAGGATTTTGCGTACTCCTCAAATTAATCTAACATGAGGATTTCGTGTATAAAACCACTTCTTTTCTCTCTTCTTCTTTGTAAGAACATAAGGCTATTGTGTATAAACGGATCTTACGGATTGTGAGACGACATTTTAATTGTAATTTCTCAAAATCTAAGAAAATATAAAGTGGACGTAGACTTGGTTTGAGCTGAACCACTATAAAAATCTCGTATGTTCCCCGTTTTTATTGCTTTATCTTCATTCTTTGATCCGTGACTTGTGATTGTGAGGACTTCATACTGCATTTGGGTGTTAGGCCTAGATTTTGGTCTAACATTTTGGTGCGTCAGGTAGGGGACATACGACAACTTCTAACTTGGATAATTTGGCTATTGGATCAATGACAATAAAAAGGAAGAAAACTGGAACTTCCTTCCAAGCTGAGGATGCTGACGCTGAAGGCGCAAGGAACGAAGCGGGCTAGGAGTTCTTCAGCTTATGGAGATCCTTCTACATACTTAACTAGAGACGAGATAGACAGCGTTCTCGCTGAATTGAGAGATCAAGTGGCAAGGCAGGACGATCTCCTCAGGAAACAACAGGAGATGATCGATGGATTCTTCACTCAGATGGATGGCAGACCGAGCTTCATCGATCAACACATTGGAAATGAAGCCAATGAAGCGGCTCGTGCATCACTAGGACTCAGGGGAAACCTCCTCGCGCAGCAACAGAACACGGCTCATAATGCAGAACATGGAGCGGCTCGTGATGTAGAGCCAGGAGCGGCTCGTGATGGGGACTCACGACCGGGTAGGGTCGCCCCCCTAAAACCACGAGCCGCCCTCCATGACCCTGGGCCACAAGATGGCCCCCACAACCCTGACTCATGAGCCACAGACCTCCACGAACCGGCTTGTGATGCCCCCCTGGCTCATGAACCAGTCCCAGCGACTCACTCCCAGCAGCTCACCGGCAGCTTCCTTCTCTCACATTCAACGCTGGGGGAACCAGCTCTGATCTTGGCAATTTACAACAACTTTTTGAGGGCGATCGGCTCGCCAATCTCATTCAACACCTCTTGAGAGGCCGCACTTATCAGAACCACATGGATGACGTCAATCACAACCCGTTCACTCAGGAAATCAGGAATTCTCGCAATCCTCCAGATTTCAAACTTCCACAATTGGATCACCACAACGGTAGGACAAATCCTACTGTGCACCTGATGCGCTACAAACGGCATATGGAAGTCCAATCAGTGTAGGAAAATGTCATGGCTAATTGTTTTCCCCTCTTCTTCACTGATATAGCCGCTATGCGGATTAGGCAGCTAGAAATGGAATCGATCAACAGTTGGAATATGTTGGTCGCTTGCTTCCTTGAACAGTTTCGCGTCCACATCGCTCGACCCAAGAACATCATGTCACTCACTACAATCAAGCAGAGGCCCAGAGAAACTCTGCGCTCATTTCTGGCAAGATTCAATGTTGCAACAACATTAGTTGATCGCCCTGAACCATCGATGGAACCAATGGCAGCGGTATCCAATGTCTTGGATAACTCGGAGTTCAAGAAGTCTTTGTACCGAGATCCACGACGAAACCTTGGCGAATTCTACCTTGAAGTAGATAGATTTCTATGGGAAGAAATGCAACTTCCGAGAAATGCATTCTCGACGTCAACATGCTTAAAGACGGAGGACCGTCAGGTTCTGGAAATAGAAAAGGAAAAGTTGCTGTCAAGAATGACCGCAACGCTCAGCTCCGGATAGGGCCCATATATGAAAAGTATATTAAGCTCATTGCTTAACTTTCTGACATATACATGGACACAAACGGTGCGGTCTCCAACCGAAAGCCTCCCAGGAGGGAGTCATTGCAAAGAGAACGCGGTTCCGGAAAGCACTGCATATTCCACGATATGGACGGTCATGACATGAATGACTGCAGGCATCTACGTGATTTGGTTGAGGAATGGGTTAGACGTGGAGAGCTGCACGAGTATGTGAAATAACCAATAGCGCGTACACCTGCGCTTCCACCTCTTGCTCGCCGGAGAGGGAATGACCCTGGATCGAGCTCTCGTAGGCTCATTATAACCTGATCTTGATGAGATCAGCTTTCATTTTCTGCATCTCTTAGGCTTTAAGATTTGTTTTTTTTTCTTTCATTAGGTTTTCTGATTGGTAGAATCGGAGTACACACGTACAGGGTTAGGATGTAGCCCCAAAGCGTGCTCTGAACTCGGGGTCGAAACAATTAGGATTTGCTTTGGTTTTGCATTTTGATTTGAAAAGGAAGGGTTTTCCATGCTTGGATTATGTTTGGTGAATTTAAGTATCTTGTCAGGATGTGGAAAGATCCTCAATCTCGGTTAAAGTATGGCTTATACTTATTTTGAAACACTAGGTTTGATTACGCCTAGGGTCGGACTATCTTGCCAGGCTATGGCAAGTATAGCTTTCTCTGGGCATGAGTATGGATGATACTCAGATTGGTAACTCGAGTATGGTTTATAATCACTTTGGAATCTTAATTATGGATTATACTTAAGGAATTGTAAACGATTTTATCAGGATGTGACAAAAGAAATCGGGTATGGACTATACTCGGTTTGGACTTCTTGGTATGGATTATGCCTAGAAAGTTTGGCCCTTGCCAGGATTTGGCAGAACGACTTAGACGTTCCTCGAGTATGGTTTATGCTCGGCAAAGTTTGAATGATACCATCAGGATTTGGTACATTTGTTTTACGTTTATCTCTATACAGATATGGAGTTATCGGATTATCCTGAACACATCTTCCTTCAACCAGCAAGATATGTTCTAGGGGGCAAACTTGTTGGCACACTTTTTGGTAAAAGCTGTCACACATGGAATATCTGGATAGCATCGCGCTCGGATATGGAGAATATTGTCAGAAGACAGAAAACGATTTGGTTGAAATCGCATCACCAACATAAACAGGCCCAAAACTCCTATCAAATGACCTCTTTTGGGCACGAAAACAATAATTACGGAGCCCTGCTCCGCAACTCTTGTAGCCCTCTGAATTACCTTCAGATAGAGCTTTCTTTTGGCTCAATCGGAGTTACGGTTTAGAAGTTACGCCCGTTTTCGTGAACGGGTGTAATCTGGCATCGACTGGCAATCACTTGGATGAAGTGACGAAGCGTCATTAGTTCGGAGTACGGATCGGCTTGTGGGACCCACCTCCGCTCGTGGCTTGACACCTGCTCGCCCCCTTGGGCTCGCCCCTCCTCCTTGGTTCGTGAAGCCTCCTCGGCTCGCGAAGCATCCCCGCTCGTGGTGCACATGGGGATCACGACCCCATGACAATGAATCGACCCCTGGACCTGCTGATACGCGCGTAGATCTTGACCTATTCTAAAGGCTACTTGCTCTCCTGCTTTCCTGGATCGGGTGCCACGTGCCCTATCAGGAACCGGTCTTTCCAGAAGCTCTATTACAGCTATAAATACACCACCACATGGAATTTTGATGGAACTTTTGGCCATTCTTCTTCACGGCTTCAACCAATATCAAAACAAGTACTTTGTGTACTCCTCAAATCAATCTAACACGAGGATTTCGTGTATAAAATCACATCTTTTCTCTATTTTTCTACATGAGAACACAAGGCTATTGTGTATAAACGGATCTCACGGATTGTGAGACGGCATTGTAATTGTAATTTCTCAAAATCTAAGAAAATATAAAGTGGTCATAGGCTTGGTTTGAGCCGAACCACTATAAAAATCTCGTGTGTTCCCCCGTTTTTATTGCTTTATCTGCATTCTGTGATTTGTGACTTGTGATTGTGAGGACTTCATACTGCATCTCGGTGTTAGACCCAGATTTTGGTCTAACATTTTGGCGCGCCAGGTAGGGGACACAAGACAACTTCAACTTCTAGCTTGGATAATTTGGCTATTGGATCAATGGTAATCAAAAGGTAGAAAACTGGAACTTCCTCTCATGCTGAGGATGCTGACGCTGAAGGCGCAAGGAACGAGGCGAGCCAAGAGGCTTCCTCTCATGGGGATCTTTCTGCATACTTAACGAGAGATGAGATGGATGGCATTCTCACTGAATTGAGAGATCAAATGGCAAGGCAGGACGATCTCCTCAGGAAACTACAGAAGATGATCGATGGACTCTTCGCTCGGATGGATGGAAGACCGAGCTTCAACGATCAACACACTTGAAATGAAGCCACTGAAGCGGCTCGTGCATCACTAGGACTCGGGGGCAACCTCCTCGCTCAGCAACAAAACACAGCTCATGATGCAGAACCTGGAGCAGCTCGTGATGCAGAGCCAGGAGCAGCTCGTGATAGGGACTCACGACCGGGTAGGGTTGCCCCCCTCGAACCACGAGCCGACCTCCACGACCCTGGGCCACAAGATGGCCTCTACAACCCTGACTCACAAGCCGCAGACCTCCATGACCCGGCTCGTGATACACCCCTTAGCTCACGAACCGGTCCAGGCGACTCACTCCCAGCAGCTCACTGGAAGCTTCCCTCTCCCACATTTAATGCTGGGGGCACCAGCTCTGATCTTGGCAATTTACAACAACTTTTGGAGGGCGATCGGCTCGCCAATCTCATTCAACGCCTCTTGAGAGGCCGCACTTATCATAACGACGTGGATGACGTCAGTCACAACCCGTTCACTTAGGAAATCAAGAATTCCGCAATCCCCTAGATTTCGAACTTCCACAATTGGAGCCCTACAATGGCGGGATAGATCCTACCGTGCACCTGATGCGCTACAAACGACATATGAAAGTTCACTCGGCGTTGGAAAATGTCGCGGCTAAATGTTTTCCCCTCTTCTTTACTAATATAGCCGCTATGTGGATTCGACAACTAGAAACGGAATCGATCAACAGCTGGAATATGTTGGTCGCTCGCTTCCTTGAACAGTTTCGCATCCACATCGCTCGACCCAAGAACGTCATGTCACTCACTACAATCAAGCAGAGGCCCGGAGAAACTCTGCGCTCATTTCTGGAAAGATTCAATGTTACAGCAGCATCAGTTGTTCCCCCTGAACCATCATTGGCACTGATGGCAGCGGTATTTGGTGTCTTGGATAACTCGAAGTTCAAGAAATTTTTGTACCGAGATCCACCATAAAACCTCGACGAATTCTACCTTGAAGAAGATTGATTTCTATGGGAAGAAGATGCAACTTCGGAGAAGCGCATTCTCGACATCAAATGCTAAAAGACGGAGGACTGTCAGATTATGGAAACAGCAAAGGAAAAGCTATTGTCTAGAATGACCGCAACACTCATCCCCTGAGAGGGCCCAGATATTAAAAGTATACTGAGCTCATTGCTTCACTTTCTGACATATACATGGACAAAAACGGTGCGGTCTCCTGCCCAATGCCTCTCAGGAGGGAGCCATCGCAAAGAGAACGCGATTCTGGTAAGTACTGCATATTCCAAGATATGGACGGTCATGACACGAATGACTGCGGGCATCTACGTGATTTGGTTGAGGAACGGGTTAGACGTGGAGAGCTGCATGAGTATGTGAAACCACCAACAACGCCTGCACCTGCGCTGCCACCTCCTGCTCCCAGGAGAGGGAATGACCCTGGATCGAGCTCTCGTGGGCTCATTATCAACTGATATGGATGAGATCAGCTTTCATTTTCTGCATCTCTTAGGCTTTATGATTTGTTTTTGCTTTCATTAGGTTTTTCGATTGGTTGAATCGGAGTACACACGTACAGGGTTAGGATGTAGCCCCAAAGCATGCTCTGAACACGATGTCAAACCAATTAGGATTTGCTTTAGTTTTGCATTTTGAATTGAATAAGGAAGGGTTTTCCATGCATGGATTATGTTTGGTGAATTTAAGTATCTTGTCAGGATGTGGCAAGATCCTCAATCTCGGTTAAAGTATGGCTTATACTTATTTTGAAACACTAGGTGCGCATTACGCCTAGGGTCGGACTATCTTGCCAGGATGTGGCAAGTATAGCTTTCTCTGGGAATGAGTATGGATGATACTCAGATTGGTAACTCGAGTATGGTTTATACTCACTTTGGAATCTTAATTATATATTATACTTAAGGAATTGCAAACGATTTTGTCAGGATGTGACAAAAGAAATCAGGTATGGATTATACTCGGTTTGGACTTCTTGGTATGGAATATGCCTAAAAAGTTTGGCCCTTTCCAGGATTTGGGAGGACGACATGGACGTTCCTAGAATATGGTTTATGCTAGGGAAAGTTTGAATAATACCGTCAGGATTTGGTACATTTGTTTTACTTCTATCTCTATACAGATATGGACTTATCGGATTATCCAGAACACATCTTCCTTTAACCGGCAAGATATGTTCTAGGTGGAAACTTTTTGACACTCTTTTTGGTAAAAGCTGTCAAACATGGAATATCTAGATAGCATCACGCTCGGAAATGGAGAATATCGTCAGAAGATAGAAAGCGATTTGGTTGAAATTGCATCATCAACATAAACAGACCCGAAAATCCTATCAAACGACCTCTTTTAGGTCCGAAAACAGCAATTACAGAGCATAGCTCTTAACTCTTGTAGCGCTCTGAATTAGATTCTGGTAGGGCTTTAGTTTGGCTCAATCGGACTTACGGTTTGGAATTTACGCCCGTTTCCGTGAACGGGTGTGATCTGGCGTCGTCTGGCAATCACTTGGACGAAGTGAGGAAGCGTCATTAGCTCGGAGTATGGATCGTCTGTGGGACCCACCTCGGCTTGTGGCTTGACACCATCTCGCCTCCCTTGGGTTCGCCCCCCTCCTCGTTTTGTGAAGCCTCCTCGGCTCGTGAAGCATCATCACTCGTAGTGCACATGGGGATCACGACCCCATGACCACGAACCGACCCCTGGACCTGCTGATACGCGCGTAGATCTTGACCTATTCTAAAGGCTACATGCTCTACTACTTTCCTAGATCGTGTGCCACGTGCCCCATCACGAACCAGTCTTCCCAGAAGCTCTCCTACAGCTATAAATACACCATTACATGGAATTTTGATGGGACTTTTGGCCATTCTTCTTCACGGCTTCCACCATTATCAAAACAAGGACTTTGCGTACTCCTCAAATCAATCTAACACGAGGATTTCGTATAAAAAATCACTTCTTTTTCTCTCTTCTTCTTCATGAGAACACAAGGCTATTGTGTATAAACGGATCTCACAGATTGTGAGACGACATTGTAATTGTACTTTCTCAAAATCTAAGAAAATATAAAGTGGACGTGGGCTTGGTTTGAGCCGAACCACTATAAAAATATTG
Source organism: Allium sativum (assembly GCA_030737875.1). Classification (NCBI taxonomy): domain Eukaryota; kingdom Viridiplantae; phylum Streptophyta; class Magnoliopsida; order Asparagales; family Amaryllidaceae; genus Allium; species Allium sativum. The sequence continues at coordinate 852,935,566 of CM060919.1, forward strand.
TGTGTTCCCCGTTTTTATTGCTTTATCTACATTCAGTGATCTGTGACTTGTGATTGTGAGGACTTCATACTACATTTGGGTGTTAGGCCCAGATTTTGGGCTAACAGTGTACGCCCAATATCATTCCAATACCCGTGTGGGGTTTCAACCAACAAATACTATATATTATTTGTGCAGTTGGGCGATATGTAAAATTTATCATCCCAATCAGTGTCAGTTAAATGGGTGTACATAAACAAATCGTCCGATTTGTAAATGAATATTTATTTTCATTTCAGGAGAATTTTGTGTCATTCATATATACGTTAAAAAATATATTTTTAACGATAAAATAATTATTTCAACACTTGACTATTTTATACAGTTCATATATCCAATAAAAATAATATTTTTATTGTTCAAACATTTTATTCAACACATGAATATTTAATAAAGTTCATATACACATTAAAAATTATATTTTTAATAAATAAATATTTATTGCAGAAAATTTTGGTAATATAATGACGCGATATTAAAACCGGAGTAATGTCTAGCATTACCCCTCTCCTGATACTGGCTCGCGCTATACACAATAATCAATCCAATCCATACACCACAAGAAAATCAATTTTCAACATAATCAAATTTCCACAATGCAATCCAAACAAACAATCATGGTTAGTACAATAAATAGTGTGGGGGCTTTTAAGCCCCGTTTGCATCCTAGTATATATTTAACTGTAAAATAATTAGAGTGAGAAGGAGTTCTCACATTGGGATCCACTCCACCGTTATTTTCTAACGCTCTGATTTGCTGATCTGGTTCCAGACTTTGCAAACGAGCTCCAATCTTCACGCCATCTTTTTTTCTAGCTTAAGCGCGCCATTCTGGACAACTTTCGCCTAATGGACTTTCTTCATAAATTGGTCCATTTCGCCAGAATTTGCGAAAAGACAGTATTTGGATAGCAGACTTTGGACGCGTTTTCCGGGCGGCTACGCAATCCAAAATATGACTTTCATATAACAAAATTAAAGAGAAAGTGTGCTCTTCGATTTTGGCACTGTGGAGTTTTGGCCATAGGAGCTCGGTTTGAGAGATATTGGTTGTGGAAGCTCAAGGTGTTAAACACACGCACCGAAAATATAAAATTTTGATTTTTAATTAAGAAAGGGGTCCACAGCCGGAGTGGTGGTCGGAGGAAGAGCAGCTTAGGTTGCTGAGGGGTCGAGGGTGGTGCACGTGGCCAGAGGCGGCGGGTGGTTAGTAGGGGCGTCGGGTTTGGGTGCGGGGATTTAAATTAGAGGGAGAGAGAGAGTAGAGAAGAGAGAGAAGGAAGGAGGGGGCTCGCCGGAGGTGGTGGACGCTGTGGGAGGCCGACAGTGGCACGGTTGGAGGTAGGGCGCGTGGATCGGAGCGACCGACGGGTTTGGGGAAAGGGGGACGGAGGGTTTTCTGATTTTAATTTTTTTTATATAAAATTCTAGGGTTAGAAAAGTTTTTATATATATATTTTACATAAAAGTCAACTTTTCCATGCGAACTCCAAATCAAACCCAAGGACTGTCGCCCCTAGCTAAATACCACCATTCCGGACACACTAGGATATGTGCCGTAAGCCAATTCGATAGTTTCGATTAATTTTTCTTTAAACTAAAATATAAATCAATATATATTGAATATATAAGTACATTTTAATTTACCGGGGACACATACTGTCTCCAAAAATTCTAAAAAAAATAAATTTAGCTATGTTTTGACAATACGGTCCTAACAAAACTAATTTCGTCGAATTTGGAGGTCGTTTGAAAATTGGCCATTTTCCAGTCGATTAAATTCAAACTGAAATTATCAAACACGTTTAGATTCACCACGCTCACATATTAATTTTAGAAATTATGAAAAATGGAATATAACAATAATTTGACATTCTGGATCCAATAAAAGTGGATTCATTGAAAATGGAGGTCGTTTGCAAAATAGCTATTTTTAAGGGCTATATATTATATTAAAAATATATATATATTCCATAACGACTATTCTGAATTTTAAACTGGACATAACTTTCAATTTACATTATGAAATCTGGATTTTTCACATTCGTTAGAAAGATATAATTAAACAAATTCAAATATTTTTGGTTTTACTGAAATCCGGTATATTTTGAATCCTATACATTCATTTGAAATTTAAAATCGAATTTTCAAACTACCGCGCCATTTCAGGCTCGTTTTATATTAAAATAAATTTATACGTTCTGACATCGATTAAAATAAATTTTTATTCATTATTATTTAAAACAAATCATTTTAAATATCCAAAATCCATAAAAAGAGCTAAAATAAAAAATTTAAATTGGTTTTGAAAATCCGGGCTGTTACAACATATGGGACGAGTAATAAGGAGCCTTCAGTTTCGTCCAGACCCAGAACGGACTTGTAAATGGATGTGTGTCTGATATTGGATTTCATTCTGTGTTAATTGATTTCTATTAAGTATATATCTGTTTAGAGGAGGAGAAATTATTCTCTTGCTTAACGCACTTCTCTGAGACGTACGAGCTTAGAGGTTATATATCGACAGACATCAGTTGCATAGCGTGAATTGTCAGTGTGGCATGCTTAGACGCAAATGATCAAGGCTTTTGTTGAAAAGCAAAGTCTTGTGGATGATGATTAAAGCACAACTTTAATTAGCATAGCTTTGTGTATAGCGTTAATTCGCGAGCTGCACACCCCGGTATGGACCAGAAACGGGAGAGGACCCCAGGGAGGACATGCGTTTCCTCCTAGCTAGGAGTGGTGTCATGGTATGGAACCCAGACATTTTACTTATGTGGATGATGGAAAGCAAGGTACCTTGGATTTGAGTCCCTAGTGGATCTTGATATGGTCGACATACTAACCAGATTTACACCCCATAGGACGGGGGAACGTATTGCTCAGGAATAACTAATCCACTAAAGTAAGTGTGGACTGGCCCTGGCGCTTCTAAGGGCTTGACATAGTACTTGTCCTGAGACAGGTGCTAGATTGTCTCGAATTCGGTAAGGACGGTCCCTTTCCTTGGTTCATGACGGAAATCCAATTTCCAATATGAGATTTTACGGTTTTAGTTGTAAACCTATATGGCAGCATAATGGCATGGGACGCTCATGTCGTCTATGATTGATACATTTATATTTGAAGTTGATTTTGACACTATGCACTTATAGTAATATCAAAATGATTTATCTTTAAACGTACCAAGCATGTTTGGCTATTATAAGGAAAAACTATATCCTCCGGCTTGCGTTGCATTTTTGTGATGGGACCTGAGTCTTATAATAGTTTCATTTTTCAAAAAGCATTGTGTTGTTTATAAACTGTTTGTTTATGGTATTCTTGGGAGGAAACCCGTTCCATGTTATACGACGTGGTCCCTTGATTTACCTAACTTTAAAATCAAGTTAATCACTGTTTTAATTCTCACACCAGTCCCATGACTGACTTGGAGTTTATGATTTTAACGTAAACTCTGGGTGCCCCTATTTTCCTCACGGGCAGCTAGTAGTTTTGGTATTTGCAGATATTATTTTCACAGGATCCTGGATTGCAACCGGAGCTATATTCGGAAAGCTTTTATCCATGTATTTCTTTCAGTTGTGTTATGTATTATATTTTCCGCTGCTTTGTAATTTAAATCTCTAATATTTTCCAATGTATATTACTTATTCATACTCTGATATCTTGTACTCTGATGTAATTGTTGTAATAGCAAATGAAATGTTTTATTATTCATGTTCCGATGAGTCGTGTTCTCAAATCAATTTGAGCTTTCCCGTAAAGGGAAGTTTGGGCCGTTTCAAGAACAAACATTTATTTGAATCCCAAAGCATAGTTGCTTTATTTCTTTGATCCTAGACTTGGGAATTATGGGTTGCCTGAGAATGTTTACACCCTATTTTTCATTTTTAATGAAAGGTAAATCCAATGCATTTTTCTTTAAAGCAAGAATATATACCCTGGCAAACCTTTCCACTCAGCTGAACCTGCATATGTGTTGCTTAGCATTTATATGTGAAGTAAACTTTCTCTGTTAACCATTTTACATAATATCTTATATACATGCATAGTCTGGTTGATAAGTAGTGTAGTTAACCAAGTATGTATCCCCTGAGAGTGAATTGCATAAAAAAACCAGAGACTAAATGTATACTGTTTTCCCCATTTGTGGAGTGTGTGTGTGTGTATATATATATATATATATATGTGTGTGTGTGTGTGTGTGTGTTAATCAAGACAATAAAGATGTGTATATATTTTAGAATAGATGGTATCTAGTGTTTGGTTCGACCTATATATATATATATATATATATATATATATATGTATGTATGTAAATGTATGTATATATATACACAATTCACTTTGGATATATGTTAGCCTGCATATGTATGCACATATATTACTGGGTACACTGTTATAAGCATTTTGCCACACTAGTTTCTGGAAATTTGCCTCCAATATTTGATTTTATACCAATATAACTTTATTTTACTTTAGTTTCAACAAATGCAGTTTCAGGACGAAACCTCTCTAACAGATTATAGGATTGAGTTGAAAAATATAAAATATTCCACTTCTATGTTAGCTTTGTTGTCTTTCAGTGAGCCTCTCCTTTTAAACTCATATGCATACTGGCATATATATATATATATATATATATATATATATACCTATACCACATGTGATGTTTAAGACTAAGTAATTAGGTGACATACAGACATAGCAACTTCTATACTCAACACTACTAAAATAGATATTATTTGTTCGGAGGACGCCATTGTAGTTTGCATTTAGAACCTTAGCCTGCAAAACGAAACTTGCATTGTACTAACACAGTAGGCATGGCTCCATAATATTTGGTAAATCTTATTTGGCTAGAGTTGGTATTTTAGGCTCACATATAGTCAGATTTATGGAAAAGGAAACAAGCAATGATCAAATAACTTTGACCTAGCCAAGTATTTATTTGTTCCATCCTTGCTATAAGCTCCCTATGCATGGATTTCAAATTTTGCATTGACCTATGTTATTACTTAATGTTTGTGTCACCTTACTAGCTTTGATTTAGCCCATGCTTAACACTGAACTCACACTATTGGATGCCATCTAATAATATTTGTAAAAGATAGGGGAATGCATTTGTTCAGTAAAGAAAGAGCCTTCATTTTTAGGCATGAATGTTAAATATTGACAGTGGGGTTAAAATTTATGTACACTGTTATCTTATAGTTTTCGGTACACACACTAAAGATGGACATCTTGTCATGCTGAAAATATAGTTGCACCATTTTTGCCATGCTATCTTGACCTGTTAAGTTGCTCACTGCACCATCTTTGGCATGTTATCTTGACCTGTTAAGTTGATCACTGCACCATTTTTGTCATGCTGCCCTTGCTTCGTGTGACCTGTTATACATAGACATGCATGTATGTTCTCACATATATCCTGGAAGATCTGAAATTTATGCATTTGGTTTGGTTCCCATTCATTTTTGGTTCTTGAAATAACATTATATATATAAATCATTGCTAACATGCATGCAGCCCCTTTTTGTATGGACATACATTTGTGTCCAATATTGCTGCAAAGTATGGTTTTCAGGCATGTTGGTTAGCCCTTGTAGTCTAAATATTGTGGTACAGTTCTTCCCCTAGCCTTGCTCATCTAATTCGGACTAACATATAAAATATATAATATGTACTCTTGTTGGCTTGATATGTGCCGTATTACATTTTGCCGAAATCATTTTTCTTATTTCGGTTCTTGTGCAAATGTTGCACTTTTGGTTTACATGGCCATGATTTGTTACTGTCCGTACCTTTTTCTACCCTGCTCGTGTGATTTGGTGTTGCATTGGTTATTTCTGATTTATGGGATGCAGGTGCAGTGCACACGTGTACTTGTATGCGTGTGCACATGCAGGCATCCATGATCGTTGTCCCTTGAAATATCAAATAATTAAATATATAATACACCATTTTTATTCTGTGTATACTTCGTAAATCAAGATTAACTATTGTATTTCAGTTTCTATTGAAGTTAATTTACTTGACCTATGATTAATCCTGAATCGAGTGTTTTATGGTCTTGCATGGAATGCTCGAGTCAGACCCGAGCATTTTAGATTTAAAGATCACAGCTTAGGATTCAACGATTGGCGAAGCTGGGGATTCCGAAGACGGCGCACTCTAAAGATTTAAACAATGAATATTTTTCCTGTTTTCAAGTTGTATTTTTGTTCCGCTGTATATAAAAATGTTGTATAAAAAATTTCTAATTTATAAATAAAGGTTTTATGTTGCTGTTCGATATTGTGTTGTCTACTATTCATTGTTTCTTTGTCGATTTTCTTTTTCAAATTTTATAAGCTAAATAACGATTCATCATTTTGCGCATTTTAAGTTGGTTTAATTACCGATTTAAAGCGGTCAAAATGATGGGACATTACAAAACCAATAACTAGATATGGTATTTAGCAATGTTTAAATAAGTAAATGCACAATCCTAATATTTAGCAAAGTATAACAAAAGAAACTTTTTTGGAAGTAATTAATTACTCCCCTTTGATTTTTGAATTAGAAATAAATACTAAATTACCTTTTTAATTACTGAGTGGAATCTTAATTTAGTTGCATGTGTTATTCTTTATCAATTTCCATGTTTAACAATGAATTGATCCTTCAACTTTCAAAAAAAACAAGTGTTTATTTAATCAATGCACAAATTTTCTAATTATTACCTTATTTCTGAGTAATCAACTAAAGAGAAAGTTTTTCAAAATAAACATATACCTGGAATCCTATTCATAACATTGGTTGAATTAGGATAATAAGTGTAACATTTATCACGATAAATTTTAATAATACATATATGTATTTTAAATATTTTGGTTGCAGTAATAATGAAATGTTTATTAAATTAGAAATTCATACCTATTGTTTGTATATCGCAATTTATAAATATGTTTGAATTAGTATAGTTAGAATACAACCTTTTATTATCATCTTAGTAATTGTATTCTATTTTAAAATTTAATGTTGGAGTTAATTGGAATTCTTTAGTAGAAAAATTGAAAACAAATGTAATCAATAGTTTTAAAAAGACAAACATATGTTTATGTTTATATGAAAAGAATATATACAGAAAAAACAAATGAGTATAAATTTGTATAAGTGGTTAAGGATATTAATTTTTGGTCCCTTGTTTATTTGATTTATATTCTAATTATCTTTTGTTTCCCATTTTATTTATCATTCCTATTAAACTTCCACGTACCATTACTTTCTCATTTACAACCTTCCATCTCATTTTTACTGTTTCCTCTTCCCATTTATAACCCACAATTATCTTTAGTTTACATTCTGATTATCTCATTTCACTTTTCCCATGAATGCCTTCCTACCTTACCAAACTACTCATTCAAAAAAAGTAATAATAATAAATGTTTTATGCGTTTCATTCATTCATGCATGTTCCTTAATTTTTTTCCTTCCCATACTTCTTCCTTTCCTATTCCTATGCGTTTCCATATTTCTTTCCATATTCCCTTCATTTTTAAGTCTCCACCATTTTCATATGTAAGGAAGAAGACATTTTTTCTAATAAAAGTAATAATAATAAAGACATAAAGCATGCACTGTTTACGTTTCCAATTTAATATGTTTATCAGCCATGTGCCCTCCTCTCCTTATCAACCTTTCATGTTATGCTCTTTTATATAAATAAAAATAAAATATATATACAAAACTTCAATTACTTTGCATGCATTAACCTCATTTCTGTTTTTATTCATTTCCAATACGTTACATGTCTTTTCTTCATTTCCAATTACTAGTTAAGCAATTAAAAAAACGATTAAAACACCAGATACATTTTCTCAGCTTTTACTCTCCCTCTCTTCACGTTATTTTCTTCCCTAACATTATATCCTTTCCCACCCTTCTGTTCTTATTTCCACCCTTTATCCTAAATGAAAATAATGGTTGTCTACTGAAAATTCATTTCCTCCGCTAAATCGCTCCGCCTTTTCGAGATCGCCACCTTCTGCAAGTACCGCTTCACTAAATAGAAGACCAACTTGGCATTGTTGTTCAATCTAGCTCCTGGTCCCTTTTCGCCATCGCTGTGAAGGTGAGTCTCTCACTCATGATTTACTTTTATTTCAAGTTTATAACATCATTTGAAAACTGAAAATATAGTACTAAATATTTTGATTGTTTGATTTCATGTAACCGTAGTTTGATAATTGGTCAAATGGTTGAGAATTATTGCTTGGATAAACAGTTGTTCCACTTGTTTTTTTTTACATGATTGTGAAGTTCGATTGTACATATATATTCCATGTTTGTTGTGCACTTGAATTCATTTGGCTGAAACTTGGAAACGTAATCTTAATAAAATCACATCATCATATAAACTTAAGAAAACCTAATTTAAGAATTCAAAATTTAATTCATTTGTATATTTGATTTTGGGCAGGAATGACATCATCATATATGTGTTTTTGTGATAATTTGAAATTTAAACACCAATTGTAACTGAATCAGTATATACGCACACGAACGGTTAGTTGTAAATGATGCTATAATAAAATCACATGCAATACATAATGTTGTCAGAAATGACCTTTATTATTTCAGTACAAAAGCACCTCTTTTTGATCTCCCTAAAATAATTTCCAGAAGATCAATCTTATTTTTTAAATCAAAATTCAAAGTCAACATCAATTGTAGAACTTTAGGTGGCCTACATTGATACTACGGTATCTTTCACCGACCCCTGTGTCCCCCACCAGGACTAGGGCCTTCTTCAAAAATCACTCTTTTACAACATTAAGTACATATGCTTCTATGTTGTAAATCTTTAAATTACTAGCTTTCATGGTTTTCGAATCGACATATTTGGGCACATTTTATATCAGTAGAGCAAGTTCCTTTTGACAAAAAAATTTGTGACCCACGTATACTTGCATCTACCGACATTGAAGTAATTAATCCTGCATTTTTCAAGAAGAAGAAGAGGAGACAATTTGATCAATACACATAAAATGTTAAAAAATGAAAGAAAAATTAGGAAGTATAGACATTATGAGTTGAAAATGAAGGACACAACTCAATTGACTAGATACTACCATAGTATATTCATAAAGAAAAAGGAAATATTCAATAATAATACCAACGCATAGAACGATAATAAAGACGATAAATGTGGAAGAGCTCATACTTTTTGGTCACTTTCAAGAATTATAAAAAGGCTATAGAGACCTAGTAAGATTAAAAATCATTTGGACTTATATAGTGATATTCGAAGCTAATCGAATAAATTAACATATCTTATTAAATTATTTGCTAAGAATATATTTCAAATGAATTATTAATGAGGTATGTGAATAAAAAATTTTAGCTAATGAACCTAATAAATACTAAATATTCTCAATAGCAACTAATGTTTAAAGTGAAAAAGTAATCATTCATATAAATTTTTAATTAAATAAATTAATGAACAAATTAAATACCTATTCTCGTCAAATAATATTAAACTACAAATTCACTAGTCATTTTTTATCCGCTATATATTGCTATTATTACAATTTATCTTACATAAACACTAAACTAAGAATAATTAATAATTCGATATGTTTTCTATACCATGATTATTTTGATTAGCAATCGACACCATCCGATGAGCTAACCACATCCACCAACATGGTCTACCTCGTGACAACCTAAATTAAATGTGTTATTATTAGGAGTTTTGTGACACACATTACATGTGCGATCCCAGTTCTTGTTTTGCCCAAAATTTATGTTCTTCAGAAATTATTTATGTTTAACGATTTTGGGGAAAATGATTTACATGAATATTTTGTTATACTTTTGTGCTGAAATCGTTTATAATTATTTTGAAATTTTATTGTTCTAATTGTTTAAAAAATTTAGTTTCGATTTGTTGTTTATTAATAAAGAAAGATGATGTAAAGAATGTTTATTTCTTAGATCTTGTTTTTAAGTAATATTAAAGTTTATTGATTTGCATGAAAATGCACTTCGAATTTGTAAAAAGGTATTACTGTTGGTGTTGGCTCGCTTTTTGACCAAGCCATTTAGGATCATTCATAAAGGGAAACCAGGAAACCAAGTCGCCCAAGGACGGATCGCACGCCATCGTCTCGCCCAAGAAACTGGAGGACGGATCGCACGCCATCGTCTCGCCCAAGAAACTGGAGGACGGATCGCACGCCATCGTCTCGCCCAGGACTAGATCGCGCTCTATCGACTCGCCCGGGAACGGATCGCTCCCGTCTCATCGACGAACGACACTCCAGGCGATCCGATCCCTTGTAACGAACCGAACCCTCTGACCCATTCGACCACGAGCTGGTCTTCAGCGATCCGAATCGCACGGATCTGACGACACCTGTTCACAACGGCTAGTTTGACTGTTTCTTCAAGGGTGGCGATGCGATCCGGAAACCTCGGGATTCGTGCCACGTGTCCACGATCCGTCCGACGAAATCAGCTATAAATAGCCCAGAGCTTGGCATTTTTCGGGATCCTTTTGGCAATAGTGAATGCTGAGTCCGCCATTGTTGTCAAACCACTGGAATATCGAAAGAAAACACTGTTGTACTAGCTTTTAAAGCATAATCAATAAGATAGAAACTGGACGTAGGCTCATTAACGCCGAACCACTATAAATTCTGAGTGTTATTCTCTTTTTTTTTTTTTCTTTCTTTCTCTGATTCCTCATTTAGAATTCTCTACAGTTTATAACAATTTGGGTGTTAGGTCCAAATTTCGATCTAACATTTTTGGTGCTTTCACTGAGAAACTCAGCCTTAAAGTTTCGTCATTCATTTTCTTGAAGATTCCAGCGATTCGGATATCATGGTTGGAAAAAGATCTAAAGTTTCGCAGACCAACGAAACGATCGAGGAGAATGTGCACGAACTGGTCAACGACGAAATCCTGGATCGCGGAGCGCAGGGGGCGATCCGACCCGACGAAGACACCTCGTTCCGAGTCGATGGGAACGAGACGATCCGTGCTACCGAAGGTGTTGTCACTCGATCCTGAGGCAACACTTCGCAACCTCTGCGTACTACGACCACGAGTCGATCTCAGGGGGGCGCAGCGAACCGCCCTCCACGAACCGAAGCTACCCGAACTGATGGTCAGAACGCAACTCGACCTGGGAAAGAACCTATGACCCACTCCTATCGTCCTGGAACCTCTGCCCGACCCGGTCCGAGCACTTTGCCCATGAGAGAGGATGATGATGACCACTATGATCCTGCTGCTCCTGTCACTGAGGGGGATCTCTCTCGCCTTGTCAAAATGTGGGATAGGTTATTTGATGAGTTGGCCGCCCAGAGGCAGGAAAGTTCCATCCTACGGCAAAACCTGACGGCTATGGATAGAAGACTTGATGAGCTAACAAGGCAAAGAGCATCGCCAGTTCGTCCACTCACCCCAGCATATTCCTCTTCATCTGAAGAATCGCCGAGACCTCCGCGGCGACCGTATGAGAGAGCCGAAAACATAGAGCAGCTTCGGTTCGGGACCCTGCCCTCACAGGAAGAAGAAGAACTAGGAGCAGGACCCACGAACCGTAATACGAATGGTCAAGCAACGGCTCACAGGACTCGAGATGTGAACAGTCCTGTGTACGACAGACCACCTCGGCCCCGTCGCCGCACGCATACTCATGATAACAGGGGCAGCGAAGCCCCGTCCAAGTCCCAGATTTTGTGGCTACTCCCCGAAGAGAGATCAGAGAACCTCGTCGGGCCAGAGGCACTGACCCTGAACCTCCTATGACTAGTGCAAACGTCGCAGCCATGGTTCACCAGATTTTGGCCGACAGCCGTGGGCAGCGGAACGAAGATTGGGGGATTGGTCGCAGTCATACTCCTTTTACCGACGATATTTTGGATGCAACTTTTCCAAGGCGTTTCAACATGCCACAAATGAACCGATACGCAGGAAGGTCTGATCCTGTTCAGCACCTAATGAGATACTCTTGGTCGATGACTGCTGCCGCCGCTTCTGACGCGGTTAAGTGTAAAGCGTTTCCCATATTCCTGGAAGACGTGGCTTTACTATGGTTTACTCGTCTGCCGGCAAGATCGATCTCCAGCTTCAGGGAACTAAGCGAGAAGTTCGTAGAGCAATTCCGTATCTACGCACAGAAGACGAAAAGCGTGATCGATCTATTTCTTGTCAAACAGCGACCAGGCGAAGGTCTAAAGACGTACCTAGATCGTTTCAATTTGGCCGCCACAGAAGTCAAAGATCCTCATGAGCCGACCATTGTCGCAGCACTAATTGATGGAGTGGATAAGGACACTGAATTCGGAAGGTACTTGGCAGGCAAACCACCCCACACCAGAGAATTATTCTATGAGAAAGCCAACGTACATCTGCGCCGGGAAGAGGTATACGCAAACCGAAAGCTTAAAACAACTGATAAGGAAGAAGTTCAGAGCAATGTCGCCATCAAACAGAATGGCGACAGCTCCGGGAAAGTTGAAGTTAACGTCAGAAATCAGAATCAGGGTGGCCGTCAGCCGGGTAACAACAGTAACAATGGTAACGGCAACAATCGGAAGAGGGGCCGAGGGAACGATTCCCAGAGAAGGACTCGTCCCAGGGCCTTTGAAAGTTATACACCCATCAATGATACTTTGGAGAATATTTTCGTGGATGCGTATGAAGTCCTCCAAAACAAGAGGCCACCTCCTAGAGAATCGACAGAAAAAGAGCGTGAGACAGGAAAGTTTTGCCTCTTTCATCAAATTCACGGTCATTCGACGAATGAATGCCGCCACCTTAGGGACGTGGTCGAAAGGCTACTTCGAGAAGGGAAGCTAGATGAATACAGAGTAGCGCCTAGGGACAGGGGGCAAGCAGTGCAGGCCCCGAATCAGAATCAAAGTCAACTCGCTCCTAGACCGACTGCTCAGCAAAAAGGAAAGAATATTGTTATCAATACCGTGATCGGAGGACTCTATCTTGCTGGGCATGGTTCCAAAGCGTTAGATCAATACGTCAACGCAGCCAAACAACACCTCGAAGTGGGGGAATGTAGCAATCCCGAGGACAGTACTCCGGTGAAGCAGCAGAAGATGATGACTGATGATGTTGTTTTTCGAGAACGGGATAGCGTCGGAGTCCATGCTCCAACTGAAGATCCGCTTGTAATCACAATACCCATTGGGCCAGCCACTGTTCATAAGGTCCTGGTGGACAACGGGAGTTCCGTTAATATTCTCTTCAAAAAGGCCTTTGACCAAATGAATCTTGAAATAAAAGACTTGAAGCCCTGCCAGGGGTGGATCCGTGGATTCAACGGAGCATCCACCGCTCCAATGGGTTATGTAGAGTTGCCAGTTACACTTGGGGAAGGAGAACGCCAGAGAGTGAGAATCCTTCCCGTTGTGGTTTTGGATGTTGAATCACCATATAATGCCTTCTTGGGCCGACCGGCCCTCGCAAAGTTCAGAGCCTGTATAGCCCCTTGGTGCTTGTTATTGAAATTCCCCACAGAAGCTGGCATTGGTATCGTCAGGGGGGATCAAGTTGCTGCGCGAGCATGTTATGTCGCCGAACTAAAGTTACTTCGCAATGGAGGGGATATCGACACTAAAGGCACTTCTCCCCCTTCGGGGGTAGGGACCTTATAGCAACCAAAGAAGACAATTGTTGGAGAGTTGCCTAAAGTGGTGCCCGAGGATATGGATCCCAGAGAGGATCAAGAACCCGGGGGCAGAACGGCGACTCCCAACGAGGCAACTGTGGATGTACCAATCGATGACAGTGACCCGGAGAAGGTCCTTAAGATTGGATCCCAGTTAAGTCCAAATCTTGCCGAAGAATTGACGAATTTCTTAAAGAACAATTTGGATGTATTTGCTTGGACCCATGCGGACATGTGCGGGATATCCCCATCAATCATGAGCCATTCTTTGAGCATTAACCCCAAACATCCTCCAGTAAAGCAAAAAAGGCGAGTGCTGGGCCCAGAGAGGTCCGCTGCCCTGAAAGAAGAGGTCGGAAAGCTAAAGAGTAATGGGTTTATTAGGGATTCCACTTACCCCGACTGGATTTCGAATCCAGTCCTGGTGAAGAAGGCCAACGGAAAGTGGCGAACGTGTATCGACTTCTCGGATCTAAACAAAGCTTGTCCAAAGGATGGTTTCCCATTACCTCGAATTGACCAGTTGGTAGACTCGACGGCAGGTCATGAGCTTCTCTCATTCATGGATGCTTATTCAGGATATAACCAAATTCCGATGCACGTTCCGGACCAAGAGCATACTAGCTTTATCACTGATCTGGGATTATATTGTTACGTAGTAATGCCTTTTGGTTTGAAGAATGCAGGCGCTACATACCAACGTCTGGTCAACAGAATGTTTTATAACCAAATCGGGAAGACAATGGAGGTATATGTCGATGATATGTTGGTTAAATCCAAGCAATCCTTTCAACACACTACTGACTTGGCAGAGATGTTCGGCGTTCTTAGGAAGTATGGGATGAAACTCAATCCCACCAAATGTTCATTCGGTGTTGCTTTCGGAAAATTCCTAGGATTCATTGTCAGTTCGCGCGGTATTGAGATTAATCCGGACCAGATCACGGCAATCAGGAACATTCAGGAACCTAGGCAAATTAGAGATGTGCAAAGCCTTGCCGGAAAAGTGGCCGCACTAAGCAGATTCATCTCCAGGGCTACGGATAAGTGCATTCCATTCTTCGACTTAATAAAGCGAGGGAAACGCCACTTTAAATGGACTCCTGACTGCGTAGAAGCGTTTCAGAATTTGCTCAGCCACATGGAGAAACCCCCAATTCTATCTAAACCAATAGACCACGAGGATTTGTTCGTGTATTTGGCAGTATCATCTCATGCAGTCAGCTCAGCATTGGTAAGGGAAGAGGAGAAGGTCCAAAGACCTGTGTATTACGTGAGTAAAAAATTAACAGCAGCAGAACGTAATTATCCACGGATAGAAAAACTGGCGTATAGTTTACTGATTGCCTCCAGAAAGCTTCGGCACTATTTTCAAGCACATCCTATTATCATATATACTGATCACCCACTCAAGCAAGTTCTACAGAGACCAGAGGCGTCTGGAAGATTACTCAAATGGAATATTGAGTTAAGTCAATTTGACTTGAACTTTCAGCCCAGACGATCAATTCGGGGGCAAGCGATAGCTGACTTCATAGCAGAATTCACAGTTCCTGAAGAAGACATAGCAAACGAAGAAATGGAACCCGGAGACTTGGTTCTGAAACGTGTCTTCCCACCCCCAACTCATATGGGAGCGAAGTGGGAAGGACCGTACTCTATTCTCAGCAAGCTTGATAATGGAACCTTCAAGCTGGCAACCGTAGATGGAAAGGAAATCCCCAGAGTGTGGAACGCCCAACATCTACGGCCATATTTAACATGAGAGTTTCAAATCTATTCTTTTGCTTTGTTAAAAACTATGTACAAGGCATGACTTGCCTAGAATAGTCTGATTTCTTAAAGCAAGAGGTTATAAAGTGGACGTAGGTCATGATTCGACCGAACCACTATAAAAATACTGTGTTACTTACCTTTACTGCACCTTTATTTATTCGTCTGTTTATTCTTATGAAAAATCAATGTGAATAATCCAGGTACCCGAAGTCTGGTGCCAACAGTTCATCCCGTAGGCTAACCGAAGGGACCCAAAGCCTTGGTAAATGCTCTAGCTGCTTGTCCGACTGGTTTTAATCCTCGGAGCTTGGATTAAAATGTAAACCTGAGACGAGTTTGAGGGGCATGCATGATCGCAGACGGCTGAGCTCGAACTCTAACTCTCCAGAGAGAGAGAGAGTATAAAGGCGTCTTCGATTGAGCGCTGAGAAAGAGCTCCTTTCCCGCTGAAGGATCGGGGAGCGAATGAATCGCTGAGCTCGAACTCTAACTCTCCAGAGAGAGAGAGAGTATAAAGGCGTCTCCGATTGAGCGCTGAGAAAGAGCTCCTTTCCCGCTGAAGGATCGGGGAGCGAATGAATCGCTGAGCTCGAACTCTAACTCTCCAGAGAGAGAGAGAGTATAAAGGCGTCTCCGATTGAGCGCTGAGAAAGAACTCCTTTCCCGCTGAAGGATCGGGGAGCGAATGAATCGCTGAGCTCGAACTCTAACTCTCCAGAGAGAGAGAGAGTATAAAGGCGTCTCCGATTGAGCGCTGAGAAAGAGCTCCTTCCCCGCTGAAGGATCGGGGAACGAACGAATCGCCGAGCATAAAACTCTAACAATTGATTAGGGGGCATCACGCACTCCTATGCGAACGCTAAACTTTGATATAACAAGTGTAACATAGCATGAACATTCTTCTTCTTATTGATTGACTGACTTATAATTATTAATAGCTGGCTAACGACTAAATGTGGAAAGTTTCTATGAATACAGGTACACAATGATGTAAGAAGAAACAAATTCTTGTTTATGTACTGCAAATCAGCAAAGTGAAAACAAGTTAGAAACAAAAGTGAGGGCCAGTCTCACAGTTACACCTCCTGGCCAGTGGGAAGCTTAAAAGGAAAAATATCAGTAAACATCCTATTTATGCTTTGATATCTTCTCTCGCTTCTGCCTCTCCAGCCTCTCCTTATCGGCTTCAGATGGATCCCCCTTCTTCCTTTTCCGCTTGTCCACGAGGGGAGCATCTGACTCCTCCGAGGTTTCCTCTCCCCCATCTTTTCCCTTGCTTCTACCAGAGAGGGAAGCCGGGAAGTCATCAGGGTTTGCGAAGTGAAGTTGCCGGCTGATGGACTTGGACTGAATTTTCATAATCATCCCAGTTTTGGGATCGAACTCTGCAAGGGGGACCACATTCAAAGCCTCATCCCCACCTTCTTCAAAGCCAACTCTTTCTCTTGTCTGGCTTTTCGGCTGGCCAGGGGTTCCTCATCATCATCATCATCGTCGGCCTTCTTGGTGCCGGTGATATCCTCTTCATCATCCACATGCCGACCATCCAAGTCTTTTAAAGCCTCGATAGTCTCAGCATCTTTGGGTACGTCGGCACCAGGCACCGAGATGCTTCCTTCAGCTGTTGCGGCCTCGACTTGCTCTGAAACATCGATTTCAGCACCCGGCAGGGCGGTCCCCTCCTCCACTTCTCTCTCTTTTCCAACACCCTTGTCGGCGGGCTCGCCACCTGCATTATAAGAGACACACATTACTAATTCAATGGGTTGTCCTGTTAGACGGCGACAATTCGCAATCGCTTTAGCAAATTGTTGGGAAAAGAGAAAGGTACCTTCAGCGGATACACCCTCTTGAGCAGACCCGGATGCTCCAACAGCCACGGGAGTTAAGCCTAAGGGAATTAGCGGGTCGTCAGGGTGATACTCCTCAACTCCGGAAGTTTTAGACTTGGCGGCAGAGCTGGAACCTTCGTCAATCTTGCTTTTGCCTTTAGCCATGGTTCTCTCCTTCTCCATTTCCGCCAGGATTAAGCGACGGCCCTCTGCCAGATCCTCAGGCTCGTTGTCCCTTAGGATGCTTTTCATCAATTCATCTTCATCAAGTTCTTCGACCCCCAGTCTATGCTTTTCGCCCTCCACGATGGCATCCCATAAGTTGGCCAAAGTAACATGATAATCCGGGATCCATGAGATATTGCGAGTTTTGAGAACCTGACCGAGGAAATCGAAAATCATCTCCTCAAACCCCTCAATTTCTTTCTCTCTTTCAAGGAGTTTGTGGTTGGAGGCGGTGGCCATTTCAATGGCGCTATCCACGTTCTTTTCGGCAAGAGCTGCCCGTCTCTCCGCGTCCGCCACCTGATCATTCAAGACCACTTTGTCCGCCTCTGCCAGAGCCAATTTCTCTTTTAGACTCGCTTTTTCCGCCTCCCAAGCAGCCTTCTCAGTCTCAAAATGGCCTTGTGCCGTTACCAATTCGATGTTGGCCATTCTGAGGTCTTCAACTTCCTTTTTTAAGGCCATTTTTTCCTGGCTATTGGAATCCAGTTCTGAGTGAAAACGCTGCTTGGCATTTTCTAATTCAGTTTTATAGTTAGCGGCGTCCCTCTGTGCCAAAGCGAGCTGGGCTTGAGCGTCTTCCAGATCTTTTCCTAATTTTGTCCTAGCCCTTTCATTATTGTCGAGTTTTGCTTTAGACCTGTGAGCTTCAATTTCAAGTGTTCGGATGACTTCCGAAAGATTAAGTGCGTGCTTTTTCATCGCCTCGTACTGTTTGGCCACGTGGCGGATATGCCCAATAACTTCTTTATCCCAGTTTTTAGGGACCGGTTCCAAGGCAGGAACAAAGACCATCCTATCAATGAACATTCCTGGAAATTGTTCCCGTAGCTTTTCCAGCCTACCTTGGATTTCAGGACCGTGAACGTAATCCCGTGAGCCGGGGGCAGCTAGCTCTGGTTGGCTGGTAGGGACAATATCACTTCTCTCTCGCTCAGTGTCTTTGGATGAATCTCTGTCCCCATCTTTGGATTCGCGTCGCCTTTTGGACGACCGGCTGTGGGAAGGCGCACTCTTAGGAGGAGTCAACTCTTTTGGAAGTGTCTTCCCCCTGGTCGGGATTGTTGGATGACTCAAAGGCCTGGTAGAAGTTGACTTGGGTGGAGATCGAGGTTGCGAAGAGCTCGGCCTATGAGGGGGACCGCGAGGGCGCTCGGTACCCGATCGAAGGCTGGGAGTGCCTTCGCGAAGAGAGCGGTACGAATAGGATTTCCTGCGAGACATCGCTCCTGTAAAAAGAAAAGAAGAGCATATTATCACATTGAATATCCACAACGTAATAGTGCACGGTCAGGCAGTGTGTGTGAGGTGTGCATCCCATATAATTCCCCCTAACAGACCCGGGCCTGGAGACAGGCTCGTCTGGCCCGTTTTGCGTCCCCTTGTTGAATCAGTCGCCTCTTCGGGAGCAGAAAAGAAAGGCTCCTCGCCGAAGTCTTTCTCCGTGTATTCAATGTCGGGCAAAGGGATTTTATTCAGCTCATCGAATAATTGTTCTTCTGTCAATTCGTCATCACCGACAGTTCCCATTGGAGCAGAAGTAGGGATTTCTTTCGACGCATCGCCACGGGATTCATCTCCCCTGTATACATTCAAGTCTTCGTCGTCCTGGATGACTATCGGAGAAGGGCTTTTGTGAAATTTGGTTGTCTCCACCGCTTGTGAAGTTCCCTCTCCTTCCGTCGGGGGCACATATTTATGAGGTTTGCCGCCGGTTCCAAGTCCAAATTTCCTATCCAAGAGGCGATGCTTGTGAAGGTTGTCATCCGTAATGCATTTTTTAATCCTTAAAAAGTCGGATCTGCTTTGCAAAAGAATGGATAACCGGCTGTTGTACAATGCGCCCTCTGTTTTCGGGAAGATATGATCTGTTTAAGACAAAGGAAAAAGCGGAAGAATGTTATTACTTAGACTCCCCCAAGCAAGATATTCAACTAGGCGATCAAAATTTACTTGATTTGAGCCATCTCCGTGAGCATCCAGCCTGTCTTCTTATGTAAAACCAGTCAGACTTAGGATCCCCGATGTTGCTGTACCCGTCATACAGAACTTTCCTGTTCGCCACTGATTCAAAAAAGGAAAAGTTGGGAGTTGCAGAAGAACGGTGCTTGAAGAGAAAGAAGAACACCAGGTCTCTGAATTTGAGTTCGGCATGCAAGATTTCCGCGTAAGCAACATACAAAGAGTAAAGAGACGCGTAGGCGTTTGGATGAAGCTGCATCGGGGCAATGCCTAATCGTCTCAGAGTTTCAATGACAATTGGAGGGAACGGAGGGATAGCTCCTACTAGACACATTGTCCGACTGATCGACATATACCCTTCCGGTGCTAAATGAGGTCTGTCTTCGCTTCCCGGTGTTAAGACATCGTCCCAAGGAATGCCGTGTCTTAGGCAGATTCTCTTGAGTTTTATTTCGTCGAGCTTGGACGCTAAAGAGTCAGAGAATTTATCTATCCCGACTGCGCCTGGAATTTCGTCCGGAGCTCGCTCGTCAGAATCGGAGTTGTTGCTGGATGACGTGCTTTCTGTCGGATCCGATTCTGTGGCTTCATATTCGGACCCAGAATCTTCACCTTCTGGATTGATTGGAGGAATTTGAGGATTATGCTGTTCCGGAGTCTCAGATTCCGTTTCGGCTACAGATCTTGAGGAAGAGTGGTCGTTCGACATTGCTGCTAGGACGAGAAAATATGAACGATAAGATTAACACTACCCGTCCCCCGTGTGTGCAAGTGCTACTGCGTGTGCTTGTGTGTGCGCAATATTAAAAACGATAATGAAACATGAAAGCAGTCGAGGTTATTAAAAGTCATTAGTCGTCATATGCAGTCAAATCATGAAGTCTTTCAGTCCAGAGAGATCAACGACAGGGCTCTATCCTAACTGTCCAGAGTTTTGTAGCGGCAAGGCGCTGGTTAAAGACTGAAATTTCTTCGTATCAACAGCCGTGAGATGGATCGCATAGAAGAGGGATCGCCCCCCTCCGACTCGCACGACGGGGGGATCGCCCCCCTTCGACTCGCATGGCAGAGGGATCGCACCCTTTCCCGATCGCAGAGCAGAGAGTTTGCCCCTCATCGAATCGCCGGGCGAAGGGAAGGCTCCCTCACGAACCGTTGCGACTACCGTGGTACGACCCTTGGTTGCCCTCTCAATCTGTATTCGTCTCGCCACTTGCTTCCGTCCTCAATCGCTGGCCACGATCCGAGTCAGCCTTCTTTCTCCCTCTCCATCCTTCTTCTTCCTCATCTCCTTCCCATCCTCAAATTCTGAGCTCCACGTTCAATGGCCATGGCGATTTGGTGATAACTTCGAAAAGTAGCGGATTTATATTGTTTCTCTCTGGAATCAACCGTAGAAATTCAGGAAAAATAGTATGAGGGTGCTTCCTATAAAGTTACCTTTCTAAAAACTGAGAGAGTTCTTGGATTTTCGAAAGTTTTAAAGGGTTGGATTCGTTGTTCGACAGCTCGCGCGAGACGATTCAGCAGAGAGGAGAAAGAAGGAAAATGAAGAGGGGAGCGTCGGCTTATATAGGCAAAGAAGGTGACCGTTTGCCTCCCCTCCTTTGTCTTATTCGGACCACGAAGCGCCCCACAGGCCACGATCCAAAGGTGGAATCGCGAAGAAGCCCACGGACCGCTTCGAAATGATGGCCCACAAAACTCAAGGCCCGGCACGACTTGAAGGAAGACGCGCCCCGAATCGCACAAGACCCCAGGACCTCAGCACGAGACGAGCAGATAGCCAGATCGGACCGTGTCGTCCTATGGCGATCCGACTCATGCATGTGTTAATTTGAACCAATGCGACTGTTATCTTACATCCCTTCAGGAGAGAGTAAATGAGCATCTTCAAAGCATGTTTCATCAATAAAACATACTTCGAGGGGGCAAAGTGTTGGCTCGCTTTTTGACCAAGCCATTTAGGATCATTCATAAAGGGAAACCAGGAAACCAAGTCGCCCAAGGATGGATCGCACGCCATCGTCTCGCCCAAGAAACTGGAGGACGGATCGCACGCCATCGTCTCGCCCAAGAAACTGGAGGACGGATCGCACGCCATCGTCTCGCCCAGGACTAGATCGCGCTCTATCGACTCGCCCGGGAACGGATCGCTCCCGTCTCATCGACGAACGACACTCCAGGCGATCCGATCCCTTGTAACGAACCGAACCCTCTGACCCATTCGACCACGAGCTGGTCTTCAGCGATCCGAATCGCACGGATCTGACGACACCTGTTCACAACGGCTAGTTTGACTGTTTCTTCAAGGGTGGCGATGCGATCCGGAAACCTCGGGATTCGTGCCACGTGTCCACGATCCGTCCGACGAAATCAGCTATAAATAGCCCAGAGCTTGGCATTTTTCGGGATCCTTTTGGCAATAGTGAATGCTGAGTCCGCCATTGTTGTCAAACCACTGGAATATCGAAAGAAAACACTGTTGTACTAGCTTTTAAAGCATAATCAATAAGATAGAAAGTGGACGTAGGCTCATTAACGCCGAACCACTATAAATTCTGAGTGTTATTCTCTTTTTTTTTTTCTTTCTTTCTCTGATTCCTCATTTAGAATTCTCTACAGTTTATAACAATTTGGGTGTTAGGTCCAAATTTCGATCTAACAGTTGGATCCTACATTTAAGTAATATGTAACTTTAAAGATATGTGAGAGTATTTCCAAAAGGTCGAGATCCGACCAAAAGTTTGCACTTTCAAGACAACAAATAGTATACATTTACTTTGTTAATTTAGTAGTAAATATTAAAAAGGAGCTTAAATTTATGGAAATAAAGGAGAATTTTCTTGCAGTAATTAAATTATTTAAATTATTTATTTTGTTAACTTAGTAGTCAATATCAAAATCTTGGGTCATGGCCGTTGTACTTCGATTTATCCATGTTATTTGAACAAAATGCATGAATAACCTAAAGCTTTCTAAAACTATGCAAACATTGTTAGGCATTAGGTGATTGATAGCTTTTCTACCTCAGGGTGACTAACCTAAAGCTATGCATTTTGTTCAAATAACATGGATAAATCGAAGTAGAATGGCATGACCCAAGATTTTGATATAGACTACTAAATTAACAAAATAAATAATTTAAATAAGTTAATTACTGCAAGAAAATTCTCCGTCATTTCTACAAATTTAAACTCGTTTTTAATATTTACTACTAAATTAACAAAGTAAATGTATATTATTCATTGTCTTGAAAGTGCAAACTTTTGGTCCGATCTCGACCTTTTGGAAATAGCCTTACATATCTTTAACGTTACATATAACTTAAATTGTAACAACCTGGAAAATCAGAACCAACTTAAAATTTTTATTTCAGAAATTTTAATGAATTTTGAATATTTAAAATGATTTATTATAAATAATTACGACTAGAAATTTATTTTGAATAGAATTAGAACGTATAAATTTATTTTAATTATATAACGAGCCTGAAATGGAGCAGTAGTTTGAAAATTCGATTTCAAATTTCAATTGAATGTACTGGATTTAAAATAAACCGAATTTTAGTGAAACAAGAAATATTTGAATTTGTTTAAAAATATCTTTCCAAAGAATGTGAAAAATCCAGATTTCATAACGGGAATAAAAAGTTATGTCCAGTTGAAAATTCATAATAGTCGTAATGGAATTTATATAATATATAGCCCTTAAAAATAGCGATTTTTGCAAACGACCTCCGTTTTCGACGAGACCATTTTGTTGGATCCGGAATGTCAAATTATTGCTTGATTCCAATTTTCATAATTTTTGGAATCAATATGTGAGCGTGGTGAATTTAAACGTGTTTGGTCAATTCAGTTTGAATTTAATCGACTAGAAAATGACCGTTTTCAAATGATCTCCAAATTCAACGAAATTAGTTTTGCTAGGGCCGTATCATCAAAACATAGCCAGATTTATTTTTATGGAATTTTTGGAGTCAGTATGTGGCCCTTGTAAATTAAAATGTGCGTTTGACTTTAAAATATAATGATTTATATTTTAAATTTAACGAAAATTGATCGTTACAGTCGAATCAGCTTACCGAACATATCCAATTGTGTTCGGAATGGGGGTAATTAGCTAGGGGCGACAGTCGGTGAGTTTAATTTGGACTTCGAAATAAAAAGTTACTTTTTGGAATTAAATTTAATATTAAAATTATATAAACCCTAGAATTGGTCAAACCCTATGTTTCTCTAACCCGTGGTCAACCCCTTATTCCCTCAACCCCCAATCATTTCAAAAAAAAAAGGGAAAGACACCGCGCCCTCCACACTTCACCGCCGCAACCACCATCGCGCCCCTCCGAGCCCATCGCCGTAATGCCCCCGTCGCAGGACACCCCTGGCCCGCCGCCCCCTCCTCATTCCTTCTCCGGTCACTCCCAAAAGTCCCAAACCTCTCCAAATCGCAACCCCCAACCACTGAAGGTCCCGCTTCCGACCGCCACCACCAGCGCCAGTCACCCTCGCCACCGATGCAGCTCCGACACCCCCCCCCCTCTCGTTGGAAATGCAGTAAGTATTTTTTTATTTTTTTATTTTATATATTAAAGTATTGTTTTTACAATTCGATTTTTAATTAGAGAAATAAACCTGATTTTTAATGTATGAAAATATAGTTTTTAGTTATGTATAAAAAAATATAGTTTTTAGTTAGGTAAAAATATAATTTTTAATTAGATAAAAACTCGATTTATATATATATATATATATATAATAGAGTAATAAAGATAGGATTTTTGTATATGAAAAGATTAGGTTTTTGATTGCATAAAGATTAGATTTTTCATTAAAGAAAAGATTGGATTTTTATGATATAAAAATTTGATTTTTATTATGAAGTTAGCGAAGTAAAAATATGATCTTTATATATGTAGTAGCAATATAAAAATTCGATTTTTATTTATATAATAACGATATAAAAATATGGTTTTTAACGATATAAAAATATGATTTTTATATATAATGACGATGTAAAGGCATGATTTTTATATATAATAAAGTTATAAAGAAGTGATTTTTACATACATAACAACGATATAAAGATGTGATTTTTATATATATAATAACGAGATAAAAATATGATTTTTATTATATGTATAGCGATATAAAAATATGATTTTTATACTATAAACATCATTATAAAAATATGATTTTTATATATGTAGCATTGAAATAAAAATGTGATTTTAATATAAAAATCGTGCGAAACAGATTGCGAAGGAACCGACGGGAATCAAATCCAAATCCGAACCGTTCAGAAATAAGTAATGGAGGAATGGATCCCAAAGGTGAGAACTTCTCACTCAAATTTATTTTCTAGTTAAACATAGACTAGGTTGCAGACGAGGCTTAGTGGATCCTGACACCGTCGTCCACAGACCATGGACGACTTGTTTGATTGTATTGTGTGGTGGAAATTGATTGTGAAATGGAAAATAAAATATTTGGATAGTAAAAATATCATTTTTATTGTATAAATGTACTGTATAAAATATTCATGAGATGAAATAAATATTTTATCGTTCAAAATATAATTTTTAACGTGTATATGAATAAAATAAATATTCATTTTACAAATCGGACGATTTTTTTATGTACAAACATTTAATTGATATTGATTGGGACGATATATTTTACACATCGCCCAACTGCACAAATAATAATCAGTGTTTGTTGTTTTGAAAACCCCACATGGGTATTGGGATGATATTGGACATACACTAATCCCAGTAATTAGTTGTATGTCTATCAATTGGTTGACAGGTTGTTGTAAGCGTTCATTATTTATATTTAACGCTTATGCAGTTGTGTAACGCACTCTGGATGATGGTTGACTGTGTTTGATTATTGTTGTGTACACGTGTGTATGAAATCCATATAAATAAAATTATATGGTAATTGACTGTGTCTGATTCCAACTCGGAAAGAACAAATATTTTAAATTAACGAATATTTTGAAATGACGAGTAATGAATATTTTTAAATAATTTTCAGTAATGGATCAAAATATGATTTTGATGTCCGATTTGGGATGGACACGAAAATATTGAAATATATGAAGCCGTGTTGATTAGATTAACGCCATTTTGACATGAAGGATATTTATATCGATTTTATTCATTTTTATAATGAATATTGAAAAGGAAATTATTTCAAAATCTGATATTTTGAAAATATTATCATTTATATATTATAATGATAAGGAGAATTCAATTTTGATTTAAAATTGAAAATGAAGTTGGAATCGTTTTTAAAACGAACTTAAAACGATTTATAAAATACGTTTTAAATGGAAATCGTCGAAATATATATTATATATATATAATATAATGGCCTGAATAGAACACGCCGCACCGCGGCAGTTCGCGAATTTCGACCATTGACTTCGAATTGACGTTACGAGAGATCCGACCGTCGAATTCCCCTAAAACTGGAACCGTTGGGTTCGTATCCAAAAGAGCTTTCCAATGAATATAAGATATTTGAAATCTAACGGTCGGATTTCGAATTATGTCCAAATAAAATTTGGAAAAGGTCATTGTAAGTGCAGTTCGATGACCGTTTATGGAAATCGACTGAAAGAGCCTTAATAAAATTATTAAAAATATCAATAATTTGTGTAAAATCATAATAAATGATTTGGAAAGAATTGGGATGAAAAATTCCATATTTAAAAAGATAAAAATATATTTTTATCGAAATGAACTTGTTATGAACTAGAATTATAATCCAATACTTTTAAATAAATAAATTGGATTTAAAATGGTTTTAAAAATAACCAGAATTTCCAATATATGAATTGGAATGGATTTGAATCGAAATTATCTTCAGAATATTTCGATATTGGATTCCGTGATTATACAGATATTGTGGAGGAATTTGGAAGATATATATATCGTTATTCCCAACACGATATTTGTTAATTTCAGAATTTGATATTGAATATAAGCCGATATAATTTCTATTCAGAACCTTGTATTTAATATTGAATTGGATTTTGGGTTTTTCGTGAATGGTGTCTTCATTAACACTGTTCTTAATCCTAGTTAAGAAAAGAATAAATCTTTAATTAATATTTAGTGAAGTTTTTTCAATTAATTAATATTTAATTGGAATTGAATAAAAGAATTGGACTTTGGGATTGTCATGAATGGTGTCTTTATTAACACTGTTCTTAAACCCCATGTGAAAAGAATAAATCTTTTAATTAAGATTATTAGAGTTTCCAGTTAATTAACATTTAATTGGAATAATGGAATGTGAATTGGGTTTATCATGAACTATGTTTTAACGACATTCAATCTTTAACCCGATTTACAGTGAAATGTGATTTGGAATTTATAAATCTTTTTATTAAGATTTAACAGGAATTTTCCAAAGTAAAGTGTGACGAAAAAGAATTTCGCTCGGTCCGAATCAGTCGCTAAACCGATCTAGACCGTTCGAAACGCCTGATCGTTTGAGAACATGACAAAATAGAATGCATACAAAAGAACATTTCATTGTATATTACAACAATGCATCAGATTACAAGAATATACCGAGTATAAATAAATAAATATTACACAGAAATATCAGAGATTTAAATTACATTTAAATACATCGCAGCGGAAAATAATACAATACACAACTAGAAGGAGATATACGGATACAAAGCTTTCCGGATATCGTTCCAGCTGTAAACCAGGATCCTGCAAATATAAATCTGCAAAACCAAAACTACTAGCTGCCCGTGTCAAAATAAGGGCGCCCAGAGTTTAGGTTAAAACAATAAACTCCAGGTCAGTCATGGGACTGGTGTGAGAACTAAGACAGTTATTAATCTTTATTATAAAGTTAGGTAAATCAAGGGACCATGCCGTAAAACACGGAACGGGTTTCCTCCCAAGAATACCAGTGCATAAAACAAACAGCGCAATGCTAAATAAAGAAAAATGAAGCTGTTATAAGACCCAGGTCCTATCACACAATGCAACGCAAGCTGGGGGATAGGGTTTTCCCTTATAACAGCCAAAGAATGCTTGATACGTTTAAAACAAATCATTTGATACTATTATAAGTGCATAGTGTATAAAACAACTTCAAATCATAAGTATCAATCATAGGCGGCATGGGTACCATATATCATGTCGCCATACTAGGCTCTACAAATAAAACCGCAAATGTCGCGTATTTGGAAATTGGATTTCCGTCTATGAACCGAGGCAAAAGATAGTCCTCAACCGATTCGAGACTGTCTAGCCCGAGCCTCAGGACCCAGACTCAGGTGGGCCCTTGGATCGTCAGGGCCGGTCCACCGATGTGGATTAAAATGCCTGAACACTGCGTTTCCCCGCCCTTTGGGGCGTAAATGAGCCAAACGAATGGCTCCATCGGACCCGGATCGTCCGATCTAACCGAGGCACCTCGCAACAGCAACAACCACACAGGTGAAAAGTATATAAATGTCAGGGCTGGTAGGTCACTGACACCACCCTAGCTAGAAAGAAACGCATGCCCTCCCTGAGGTCCTCTCCCGTTTTTGGTTCACAACCGGGGTGCGAAACTCGCGAAGTAAACGTTACACAAAGCTACGCCAAAAAGGCCGTGCTTCGATCATCAACCACAAGACTTTGCTTTTCAACAGAAGCCTTGATCATTTGCATCTTAGAATGCCACACAGGCAATTCACTCTATGCGTTTGATATCCATCAGTATATAACACCTGAGCTCGTACGTCTCAGAGAAGGGCGTTAAGCAAGAGAATAAATTCTCCGCCGCCAAACAGATATATATTTAATAGAGATCAATCACACAGACTAAAATCCAGTGTCAGACACACAGTCCATTTACAAGTCCGTTCTGGGTCTGAACGAAACCGGAGGCACCTAGTACCCCGCATATCCATCGATCTCCAAGTACGTCTGGACGATCACCAACTGTTTCCATCTTCTTGGGTGTACAGCCCAATCAAGATCATCAGTAATCACCCAAACGACGTGAAGACCTCCGATCTTCGACCATCGTCTTCATCTCCGACTTATCGTCGTATCAGTTATTCAGAATGGGATAAACCCGGCCTTTCCGAATAACTCGCGTATATTTTAAATAAATGTTACACAAACACAACATACGCCTCATTCCAATTTATCAGTCACCAACCGTAAATTAATCAAGAGAATAATTCCCCAAATATTAACCCCGAAGGCCGAAACCAACATCAGATCAATATCCAGAAAACTATTCTGCTTGGCTAACCGACAGTTAGTTTCTAAATTTCACATTCATAGGGAAAGGTTTCCATTAATTTTATCCAAGATAAATTCCTTGAATCTATTCTCTAATCTTCTTTTGAATTTCGACTCAAACTAGTCGGGATTAACGAACTTTACCGAAGTAATCATTTGTTTTAATTTCCCGATCCCAACCTATTCATCCCATGAAGTAAAACTGGTTATACTTCATATCTAACACCACGGTGTTATCGGTAAATTCAATTACCATTTCACGTTTAAATCTAATTAAAGATTTAACTATCGCCTGGAGCAAAACTGGTGATACTCCATCCTCGATCATTTCAATCTAATTAAGGATTCATTAAAACTCCACTTAGTTTTAATCGTTAACTGGGTTAAAGAAACAGTGTCATTTAAAACACGGTTCACGATAAACCCAAAACCACATTCCATTAATTATCGGGTTAAAGAACGAGTGTTATTTAAAACACTGCCCACGATAAACCCAAAAATCAATATCAATTCAATTCCAATTAAATATTATTTAATTGGTACACTTCATTAAATCTAAATAAAAAGATTTAATCTTTTCTCAACTGGGTTCAAGAACAGTGTTAGTCAAGACACCATTCACGACAAACCCAAATCACATTTGATATTAAATACAAGGCTCTGAGTAGAAAATATATCGGCTTATATTCAATATCAAATTCTACGACCAATAGATATCGTATTGGAAATAACGATATATATATCTATATCTTTCAAATTTCCATAACAACATCTGTATAATCACGAAATCCAACATCGAAATATTCCGAAGACAATTTCGATTCAAATCCATTCCAATGCAATCATTGGAAATTCTGGTTATTTTCAAAACCATTTCAAATTCAATTTATTTATTTAAAAATAAATAGAATTATAATTCTAGTTCAAAACTAGTTCATTTCGATAAAAATCTATTTTTATCTTTTCAAATATGGAGTTTTTCATCCCAATTCTTTCTAAATCATTTCTTATGATTTTACACAAATTATTACTATTTTTAATAATTTTATCAAGGCCCGTACAGTTGATTTCCATCAACGGTTATCGAACTGCACTTATAGCGACCTTTTCTAAATTTGATTTGGACATAATTCCAAATCCAACCGTTATATTTCAAATTTCTAATATTCGTTAGAAAGCTCTTTTCGGTACGAACCCAATGGTTCCGGTTTTAGGAGAATCCGACGGTCGGATCTCCCGTAATATCTGTTCGAAGTCAATGGTCGAAATTCGCGAACTGCCGCGGCGCGGCGCGTTCTATTCAGGCCATTATATTATATATATATAATATATACTTCGTCGATTTCAATTCAAAACGTGCTTTATAAATCGTTTTAGATTCATTTTCAAAACGGTTTCAACTTCATATTCAATTTCAAATCAAAATTGAATATTCCAATATAAATTCGTTTTAAATTCATTTCAAAACAATTTCAATTCAAATTGATTTCTAATTCAATTTCAGTTCGTTTTCAATTCAATTCAATTTCAATTCAAATTCATTTCTATTCAATTTCAATTCGAATTCATTTATATTCAATTTCAATTTGAATTTTAATTCTTTTCAAACTACCAGATTTTGAAATCATTTTCGATATTCATTATAAAATGAATAAAATCGATATAAATATCGTTCACGTCAAAATGGCGTCAATCTAATCAACATGGCCTCATATATTTCTATTTTCAAATATTTCTATTTCGAAACTGGAATGAGGCCCAATCAATTACCATATAATGTTAATTATACGGATTTTCTACAACACATGTATACAATAACAACGATGAATAATCAGCCATCATTCAAAGTGCATTCTACACTGTATAAACATCGAATATAAATATTCAACGCTTATAGCAGCCTGTCAATCAATCGATCGACATACAACTAATTATTGGGATTAGTGCACGTTAAATATCATCCCAATACCCGTGTGGGGTTTCAAGCAATCAAACACAGATTTTTATTTGTGCAGTTGGGCGATGTGTAAAATTTATCGTCCCAATCAATGTCCTTCAAATAGGTGTACATAAACAAACCGTCTGGTTTGTAAATGAATATTTATTTATTCATATTCACGTTAAAAATTATATTTTTAACGATCAAATATTTTATTTTAACACATGAATTTTTATTTAGTTCATTTACAAAATAAAAATGATATTTTTTTCTAACTTATTTTAGAAAATTTCGGCGGCATAACGGCACGATACTAGAAACGGGACAAGGCCTAGCCTTATCCCCGGTCTAGTGAAGGCCCACGCCATTCACACATCAATCAAATCAATTTCATTTCACCAAACAATTCAATTCAAACCAAATAATCTAACCAACTACACAACCAAACAATTTAACAAACAAGCCATCCATGGTCTGTGGATGACGGGTGTCGGGTGCTACTAAACACCGTCTGCATCCTAGTACATATATACAACTAGAAAAAGACATTGAAGAGTGAGAAGTTCTCACCGATAGCTATCCAACCATCTCGACTCTTCTTTTGCAGAAGTCTTCGTCGTCCTCGCCTTTTTGTCATCTTCGTTGCCCGTATTCTCTACATATGTTAAAAACGAATTTTGACTATGCTATTCAATATATAAAAATCGAATTTTTACTATGCTATTCAATATATAAAAATCGAATTTTTACTATGCTATTCAATATATAAAAATCGAATTTTTGCTTTGCAATTCAATATATAAAAATCGAATTTTTACTTCGCTATTCAATATATAAAAATCGAATTTTTACTTCGCTATTCAATATATAAAAATCGAATTTTTGCTTTGCTATTCAATATATAAAAATCGAATTTTTACTTCGCTATTCAATATATAAAAATCGAATTTTTACTTCTCTTTTCTATAAACAAAGTATTTTATATTTTCAAATCAAAGCAAGTTTTATATTTCAAAAAAAGAGAATTTTAGTGTTCAAAACAAAGCAAATTTTAGTTTAAAGCCAATGATAATTTTCTATTTTACCAAGCAATGAAAATTCTATTTTCTACATCTCAATGATTTTTATTCTACCATGATTTTTATAGAAGCAAAATCATATATTTTATAGAAGCAAAATCATATATCTTATAGAAGCAAAAACATATATTTTTATAGAAGCAAAATATGATTTTACCCTACATATTTATATATATAAAAAAAACTGTTTTAACACTATGTACTTATATTAAAAAAACTGTTTTAACAATAATAAAAAGAAGGAAAAAAAACAGAAAAGAAATTAAAGAATAAATTCATGGATTTCTCACCAGGAGTTCACAGCAGGAAAGTTCACGTCGAACTCTGCCTGAGCACCGCCTAGGGC
This sequence comes from Allium sativum, assembly GCA_030737875.1. Classification (NCBI taxonomy): domain Eukaryota; kingdom Viridiplantae; phylum Streptophyta; class Magnoliopsida; order Asparagales; family Amaryllidaceae; genus Allium; species Allium sativum. Next base: position 852,967,731 of record CM060919.1, read on the forward strand.
TGACCTGGGCCCCACTGGAAGTTGCCAGAGTGATCGCCGCCTTACCCCTCACCTTCGCGTCAAACCCTGGTGAACTCGCCCTTCTTGAGCCGCCTCAACCATCATCCGACGATCGAGTTTTCCCCCGAGCTGCCGAGGCTTGACAACGAAGGAGGCCTGACGTTGGAGGAGGCGCGAAGGGGGACCGACGATGGTTAGCGGTGATGGAGCGACAACGAGAGGTTTTCCGATTAGGGATTTAGGTTTTAACATGGCAGTGGCGGGCTCTGCCTTTGACCACGAAGAGAATAACGATAGGGTTTGACCAGCCTTGGGGGAATATATATTAATATATTTAAATAATATTTTAATTCTCCAATAGGTCCTTTTGCGTACGAACTCCAATCTGAACCCAACGACTGTCGCCCCTAGCTAAATACCCCCATTCCGAACACATTGAGATATGTATCGTAGGCCGATTCGATCGTTTCGATCAGTTTTCATTTAAATTAAAATTTAAATCCATATATTCAATTTTAAATGCACATTTCAAATTACCGGGGCCATGTACAAACTCGAAAAATTCCAGAAAAATATATTTCTAGCTTCGTATTGACGATACGGTCCTAACAAAACTAATTTCATCGAATTCTGAGACCGTTTGAAAAATGGTCATTTTCCAGTCGATTAAAATCAACTAAAACTGGTCAAACGCGTTTTCCTGCATCACGCTCACATATTGATTCGAAAAATTACGAAAATTGGAATCTAGCAATAACTTGACATCACGGATCCAACAAAAGTGGTTTCGTCGAAATCCGAGGTCGTTTGCAAAATTCCCATTTTTAAGGGCCTGAATTCCATAGCGACTATTCAGAATTTTCAACAGGACATATCTTTTGATTCCCGCTATGAAATCTCGATTTTTCGGATTCGTTGGAAAGATATTCTCAATTAGATCCTAATGTTTTTGGTTTCACTAAAATCCGGTTCGTTTTGCACCCGGTACGTTCAATTGAAGTTTGAAATCGAATTATCGAACTACCACGCCATTTTCAATTCCTTTTATAAATATAAATAAATATTTATATTCTAACGACGACGTATATAATATATACGTTCGAATTATATTCAAAATAAATTTCTCGTCGTCATTATTTAAAATAATTCATTTTAAATGTTCAAAATTTGCTAAAATTGCCAAAATAAAAATTTTAAACTGGCCCAGATTTTCGGGTTGTTACATAAAGTTTTCCAATTTAATACATTAAATTGGAATTGAATGGAATTCGATTTGATAAAAATCGAAATGAGCTTCTATGGAGGAAGACTGTTAATATATATGGAATTTAAAAGGCTTTGTCGTTATTTCATTTATATTATTAGTTGGATATGGAAATTGATATCAATTATATGTTGATCTGTTTTCCGTGAAGATTCCATAATTAATTGGAATGTGATTTGGGTTTATCGTGAGCTGTGTTTTAAATAACATTAGTTCTTTAACCCAGTTAAAGACATGATTACATGTCTAACATTGTATTTCAAACTGTATGGTTGATCTCTGCTAAATATATATCTGTTTGGTGGAGGAGAATTCATTCTCTTGCTTAACACCCTTCTCTAAGACGTACGAGCTTAGAGGTTATATATCGGCAGAAATCAATAGTACGGTGTAGATTGTCGATGCGGCATGTTTGTGTTTTCAAAGTTAAATAATCATTAATATTGATTTTTAGGAAGATTAAAACTAAGTGGAGTTTTAATGAATCTTTAATTAGATTGAAATGTGGATTGATAATTTAAATTACCAAATTCGGGAAATGACCGTGAATGGAGTAGCACTAGTTTTACTCCAAGCGATAGTTAAATCTTTAATTAGATTTGAACGTGAAATGGTAATTAATTTTACCGATAACACCATGGTGTTAGATATGGAGTATTACCAGTTTTGCTCCATGGGATGAATAGGTTAAGATTGGGAAATTAAACAAATGATTACTTCGGTAAGGTGCGCTAATCCCGACTAGTTTGGAAAACCTTAATACGGTTTGAATTGATATCCAAAGGAAGATTAAAGAATAAATTTAAAGAATTTATCTTTGATAAAATTAATGGGAACCTTTCCCAAATGATATAAATATTTGAATAAAAGAATATTCGGAATTGGAATAAGGCGTATGTTGTGTTTCTATAGCACTTGTTTATTATATACGCGAGTTATTCAGAAAGGCCAGGTTTATACCCATTCTGAATAACTGATTCGATGATAAGTCAACGATGAAGACAGTGGTTGAAGACTGGAGGTCTTCACATCGTTTCGATGATTACTGATGTCTTGATTGGGCTGTACACCCAAGACGAGGTAATAAGTGAAGATTGTTCAGACGTACTTGGAGATCGACCGAATATGCGAGGACCTCTCTCCTGTATTGGACATATGGGACGAGGAACAAGGTGCCTCCGGTTTCGTTCAGACCCAGAACGAACTTGTAAATGGATGTGTGTATGACATTGGATTTTATTCTGTGTTGATTGATTTCTATTAAATATATATCTGTTTGGTGGTGGAGAATTTATTCTCTTGCTTAACACTCTTCTCTGAGACGTACGAGCTCAGAGGTTATATATCGATAGACGTCAATCGCATGGCATGAATTGCCTATCTGGCATGCTGAGATGCAAATGATCAAGACTTTTGTTGAAAAGCAGGGCCTTGTGGTTGATGATCAAAGCACGACTTTAATATAGCATAGTTTTGTGTAGCGTTAATGCGCGAGCTTCACACCCCGGTATGAATGACGGCAGGGAGGACATGCGTTTCTTTCTAGCTAGGAGGGTGTCATGGTATGGAGCCCAGACATTTTTACTTATGTGATTGTTTGAAAGCGAGGTACCACGGATATATCGGTTACTACGGAGCCGATGGATATTGAGTCATCTGGCACATTTACGCCCCATAGGGCGGGAAAACGTATTGTTCAGGGATTACTAATCCACTTAAAATGTGGACCGATCCTGCATTTTCCTAGGTGCAGTTGCAACTGTAGCCTAAGACATGGTAGGCTAGATTGTCTCGAATTTGGTAAGGATGATCCCTTGCCTTGGTTCATGATGGAAATCCAACTTCCAATATGTGACTTTACGGTTTTAATTGTAGAACTAGTATGGCGACATGATAGATGGTACCCATGCCGCCTATGATTGATACATTTATATTTGAAATTGTTTTATACACCATGCACTTATAATAGTATCAAATGATTTGTTTTAAACGTACCAAGCATGTTTGGCTATTATAAGGGAAAACACTATCCTCCAGCTTGCATTGCATTGTGTGATAGGACCTGAGTCTTATAATAGCTTCATTTTTCAAAAAGCATTGCATTGTTTATAACTGTTTATGCACTGGTATTCTTGGGAGGAAACCCATTCCAAATTATACGGCGTAGTCCCTTGATTTACCTTAATTATAAAGTAAAGTTTTAAATAACTGTTTTCGTTCTCACACGAGTCACATGACTGACCTGGAGTTTATTGTTTTAACCTAAACTCTGGGTGCCCCTATTTTCCACACGGGCAGCTAGTAGTTTTGGGTTTTTGCAGATATTTCTTTTTCCAGGATTCTGGATTTACAGCTGGAGCTATATTCGAAACGCTCTGTATCCGTGTATTTCTTTCAGTTGTGTTTTGTATTATTTTCCGCTGCATGATAATTTGTAAATCTCTGATAATTATCAAATGTATATTATTTGCTCAAACTCTGTATATTCTTGTACTATGATGTAAATTGTGGTAATAAGCAATGAAATGTTCTTCTGTTTGTGTTCTGATTTGTCGTCTTCTCAACTCAGTCCGGTGTAACAACCCGGATTCCGATAGACCGAACTTTTTTAAAAAACCCAATCTATCGAAACCTGAGTTGGGCGCTCTGGTATCCTGCAGAAAAAGACAGAGATAAAGAAAATATGTTAGAATTCGTAAACATCTTACAGCGGAAGGAATCCAAAGTATAATATACATTAAATATAGCTTTACCTTATAAAACATACTGCCTAACCAGTATCCAAAGCTTATACCATCTATGTCATGAACCTAACCTGCAAGTATGTAATGAAGAGGGGGTCAGAACATAAGTTCTGTGTGAGTGGACTTAGAATAAACTTTTGTATAATCCTTCTTATACTGGTCAATAATATTTTCTTGCTTATTAGGTTATTCACGATATTAGCTATATAGGCTATACTCATGTCCCACTAGTAGATTAACCTAATACAACGTATATGTAGATACCCCCAACTCGTATAATCCTTTCCATGTATATATACAGTCCCTTGCCGTATGTCGTACGGGCTTCATCATGTAAATCTATACTACTTTAGTGTAGTGCCACCATTCTCGAAATCGTTTGGACTACCACTCTTAATCTTGCTAGATACCGTTTATTACCTAGATCTAATCTAGGGTTTTCTATCCTGCGTTTCCTAGATTCAACCAGGGTTTACGCTACCTAGGGCCACTGGAGTTTATGCTACCTATTGAACGCTTTCTAGATCTGACACAGGTTTATGCTACCTAGGGCCACTAGGGTTTATGCTACCTATCGAACAATGCCCCCTAGTCTAGGACACACTACCCAGAGCGATATATGTTCCTAAATTTTACGTCCCAATTGTGTTGTTAAACGTGCTAGATATCTAGTTGCACATGTCCTCTATATGTGCGGCCCGAGTCCCGTGGTAGGGCTAATCAAGAAACACGGAACTCGGTCGGGAGCTTTAAGTTATCTGCCGATGCAGATGCTAAGGTCTGTTTTATCTATATGTGGCTATGGTCCCACTTGACCACTCCCTCAACTAATGAAAGGCACCCAAGAAAATCAAGAATGAGAACTGTACGCAGGCCCAATATGCCCCCACAAACCTATTGCCACCCTCACCCATAACTAGATAGCAAAGTATATGGTCTTTTGGAGTTCTCCGCCTTTCCGCTTGCGTATCACGATTGACTCAAGATGGTGGGTAGATGATGACGTGCTATCAAAGGGCTAAACAAGATATCGCTGCCTCATGCTGACCCATCCTAGTCTTTAGGTTGCTTATATTGCAACCAAGGCATACCCTTGGCTCTTCTAACATAGAACTTAACCTCTGTGAGCCCAGGAGGATCATCTGCAACCTCACAGAGGGATACCAAGAGTACCCTCATGTCCCCTCGAAGCCGTGTGCTTCGTAACCCAGTTCGTTGGAGCCTTCTTCATGATCAGATGGACGTTCGCTCCTCCTCGTGTTCTACTTGGCTTTCTTGACTAAGGTTTACTACTTAGTTTCCTGAATCGTTAGCTTTCTTAACTAAGGTTCACTACTTAGTTTGCTAAATCGTTAGCTTTCTTAACTAAGGTTTACTACTTAGTCCTCTTAACTAAGGTTTACTACTTAGTTCTCTTAATCGTTCATTTTCTTAACTAAGGTTTACAACTTAGTCCTCTTAACTAAGGTTTATTACTTGGTTCTCTTAACCAAGGTTTGATACTTAGTTTATGTTACTTAGTTCTCTTTAACTAAGGTTTGTTACTTAGTTCCTTTTAACTAGGGTTTACCAATGAATTCAAGCATGACTTAAGTTCTCTTTATCAAATGATAGCGTACGGGTGTTTTCCCACATTTTCAGCTTAGATTAACTTATTTCATGGTATAAGTCGTCCCACCTTTCGAGTCTTGTATTACATCTTAAGTCATATTCATTTCTTATCCCTAGGATAAGTTTATCTATTATTTAATCTTATCATTCCCCACTTTTCCTTGCTTTGATACTGTTATATTGGTTAAGTTTGCCTATGTGTCCAAGTTGACTTAACCCCCAATCACATATTCAATTCAACCCACGTACCATGCTAAATTGGTTAAGTGTTCTCTATCAGTTCATGTTGACTTAACCCGCCCATATATCATGTCAAATTGGTTAAGTGTTATCTAGCGGTTCACATTGACTTAACCCACCCATATATCATGTCAAATTGGTTAAGTGTTGTCTAGTGTTTCATGTTGACTTAACCTTACCATATTAGCATGTGTCATTAGCATTAATTAATTATTAATGCCCAACCTCTCACATTAGACCTATTGTTGCGATTACTGGATGTGCCGGTTGGTTCCGGGCAGGATTACACCACAACTCAATCTAACCTCGGGTTTCAAGCACGTTATGACTAACTTCTCACATTAGAATCTATTGTTTGCGGTCACTGGATGTGCCGGGTGGTTCCGGGCAGGATTACACCGCAAACTCATTCTAACCTCGAGTTAGCCATGTTTCATGTTTAGCCAATTAACAATTCATGTCTATTCTAGGTGTCATAGGCCAATTATAAATTTACAAGCATGTTCATGTTCATTCTAGATATCAAATTTTAATTACCAATTCACAAGCATGTTCAAGTTATGCCACTATTGTCAATTTCATGTTATGTGTCGAGTTCCAGAATTACATAAAAACATGGTTTGTCCAACATATTCCATTTTTAATTATGTTTCTAGGATCTTAACGGCATATCCAATTTTCAAGTCTCAAATTCAAGCTTTACCCAAAAACCCCAATTTATGTTCATGCTTATAATCCCGTTAATAGGCTATACCTATTATTCCAGTTTCCCATACATGTTTTCCTAACAGGTTGCTATCATTCCTCATATGTTGGTTAAGCTTATTCATATGTCAAGTGCTACTTAACCCATTTCTACTTTGCTTACACAACCATTCGTGTAATAATCTTTTTACCCAAATTGCCTAATTCATCGATTAAATCTCAAGCTCTTCCCAAATAACTACAATTTACGCGTTGTTGACCTTGGCTCGAAGGTAGCCAAAGTTTCAAAAATAAAAAGGAAGAATAGGGAAGAGGAATAATAGATTAAGCATACAAAGATTATTTTAAATTGCAACATGAATTTTAACTGAGGAATGACGAACGATAATAATACTATTATGCATGAAGTGTATTGTAATTCCACTCACTGATTTAAGAACGGATCTTGAATTCTGGGATCTGATTTCTGAAACTGAAAAGCTATCCCTTGACGTAGATTATTGATCCTCTAATTTAGATTTGATTCTTAGAAAATAGTTGTTGAAGTCGTTGAATTAGCCTTTGATTCTCTACTTGAATTCTAACGAAGAACTTGAGCAGCATAACCCCGTCTTTGATTTATTTTGATATGAATTAGGGCCGAGTATAGGCATAATGAAGATGTGTAGAGAAAACTGTAGCCTTAGGGGTGTTTATATAGGTGCTCAAGACCTTATTGTACTCGCAGCGCTGAGTCAGCATTGAACCCAGTTAAGAAAATAGTCCAGGTTCGCAGATGAATCTAGCCAAATCTTATCGTACACGCAGCGCAGATTCAACATTGGGTCCCGCAAGCTGTTTTGGCGTAGAAATTCGAATTTCGAATGTTTGAATTGTTTTGGCATAGAAATTTGATTTTTGAACTTTTGAATTTCTGGAATTTATTTAACTGTTTTATTCACATGAAATATTCTTATATGTATACAATTACTCTACCGACCATTTTACGCGTATATATATGCTTATGCATATATATATATATATTCTCATATATATATATATATTCTTTATTTCCTTATATGTACGTTCTTATCTTTTCAAATTTTGAATTTGTATACGTACATATATTTGCATGTTCAGTTGGCCCTCTCTAAAACAAAGATAAATATTATGCAACTGCCGGGGTTCGAGCCCCCGACCTCCATGTTACAAATCCAATGTCTTAACCAACTAAGCTATGAAGTCCTTTGTTAATAAGTCTTAGAACAATGATAATTATTGTTCTATCCTTACTTCTCTTTTTCATGTTAGTTACAATACTTAAATTAAACCATTGCATGAATCTTTTTCTTTTAATGTTAATGCGTTATGTTTGCAAATCGGTGCATGCAACATATTTACATTGCATGCAACCAATCCTTTCTTTCTTTTAATGCATGCATTACATTTTTTTTCAGTGCATGTATTTATTACATGCAATCCAGACGGACGCAATGGTGATGTCCGTTTTACTTAATTCCGGATATTTTAATTAAGTATTTTTATTTTCTCATCTCTTCGATTACACACATTGTTATCACATTAATTTCCTTACTCTTCAATGTATGAATTAATTTTTCATTATACATCACATTATTTACCTATCTATGCATATATACATATTTGTACATTTTTAATTATATTAAAAATGTGGGGTGTTACATTCTCCCACCCTTTAAGAATTTCGTCCCTGAAATTCGATAAGAGTAAAATAGACAATCCCTCGCAATATCCATCCATCCAGTGTGCATCCAATTGTTGCAAACATTGTGCACATGTGCAAAGTGAGATACATCATAGTAAAGTATGTATGCCTAATTTGGATCCACCTATATGTATGCAAATTTTAAAAACCCTTTTAAAACATGATGCTCACATCCTAAATATACTTGCAGTTCTATATGAATGCAATATTCTTGAAAAATCAAAATATTTTTCATCCAAGTTTTCCCATACTCTTATAGAATAAGAGCATGGTTCACCCAATTGTCGCATCCAAAACCCTACCAACCATCATTAAATTCGAAATTTAGAAAAATCTAATTTTCTAAATTCGATTTCTTATGTCACAAAAAGATATAACGGAAGAATTTACATTTTCCGCTGTACCTTTTATAATTGCACTCGGATTTTTATATAACTATTCTATAAAAACTTCCTACTTTCCTATCCAAGCACAACCACATAAGAAAACTTTCCTTTCTCTTTCATCTTATCATGGAATAATTTCATATTTATTCATCTTTTTCTTAAGATTTCCATTTTCTTTTCCCGTCACATTTATTGCCTTACTGAATTTATTGTCTCTTGTTAGCTTAGGCCTTTCTCTTTCGTAGCTTATTTGACTTAATCCAATTACTTAAGTTTATTATTTCAAATAAGCTTTTTCTGTTTTCAACTCAAACAGCATCCTACACAGCTATTACTATGGGCCAAGAATCTTAGGACTTTGTCATCTCAGACAATTGCGAGTCCACACAACAGGATCTACCCACTTACTTGCCCTTAACTACTTAGTAGTCACTACTAGTCCTTGCTGTGCATTACTAGCCTATACTTTTTATCTCTTTCCCAAGCAACAAACCTAGGTTTCTCAATGCTTATGCATTCTACGGGAATTTTCCATTAGTTTAATATTAGCTAATCCCTGACTGTAAATTGGCAAGAGAGTAACTCCCTAAATATCAACCCCGAAGACCGAAATCAACATCAGATTGACACTCAGAGAATCACTCAACTCAACCAATCCCTAGTTGGTTCCAATTGTTTAATTCATAGCTTTAACTTTCTCTCATCCTTTTCTAGGCACTAATCCTTACCTACTCCATTCTTTTTAAAACATGGTTTGGCCTCCTTTCTTTTCATTACATTTTTCTTTCAAAAATTAAAAGTGTTAAAACTTTGTTTTCTTCTCCAAAACTTGTTTTCGCCAAACCATAAAAAACATGTTACAGAATAAAATGCAAAACATTTTTTTTTTAAATCACAAAACTGGAGTAGACAAGGACAACTATCGGGCTTACATTGTTTCTAATTACAATGTTAATTTAACTACTCGCTATAAGGTGCAGACATCTATTCTATTCCTACAACTTATTATGTCCACCCAACAAAATTTCTTCGTAAATCAATAATCAAAATTTATTGTTAACAGAATAGAATTTTCTTTTACAAAACGCAACACTTTCTTTTCAGTCCTTTCATATATTATAATATGAAAACTAGCGAGCTATATATGCTTTATATTATGCACTTTTTAATGAGAGAGTTCTTTTAAAACAAGAAATCATTGTTTTACCAAAGTATACACCACTTTACTTTAAAAACCCAACATGCACTGAATATGTCCTTTACGTATTTTTCTTAAACATCAAAAATACTTTTAAGATTAAAACTTGAAAAACACCACGAACTCTTTTACAAATTCAAGTTCTTAAAAGTTTAGTATTGGGTTAAACTCAAAGTAGGTCTTTCAACTTAACTAGACTTTCCTAGGCACCTTCCAAACCAATTCTCTCAACTATATATATTCCTAATCCATTTTCCACATTTTAACCGTTTTCTAACTTATAAGGTTTCACTTCTAAACCCACTACTCTGAAATAACAACATTTCAGTTTAAATTCTTATGGGATACTTTCTTTCTCCAATACCAAATCATATTGTACACTTTCCAACCAAACCACGTAAGGGTCTTAAAATTTCTAGGTTCATTCCTTTAGTGTACAAAATAGCTGTCCCAACTCTTTCCATTCCTAGTGGGCTACTTTATGGATTTAGGTTTATATATATAATATATTTATATTTTAGAAAATACAAATATGTTCGCTCATTATCTCCCTAAGATTACTAAACCGAAGCTCTAATACCAGATGTAACAACCCGGATTCCGACAGACCGAACTTTTTTCAAAAACCCAATCTATTGAAACCCGAGTTGGGCGCTCTGGTATCCTGCAGAAAAAGACAAAGATAAGGAAAACATGCCAGAATTCGTAAGCATCTTACAGCGGAAGGAATTCAAAGTATAATATACTTTAAATATAGCTTTACCTTATAAAACATACTGCCTAACCAGTATCCAAAGCTTATACCATCTCTGTCATGAACCTAACCTGGAAGTATGTAATGAAGAGGGGGTCAGAACATAAGTTCTGTGTGAGTGGACTTAGAATAAACTTTTGTATAATCCTACATATACCGTTCAGTTATATTTTCTTGCTTATTAGGTTATTCGCGATATTAGCTCTCTAGGCTATACTCATGTCCCACTAGTAGATTAACCTAATACAACGTATATGTAGATACCCCCAACTCATATAATCCTTTCCATGTATATATACAGTCCCTTGTCGTATGTCGTACGGGCTTCATCATGTAAATCTATACTACTTTAGTGTAGTGCCACCATTCTCGAAATCGTTTGGACTACCACTCTTAATCCTGCTAGATTCCGTTTATTACCTAGATCTAATGTAGGGTTTTCTATCCAGCGCTTCCTAGATTCAACCAGGGTTTACGCTACCCAGGGCCACTGGGGTTTATGCTAATATTGAACGCTTTCTAGATCCGACCAGGGTTTATGCTACCTAGGGCCACTAGGGTTTATGCTACCTATCGAACAATGCCCCCTAGTCTAGGACACACTACCCAGAGCGATATATGTTCTTAGACTTTACGTCCCAATTGTGTTGTTAAACGTGCTAGATATCTAGTTGCACATGTCCTCTATATGTGTGGCCCGAGTCCCGTGGCAGGGCTAATCAAGAAACACGGAACTCGGTCGGGAGCTTTAAGTTATCTGTCGATGCAGATGCTAAGGTCTGTTTTATCTGTATGTGGCTATGGTCCCACTTGACCCCTCCCTCAACTAATGAAAGGCACCCAAGAAAATCAAGAATGAGAACTGTACGCAGGCCCTCTATGCCTCACAAACCTATTGGCCACCCTCACCCATAAACAAAGCATATGGTCTTTTGGAGTTCTCTGCCTTTCCGCTTGCGTATCACGATTGACTCAAGATGGTAGGTAAACGACGACGTGCTATCACAGGGCTAAACAAGATATTGCCGCCTCACGCTGACCCATCCTAGTCTTTAGGTTGCTTATATTGCAACCAAGGCATACCCTTGGCTCTTCTAACGTAGACCTTAACCTCTGTGAGCCCAGGAGGATCATCTGCAACCTCACAGAGGATACTAAGAGTACCCTCACGTCCCCTCGAAGCCGCATGCGTCGTAACCTAGTTCGTTGGAGCCTTCTTCATGATCAGATGGACGTTTGCTCCTCCTCGTGTTCTACTTGGCTTTCTTGATTAAGGTTTACTACTTAGTTCTCCTAACTAAGGTTTACTACTTAGTTTCCTGAATTGTTAGCTTTCTTAACTAAGGTTCACTACTTAGTTTCCTGAATCGTTAGCTTTCTTAACTAAGGTTTACTACTTAATCCTCTTAACTAAGGTTTACTACTTAGTTCTCTTAATCGTTCATTTTCTTAACTAAGGTTTAGAACTTAGTCTTCTTAACTAAGGTTTATTACTTGGTTCTCTTAACCAAGGTTTGATACTTAGTTTCTGTTACTTAGTTCTCTTTAATCAAGGTTTGTTACTTAGTTCCTTTTAACAAAGGTATACCAATGAATTCAAGCATGACTTAAGTTCTCTTTATCAAATGATAGCGTACGGGTGTTTTCCCACATTTTCAGCTTAGATTAACTTATTTCATGGTATAAGTCGTCCCACTCTTCGAGTCTTGTATTACATCTTAAGTCATATTCATTTCATATCCCTAGGATAAGTTTATCTTTTATTTAATCTTATCATTCCTCACTTTTCCTTGCTTTGATACTGTTATATTGGTTAAGTTTGCCCATGTGTCTAAGTTGACTTAACCCCCAATCACGTATTCAATTCAACCCACGTACCATGCTAAATTGGTAAAGTGTTCTCTATCAGTTCATGTTGACTTAACCCGCCCATATATCATGTCAAATTGGTTAAGTCTTATCTAGCGGTTCACGTTGACTTAACCCACCCATATATCATGTCAAATTGGTTAAGTGTTGTCTAGTGTTTCATGTTGACTTAACCTTACCATACTAGCATGTGTCATTAGCATTAATTAATTATTAATGCCCAACCTCTCACATTAGACCTATTGTTACGGTCACTGGATGTGTCGGTTGGTTCCGGGCAGGATTACACCACAACTCAATCTAACCTCGGGTTTCAAGCACGTTATGACTAACTTCTCACATTAGAATCTATTGTTTGCGGTCACTGGATGTGCCGGGCGGTTCCGGGCAGGATTACACCGCAAACTCATTCTAACCTCGAGTTAGCCATGTTTCATGTTTAGCCAATTAACAATTCATGTCTATTCTAGGTGTCATAGGCCAATTATAAATTTACAAGCATGTTCATGTTCATTCTGGATATCAAATGTCAATTACCAATTCACAAGAATGTTCATGTTCAAGTTATGCCACTATTGTCAATTTCATGTTATGTGTCGAGTTCCATAATTACATAAAAACATGGTTTGTCCAACATATTCCATTTTTAATTATGTTTCTAGGATATTAACGGCATATCCAATTTTCAAGTCTCAAATTCAAGCTTTACCCAAAAACCCCAATTTATGTTCATGCTTATAATCCCGTTATTAGGCTATACCTATTATTCCAGTTTCCCATACATGTGTTCCTAACAGGTTGCTATCATTCCTCATATGTTGGTTAAGCTTATTCATATGTCAAGTGCTACTTAAACCATTTCTACTTTGCTTACACAACCATTCGTGTAATAATCTTTTTACCCAAATTGCCTAATTCACCGATTAAATCTCAAGCTCTTCCCAAATAACTATAATTTACGCGCTGTTGACCTTGGCTCGAAGGTAGCCAAAGTTTCAAAAATAAAAAGGAAGAATAGGGAAGAGGAATAATAGATTAAGCATACAAAGATTATTTTAAATTGCAACATGAATTTTAACTAAGGAATGACGAACGATAATAATACTATTATGCATGAAGTGTATTGTAATCCCACTCACTGATTTAAGAACGGATCTTGAATTCTAGGATCTGATTTCTGAAACTGAAAAGCTATCCCTTGACGTAGATTATCGATCCTCTTTTAGATTTGATTCTTAGAAAATAGTTGTTGAAGTCGTTGAATTAGCCTTTGATTCTCTACTTGAATTCTAACGAAGAACTTGAGCAGCATAACCCCGTCTTTGATTTATTTTGATATGAATTAGGGCCGAGTATAGGCATAATGAAGATGTGTAGAGAAAACTGTAGCCTTAGGGGTGTTTATATAGGTGCTCAAGACCTTATTGTACTCGCAGCGCTGAGTCAGCATTGAACCCAGTTAAGAAAATAGTCCAGGTTCGCAGATGAATCTAGCCAAATCTTATCGTACACGCAGCGCAGATTCAACATTGGGTCCCGCAAGCTGTTTTGGCGTAGAAATTCGAATTTCGAATGTTTGAATTGTTTTGGCATAGAAATTTGATTTTTGAACTTTTGAATTTCTGGAATTTATTTAACTGTTTTATTCACATGAAATATTCTTATATGTATACAATTACTCTATCGACCATTTTACGCGTATATATATGCTTATGCACATATATATATATATATATTCTCATATATATATATTCTTTATTTCCTTATATGTACGTTCTTATCTTTTCAAATTTTGAATTTGTATACGTACATATATTTGCATGTTCAGTTGGCCCTCTCTAAAACAAAGATAAAAATTATGCCACTGCCGGGGTTCGAGCCCCCGACCTCCATGTTACAAATCCAATGTCTTAACCAACTAAGATATGAAGTCTTTTGTTAATAAGTCTTAGAACAATGATAATTATTGTTCTCTCCTTACTTCTCTTTTTCATGTTAGTTACAATACTTAAATTAAACCATTGCATGAATCTTTTTCTTTTAATGTTAATGCGTTATGTTTGCAAATCGGTGCATGCAACATATTTACATTGCATGCAACCAATCCTTTCTTTCTTTTAATGCATGCATTACATTTTTTTTCAGTGCATGTATTTATTACATGCAATCCAGACGGACGCAATGGTGATGTCTGTTTTACTTAATTCCTGATATTTTAATTAAGTATTTTTATTTTCTCATCTCTTCGATTACACACATTGTTATCGCATTAATTTCCTTACACTTCAATGTATGAATTAATTTTTCATTATACATCACATTATTTACCTATCTATGCATATATACATATTTGTACATTTTTAATTATATTAAAAATGTGGGGTGTTACATTCTCCCACCCTTTAAGAATTTCGTCCCTGAAATTCGATAAGAGTAAAATAGATAATCCCTCGCAATATCCATCCATCCAGTGTGCATCCAATTGTTGCAAACATTGTGCACATGTGCAAAGTGAGATACATCATAGTAAAGTATGTATGCCTAATTTGGATCCACCTATATGTATGAAAATTTTAAAAACCCTTTCAAAACATGATGCTCACATCCTAAATATACTTGCAGTTCTATATGAATGCAATATTCTTGAAAAATCAAAATATTTTTCATCCAATTTTTCCCATACTCTTATAGAATAAGAGCATGGTTCACCCAATTGTCGCATCCAAAACCCTACCAACCATCATTAAATTCGAAATTTAGAAAAATCTAATTTTCTAAATTCGATTTCTTATGTCACAAAAAGATATAAAACGGAAGAATTTACATTTTCCACTGTACCTTTTATAATTGCACTCAGATTTTTATATAACTATTCTATAAAAACTTCCTACTTTCCTATCCAAGCACAACCACATAAGAAAACTTTCCTTTCTCTTTCATCTTATCATGGAATAATTTCATATTTATTCATCTTTTTCTTAAGATTTCCATTTTCTTTTCCCATCACATTTATTGCCTTACTAAATTTATTGTCTCTTGTTAGCTTAGGCCTTTCTCTTTCGTAGCTTATTTGACTTAATCCAATTACTTAAGTTTATTATTTCAAATAAGCTTTTTCTGTTTTCAACTCAAACAGCATCCTACACAGCTATTACTATGGGCCAAGAATCTTAGGACTTTGTCATCTCAGACAATTGCGAGTCCACACAACAGGATCTACCCACTTACTTGCCCTTAACTACTTAGTAGTCACTACTAGTCCTTGCTGTGCATTACTAGCCTATACTTTTTATCTCTTTCCCAAGCAACAAACCTAGGTTTCTCAATGCTTATGCATTCTACGGGAATTTTCCATTAGTTTAATATTAGCTAATCCCTGACTGTAAATTGGCAAGAGAGTAACTCCCTAAATATCAACCCCGAAGACCGAAATCAACATCAGATTGACACTCAGAGAATCACTCAACTCAACCAATCCCTAGTTGGTTCCAATTGTTTAATTCATAGCTTTAACTTTCTCTCATCCTTTTCTAGGCACTAATCCTTACCTACTCCATTCTTTTTAAAACATGGTTTGGCCTCCTTTCTTTTCATTACATTTTTCTTTCAAAAATTAAAAGTGTTAAAACTTTGTTTTCTTCTCCAAAACTTGTTTTCGCCAAACCATAAAAAACATGTTACAGAATAAAATGCAAAACATTTTTTTTTTAAATCACAAAACTGGAGTAGACAAGGACAACTATCGGGCTTACATTGTTTCTAATTACAATGTTAATTTAACTACTCGCTATAAGGTGCAGACATCTATTCTATTCCTACAACTTATTATGTCCACCCAACAAAATTTCTTCGTAAATCAATAATCAAAATTTATTGTTAACAGAATAGAATTTTCTTTTACAAAACGCAACACTTTCTTTTCAGTCCTTTCATATATTATAATATGAAAACTAGCGAGCTATATATGCTTTATATTATGCACTTTTTAATGAGAGAGTTCTTTTAAAACAAGAAATCATTGTTTTACCAAAGTATACACCACTTTACTTTAAAAACCCAACATGCACTGAATATGTCCTTTACGTATTTTTCTTAAACATCAAAAATACTTTTAAGATTAAAACTTGAAAAACACCACAAACTCTTTTACAAATTCAAGTTCTTAAAAGTTTAGTATTGGGTTAAACTCAAAGTGGGTCTTTCAACTCAACTAGACTTTCCTAGGCACTTTCCAAACCAATTCTCTCAACTATATATATTCCTAATCCATTTTCCACATTTTAACCGTTTTCTAACTTATAAGGTTTCACTTCTAAACCCACTACTCTGAAATAACAACATTTCAGTTTAAATTCTTATGGGATACTTTCTTTCTCCAATACCAAATCATATTGTACACTTTCCAACCAAACCACGTAAGGGTCTTAAAATTTCTAGGTTCATTCCTTTAGTGTACAAAATAGTTGTCCCAACTCTTTCCATTCCTAGTGGGCTACTTTATGGATTTAGGTTTATATATATAATATATTTATATTTTAGAAAATACAAATATGTTCACTCATTATCTCCCTAAGATCACTAAACCGAAGCTTTAATACCAGATGTAACAACCCGGATTCCGACAGACCGAACTTTTTTCAAAAACCCAATCTATTGAAACCCGAGTTGGGCGCTCTGGTATCCTGCAGAAAAAGACAAAGATAAGGAAAACATGTCAGAATTCGTAAGCATCTTACAGCGGAAGGAATTCAAAGTATAATATACTTTAAATATAGCTTTACCTTATAAAACATACTGCCTAACCAGTATCCAAAGCTTATACCATCTCTGTCATGAACCTAACCTGGAAGTATGTAATGAAGAGGGGGTCAGAACATAAGTTCTGTGTGAGTGGACTTAGAATAAACTTTTGTATAATCCTACATATACCGTTCAGTTATATTTTCTTGCTTATTAGGTTATTCGCGATATTAGCTCTCTAGGCTATACTCATGTCCCACTAGTAGATTAACCTAATACAACGTATATGTAGATACCCCCAACTCGTATAATCCTTTCCATGTATATATACAGTCCCTTGCCGTATGTCGTACGGGCTTCATCAGGTAAATCTATACTACTTTAGTGTAGTGCCACCATTCTCGAAATCGTTTGGACTACCACTCTTAATCCTGCTAGATTCCGTTTATTACCTAGATCTAATGTAGGGTTTTCTATCCAGCGCTTCCTAGATTCAACCAGGGTTTACGCTACCCAGGGCCACTGGGGTTTATGCTACTTATTGAACGCTTTCTAGATCCGACCAGGGTTTATGCTACCTAGGGCCACTAGGGTTTATGCTACCTATCGAACAATGCCCCCTAGTCTAGGACACACTACCCAGAGCGATATATGTTCTTAGACTTTACGTCCCAATTGTGTTGTTAAACGTGCTAGATATCTAGTTGCACATGTCCTCTATATGTGCAGCCCGAGTCCCGTGGAAGGGCTAATCAAGAAACACGGAACTCGGTCGGGAGCTTTAAGTTATCTGTCGATGCAGATGCTAAGGTCTGTTTTATCTGTATGTGGCTATGGTCCCACTTGACCCCTCCCTCAACTAATGAAAGGCACCCAAGAAAATTAAGAATGAGAACTGTACGCAGGCCCTCTATGCCTCACAAACCTATTGGCCACCCTCACCCATAAACAAAGCATATGGTCTTTTGGAGTTCTCTGCCTTTCCGCTTGCGTATCACGATTGACTCAAGATGGTAGGTAAACGACGACGTGCTATCACAGGGCTAAACAAGATATTGCCGCCTCATGCTGACCCATCCTAGTCTTTAGGTTGCTTATATTGCAACCAAGGCATACCCTTGGCTCTTCTAACGCAGACCTTAACCTCTGTGAGCCCAGGAGGATCATCTGCAACCTCACAGAGGATACCAAGAGCACCCTCACGTCCCCTCGAAGCCGCGTGCTTCGTAACCTAGTTCGTTGGAGCCTTCTTCATGATCAGATGGACATTTGCTCCTCCTCGTGTTCTACTTGGCTTTCTTGACTAAGGTTTACTACTTAGTTCTCTTAACTAAGGTTTACTACTTAGTTTCCTGAATCGTTAGCTTTCTTAACTAAGGTTCACTACTTAGTTTCCTGAATCGTTAGCTTTCTTAACTAAGGTTTACTACTTAATCCTCTTAACTAAGGTTTACTACTTAGTTCTCTTAATCGTTCATTTTCTTAACTAAGGTTTAGAACTTAGCCTTCTTAACTAAGGTTTATTACTTGGTTCTCTTAACCAAGGTTTGATACTTAGTTTCTGTTACTTAGTTCTCTTTAATCAAGGTTTGTTACTTAGTTCCTTTTAATAAAGGTATACCAATGAATTCAAGCATGACTTAAGTTCTCTTTATCAAATGATAGCGTACGGGTGTTTCCCACATTTTCAGCTTAGATTAACTTATTTCATGGTATAAGTCGTCCCATTCTTCGAGTCTTGTATTACATCTTAAGTCATATTCATTTCATATCCCTAGGATAAGTTTATCTTTTATTTAATCTTATCATTCCCCACTTTTCCTTACTTTGATACTGTTATATTGGTTAAGTTTGCCCATGTGTCCAAGTTGACTTAACCCCCAATCACGTATTCAATTCAACCCACGTACCATGCTAAATTGGTTAAGTGTTCTCTATCAGTTCATGTTGACTTAACCCGCCCATATATCATGTCAAATTGGTTAAGTCTTATCTAGCGGTTCACGTTGACTTAACCCACCCATATATCATGTCAAATTGGTTAAGTGTTGTCTAGTGTTTCATGTTGACTTAACCTTACCATACTAGCATGTGTCATTAGCATTAATTAATTATTAATGCCCAACCTCTCACATTAGACCTATTGTTACGGTCACTGGATGTGTCGGTTGGTTCCGGGCAGGATTACACCACAACTCAATCTAACCTCGGGTTTCAAGCACGTTATGACTAACTTCTCACATTAGAATCTATTGTTTGCGGTCACTGGATGTGCCGGGCGGTTCCGGGCAGGATTACACCGCAAACTCATTCTAACCTCGAGTTAGCCATGTTTCATGTTTAGCCAATTAACAATTCATGTCTATTCTAGGTGTCATAGGCCAATTATAAATTTACAAGCATGTTCATGTTCATTCTGGATATCAAATGTCAATTACCAATTCACAAGAATGTTCATGTTCAAGTTATGCCACTATTGTCAATTTCATGTTATGTGTCGAGTTCCATAATTACATAAAAACATGGTTTGTGCAACATATTCCATTTTTAATTATGTTTCTAGGATATTAACGGCATATCCAATTTTCAAGTCTCAAATTCAAGTTTTACCCCAAAACCCCAATTTATGTTCATGCTTATAATCCCGTTATTAGGCTATACCTATTATTCCAGTTTCTCATACATGTGTTCCTAACAGGTTGCTATCATTCCTCATATGTTGGTTAAGCTTATTCATATGTCAAGTGCTACTTAACCCATTTCTACTTTGCTTACACAACCATTCGTGTAATAATCTTTTTACCCAAATTGCCTAATTCACCGATTAAATCTCAAGCTCTTCCCAAATAACTATAATTTACGCGCTGTTGACCTTGGCTCGAAGGTAGCCAAAGTTTCAAAAATAAAAAGGAAGAATAGGGAAGAGGAATAACAGATTAAGCATACAAAGATTATTTTAAATTGCAACATGAATTTTAACTGAGGAATGACGAACGATAATAATACTATTATGCATGAAGTGTATTGTAATCCCACTCACTGATTTAAGAACGGATCTTGAATTCTAGGATCTGATTTCTGAAACTGAAAAGCTATCCCTTGACGTAGATTATCGATCCTCTAATTTAGATTTGATTCTTAGAAAATAGTTGTTGAAGTCGTTGAATTAGCCTTTGATTCTCTACTTGAGTTCTAACGAAGAACTTGAGCGGCATAACCCCGTCTTTGATTTATTTTGATATGAATTAGGGCCGAGTATAGGCATAATGAAGATGTGTAGAGAAAACTGTAGCCTTAGGGGTGTTTATATAGGTGCTCAAGACCTTATTGTACTCGCAGCGCTGAGTCAGCATTGAACCCAGTTAAGAAAATAGTCCAGGTTCGCAGATGAATCTAGCCAAATCTTATCGTACACGCAGCGCAGATTCAACATTGGGTCCCGCAAGCTGTTTTGGCGTAGAAATTCGAATTTCGAATGTTTGAATTGTTTTGGCATAGAAATTTGATTTTTGAACTTTTGAATTTCTGGAATTTATTTAACTGTTTTATTCACATGAAATATTCTTATATGTATACAATTACTCTACCGACAATTTTACGCGCATATATATACTTATGCATATATATATATATATTCTCATATATATATATACATATATTTTCTTTATTTCCTTATATCTTTTCAAATTTTGAATTTGTATACGTACATATATTTGCATATTCAGTTGGCCCTCTCTAAAACAAAGATAAAAATTATGCCACTGCCGGAGTTCGAACCCCCGACCTCCATGTTACAAATCCAATGTATTAACCAACTGAGCTATGAAGTCTTTTTTTAATAAGTCGTAGAACAATGATAATTATTGTTCTCTCCTTACTTCTCCTTTTCATGTTAGTTACAATACTTAAATTAAACCATTGCATGAATCTTTTTCTTTTAATGTTAATGTGTTATGTTTGCAAATCAGTGCATGCAACATATTTACATTGCATGCAACCAATCCTTTCTTTCTTTTAATGCATGCATTACATTTTTTTTTCAGTGCATGTATTTATTACATGCAATCCAGATGGACGCAATGGTGATGTCCGTTTTACTTAATTCCTGATATTTGAATTAAGTATTTTTATTTTCTCATCTCTTCGATTACACACATTGTTATCGCATTAATTTCCTTACTCTTCAATGTATGAATTAATTTTTCATTATACATCACATTATTTACCTATCTATGCATATATACATATTTGTACATTTTTAATTATATTAAAAATGTGGGGTGTTACATCCGGGCTTTCTCATAAGGGCGAGTTTGGGTCGTTTCATTTTGGTATCGGAGCTTTGGTTACAGAGCTCGAGAACAGGAAACATTAGAACCAACGAAAGAATTCATCAAAGATTGGATCAGTAATATCCAATGAGAATGACTCGTTAGAGATGGGATCGGTTGTATCCTGGAATGAGTCCGAAGGGTGTTATTTTTAAAATAAAATTGAAAACAAATTTTGTTTTGAAAATTTAAACTTTATAATACGTATTTGAATATTTATTTTAAATCAAATTTGGACAATTGAGTATATGAAGATTTTGAATATACGTGTAATTAACGTGTATTCGAAGCCTCAAATATAATGGATAGATATAGAATCACACTCTAGTCACCCGGACATAATTCTGGTGATGTCGCGACATCATAAGTATTTATGCTCAAGTTTCAAAAGTGAGATATCTATATATTTCCAATTGACTGGTGTGAGAACCAAAACATAGGTAGGGTTATTGTTGTGAATTGGCATCAAATATATGGTTTTGAATATATATATATATATATATATCAAAATTATGAATTTGAAAAGATAATCAACTAATTGATTGCTGGTTGTGTTGTTTGATTATTGGTTGATTAATTAAAATTTTGAACCATTAAGCCAAATTGAATCAAATGTTGAACTGACTTGAAAATTGATTGCAATTGCATGCCTATACATGTATATACATTGAACAGGTCATAGCATGGAAGCTAAGAAGAGGAATAAAATTGTATGCCCAACAAATAGGTACATGTTTACTATATTTATTTGGTTTGGATGATTTTATGAGCCTATTGGCTAGCCGCTTGGCTTTTTATTTTTATTTTTGGATGATGAGGGCCCTGCATAGCAAGTTGTGGTTTTAAATGTCTCCCTGTGCAAAGGACGTTATGGCGAAATTTTTCGAAAATTTAGGGTGTTAGCCAAATTTTTGAAAAATTTGTAAATTCTTAGAAACTGAAAAGTTGAAGAATGAAAGCAAAACTTAAAGTTGAGTTGATTAGTAAAACAACTTTCAGGTCCATTCCTTTTCGAGGACGAAAATATTTTAAGTGTGCGAGATTGTAACAACCCGGAATATCAGAACCAATTTAAAATTTTTATTTTGGCAATTTTAATGAATTTTGAATATTTAAAATGATTTATTTTAAATAATTACGACTAGAGATTTATTTTGAATAGAATTAGAACGTATAAATTTGTTTTAATTGTATAACAAGCCTGAAATGGCGCGGTAGTTTGAAAATTCGATTTCAAATTTCAATTGAATGTACAGGATTCAAAATAAACCGGATTTTAGTGAAACAAGAAATATTTGAATGTGTTTAAAAATATATTTCCAATGAATATGGAAAATCCAGATTTCCTAGCGGGAATAAAAAGTTATGCCCAGTTGAAAATTCAGAATAGCCGCTATGGAATTTATATAATATATATCCGTTAAAAATAGCGATTTTTGCAAACGACCTCCGTTTTCGACGAGACCACTTTTGTTGGATCTGGAATGTCAAACTATTGCTTGATTCCAATTTTCGTAATTTTTGGAATCAATATGTGAGCATGGTGAATTTAAACGTGTTTAGTCAACTCAGTTTGAATTTAATCGACTGGAAAATGACTGTTTTTCAAACGATCTATAAATTCGACGAAATTAGATTTGTTAGGACCGTATTGTCAAACATAGCCAGATTTATTATTTTGGAATTTTTGGAGCTAGTATGTAGCCCTGATAAATTAAAATGTGCGTTTGAATTTAAAATATAATGATTTATATTTTAAATTTAACGAAAACTTATCGATACAGTCGAATCAGCTTACGGACATATCTCATTGTGTTCGGAATGGGGGTAATTAGCTAGGGGCGTCAATCGGTGGGTTCAATTTGGACTTCGAAATAAAAAGTTACTTTAGGATTTAAATTTAATATTAAAATTATATAAACCCTAGAATTGGTCAAACCCTATGTTTCTCTAACCCGTGGTCAACCCCTTATTCCCTCAGCCCCCGTTCATTTCAAAAAAAAAAAAAAAAAGAGGAAAGACACCGCACCCTCCACGCTCCACCGCCACAACCACCATCGCGCCCCTCCAAGCCCATCGCCGTCGTGCCCCCATCGTCGGACCCCCTGGCCCGCTGCCCCTCCTCATTCCTTCTCCGGTCACTCCCAAAATCCCCAAAACCTCACCAAGTCGCAACCCCCAGCCGCTGAAGGTCCCGCCTCTGACTGTCACCACCAGCGCCAGTCACCCCCGCCACCGACGCAGCTCCGACACCTCCCCCTCTCGCTGGAAACGCAGTGAGTATTTTTTTTATATATATTAAAGTATTGTTTTTTTAATCCGATTTTTAAATAGAGAAAAAACCTGATTTTTAATGTATAAAAATATAGTTTTTAGTTATGTATAAAAAAATATAGTTTTTAGTTAGGTAAAATTTTATTTTTATATATATATAATAGCGTAATAAAGATAGGATTTTTGTATATGAAAAGATTAGATTTTTCAGTATAGAAAAAATTGTATTTTTATGATATAAAAATTTGATTTTTGTTATGAAGTTAGCAAAGTAAAAATATGATCTTTATATATGTAGTAGCAATATAAAAATTCGATTTTTATTTATATAATAACGATATAAAAATATGGTTTTTAACTATATAAAAATATGATTTTTATATATAATGACGATGCAAAGACATGGATTTTATATATAATAATGTTATAAAGAAGTGATTTTTACATACATAACAACGATATAAAGATGTGATTTTTATATATATAATAACGAGATAAAAATATGATTTTTATTATATGTATAGCGATATAAAAATATGATTTTTATACTATAAACATTGTTATAAAAATACGATTTTTATATATGTAATGTTGAAATAAAAATGTGATTTTTAATATAAAAATCATGTGAAACAGATTGCAATGGAACCGACGGGAATCAAATCCAAATCCGAACCATTCAGAAATAAGGAATGGAGGAGTGGATCCCAAAGGTGAGAACTTTTCACTCAAATTTATTATCTAGTTAAACATATACTAGGTTGCAGACGGGGCTTAGTAGCTCCTGACACGGTCGTCCACAGACCATGAACGACATGTTTCATTGTATTGTGTGGTGGAAATTGATTGTGATTGTATTGTGAAATGGAAAATAAAATATTTGAATAATAAAAATATCATTTTTATTGTATAAATGAACTGTATAAAATATTCATGAGATGAAATAAATATTTTATAGTTAAAAATATAATTTTTAACGTGTATATGAATAAAATAAATATTCATTTACAAATCGGACGATTTGTTTATGTACACGCATTTAACTGATATTGATTGGGACGATATATTCTACACGTTGCCCAAATGCACAAATAATAATCAGTGTTTGTTGTTTGAAAACCCCACACGGGTATTGGGATGATATTGGACATACACTAATCCCAATAATTAGTTGTATGTCAATCGATTGGTTGACAGGCTGTTGTAAGCATTAATTATTCATATTTAACACTTATGTAGTTGTGTAACGCACTCTGGATGATGGTTGACTATGTTTGATTATTGTTGTGTACACGTGTGTATGAAATCCATATAAATAAAATTATATTGTAATTGACTGTATCTGATTCCAATTCATAAAGAACGAATATTTTAAATTAACGAATATTTTGAAATGACGAGTAATGAATATTTTAAAATAACTAATATTTTAAAATAATATTCAGTAATGGATCAAAATATGATTTTGATGTCCGATTTGGGATGGACACAAAAATATTGAAATATATGAAGCCGTGTTGATTAGATTAACGCAATTTTAACGTGAACGATATATATATATCGATTTTATTCGTTTTTATAATGAATATCGAAAAGGAAATTATTTCAAAATTTGATATTTTGAAAATATTATCATTTATATATTATAACGATAAGGATAATTCAATTTTGATTTAAAATTGAAAGTGAAGTTGGAATCATTTTTAAAACGAATTTAAATCTAAAATAAGTTTTAAATGGAAATCGACGAACTATATATTATATATATAATATAATGGCCGGCATAGAACGCGCCGCGCCACGGTAGTTCGCGAATTTCAACCATTGACTTCGAGTTGATGTTATGGGAGTTCCGACCGTCAGATTTTCCTAAAACTAGAACCATTGGGTACGTATCGAAAAGAGCTTCCCAACGAATATAAGAGATTTGAAATCTAACGGTTGGATTTGGAATTATGTCCAAATCAAATTTGGAATAGGTCGTTGTAAGTGTAGTTCAATGACAGTTTATGGAAATCGACTGAACGGGCCTTAATAAAATTATTAACAATATCAATAATTTGTGTAAAATCATAATAAATGATTTGGAAAGTATTGGTTGAAAAAAATCCATATTTGAAAAGATAAAAATATATTTTTATCGAAATGAACTAGTTATGAACTAGAATTATAATCCAATATTTTTAAATAAATAAATTGGATTTGAAATGGTTTTAAAAATAACCAGAATTTCCAATATATGAATTGGAATGGATTAGAATCGAAATTATCTTCAGAATATTTCGATATTGAATTCCGTGATTATACAGATATTGTGGAGGAATTTGGAAGATATATATATCGTTATTCCCAATATGATATTTGTTAATTTCAGAATTTGATATTGAATATAAGCCGATATAATTTCTATTCAGAGCCTTGTATTTAATATTGAATTGGATTGTGGGTTTGTCGTGAATGGTGTCTTTATTAACACTGTTCTTAAACCCAGTTGAGAAAAGAATAAATCTTTAATTAAGATTTAGTGAATTTTTTCCAAATAATTAATATTTAATTGGAATTGAATAAAAGAATTGGATTTTGGGATTGTCGTGAATGGCGTCTTTATTAACACTGTTCTTAAACCCTGTGTGAAAAGAATAAATCTTTTAATTAAGATTATTAGAGTTTCCAGTTAATTAACATTTAATTGGAATAATGGAATGTGAATTGGGTTTATCGTGAACTGTGTTTTAACGACATTCGTTCTTTAACCCGATTTACAGTGAAATGTGATTTAGAATTTATATATCTTTTTATTAAGATTTAACGGGAATTTTCCAAAGTAAAGTTTTCCAATTTAATACAATAAATTGGAATTGAATGGAATTCGATTTGATAAAAATTGAAATGAGCTTCTGTGGAGGAAGACTGTTAATATATATGAAATTTAAAAGGCTTTGTCGTTATTCCATTTATATTATTAGTCGAATACAGAAATTGATATCGATTATATATTGATCTATTTTCCATGAAGATTCCATAATTAATTGGAATGTGATTTGGGTTTATCGTGAATGGTGTTTTAAATGACATTAGTTCTTTAACCCAGTTAAAGACAGGATTACATGTCTAACATTGTTTTTCGAACTGTATGGTTGATCTCTGCTAAATATATATATACCTGTTTGGTGGCGGAGAATTTATTCTCTTGCTTAACACCCTTCTCTAAGATGTACGAGCTTAGAGGTTATATATCAGCAGAAATCAATTGTACGGTGTAGATTGTCGATGCGACATGTTTGTGTTTCCAAAGTTAAATAATCATTAATATTGATTTTTGGGAAGATTAAAACTAAGTGAAGTTTTAATGAATCTTTAATTAGATTGAAATGTGAATTGATAATTTAAATTATCAAATTCGGGAAATGATCGAGAATGGAGTAGCACCAGTTTTACTCCAAGCGATAATTAAATCTTTAATTAAATTTGAAAGTGAAATGGTAATTAATTTTTACCATTAACACTGTGGTGTTAGATATGGAGTATTACCAGTTTTGCTTCATGGGATGAATAGTTTGGGATTGGGAAATTAAATAAATGATTACTTCGGTAAGTTGCGCTAATCCCGACTAGTTTGGAAAACCTTAATATGGTTTGAATTGATATCCAAAGGTAGATTAAAGAATTTATCTTTGATAAAATTAATGAGAACCTTTCCCAAATGAAATGAATATACGGAATTGGAATGAGGCGTATGTTGTGTTTCTATAGCACTTGTTTATTATATACGTAAGTTATTCAGAAAGGCTGGGTTTATACCCATTCTGAATAACTGATTCGACGATAAGTCGACGATGAAGACGGTGGTTGAAGACCGGAGGTCTTCACATCGTTTGGATGATTACTGACGTCTTGATTGGGCTGTACACCCAAAACGAGGTAATAAGTGGTGATCGTTCAGATGTACTTGGAGATCGACCGGATATGCGAGTAGCTCTCTCCTATATTGGACATATGGGATGAGGAATAAGGTGCCTCTGATTTCATTCAAACCAAGAACGAACTTGTAAATGGATGTGTGTCTAACATTGGATTTTATTCAGTGTCGATTGATTTCTATTAAATATATATCTGTCTGGTGGCGAAGAATTTATTCTCTTGCTTAACACCCTTCTCTGAGACGTACGAGCTCAGAGATTATATATCGATAGACATCAGTCGCATGGCGTGAATTGCCTGTGTGGCATGCTGAGATGCAAATGATCAAGGCTTTTGCTTAAAAGTAGGGCCTTGTGGTTGATGATCAAAGAACGGCTTTAATATAGCATAGCTTTGTGTAGCGTTAATTCACGAGCTTCACGCCCCGGTATAAACCAGAAACGGGATGAAGGACGGCAGGGAGAACATCCGTTTCTTTCTAACTAGGAGTGGTGTCATGGTATGGAGTCCAGACATTTTTACTTATATGGTTGTTGGAAAGTGAGGTACCTCGGATATATCAGTTACTACGGAGCCGATGGATATCGAGTCATCTGGCTCATTTATGCCCCGTAGGGCGGGGAAACGTATTGTTCCGTGTTATACGACATGGTCCCTTGATTTACCTTAATTATAAAGTAAATATTTAAATAACTGTTTTAGTTCTCACACCAGTCACATGACTGACCTGGATTTTATTGTTTTAACCTAAACTCTGGGTGCCTTTATTTTCCACACGGGCAGCTAGTAGTTTTGGGTTTTTGCAGATATTTCTTTTTCCAGGATCCTGGATTTACAGCTGGAGCTATATTCAGAAAACTCTGTATCCGTGTATTTCTTTCAGTTGTGTTTTGTATTTTTTTCCGCTGCATGATAATTTGTAAATCTATGATATTTATCAAATGTATATTATTTGCTCATACTCTGTATATTCTTGTACTCTGATGTAAATTGTTGTAATAAGCAATGAAATGTTCTTTTGTTTGTGTTCTGATTTGTCGTGTTCTCAACTCAATCCGGGCTTTCCCGTAAGGGCGAGTTTGGGTCGTTTCATAAATGTAGGATCCGACAGTAATACCTTTTTACAAATTCAAACTGCATTTTCACACAAATCAATAAACCTTAATATTACTTAAAAATAAGATCTAAGAAATAGACGTACTTTACATCATCTTTCTTTATTAACAAACAACAAATCGAAATTAAAAGTATTAAACAACTAGAATAAAAAAAATTCAAAATAATTATAAACGATTCTAGCACAAAAGTATAACAAAATATTCATGCAAATCATTTTCCCCTAAATCGTTAAACATAAATAATTTCTAAAGAATATAAATTTTGGGCAAAACAAGAACCGGGATCGCGTATGTAATGTGTGTCACAAACTCCTAATAATAACACATTTCATTTAGGTTGTCATGAGGTAGACCATGTTGGTGGACGTGGTTAGTTCATCGGATGGTGTCGATTGCTAATCCAAATAATCATGATACGGAAATCATATCAAATTATTAATTATTCTTAGTTTAGTGTTTATGTAAGATAAATTGTAATAAGAGCAATATATAGCGGATAAAAAATGACTAGTGAATTAGTAGTTTAATATTATTTGATGAGAATAGGTATTTAATTTGTTCATTAATTTATTTAATTAAAAATTTATATGAATGATTACTTGTTCACTTTAAACATTAGTTGCTATTGAGAATATTTAGTATTTATTAGGTTCATTAGCTGAATTTTTTATTTACATACCTTATTAATAATTCATTTGAAATATATTCTTAGCAGATAATTTAATAAGATATGTTAATTTATTCGATTAGCTTCGATTATCACTATATAAGCCCAAACGATTTTAATCTTCACTGGGTCTCTATAGCCTTTTTATAATTCTTGAAAGTGACCAAAAAGAAAGAGCTCTTCCGCATTTATCATCTTTGTTATCATTCTATGCGCTGGTATTATTATTTAATATTTCCTTTTTCTTTATGAATATACTATGGTAGTATCTAGTCAATTGAGTTGTGTCCATCATTTTCAACTCATAACGACTATACTTCCCAATTTTCCTTTCATTTTTTAACATTGTATGTATATTGATCAAATTGTCTCCTTTTCTTATTCTTGAAAAATGCAGGATTGAATACTTCAATGTCGGTTGATGCAAGTATACGTGGGTCGCAAATCTTTTTGTTAAAAGGAACTTGTTCTACTGATATAAACTGTGCCCAAATATGTCGATTCGAAAACCATGAAAGTTGGGAATTTAACGATTTACAACATAGAAGCAAATGTACTAAATGTTGTAAGAGAGTGATTTCTGAAGAAGGACCTAGTCCTGGTGACGGACATGGGGGTCGGTGAAAGATATCGTAGTGTCAATGTAGGCCACCTAAAGTTCTACAATTGATGTTGACTTTGAATTTTGATTTAAAAAATAAGATTGATCTTCTGGAAATTATTTTAGGGAGATCAAAAAGAGGGGCTTTTGTACTGAAATAATAAAGGTCATTTCTGACAAAATTATGTATTGCATGTGATTTTATTATAGCATCATTTACAACTAACCGTTCGTGTGCGTATATACTGATTCAGTTACAATTGGTGTTTAAATTTCAAATTATCACAAAAACACATATATGATGATGTCATTCCTGCCCAAAATCAAATATACAAATGAATTAAATTTTGAATTCTTAAATTAGGTTTTCTTAAGTTTATATGATGATGTGATTTTATTAAGATTACGTTTCCAAGTTTCAGCCAAATGAATTCAAGTGCACAACAAACATGAATATATATGTACAATCGAACTTCACAATCATGTAAAAAAAACAAGTATGTCGATTCGAAAACCTTGAAAGCTAGTAATTTAAAGATTTACAACGTAGAAGCATATGTACTAAATGTTGTAAAAGAGTGATTTTTGAAGAAGGCCCTAGTCCTGGTGGGGGACACAGGGGTCGGTGAAAGATACCGTAGTATCAATGTAGGCCACCTAAAGTTCTACAATTGATGTTGACTTTGAATTTTGATTTAAAAAATAAGATTGATCTTCTGGAAATTATTTTAGGGAGATCAAAAAGAGGTGCTTTTGTACTGAAATAATAAAGGTTATTTCTGACAAAATTATGTATTGCAAGTTATTTTATTATAGCATCATTTACAACTAACCGTTCGTGTACGAATATACTGAACTAGTTACAATTAGTATCTAAATTTCAAATTATCACACAAACACATATATGGTGATGTCATTCCCGCCCTATATCAAATATACAAATGAATTAAGTTTTGAAATCTTAAATTAGGTTTTCTTAAGTTTATATGATGATGTGTTTTATTAAGATTACGTTTCCAAGTTTCAGCCAAATGAATTCAAGTGCACAACAAACATGGAATATATATGTACAATCGAACTTCACAATCATGTAAAAAAAACAAGTGGAACAACTGTTTATCCAAGCAATAATTCTCAACTATTTGACCAATTATCAAACTACGGTTACATGAAATCAAACAATCAAAATATTTAGTACTATATTTTCAGTTTTCAATTGATGTTATAAACTTGAAATAAAAGTAAATCGTTAGTGAGAGACTCACCTTCACGGCGATGGCGAAAAGGGAGCAGGAGCTGGATTGGACAACGATGCCAAGTTGGTCTTCTATTTGATGACGTGGTACTTGTAGAGGGTGGCGATCTCGAAGAGGCGGAGCGACTTAGCGGAGGAAATGAATTTTGAGTAGACGAACATTATTTTGATTTAGGGTAAAGGGTAGAAATAAGAACAAAAGGGAGGGAAAGGATATAATGTTGGGGAAGAAAACAATATGAAGAAAGGGAGAGTAAAAGGCTGAGAAAATGTATCTGATGTTTTAATCATTTTTTTTAATTGCTTAACTAGTAATTGGAAATGAAGAGAAAACATGTAACATATTGGAAATGAATAAAAACAGAAACGAGGTTAATGCATGCAAAGTAATTGAAAGGTTTGTATATATTTTATTTTTATTTATATAAAAGAGCATAACATGAAAGATGGATAAGGAGAGGAGGGCGCATGTCTGATAAACATATTAATTCGAAAACGTAAACAGTGCATGCTTTATGTCTTTATTATTACTTTTATTAGAAAACATGTCTTCTTCCTTATACATGCAAATGGTGGAGACTTAAAAATGAAGGGAATATGGAAAGAAATACGGAAACGCATAGGAATAGGAAAGGAAAGAGTATGGGAAGGAAAAAATTTAAGGAACATGCATGAATGAATGAAACGCACGAAACATTTATTATTATTACTTTTTTTGAATGAATAGTTTGGTAAGGTAGGAAGGCATTCATGGGAAACGTGAAATGAGATAATTAGAATATAAACTAAAGATAATTGTGGGTTATAAATGGGAAGAGGAAACAGTAAAAATGAGATGGAAGGTTGTAAATGAGAAAGTAATGGTACATGGAAGTTTAATAAGAATGATAAATAAAATGGGAAACAAAAGATAATTAGAACATAAATCAAATGAGGGACCAAAAATTAATTTCCTTAACCACTATATACAAATTTGTACTCATTTGTTTTTTCTGTATATATTCTTTTTCTTTTTAAAACCATTGATTACATTTGTTTTCAATTTTTCTACTAAAGAATTCCAATTAACTCCAACATTAAATTTTAAAAAAGATTATAGTTACTAAGATGATAATAAAAGGTTGTATTCTAATTATACTAATTCAAACATATTTATAAATTGCGATATACAAACAATAGGTACGAATTTCTAATTTAATAAATGTTTCATTATTACTGCAACCAAAATATCTAAAATACATATATGTATTATTAAAATTTATCGTGATTAATGTTACACTTATTATCCTAATTCAACTAATGTCATGAATGAGATTCTAGGTATATATTTATTTTGGAAAAGTTTCTCTTTAGTTGATTACTTAGAAATAAGGTAATAATTAGGAAATTTGTGCGTTGATTAAATAAACACTTGTTTTTTTAAAAAAAAATTTGAAGGAACAATTCATTGTTAAACATGGAAATTGATAAAGAAGAACACATGCAACTAAATTAAGATTCCACTCAGCAATTAAAAAGGTAATTTAGTATTTATTTCTAATTCAAAAATCAAAGGGGAGTAATTAATTACTTCCAAAAAAAATTCTTTTGTTATACTTTGCTAAACATTAGGATTGTACATTTACTTATTTAAACATTGTTAAATACCATATCTAGTTATTGTTTTTGTAACGTCCCACCTTTTTGACCGCTTTAAATCGGTAATTAAACTAACTTAAAATGCGTAAAACGATGGATCGTTGTTTAGCTTATAGAATTTAAAAAAAAACCGACTAAGAAAACAACGAATAGTAGACAACACAATATTGAACAGCAACATAAAACCTTTATTTATAAATTAGAAATTTTTATACAACATTTTTATATACATCGGAACAAAAATACAACTTGAAAATAGGAAAAATATTCACTGTTTAGATCTTCAGAGTGCGCTATCTTCGGAATTGTAACAACCCGGAAAATCAGAACCAATTTAAATTTTTTATTTTGGCAATTTTGAATATTTAAAATGATTTATTTTAAATAATAACGACAAGAAAATTATTTTTAATAGAATTGGAACGGATCGATTTATTTGAATCGACGTTAGAATAAAAATATTTATTTTAATTATAAAAGGAATTAGAAATGGCGCGGTAGTTTGAGAATTCGATTTCAAATTTCAATTGAAAGTAAAGGATTCAAAATAAACCAGATTTTAGTGAAACCAAAAATATTTAAATCTGTTTTTAAATATCTTTTTAACGAATCTGAAAAATCGAAATTTCATAGCGAGAATCAAAAGTTATGACCAGTTGAAGATTCAGAATAGTCCCTATGGAAAATATAACCCGTAAAAATTGCCGTTTTGCAAATGATCTCCGTTTTCGAAGAAACCACTTTTGTTGAATCCGGAATGTCAAATTATTGCTAGATTCCAATTTCCATAATTTTTGAAATCAATATGTGAGCGTGGCGAAGTAAAACGTGTTTTGTCAGTTTCAGTCAATTTGGATCGACCAGAAAATGGCCATTTTTCAAACGATCTTCAAATTTGATGAAATTAGTTTTGTTAGGACCGTATCGTCGATACGAAGCTAGAAATAATTTTTTTGGAATTTTTAGAGTTAGTATATGGCCCCGGTAAATTGAAATGTGCGTTCAAATTCAATATACATTGATTTATATTTTAATTTGAACGGAAACTGATCGTAACAAGCGAATTAGCGTACGAAACATATCCCATTGTGTTCGGAATGGCGACAAATAGCTAGGGACGACAGGCGGTGGGTTCAATTTGAAGGTCGAACATAAAGGTTGCTATTTTTAAAAATAAAAATATATATAAATAAAAAAAATCTAAACCCTAAAATTTCATTGGCTGGAAAAATCAAAGCCGCCGCGTTTCTTCAGCATGAACGACGAAAAGTGGTTCGATCCTTCTCCCTCCAATTCCTCTCCATCCACAAAGAATTAACGGGTGGTTCTTCATCAAAAATCGTGGAGTTTCTTTCGATCTTCAAATCCATGGTAGCTAGGGATTTTATCGTTGAGTGAATCTCGAGAAACAGGCCTTCAAAACCACGTCGTTTCGTGGCCAATCGCCACCACATCGCGCCACCGAGTTCAGCAAAGGGGTTAGGCGCTGAAAGACCTCTCCTAGCTCGTCGAAGTGGTGCAGTTTGATCGGCTTCAAGAGTCACTGTTTGGGTGGAAGTTTGAAACCCTAGTTCGAACCAGAGTTACAACCCACGGCCTGTACATTGTGGAAGAAGGGTATGAAGGAGAAAGGATTAACTTTGTTAATTAATTATTTAACTAATTTAAAGTTAGTTAAATAATGAAATTAACATATAAACGGCTATATCTTTTTCATATGACATCAGAATCGCACCAAACAAAGTGCGTTAGAATCGCCGAGGCGAGAGCTTCACAACAAAACTGACCGCGTTCAAAATGGAGCACATTGGAATTTCAGGCAATTTCAAATCGAAATAGAACAGAAATTCAAATAAAAACTGACGGAGTGGATCCCAAGGTGAGAACTTCTCACTATTATTTTTGTATAGTTATTTATTTTATAACTGCATATATGAACTACTCCCCGTCGTCCACAGACCATGGACGACTTGTTTGATTGTATTGTGATGTAGAAATTGATTGTGATTGCCATGTACGATGTGTTGTATATAAAAATTATTTATATAAAATAAATATATAAATTATTGTGAAATGAAAATGAAATAAATATTCATTTACAAACTGGATAGTCTGTTTATGTACACTAATTTATTTGATATTGATTGGGACGATAAATTTTACACATCGCCCAGCCGCACAAATAATAAACAGTATTTGTTGTTTAAAAACCCCACACGGTATTGGGATAATATTTGACATACACTGATCCCAATAATTAGTGGTATGTCAAACGATGGGTTGACAGCATGTATAAGCGGTATTTATTTGTTTTATTGCTTATACAGTTGTAGAATGCACTTTGGATGTTGTATGAATTTTTAATGATTGTTTATCGTTATTATTGTATACATGTGATGTTGAAATCCATATAAATAAAATTATATGGTAATTGATTGAGTCTGATTCCAAGTTAGAATTATCGAATGTCTTAAAATAATATTTAGAAAATATTGAAATGAGAAGCCGTGTTAAGTAGTTAAACACCATTTTAACACGAAGGGGAATTTTGTCGATTTTATACATTTTAAAATGAATATCGAAAAGTGATTTCAAAATCTGATGTTTTGAAAGTATTATCATTTTAATATTGAAATGATATAGAATATTCAATTTTGATTTGAATTTGAAAATTGATTTGAAATCGCTTTGAATTGAAATCGATTTGAAATGAATTTAAAACGAATTGAAATGGAATTGAAATCAATTTGAATTGAAATCGATTTGAAATGAATTTAAAACGAATGGAAAACGAATTGAAATTGAATTAAAATCAATTTGAATTGAAATCGATTTGAAATGAATTTAAAATGAATTGAAATTGAATTGAAAATGATTTGAATTGAAATCGATTCAAAATGAATTTAAAACGAACTGAAATTGAATTGAAATCGATTTGAATTGAAATCGATTTGAAATGAATTTAAAACGAATTGAAATTGAATTGAAATCGATTTGAATTGAAATTGATTTGAAATGAATTTAAAACGAATTGAAATTGAATTGAAAATGAATTGAAATCGATTTGAATTGAAATCGATTTGAAATGAATTTAAAACGAATTGAAATTGAATTGAAATCGATTTGAATTGAAATCGATTTGAAATGAATTTAAAACGAATTGAAATGGAATTGAAATCGAATTGAATTGAAATTAATTTGAAATGAATTTAAAACGAATTTATAGTGGAATATTCAATTTAGATTTGAATTTGAAATGGAAGTGGAAATCGTTTTTGAAATGAATTTAAAACGATTTATAAAATTTATTTTAAATGGAAATCGATGAAATATATAATATATATATTATAATGGCCTGAATAGAACGTGCCGTGCAGCGGTAGTTCGCGAATTTCGGCCATTAACTTCAAATGCACGTTACGGGAGATCCGACCATCGGATTCTCCTAAAACCGGAACCGTTGGGTTCGTATCGAAAAGAACTTTCCAATGAATACAAGAGATTTGAAATCTAACTGTTGGATTTGGAGATATGTCCAAATCAATTTCAGAAAAGGTCGTTATGGATGCAGTTCGGTGGCCGTTATTGGAAACCGACTGTACGGGCGATAATAAAATTATTAAAAACATGGAAAAATTATGTAAAATCATAATAAATGATTTTGAAAGATTTTGGATTTTGAAAAGATAAAAAAATATTTTTATCGAAATGAACTAGTTATTAACTAGAATAATAATTTATTTATTTTTAAAATAAATAAATTGGATTAGAAAATGGTTTTAAAACAACCAGAATTTCCAATATACGAATTGGAATGGATTTGAATCGAAATTATCTTTGGAATATTTCGATATTGGATTCCGTGATTATGCGGACATTGTGGAGGAATTTGGAAGATATATATATATATCGTTATTCCAACACGATATCTGTTGGTTTTAGAATTTGATATTGAATATAAGCCGATATATTTTCTATTCTGAGCCTTGTATTTTTGATATCAAATTGGATTTTGGGTTTGTCGTGAACGGTGTCTTCATTAACACTGTTCTTAAACCCAGTTGAGAAAGGAATAAATCTTTTAATTAAGATTTAGTGAAGTTTTCCAATTGATTAATATTTAATTGGAATGGAATAAAATAATTGGAATTTTTGGTTTATCGTGAACGGTGTTTAAATAACACTTGTTCTTTAACCCAATTAACAATGAAGAATATGATTTGGAATTTATAATCTTTTAATTAAGATTTATAGAATTTTCCAAAGTAAAGATTTCCAATTTAATATATTAAATTGGAATTGAACGAAATTCGATTTGTTAATAATCGAAGTGAGTTTCTGTGGAGGAAGACTGTTAATACATATGGAATTTAAAAGGCTTTATCGTTATTCCATAAGTATTATTAGTCGGATATGGAAATTGATATCGAATATATATTAATATCGATTTTCCGTGAAGAATCCATAATTAATGGAATGTGATTTTGGGTTTACCATGAACCGTGTTTTAAATGACATTGGTTCTTTAACCCAGTTAAAGATAAGATTAATTTCTTAGCTTTGAATAATCATTAATATTGATTTTAGGGAAGATTAAAACTAAATGGGGTTTTAATGAATCTTTGATTAGATTGAAAAGTGAATGTGATAATTAAAATTATCAATTCAAGAAAATGACCGAGAATGGAGTACCACCAGTTTTACTCTAGGCGATAGCTAAATCTTTAATTAGATTTGAACATGAAATGGTAATTAATAGTTACCGATAACACCGTTGTGTTAGATATGGAGTATTACCAGTTTTGCTCCATGGAATGAATAGGTTGGGATTGGGAAATAAAATAAATGATTACTTCGGTGTGGTTCGCTAATCCCGACTAGTTTGGAAAACCTTAATATGGTTTGATATCCAAAGGAAGATTAAAGAATAAATTTAAAGAATTTATCATTGATAAAATTAATGGGAACCTTTACCAAAGGAAAAGAATATTTGAATAAAAGAATATTCTAGATTGGAATGAGGCGTATGATGTGTTGTTATAGCACTTGATTATAAGATACGTGAGTTATTCAGAAAGGCCGGGTTTAACCCATTTTGAATAACTGATTCGACGATAAGTCGAAGAGATTAAAGACGGTGCAAGACCGACGATCTTCACATCGAATGGATGGGTGATACTGATGCTCATGATAGGAGTAGCTACCTTGAAGGGGCTATAGCGGTAACCATCTGGATGGACTTGTTGATTGTACGGATATGCAAGGGCCACTCTCCCATATTGGACATACGGGCGAGGAATAAGGTGCCTCCGGTTTTGTTCAGACCTAGAACGGACTTGTAAATGGATGGTGTGTATGACATTGGATTTTATTCTATGCTAATTGATCTCTATTAAATATACATCTGCCTGGTGAAGGGGAATTTGTTCCCTTACTTCACCCTTCTCTGAGACGTACGGGATCAGAGGTTGTATATCGATAGACATCAGTCGCATGGCGTAAATTGCCTGTGTGGCAGGCCTAAGTGGCAAATGATCATGGCTTCTGTTGAAAAGCAGAGTCTTGTGGTTGATGATCAAAACACAGCATTAATATAGCACAACTTTGTGTAGCGTTAATTCGCGAGCCTCACACACCGGTATGGTGGTAAACTGATGGTTTGATCAGTATGCTTTTGAGATGAGGATATACAACCTATGGGTTGTCATGGATTCGGTCGACCGAGGTGAGGGATAAGGCACACCCCCGATTTCCCTGATGGATAGAGTTAGTAGTGTTTTCGCATGCCTGCGACGTAAACCGCGGTAACTTGTTTTCCTGGATAGTGCGGATGTGCATTACGGTGTTTTCGCATGCCTACGACGTAAACCGTGGTGAATTGCACTACGCGATCGATCTTTCGAATCAGTAACCACCAGTATGGAATTCCAATTTCCAAATACGACATTTTTCGGTTTTGATTGTATACTATATATGGCGACATAGTGGGATGGGGCACTCATGCCGTCTATGATTGATACATTTATATTTGAAGTTGATTTCATCACTTATAGTAATAATAAAAGATTTGTTTTAAAACGTACCAAGCATATTTTGCTATTATAAGGTAAAACTCTATCCTCTGGCTTACGTTGCATTGTGTGATGGGACCTGAGTCTTATAATAGCTTCATTCTTCTTTACTTAGCATTGCGTTGTTTGTTTTGGGCACTGGTTTTCTTGGGGGTAAACCCGTTCCATGTTATACGGCGTGGTCCCTTGATTTACCTTATTTGAAAGTAAAGTTTTAAACAACTGTTTTAGATCTCACACCAGTCACATGACTGACCTGGAGTTTATTGTTTTAACCTAAACTCTGGGTGCCCCTATTTTCCACATGGGCAGCTAATAGTTGGGTTTTGCAGATATTATATTCACAGGATCCTGGTTTACAACTGGGATGATATTCGGAAAGCTCTGTATCCGTGTATCTCTTTCAGTTGTGTTTTGTATTATTTTCCGCTACGCATTGTATTTATACATTTTATTTCCGCTGCTATGTATTTTAAACTTTGATATTTTCCAGACGTATAATATTCATTCATTTATACTCTGTTATATTCGTGTATTCTGATGGAATTGTTGTAATAAGCAATGAAATGTTCTTCTGTTTGTGTTCTAATTTGTCGTGTTCTCGAAGCAATCCAGGCTTTCCTTTACGGGGAAGTTTGGGTCGCTACATTAGGTATCGGAGCTTTGGTTTACAGAGCTCGAGAACATGACACATTAGAACCAAATGAAAGAATTCATCAGAGATTGGATTGGTAATATCCAATGAGAATAACTCGTTAGAGATGGGATCAGTAGTATCCTAGAATGAGTCTAAAGAGTGTTATTTTTAAAATAAAAATGAAAACCAATTTTGTTTTGAAAATTTTTAACTCATTATTCGTATTCGAATATTTATTTTAAATTGATTTGGACTATCGGGTATATGGAGATTTTGAATATACGCGTATTTGAAGTCTCAAATATACTGGATGGATATAGAATCGCACTCTAGTCACCCGGAGATGATTCCGATGATCTGTATACCATCATCAATATTTATGTTCGAGTTTCGAAAGTGGAATATCTATATATTTCCAATCGATTGGTGTGAGAACCAAAACCTTATTTTGAATTTATTGTTTGGAATTTGATACTAGAAATATGATTTTTGAATATATATACATATATATAATGTGTATATATATATATATATATATGAAAATTTAATCAACAAATTGATTGCTGGCTGTGATGTTTGAGTATTAATTCAACTAAAAAAAGAAAAAAAATACTGGAATGATAAATAAAGTACAACCAAGATAATGGTTAAGTGAAAAATAATGCAAACTCTCTTGACAAAATCCTCAAAATATTATATAGGATATGGATGACTATGACTTATCTCATACTGAATTCTGGATGACCCCGAAACAAACAAGGAGAGCTCACCAGAAAGCAGAAAAAGAACGAGAATTGAACTTAGGATCACATGCGGTTGTTTATTGTCGTAAATGCCGAAAAGAAGGGCATTATGCAATTGTGTGTCCTGAGAAAAAGAAGAAAGAGAAACAAATAAGAATGGACATAGTTTGTTTCAAATGCAAGGAGTTAGGACATTTTGTGGATAAGTGTCCAAATGTAAAGAAAAAATCCAGAAAACTAGGAAAAGAAGAGAAATGCTTTTGATGCAAAGAAGCAGTGCATCTAGCCCGAGATTTCCCGTTAAAGAAGGGTGATAAAAAATCCAAAGGAAAAGAGGTATCTACTTTGGAAATTATGCAAGAAGAAGGCACGACTTCCTAGAAAGTTGGGTTTTAATGTAATGAACTAGCATTTCGGATATGTGTATGTATATGTATGATGCTTGTATGAACGTAATTACGCTTTTTGTTTTAAAAATGTATCGGTATTGTATAATATAACTAATGTAAGGAAAATGTTGAATTAAGTCGAATTTAGCAACAAATATTAAACTGTTTTGAAATTTGATTGAAATTGCATGCATATACATGTCCATACATTGAACAGGTCATAGCAAGGAGGCTAGAGAAGAGGAATAAAATTGTATGCCCGACAAATAGGTACATGTTTACCAATTTATTGGGTTTGGATGATTTTATGAGCCGATTGGCTAGCAGCTTAGCTTTTTCTTTTTTCTTTTTGAGATGAGAGGGCTTGTGTGGCGGTTTGGGGATTTTCCCACTACTCCCGTACAAAGGAGGTTATGCCGAAATTTTTCGAAAATTTAGGGTGTTAGCTAAATTTTTGAAAATTTTGAAAAGTTCTTAGAAACTGAAAAGTTGAAGAACTTAAGCCATAATGAAAATATTGAAAGTTGAGTTGGTTAGTTAAACAACTTTCAGCTCCGTTCCTTTTCGAGAACGAAAAGATTTTAAGTGGGGGAGATTGTAACAACCCGGAAAATCAGAACCAATTTAAAATTTTTATTTTGGCAATTTTAATGAATTTTGAATATTTAAAATGATTTATTTTAAATAATAACAACAAAAAAATTATTTTGAATAGAATTGGAATGGATATATTTATTTGAATCGACGTTAGAATATAAATATTTATTTTAATTATAAAAGGAATTAGAAATGGCGCGGTAGTTTGAAAATTCGGTTTCAAATTTCAATTGAACGTACAGGATTCAAAATAAACTAGATTTTAGTGAAACTAAAAATATTTAAATCTGTTTATAAATATATTTTTAACGAATCTGAAAAATCGAAATTTCATAGTGGGAATCAAAAGTTATGACCAGTCGAAGATTCAGAATAGTCGCTATGGAAAAAATAGCCCATAAAAATAGTCGTTTTGCAAACGACCTCCGTTTTCAACGAAACCACTTTTGTTGAATCCGAAATGTCAAATTATTGCTAGATTCCAATTTCCATAATTTTTGAAATCAATATGTGAGTGTGGCGAAGTAAAACGTGTTTTGTCTGTTTCAGTCAATTTGGATCGATCAGAAAATGGCCATTTTTCAAACGGTCTTAAAATTTGACAAAATTAGTTTTTTTAGGATCGTATCGTCGATACGAAGCTAGAAATATTTTTTTTGGAATTTTTAGAGTTAGTATATGGCCCTGGCAAATTGAAATGTGCGTTCAAATTCAATATACATTGATTTATATTTTAATTTGAATGGAAACTGATCGTAACAAGCGAATTAGCGTAAGAAACATATCCCATTGTGTTCGGAATGGGTGTAAATAGCTAGGGGCGACAGGCGGTGGGTTCAATTTGAAGGTCGAATTTAAAGGTTGCTATTTTTGGAAATAAATATATATATAAATAAAAAAAATCTAAACCCTAAATTTTCATTGACTGGAAAAATCAAAGCCATCGTGTTTCTTCAGCTTGAACGGCAAAAAGTTGTTCGATCCTTCTCCCTCCAATTCCTCTCCATCCACAAAGAATTAACGGGTGGTTCTTCAGCAAAAATCGTGGAGTTTCTTCGGATCTTCAAATCCATGGTAGCTAGGGATTTTATCGTTGAGTGAATCTCGAGAAACAGGCCTTCAAACCCGTGCCATTTCGTGGCCAATTGCCACCACATCGCGCCACCGAGTTCAGCAAAGGGGATAGGCGCTGGAAGCCCTCTCCTAGCTCGTCGAAGTGGTGCAGTTTGATCGGATTCAAGAGTCACGGTTTGGGTGGAAGTTGGAAACCCTAGTTCGAACCGGAGTTGAAACCCACGGCCTGTACATTGTGGAAGAAGGGTATGAAGGAGAAACGATTAACTTTGTTAATTAATTATTTAATTAATTTAAAGTTAGTTAATTAATGAAATTAACATATAAACGGCTATATCTTTTCATATGACATCAGAATCGCACCAAACAAAGTGCGTTAGAATCGCAGAGGCGAGAGCTTCACAACAAAACTGACCGCGTTCAAAATGGAGCACATTGGAATTTCAGGCAATTTCAAATCGAAACAGAACAGAAATTCAGATAAAAACTGATGGAGTGGATCCCAAGGTGAGAACTTCTCACTATTATTTCTGTATATTTATTTATTTTATAATTGCATATATGAACTGCTCCCTGTCGTCCACAGACCATGGACGACCTGTTTGATTGTATTGTGATGTAGAAATTGATTGTGATTGACATTTACAATATGTTGTATACAAAAATTATTTATATAAAATAAATATATAAATTATTGTGAAATGAAAATGAAATAAATATTCATTTACAAACTGGATGGTTTGTTTATGTACACTAATTTATTTGATATTGATTGGGACGATAAATTTTACACATCGCCCAGCTGTACAAATAATAAACAGTATTTGCTGTTTGAAAACCCCACATGGGTATTGGGATAATATTTGACATACACTGATCCCAATAATTAGTGGTATGTCAAACGATGGGTTGATAGCCTGTATAAGCGGTATTTATTGGTTTTAACGCTTACACAGTTGTAGAATGCACTCTGGATGTTGTATGAATTTTTAATGATTGTTTATCGTTATTATTGTATACATATGATGTTGAAATCCATATAAATAAAATTATATGGTAATTGATTGAGTCTGATTCCAGTTCAGAATTAACGAATGATTTCAAATAATATTTAGATAATATTGAAATGAGAAGCCGTGTTAAGTAGTTAAACGCCATTTTAACACGAATGGGAATTTTTTCGATTTTATTCATTTTAAAATGAATATCGAAAAGTGATTTCAAAATCTGATGGTTTGAAAGTATTATCATTTTAATATTGAAATGATATAGAATATTCAATTTTGATTTGAATTTGAAAATTGAATTGAAATCGATTTGAAATGAATTTAAGACGAATTGAATGGAATTGAAATCGATTTGAGTTGAAATCGATTTGAAATGAATTTAAAACGAATTGAAAACGAATTATAATTGAATTGAAATCGATTTGAAATGAATTTAAAATGAATTGAAATTGAATTGAAATCGATTTGAATTGAAATCGATTTAAAATGAATTGAAATTGAATTGAAATCGATTTGAATTGAAATCGGTTTGAAATGAATTTAAAACGAATTGAAATTGAATTGAAATCGATTTGAATTGAAATCAATTTGAAATGAATTCAAAACGAATTGAAATTGAATTGAAATCAATTCGAAATGAATTCAAAACGAATTGAAATTGAATTGAAATCAATTTGAATTGAAATCAATTTGAATTGAAATCAATTTGAAATTAATTTAAAACGAATTGAAATGGAATTGAAATCGAATTAAATTGAAATTGATTTGAAACGAATTAAAAACGAATTTATAGTGGAATATTCAATTTTGATT
The DNA here is from genome assembly GCA_030737875.1 of Allium sativum. Lineage (NCBI taxonomy): Eukaryota > Viridiplantae > Streptophyta > Magnoliopsida > Asparagales > Amaryllidaceae > Allium > Allium sativum. Next base: position 853,012,101 of record CM060919.1, read on the forward strand.
TGAATTTGAAATGGAAGTGGAAATCGTTTTTGAAACGAATTTAAAATGATTTATAAAATTCGTTTTAAATGGAAATCGATGAAATATATAATATATATTATAATGGCCTGAATAGAACGTGCCGTGCAGCAGTAGTTCGCGAATTTCGACCATTAACTTCAAATGGACGTTACGGGAGATCCGACCGTCGGATTCTCCTAAAACCGGAACCATGGGTTCGTATCGAAATGAGGTTTCCAATGAATACAAGAGATTTGAAATCTAACGGTTGGATTTGGAGATATGTCCAAATACATTTCAGAAAAGGTTGCTATGGATGCAGTTCGGTGGCCGTTATTGGAATCCGACTGTACAGGCGATAATAAAATTATTAAAAATATGGAAAAATTATGTAAAATCATAATAAATGATTTGGAAAGGTTTTGGATGAAAAATTCCAGTTTTGAAAAGATAAAAAAATATTTTTATCGAAATGAACTAGTTATTAACTAGAATAATAATTTATTTATTTTTAAAATAAATAAATTGGATTAGAAAATGGTTTCAAAATAACCAGAATTTCCAATATACGAATTGGAATGGATTTGAATCGAAATTATCTTCGGAATATTTTGATATTGGATTCTGTGATTATACGGACATTGTGGAGGAATTTGGAAGATATATATAAATATATATCATTATTCCAATACGATATCCGTTGGTTTCAGAATTTGATATTGAATATAAGCCGATATATTTTCTATTCAGAGCCTTGTATTTGATATCAAATTGAATTTTGGGTTTGTCGTAAACGGTGTCTTCATTAACACTGTTCTTAAACCCAGTTGAGAAAAGAATAATTTTTTTAATTAAGATTTAGTGAAGTTTTCTAATTAATTAATATTTAATTGGAATGGAATAAAATAATTGGAATTTTGGGTTTACCGTGAACGGTGTTTTAAATAACACTTGTTCTTTAACCCAATTAACAGTGAAGAATATGATTTGGAATTTATAATCTTTTAATTAAGATTTTTGAAATTTTCCAAAGTAAAGATTTCCAATTTAATATATTAAATTGGAATTGAACGAAATTCGATTTGTTAATAATCAAAGTGAGTTTCTGTGGAGGAAGACTGTTAATACATATGAAATTTAAAAGGCTTTGTCGTTATTCCATTTATATTATTAGTCGGACACGGAAATTGATATCGATTATATATTAATATTGATTTTCCGTGAAGATTCCATAATTAATGGAATGTGATTTTGGGTTTATCGTGAACCGTGTTTTAAATGACATTGGTTCTTTAACCTAGTTAAAGATAAGATTAATTTCTTTGCTTTGAATAATCATTAATATTGATTTTTGGGAGGATTAAAAATAAATGGGGTTTTAATGAATCTTTGATTAGATTGAAAAGTGAATGTGATAATTAAAATTATCAATTCAAGAAAATGGCCAAGAATGGAGTACCACCAGTTTTTCTCTAGGCGATAGCTAAATCTTTAATTAGATTTGAACGTGAAATGGTAATTAATATTTACCGATAACACCGTTGTGTTAGATATGGAGTATTACCAGTTTTGCTCCATGGGATGAATAGGTTGGGATTGGAAATAAAATAAATGATTACTTCGGTGTGGTTCGCTAATCCCGACTAGTTTGGAAAACCTTAATATGATTTGATATCCAAAGGAAGATTAAAGAATAAATTTAAAGAATTTATCATTGATAAAATTAATGGGAACCTTTACTAAAGGAAAAAAATATTTGAATAAAAGAATATTCTGGATTGGAATGAGGCGTATGATGTGTTGTTGTAGCACTTGATTATAAGATACGCGAGTTATTCAGAAAAGCCGGGTTTAACCCATTCTGAATAACTGATTCGACGATAAGTCGAAGAGATTGAAGACGGTGCAAGACCGACGATCTTCACATCGAATGGATGGGTGCTACTGATGCTCATGATAGGAGTAGCTACCTTAAAGGGGCTACAGCGGTAACCATCCGAACGTACTTGTTGATTGTACGGATATGCGAGGGCCTCTCTCCTGTATTGGACATAGGGCGAGGAATAAGGTGCCTCCGGTTTCGTTCAGACCTAGAACGGGTTTGTAAATGGATGGTGTGTCTGACATTGGATTTTATTCTGTGCTGATTGATCTCTATTAAATATACATCTGCCTGGTGAAGGGGAATTTATTCCCTTACTTCACCCTTCTCTGAGACGTACGGGATCAGAGGTTGTATATCGATAGACATCAATCGCATGGCGTAAATTGCCTGTGTGGCAGGCCTAAGTGGCAAATGATCATGGCTTCTGTTGAAAAGCAGAGTCTTGTGGTTGTTGATCAAAGCACAGCTTTAATATAGCACAACTTTGTGTAGCGTTAATTCGCGAGCCTCACACACCGGTATGGTGGGAAACTGATGGTTAGATCAGTATGCTTTTGAGATGAGGATAGACATCCTGTGGGTTGTCATGGATTCGGTTGACCGAGGTGAGGGATAGGGCACCCCCCCCCCCCCCCGATTTCCCTAGTGGGTAGAGTTAGCGGTGTTTTCGCATACCTGTGACGTAAACCGCGGTAACTTGTTTTCCTGGATAGTGCGGATGTGCATTACGGTGTTTTCGCATGCCTGCGATGTAAACCGTGGTGAATTGCACTACGCGATCGAACTTTCGAATCAGTAACCACTAGTATGGAATTCCAATTTCCAAAATACGACATTTTTCGGTTTTGATTGTATACTATATATGGCGACATAGTGGGATGGGGCGCTCAAGCCGTCTATGATTGATACATATATATTTGAAGTTGATTTCTTCACTTATAGTAATAATAAAAGATTTGTTTTAAAACGTACCAAGCATATTTGGCTATTATAATGTAAAGCTCTATCCTCCGGCTTGCGTAGCATTGTGTGATGGGACCTAAGTCTCAAAATAGCTTCATTTTTCTTTATTTAGCGTTGCGCTGTTTGTTTTAGGCACTGGTTTTCTTGGGGGTAAACCCATTCCATGTTATACGGCGTGGTCCCTTGATTTACCTTATTTGAAAGTAAAGTTTTAAACTACTGTTTTAGTTCTCACACCAGTCACATGACTGACCTGGAGTTTATTATTTTAACCTAAACTCTGGGTGCCCCTATTTTCCACACGGGCAGCTAGTAGTTGGGTTTTGTAGATATTATATTCACAGGATCCTGGTTTACAGCTTGGATGATATTCGGAAAGCTCTGTATCCGTGTATCTCTTTCAGTTGTGTTTTGTATTATTTTCCGCTACACATTGTATTTATACATTTTATTTCCGCTGCTATGTATTTTAAACTCTGATATTTTTCTGATGTATAATATTTATTCATTTATACTCTGTTATATTCGTGTATTCTGATGGAATTGTTGTAATTAGTAATGAAATGTTCTTCTGTTTGTGTTCTGATTTGTCGTGTTCTCGAAGCAACCCGGGCTTTCCTTTACGGGAAATGTAACACCCCGTAATTTTAATATTAATGTTAACAAATTTAAGAATACTTAATTTCAAATGTGGTAATTAAGGGAAACGGGTCATGCCATTGCGTTCGTCTCGGAATTCTGCTTGAGATAGAGTCCGAGTTTGTGTAAAACGGATATCGTATGAAGAAGATATGGATGAACGAAGTTAGGCAGAAAAACCAGAAACAGGCCAGGATGCACTTGCGCACTTGGGAAGTGCGCCAGAACAAAATTGCACTGGCGCACTTGGGAAGTGCGCCCATGCAAAGTTGCACTGGCACACTTGGCAGGTGCGCCCAGGCCGAGGTAAAAACCTGCACAGATTTCTGAGGCTCTGGTTCGAACAGTGAGTCAGTGCTGAGTCATTTCTGACTAGTTAATGAGTCATTAGGGTTTCTGGATAGTTCTAATCTAGACTGAATGGTTGTGGTTAACTCTAGGGTCATCCGACGACTATAATTAAATTGAAATTCTATATAAACATGTGTAGAGTCAAACCCTAAAATCAAATCAAAAATTAGATCAATGGTCATCATGTTGTCACTCCAAACCCTAGAGTAGCTGCCACCAACTAGAAGCAAATTAAAGACAACAATTCAATTCAAATCAAGCCTAAAACTGCAACAACGAAATTGTCTACAACAAGGGAACGCTAATCAATTACAGAATTCAGATCCCACAAATCAAGACCCCTTTTTCGGTGAGTTCTAGTCACTTTTAGGTTTAAGTAAATAAAAGTGAATCGTGGTAGACTATGATTTGGGTATATGTTGTTTGTAGTTATGCAAGTTTATTTTGTTGTGAATCATGTAATGATGTAAGTTCATTATTGTTGAGAATCATGAAGTTATGCAAGTTATTATGTTGAGAAACTATGAACCTATGCAAGTTACCTATGCAAGTTGTTACGTTGTTAGTTCATGAATCTATGCTAGTTGTTATGTTATGGATCATGAACCTATGTAAGTTACCTATGCAAGTTGTTAAGTTGTTAATTCATGAACCTATGCTAGTTGTTATGTTGTGAATCATGAACCTATGTTAGTTGTTAATTTTTTTTGTTAATTCATGAACCTATGCAAGTTGTTATGTTGCAAAATCATGAATCTATGCAAGTTGTTAATTATGTGGTGAATCATAATTATAAGTGAATTTATCATGTCATTTTCCCTAGTTATCATGCTTATGCCAAAAATTGTACTGAAAACGATCACCTTGTCATTCCCTTTATTTTATTGTTATGGCGAGACTATTTTGTAGCCTCGATGACGCCAAAAAGGCAAAAGGTTACGCTAGTTAAGAAACGGGGAAAAGGGGGAATTTGTAATGGGCATAATTTACATAGTGATTATGTAAATTGGACACATGATTCTAGTAGGGAAACATATAAATAATTACCTGTTATGACATGGGTAAAATTGGGTAAAAATGGTATGATTTGAATATGACCATTTATGGATAGGAAATTCAAATTGTTAATAAAATAGGTATTGACACCTATAAAAAGGAAAGGATTAATTAATTAACTTAATTAATCAAAAGAGGAATGTTTAAGCAATTAAAGTCTGAAGATTTAATATTGAGAATTGGCATAAATGCCTTAAATGGCATAAAATAAATCTGTGATGAAATTGGTATGACTTTACATACCATAAATAGATGGACATAATTGAGTCAATTATGGCCATAGTTAAATTTGGAATTGATTGATAATTTGAATAGGGAGATTAATTCAAATTGGAGAATAATTAATTTTGTGTAATTAATCGTCTAAGACACGAGGTTTGGCTCTTTTGTGGTGTAAGACTGCCCGGACCCGCCCGGCAAATCCAGCTGCCACAAATGCCAGTCTAATGTGGGAGGTCTTAGGCATAATTAAATGTGTGACAATTGTAAAGACACGAGGTTAGGCTCTTTTGTGGTGTAAGACTACCCGGACCCACCCGGCAAATCCAGCTGCCACAAATGCCAGTCTAATGTGGGAGGTCTTTATAAGGTTACGGTCTTAATGAATTAAGAAACACTTAACCAGATAAACATGTAGTGGGACATGAGGGGTTAAGTGGGTGCCTTGGGTGGCATGTGGAATTAAGTGGGTGCCTTGGGTGGCATGTGAAATACGATTAGGTGTTTCAATAATTAATTAATGCTGATTAAAGACTACTTAACCTAAATACATATGGACTGTATGATGATAGACATAAGTTAGGGTTAAGTAAAACGAGTTGGATTGTGGGTGGGTTAAGTACAACTGATGGGTAGGTGGGTAATATTAAAATATATATAGGCCCACAAACTTAACCATTAAATAAATAAGATTAAATCAGTGGGAGGGTTAAGTACAACTGAAGGGTAGGTGGGTAATATTAATATGTATAGGCCCACAAACTTAACCGAATAAAAAGGGTTATGTAATTAAAGACACCTAATGGTATACATAATCGGGGCAAAAATAGTAAAGCTATGTATTAAAGACACCCTTAGGGGTACGCATAACTAATGGGGATAGATAGAGTTATGTATTAAAGACACCTATAGGTAACCTATAGGTAATCATAACCGATAGGTAGATTAAGGGTTATGTATTAAAGACACCTATAGGTACGCATAACTGATTGAGGGCTATGTAATTAAAGACACCTTAGGGTATACATAGTCAGTAGAAAACCTAGTGAGGATACAAGGCATAGGGGAGAACTTGTATCATGTTGTGTGGGACCCATTTCAGTCAGTAACCCGGAGGGGTATCAAAGTAAAGATCTCTGTACTAGGCGGGGAAGGGGCACGCGTACTGATTGATCGTAAGAGATCCAAAACAAGACGGATGGTGTGGGCGGCGCAAACCGACCGGGGACATGTGCGTGCATGGGCCGGCCAGAGGGGGACAAGACGACCGTGACACCGGTAGGTATAACTGTGCACACCTTGAGTTGCCACTTTAGGGAAGTGATACCCCCTAGTTGTGGGACCAACACAGGGTATCTACAGAGTAGGGAGCCGATCGATTAGGGTAGTGGTTAGGGTATACCCGTACGTATGCCCTAAGTCTAACAATTTATAGTAGGGGGTTAGTGGGTACGTCTAGTTGAGATAGGAGCAGGCGGCACCTATGACAGCAGCTAGGAATACACGAAACTACCACCATCGTTATCATTAGTGGAAGGGATCACCCCACCATGATTTTACTAGTAATAGTGCAGAGTAGTTTGTAGTGAAGCATACATCTTACTTTATTTGTCCTGTCATACCTGCCATCTGTACCGTGGATCCTCTTATCCACTTTGTATGCCGGTCATGTTTACCTTTATTTATTTACTCGCTAAAAGTTACTGGACTCACCAGACGTATGTCTGACCTAGTTTGTTTCGCCTCTTTTCTTACGTTCCCCCCCCCCCCCGGGTTCTCAGGGAGGAAACACCTAGGTTTAGTCAGGATTTGGATATCATCTTCTAGGATCTACTTCTGAAGTATGGCTCGAGTCTCTGTCTCTTATATGGCTTGCTCTTTAATATGGGGAATGATGTTTTTCTTTTAAATACCTATGTACTCTGATGATATAAGACAGAAGTGTTTTGTTGTAATGGTTTTATGACTCATGGTAATATGTAACAAATTATTTTGGTGATTTAATAAAGTTGTTTATTTTCCGCTGCAAATTTTTTATATTTGTCTTGTGATATTCTGTGTCTGTTTACCAAAAACGCTCCATTGAAGTTAAGCCATTCCCTTTGTGAGTGACCTTAATGGAGGTGGGGTGTTACACTTGGTATCAGAGCTGAAGGTTACCAGATTAGATAAAAGTTTTGAAAATATTTTTCAAAAAGGTTTTAAAAGAAAGTATTTTCAAAATGGAAAGCCTGTTTTGAAAAACATTCCCCGAAAAGCCATATGTAGTATACTTCGATCCTTTGTCTAAAATCTCTTCCTTTGATAGGATAGGCGAATGCTCTCGCGGCTGATGGATAGGATAGGGATAGGAAAATTTATGTAGAAGGTTTAATTTCCTTATCTGGTTATGAAGTTAAGACTCTTTTGGATTCTGGCATTGAGACTCTGCACTTTAATACTAGTCTTGTTTCTGATCCCGTAGTTGTTTCAAACCCCTTTGGTGGTTCGGCTCATTTATTGGTGATTTGTAAGGGTTTGAAATTATCTGTGTTAGGCGTCATAAATTTGAATGTGACATTTGTGTGCTCAAGTTTATGGGCTATGGGTTGGTTCTAAATGGACCATCTTTCTATGTAGAGGGCCGTTCTAGATTTTGATAGGAGGGTCGTTAAGTTTCTAACTTGTCATGGGAAGACCCCCAAAGTTTCTTGTGACCTGCAAGGGTCTGTTATGTTTAGCTTTCTGAGAACCATTCTGTAATCTGATCCGTACCAGTAGTCTGTAAGTATCTGAATATTTCTGAAGGATAGGGGTTTCTACTCGAAGCATGAAGTAGATTTCCAGTTTTGACATTGTTTAATGAGACGACCCGAACTTCCCCGTGAAGGAAAGCACGGATAGAATTGAGGACAAGACAAAATAGAATGCAAACAGAAGAACATTTCATTGTTATTACAACAATTCCATCAGATACAAGAATATACAGAGTATAAATGATTAAATTACATTCGACAAATATCAGAGATTACAATAAATTACATAGCAGCGGAAAATAATACAAAATACAACTGAAAGTGATACACGGATACAGAGCTTTCCGAGCATCGTTCCAGCTGTAAATCAGGACCCTGTGAATATAAATCTGCAAAACCAAAACTACTAGCTGCCCGTGTGGAAAATAGGGGCACCCAGAGTTTAGGTTAAAACAATAAACTCCAGGTCAGTCATGGGACTGGTGTGAGAACTAAAACAGTTATTTAAAACTTTACTTTAAAGATAGTAATTCAAGGGACCACGCCGTATAACACGGAACGGGTTTCCTCCCAAGAATACTAGTGCATATAACAAAACAACACAATGCTTTTTGGAAAAATGAAGCTATTATAAGACCCAGGTCCCATCACACAATGCAACGCAAGCCGGAGGATAGGGTTTTCCCTTATAATAGCCAAACATGCTTGGTACGGTTAAAACAAATCATTTGATACTATTATAAGTGTATAGTGTCAAAACAATTCAAATCATAAATATCAATCATAGGCGGCATAGCTACCATCTACTATGTCGCCATACTAGGCTCTACAAATAAAACTGAAACACACGTATTGGAAATTGGATTCCGTCATGAGCCGAGGCAAGGGGCAAGCTCCTCTCCGCGTTCGAGACACTCTAGCAAATGTCCCAGGACCCCACTATGATCCTTGGATCTTCAGGGCCGGTCCTCTCTTACTTTTAAGGATTAGTTATTCCTGAACACACGTTTCCCGGTCCTTACAGACCTATATCCGAGGCGCCTCGTATCCAACAACCACACAGGTGAAAAGTATATAAATGTCAGGGCTGGTAGGTCACTGACACCACCCTAGCTAGAAAGAAACGTCGTGCTCTCCCTACAGTCACTATCCCGTTTTTGACTCATACCGAGGTGTGAGGCTCGCGAATTCACGTTATACACAAAGCTACGTCATACAGACCATGCTTTGATCATCAACCACAAGACTTTGCTTTTCAACAGAAGCCTTGATCAATTGCCACTTACGCGTGCCACATTGGCAATTCACTCCATGTGACTGATGTCCATCAATATACAACCTCTGAGCTCGTACGTCTCAGAGAAGGGCGTTAAGCAAGAGAATAAATTCTCTGCCGCCAAACAGATGTATATTTAATAAAGATCAATCAACACATAATAAAATCCAATGTCAGACACACAATCCATTTACAAGTTCGTTCTGGGTCTGAACGAAACCGGAGGCACTTTCCTCGCATATCCATCCATCTCCAAGTACGTCTGGACGATCACCAACTGATTCCCTCATCCTGGGTGTACAGCCCAATCAAGATCATCAGTAATCACCCAAACGATGTGAAGACTTCCGGTCTTCAACCACCGTCTTCATCTTCGACATCTCGTCGAATCGGTTATTCATAATGGGTATAGACCCGGCCTTTCTGAATAACCCACGTATATAATAAACGAATGTTACACAAACACAATGAACGCCTCATTCCAATTCAGAATATTCTTTTATTCACAAAATCACATTCTTAGGGAAATGTTCCCATTAATTTTATCCAAGATAAATTCTTCTAAATTTATTCTTTAATCTTCCTTTGGATATCATTTCAAACCATATTATGGTTTTCCAAACTAGTCGGGATTAGCGAACCACACCGAAGTAATTATTTATTTTATTTCCCAATCCCAACCTACATATCCCATGGAGCAAAACTGGTAATACTCCATATCTAACACCACGATGTTATCGGTAAAATTAATTACCATTTCACGTTCAAATCTAATTAAAGATTTAACTATCGCTTTGGAGGAAAACTGGTGATACTCCACTCTCGATCACTTTTCAGATTTGATAATTCAAATTATCAATTCACATTTTAATCTAATTAAAGATTCATTAAAACTCCACTTAGTTTTAATCTTTTCAAAAATCGATATCTTGCCTTTAAATGGGTTAAAGAACCAATGTCCTCTAAAACACGATTCACGATAAACCCAAATCACATTTGATATTAAATACAAGGCTCTGAATAGAAAATATATCGGCTTATATTCAATATCTAATTCTGAAACTAACATATATCGTATTGGAAATAACGATATAAAATATATCTTTCAAATTCCCATAACAATATCTGTATAGTCACGAAATCCAACATCGAAATATTCCGAAGATAATTTCGATTCAACTCCAGTCCCATCCACGTATTGGGAATATTGATTATTTTTAAAATCACTTTCAAATTCAATTTATTTATTTCAAAAATAAATTGATTTTAATTCTAGTTCAAAACTAGTTCATTTCGATAAAAATCTATTTTTATCCTTTCAAATGTGGAATTCTTCAGACCAATTTTTCCCAAATCATTTCTTATGATTTTACACAAATTATAGATATTTTTAATAATTTTATCAAGGCCCGTACAGTCGATTTCCATCAACGGCCATCGAACTGCACTTACAGCGACCTTTTTCAAATTTGATTTAGACATAATTCCAAATCCAACCATTAGATTTCAAATTTCTAATATTCATTGGAAAGCTCTTTTCGATACGAACCCAACGGTTCCGGTTTTAGGAGAATCCGACGGTCGGATCTCCCGCAACGTCAATTCGAAGTCAATGGTCGAAATTCACGAACTGCCGCGGCGCGGCGCGTTCTATTCAGGCCATTATATATAATATATATATATATATATTATATATATTTCATCGATTTCCTTTTTAAAACGTATTTTATAAATCGTTTTAACTTCGTTTTCAAAACCATTTCAACTCTATATTCAATTTCAAATCAAAATTGGATATTTCATATCATTACTATATAAATGATAATATTTTCAAAATGTTATATTTTGAAATCACTTCTTTTCTATATTCATTATAAAAACGAATATAATCGATATAAATATCGTTCACGTCAAAATAGCGCAACTCTATCAACACGGCTTTATATATTTCAATAAATCCGTTATTCTATTCAACAAATGAATATTTATTCTATTCAACACATGAATTTATATTTCTTCCAACACACGACTAATCTCAACACATGAGTACTGTCAACACATCGCTATTTTTGTTATGTAAAATATTTTATACAACTATGGTATCTATCGTTTGATTTTTAATTAGACTTCTACTGGGAAGTAGTTCTAATTTTAAATATGATAAAGATGTAAATTTTATTATATAAAATATTTCACTCAACACATGAACATCGTCAACACATGAATTTTCTTTTATAATATTCCTTATTTTCCTGATTGGAATGAGGCCCAATCAATCACCATATAATGTTAATTATATGGATTCCATACAACACATGTATATAATAGCATTGAAAAATAATCAACCATCAACCAAAGTGCACTACACTGTATAAGCATCAATATAGATATCTTACGCTTATAACAGCCTGTCAATCAATCGATCGACATATTTAATCAATCAGGATGAGTGAACTTCAAATTTCATCCCAACACCCGTGTGGGGTTTCAAACAATCAAACACAGATTTTAGTTGTGCAGTTGGGCGATGTGTAAAATTTATCGTCCCAATCAATGTCCTTCAAATAGGTGTACATAAACAAACCGTCCGGTTTGTAAATGAATATTTTATTTTATTCACTTCCACGTTAAAAATTATATTTTTAACGATAAAATATTCTATTTCAACACATGACTTTCTATTCAGTTCGTTTACACAATAAAAATGATATTTTTATTTTTCTAACATATTTTGGGAAATTTCGGCGGCATAACGGCACGATACTAGAAACGGGACGAGGCCTAGCCTTATCCCCGGTCTAGTGAAGGCCAACGCCATTCACACATCAATCAAAACAATTCCATTTCACCAATCAATTCAATTCAGCCCAAATCATTTAACTAATTTATGCAACCAAACAAACAAGTCCATGGTTTGCGGACGATTGTGTCGGGTGCTACTAAGCACCGTCTGCATCCTAGTATATATATATAACTAGAAAAAGAGATTTTGAGTGAGAAGTTCTCACCAATAGCTATCCAATCATCTTGACTCTTCTTTTTAGAGAAATCATCGCCATTCTCGCCTTTCGTCGCTTTCGTTGCCCGTAGCCACTACATATATAAAAATCACATTTTTATTTGTTCACTTTCAATTTAAAAATCATATTTTTATAATCACTTCATATATTTAAAAATCGAATTTTTACTATGCTATTCAATATATAAAAATCATATTTCCTTACCGCTAATATATAGATAAAAATTCTATTTTTATAACGCTATTCTCTATATAAAGATTTTGCCTTTTCAAAAATATAGATTTCATCATTATAAAAATCATCACTTTATTTCAACGTATATAAAATAAAAATCAGATTTTTATTCCTTTTATATACAAAGATGATATTTTTATATTCTCTATCACATAAAGATTATATTTTTAATTCTCCGCATAAACAAAATCATATTTTTAATACTTCTACTACATAAAGATAATATCTTTAGCCTTTCTATAATATAAAAATATCGTCTTTGTTATAAATAAAAATCCGACTTTTCTTCAAAATGAAAACTTATCTTTATAAATTAAAAATCCTACCTTTTATAAATTAAAAACTGAAAATAACATCGATAAATCCTATGAAATAAAATAAATAAATCTCACCTAGAACCGAATGAAGGAGGGCTAAGGCGTCGCGTCAGAGGCGGCAAGAGGTGCTGCTCCTGCGCTGGTGGCGGGTCAACGGGTGGATGGTGACGGGATTCCGGGCTTGGGAGCGATTTTCAATCGAAGGAGGGGGGGTTTGAAAGGGAGGGGCCGCGGTTTCTGACAATGGGTGGCCGGAGGGGAGTGGTGGCGTCGCTGGTGAGGTGGGGGTGGGCTAGCAGTCGCCGGCGACGGTCATAGGACCTGGTGGTGGTCAGTTCGGCTAGAAAAGGGAGGTGGAGAGAGGGTAGGGCGACGGAGAAGGAGGACAGGGGTCTGGGGGTGGTCGGCTTCGCCTGGGGAGGTGGCGCCAGAGGCGCAGCGCCTCTGATGGGCGGCGACGGCGAATCGCCCCCCCCTCCCCCCGCGTCGTTGTTTTTTTTTTTTTGAAACTGAATCGGGAGAGAAGAAGTCAAAGGGGGGGCTTTTATAAAATTTATATTGTTTAATTTATTTATTTTTAATTGCAAAAAGTTGACTTTCACAAACGACCTCTAAACGAGGCCCACCGCCTGTCGTCCATAGCATTTTACCCCCATTCCGAACACAATGGGATATGTATCGCAAGCTGATTCGACTGTTTGAATCAGTTTCCGTTAAATTTACATTTAAATCACTATATTGAATTTTAAACGTACATTTCAAATTACCGGGGCCACATACTAACTCTAAAAATTGCAGAAAAATATTCTCTAGCTTCGTATTGACGATACGGTCCTAACAAAACTAGTTTCGTCGAAATCCGAGACCGTTAGAAAAATGGCCAATTTCCAGTCGATTAAAATCAACTGAAACTGGTCAAACGCGTTTTCCTTTGCCACGCTCACATATTGATTCGAAAAATTATGAAATTTGGAATCTAGCAATAATTTGACATCACGGACCCAACAAAAGTGGTTTCGTCGAAATCCGAGGTCGTTTGCAAAATCTCTATTTTTAAGGGCCTGAATTCCATAGCGACTATTCAGAATTTTCAATTGGACATATCTTTTGATTCCCGCTATGAAATCTCGATTTTTCGGATTCGTTAGAAAGATATTATCAATTAGATCCTAATGTTTTTGGTTTCACTAAAATCCGGATTGTTTTGCACCCGGTACATTCAATTGAAGTTTGAAATCGAATTATCGAACTACCGCGCCATTTTCAATTCTCTTATAATTTAAAATAAATATTTATATTCTAACGACGACGTATATAATATATACGTCGGATTATATTCAAAAATAAATTTCTCGTCGATTATATTTAAAATAATCTATTTTAAATATTCAAAATTCGCTAAAATTGCCAAAACAAAAATTTTAAACTGGCCCAGATTTTCCGGGTTATTACAATCTCTCCCACTTAAAACTTTTCGTCCCCGAAAAGGAACAAAGTCGAAAGTGGTTTGATTAATCAGCTCTACGTTCGATCTGGCTTCCATTCTCCAACTTTTCAGTTTCTGAGAATTTTCAAATTTTCAAAAATTTGGCTAACACCCTAAATTTTCGAAAAATTTCGCCATAACCTCCCCTGCACCGGGAGCATCGGGGAATTTCAAATAGCTTCCCCGGTCCTTCTAATCTCAAAAAGAAAAAGAAAAAGCCAAGCGGCTAGCCAATAGGCTCATAAAATCATCATCACCCAAACAAAACAGTAAATTATGTAGTAAACATGTACCTATTTGTCGGGCAAACAAATTTTATTCTCTGCTCTAGCCTCCTTGCTATGACCTGTTCAATGAAAGTATATGTATATGCAAGCAAATGCGACCAATTTTCAATATAGTTCACTATTTGATTCAATTAGGCTAAATGGTTCAAAATTATCAAACAAATGAACAAACAACACAAACATCAATCAATAAGTGAATTAGAGTTTCAAATTCATAATTTTGATACATATACTGAAAATCTTGTTTTTGATTCCAATTCACAACAATGTATTCTAGCTATATATAAGTTTTGGTTCTCACACCAGTCTAATGGAAATATATAGAAATCACACCTTCGAAATTCGAATATGAATACTGATGATGATGCACCATCATCAGAATCATCCCCGGGTGTCTAGAATGTGATTCTATATCTATCCAGTATATTAAAACTTCGACTATACGTTCATGACGCGTATACGCGAAATCTATATATACTCGATTGTCCATGTTCAATATAAATAAATATTCAAAATACATTTAAAGCGATTTAAATTTTCAAACAATATTGTTTTCTTTTGAAAAATATACTCTTCACACTCGTTCTAGGATACTACTGATCCTATCTCTAACGAATCATTCCCATTGGATATTACAAATCCAATATCTGATGAATTCTTTCGTACGGTTCTAATGTGTCTTGTTCTCGAGCTCTGTAAACCAAAGCTCTGATACCAAACTGAGACGACCCGAACTTCCCCGTGAAGGAAAGCACGGATAGAATTGAGGACAAGACAAAATAGAATGCAAACAGAAGAACATTTTATTGTTATTACAACAATTCCATCAGATACAAGAATATACAGAGTATAAATGATTAAATTACATTCGAAAAATATCAGAGATTACAATAAATTACATAGCAGCGGAAAATAATACAAAATACAACTGAAAGTGATACACGGATACAGAGCTTTCCGAGCATCGTTCCAGCTGTAAATCAGGACCCTGTGAATATAAATCTGCAAAACCAAAACTACTAGCTGCCCGTGTGGAAAATAGGGGCACCCAGAGTTTAGGTTAAAACAATAAACTCCAGGTCAGTCATGGGACTGGTGTGAGAACTAAAACAGTTATTTAAAACTTTACTTTAAAGATAGTAATTCGAGGGACCATGTCGTATAACACGGAACGGGTTTCCTCCCAAGAATACTAGTGCATATAACAAAACAACGCAATGCTTTTTGGAAAAATGAAGCTATTATAAGACCCAGGTCCCATCACACAATGCAACGCAAGCCGGAGGATAGGGTTTTCCCTTATAATAGCCAAACATGCTTGGTACGTTTAAAACAAATCATTTGATACTATTATAAGTGTATAGTGTCAAAACAATTCAAATCATAAATATCAATCATAGGCGGCATAGCTACCATCTACTATGTCGCCATACTAGGCTCTACAAATAAAACCGAAACACACGTATTGGAAATTGGATTCCGTCATGAGCCGAGGCAAGGGGCAAGCTCCTCTCCGCGTTCGAGACACTCTAGCAAATGTCCCAGGACCCCACTATGATCCTTGGATCTTCAGGGCCGGTCCTCTCTTACTTTTGAGGATTAGTTATTCCTGAACACACGTTTCCCGGTCCTTACAGACCTATATCCGAGGCGCCTCGTATCCAACAACCACACAGATGAAAAGTATATAAATGTCAGGGCTGGTAGGTCACTGACACCACCCTAGCTAGAAAGAAACGTCGTGCTCTCCCTGCAGTCACTATCCCGTTTTTGACTCATACCGAGGTGTGAGGCTCGCGAATTCACGTTATACACAAAGCTACGTCACACAGACCATGCTTTGATCATCAACCCCAAGACTTTGCTTTTCAACAGAAGCCTTGATCAATTGCCACTTACGCGTGCCACATTGGCAATTCACTCCATGTGACTGATGTCCATCAATATACAACCTCTGAGCTCGTACGTCTCAGAGAAGGGCGTTAAGCAAGAGAATAAATTCTCTGCCGCCAAACAGATGTATATTTAATAAAGATCAATCAACACAGAATAAAATCCAATGTCAGACACACAATCCATTTACAAGTTCGTTCTGGGTCTGAACGAAACCGGAGGCACTTTCCTCGCATATCCATCCATCTCCAAGTACGTCTGGACGATCACCAACTGATTCCCTCATCCTGGGTGTACAGCCCAATCAAGATCATCAGTAATCACCCAAACGATGTGAAGACTTCCGGTCTTCAACCACCGTCTTTATCTTCGACATCTCGTCGAATCGGTTATTCATAATGGGTATAGACCCGGCCTTTCTAAATAACCCACGTATATAATAAACGAATGTTACACAAACACAATGAACGCCTCATTCCAATTCAGAATATTCTTTTATTCACAAAATCACATTCTTAGGGAAATGTTCCCATTAATTTTATCCAAGATAAATTCTTCTAAATTTATTCTTTAATCTTCCTTTGGATATCATTTCAAACCATATTATGGTTTTCCAAACTAGTCGGGATTAGCGAACCACACCGAAGTAATTATTTATTTTATTTCCCAATCCCAACCTACATATCCCATGGAGCAAAACTGGTAATACTCCATATCTAACACCACGATGTTATCGGTAAAATTAATTACCATTTCACGTTCAAATCTAATTAAAGATTTAACTATCGCTTTGGAGGAAAACTGGTGATACTCCACTCTCGATCACTTTTCAGATTTGATAATTCAAATTATCAATTCACATTTTAATCTAATTAAAGATTCATTAAAACTCCACTTAGTTTTAATCTTTTCAAAAATCGATATCTTGCCTTTAAATGGGTTAAAGAACCAATGTCCTCTAAAACACGATTCACGATAAACCCAAATCACATTTGATATTAAATACAAGGCTCTGAATAGAAAATATATCGGCTTATATTCAATATCAAATTCTGAAACTAACATATATCGTATTGGAAATAACGATATAAAATATATCTTTCAAATTCCCATAACAATATCTGTATAGTCACGAAATCCAACATCGAAATATTCCGAAGATAATTTCGATTCAACTCCAGTCCCATCCACGTATTGGGAATATTGATTATTTTTAAAATCACTTTCAAATTCAATTTATTTATTTCAAAAATAAATTGATTTTAATTCTAGTTCAAAACTAGTTCATTTCGATAAAAATCTATTTTTATCCTTTCAAATGTGGAATTCTTCAGACCAATTTTTCCCAAATCATTTCTTATGATTTTACACAAATTATAGATATTTTTAATAATTTTATCAAGGCCCGTACAGTCGATTTCCATCAACGGCCATCGAACTACACTTACAGCGACCTTTTTCAAATTTGATTTAGACATAATTCCAAATCCAACCATTAGATTTCAAATTTCTAATATTCATTGGAAAGCTCTTTTCGATACGAACCCAACGGTTCCGGTTTTAGGAGAATCCGACGGTCGGATCTCCCGCAACGTCAATTCGAAGTCAATGGTCGAAATTCACGAACTGCCGCGGCGCGGCGCGTTCTATTCAGGCCATTATATATATAATATATATATATATTATATATATTTCGTCGATTTCCTTTTTAAAACGTATTTTATAAATCGTTTTAACTTCGTTTTCAAAACCATTTCAACTCTATATTCAATTTCAAATCAAAATTGGATATTTCATATCATTACTATATAAATGATAATATTTTCAAAATGTTATATTTTGAAATCACTTCTTTTCTATATTCATTATAAAAACGAATATAATCGATATAAATATCGTTCACGTCAAAATAGCGCAACTCTATCAACACGGCTTTATATATTTCAATAAATCCGTTATTCTATTCAACAAATGAATATTTATTCTATTCAACACATGAATTTATATTTCTTCCAACACACGACTAATCTCAACACATGAGTACTGTCAACACATCGCTATTTTTGTTATGTAAAATATTTTATACAACTATGGTATCTATCGTTTGATTTTTAATTAGACTTCTACTGGGAAGTAGTTCTAATTTTAAATATGATAAAGATGTAAATTTTATTATATAAAATATTTCACTCAACACATGAACATCGTCAACACATGAATTTTCTTTTATAATATTCCTTATTTTCCTGATTGGAATGAGGCCCAATCAATCACCATATAATGTTAATTATATGGATTCCATACAACACATGTATATAATAGCATTGAAAAATAATCAACCATCAACCAAAGTGCACTACACTGTATAAGCATCAATATAGATATCTTACGCTTATAACAGCCTGTCAATCAATCGATCGACATATTTAATCAATCAGGATGAGTGAACTTCAAATTTCATCCCAACACCCGTGTGGGGTTTCAAACAATCAAACACAGATTTTAGTTGTGCAGTTGGGCGATGTGTAAAATTTATCGTCCCAATCAATGTCCTTCAAATAGGTGTACATAAACAAACCGTCCGGTTTGTAAATGAATATTTTATTTTATTCACTTCCACGTTAAAAATTATATTTTTAACGATAAAATATTCTATTTCAACACATGACTTTCTATTCAGTTCATTTACACAATAAAAATGATATTTTTATTTTTCTAACATATTTTGGGAAATTTCGGCGGCATAACGGCACGATACTAGAAACGGGACGAGGCCTAGCCTTATCCCCGGTCTAGTGAAGGCCCACGCCATTCACACATCAATCAAAACAATTCCATTTCACCAATCAATTCAATTCAGCCTAAATCATTTAACTAATTTATGCAACCAAACAAACAAGTCCATGGTTTGTGGACGATTGTGTCGGGTGCTACTAAGCACCGTCTGCATCCTAGTATATATATATATAACTAGAAAAAGAGATTTTGAGTGAGAAGTTCTCACCAATAGCTATCCAATCATCTTGACTCTTCTTTTTAGAGAAATCATCGCCATTCTCGCCTTTCGTCGCTTTCGTTGCCCGTAGCCACTACATATATAAAAATCACATTTTTATTTGTTCACTTTCAATTTAAAAATCATATTTTTATAATCACTTCATATATTTAAAAATCGAATTTTTACTATGCTATTCAATATATAAAAATCATATTTCCTTACCGCTAATATATAGATAAAAATTCTATTTTTATAACGCTATTCTCTATATAAAGATTTCGCCTTTTCAAAAATATAGATTTCATCATTATAAAAATCATCACTTTATTTCAACGTATATAAAATAAAAATCAGATTTTTATTCCTTTTCATATACAAAGATGATATTTTTATATTCTCTATCACATAAAGATTATATTTTTAATTCTCCGCATAAACAAAATCATATTTTTAATACTTCTACTACATAAAGATAATATCTTTAGCCTTTCTATAATATAAAAATATCGTCTTTGTTATAAATAAAAATCCGACTTTTCTTCAAAATAAAAACTTATCTTTATAAATTAAAAATCCTACCTTTTATAAATTAAAAACTGAAAATAACATCGATAAATCCTATGAAATAAAATAAATAAATCTCACCTAGAACCGAATGAAGGAGGGCTAAGGCGTCGCGTCAGAGGCGGCAAGAGGTGCTGCTCCTGCGCTGGTGGCGGGTCAACGGGTGGATGGTGACGGGATTCCGGGCTTGGGAGTGATTTTCAATCGAAGGAGGGGGGGTTTGAAAGGGAGGGGCCGCGGTTTCTGACAATGGGTGGCCGGAGGGGAGTGGTGGCGTCGCTGGTGAGGTGGGGGTGGGCTAGCAGTCGCCGGCGACGGTCATAGGACCTGGTGGTGGTCAGTTCGGCTAGAAAAGGGAGGTGGAGAGAGGGTAGGGCGACGGAGAAGGAGGACAGGGGTCTGGGGGTGGTCGGCTTCGCCTGGGGAGGTGGCGCCAGAGGCGCAGCGCCTCTGATGGGCGGCGACGGCGAATCGCGCCCCCCACCCCCCCCCCCCCCCCGCGTCGTTGTTTTTTTTTTATTTGAAACTGAATCGGGAGAGAAGAAGTAAAAGGGGGGGCTTTTATAAAATTTATATTATTTAATTTATTTATTTTTAATTGCAAAAAGTTGACTTTCACAAACGACCTCTAAACGAGGCCCACCGCCTGTCGTCCATAGCGTTTTACCCCCATTCCGAACACAATGGGATATGTATCGCAAGCTGATTCGACTGTTTGAATCAGTTTCCGTTAAATTTACATTTAAATCACTATATTGAATTTTAAACGTACATTTCAAATTACCGGGGCCACATACTAACTCTAAAAATTGCAGAAAAATATTCTCTAGCTTCGTATTGACGATACGGTCCTAACAAAACTAGTTTCGTCGAAATCTGAGACCGTTAGAAAAATGGCCAATTTCCAGTCGATTAAAATCAACTGAAACTGGTCAAACGCGTTTTCCTTTGCCACGCTCACATATTGATTCGAAAAATTATGAAATTTGGAATCTAGCAATAATTTGACATCACGGACCCAACAAAAGTGGTTTCGTCGAAATCCGAGGTCGTTTGCAAAATCTCTATTTTTAAGGGCCTGAATTCCATAGCGACTATTCAGAATTTTCAATTGGACATATCTTTTGATTCCCGCTATGAAATCTCGATTTTTCGGATTCGTTAGAAAGATATTATCAATTAGATCCTAATGTTTTTGGTTTCACTAAAATCCGGATTGTTTTGCACCCGGTACATTCAATTGAAGTTTGAAATCGAATTATCGAACTACCGCGCCATTTTCAATTCTCTTATAATTTAAAATAAATATTTATATTCTAACGACGACGTATATAATATATACGTCGGATTATATTCAAAAATAAATTTCTCGTCGATTATATTTAAAATAATCTATTTTAAATATTCAAAATTCGCTAAAATTGCCAAAACAAAAATTTTAAACTGGCCCAGATTTTCCGGGTTATTACATTTAATGTGGGTAATTCTCTGAGTGTTAGTCTGATGTTGATTTCGGTCTTCGGGGCTGAGACTTAGGGAATTATTCTCTTAACCGATGTCAAATGGGAACAGAGCTTTTGTTTTAGTTATATCATTTGTTGTATCCCATCAACCGAATCTTCTACCTTTAGATAGGAAATCCATGGATGTAAACATGTGTTTGAGACATGTTATGTTTGATGGTTGCAAGTGGATGCAAGTGTTTGCTAGTGGTTGCCTGTGGACGCATTTACACACACATTAGGCACTAGATCGGCTCAAATCACTTTCATATTGCATATAAATGTGTCTGTGCATATTTAGGTTAATGGATGAACAATGGTTGTGTTATCATGTGGATGCTGCATTTTGATGAATGGTTGTGCACACATGTAGAAATAATGTGTATCGATAGGATTCTTTCGCATACATAATGGACGCACGGCACTATCATGGTTTGCATTAAGGAGGTCAACTGAATCAGTAGACCGCCTGATTTTGCATTAGATAAGGAACATATACACACACACTTTTTGCATATGTTCAAATGGCATTAGAGATCTTTTAAGGACAATGGATGCCTGTGTTTGATGGTTGAGTAGATGGATGATTGTATGGTAGGATGCACATTCTTCTTGACTTGAAGATTTCGAGGATGAAATCCTTTAAGGAGGGGAGAATGTAACACCCCGTAATTTTAATATTAATGTTAACAAATTTAAGAATACTTAATTTCAAATGTGGGAATTAAGGGAAACGGGTCGTGCCATTGCGTTCGTCTCGGAATTCTGCTTGAGATAGAGTCCGAGTTTGCGTAAAACGGATAACATATGAAGAAGATATAGACGAACGAAGTTAGGCAGAAAAACCGGAAACAGGCCAGAATGCATTGGCGCACTTGGGAAGTGCACCAGAACAAAATTGCACTGGTGCACTTGGGAAGTGCACCCATGCAAAGTTGCGCTGGCGCACTTGGCAGGTGCGCCCAGGCCGAGGTAAAAACCTGCACAGATTTCTGAGGCTCTGGTTCGAACAGTGAGTCAGTGCTGAGTCATTTCTGACTAGTTAATGAGTCATTAGGGTTTTTGGATAGTTCTAATCTAGACTGAATGGTTGTGGTTAACTCTAGGGTCATCCGACGGCTATAATTAAATTGAAATTCTATATAAACATGTGTAGACTCAAACCCTAAAATCAAATCAAAAATTAGATCAATGGCTGTCATGTTGTCACTCCAAACCCTAGAGTAGCCGCCACCAACTAAAAGCAAATTAAATACAACAATTCAATTCAAATCAAGCCTAAAACTACAACAACGAAATTGTCTACAACAAGGGAACGCTAATAAATTACAGAATTCAGATCCCAGAACTCAAGACCCCTTTTTCGGTGAGTTCTAGTCACTTTTATGTTTAAATAAATAAAAGTGAATCGTGGTAGACTATGATTTGGGTATATGTTGTTTGTAGTTATGCAAGTTTATTTTTTTGTGAATCATGAAATGATGCAAGTTCATTATTGTTGAGAATCATGAAGTTATGCAAGTTATTATGTTGAGAAACTATGAACCTATGCAAGTTACCTATGCAAGTTGTTACGTTGTTAGTTCATGAATCTATGCTAGTTGTTATGTTATGAATCATGAACCTATGTAAGTTACCTATGCAAGTTGTTAAGTTGTTAATTCATGAACCTATGCTAGCTGTTATGTTGTGAATCATGAACCTATGTTAGTTGTTAATTATGTTGTTAATTCATGAACCTATGCAAATTGTTTTGTTGCAAAATCATGAATCTATGAAAGTTGTTAATTATGTGGTGAATCATAATTATATGCGAAGTTATCATGTCAGTTTCCCTAGTTATCATGCTTATGCCAAAAATTGTACTGAAAACGATCACCTTGTCATTCCCTTTATTTTATTATTATGGCGAGACTATTTTGTAGCCTCGATGACGCCAAAAACGCAAACGGTTATGCTAGTTAAGAAACGGGGAAAAAGGGGAATTTGTAATAGGCATAATTTACATAGTGATTATGTAAATTGGACACATGATTCTAGTAGGGAAACATATAAATAATTACCTGTTATGACATGGGTAAAATTGGGTAAAAATGGTATGATTTGAATATGACCATTTATGGATAGGAAATTCAAATTGTTAATAAAATAGGTATTGACACCTATAAAAAGGAAACGATAAATTAATTAACTTAATTAATCAAAAGAGGAATGTTTAAGCAATTAAAGTCTGAAGATTTAATATTGAGAATTGGCATAAGTGCCTTAAATGGCATAAAATAAATCTGTGATGAAATTGGTATGACTTTACATACCATAAATAAATGGACATAATTGAGTCAATTATGGCCATAGTTAAATTTGGAATTGATTGATAATTTGAATAGGGAGATTAATTCAAATTGGGGAATAATTAATTTTGTGTAATTAATCGTCTAAGACACGAGGTTAGGCTCTTTTGTGGTGTAAGACTGCCCGGACCCGCCCGGCAAATCCAGCTGCCACAAATGCGAGACTAATGTGGGAGGTCTTAGGCATAAATTAAATGCGTGACAGTCGTAAAGACACGAGGTTAGGCTCTTTTGTGGTGTAAGACTGCCCGGACCCGCCCGGCAAATCCAGCTGCCACAAATGCCAGTCTAATGTGGGAGTTCTTTATAAGGTTACGGTCTTAATGAATTAAGAAACACTTAACCAGATAAACATGTAGTGGGACATGAGGGGTTAAGTGGGTGCCATGGGTGGCATGTGGAATTAAGTGGGTGCCTTGGGTGGCATGTGAAATACGATTAGGTGTCTCAATAATTAATTAATGCTGATTAAAGACTACTTAACCTAAATACATATGGACTGTATGATGATAGACATAAGTTAGGGTTAAGTAAAACGAGTTGGATTGTGGGTGGGTTAAGTACAACTGATGGGTAGGTGGGTAATATTAAAATATATATAGGCCCACAAACTTAACCATTAAATAAATAAGATTAAATCAGTGGGAGGGTTAAGTACAACTGAAGGGTAGGTGGGTAATATTAATATGTATAGGCCCACAAACTTAACCGGATAAAAAGGGTTATGTAATTAAAGACACCTAATGGTATACATAACCGGGGCAAAAATAGTAAAGTTATGTATTAAAGACACCCTTAGGGGTACGCATAACTGATTGAGGGCTATGTAATTAAAGACACCTTAGGGTATACATAGTCAGTAGAAATCCTAGTGAGGATACAAGGCATAGGGGAGAACTTGTATCATATTGTGTGGGACCCATTTCAGTCAGTAACCCGGAGGGGTATCAAAGTAAAGATCTCCGTACTAGGCGGGGAAGGGGCACGCTTACTGATTGATTGTAAGAGATCCAAAACGAGACGGATGGTGTGGGCAGCGCAAACCGACCGGGGACTTGTGTGTGCATGGGCCGGCCAGAGGGGGACAAGATGACCGTGACACCAGTAGGTATAACTGTGCATGCCTTGAGTTGCCACTTTAGGGAAGTGATACCCCCTAGTTGTGGGACCAGCATAGGGTATCTACAGAGTAGGGAGCCGATCGATTAGGGTAGTGGTTAGGGTATACCCGGACGTATGCCCTAAGTCTACCAATTTATAGTAGGAGGGTAGTGGGTACGACTAGTTGAGATAGGAGCAGGCGGCACATATGACAGCAGCTAGGAATACACGAAACTACCACCATCGTTATCATTAGTGGAAGGGATCACCCCATCATGATTTTACTAGTAATAGTGCCGAGTAGTTTGTAGTGAAGCATACATCTTACCTTATTTGTCCTGTCATACCTGCCATCTGTACCGTGAATCCTCTTATCCACTTTGTATGCCTGTCATGTTTACCTTTATTTATTTACTGGCTAAAAGTTACTGGACTCACCAGACGTATGTCTGACCTAGTTTTTTTGCCTCTTTTCTTCCGTTTCCCCCTCAGGTTCTCAGGGAGGAAACACCCAGGTTTAGTCAAGATTTGGATATCATCTTCTAGGAGCTACTTCTGAAGTATGGCTTGAGTCTCTGTCTCTTATATGGCTTGCTCTTTAATATGGGGAATGATGTTTTTCTTTTAAATACCTATGTACTCTGATGATATAAGACAGAAGTGTTTTGTTGTAATGGTTTTATGACTCATGGTACTATGTAACAAATTATTTTGGTGATTTAATAAAGTTGTTTATTTTCCGCTGCAAAATTTTTATATCTGTCTTATGATATTCTGTGTCTGTTTACCAAAAACGCTCCATTGAAGTTAAGGCATTCCCTTTGTGAGTGACCTTATTGAAGGTGGGGTGTTACAGGGAAGTTTGGGTCGCCACGGGTATCCCCAGCTTCGCCAATCTTTGAATCCTAAGCTGTAATCTGAAATGCTCGAGTCTGACTTGAGCGTTCCATGCAAGAACATAGAACACTCGATTCAGGATTAATCATAGTTCAAGTAAATTAACTTCAATAGAACTAAAATACAATATTTAATCTTGATTACCGAACTATAAACAGAATAAAAATGGTGTGTTATCTATTTAATTTAGTGATATTTCAAGGGACAACGATCATGGATGCCTACATGTGCACATGCATACAAGTACACGTGTGCACTGCCCCAGCATCCCATAAATCAGGGTTAACCAATGCAACCCCAGATCACACGAGCAGGGTAGAAAAACATACGAATAGTAACAAATCATGGCCATGTAAACCATACGTGCAACATTTGCACAGGAACTGAAATAAGCAAAATGATTTCGGCAAGATGTAATACGGCACATATCAAGCCAACAAGAGTACATATTATATATTTTATATTTCAGTTCGGATTAGATGAGAAAGGCCAGGAGAAGAACTGTACAGCAATATTTAGACTACAAGGGCTAACCAAGATGCCTGAAAACCATACTTTGCACCAATATTGGGCACAAATGTATGTGCATATAAAAAGGGGTTGCATGTATGTTAGAAATGATTTATATATATAATGTTATTTCAGGAACCAAAAATGAATGGGAACCAAACCAAATGCATAAATTTCAGATCTTCCAGGATATGTATGAGAACATACATGCATGTCTATGTATAACAGGTCGCATGAAGCAAGGGCAGCATGGCAAAATTGGTGCAGTGATCAACTTAACAGGTCAAGATAGCATGCCAAAATGGTGCAGTGAGCAACTTAGCAGGTCAAGATAGCATGGAAAAAATGGTGCAACTATATTTTCAGCATGACAAGATGTCTATCTTTAGTGTGTGTACCGGAAACTATAAGATAATAGTGTACATAAATTTTAACCCCACTGTCAATATTCAACATTCATGCCTAAAAATGATGGCTCTTTCTTTACTTAACTAATGCATTCCCTTATCTTTTCCAGATATTATGAGATAACATCAAATAGTGTGAGTTCAGTGTTAAGCATGGGCTAAATCAAAGCTAGTAAGGTGACACAAACATTAAGTAATAGTAAAGGTCAACACAAAATTTGAAATCCATGCATATGGAGCTTGTAGCAAGGCTGGAACAAATAAATACTTGGTTAGGTTGAAGTTATTTGCAAACTTGAATCATTTCCTATTTCCTTTACCATAAATCTGACTATACGTGCGCCTAAAATACCAACTCTAGCCATATAAGATCTATCAAATATTATGGAGCCATGCTTGCTGTGTTAGTACAATGCAAGTTTCGTTTTGTAGGCCAGGTTCTAAATGCAAACTACAATGGCATCCTCCGAACAAATAATATCTACTTTACTAGTGTTGAGTATAGAAGTTGCTATGTCTGTTTGTCACCTAATTACTTGGTCTTAAACATCACACGTGGTAAAAAAAAAATATGCTAGTATGCATATGAGTTTAAAAGGAGAGGCTCACTGAAAGACAACTAAGCTGACATAGAAGTGGAATATTTTATATTTTTCAACTCAATCCTATAATTTGTTAGAGAGATTTTGTCCTGAAACTGCATTTGTTAAAATTAATGTAAAATAAAAGTTATATTGGTATAAAATCAAATATTGGAGGCAATTTTCCAGAAACTAGTGTGGTAACATGCCTATAACAGTGTACCCAATAATATATATGCATACATATGCAGACTAACATATATCCAAAGTGAATTGTATTTTTATATATATATAGGTCGAACCAAACACTAGATACCATCTGAAATATATATGCATCTTTATTGTCTTTATTAATATATATATATATATATAAATACTCCACAAATGGGGAAAACAATATACATTTAGTCTTTGGTTTTTTTATGCAATTCACTCTCAGGGGATACATACTTGGTTAACTACACTACTTATCAACCGAACTATGCTCGTATATAAGATATTATATAAAATTGTTAACAGAGAAAGTCTACTTCATGTATAAATGCTAAGCAACACATATGCAGGTTCAACTGAGTGGAAAGGTTTGCTAAGGTATATATTCTTGCTTTAAAGAAAAATGCATCGGATTTCCCTTTCATTAAAAATGCAAAATAGGGTGTAAACATTCTCAAGCAACCCATAATTCCCAAGTCTAGGATCAAAGAAATAAAGCAACTATGATTCGGGAGTCAAATAAATGTTTGTTCTTGAAACGACCCAAACATCCCCTTACGGGAAAGCTTGGATTGATTTGAGAACACGACTCATCGGAACACGAACAATAGAACATTTCATTTGCTATTACAACAATTACATCAGAGTACAAGATATCAGAGTATGAATTAGTAATATACATTGGAAAATATCAGAGATTTAAATTACAAAGCAGCGGAAAATATAACACATAACACAACTGAAAGAAATACACGGATACAAAGCTTTCCGAATATAGCTCCAGTTGCAAACCAGGATCCTGTGAAAATAATATCTGCAAATACCAAAACTACTAGCTGCCCGTGAGTAAAATAGGGGCACCCAGAGTTTAGGTTAAAACCATAAACTCTGAGTTAGTCATGAGACTGGTGTGAGAATTAAAATATTGATTAACTTGATTTTAAAGTTAGGTAAATCAAGGGACCACACTGTATAACACGGAACAGGTTTCCTCCCAAGAATACCACAAACAACCAGTTTATAAACAACACAATGTTTTTTGAAAAATGAAGCTATTATAAGACTCAGGTCCCATCACACAATGCAACGCAAATCGAAGGATATAGTTTTCCCTTATAACAGCCAAACATGCTTGGTACGGTTAAAAACAAATCATTTTGATATTACTATAAGTGCATAGTGTCAAAATCAACTTCAAATATAAATGTATCAATCATAGACGACATGAGCATCCCATGCCATTATGCTGCCATATAGGTTTACAACTAAAACCGTAAAATCTCGTGTTGGAAATTGGATTTCCGTCATGAACCAAGGCAAGGGATCGTCCTTACCGAATTTGAGACTTTCTAGCCCTTGTCTCAGGACAACTACTCTGTCAAGCCCTTAGGAGCGCCAGGGCCGGTCCACACTTACTTTAGCGGATTAGTTATTCCTGAGCAATACGTTTTCCCGCCCTATGGGGAGTAAATCTGGTCAGTATGTGACCATATCAAGAGCCACTAGGGATTCAAATCTGAGGTATCTTGCTTGCCATCATCTACATAAGTAAAATGTCTGGGCTCCTGTAATGTCCCATATTTTTACGGTATAATAGTTAATTAATTTAATTATTTAAATAGTGATTCAAAAAATTTAATGGTTATTTAATTAAATAATATTGAATATTTAATTAATATAAATATTAGAATAATATATTTATTTTCGGAATAGTCGGAATTAGTGGAATTCGCAATATTGTGTGAATTGGTTCATTTAAAATATTTAATTCAGTTAAGAATTGAATTATAGTAATGATTCTATTTAATAGACGACATTTGAACGTATTATTATAATATAATTATAATCGAGCTCGAAATGGCGAGGCAGTTCGTAATTTGGCAATTCGAACTTCAATTGAATATACAGAATCCATTTTAAATCGGATTTCTGTGAAACAAGAACGCTCGGATCTAGTGAATTATTAAAACGACACGAACTTCCCCGTGAAGGAAAGCCCGGATTGACTTTGAGAACACGACGAATCAGAACACAAACAAAAGAACATTTCATTGCTTATTACAACAATTTACATCAAAGTACAAGAATATGCAGAGTATGAACAAATAATATACATTTGATAAATATCAGAGATTTACAATTTACAATGCAGTGGAAAATAATACAAAACACAACTGAAAGGAATATATGAATACAGAGCTTTCCGAATATCATTCCAGCTGTAAACCAGAGTCCTATGAATATAAATCTGCAAAACCAAAACTACTAGCTGCCCATGTGGAAATAGGGGCACCCAGAGTTTAGGTTAAAACAATAAACACCATGTCAGTCATGTGACTGGTGTGAGAACTAAAACAGTTATTAATCTTTATTTTAAAGTTCGGTAAATCAAGGGACCACGCCGTATAACATGGAACGGGTTTCCTCCCGAGAATACCAGTGCATAAAACAACCAACGCAATGCTAAATAAAGAACAATGAAGCTATTATAAGACTCGGGTCCCATCACACATTGCAACGCAAGCCGGAGGATAGAGTTTTACCTTATAATAGCAAAATATGCTTGGTACGTGAAATTTCATCTTTTATTATTACTATAAGTAAAGAAATCAACTTCAAATATAAATGTATCAATTATAGACGGCATAGTGCCCCATCCCACTATGTCACCATACAAGGCTCTACAATTAAAACCGCAAAATCGCGTATAGGAAGTTGGATTTCCATCTGTGCACAAAGGCAAGGGATCATCTATACCGCTTCGAGACTCTCTAGCTCGAGCCTCAGGGTCAGAGCGCATCGACCCTTGGATCTTCAGGGCCGGTCCACACGAAATGGATTAAAATGCCTGAACACTGCGTTTCCCCGCCCAATAGGGCGTAAACTGGTCATAACCCGACCAAACCATCGGCGCCGAAACGACTGATATAACCGAGGCGCCTCGCTGTCCATCATCCACATAAGTAAAATGCCATGGCGTGTAAAACCACTGACACCACTCCTAGCTAGAAGGAAACGCATGCCCTCCCTACAGTCCTGTAATGACCCGCATTTTCAGCGATATAATAATTAATTAATTTAATTATTTAAACTAGTGATTTAGAGGATTTAATGGTCGTTGAATTAAATAATAGTGAATATTTAATTAATATAATAATTAAATAATATATTTAATTCTGAAATAATCAGAATTGGCTGAAATGGCGATATGGTGTGAATTGGGAAATTCAAAATATACAATTCAGTTTAAAATTGAATTACGATAACGAATATATTTAATTAACGATGGTTGAACGTATAAATTATATTATAATTAAAATCGAGCTCGAAATGGCGCTGCAGTTCGTTATTTGGCGATTTGAACTTCAACTGAATATACAGAATTCGTTTTAAATCGGATTTCTGTGAAACAAAAAACGTATGGAGCTGGTGAAGTATATTTTTCTAGTGGAAGAGAAAAATAGGGATTTCATTGGGTAGATTTTGATTTATCTCCAAATCAAA
This sequence comes from Allium sativum, assembly GCA_030737875.1. NCBI lineage: Eukaryota > Viridiplantae > Streptophyta > Magnoliopsida > Asparagales > Amaryllidaceae > Allium > Allium sativum. The sequence continues at coordinate 853,043,090 of CM060919.1, forward strand.
TTTTAGAAAAGTCGCTGTGGAATTCCTTTATAATTTATAACGATATATATAAGGAATTTCAATATAAATTTGAATATCGATTCAACCAGGATTTGAATATCGATTGTAAAATCCCAGTGGAGCAGTAGGATATTCTGTTGTGAATATATACGATAATATTTATTTTAAAATATTAAATTCAATTATATTTAAATATATTTATATATTTAAAAGGGTTATTTAGAGCTTTAAAAATAGCCAGTTTTGCAAACGACCTCAGAATTTGACGAAACTAATTTTGTTGGATCAACAATGTTATATTATTGTTAGATGTCAAGTTTCATGATTTTTAGAGTCAGTGTGTGGCCGTACGGGATTTTAATGCGAAATATAGTCGATAATTTGATGGTTAAAAATACGTTTTTTGAGCAAACGAAGTCAGAATTTGACGAAACCAGATTCTTTGGGACCGTAATGTCGAACTGTAGCTGCATGTCCATTTTCGTGATTTTTTGGTATCGTATGTGATTATAGGAATTTTTATTCAATAATACAAATAGCATTTGATTAAAAATAAATTAAATAATCAATAAAAAAATATATTTAAAGCATCCTATAAATACCCCAACTCAATCTAAACCCTAACCTAACTTTCCTCTGGCAACAACAACGCGCCGCTACCTCAAAAAAAATGCCACAGTGAAAAATCAACTTCATAAAATCAAGGAAATCCAAATCAATTCCTATAGATCATAAAAGTTGTATATCTGAATTCACAAGGTGAATAGCTTCAACCTTAGGTCCTTTTTAATAAGTGCGACGCACTCCTGTATTATTCGAATTTGGAACAGTGAACCTAGGGTTCAAAGTATCGGCAGATTGAAGCATTTTCGATTGAATTCGATGTTGGTTTTGGCTTCAGCATCTAGTTTAACATCCGTTCGAGAGTTTCTGGAGGGATCGGTGACCAAAGTTGTCGTTGTCTGTACGGTTGGCGTGCGGGTTTCCTGAAGCACGGAAGCGGAGCGTGGAGTGCGAGCTTCTTGGTGCTGGTATGATGAGGGAGAGGAGTTCGAGAGAAGTGATTTGTTGAGTACGGTTTTGATTCTTGGTGACGGGAGAAGGTGGTAAGGGAAGTTGAAGAAGGCCGTAATGGTTTGGAGCAGCGTGATAATGTGATTGGGGAAGAAGATCCGAATACGGGTTGGTTTGGAAGGGGGTAAGTGGGCCTGTTGGATGGTAAAGCCCATCTTTGAAGTTAAATTAAATTTTAATTCAAATAAATTTATGTATTAACTTAAATTTATTGTATCTTATCCATATGTTAACGGAATCAAGCAAAACAAGATCCGTTAGAATCGTATGGACGGACACTACCCAATAGAACTGACTGGGAGTGGATTGGAGTCCGTTACAATTTATAGCAAAATAAATTGTCTGTCTGAATCAAGCGATGGTTATCGTTATTAACGATGATCGTCCAATGTGAGTAAAACTCACTAACTCTGAACAGTTATATTTTTATAACGTATTCTTAGAACTGATAATTATCTGTTGATTGATGTGTGTTAACTGTTTGGTTGAATTGCTTATGTGATTGGTTGAAATTATAGATAACGATATCTATCGTTAATCAAATATTGATTCTGTTTATCAGAATATTTCATATCGAAATGAAATAGATGTTATTATGTTGATTAACATCTGTGATGCAGGGAAACAGGTTGGAGGGACCCAACTGGGTTCCTCAATATTTAAATACTATTTTGTTTCATATATTGTGATATATGATGTGATATATAATCTGTTGATGATTATGTGTGTTTAAATGATATCGATCATTGTGATTTGGTATTTTAAATACCGTAAGAAAATACTAGGAAGTAAAAAGGAAATTTTCAAAGTATATATTTGAAAAGAAATTTATTTATAAAATCAAAGGATTTTATAAAAGGAAGAAATAATTATAAAATCAAAGGATTTTATAAAAGGAATATTTATCATTTGATAAATAGATTAAAGGATTTTTCATTTAGAAAAGAAATAGAATAAAGGAATATGTATTTAGAAAAGAAATAGAATAAAGGAATATGTATTTAGAAAAGAAATAGAATAAAGGAATATGTATTTATAAAAGAAACAGAATAAAGGAATATGTATTTAGAAAAGAAATAGAATAAAGGGATATTTATTTAGAAAGTAAATAGAATTATAAAAAAAAGGAAGTTGACGAGATATAAAAGAGTTATTCGAAATTAGTTAATCGAATATGGTTAGTCGAATAGAGTTAGTCAAACATAGTTATTCAGGATAAGTTGCCATTTTGCATGACTACTAGCGTAATTCGCAGGGTTGCAGATAGCCTACGGCAGTCGAATGTTTCCTGAGGGAATCAGGCGTAACCATTGTAATCGCTGTGATCTAGAGTTAAGCGAATGGAGTTAAATTGAATATTAGTTATTTGAATAAGAGTTAAGCAAATAGAGTTATTCAATTAGAGTTAATCAAAATAGAGTTAAACAAGATTAGAAACTGACTAGAGATTAGTTAAGTTGAATAGTTTTCTGAGTATCGATCTGATGTTGGTTTCGGCCTTCGGGGTTTATACTTAGAGAATTGTTCTCTTACTAGTTTACGGTTAGGGACTAATAGTTGTGGAATGGTAGTGTTGCGTGAATAAGCTATGGAAATGTTTCCAATGTTAATAACGTATATTTTCTAAATGTAGAAAATAAGGAAATATGAATATATATATATATATGGTTGATGATTGATCGATATAATTTCCATTTGGAAATAATATCGTTGTTTACACACGTGTTTTTCTTTGATAGTTAACTCATCGACTATCGAAGTTTTCGACCATTTTAACGTTGTTAATATGGAGAGACCGGTTGGATTATTATCCGAAGAACCACTCCGTATTGGTATAAGCATTGCGAATCAAGTACGCTGAATATATTGAAGACGGAGTAAAGTGCAAGGGCTATTGTATAAATCTTAGATAACAATTGCTTAAGATGGATGTACTAAATAGTGTCTTCGGTTTGTCCAATCCTAGGACAACTTGTATGGACGAAGGTATGACAGAGTATATCTGGTAGATCACGTAAGTTGATCGTTTCAAACGTATTCACGTTTGGTGGCCGAGGAATTCGTTTCTCTTAGCTGTATACCCGTGTTATTTTTGGGGAAATCAACATTGTGATTTGGCGGGTATGACGATGTGACATTCTGAGTGAATGAAGACGTGGCATGTAAAAGATAAGCGTAGCTTCTAGCCTCACATCCGGTAAATGACAAAAGTCGGGCAGGCAGCATGGCTATGTAGGTTGCACCTATTAGGGTGTATAATCACCTGATCTAGAGTTTCATTTACTTCTAAAAATCTATTGTTGATGTTGTCCCATTCGGGAAACGGTTGCTGATCCCAACCGTTGGTGATATACATTCGATGCACTCAAGCGAAATGAGTGGTCGGTCATGTGTGGCCGGGTTGCAAGATGTTCTTGTTGAACCCAGTGTATTCCTCTCTAGAGGTACACGAGCGAAAGGTAGTTCCATACCTTGTCATAGTTGGAAATCCATTACCCAATACGTGCTTGCGGTTTTGATTGTATACTATATATGTAGAACGTGAGATGAAAGCGTTTCTGCTAGATGATTATTATATTGTGGTTGATAGACATTATTATAATATCAAAAGGTTTTTGATATAAAGATAATTTGGATTCTCATAAGGGAAAAACCCGTTTTGTTATACGGCGTGGTCTTATGAGATATCGTTTACTTATTCAAACTGTTTTAAACTGTTTTACTCATACCAGTCCTATGAATGACCTGGAGTTTATTTTGTTTGTTTTCCCTAAACTCTTGGGTGCCCAATTTTGTATGGGCAGTCAAGTAGTCAGGATTTTTCAGGTATACCAGGAGAGCTTGGAGCAGGAGGCTTCAGGATCATACAGCTATTATTTATTTCCGCTGTGCTGTAAGTGTTGTACTCTGATAATGGTATTGTATACGTATACTGGTTTTATTTCAAGGATATGTTATCTATTATATGTTGTTCGTTCCGTTGTGAGGTTAGTGTTACTCTGATGTTGTGTTCTTCTTCTTCTTCTATTCTAAGTTTCTATCTTATCTTTCCTCACCGTCTAATTTCTTTCATTAACTACCGGGTTTTTCGATGTTAGGTTAGTCGTCATTGAGTTTATGTCGATAACCAAAGTCGCTAAAAACCGGGTCGTTACAGTTGGTATCAGAGCTTAAGGTTAAGTAATTACCTTGGCTCTGTGGCGTGACTCAGTAGAGATGGTGCTAGTAATACCCTAGATTGAGTTTGAGTGTATATATACGAGTGAACGTATTTGTTATTCAATATGAAAATTGTTTTATATTGTGGAGATTTATTGGTTGAGTTGTTTATGGGTTTTGGTCGATCAGTTGATCCACTGTATCGATAGGAGTTTATAAACACTTGAATACGATGAACCGTCATGGTATGTTTTGAAAAGAGGGTAAATGAAATAATTTTACCCAAATTATATTTTGATATAAAGGATTTATACTGGAATGATTATAATATATTGGATATATTGGTTGTGATTATAATCGACTAAGATTATAAGTAAAATGGTTATGTGAATAACCAATCAGAATTCGTATAAGTGTTACGAAATGAATTAAATCTGAATTTAAATCAGAGTTGAAATTAAAACCGTGGAAATTGGAAAGGTGTTTGTAAATGGATTTAAATTGAATATATGAGAATTTTAAAATCCTGGGAGATTTTAAATTGTTTTACAAGCATTGTGAATGGTATTTTGAAATGTATTTCAAAATAAAAATGATTCAGAAATGGTTTTGAAAAATGATATAGTATTGAACTCACTTTGATAGCCGGGAAATAACTCCGATGATGCTGGCCACATCATCAGTGCTCATTTTCGAGTTTCTAAGTGATGGAATACTACCAGAAATATTGTTTTTGAATTGATTTGAGAACAACAAGTTGTTTTGAATCCTAAAAAGGAAAGTTTGATTTTTGATATGGAATGGTTTAAAACTCCCAGGGAAAGATATTTGAATTGAAACCAAATTGAATTAAAATTTGGAAAAGCAAATTGGAATCAAATTGAAGTCAATTATGTGAAAATTGAATTGAATTAGAATATAATGATATCGAGAAAGTTGGATTGATATCGTAAGAATTTAGAATCGAGAATGGAACTCGAGTTTGAAATGATATTTGGCTTGGATATAAGCGAATGGTTGTGTTGGAGATAAAAGTGATTGGAGTTTGATTGGTAACAGATGGAAGGGATGTAATGATATTGTAACGTCCATGGTTTTCGCCCGGACCCAATCGACCGCAAAATCGACCAAGACCGTTCAAACCCGAACACGTTAACTTTGGGAATACAACACATTAGAACAATAACAGACTTTTATAAACATTACAATAATGTTACATCAGAGTACATAATATATCAGAGTACATTGAATAAAATTACAGCGGAAGATAAATTACAATAAATTAATACAATACACAGCGGAAATAAATTAACTAAGGCAGCGGAAGACAATTATGCTCTGGACACAGCTTTAGGCTTCGATCCAGAATCCTGCTCAAAAGATAAATATCTGCAAAAAGCTACTCGACTGCCCGTGTGGAAAAGAGAGCACCCGAGTTTGCAAAGTGAAACAAACTACGAGTCAGTCATGGGACTGGTGTGAGAATTCTTAACTAATATAACTAATAGCAATAAAGCAAATCCAAGGACCACGCCGCTAACGCGGAAAGGGTTTTATTCCAATGGATTGCCGGTGCATAAATTAAAGTAAATCGTTAAATAACGCAATGCTTTTTAGAAAAATGAAACCATCATAAGACTCAAGTCCCATAACACAATGCAACGCAAACCAGAGGATAGAGTTTTACCTTATAATGGTCAAAAATGCTTGATACGTTAAAAATGGATTTGATATTTTTATTAGTGGGTATATGTTTCAAAAACATTTCAAAGTAAATGTATCAATCCTAGAAAGCATAGCTACCATATACTATGCCTCCATACTAGTAATACAATCAAGACCGCATGGTGTCGTATTGGAAATTGGGTTTCCATCACGAGTCAAGGCTTGGGAGGAGCTCCTTACCGATTCGAGACACTCTAGCTAATGTCTCAGGATTACCCGTAGTGAACCCTTGGATCCTGCAGGGTCGGTCCACACATACAGCTTTGTGGATTGGCAATTTCTGAACACACGTTTCCCGGTCCTATAGGACCTAACATCCGAGGCGCCTCATTCCATCATCCACATAAGTAAAATGCCAGGCCGTGTAAAACCCAAACACCACTTCTAGCTAGAAAGAAACGTGCTGCTCTCCCTGCGTTCCCTTCTCCCGTTTTAGACTCCACCCAGGTTGTGAGGCTCGCGAAGTCACGCTATACACAAAGCTACGCCTAAACAGGCCGTGCTTTGATCGTCACCACAAGGTTCTGCTTTTCAACAAGAAACCTTGATCATTACATCTTAGTATGCCACAATGTCAATCCATATCATACTATTAATCTTTTGCCAAAATATACAAAAGGGTGTTAAGCAAGAGAATAAATTCTCCGCCACCAAGCATTCGTACATTCGACAGAAAATCGATAAATACAATATAAATGAGTACAATGTCAGACACACATTCCATTTATAAGCCTATGCTCTGGGTCTGAGCGAAAGCCAAATCCGTACAAATCAACACTACGTCCGAATAACTACCATCTTAGCCCCGTCTTGGGAGCAAATCAATCAAGGGCCTCAACACTAGTTACCCATTCGATGTGAAGATCGTCGGTCTTTAATCGTCGTCTTCAATTCTTCGAACGTCGTATCATTATTTGGAATGAGAGTAAACTCGGACTTTCCAAATAACTCTCGCATATATAAATTTGAAAACCATTTCATATCGTTGTTAATAATTTATAACGATCTATCGCTATTTTTATTTTACTTTACATACACATCCTAAACATAACAATGTATATTTTCTTCTTCCATCCTTCAATTTACACAAAATGTATATTTGGTTTCATTATTTTTTTTTCCTAATGAAAATCTATTCCTTAAAAATGTAAATTTCTAATATTATTATTTACATTGAAAAATGTAAACTTATATTTCAATATATTATTATATCGAGAATGTAACTTTTATTCTATATTCTATTTACATTGGGAAATGTAAATTCCTAATCATTCCTTTATTTCCTTTGTTTACATTGAAAAATGTAAATTCTTTAAAATGTCACTTTTATTTCTATGCATTTATTTACATCTAAAATATAAATAAAAATACACTTTTTCAATTCATATTTTTTTAACTCATGTTTTTATTTGCATGAATTCGCCACATGATTCTAATGTGTTTACATTTCATACACAAATTCTAGTATGTATTGACAGTAAAAATGTCCTTTTTATTTATACCCAAATTCTAAAGTGCATTATGACGGTAAACATAATTCTTTAATTAACATACAAATTTCATCACAACAGAATGCCTAAAAGTGATGCATTCATTTTTGTTGACAATTCTAGTTCAACAATCTGGAATTTTTTTCTTTTTAATTCAAATCTCTTCTAACGAAAATGTAATTTTTGTTTTCAACTACCACATTTGACAAAATGTACATTTTTGTTTCAAATCTTTTATTTAGACAAAAATGTGAATTTTATCCCAATTCTATTTTTTTGACAAAAATGTTTATTTTTGTTTCTAATGAACAAACATATATTTTCGTCCAATCCAACTTAACGAACAAAATATTAATTTCTGTCTAATGAAGAAGAATGTGTATTTTTGCTCAATCTATTTTAATAAAAAAAATGTTAATTTCTATTCTATGTTTCTAATATTACATTAAAAATGTGTTTTTAATGTAATTCCTTATTTTATAACTAAAGATATTTTTAACCCAACTTATCATTTCCAAACCAAAAATGATAATTTTAATCTAACTTATCATTTCCCAACAAAATGATAATTTTAACCTTAACATAACATTTCTAATATATGTGATATTTTTTCATTAACATGACTTTTCTAATAAAATGGTATTTTAATCCACATGACATGCTTTCTAACAAAACGGTATTTTTATTCACATATCAAATTTTTATATATTTTACATTTACATTGAAAATGGGATTTCCAATGACAACCTATCCTTCTCTTCAAAATATGATCATTTTCTACTTTTCTACTTTACATTAAAAATGAGATTTTTAATGTAATCAAGTTTTCATTTTAAAATTATGATCCCTTTTTCTAAATTTTACTTTACATTGAAAATGAGAATTTTCTATGAAATCACACTTACAATTTAACATTAAGATCATTTTTCTATATTCTAACCTTACATTAAAAATGAGACCCTTAATGTTAGCATATTTTTATTTTAAAATTTTGATCATTTCCCTCGTTTCATGACTTGCATAAAAATGTGTTCTTTTCCTCATATAAAAAGAAATGTATTCTTTTATTTATTCTCTTTTATTACATTATAAAGAATGTAACTCTTTTTAACTTCTTTCACTACATTATAAAAATGTAATTTTCTTCTTTTTGATTGCATTACATACAAATGTAATTTTTGTCTTTTTCTATTACATTGAATAGAAGATGTAAACTTTTCTCCTTCTATCTATTACATTAAATAAAATATAAACTTTTCATCCATTCTTTTTAATGTAACAATTTCACATTAAAAATACATCTTTTTAGCGTAACCAATTTGACACTAAAATATCTTCTTTTTAACACACTAAAAAAGTGTTCTTTTTAACGTACTAAAAATGTGTTCTTTTAATGTAAATTTCACTTACTTTAAATCAAATTACATGAAAATGGTAATTTTATCCTTAAATCTTAATTACATGAAAATGGTATATTTATCCTTAAATCTTAATTACATAACAAATGCAAAATTTTCACTTTAATCTAATTCACATGTAAATTGACTTAATTACATAAAAATGTAATTTTTATGTTCTCTAACTTAATTACATAAAAATGAAATTTTCTTCTAATACTTATTTACATTAAGAAAGATGTAAAACTTTTCTAATCCTTATCTACTTTAAGAAAATATAACTTTCTTTTATAACAACTTGGAGGTGAAAATATTCATTTCATTATTAACACATAACGGTGCAAAAATGTTCATTTCTAAATTATCACATAACAATGTGAAAACAATGTCAATTTCTAATTTAACTCATGACGGTGTACGTAAGTCTCATTTTCTAATTTCAACTTAGCAGTGTAAATAAGTCTCATTGATGAATAACGGTGCAAATAAGTTTTATTTTCTGCACTAATACATAATGGTGCAAATTAATGTCATTACCGATTTCTTTACAAACAAAAGTGATTCTTTTCATTATAAATCAAAAATGATTTCCTTTCATTAATAATAAAAATCAATATTAACTTATTTTAGTTCAATTAATATTAAAAATCAATATTAATAATAAAACAATGTAAAAATGTAACTTTTCATTCTTTAACATAATCAATGTAAATTTCCATTCTTTTCATTCTTAACAAAACAAATGCATAATTTGTTTTCTTTTTATTAACAAACAAAAATGACAAATCATATTTTTATTATGAACTGATAAACTAGATCAATTCAAATCAAACAAAAGTGATACCACAAAAATGTGATCTTTATAATGCTAATGTAAAAATGAGATTTTTATAATATTAACATTTATACATAAAAATATGTTCTTTTCCAAATGATGACATTTTTAAATAAAAATGTTAATTTTCTATTCTAACAATTTATATAACAAAAATGATATTTTCCTTGATGTAAACATTTCATATATTTCATACCATCCATCAACACAATATGGTCAATTCACCACAATATAGTCAATTCAAATAATCTCAAACATCACAAAATGTTCAATTTGGTGTCACATGACTAATGAACAAAAATAGGGATTTTTGTTTTAACTAATTTACCTTGAAAAAAATAACAAATTTGTTTTGACAAATTTATTTTTGACAAAAATCTATATTTTTGTTTTCAACAATTTTTTTATTACAACACAATATCATCCAATTAACAGATCTATACAACACATCAATCATAGAATCAAATCACGTCACATAACAATAGAATTTTACCGCAGAGTGATGATAACGCAAACATAAATAATTTTAGTTATTTAAGAAGAAATAAAATAGAATTTCTCACATCGTTTTGAATTTTTGCGTCATTCAGATCCAAAAATTGGCCAAATTTCAACTTGTTCAGAATCAGGTCTAGTCAGTTTCATCGCGAAGGTCTCGGTCTCACGATCGTGGCGCACTTGAAATCGTTTAGTTTCGAGTTCGTACGCATTAGTTATGATTAAATTAAGATTGGTCAAATTTGAATTAAAATAATTAGATAATTAAAGGTTGAAAAAGTCAACCTTCCTCCTTCTTCTTCTTCCACGTTCCAACCCGTTCATATGAACCCATAGAGCTCAAAATTAGGTTTCTAATTATCTCGTAATTTATGAAGCTTGAAGACGATCGGGTGGTATGACATCGAAGAGGGAGGAGAGGGGTGTCGGCGCCCTAAGTGATGGAGGGGGCTGTGGGGCCTACGTGGTGCGGCGGGGCTGTTTTGGCCACGGGTTGGGTGGAGGAATCCGGCCAAATTACTTCAGTACATCTCATCATCTCCGTATAGAATCGAAGAGGAGGAAGAGAGCTTCGATTTGGTATGAAGAGTGAGTGATTTCATTGACTGGATTGTGAGAAATTGAGGAAGGAAGTTTCGGATGAATGTGGCCATTGAAAATGAAGGTGGCGGCTGAGCTTTTGGTCTAGGGTTTTGCCTTGATTTAATTATATATTTATATATATATATATATATTTAATTAACTATTTAACCCAATTAAGGCCCGATTAGCAACTTTCTCTGATTTCAGCCCAACGACTGTCGTTCTTACCTATTTACCCCATTCCGGACTCATCTAGCTATGTATCGCAGGCCCAAACGACTTTCTTGACCTAGTTTTCTTTAATTTAAAATATTTTCTTCTATTTTTAATTCAACCGTACAAATAAATTCACCGAGGTCACAAATTAACTTCAAAAATTTCCGAAAAATATATGTAGCTATGTTTTGACGCTGCGGACCTAGGAAAATTAATTTCGTTCAATTCTGAGCCCGTTTGAAAAATGACTATTTTCAAGTCGATTAAAATTGACCGAAATTGACAAAACTGAAATCTTTTTGCCACGGCCACAAATTAATTCTAAAAATTATGAAAAATTATGAAAAATTAAACTTAGTAATAATTTGACATTCCGAATCCAACAAAAGTGGTTTCGTCGAAAACAGAGGTCGTTTGTAAAATGACTATTTTTAAGGGCTATATATTTAATATTAAAATACATGTTTAAACAAATAATTTCCGAAACTAGAAATATATAAGTGTTTATACTTTTTAAATGCAGAAACTTCATTCTGAACTCAATGGAAGTGGTTTCGAGTCCAAATTCCTTCGTATGCAAAAAGTAGCATTTTTTACCTTTATATATTATATAAATTTCATAGCGACCTTTCTAAATTTTAATTTTGACATAACTTTTGATTCCTGCTATGAAATTTCAATTTTTCAGATTCGTTAGAATGATATTTTTAAATAGATTCTAATATTTTTGGTTTCACTAAAATCCGTTAAATTTCGCATCCTGTACGGTCAGTCAAAGTTCAAGTTTGACTTTTCAAACTACCGCGTTATTTCTAACTCTTTTTATAATTAAAAATAAATTATTCATTCTAACTTCGATTTAAATCAATTTTTTTAATCATTATTATTTAAAATAAATTATTTTAAATATGAAAAACTCACTAAAATTACTTAAAATACATTTTTAAATTTACCCCAAAATCCAGGGTTGTTACAGTCTCCCTCACTTAAAAACTTTTCGTCCTCGAAAAGGAACGAAGTTAAAAGTTATTTAATTAATTAACTCATCTGTCGTTCTTTAATTCGTTCTATAATTTTATTAGTTGAACTAATAATTACACTACTCAATCATCAATCAATTAGTTGATTAGCTTTTAAAATATATAACTTTTATATATTCAAAAATCATATTTTCTAAAATAGATTATATATAATCACAAGTACGTTAATTATTAACTAGGCACTCTCAACTCATTCTAGGGCATTACTAACCCCACCTCTAATGAGTTTTCTCATTCTAGGATACTGCTGATCCTATCTCTAATGAGTATTCTTATTGGATATTACTAATCCAATCTCTGATGAGTCTTTTGTTCAGTTCTAACGAGTTGTACCCCAAATAACCAGAGCTCTGATACCAACTGTAACGTCCATGGTTTTCGCCCAGACCCAATCGACCGCAAAATCGACCAAGACCTTTCAAACCCCGAACACGTTAACTTTGGGAATACAACACAGTAGAACAATAACAACAGACTTTTATAAACATTACAATAATGTTACATCAGAGTACAGAATATATCAGGGTACACTGAATAAAATTACAGCGGAAGATAAATTACAATAAATTGATACAATACACAACGGAAATAAAATAACTAAGGCAGCGGAAGACAACTATGCTCTGGACACAGCTTTAGGCTTCGATCCAGAATCCTGCTCAAAAGATAAATATCTGCAAAAAGCTACTCGACTGCCCGTGTGGAAAAGAGGGCACCCGAGTTTGCAAAGTGAAACAAACTACAAGTCTGTCATGGGACTGGTGTGAGAATTCTTAACTAATATAACTATTAGCAATAAAGCAAATCCAAGGACCACGACGCTAACGCGGAACGGGTTTTATTCCAATGGATTGCCGGTGAATAAATTAAAGTAAATCGTTAAATAACGCAATGCTTTTTAGAAAAATGAAACCATCATAAGACTCAAGTCCCATCACACAATGCAATGCAAACCAGAGGATAGAGTTTTACCTTATAATGGTCAAAAATGCTAGATACGTTAAAAACGGATTTGATATTATTATTAGTGGGTATATGTTTCAAAAACATTTCAAAGTAAATGTATCAATCCTAGAAAGCATAGCTACCATATACTACGCCTCCATACTAGTATTACAATCAAGACCGCATGGTGTCGTATTGGAAATTGGGTTTCCATCATGAGTCAAGGCTAGGGAGGAGCTCCTTACCGATTCGAGACACTCTAGCTAATGTCTCAGGATTCCCCGCAGTGAACCCTTGGATCCTGCAGGGCCGGTGCACACATACAGCTTTGTGGATTGGCAATTCCTGAACACACGTTTCCCGGTCCTATAGGACCTAACATCCGAGGTGCCTCATTCCATCATCCACATAAGTAAAATGTCGGGCCGTGTAAAACCCAAACACCACTTCTAGCTAGAAAGAAACGTGCTGCTCTCCCTGCGTTCCCTTCTCCCGTTTTAGACTCCAACCGGGTTGTGAGGCTCGCGAAGTCATGCTATACACAAAGCTACGCCTAAACAGGCCGTGCTTTGATCGTCACCACAAGGTTCTGCTTTTCAACAAGAAACCTTGATCATTGCATCTTAGTATGCCACATTGTCAATCCATATCATACTATTAATCTTTTGCCAAAATATACAAAAGGGTGTTAAGCAAGAGAATAAATTCTCCGCCACCAAGCATTCGTACATTCGACAGAAAATCAATAAATACAATATAAAGGAGTACAATGTCAGACACACATTCCATTTATAAGCCTATGCTCTGGGTCTGAGCGAAAGCCAAATCCGTACAAATCAACACTACGTCCGGATAACTACCATCTTAGCCCCGTCTTGGGAGCAAATCAATCAAGGGCCTCAACACTAGTTACCCATTCAATGTGAAGATCGTCGGTCTTCAATCGTCGTCTTCAATTCTTCGAACGTCGTATCATTATTTGGAATGAGAGTAAACTCGGACTTTCCAAATAACTCTCGCATATATAAATTTGAAAACCATTTCATATCGTTGTTAATAATTTAGAACGATCTATTGTTATTTTTATTTTACTTTACATACACATCCTAAACATAACAATGTATATTTTCTTCTTCCATCCTTCAATTTACACAAAATGTATATTTGGTTTCATTATTTTTTTTTCTAATGAAAATCTATTCCTTAAAAATGTAAATTTCTAATCTTGTTATTTACACTAAAAAATGTAAACTTATATTTCAATATATTATTATATCGAAAATGTAACTTTTATTCTATATTCTATTTACATTGGGAAATGTAAATTCCTAATCATTCCTTTATTTCCTTTGTTTACATTGAAAAATGTAAATTTTTTAAAATGTCACTTTTATTTCTGTACTTTTATTTATATCTAAAATGTAAATAAAAATACACTTTTTCAATTCATATTTTTTTAACTCATGTTTTTATTTGCATGAATTCGCCACAAGATTCTAATGTGTTTACATTTCATACACAAATTCTAATATGTATTGACAATAAAAATGTCCTTTTTATTTATACCTAAATTCTAATGTGCATTATGACGGTAAACATAATTCTTTAATTAACATACAAATTTCATCACAACATAATGCCTAAAAGTGATGCATTCAATTTGTTGACAATTCTAGTTCAACAATATGGAATTTTTTCTTTTTAATTCAAATCTCTTCTAACGAAAATGTAATTTTTGTTTTCAACTACCACATTTGACAAAATGTACATTTTTGTTTCAACTCTTTTATTTAGACAAAAATGTGAATTTTATCCCAATTCTATTCTTTTGACAAAAATGTTTATTTTTGTTTCTAATGAACAAACATATATTTTCGTCCAATCCATCTTAACGAACAAAATATTAATTTCTGTCTAATGAACAAGAATGTGTATTTTTGCTCAATCTATTTTAATTAAAAAAAATGTTAATTTCTGTTCTATGTTTCTAATATTACATTAAAAATGTGTTTTTAAGGTAATTCCTCATTTTATAACTAAATGATATTTTTAACCCAACTTATCATTTCCAAACCAAAAATGATAATTTTAATCTAACTTGTCATTTCCGAACAAAATGATAATTTTAACCTTAACATAACATTTCTAATATATGTGATATTTTTTCATTAACATGACTTTTCTAATAAAATGGTATTTTAATCCACATGACATGCTTTCTAACAAAACGGTATTTTTATTCACATATCAAATTTTTATATATTTTACATTTACATTGAAAATGGGATTTCCAATGACAACCTATCCTTCTCTTCAAAATATGATCATTTTCTACTTTTCTACTTTACATTAAAAATGTGATTTTTATTGTAATCAAATTTTCATTTTAAAATTATGATCCCTTTTTCTAAATTTTACTTTACATTGAAAATGAGAATTTTGAATGAAATCACACTTACACTTTAACATTAAGATCATTTTTCTATATTCTAACCTTACATTAAAAATGAGACCCTTAATGTTAGCATATTTTTATTTTAAAAATTTGATCATTTCCCTCATTTCATGACTTGCATAAAAATCTATTCTTTTCGTCATATAAAAAGAAATGTATTCTTTTCTTTATTCTCTTTTATTACATTATAAAGAATGTAACTCTTTTTAACTTCTTTCACTACATTATAAAAATGTAATTTTCTTCTTTTTGATTGCATTACATACAAATGTAATTTTTGTCTTTTTCTATTACATTGAATAGAAGATGTAAACTTTTTTACTTCTATCTATTACATTAATAAAATATAAACTTTTAATCCATTCTTTTTAACGTAACAATTTCACATTAAAAATACATCTTTTTAGCATAACCAATTTGACACTAAAATATCTTCTTTTTTAAACACTAAAAAGATGTTCTTTTTAACGTACTAAAAATGTGTTCTTTTAATGTAAATTTCACTTACTTTAAATCTAATTACATGAAAATGGTAATTTTATCCTTAAATCTTAATTACATGAAGATGGTAATTTTATCCTTAAATCTTAATTACATAACAAATGTAAATTTTTCACTTTAATCTAATTCACATGTAAATTGACTTAATTACATAAAAATGTAATTTTTATGTTCTCTAACTTAATTACATAAAAATGAAATTTTCTTCTAATACTTATTTACATTAAGAAAGATGTAAAACTTTTTTAATCCTTATCTACATTAAGAAAATATAACTTTCTTTTATAACAACTTGGAGGTGAAAATATTCATTTCATTATTAACACATAACGGTGCAAAAATGTTCATTTCTAAATTATCACATAACAGTGTGAAAACAATGTCAATTTCTAATTAACTCATGACGGTGTACATAAGTCTCATTTTCTAATTTCAACATAGCGGTGTAAATAAGTCTCATTGACGAATAACGGTGCAAATAAGTTTCATTTTCTACACTAATACATAATGGTGCAAATTAATGTCATTACCAATTTCTTTACAAACAAAAGTGGTTCTTTTCATTATAAATCAAAAATGATTTCCTTCCATTAATAATAAAAATCAATATTAACTTATTTTAATTCAATTAATATTAAAAATCAATATCAATAATAAAACAATGTAAAAATGTAACTTTTTATTCTTTAACATAATCAATGTAAATTTCCATTCTTTTCATTCCTAACAAAACAAATGCATAATTTGTTTTCTTTTTATTAACAAACAAAAATGACAAATCATATTATTATTATGAATTGATAAACTAGATCAATTCAAATCAAATAAAAGTGATACCACAAAAATGTGATCTTTATAATGCTAATGTAAAAATGAGATTTTTATAATTTTAACATTTATACATAAAAATATGTTCTTTTCCAAATGATGACATTTTTAAATAAAAATGTTAATTTTCTATTCTAACAATTTATATAACAAAAATGATATTTTCCTTGATGTAAACATTTCATATATTTCATACCATCCATCAACACAATACGGTCAATTCACCAAAATATAGTCAATTCAAATAATCTCAAACATAACAAAATGTTCAATTTGGTGTCACATAACTAATGAACAAAAATAGGGATTTTTGTTTTAACTAATTTACCTTGACAAAAATAACAAATTTGTTTTGAAAAAATTATTTTTGACAAAAATCTATATTTTTTTTCAATAATTTTTTTATTACAACACAATATCATCCAATTAACAGATCTATACAACACATCAATCATAGAATCAAATCACATAACAATAGAATTTTACCATAGAGTGATGATAACACAAACATAAATAATTTTAGTTATTTAAGAAGAAATATAATAGAATTTCTCACATCGTTTTGAATTTCTGCGCCGTTCAGATCCAAAAATTGGCCAAATTTCAACTTGTTCAGAATCAAGTCTAGTCAGTTTCACCTCGAAGGTCTCGGTCTCACGATCGTGGCGCACCTGAAATTGTTCAGTTTCGAGTTCGTACGCATTAGTTATGATTAAATGAAGATTTGTCAAATTTGAATTAAAATAATTAGATAATTAAAGGTTGAAAAAGTCAACCTTCCTCCTTCTTCCTCTTCCACGTTCCAACCCGTTCATATGAACCCATAGAGCTCAAAATTAGGTTTCTAATTATCTTGGAATTTATGAAGCTTGAAGACGATCGGGTGGTATGACATCGAAGAGGGAGGAGAGGGGTGTCGGCGCCCTAGGTGATGGTGGGGGCTGTGGGGCCTACGTGGTGCGGCGGGGCTGTTTTGGTCGCGGGTTGGGTGGAGGAATCCGGCCAAATTACTTCAGTACATCTCATCATCTCCGTATAGAATCGAAGAGGAGGAAGAGAGCTTCGATTTGGTATGAAGAGTGAGTGATTTCATTGACTGGATTGTGAGAAATTGAGGAAGGAAGTTTCAGATGAACGTGGCCATTGAAAATGAAGGTGGCGGCTGAGCTTTTGGTCTAGGGTTTTGCCTTGATTTAATAATATATTTATATATTTAATTAACTAATTAACCCAATTAAGGCCCGATTAGCAACTTTCTCTGGTTTCAGCCCAACGATTATCGTTCTTACCTATTTACCCCTATTCCGGACTCATCTAACTATGTACCGCAGGCCCAAACGACTGTCTTGACCCAGTTTTCTTTAATTCAATATATTTTCTTTTATTTTTAATTCAACCGTACAAATAAATTCACCGAGGTCACAAATTAACTTCAAAAATTCCCGAAAAATATATTTAGCTATGTTTTGACGCTGCAGACCTAGAAAAATTAATTTCGTTCAATTTTGAGCCCGTTTGAAAAATGACTATTTTCAAGTCGATTAAAATTGACAAAACTGAAATCTTTTTGCCACGGCCACAAATTAATTCTAAAAATTCTAAAAAATTAAATTTCGACATAAGTTGAAATTCCAAATTCAACAAAATTGGTTTCGTCGAAAACAGAGGTCGTTTGTAAAATGACTATTTTTAAGGGCTATATATTTAATATTAAAAATACATCTTTAAACAAATAATTTCCAAAACTCGAAATATATAAGTGTTTATACTTTTTAAATGCAGAAACGTCATTCTGAACGCAATGGATGTGGTTTCGAGTCCAAATTCCTTCGTATGCAAAAAGTAGCATTTTTGACCTTTATATATTATATAAATTTCATAGCGACCTTTCTAAATTTTAATTTTGACATAACTTTTGATTCCTGCTATGAAATTTCAATTTTTTAGATTTGTTAGAAAGATGTTTTTAAATAGATTCTAATATTTTTGGTTTCACTAAAATCCGTTAAATTTGGTATCCTGTACGGTCAGTCAAAGTTCAAGTTTGACTTTTCAAACTACTGCGCTATTTCTAACTCTTTTTATAATTAAAATTAAATTATTCATTCTAAATTCGATTTAAATCAATTTTTTTAATCATTATTATTTTAAATAAATTATTTTAAATATCAAAAACTCATTAAAATTACTTAAAATAAATTTTTAAATTTACCCCAAAATCCAGGGTTGTTACAGATATGCCCGACAAAAAGGTACAAGTTTATATTTATATTGGGTATGAGATTTATGAGCCGATTTGGCAAGCCGCTTGGCTGTTTGATTTTCTTTTGGGTTGGAGAAGGCCTAGAGAGGTGAGTTGTGGTTTTACCGATAGGACTGTACAAAGGAGGTTATGGCAAAATTTTCCGAAAAGTTAGAGTGTTTGAAAATTTTCAGTATTTTTGAAAATTTAGTTAGTCGGAATAAATTAATATTTTAGTCGATATTAATTGGTTCAGTTGAAACTGGAGATAAGAGGTAAACAGATAAATTTTTACCCCATAGATAGGGTCGTCCCCTACCTTAGCAATTTCGAGGACGAAATTATTTTAAGAGGAAAGATTGTAATGACCCGCATTTTCAGCGATATAATAATTAATTAATTTAATTATTTAAACTAGTGATTTAGAGGATTTAATGGTCGTTGAATTAAATAATAGTGAATATTTAATTAATATAATAATTAAATAATATATTTAATTCTAAAATAATCAGAATTGCCTGAAATGGCGATATGGTGTGAATTGGGAAATTCAAAATATATAATTCAGTTTAAAATTGAATTACGATAACGAATATATTTAATTAACGATGGTTGAACGTATAAATTATATTATAATTAAAATCGAGCTCGAAATAGCGCTGCAGTTCGTTATTTGGCGATTTGAACTTCAACTAAATATACAGAATTCGTTTTAAATCGGATTTCTGTGAAATAAGAAACGTATGGAGCTGGTGAAGTATATTTTTCTAGTGGAAGAGAAAAATCGGGATTTCATTGTGTAGATTTTGATTTATGTCCAAATCAAATTTTAGAAAAGTCGCTATGGAATTCCTTTATAATTTATAACGATATATATAAGGAATTTCAATATAAATTTGAATATCGATTCAACCAGGACTTGAATACCAAGTTGTAAAATCCCAGTGGAGCTGTAGGATATTCTGTTGTGAATATATACGATAATATTTATTTTTTAATATTAAATTCAATTATATTTAAATATATTTATATATTTAAAAGGGTTATTTAGAGCTTTAAAAATAGCCAATTTTGCAAACAACCTCAGAATTCGACGAAACTAATTTTGTTGGATCCGCAATGTTAAATTATAGTTAGATGTCAAGTTTCGTTATTTTTAGAGTCAGTGTGTGGCCGTTCGGGATTATAATGTGAAATATAGTCGATAATTTGACGGTTAAAAATACGCTGTGTGAGCAAACGGAGTCGGAATTCGACGAAACCGGTTTCATTGGGACCGTAATGTCGAACTGTAGCTGCATATCTATTTTCGTGATTTTGGGTATCGTATGTGATTATAGGAATTTTTATTCAATAATACAAATAGTGTTTGATTAAAAATAAATTAAATAATCAATAAAAAAATATTTAAAGCATCCTATAAATACCCCAACTCAATCTAAACCCTAACCTAACTTTCCTCTGGCAACAACAATGCGCCGCTACCTCAAAAAAATGCCACAGTGAAAAATCAACTTCATAAAATCAAGGAAATCCAAATCAATTCCTATAAATCATAAAAGTTGTATATCTGAATTCACAAGGTGAATAGCTTCAACCTTAGGTCCTTTTTAATAAGTGCGATGCACTCCTGTACTGTTCGAATTTGGAACAGTGAACTTAGGGTTCAGAGTATCGGCAGATTGAAGCATTTTCGCTTGAATTCGATGTTGGTTTTGGCTTCAGCATCTAGTTTAGCATCCGTTCGAGAGTTTCTGGAGGGATCGGTGACCAAAGTTGTCGTTGTCTATAAGGTTGGCGTGCGGGTTTCCTGAAGCACGGAAGTGGAGCGTGGAGTGCGAGCTTCTTGGTGGTGGTATGATGAGGGAGAGGAGTTCGAGAGAAGTGATTTGTTGAGTACGGTTTTGATTCTTGATGACGGGAGAAGGTCGTAAGGGAAGTTAAAGAAGGCTGTAATGGTTTGGAGCAGCGTGATAATGTGATTGGGAAAGAAGATCCGAATACGGGTTGGTTTGGAAGGGGGTAAGTGGGCCTGTTGGATGGTAAAGCCCATCTTTGAAGTTAAATTAAATTTTAATTCAAATAAATTTATGTATTAACTTAAATTTATTGTATCTTATCCATATGTTAACGGAATCAAGCGAAACAAGATCCGTTAGGATCGTATGGACGGACACTACCCAATAGAACTGATGTTGGTTTCGGCCTTCGGGGTTTATACTTAGAGAATTGTTCTCTTACTAGTTTACGGTTAGGGACTAATATTTGTGGAATGGTAGTGTTGCGTGAATAAGCTATGGAAATGTTTCCAATGTTAATAACGTATATTTTCTAAATGTAGAAAATAAGGAAATATGAATATATATATATGGTTGATGATTGATCGATATAATTTCCATTTGGAAATAATATCGTTGTTTGCACACGAATTTTTCTTTGATAGTTAACTCATCGACTATCGAAGTTTTCGACCATTTTAACATTGTTAATATGGAGAGACCGGTTGGATTATTATCCGAAGAACCACTCCGTATTGGCATAAGCGTTGCGAATCAAGTACGCTGAATATATTGAAGACGGAGTAAAGTGCAAGGGATATTGTATAAATCTTAGATAACAATTGCCTAAGATGGATGTACTGAATAGTGTCTTCGGTTTGTCCAGTCCCAGTACAACTTGTATGGATGAAGGTCTGACCGAGTATATCTGGTAGATCACGTAAGTTGATCTTTTCAAACGTATTCACGTTTGGTGGCGAAGGAATTCGTTTCTCTTAGTTGTATACCTGTGTTATTTTTGGGGAAATCAACATTGTGATTTGGCGGGTATGACGATGTGACATTCTAAGTGAATGAAGACGTGGCATGTAAAAGATAAGCGTAGCTTCTAGCCTCACATCTGGTAAATGACAAAAGTCGGGCAGGCAGCATGGCTATGTAGGTCGCACCTATTAGGGTGTACAATCACCTGATCTAGAGTTTCATTTACTTCTAAAAATCTATTGTTGATGCTGTCCCATTCGGGAAACGGTTGCTGATCCCAACCGTTGGTGATATACATTCGATACACTCAAGCGAAATGAATGGTCGGTCATGTGTGGCCGGGTTGCAAGATGTTCTTGTTGAACCCAGTGTATTCCTCTCTAGAGGTACACGAGCAAAAGGTGGTTCCATACCTTGTCATAGTTGGAAATCCATTACCCAATACGTGCTTGCGGTTTTGATTGTATACTATATATATAGAACGTGAGATGAAAGTGTTTCTGCTAGATGATTATTATATTGTGGTTGATAGACATTATTATAATATCAAAAGGTTTTTGATATAAAGATAATTTGGATTCTCATAAGGGAGAAACCTGTTCCGTTATACGGCGTGGTCTTATGAGATATCGTTTACTTGCTCAAACTGTTTTAAACTGTTTTACTCATACCAGTCCTATGACTGACCCGGAGTTTATTTTGTTTGTTTTCCCTAAACTCTTGGGTGCCCAATTTTGTACGGGCAGTCAAGTAGTCAGGATTTTTCAGGTATACCAGGAGAGCTTGGAGCAGGAGGCTTCAGGATCATATAGATATTATTTATTTCCGCTGTGTTGTAAGAGTTGTACTCTGATAATGGTATTGTATACATATACTGATTTTATTTCAAGGATATGTTATCTATTATATGTTATTAGTTCCGTTGTGAGGTTCGTGTTACTCTGATGTTGTGTTCTTCTTCTTCTTCTATTCTAAGTTTCTATCTTATCTTTCCTCACCCTCTAATTTCTTTCATTAACTACCAGATTTTTCGATGTTTGGTTAGTCGTCATTGAGTTTATGTCGATAACCAAAGTCGCTAAAAACCGGGTCGTTACAAGTCCTCTCCCGTTTTTGGTTCATACCGGGGTGTGAGGCTCGCGAATCAACACTATACACAAAGCTAGATGTATTAAAGCCATGCTTTGATCATCAACCACAAGGCACTTCTTTTCAACAAAAGCCTTGATCATAGCATCTCTGTATGCCACGTTGTCAATCTACAATGTCAGGCACACATCAATTTGCAAGTCCGTTCTGGGTTTGAACGAAACAGGAGGCACCTTATTCCTCATCCAATATGTCCAATACAGGAGAGAGGTCCTCGCATATCCGGTTGATCTCCAAGTACGTTTGGACGATCACCACTTATTACCTTGTCTTGGGTGTACAGCCCAATCAAGACATCAGTAATCATCCAAACGATGTAAAGACATCCGGTCTTCAACCACCGTCTTCATTCTCGACATATCGTCGAATCTGTTATTTAGAATGGGATAAACCTGGTCTTTCTGAATAACTCGTGTATATAACAAACCAGTGCTAAAAAAACACAACATACGCCTCATTCCAATCCAGAATATTCCTTTATTCAAATATTCTTATACTTTGGGAAGGGTTCCCATTAATTTTATCAAAGATAAATTCTTTAAATTTATTCTTTAATCTTCCTTTGGAAATCAATCCATATCAAATTATGGTTTATCCAAACTAGTCGGGATTAACGAACCTTACCGAAGTAATCATTTGTTTTAATTTCCCAATCCCAACCTATTCATCCCATGAAGTAAAACTGGTAATACTTCATATCTAACACCATGGTGTTATCGGTAAATTCAATTACCATTTCACGTTCAAATCTAATTAATGATTTAACTATCGCCTGGAGTAAACTGGTGGTACTCCATTCTCGATCATTTCCTGAATTTGATAATTTTAGTTATCAAATTCACCTTTCAATATATTTAAAGATTCATTAAAACTCTAATTAAGTTTTAATTTCCAAAAATAATTACTTAATGATTATTTAAAGTTAAGAAATTAATCTTATCTTTAACTGGGTTAAAGAACTAATGTCATTTAAAACACAGCTCACGATAAACCCAAAACCTCATTCCATTTACAATGGAATTTTTATGGAAAATAGATCGATATATATAATCGATATAAACTTCCATATACAACCGATAATATAAATAGAATAACGGCAAAGCCTTTTAAATTCCATATATATTAACAGTCTTCCTCCACAGAAATTTACTTCGATTATTATCTAATCGAATTCCATTCAATTCCAATTTAATATGTTAAATTGGAAAACTTTACCTTGGAAAATCTCCTTTAAATCTTAACAAAAGATTTATAAATTCCAAATCACATTTCATTGTAAATCGGGTTAAAGAACGAATGTCGTTAAAACACAGTTCACGATAAACCCAATTCACATTCCATTTTATTCCAATTAAATGTTAATTAACTGGAAACTCCAATAATTTTAATTAAAAGATTTATTCTTTTCATGCTGGGTTTAAGGACGGTGTCATTTAAAACACAGTTCACGACAAACCCAAAATCCAATTTGATATTAAATACAAGGCTCTGAATAGAAAATATATCGTCTTATATTCAATATCAAATTCTGAAATCAACAAATATCGTATTGGAATAACAATATATATCTTCCAATTCCTCCACAATATCTGTATAATAACGGAATCCAATATCGAAATATTCCGAAGGCAATTTCGATTCAAATCCATTCCAATTCATATATTGGAAACTCCGGTTATCTTTAAAACCGTTTCAAATCCAATTCAATTGTTTAAAAATATTGGATTATCATTCTAGTTAATAACTAGTTCATTTCGATAAAAATCTATTTTTATCTTTTCAAATATGGAATTTTTCATCCAAATTCTTTCTAAATCATTTTTTATGATTTTACACTAATTATTGATATTTTTAATAATTTTATCAAGGCCCGTACAGTCGATTTCTATAAACGGCCATCGAACTGCACTTACAACGACCTTTTCCAAATTTGATTTAGACTTAATTCCAAATCCAACCATTAGATTTCAAATCTATAATATCGTTAGAAAGCTCTTTTCGATACGAACCCAACAGTTCCGGTTTTAGGAGAATCCGACAGTCGGATCTCCCGTAATGTCCGTTCGAATTCAGTCGTCGAAATTCGCGAACTACCGCGGCGCGACGCGTTCTATTCAGGCCATTATATATATATTATATATTTCGTCGATTTCCATTTAAAACGTATTTTATAAATCGTTTTAAATTCATTTTCAAAACGATTTCAATTTTATATTCAATTTCAAATCAAAATTGAATATTCCATATCATCGATATATAAATGATAGTATTTTCAAAATATTTCATTTTGATATCATTTCCTTTTTGATATTCATTATAAAAATGAACAAAATCGATATAAATATCGTTCACATCAAAATGGCGCATATCAAATCAACACGGCTATATATATTTAAATATTTTCGCGTCCATCCCAAATCGGACATCAAAATCAGATTTCGATCTTTAACTGAATATTATTTTAAAATATTCGTTATTTTAAAATATTCCTTATTTCTAAACTGCAATCAGACACAGTCAATTACCATATAATGTTGATTATATGGATTTCATACACATATGTACACAACAATAATTAAACACAGTCAACCATCATCCAAAGTGCATTCTACACTGCATAAGCATTAAATATAAATATTTGACGCTCACAACAGCCTGTTAACCAATCGATCGACATACAGCTAATTATTGGTATTAGTGTATGTCATATATTATCCCAATACCCGTGTGGGGTTTCAATCAACAATTATTAAATTTTATTTGTGTAGTTGGGCGATGTGTAAAATTTATCGTCCTAATCAATATCAGTCAAATGTATGTACATAAACAAATCGTCCGATTTGTTTATGAATATTTATTTTATATACACGTTAAAATTATATTTTTAACTATAAAATGTTTATTTACATTCCACATCACACAATCAATTTTCACAACACAATCAAACAAACAAACAAGTCGTCCATGGTTTGTGGACGACGGGTGTCGGGTGCTGCTAAGCACCATCTGCATCCTAGTATATATTTTAACTAGAAAATAAAATAAAAGTGAGTAGTTCTCACCTTGGGTTTCCACTCCGCCGGTTCTATTTCTGAATTTCCGAACAGTTTGGATTTTTGTCCGAAATTCCAATGAAATCTGTTTCACGAAATTTATATTAAAAATCATATTTTTAATAACAACAGTTCTATTTAAAAATCCTATTTTTAAATCAATGCTAATTTATTTTTATACTGTTCTATATATTTTAAAAACCCTATTTTTATTATGTTCTATATATTTAAAAAATAATGCTAACTTAGATTAAAGAAAAACAATATGAATTTTCTATTTAAAAACAAGATGATTTTCTTTTTGAAAACAAGGTGATTTTCTATTTGAAGTATTTATATTTTTAAAACATCCTCTTTTTATATTTTTAAAACAACTTCTTTATATATTTTTATATACAGAAAAACTGATTTTTAAATAATGTAATTATTATTTTTCTAAATTTTTTTTGAGGAATTTTTTTTTTTTCTAAATTTTCAGATAATGTTATATAGTTTAAAAACTTAACCACTTAAATTAAATTAATGTAAGTAAATAAATTACACTAATAAATCCTAACCGTTCAAAGTTGGATCCCGTGGCCACTGTATTTCTTCCTTCTTCACGTCTGAACCACCAGAACCCTTCATCGATGGCGCACTCCGTTCAAGGCCATGGCCGGCCGATCAGTCCTCACCCCTCGAAGCGCCTCTCCTCCGCTTTCCACCACCCTGAACCGCATCTAGATCAATGCCCCCACCTTCTCAAGAATCGTGCCTGAATGGAATGGCTTTGACCACCAACGGCGACAGGACACGATCATACCCGTACTGATTTGCAGATCCCACTTGGCTCTGGATTTTTGATTCAAAACATTTCTCGAATTGATTAAGGAACGCCGCGAAATTTTGAAGGGAATCCCCCGTGTTTTCTGTCGTCGATACAGAGGGGGTGGCAGTTGTAAATAATGAAGGGAGAGGGTAGGGTTGGGAATATATGTATTATATTTATTTTATTATTTGATTATAATAATCCTCGTTTGACACCACGAACTCCAAACGAATCCCAACGACTGTCACCCCCAGCTAATTACTCCCATTCCGAACACAATGGGATATGTCCGGTAAGCCAATTCGACTGTTACAATCAGTTTTCATTGAAATTAAAATATAAATGAAAAAAGGGTCAATATTGAGTTTAACGTAAATTTCAATTTACCGGTGCCACATATGGACTCTAAAAATTCCTGAAAAACTTTTTCTAGCTTCGTATTGATAATACGGTCCTAAAAAAACTAATTTCGTCAAATTTGAAGATCGTCTGAAAAATGGCCATTTTCTGGTCGATCCAAATTGACTGAAACCGTCAAAACACGTTTTCCTTTTCCATGCTCACATATTGATTTCAAAAATTATGAATTTTGAAATCTAGCAATAATTTGACATCCCAGATCCAACAAAAGTGGTTTCGTCAAAAACGGAGGTCGTTTGCAAAATGGCTATTTTTAAGGGCTTTATATATATATTAAAAAAAAATATAAATTCCACAGCGACTTTTCTGAATTTTAAACTAGACGTAACTTTTTATTCCCGCTATGAAATTTCAATTTTGCGGATTCGTTGGAAAGATATTTTCGAATAGATTCTGATATTTTTGGTTTCACTAAAATCGGTTTAATTTTGAATCCTGTACATTCATTTGAAATTTGATATCGAATTTTCAAACTACCACGCCATTTCCAATTCTTTTTATATTTAAAAATAATTAATTATATTCTAACGTCGATTCAAATAAATATATACGTTCAAATTCTAAGAAATACAATAAACATGTACCTATTTGTCGGCTCATAAAATCATCAAAAACCCCAAGAAATACAATAAACATGTACTTATTTGTCGGGCAAACAATTTTATTCCTCTTCTCTAGCCTCCTTGCTATGACCTGTTCAATATATATATATATATATATATGTGTGTGTGTGTGTGTGTGTGTGTGTGTGCATGTACATATATGCAATTTCAAACAATTTTCAAGTCAGTTCAATATTTTGATTCAATTTGGCCTAATTCACCTTTCATTCATATGTTGGTTTAAATGAATAATCATACAACACAAACATCAATCAATTAGTGGATTAACGTTTCAAATTCATAATTTTGACATATATACAGAAAATCATGTTTTTGATGCAAATTCACAACAATATATTCTACCTATATTTTGGTTCTCACACCAGTCAATTGGAAATATATAGATATCCCACTTTCGGCACTCGAATATAAACACTGATGATGGCGCGCCATCATCAAATCAGACCCGGGCGACTAGAGTGTGATCCTATATTCATTCGGTATATTTGAGGCTTCAATACACGTGGATCAGACGTATATTCAAATCTCTCTATAGTTGATTGTCCAAATCAATTTAAAATAAATATTCAAATATGAATAATAAAGTTTAAATTTTCAAAACAAAACTTGTTTTCAATTTTATTTTAAAAATATCACTCTTCACACTCGTTCTAGGATACTGCTGATCCTATCTCTAACGAGTCATTCTCATTGGATATTACTAATCCAATCCCTGATGAATTCTTTCGTTTGGTTCTAACGTGTCTTGTTCTTCGAGCTCTGTAAACCAAAGCTCTGATACCAAAATAAAGCGACTCGAACTTCTCCGTGAAGGAAAGCCCGGATTGACTTTGAGAACATGACGAATCAGAACACAAACAGAAGAACATTTCATTGCTTATTACAACAATTTACATCAGAGTACAAGAATATACAGAGTATGAACAAATAATATACATTTGATAAATATCAGAGATTTACAATTTACAATGCAGCGAAAAATAATACAAAACACAACTGAAAGGAATATACGGATACAGAGCTTTCCGAATATCATTCAAGCTGTAAACCAGGTCCTATGAATATAAATCTGCAAAACCAAAACTACTAGCTGCCCGTGTGGAAATAGGGGCACCCAGAGTTTAGGTTAAAACAATAAACTCCAGGTCAGTCATGTCACTGGTGTGAGAACTAAAACAGTTATTAATCTTTATTTTAAAGTTCGGTAAATCAAGGGACCACGCTGTATAACACGGAACGGTTTTCCTCCCAAGAATACCAGTGCATAAAACAACCAGCGCAATGCTAAACAAAGAACAATGAAGCTATTATAAGACTCAGGTCCCATCACATAATGCAACGCAAGCCGGAGGATAGAGTTTTACCTTATAATAGCCAAATATGCTTGGTACGTGAAATTTCATCTTTTATTATTACAATAAGTGAAGAAATTAACTTCAAATATAAATGTATCAATCATAGACGACATAGTACCCCGTCCAACTATGTCGCCATACTTGGCTCTACAATTAAAACCGCAAAATCACGTATTGGAAGTTGGATTTCCATCTGTGAACCAAGACAAGGGATCGTCCTTACCACTTCGAGACTCTCTAGCCCGAGCCTCAGTGTAACGACCCGCATTCTACGCATCGGAGGATCGTAGAATATTTCTTTCTTTCACATACGAAGTCGTATGGTCATGTAACTTTAGGAGACGACTATTGGGGTCATTTCCCACGTTCATGATTTTTGCCGATTTTTAAATGACCGTTTTGCCCCTAGTTGATCTTGTTTCGGCCATAACTTTTTAAACGACTATTACGGCTAATTAAGGGTGATTAGTGATAATTAGCGAAATTATGGCTCAGAAAAATTTGGAAAAAATTTGTAAAATTGTAAAATATTATTTTAGGGCTCTGATAAAAATTTGGGCTAATTTGGATAAGTTTTGCTAATTGTATGCTTGAACAGGATTAAGGGGAATTAAGGGGAAAATATGGGTTTTGGGTATGTTTGATCCATTTTAACATATCATATTGTTGTTTTAGTGTGTGTGGTTGATTATACATGTTGCTATGACTGTATGGTATGCTTTGTGATTGGTTAGAAAAGTTAGAATGGTCGAAAACGTCGTCGTATGGCGTAGAACAGTTGCTAGAAAAGTTGCAGGAAAACATGCAGGAATCGGATCGGATCATCCATATCCGAACCGAACTGATCACCTTCTCCGACCCAGACAAGGTCCCACGAACCAACCCGCTCACTTGAAGAGCCCACGAACTAGAAGCTCCGATCCGACCTTGGCATGGTGACCCGATCCGAAGAGACTCATGATCCGAACCAGAGGACCGTCCACGAACCGATCCGACTTAGAGAAGATGGAGCATGACCCGAACCCAATGGGTATTCTCCGATCCGATTCGAAGGGGCTTGTCACGAGTCGAGATGTTGAGCACGAGCAGGGAGGGACCGAACCGATCCGACTTGGATGGGGAAATCCGACCCGACTCGATGTGGATTATCACAGACAGGACTACTTCGAAGAGCACAATCCAAAGCATAGTAAAGTGGAGCATGCCGAACTGATCCGGAGATGATGACCAAAACCCGAGATGCAATGGTAGTCCAAATGGGAGGTAGAACTCAGGATCCAGTTGGGAACCAACGAGTTAGCTTCACGATTGGGCTTTGCTGCGGGACGTATGCAAAGGGGTTATCGATTTCCATAACTTTAGTTCACCACTTAGAGACGGATTAGTGGCTATGAATCATTGCAATGGGGTCATGGTCACTCTATGGAGCAAAGTGATCGTAGCAAAGGATTAGGTGATCGAGTGGTGGATATCGTATGCTTTATGCACTGAGTGAGAGATGTGAGGAGGATTGCTATGTTTGATTTTTGCCATCACTGTGTCATGCACACCCACACCCTCTTATCTTTACACCTTATGTTTAGTGGCACCTTAGAGTATTGTACAGTATGTTGTGCTAACTCTTTGGTTGTAGGTCCAGGTTCAGGTATGATTGGATTATACCTGTTATTGTTCTGTTTTGTTGCTTATCGCTTATACCAAACTTTTGTCTGACCCAGAGTTTTATGTCTCTTCTTATTACTCTGGGTGCTCCTAAACGAGCAGACTAGAGACAGGTTAGGTGGTATGCACGAGTAGCTGTCCGGAGACGAGAAGGAGGCTTACACGTGCTATGTACTCATATATACTCCCTGTGTTGTTGCTGGTCACTGCTTTGGGCATTAGT
Source organism: Allium sativum (assembly GCA_030737875.1). Classification (NCBI taxonomy): domain Eukaryota; kingdom Viridiplantae; phylum Streptophyta; class Magnoliopsida; order Asparagales; family Amaryllidaceae; genus Allium; species Allium sativum. The sequence continues at coordinate 853,074,132 of CM060919.1, forward strand.
AGTGCACCTTTTTCTTTGCTTTAGAGACAGTATGTTGGAATTGTAATAAGCTGTATTTTGAATTTTCGCTGCTATGATGATTATGGTTTAGTTTTCAGCTTATGCACTGTCTCGCCTATTTTATGTCAAGTATGTTCTTATTATATTTTATTCCATGCGCTGTGAGACATTCTACAGGTTTCTTTGTTAGTTATTTCATCTTCTTTCCTTTCTTTGATGACCGTCCCGTGTTAGTGGACATGTGTACAGTGCACTTTCGGAGGAAATGTCGGTTAATGCGGGGCGGGCTGTCACACTTGGTATCAGAGCTCTAGGTTGCGTAGTTAACCTAGGGAAAGACATTAGGTAGAGATAGTACGTATATGAAAGCGCGTATTTGTTATATTTTGGTTTTCAAAAGCTATATATATACTATTAGTATATCTAAGGATTAAGTCGCACTGCACGGGCACCACATTGAGATGGTTAATCGTTTTCTCTTTACAGATTGAACGATGAGCCGAAATACAAGTACGGGTTCAGGAGAAAACAATAGGTATGCTCCTGATATGAGGACGATGTTTACTACCTTCATGCGAGAGATGCTTAGGGATGCTCGCGGAGCAGTTCCTAATGCTGCTAATGGTGGTGGTGCAGCGGTGCAGGGGCCTAGGGCCGATTTCGCCAAGCTAAACAAGGATTATACTAGTCTTGGTGGGAAGCCGTTCCACAGAACGGGGTCGGCTATAGAAGTTCAAGATTGGCTAGATAGTTGCGAGTGCATTGTCGAAGATCTGGGAATCGAGGACGCAATGAAGAGGAAGCTAGCATCGCGTCAACTGCAAGGACGGGCTATGAATTGGTGGAATGTTATTAAGGCAGCTACCCCAGAGGATCAAATTACTTGGAATCAGTTTAAGACTCGCTTTTGTGATAAGTTTATCCCAGCTGCTCAGAAATTTGAATCGTTTAGGAAATTTTTGGAGCTTAAGCAGAATGGTAGGGCAGTCTCGGAATATATTGTTGAGTTCGATACTTTATCGAAATATGGTTTATCTCTCATTGATATTGCCGAGAAGAAGAACGAGAAGTTCATAACTAGCTAAGATGGGTACTTGGGGGAAAGACTTATATACCACATAGACGAGACATTCGAGTCTATTGTAGGAAAGGCATTAAGGTCAGGGAGCTTTTTTCCTAAGTCGAAGACTGAGGTTGTTATTGCATCTACAGAGGAGCCAAAGCGGCAAGCAGGCGGTGAAGGCAAGAAGAATTCTCAGAACAAGAGGAAGCAGAACTCGACCAAGGATGGTCAGAATAAGAAGAATAAGAATGGTGGCGAGTGCTTTAGTTGTGGCAAGAAGGGCCACTATGCCAGAGATTGTCAAGAAAAGCCTGGGGAAAGGAAGTGCTTTAACTGCGGCCGGATGGGACATCACAATGATGATGGTCCACAACCCCCTAAAGAGAAGCAGATTGTGAAAGCATATGCTATCAACGCTGTCCCTTCTTCGTTGAATGCTCCAACGGTGGAGCAGAAGGGAAAAGGCATCGTTATTAAAGGTATGCTTTCCGTTTATGATGTTCCAGTTAGAGTGTTGTTTGATACCGGGCCTTCCCATTCCTTTATATCTAGTGACCTGATAGATAGGTTGGAATTCACTACACCAGAAATGGCTTTTGGTAGCGTTGAAAAAACGCTACCATAACTTGTAGTAGCGTTTTAGAGAACGCTGCGATACGACATGCAACTAAAAGTCTGAAACTTTCTGTTGCGTTATAGTAAACGCTACCAAAAATATCATATTGTTGCGTTTTTGAAACGCAACTAAAGCTTTTCTATATGGTTTACAAAATGCTATCTGTAGTGTTTTTTAAATGCAACTATATAATTTTATTATTACTTTATATTTTCTTTTGTAGCATTTTTAAAACATTACTAAAAGTTGGCGTGTACCATTTCCAACATACTTGTATAATATCCATATTGAAACAACCGATCAATCATAATTTTCATATCCAAATCAACTATTAAATCACATAATTAACAGATACAAACAAGTAACTAATCAAACATATTATCATCATTTTCGAATAATTCAAATAACACGCTAATCACATAATCAAGTATAATATCCATAACAATCCAATAGTAGCTTTTTGGCAAAATAAGACACATTGTAAAAAAGTAGACACAAATAGTACTAACAAAATATGACAACATACAAAAAAATTAAAGTCATGTTCATTGCTTGGATACCAGTAATTCTTTGTTGTCGATAGTCTTCAATCCGAAATAGCTAATTACCTGCATATAAGTTTAACAGTCAAACAATTATATAAGTTCGTAGGACATCAAGTCTAATATCAAATGTGTGTGCTTGAGTTATATGAATAACATTATATGGATTATAACTTAGTTTTATAGTATTTTTGATTCTAGGTTAAAACTAAGGTGCAATTGCAAATGGGCTTTACAACAAAAAATGTGATTTGCAACTAAGTTATAACATTGACCTGCAAAAGCTCAGTATTACGCTCCTAAATGTAAGTGCAACTCAGTTCTAACTTGATTAGTTTCTTATAATAATTAATAATAAATCTAGTATGACCTCATAACGATGGAAAATCGACCGTTGATGCGTGTAAATAGAAAGAAAAAAAATCATTCATTGCAATTTTCATTAATTTTAATTAAATGCATGATGATAATATGTTTGAAAACAATTATTAGCATTACCAGGACAAGAAAATAATAATATCAAAAGCTAGTATTTCTTAATGAATTAGGAAACGAGTTATAACATTATACCGATTGCTTTATTTCACTAAAGTAGAAGAATTTGTTAAGCCTCGAGAGTTGATTTCCAAATATTCTATGATCTAATAGCATGTCTGATTTTTTCAGTGGATATAAAAATTCAGTAGGACTGATTTGTTAAGCTAGGCTTCTCTAGTGAGTAATGTATAACAGAGTTTTGATGACTTAAAATAGATTAAGAGCACCTTGTTCACTCATAAAAGATCATGTTGATGTACAGAATGTTGATGTTGATGTTGATGGGGTTACTAGATTATGTTGACATTAATGTAGCACTAAATATGGTAAATATGGGCATCAGACTCGATATTGAAACTGGTAGATTATGTTGCCAGATTTTAAAATTGCAACATTATAAATGGTAAAAATGATAATAAAATAATTAACCAATGAAATTTCAGAATAATTAAATGATACCCACCATTCCATATAAATGCATAGGTCAGTAAATTATCGTAACCTTCAAAAATAAAAGTTAGAAAATTAGCATGTGTTGACGTACAATAATGTGTGTAACAGGTAATTACTTTACAGTAATATGTACCCTGCAAAATAGAAGCTCGCAGCCTGCAACATCCAACCTGCAAGGTATCTGCTCATTTTCGTGCTTCCGGATTCAAGGTTTCTGTTATTAAATTCACAAGCTCACTGCACCTTTAGAGCTTGAAATCTGCATTCATAAATTTGCATGGTCTAACTAACCTTGGGGTTTGGTAGATACCCTGACTCTGCTAGCTCTAACACAACCAGCAAAATATTGATAGGTTCCACAATAGAAGACATAATAACAACAATAGTGATAATAGGTTAAACCAAGGAATATGCATTTATAATAACAACAATGAACATAAAATGTTTACCTTTCATTCTGCTTGGGAAGCGGTTATGTCTAAATCCAGTACCGAGGAATGGAATACTCACATATGGAATCATCTATGCGCTCCAAAAATCTCCACCTGTGCACACTTTGCTGCACGAACAGATTAAATATGTTAGACAGAGTGAGCAAGTGGAATCAAAATATCTCAACTGTATGTGTGTTATGCAAGAAGTTAGAAGAATCCAGGAATCATCTTTACTTTGAATATGACTATTCTTGCAACGTATGGAATACCATTAGGCAACATTTCAATCTACCTCATATCAATTCATTTAGGCTTTTAGAAATTTTAGATCTCATTTCAGGCAGGAATCCTTACTGTAAAACTAAAAGTGATATTTTAGATACTTGCTTAAATACTTCTATATGGCATATATGGCGTGAGCGAAGTAACTGGTTATTTAAAGGATATGAATTACCGGAATTTGTCCGAATGGAACTCATTAAGCAAGGCATTGACATTCTTCTGAGTAAGAGTACAAATTTTAGGTCAAAGACAACTTCATGAGCAGTGACACTAACATACCTGTTGAAATCGTTTCTTTTATTCCTTGCAGACGCTCCTGGGTTCCTCTTGTGCCTATTAGACAGCTGGTGTCACATCAGAGAAGAGTACGTTGAGAATCCAAAGTATGCTGAAGCGTTGTTCTTCTCTTGATCCGTTGGTTGGAAAGATTTAATTCTGGACTGCAACCATTTTGAGTTCACTTTGGCCTTCATTTTTGTTTAAAAGAGACGATTTGATCTGGGATGTGAACAGATGGATGACACATGCTGAAAGGGTTAAGATATGTATTGAAGGATATTATGTATTTAATGTGAACGTTAATTTTGTATCTTTGGGTACTTACATATACTCAGTACGAGTGAGTTTTGTATTAGAGTTTAATTTTACTTGTTTTGAGCAAAAGTACCCAGTGATACATTGATGCATATATTTGTTTATTATTTAATAACACCAGTACCCATTTTCTAAAAATAATGAACATAAAATGCACGTGGATGAAGATGACATAAGCCAAGGAATAATAACATAAAATATTGAATGCAAAGCTCATCCTACTGAAAGCAAGTATGGTCCATTTTATATTCAGTACAATAATCAAAATGGCACATGCTACCCTTAGCAAATACAAGTCATAATACTACTGAAAACGGTTCGGGTACATTAACTAATATAATAATTAAACCGAACGAACTGACAATAAGGAAGACTCAAGAGATAAGGTGATCACATCCTTAACTAATAAAGATAAATTGGATGAACTATTGAAGCCATACCTATAGATTCACTCAGCTTAACTCTTCAAAATACCCCAAAATGCCCAGATTATCCGGTAGATGCGGGTGCCAAGCAACCTCATCCCCTTTTAGAAAATGAACACAATAAATTTCGCTAAATCCATGATCGAACATGTCATTTGCCAGTAAGAACGTTATTTTTTGCAACTATTTGCTTTGCTTCTATCCTTTTTTTTTTCCTTTATTCACTGTGCCAAAAGTATCTACCTTACCAATTTGTCTTTCTGCGTTTGTCATTAAAAAAGCTTCATTTGCTTCTATTTGGAAAACTATTTTACTGATCACACTAACATCCACCATTTTTTAAAGCATTTTGTACTACATCTATTTTTGTGTACAAAAACAGCAATTCTGGATCCAAAATAAATCACTCTATGTATCAATCAACTCAATATGCGCACCTACATGACCCATTATTTTTTTATATTTCATTTTTCGTAGTTTTAATAAATTTTTATTAGTTATACTATGTAACAAAATGATTACTGGTCATAAATTATTGTTTGAAATCGATGTTTTAACAACAAAATGGCGTGAAAATAATATGAAAAGGGTATAAATTTCCCACTCTATTTAGATATTAGTGTGACTTAAACACTCTATTTAGAAGACTGGCCTTCACATTTCAAAGCAGTAGCTTATGTGTAGCAGTGTAGTGTACGTAGAAACAAGAAAATAGTATGTGTAAGTGTATTTGATAACTATGGTATGGAAAAATAAAACTTGTTAGTAAACCTGTTTGATCCTTATCGAACGTTAAATATTTGATATCCGAACATTTTAGGAATTTCCATCCAGTATTGTTGACCATCATTTGCTTCGTACGAACTAAGAATCTCTCGGTTTGTCACATTTGTGCAGCACTAAAGTGGTTGCGATAGATCATAGATATCTCACTGCATTCTCAAATCCGTTAGCATAGTTTTTTTTTTCACTTCTAGAGAGTTATCATTCATTTTGACATTTTCGCATCACGCAACGGAAAACACGATTACCATCTGTCTTAACATCATCCACTTTAATAATGTAGGGATGAAGGAACTGAGATTTTTATAATAAAGCTGAAGTGATATCAATCTCCAATTCATGGTTAAACAGAAGATAGAGCATAAGAGAAAATCTATTCCTTTTTTTTGTACCCCTATATGTATCTTTACTTTCCAGAAAAAGATAAAGCATCGAAATCAAATCAAATGTTTGTAAATTATGACCGAAACCATTCAGCCCTGCTACATCAAGTCACCAATTCATTGTTAAACAGAGGATATACCATTGTACTAACGGGTATCACATTTCATAAACTAATGTATACCTCATAAAACAAGAACAACCGGTTTCTGAATTACTCATTTTATATATATACAAGTGTATATGCTATGGCAATGCGTAGGTGTTTTAAACTGTCAGGGACAGGGTAATATATTTAAATTTGGTTTCAAGCATAAGCTAGAGACCAATGTTCATAAGCATGGTATAAATCAGTATATAGTCAACAATGCCAACGTACACAGCCAAGGTTTTAGTCATTTAACTGATATAACAACAGCTGCGCCCCTTTTCTAGTTATAACTCAAGGATGTTCATTTCTGTTTACTTTAATTTTTTTTCACACGACAGATCATAATAAACTAGGCAATCCACATGTATGTGTCAAGCCAATCGTAGGGACAAGTTTAAATCCGTCAAATTAAAAGTACTATTCCGCAGATTCAATAGATCAGAGCATGTAAGTCAAACATGCAGCAATTCAAACAAGTAAGCCAAGCAAGCATGAGCACCGTAACTCAAAATAACTGTTAGGAATATTTTTTAAGAGAAGAAGAAGGAATTTTGAGAGGATTATTTTAATGGAGAGGAAATTTTCATTGATTTTCTTTTGATTACAAATTTGATTCTCTACATACATCAACTTGATTGCCTTGCTTTTATAATGCACTGCATTCTCTAGAGTATTCTAGGAATGCCTTATCTAGAATATCTAAAATAGGATATTCTAGATTTTGCCTTTTATTCAATTCATTAATACAATTGCTAATTTAGCAATACAATTATTTGTTTCCTGAAAAGCCAAGATTATTTCCAACATTCCCCCGTAAGCTTGGTTTTTGAACTCCAAGAAGATCTCGCAATCTTTTAAAATTATCAGGCTTTAATGCTTTTGTGAAAATATCAGCAACTTGATTATTTGTTTTGCAAAAATTCAGCTGCACCTCTTCATTTTCAATTGCTTCTCGAATGAAATGATGTTTGATGGCTATATGTTTCGTTCTTCCATGATGGACTGGATTCTTAGCTATAGCAATGGCTGATTTGTTGTCACAATGGATAGTCACAGCTTCTTGTTTCTCACCAAAATCATTTAGTATTTTCTTCAACCATATTGCTTGTTGGGTAGCTAGGCCAGCTGAAATATATTCAGCTTCTGCAGAAGACTGAGCAACTGTTTGTTGCTTCTTCGAACACCAAGAAAATGCTCCTGATCCAAGAGAAAACACATATCCAGAAGTGCTTTTCATGTCATCTATACTTCCTACCCAGTCACTATCGCAAAACCCAATTAAATTAGTTTCAACATTATTTTCATATTTGATCCCATAGTCCAAAGTGCCTTGAATATATCTCAGCACCCTTTTTGTTGCACCTAGATGGATATGACTAGGATCATTCATGAAACGAGAAAGTAGGTTGGCTGCAAACATGATGTCAGGTCTTGTATTAGTAAGGTAAAATAAATTACCAACTAGGCTTCTGTAGTAACTAGCATCAATCTTCCTTCCCCCATCTTCTTTTTTTAGCTTTTCATTCACAACTAGCGGTGTATCAACCGGATTACACCCAAGCATCCCAAACTTTCTCAATATTTTCTCAGCATATTTCTTTTGATAAATAAAAACTCCATCATCACCTTGAGAGATTTCTATTCCAAGGAAAAAATGCAGCAAACCCAAATCATTCATTTCATATTTTTTCATCATTTCTTTTCTAAAATCTTCAATCAACTTTAAATTGTTTCCGGTATAAATTAAATCATCTACATAAAGTGCAATAATTAGAATACCGTCCATACCTTGTTGTTTGACATACAAAGTAGCCTCATTTTTGCTCTTCTCAAAGCCTTTCTCCATGAAGTAGTTGTCAATATTGCTATACCATGCTCGTGGTGCTTGTTTTAGCCCATAAAGCGCTTTCTTTAGTTTGTAAACTTTTCCTTCTTGTCCTTTAATCTCAAATCCTTGAGGCTGCTCCACGTACACATCTTCTTTCAATTCTCCATTCAAGAATGCCGATTTTACATCTAGCTGATATAGCTTCCATCCTTTTTGGGCTGCAAGTGATATTAAAGCTCTAATGGTGTCAAGACGTGCCACTGGAGCGAATGTCTCTTCGTAGTCAATACCGGGCTGTTGAGAATAGCCCTTTGCAACAAGTCTCGCTTTGTTCTTTTGAACTGAACCATCTGGATTATGCTTCACTTTGTAGATCCATTTTACTCCAATGGTTTCTTTGTCTTTTGGCTTATCAACCAACATCCATGTTTTGTTCCTTTCAAGTGCATCCATCTCTTCTTGCATTGCCTTCCTCCAAGCATCTTCTTTAACCGCTTCTTCAAAATTTTCTGGTTCCATTGCGCAATAGTTGCACCTAGCAAAAATATCATCCAAACTCCTCATTTTTATTGGGGTTGAGCTTGGAGATGATGAATTATGGCTTGTTGTGGATGAAGTGCTAGATGGAGAACTTGGTGTAGATGAATCACATTGGTTATTTGCAAGTGTAGTTGGATTTTGTTCTAAAATTATTGCTGGAACAGTTTTATCCTCCACTTTCTCCTTTTGCCAATTCCAAGATGTCTTCTCATCAAATGCAACATCTCTACTGATGATTACTTTCTTTGTCTTCAAGTTGTAAAGTCTATAGCCCTTTGACACAGAACTATAGCCAATAAAAATGCATCTTTCACTTGCTTCTTGAAGCTTTGTCCTTTTTTCTTTAGGAATTTGAGCATAGCAAATACTCCCAAAGACTCTAAGATGATTCACTGAAGGCTTTCTTCCACTCCACGCTTCAAACAGCGTCATGTTCCATACAGCTTTTGTTGGACATCTATTCAGCAAATACACAGCTGTATTTACAGCCTCGGGCCAAAATTCTTTAGGCATGCCTTTCTCAAACAACATTGATTTAGCCATCTCCATCACTGTTTGATTCTTCCTTTCGGATACACCGTTTTGCTGAGGTGTATACCTAACGGTTAGTTGCCTCTCCACACCTTCTTCTTCACAAAATTTATCAAAATCATTGGAGTTATACTCCTTTCCCCTGTCACTTCTCAAAACTTTTATGGACCTGCCACTTTGTTTCTCAACAAAAGCTTTAAACTTCTTAAATATAACAAACACTTCAGATTTTTGTCTCATAAAATAAACCCATGTCATGCGGGTCAAATCATCAATGAATAAAATAAATTACCTGTTTTGAGCCTGAGATAATGTGCTCATAGGACCGCATACATCCGTGTGTACTAATTCCAACACTTCTTTGGCTCTCCTTGATCCTTCTTTTGGAAACGTTTGCCGATGATGTTTGCCAAGTACGCAGCCTTCACATACTCCATGTTCTTCTTTTTTTATTGTTGGCAACCCGTACACCATCTTCTTTTGTGAAAGCAATGTGAGACTATTGTAGTTTAAGTGCCCAAGCCTCTTATGCCATAAACTAGTGTCGTCTTCCTTTTTTGCCATGAAGCTATGATTTTTATCATAATTGAGATGAAGGGGAAAGCTTCTGTTTTGTGTCATTTTTATTACAGCAACAACTTTTCCTTTTGAATCAAAAATTTTACATTCTCGATTCTCAAATTGAAGAGAATAATCATGCTCTAAAAGTTGTCCAATGCTCAACAAATTCTCATCTAATTTAGGAACATGAAAGGTATCATGAATAACTTTACCTCCTTGCTTTGTTGCAACTCCAATGCTGCCTTTGCCTTCAACTTCAACATACTCTCCATTGCCAAGTTTAACTTTCGAACCAAATGAAGAATCTATGTCAATGAATGCACTTTTGTCTCCTGTCATATGATTGCTACATCCGCTGTCCAGGTACCATATATTCTTATATTCTTCAGTTGCCTTTTGACAAGCAAAGAACAAGCTCCCTTCCATATCTTCCGCTCCGGCAAATGCTGTGTTATGTGGCTTACAAAGGCGACAGTCCTTTTGAATGTGTCCAAACCTTCTGCAATTATGACATTGTGGCTTTCCTTTGTTCCAGCAGTCCTTTTCTTCATGAGATCTTTTTTGGCAAATTCCACACCATTTATTTGTTCATTCATCTCTTCCTCTTCCGCCATAGGTGCCTCGACCTCTTCCGCGTGAATTTCTTCCTCTTCCTTTGCCAAATCTGCCACCTCTAGAAGACTCGCCATTATTTTGTTTTATTGTTTTGTCATTGTTGCATTGAGTGGTGAGTTTGGACTGAAATGCGTTTTCAACCGTCTTTTCCATACGGCGTAACAACCTTTGCTCGTAGGATCTAAGTGAACCCATCAAGCCTTGAACGGTCATGTTTGACAAATCTTTGGTTTCTTCTATAACAGCCACCATAGGATCAAATTTTTCAGTTAAGCTTATCAAAATTTTATCAACGATTCTACGATCGTCAATTATATCTCCATGAGACTTCATTTGATTCACTAATTCGGACAGTCTATTAAAATACTCATTCAAACTTTCATTTTCTTTCATTTTTTCATTTTCAAAATCTCTCTTTAGAGACTGAAGTTTGACAGTTCTCACCTTTGAATCCCCTTCAAACTCTTGTTGCAAGATTTCCCATGCTTCCTTGGCTGATTTTGCTCTCATAATTCTTGGGAATATGGTGTTTGACACTCCTCTTTGAATCATTCCAAGAACTCCAGCATCTGTGATTCTTTTCTTTTTTAATACTTCAGTTTGAGCTGCTGTACGTTCTGCCGCAGCTGTTGAGTCTTCATATCCTTGCTTGATGAACTCCAAGACATCCAAGGAGATGAACAAAGTCTCCATTTTTACTGCCCAAAAATCATAATTTTCTCCTTCAAATAAAGGAACTTGGACATTGCTATAGGTGGAGTTGATGCTTGCTGAAGTATTGCTTGGAGAAGCCATTACTTTGCACTTTTTTTTTAATTGCAAGGATCTAGGGCTCCGATACCACTGTTAGGAATATTTTTTAAGAGAAGAAGAAGGAATTTTGAGAGGATTATTTTAATAGGGAGGAAATTTTCATTGATTTTCTTTTGATTACAAATTTGATTCCCTACATACATCAACTTGATTGCCTTGCTTTTATAATGCACTGCATTCTCTAGAGTATTCTAGGAATGCCTTATCTAGAATATCTAAAATAGGATATTCTAGATTTTGCCTTTTATTCAATTCATTAATACAATTGCTAATTTAGCAATACAATTATTTGTTTCCTGAAAAGCCAAGATTATTTCCAACAATAACCATAATGGTGCCACTGACAGCGGCTAAAATATCACGAAACATGGTTGGCGAATGGCAGTGTGGCAGGATGGTACGTATTTAAAGGATGAGCAGAATCAACACTCAACCAATATCAACTATTATACAGAGTTTTATTGAAATTTGCTACTTGAAACAAGATAATCGTGAGTGAGTTAACAGTCACCTTGAATGGCTGCGGTTAACAGGTCGGGGATGCTAGCGTCAATTGCAGTGATTGATGGTAAACGGGGTGACGTCGACCAGAGCAGCAGCTGTACGGTTATCTAGAGGCGCTCTTGCAGTGAGCATTATGTCCAACATTCATATATCTGCAAAAAAAATCAAACGGTCATGTGATTTCAGCCTTAGTAATATATAAATAGCGTCGCTATACATGCAAGTGTTCACATGCATTAATTAATTCCTGTTCACATGAGCATACCTCCAATGGGGTTGAGATTATTCAGTCCATATTTATTGCCTTGTGGTACTCTCAAGCATGCATTTCCATGTTCCTAAATCAAAAAACAGGAGACCATGAAGATTAAAATGCCGAAAACAATAATGTCAGTTAGTAAATGGTAATGCTCACTGTGATAAAGAGATAGGTCTCAGGTGGTATTTTATACTGCGCGCCTGCAGCGAACTCTAAAACCAAAATAATGAATAATTTCTTGACATCCCCAAATGATTTAAATGGCTTTTCTCCTCTCCAGCAGATGTGTTGATGAGTTACTCGTTTCAGTGGCTTGTTTTTTAAATCATTCTCCAACTACAAGTAACATACTTTTGTTTGTTTAAATATGCCAATGAAAATATAGTTGTCACAGGTATTAAATCAGTTGTTAAGAAGCATTACACAGAAGTGAAATTGTTGATATGTTTTATCTAAGAAAAAAATAAACATAGTTCCACTGTCAAACATTACAGATGCAAGCTTCTTGATGTCTAGATGTTTTTCTACCTCAATAATCAAATATAATGTTGCGTGTATCAAGGAAGACAGAACAAAGCATATATTATCAACGTTCTATGAGCTGTAGAAGGATAATGAAATTAAAATTCAACAAATACAATCGCATGATAACCCGACTAATTTATTAACAAAAGCTTTGCAGATTTCAACCTTAAATAAATTTGCTTATGGCATCGACATGCTAGGAACTTACGGCAAACCATAGCCACTAACCAACACTTAATTAGGCACAAAAATGGTCACCATGAAATATTACGCTACTTACCTTATTCTAGGTTCTAACCTAGTGGATGTCCTAAAAACGTGAGCATATGAACAATACTATAGATGTCCTGAAATTTAAGTGCTATATTAAAATGAGTGCCTCCCTGTTTTTTATTTGAAATGGGCTTATTATAAATGTTTATTAGAATATGTACACTGTTTTCATTCGAAATAAGTTTTTGTGAATGTGAGGATATACATAATGCATAAAATATGTTCTTAAATATGCTATACTAAAATTCATACAACTCCAAATGTTTTGAATTTATTTAACTTTGGAACATAAATGCCCAAAAATGACTGAATATTCTAGGTCATGTCATTTCAGTTTTGATAGCTTTGTTGTACAGTGCAATTTTATATCCAGGCTACTTAAGCTTAAAATTTATTTGTATCAAAATCTCCTGTATTATGCGATCAAATTAAATACTGTATTATAAAAAATGATTTATATTATTAAATGTTCAAACTCATATCATATTCCATAATTTTTTTGACTTCTTTAAACCATGTGCTATTAGTGTAAGCTAATGTTTATTTTAGAATGAAGCTTTATGTAATTAAATTAAACTGTCTACGATGGTGAACTATATAAATTATGACAGATTCTACCGAATCAAATATAAAATTGAGCAAAGAAAGAATGTCCAGAGTTGGTGGGTAGTTTCATTGAAAGTATTATTATCATGCGATTCTTTTCAGTTTTAATTAAGAAAATGGAGTGATCACAAAGTCAACTAATCGATTAGTTTAGTTCAATTTATACATGATACATTATTCTTCTGTTTTTAATCGATCATAAATGTAGCTGGCTTGGCACCTACCACATTTTACCCCTAGTTTATAGTATCTTTCCGTGGAGTAATACTAAAACATTACCTTAAGCAAATCTAGTCATCAAAACTGCGGATCAAAGCTAAAAGAATATTTTGAGCGTAAACTGAAAAATAATGATTAGCATACATACAATGTATGTGTGTGTATAGACACATGCAGAAGATATGGTTTATTCCACATGCTGTATCGACAAACAACAAAAAGATCAGCATGCCATAAAAAAGCATTGCACGTAGTTTCATACTACAATCAGTACATGAGATAGCAGAGGGTTTTCAAAACAGAGTCAAAATTTTCACCATTACTATCAAGTTTGACCAGGTTATTTTTCAATGTGTGCATGCTAATATATTATATTAATATGGAGTGGATGGTCAACTATCCTTAAAACAGGTTGACCTAGCAGTATGTAAAACCATCATTCTAATTAATTTTCACGGTATTGTAGAGATTCTGCAAAGTACTTGATTTCTTTTTCATGTGTTACACAGTAGGTTGTAAGCCAATCTTTAATTATAAAACAACACCTTAGAACATAACTCATAATACATACAGAGTTATTTACCTATGTATTTAGCACAAACACTTTATGGATAATGTTTTGAACTGAACATACTTACTCTTGTATGTCTTACAATGTAAAACCTATAAATTTGAACACGGTGAAGCTGCGGTATTCTAAAGATTACTATCTGTACATATCTATTCATGAAAAATATTACATTTTATACATTGACGGATCACAAAGCGAAATGATTGTTAACTTTATAGTAAACATCCTAACCACTGTTTGACAGCTGCTTGCAAAGTAGGAAAAACAGAGTTCAAAAGACTATCTAAGCGACTCAGTGGTCAGCTTAAAATGCCAAAGAATAATTTACTATGAATTGAACTAGCAAAACACTGATTCTCTTCATAGTAAAAATGTGTGCGGTACCTTTAATAGTTTATATTCATGGCTGAATTTAGAACAGTGCACAAGTTAGCAAGATGAACTTGAAATAAAATTAGGGCAAATCACACAAAAGTTAAATTACAAATGATAGTTCAGTAAACATATTAAAAAAATTCACCTCACATGGTTTAGGGAAACATAAATCAGGGCATGTGTATGGGAGGTTTGAGCCTTTGTTGGAGCGTTGGCGGGCAGGGATCCATGGAGACACTAGCGGCTTTGAGTTCGTGGCAGATCAACAAAATTCAGTTCGATGGAGAGTCATGGTTTGGCGATTGTCAATAGGTTAGGTTTTCAGAGTGAGAAACTAGATCGAAGAAAGATGAATATTTTGGGCTAGAAATCGAGTTTGAGAAAGTAACGAGAGAAAGATTGAAAATTAGAGGGCACGATAAAGCGGGAACGGAAAAATAAATCCCGCCCACGTTTCTGTAACTAAAACGCAGAATATTTCGGTGGAGGCATGAAACAGGTGCATTTATTGTTAAAACGCTGCCATATAATATAACTAAAAGCACAATTTCTTGTAGTGATTTGAACCCGAGATAGTCGATAGACCTTTAATAGTGACGAACCCGATAGGTAGTTCGACTGGTCTTAGTATGATTTGTTGTAATTTAGTCTTATCGAGTCATGGATGTATGTTTGATTTGTTTAGGCTTTACTGGGTTTAACATTATTTTGGGGAGTCGATCTTCTCCAAAGGTATAGGGTGGTATTAGGTACCTACCTAGCGATGGCGATATTAACTGGAGGTAAGGAAGTTGAGAGGTTATCGTTGTAATAAGTTCTAGTTGTCTCTGGGAGGCAAATGAGTGCTCCAGTGCTGGGTTGTTTTGCTAGTATCACCTCACGTGGATTGTCTGAATTTGGAGGAGATATTCCTTGGGTGCTTGTCTGATATTGGTTTAGGCGTTTGGGGCTTGTGCTTGGGGAATGTCGAGTTCGATTAGGATGGTTCGCGTGAGAGATAAATAGTTGTTGCCATTTTTCATTGGATGATATCTTGGTTTACTTGAGGAGTGATGGGCAGCCGTGACATGATAAGACTATTCGATGGTATGGACTGCCCCGAGTTAGACTCGATAGGGTTATGAGATGACTCGACTGGGACTCGAGAAAGATGCAAAGTAATGGATTGTTTAGGACCCTATGTTGATGTACTCTTTGATAGTAGAACTTTGAAGGAATAGGATGTGTCCATTGATCATGGAAGATTCAACGAAGATTAGGACGATTCAAGTTGGACTTGAACTCGTAAAAGAAATGGGTGTTCGTTGATCTTGGAGATGCAACGAATAGGGAGACGACTCACGTTGGACTAGGGTTTGTCGGTAATGGATACTCAAGACTGGGTCTGAGTTATAGATTGACTCGAGTTAGACTCGAGAAGGCTGTGAGGAATTGGATTTAGCTCGGGTTGGACTCGAGAAGGCAGCAAGACAATGGATAGACTTGGGTGGGACTCAAGTATTTTAGGCGGACTTAAAGCAGGGGTATCTGGGGACGCCCATTACCTTGGATTCATTGGACATGATCTAGTTATCCTTGGAGGATAAACGTGCGTTGGACGTACGGTAGTCCGTTTGGAGGCTTGGCTTCCATTAGTTATTGATGTTGGTTAGACCAGACATACAGGTATCGACGTATTCATGGCTTTAGCAGGTGATAGATAGAACTTGTTTGATGGATACTATGGTTGCTATGTTTGTTCCTATTTTTCTTCTATTGGGTAGACTATCACCTGTGGAGTTCTAGCGATAGGGAACAAAGGGATGGTGGTATATACGGATATTAGGCTACGTATCAGTGTAGTGGGGTAGTCATTACTCCATGGGGCAGAGTGATCGTAGCATGGCTATGAGCCAGTGCAGTGAAGTTGTCATGACTTCATGGGGCAGAGTGGACAAAGCAAAGGATTTAGGTGAGGTAACTGTTGCATTGAGTAGGAGACATGCCAGTTTAGGGGTTATGTTTCTGGGATGGAAGCCATTGGAGTATATCGCGAGATATGATTTCATACCTAAGTATGAATTGGATCCATAAATGTTAGCAAGTTTGACAATTAGATCGATTTTGATTGAGTGAATTGGTTCCAGTTAGAGGAACGATCCTAACCTATTGGGAACCACCTCTAAGGTAGAGATGGATATCGATGGCGAGAGATTGATCAAGTAAGGACTTGATCGAGAAGGATGGCTTTAAAAGAATGAAAGGCTGGTTGTACCCAACGAAAAAGGATTGAGTGATGGAGAGAGACGTTGGGAAGTTATCTCCAAGTGCATGGATTGCCAGTTAGTTAAAGCTGAGCAAAGGAAGCCTAGTGGTTTGTCACAACCGTCGGTAACAAGTCTCAATGGATCTCATTGATTGTTTACCAATGATTAGATCAGGTTGTGGTGGTATTTGGGTGAATCGTGTATTAGAGGATCTTTTGAGGATTTGTATATTGGATTTTGGAGGGTCATAGGATGACCACTTGCATTTGGTTGAGTTTTCATATAACAATAGTTATTAACCCAGTATTGGTATGGCCCCATTTGAAGCTTTGTATGGAAGACCGTGCAACTCGACGTCATGTTGGTTAGAGACCGGTGAGAAATATGTGCTTGGACCGGAAGTAATAAGAGAAACATCAGACAAGATTAAGGTTATCCAACAACGAATGAAGGCTGCCCAAGATAGGCAGAAGAGTTATGCTGATAAGAGGAGAAGAGATTTAAAATTCTCCATTGGCGATTTGGTGTTTATCAAGATTTCTCCGTTAAAGAGCGTGATACGATTTGGCAGGAGAGGCAAGTTAACACCAAGATTTGTTGGACCATTCCCAGTCCTCGAACAAGTTGGAAATTTGGCATATAAAGTTGGATTACCAGAGAAGATGGCGGAAGTTCATAATGTATTTCATGTTTCCCAGTTAAGGAAGTTTGTGCACGACCCTATTGTGGCTATTTCACCTGATCGGTTGGATGATATCGAGGTTGAACCCGAGGCGGTTGGGAACCGCAGGCCTATGCGTATTGTTGGGGACGATACGAAGCAGCTTCGAAGGAAGGCGGTGAAACTAGTCAAAGTTCAGTGGGGTAATGATGGGGAAGACTGTATTTGGGAAACAGAGGAGAACATAAGGAAGAAGTATCCAGAACTCTTTGCCTGGTAAGGTTTTCATATCGATATAGTACTCCCTTGTTAGTAAACCGCATGCTAGGATAGACTTATTTTGTTTGTTTTGCATGTTTAATTGTTGTATATGGTTGGTAGGCATGCGGGATCCTTTGTATGTTTTGGGTTAAGGAATTTCGGGGACGAAATTTATTAAGGGGGGAGAATGTAACGACCCGCATTCTAAGCATCGGAGGATCGTAGAATGTTTATTTATTTCACGTACGAAGTCGTATGGTCATGTAACTTTGGGAGACGACTATTGGGGTCATTTCCCATGTCCATGATTTTTTCCGATTTTTAAATGACCGTTTTGCCCCTAGCATATCTTGTTTCGGCCATAACTTTTGATTGGAAAGGATTTTTGACCTGAAACCACTTCCATTAGATCCGGATGACGTTTTACCTTTCCGTAGAGTGGTCACATGTGAAAAACGGACTTACCGATTGGGAGAAATGGCTGAAACAAGGTTTGAAAGGTGAAAAACAGCATAATTGGGCTTAACCGGGTGATTAACAGTTAAGCCCATAACCCATTTCGGGATTAGGGTTATGGGAGGGCTGAAATGAGTTAGAGAATAATTCCTATTCATTTTTCCAGCCGCCTCAAACCTCCCTTGAGTTCTAGCAATGGCCTCCATCTTCTAAAACGCTCCCAAAACACCGTTTTTGTCATTCCTAATCACTAATTAAGCAAATCAACGCCAAATCAAGGCGGATTAGAATCAAATCAGAGATAGGGCTGCTGGAATACATTGAGATCCATGCCATAACAGTAGAGTTTCAGATCTAAGATTATATTTGTGGCTAAGGTGAGCGATTAGCATCTTTTTACACTAATTACGGCTAGTTAAGGGTGATTAGTGATAATTAGCGAAATTATGGCTCAGAAAAATCTGGAAAAAAATTGTAAAATTCTAAAATATTATTTTACAGCTGTGATAAAAATTTGGGCTAATTTGGATAAGTTTTGCTAATTGTATGCTTGAACAGGATTAAGGGGAATTAAGGGGAAAATATGGGTTTTGGGTATGTTTGATCCATTTTAACATATCATATTGTTGTTTTGATGTTTTTGGTTGATTATACATGTTGCTATGACTGTATGGTATGCTTTGTGATGTCTTAGAAAAGTTAGAATGGTCAAAAACGCCATCGTATGACGTAAAACAGTCGCCGGAAAAGTTGCAGGAAAACATGCAGGAATCGGATCGGATCGTCCATATCCGAACCGAACCGATCACCTTCTCCGACCCGGACGAGGTCCCACGAACTGACCCGCTCACTTGAAGAGACCACGAACTAGAAGCTCTGATCCGACCTTGGCATGGTGACCCGATCCGAAGATACTCACGATCCGAACCGGTGGACCTTCCACGAACCGATCCGACTTAGAGAAGATGGAGCACGACCCGAACCCAATGGGTATTCTCCGATCCGATCCCAAGGGGCTTGTCATGAGTCGAGATGTTGAGCACGAGCAGGGAGGGACCAAACCGAACCGACTTGGATGGGGAAATCCGACCAAACCCGATGTGGATGATCACAGACTGGACTACTTCGAAGAGCACAATCCAAAGCATAGTAAAGAGGAGCATGCCGAACCGATTCGGAGATGATGACCAAAACCCGAGATGCAAAGGTAGTCCAAATGGGAGGTAGAACTCAGGATCCAGTTGGGAACCAACGAGTTAGCTTCACGATTGGGCTTTGCTGCGGGATGTGTGCATAGGGGTTATCGATATCCATAACTTTAGTTCACCACTTAGAGACAGATTAGTGGCTATGAATCAGTGCAATGAGGTCATGGTGACTCTATGGAGCAAAGTGATCGTAGCAAAGGATTGGTTGATCGAGTGGTGGATATCGTATGCTTTATGCACTGACTGAGAGATGTGAGGATGATTGCTACGTTTGATGTTTTCCATCAGTATGTCATGCATACCCCCACCCCCGTATCTTTACACCTTATGTTTAGTGGCACCTTAGAGTATTGTACGGTATGTTGTGCTAACTCTTTGGTTGCAGGTCCAGGTTCAGGAATGATTGGATTATACATGTTATTGTTCTATTTTGTTGCTTACCGCTCATACCAGACTTTTGTCTGACCCAGAGTTTTATGTCTCTTATTACTCTGGGTGCTCCTAAACGAGCAGACTAGAGACGAGCAGGAGGCTTACACGTACTATTTACTCATATATACTCCCTGTGTTGTTGCTGGTCACTGCTTTGGGCATTAGTAGTGCACATTTTTCTTTCCTTTAGAGATAGTATGTTGGAATTGTAATAAGCTGTATTTTGAATTTCCGCTGCTATGATGATTATGGTTTAGTTTTCTACTTATGCACTGTCCCGCCTGTTTTATGTCAAGTATGTTCTTATTATATTTTATTCCATGCGCTGTGAGACATTCTGCAGGTTTCTTTGTTAGTTCTTTCATCTTCTTTCCTTTCTTTGACGACCGTCCCGTGTTAGCGGACATGTGTACAACGCACTTTCGGAGGAAATGTCGGTTAATGCAGGGCGGGCCGTCACACTCAGGGTCAGAGCGCATCGACCCTTGGATATTCAGGTCCGGTCCACACGAAGTGGATTAAAATGCCTGAACACTGCGTTTCCCCGCCCTATGGGGCGTAAACTGGTCATATCCCGACCAAACCATCAGCCCCGGAACGACCGATATAACCGAGACGCCTCGCTATCCATCATCCACATAAGTAAAATGCCATGGCGTGTAAAACCACCGACACCACTTCTAGCTAGAAGGAAACGCATGCCCTCCCTGCAGTCCTCTCCCATTTCTGGTTCATACCGGGGTGTGAGGCTCGCGAATCAACGCTATACAAAAAGCTAGTTGTATTAAAGCCATGCTTTGATCATCAACCACAAGGCTCTGCTTTTCAACAAAAGCCTTGATCACAGCATCTCTGTATGCCACATTGTCAATCTACAATGTTAGACACACATCCATTTACAAGTCCGTTCTGGGTCTGAACGAAACCGAAGGCACCTTATTCCTCATCCCATATGTCCAATACAGGAGAGAGGTCCTCGCATATCCAGTCGATCTCCAAGTACGTCTGGACGATCACCACTTATTACCTTGTCTTGGGTGTACAGCTCAATCAAGACATCAGTAATCATCCAAACGATGTGAAGACCTCCGGCCTTCAACCACTGTCTTCATCCTCGACATATCGTAGAATCAGCTATTCAGAATGGGATAAACTCGGTCTTTCGAAATAACTCGCGTATATAATAAACCAGTGCTAAAAAAACACAACATACGCCTCATTCCAATCCAGAATATTCCTTTATTCAAATATTCTTATACATTGGGAAGGGTTCCAATTAATTTTATCAAAGATAAATTCTTTAAATTTATTCTTTAATCTTCCTTTGGAAATCAATCCATATCAAATTATGGTTTATCTAAACTAGTCGGGATTAATGAACCTTACCGAAGTAATCATTTGTTTTAATTTCCCAATCCCAACCTATTGATCCCATAAAGTAAAACTGGTAATATTTCATATCTAACACCACAGTGTTATCGGTAAATTCAATTACCATTTAACTATCGCCTGGAGTAAACTGGTGGTACTCCATTCTCGATCATTTCCTGAATTTGATAATATTAGTTATCAAATTCACCTTTCAATCTATTTAAAGATCCATTAAAACTCTAATTTAGTTTTAATTTCCAAAAGTCATTACTTAATGATTATTCAAAGTTAAGAAATTAATCTTATCTTTAACTGGGTTAAAGAACTAATGTCATTTAAAACACAGCTCACAATAAACCCAAAACCTCATTCCATTTACAATGGATTTTTTATGGAAAACAGATCGATATATATAATCAATATAAACTTCCATATCCAACCGATAATATAAATGGGATAACGGCAAAGCCTTTTAAATTCCATATATATTAACAGTCTTCCTCCACAGAAATTTACTTCGATTATTATCAAATCGAATTCCATTCAATTCCAATTTAATATGTTAAATTGGAAAACTTTACTTTGGAAAATCTCCTTTAAATCTTAACAAAAGATTTATAAATTCCAAATCACATTTCACTAAATCGGGTTAAAGAACGAATGTCGTTAAAACACAGTTCACGATAAACCCAATTCACATTCCATTTTATTCTAATTAAATGTTAATAAACTGGAAACTCCAATAATCTTAACTAAAAGATTTATTCCTTTCATACGGGGTTTAAGAACGGTGTCATTTAAAACACAGTTCACGACAAACCCAAAATCCAATTTGATATTAAATACAAGGCTCTGAATAGAAAATATATCGGCATATATTCAATATCAAATTCTGAAATAAACAAATATCATATTGGAATAACGATATATATATCTTCCAAATTCCTCCACAATATCCGTATAATCACGGAATCTAATATTGAAATATTACGAAGATAATTTCGATTCAAATTCATTCCAGTTCATATATTGGAAACTCCGGTTATCTTTAAACCCGTTTCAAATCCAATTCAATTGTTTAAAAATATTGGATTATCATTCTAGTTAATAACTAGTTCATTTCGATAAAAATCTATTTTTATCTTTTCAAATATGGAATTTTTCATCCAAGTTCTTTCTAAATCATTTCTTATGATTTTACACTAATTATTGATATTTTAAATAATTTTATCAAGGCCCGTACAGTCGATTTCCATAAAAGGTCGTCGAACTGCACTTACAGCGACCTTTTCCAAATTTGATTTGGACATAATTCCAAATCCAACCGTTAGATTTCAAATCTCTAATATTCATTAGAAATCTCTTTTCGATACGAACCCAACAGTTCCGGTTTTAGGAGAATCCGATGGTCGGATCTCCCGTAATGTCTGTTCGAAGTCAATGGTTGAAATTTGCAAACTACCGCGGTGCGGCGCGTTCTATTCAGGCCATTATATATATTATATATATTTCATCGATTTCCATTTAAAACGTATTTTATAGATCATTTTAAATTCATTTTCAAAACGATTTCAACTTCATATTCAATTTCAAATCAAAATTGAATATTCCATATCATCGATATATAAATGATAATATTTTCAAAACATTTCATTTTGATATCATTTCCTTTTCGATATTCATTATAAAAATAGATAAAATCGATATAAATATCATTCACGTCAAAATGGTGCATATCAAATCAACACGGCTATATATATTTAAATATTTTTATTTCCATCCCAATTCGGACATCAAAATCAGATTTCGATCTTTTACTGAATATTATTTTAAAATATTCTTTATTTTAAAATATTCCTTATTTCTGAACTAGAATCAGACACAGTCAATTAACATATAATGTTGATTATATGGATTTCATAAACATATGCACACAATAATAATTAAACACAGTCAACCATCATCCAAAGTGAATTCTACACTGCATAAGCATTAAATATAAATATTTGATGCTCACAATAGCTTGTCAACCAATCGATCGACATACAACTAATTATTGGTATTAGTGTATGTCATATATCATCCCAATACCCGTGTGGGGTTCGAATCAACAAATAATGAACTTTATTTGTGCAGTTTTGCGATGTGTAAAATTTATCGTCCCAATCAATATCAGTCAAATGTGTGTACATAAACAAATCGTCTGATTTGTTTATGAATATTTATTTTATATACACGTTAAAAATTATATTTTTAACTATAAAATATTTATTTCCATTCCACATCACACAATCAATTTTCACAACACAATCAAACAAATCGTTCATGGTTTGTGAACGACGGGTGTCGGGTGCTGCTAAGCACCGTCTGCATCCTAGTATATATTTTAACTAGAAAATAAAATAAAAGTGAGGAGTTCTCACGTTGGGTTTCTACTCCGCCAGTTCTATTTCTGAATTTCTGAACAGTTTGGATTTTTTTCCAAAATTCCAGTGCAATCTGTTTCACGAAATTTATATTAAAAATCATATTTTTAATAATACCAGTTCTATTTAAAAATCCTATTTTTAAATCTATGCTAATTTCATTTTATATTTTTCTACATATTTTAAAAACCCTATTTTTATTCTGTTTTATATATTTTAAAAATAATGCTAACTTAGATTAACAAAAACAATATGATTTTTCTATTTAAAAAAAAAGATGATTTTCTATTTGAAAACAAGGTGATTTTCTATTTGAAGTATTTATATTTTTAAAACAACCTCTTTTTATATTTTTTAAAACAACTTCTTTTTATATTTTTAAAACAACTTCTTTTTATATATTTTTATATAAAGAAAAACTGATTTTTAAATAATGTAATTATTATTTTTCTAAATTTTCAGATAATGTTATATAGTCTAAAAACTTAACCACTTAAATTAAATTAACGTAAGTAAATAAATTACATTAATAAGTCCTAACCGTTCAAAGTTGGATCCCATGGCCACTGTTTTTCTTCCTTCTTCACGTCTGAACCACCAGAACCATTCATCGTTGGCGCACTCCGTTCAAGGCCATGGTCGACCGATCAGTCCTCACCCCTCGAAGCGCCTCTCCTCTACTTTCCACCACCCTTAACCGCATCTGGATCGATGCCCCCACCTTCTCGAGAATCGTGCCTGAACGGAACGGCTTTGAGCCGTGATTCTGACCACCAACGGCGACAGGACACGATCATACCCATACTGATTTGCAAATCCCACTTGGCTCTTGATTTTTGATTCAAAATATTTCCCGAATTGATTAAGGAACACCGCGAAATTTTGAAGGGAATCCCCCGTGTTTTCTGTCGCCGATACAAAGGGGGGTGGCGGCTGTAAATAATGAAGGGAGAGGGTAGGGTTGGGAATATATGTATTATATTTATTTTATTATTTGATTATAATAATCCCTGTTTGACACCACGAACTCCAAACGAATCCCAACGACTGTCACCCCTAGCTAATTACCCCCATTCCGAACACAATGGGATATATCTGGTAAGCCAATTCGACCATTACGATCAGTTTTCATTAAAATATAAATAAATAGAACGGTCAATATTGATTTTAACGTACATTTCAATTTACTGGTGCCACATATGGACTCTAAAAATTCCTGAAAAATTATTTCTAGCTTCGTATTGACAATACGGTCCGAAAAAACTAATTTCGTCAAATTTGAAGATCGTTTGAAAAATGGCCATTTTCTGGTCGATCCAAATTGACTAAAACTGTCAAAACACGTTTTCCTTTGCCACGCTCACATATTGATTTAAAAAATTATGAATTTTGAAATCAGCAATAATTTGACATCCCGGGTCCAACAAAAGTGGTTTCGTCAAAAACGGAGGTCGTTTGCAAAATAGCTATTTTTAAGGGCTTTATATATATTAAAATATATATAAATTCCACAGCGACTTTTCTGAATTTTAAACTGGATGTAACTTTTTATTCCCACTATGAAATTTCAATTTTTTGGATTCATCGGAAAGATATTATCAAATAGATTCAGATATTTTTTGTTTCACTAAAATCCGTTTAATTTTGAATCCTGTACATTCATTTGAAATTTGAAATCGAATTTTCAAACTACCGCGCCATTTCCAATTCCTTTTATATTTAAAAATAAATATTTATATTCTAACGTCGATTCAAATAAATATATACGTTCAAATTCTATTCAAAATAAATTTCTCGTCATTATTATTTAAAATAAATCATTTTGAATATTCAAAATTCATTAAAATTGCCAAAATAAAATTTTTAAATTGGTTTAGATTTTCCGGGTTGTTACAACTATATTTTTCTAATGGAAGAGAAAAATCGAGATTTCGTCCTGTAGATTTTGAGTTATGGATAAATCAAATTTTCAAATAGTCGTTATGGAATCGTTTATAAACCATAACGATATGTTTATTTTTAATTAAATATTGGTTTCGAATTTGGACAAGATCTTTGAGACGTATTATTAATTTTTTAGAATTTTACTATAATTTTTAATTTGGAAAATAAGCCACTTTTTATTTGGAGTGTTCTACACCCTATATCGATATTTTGGGGTTTCACAAAATAAGCTAACATGTCTATACTATTCATCTACAAAACTAAAATACTTCACAAGGTTATCACCCATGTGCCCATTGAATGTGACCGTGTAATATAAATCACAACTAAAAAGGAATTTCTTCCTACCGAAGTAAACCATGCCCAACCTATTTTCTAAGAACATATGCATACCTCTTGTCATAGGCTTATACTGAGTAAACAAGTCACAAAGGGTACTCCATTCATACTGCATTGTAGTTGGGTAGGGAAGTATAAATATTATTATTATATTTTTACTTAGAAATGAAGTAACATCCAATATCTTTTTGTATAAATACAAGCGAGCTCAGTTTTTTTTTTCTTTTTTTCTCTTCTGAAAACCAATTCGCCATTACCAAAGATCAAAACCCAAGCATCTGATCACTTCAAAAATAAACCGTCTTCTATAAATCAGGAAGACGTATGGAGTTAGTTTCGCAGTATGTTTCTTGTTGGCCTCATGTATATATTATGGGGAAAAGACGCTATTACGAAGCGGTTTAAAAACTGGAGCAGGTGGATTTTGGAATACTCGGGATGAAGGTGAAAAATGGAATTAAGATGGTAAAGGAAATGGGGTTGATGTATACTGAAGGATAGGGGTTAGAAGATTCACTGTATGGGTTCGGAAATGCGTGAGAATGGAATAAATTGGAGAGTTACGTGTGTTGTTTGGGTGGGGGGCATGAGTTTAAAGCAGTGAAGAATGGGGAGTTTATGGGTTTCGAAAATGCCTGGAGAAGGATTCGTTCACATTAGGTATACGGTGGAGTATTGAAGGGAGAAAACGTGGGTGCAAAGTTTTAGGCAGTGAAGGATTTTATGGATCTCGCGGTGTAAACAAACAGTAGAAGAAGCAAGAAGGAGGTGGTAGTCAATTTTTAAATGTGGGTTTACGTTTTGGAAAAATGGAGTTTTAAACAATCAGCTACGGTGAAGCACAGCAGCAGGAAATGGGTTTTCAAACTGTTGGGTTCCTAGAGATGGGAAATCGCGAAAATGGAAGGGAATGGTACCTGGAAAATCGTAATTTACTGGTAACACATGGAGGATGTGATAATGAGGTGGATTAAGTTTTTAGTTTGGGAAAATTGTGAATGAAGGTGTAGCGCCCCGCCTCTATACCCACTATCGTCCAGTTCATTTCAGAGAAATGTCGTAGACCATAAGGGAGAATGAGGTTTGTGAAGGGCGACCAATTGTATGATTGCTTCATGTGAGGAATGCACATCGAATTCTGATACCACTTAAAATTTCGACGTGACCATTCGGCACATAGGGAAACTACACAACGGCTATATGCAATACGGAAAGCAGTATAAAATAGACAACAACAATAATATAGAAATGGTATATCTCAAAGCCAAACACAGAATAATTGTATCACAAAGGCAGAACAGATATGAATAAACCAAAAATGTGTACAACAAGCTAGTGGTCAACAAAGATCCACTAAACCCAAAAGAATAGATACATGCACCATGATCTAAATAAAAGAATTTGTACACAACAAGGAAATGTCATAGGTACAACAGTACATAAAACTGCGGAGACAGAGTAGCAAGCTGAAAGCAGGAGATCAATCCTGCGATGAGTCCCAGAGGAGTACCTAAAATGACTCGGTCTGACCCGAGTATTATTTAGAGGAATAAATAATAAACGAGTCAGTCTAGCTGTACTTATCAAATAAACTGAGATAACAAGAGATATAACAAAGGATGACATGAACATGGCATGTCGACCCAATCAGGAAATGACAATGGAATGTCAGCACACAAATATAGAATGCAACATTCAAATAATAGCACACAACAGGAAATGACAGCGGAATGCCAAATAAACTAACACATGAATGACAACGGAATGTCAAATACACATCAAATTGATGACCATCGCATTAAAGTAAATCATGAATCATAAATCATTTCTCAAATTGACGCACATCGCGTCAAAGTAATCAAGAATCCAGAAATCACTCGAAATCTAGAAAACATTAGAAAGAGTGGGACCACCCTAGGATAAGGAATGATCCAGTGGTAACTCCCCACTTAAGGAACGATCCAGAAAACATCATAAAAAGTGGGACCTCCCCAGGATAAAGAACGATCCAGTGGTAACTCCCCACTTAAGGAACGATCCAGAAAACATTATAAAAAGTGGGACCTCCCCAGGATGAGATACGATCTCTAGGTAGCGAACCTATTTGTTTGAGCCGAAGCTCCCCATGGAGCCAGGTCGTGACCCCGGATGATGAAAATACACAAAGCATAGGAAATCATAGAAAGTTGGACCGAAGTCCCATAGATGAAGGTCCCAAATCGTAAATTCCCACTCGGGCGATTGCGAGCGAAACAACTATGTCAGGAGGCGGATATCAGCGATCCGGGTAAATAGAAATTACTCCAAGCTAGTTAATATAAGAAAATAGCAACATGTCCCATAACCACATGCTATTCTCGAATATTTACATTATAGAAGGAGCATTGCCACGGTTTTCGATCGGATGAGTCCAAGAATTAACCATCGAAGCAAAAGCAAGGTTTCATAGTCCTTGATTTTACTAAGAGGTTTAATTAGATTTCTCATATGAACGAGAAAAGGTTTATAAAATATATACTAGTAGATTTGAAGAAGGTTCATAAAACGATTTCGTAAATTAACTTCGTATAATGAAGTAAGATTGGAAACCATTTTAGTACAAGAATTTAATATCTACTAATAACATAAAACCTCTTTATATAACTTCAAAGTGGCAATGAACAATAATAAAATTGTCGAGGCAAATCGATTAAGGGGATCCACGTCACAATGACGTCAATTCAAATCATAAATCATCAAATGTAAATTCGATAAATCAAATATACATATAGCTCGTTAGTGAATCCAATAACGTTAAGAAACGATTAGAAATTCACCTTGGAGCGACAGGAAACAAAGACACAAAACTAGGGGTCATAGGTCAAAGTACGATCATCAAGGTTATCGATAAACGCGTAGTTCACATTACAACAACATACATGAAATCAAAGGGATAACAGTTGTAATTTCGATCAACGAACGAATCGAGATCCCAAACTAGCACCCAAAGGTTTTAAACTACATCGGAATAGGCACGAAGGATATCGAGTCGATAATCCACGTTTTGATGGCGTGAATCATCCTAATTAGAGTATCGAATAAATTTGATATACCAAAAGGAGCGCACGGCTTTACGATGATCCCCGGTGAATTCGAAGACCATCGACGTGCACGGAAGAGCCAAGGAGGGGTCCGGAAACAAGCGAGGTTGTGCGCGGGGGCACACGATCGAAACAGAGTCGGGCCTGGGCAAAATTGCCAAGGCTTAGCCAAACCGGTCAACCGTCGGTTTATAACCGGTCGACTGGTTCTGGCCTGGGCAATTTCCCAGGCTGAACCGAGACCAGTCGACCGGCCAAAGAGGGGCGGTTGACCGTTTTCAAACAGAAAGAAAACCGGTCGACCGCCCCATTTGGGCCAGTCGACTGGTCCTGACCTGGGTCGTTGCCCAGGTCGAACCTAGGGGGATTTGCTCCCCCGTGAGTGTCTGGGGTCGATCGTCGAGGCTCGTGACTTCTTCGGGACGTCAATGAGACCTCTTCGATCCACCGTATCAACTCGCAAATCTCGAATGCATTAGTTTGGATTATAGATTATAAAACGAACAAAATTCCAAACCAAAACGAATAAACACGATATAAGCGGATTGTGAAGTCTTGGAACTTGCCGGGTACGACAATGGTACTTCACGACACCACTTAATCGATTCAAATCATGTGTATTGATCGTGTGAATAACACATGTCATAATCTCGATTTCAAACGAACAATCAAAAGCATATCAAAGCGATTCAAGCGACTTGTGAAGACTTAGAACATGTTGGGGGACAACGGAGCTTCACAACATCACTTAAATCAACTCATATCATATACATTCGATCGTATGAACGATCCATATCATAAGTTGTCAACTCAATGAAACATGAAACATGGAATCGGCTAAGTTACACTAACATAACCAATTAACTAGCATATGCAAACTCATATGAACACTAAATTACACTTGTTAAAGCCAATGGCTTGTGGCATAGATGTGAGTTCAAAATAACTCACCTTTGGTCTTCGAATGACAAGGGAAGCTCCAATCAAGGAAGAACTAGCACAAATCCAAGCAAAGAAGCTTTCTTTCTTCAATCACTCCTCTCCAATCACCTCATGAACACATATGAAGACTCATGAGTGTTAGGGCATGATAAAAATCCAAAATTGAGAGGAGAATAAGGTAGAAAGGGAGACTAGAGAGCTTACCCATGTTTCTACACTTGATTTCCTCTTGATTTGGATCCCAAGGAGCTAACCCTAGCTTAGGAATTTCTATTTCCCATTCCCTTATCCATTTTTATTTCTTTTCTAAGTTTGGAGAATGTATGAAGGAGGGAAGAAGACTTGGGGTTATATGGTGAGCTAGTTAGCTCAACCAAGGCCCAACCCTAAAGTGCCAAAATTCCGAAGCTCGGAACATATCGATGCTTATAGTCAAAAAGATCGTAAACGATGATCTGGACTCAATGGAAGTGGTTTCAAGTCCAAATTCAACCGTATGCAAAATTTCACTTTTTTGAACATACATCGATTAACGATTAACGAAGTTATATTTAAATGAAATATTTAAATATATTATCATCGAATGAGCTGGTTGTTACAGACTTCCCCCTTAAAAGAATTGTGTCCCCGCAATTCCTTAAGAATGAAGTAGTAAGTGACAACCAAAACCAAAACCACGGAGTGGTTCCACAAGAACCGACACGAAATGGAAAGATCACACCAACGGCTAGGTGAGATCCCCATTTCGTCTCGCAAGATCATAAAAACTAGAGTTCAATCTTGAATTCCATTACCCATGAAGGTAGTCATCCCAAACGGGTAAAATAATTCTAGAAAAATTCATAAGCGCTATATATTCGTATTGATTTGCCTTTCTTATTACAATTCTCAAGGGAATGAGAATTTGTATAATACATAAGAATCTTGCAAATCAAATTCGGAATTTTCAAGAAGCGACAAGGCTGGGTCTTACAGACGCGAGATATCAATAGTAGATATTTCTCTCAGAATATGAAATGGGAATTTACGATGGTTGACTAATCCATTCCCAAATCTCAATCATGACGATGTAGCAAACACCGAACATCAGCACTTTAGTCTTGCGACAAGGTGGCTGACACCAACACAAGCGCAACATAGAGATTCCAACGAATTTAGGAAAGGAGAGAAATTCTCGAAGGAATAATCAATTTTAATGTCAATGATTCAAGGTTGGTAATCTAACACCAACGAACTATTCGGGGAGATCAATTTCTAACCGGTTACTAAATCTCATTTAGTAACCACAAGGACGAATCATTAGGAATTATTCGAAATTCCCAATATTCAGAAACTTGAGTATTGATTTTAGAAAAATCAGAAACATCGAGAAGATGATGGATAAGTAGTGCACAACTTATCACTTCGGAACAATATGATTTAAGATAATTTTCCGCCAAAAATCCCAAATCGCAGAAACATCAACAATTAATCAAAGGAGCACTAGACAATTCCTCTAACAAGATGAGATTAAACCAAAGAGGTCGTAATCACCAAAATTTTTGATTCACAAGGGTTAACAAACGTGCAGAGACAATTGTCAATCCAAATGATTCAAACAAATGAGGGATGAGTACCAAAAGAGCTCATCCTTTCGATATTCATTTCTATGTACAACGCAAGGCTAAGTCCATAAGTGAATTGACTATAGCACTTCCGGATGGTCGACTAGATTATAGATTCAAAGGAAGGAATTATTGAGTTTGCCGGGGATCGCAAAAACTCAAATTTCCCTCCCCACAGGATTCCCATTCTCTCGAGTGATCGTTCACTAGAGAAAATAAGGAGACCCATGGAATCACAAGAACACAAAATTCTCTTCAGCAAATCGAGAGAAGGATTAAGAATTAGGCGAGATTCTCAATCACTAAGAGTTCCCAAAAACCAAAGATCTGAAATCCAGAAACTAGAGACATAAATAAATAACTTTTTGGGTTGTTCCTGGAGTTATTTAATTTACTCAAAGAAAAGATTCAAGATAATTTCTAACTAAAAATCTTGAACCACTCAAATTCTTGGAATTGCTTCGAGGAAATCTAGAAATAAATTATCTAGGAAGATAACAAATGATTACGAAAAATCGCAAAAATCCAAAATATTATTATTTTGATTAACTTATTAATAGTTAATTTAATTTTAGGGATCGTTTCAAATGTCGGATTGTCACATAATGGTATTTAGGAATTCCGAACCACAACATGGCGTCCCACGTCTCGTTCGAGATCCTTAACGCACCCGACGGACAAGTTAACACAAGAAAGTCCTCACAATTTCTAATGTCCACGCAGATATCGTGAAAATATAAAAATTCAATAAATCGTTCGGGATGGCATAAAGGAAATAGGATTCCTTTATCAACTTACGAATAAAACACAATTGATATCTTTTGATAACGAAGAACACGGTCGACATATATCAAAAGAACATAAATAAAATAATCTCTGAACAAGGTAAATGACATTAAGGAATTAATGACATGTATCTTGACTCAAGAAGAGAGATCACAAGAAGCGGGATGCTTTCCCTCATTCTTGATCTTGAGTTAATTTAGCACAAATGCTGGGTGACTCATACCGGCACAACGAGGTAACAAATGAGTTGTTTTAGCTCGAAGGGTTGGTGATCTCACACCGAACTAGAACTACATAGCTGACAACAAGGGAGTAGATTTAGTCACAACGACATGGTATCTCCATACCGATCGACAAGTGATCAATAGACAAGTGGTCAATAGACCATGCTAGGTACGTAGCGACGTATGAAACAATCTTAACTAGAAAACACGAAATATCAGGATCAAAGGCGCTTACAACGCACGTAACGACGCACGGACAAGATATCCAATGATCAATCAACTGCAAGGATCATAAATGATTTACAAGATAAGTGTGGTACACAATAGGCCAGTTAATAAACAAATTCAGCCGAACGTCCCATACCGCCAGCTTAACTCAAGAATTAACGAATGAATTGTTGAATCCCACTCGAATATTCAAAATGGTTATTATCATAGTTTTCAAATGCACAAGTCCAGTAATTATCCGTCAAAGCAAACACAAGGGTCCATAGTCCTCATGCTTACTAAGGCGTTTAATTAAATTTCTCGTATGATTGAAGTAGTCACGACAATGTCAAACTACGATCACCGAAGCAATCGAAAACTTGAAGACAGACATCGATTAGCAACTCGAGTCGAAGAATGAAACAGAAGCACCACTAGAGAACACGGGCCCTAGATGGACTATAGAAATCAACCCGAAAGAGAACAAGTCGATAACTATTCTAAAAAAAACTAAAAACAGGACACTTGAGACATAATCACCCCTCCCATAGGAGGTACTCTGGGTGAACCGGCTCTTACACGGCTACAACCAACTACTTCGCTTCTTTAATGAAAAAGAAGGAGAAAAAGTTAGTCTCAAGTTGAATTCAAACAAAGCGATTTCAATCAAAATGGAATCGTATAGGTAGATAAGCTATGACAGGTCATAAGACTCTAACTAAAACCCTAAAGCACGAATCTCGAGAGAGGCTTAAGACAATATCATCGTCATACTATCTTACACTGTTCCGGAAAGTTTCTCTGATACCAACTATAGCGCCCCCGCCTCTATACCCACTATCGTCTAGTTCATTTCAGAGAAATGTCGTAGACCATAACGGAGAATGAGGTTTGTGAAGGGCGACCGATTGTATGATTGCTCCATGTGAGGAATGCAAATCGAATTCTGATACCGATTAAAAATTTTACATGACCATTCGGCACATAGGGAAACTACACAACGGCTATATGCAATCCGGAAAGCAGTATAAAATAGACAACAACAAAAATATAGAAATGGTATATCTCAAAGCCAGACACAGAATAATCGTATCACAAAGGTGGAATAGATATGAATAAACCAGAAATGTGTACAACAAGCTAGTGGTCAACAAAGATCCACTAAACCCAAAAGAATAGATACATGCACCATGATCTAAATAAAAGAATACGTACACAACAAGAAAATGTCATAGGTACAACAGTACATAAAACTGCGGAGACAGAGTAGCAAGCTGAAAGCGGAAGATCAATCCTGCGATGAGTCCCAAAGGAGTACCTAAAATGACTCTGTCTGACCCGAGTATTATTTGGAGGAATAAATAAAAAATGAGTCAGTCTAGCTGTACTTATTAAATAAACTAAGATAACAAGAGATATAACAAAGGATGACATGAACATGGCATGTCGACACAATTTGGAAATGACAATGGAATGTCAGCACACAAATATCTCTAAATAATCTCCTAGCTAATATAGAATGCAACATTCAAATAATAGCACACAACAGGAAATGACAGTGGAATGCCAAATAAACTAAACACATGAATGACAACGGAATGTCAAATACACATCAAACTGATGACCATCGCATCAAAGTAAATCATGAATCATAAATCATTTCTCAAATTGACGCACATCGCGTCAAAGTAATCAAGAATCCAGAAATCACTCGAAATCCAGAAAACATCAGAAAGAGTGGGACCTCCCCAGGATAAGGAACGATCCAGTGTTAACTCCCCACTTAAGGAACGATCCAGAAAACATCATAAAAAGTGGGACCTCCCCAGGATAAGGAACGATCCAGTGGTAACTCCCCACTTAAGGAATGATCCAGAAAACATCATAAAAAGTGGGACCTCCCCAGGATAAGGAACGATCCAGTGGTAACTCCCCACTTAAGGAACGATCCAGAAAACATCATAAAAAGTGGGACCTCCCCAGGATGAGATACGATCTCTAGGTAGCGAACCTATCTGTTTGAGCCGAAGCTCCCCACGGAGCTGGGTCGTGAACCGGGATGATGAAAATACATAAAACATAGGAAATCATAGAAAGTTGGACCGAAGTCCCATAGATGAAGGTCCCAAATCGTAAATTTCCACTTGGGCGATTGCGAACCAAACAACTATGTCAGGAGGCGGATATCAGCGATCTGGGTGAATAGAAATTACTCCGAGCTAGTTAATATAAGAAAATAGCAACATGTCCCATAACCACATGCTATTCTCGAATATTTACACACTCGTAATTGGTTCCTATTCAAAACAGAGAAAATTATAGCAGGAGCATTGCCGCGGTTTTCGATCGGATGAGTCCAAGAATTAACCATCGAAGCAAAAGCAAGGGTTCATAGTCCTTGATTTTACTAAGACGTTTAATTAGATTTCTCATACGAACGAGAAAAGGTTTATAAAATATATACTAGTAGATTTGAAGAAGGTTCATAAAACGATTTCGTAAACTAGCTTCGTATAATGAAGTAAGATTGGAAACTATTTTAGTACAAGAATTTAATATCTACTAATAACATAAAACCTCTTTATATAACTTCAAAGTGGCAATAAACAATAGTACGATTACCGAGGCAAATCGATCAAGGGGATCCACGTCACAATGACGTGAATTCAAATCATAAATCATCAAATGTAAATTCGATAAATCAAATCTATATATAGCTCGTTAGTGAACCCAATGATGTTAAGAAACAATTAGAAATTCACCTTGGAGCGACAGGAAACAAAGACACAAAACTTGGGGTCATAGGTCAAAGTACGATCGTTAAGGTGATCGATAAACGCGTAGTTCACATTACAACAACATACATGAAATTAAAGGGATAACAGTTGTAATTCCGATCAACGAACAATTCGAGATCCCAAACTTGCACCCGAAGGTTTTAAACTACATCAGAATAGGCTCGAAGGATATCGAGTCGATAATCCACGTTTTGATGGCGTGAATCATCTTAACCAGAGTATCGAATAAATTCGATATACCAAAAGGAGCGCACGGCTTTACGATGATCCCCGGTGAATTCGAAGACCATCGACGTGCACGGAAAGCCAAGGAGGAGTCCGGAAACAAGCGGGATCATGCACGGGGGCATACGATCGAAACAGAGTCGGGCCTGGGCAAAATTGCCCAGGCTCAGCCAAACCGATCGACCGCCGATTTATAACCGGTCGACCGGTTCTGGCCTGGGCAATTGCCCAGGCTGAACCGAGACCAGTCGACTGGCCAAAGAGGGGCGGTCGACCGTTTTCAAACAGAAAGAAAACCGGTCGACCGCCCCATTTGGGCCAGTCGACCAGTCCTGACCGGGCCGTTGCCCAGGTCGAACCTATGGGGATTTGCTCCCTCGTGAGTGTCTGGCGCCGATCGTCGAGGCTCGTGACTCTTTCGGGGCGTCAATGAGACCTCTTCGATCCACCGTATCAACTCGCAAAGCTCGAATGCATTGGTTTGGATTATAGATTATAAAACGAACAAAATTCCAAACCAAAATGAATAAACACGATATAAGCGGATTGTGAAGTCTTGGAACTTGCCGGGTACGACAATGGTACTTCACGACACCACTTAATCGATTCAAATCATGTGTATCATGTGAATAACACATGTCATAATCTCGATTTCAAACGAACAATCAAAAGCATATCAAAGCGATTCAAGTGACTTGTGAAGACTTAGAACGTGTCGGGGGACAACGGAGCTTCACAACATCACTTAAATCAACTCATATCATATACATTGGATCGTATGAACGATCCATATCATAAGTTTTCAACTCAATGAAACATGGAATCGGCTAAGTTACACTAACATAACCAATTAACTAGCATATGCAAACTCATATGAACACTAAATTACACTTGTACAAGCCAATGGCTTGTGGCATAGATGTGAGTTCAAAAGAACTCACCTTTGGTCTTCGAATGACAAGGGCAAGCTCCAATCAACGAAGAACAAGCACAAATCCAAGCAAAGAAGCTTTCTTTCTTCAATCACTCCTCTCCAATCACCCCATGAACACATATGAAGACTCATGAGTGTTAGGGCATGATAAAAATCCGAAATTGAGAGGAGAATAAGGTAGAGAGGGAGACTAGAGAGCTTACCCATGTTTCTACACTTGATTTCCTCTTGATTTGGATCCCAAGGAGCTAACCCTAGCTTAGGAATTTCTATTTCCCATTCCCTTCTCCATTTCTATTTCTTTTCTAAGTTTGGAAAATGAATGAAGGAGGGAGGAAGACTTGGGGTTATATGTTGAGCTAGTTAGCTAAACCAAGGCCCAACCCTAAAGTGCCAAATTTCCGAAGCTCAGAACATATTGATGCTTTTAGTCAAAAAGATCGTAAATGATGATTCAGACTCAATGGAAGTGATTTCGAGTCCAAATTAGACAGTATGCAAAATTTCACTTTTTTGAACACACATCGATTAACGATTAACGACGTTATATTTAAATAAACTATTTAAATATATTAACGTCGAATGAGCGGGTTGTTACAGAAGGGATCGGCCGTGGGAAAAATGAATAGGAGCAAGCAGCGTAAAGCATTTCAGGAAGATGGACTGCGGTTTTAATCGAGTTGATGGGGAGATCAAATGGAGATGGGTCGACAGTTTTTACCAAAGCCCAAAATAAATAAAAAAGGAAAAAGAAAAGAAAGAAGTTATGATGTGTGGAAATACCAAATGGCAGGAGGAAACGAGACTAGCGGGTTTTGTTTATTTGTGAAGAAGTGTTGTAGAAGGTTTGGGTCGGGTGTTAGAAGGTGCGGGCTGGATAAGAAAAATTGGTGAGGCCTATTCATTGAAATATATTATATAAGTTTAAATTCAAATTTAAATACGTTTAAGCTTGTAAAATTCATATCTTATTCATACGTTATCCAAATTGGACAAAACAGGATCCGTTGGGATCGTAGGGACGACGGCTACACTATGGAACTGACTAGGAGTGAATTGGAGCTCGTTACTATTTATAGCGAAATAAATTGCCAGATCTGAATCAACGACAATTATCGTTATTTAACGATAACTGTCCAATGTGAGTAAATCTCACTAACTCTGTACAGTTAATATTTTTATAAATAAAATCTAGTATTGATAAATGATGATTGATTGTTGTGTGTTGATTGTTTGGTTGAATTGTTGATTTATTGGTTGAAATTATAGATAATGATATATATATATATATATAAATCATTAATCAAATATTGATTCTGTTTATCTTAATATTTCACACTGAAATGAAATCGATGTTATTTATATTGTTTAACATCTTTGATGCAGGGAAACAGGTTGGAGGGATCCAACTGGATTCCTAAATATTTATAATATTGTTTGTTTTCATATATTGTGATATATGATGTGATATAAAGCCTATGATTGATTATGATGACACTGGTCTGGTTAATTGGTATTTTAAATACCATAAGAAATACAGGAATGAAAAAAAGGAATTTTTCAAAGTGAATATTGAAAATGAAATATTTATATATAAAATGAATAGAATTATATAAAAAGGATTTATATAAAATAAATAGAATTATATAAAAGGATTTATATAGAACAAATAGAATTATATAAAGGGAATTATAAATGAGATTTATGTGTTAGAAATAAAAAGGAGACTTGTATGAATAATTCTACAAATAAAAATATAAATAGAATTTGGGTTTGAGATATTGTTTTTAAATACGAAATAAAACTGTTTTGATTATATAAAGAAATATTATTCACATTCTATGTGAAAAAATAGATTAAAGTAAAAATTTTGCAAATAAAATATTATAATGGAATTTGGGGTTTGAATTAGGAATTTAAATGGAATTACTGAACTAAGAAACTGATTGGAAATTAGTTGAGTTGAATGGCTTTCTGGGTATTGATCTGATGTTGGTTTCAGCCTTCAGGGTTTATACTTGGGAAGTTGTTCTCTTACTAGTTTACAGTTAGAGACTTATAGAGGTGGAAGGATATTGATGCATGTATCGGAAATGGAAACGTTTTCCAAAGTTAATAACGTATATTTTCTAATTTTAGAAAATAATGAAATTTATGAATATATGAAAACGATAAATGGGGAATTGGGAAATGAAATGATGATTGATCGGTAAGATTTCCATTTGGGATTACAACCATTGTTTGTACACATGTTTTCCTTTGATAGTTAAATCATCGACTATCAAAGATTTTGACCATTTCCGTTGTCAATACAGAGAGACCGACACCAGATATATTATCTGAAACCCACTCCGTATGGCATTAGCGTTGCGAATCAAATATGATGAAGATAATTGAAGACAGAAATATGCAAGGGTTGTTCAGTAAATCCTAGGTAGAAATTGCCTAAGAGGGATTTACAGAATAGTGCCTTCGGGTTGTCCAATCCCAGGACAACCTGTATGGAAGAATGTCTGACAGAGTATATCTGATAGATCGCGTAAGTTGACCGTTTCAAACGTATTTACGTTGGTGGCGGAGGAATTCGTTTCTCTTAGCTTATACCCATGGTATTTTTGGGGAAATCAATTTGTGATTTGATGGGTATGATGTTGTGGCATCCAAAGTAAATGAAGGAGTGATCTGTTAAAAGATACGTTATGACCTCAAGCCTCATCAACCAGGAAATGACAGAAATCGGGCAGGCAACATGGCTAAGTGGGTCGCACCCAAGTAGCGTATATTGTCACCATCTAGAGAATATTCATATTTGTTACTTCTTTCAATTCTGTATCTCCCGGGAACAGTTATGTTGGTATACCAACCGTAAGGTGACAATATATTCGGAACATTCAAGCGAAATGAATGGCCGTTCATGTGTGGCCGAGTTAAAAGATGTTCTTGTTGAACTCCAGTGTATCGCTTCTAGAGTACACTGATCGGAAGGTGGTTCCATACCTTGTCATAGTTGGAAATCCATTACCCAATAAGAGTTCGTGGTTTTTGATTGTATATTATATATGTAGAACGTGAGATGAAAGCGTTCTACTAGATTTCTATTTATTTGATTTAGATATTATGATAATATCAGAAGAGTATGAGTTTTTAAAAGAATGTTTTGGGTTATCGTAAGGTAAAAACCATTCGTGTTTATTTATGGATCGGTCTTAAGATTATTCTTTCTTTTAAAAGGATTTTAAAAGTTAAACAAATGGTTGGAGCTTACTCACACTAGTCACATGACTGACCCAGAGTTTATTTTGTTTTGTTTTCCCTAAACTCTTGGGTGCCCAATTTTGTACGGGCAGTCAAGTAGTCTGGATTTTACAGATGTATTTGGAGAGCTTAGAGCAGGAGGCTTCAGGATTATATAGCTATTGTTATTTCCGCTGTGTTGTAAGTGTTGTACTCTGATAATAGTATTGTATACCGATACTGTTTTATTCCAAAGTTATGTTATATAATATATTTTATTCGTTCCGCTGTGAGATTCGTGTTTACTCTGATGTTGTAGTTGTCTTCTTCTTCTATTCTAATTTTCCATCTTATCTATTCTCACCCTCTAACTTCTTTCTATTAACTATCCGGTATTTCTGATGCTTGGATAGTCGACATTGAGTTTATGTCGATTACCAAGGTCACAAACCCTCGGGTCGTTACAGCTTCATACCATGACACCACTCCTAGCTAGAAGGAAACGCATGTCCTCCCTGGGGTCCTCTCCCGTTTCTAGTCCATACTGGGGTGTGAAGCTCGCGAATTAACGCTATACACAAAGCTATGCTAATAAAAGATGTGCTTTGATCATCATCCACAAGACTTTGGCTTTCAACAAAAGCCTTGATCATTTGCATCTCAGCATGCCACACTGACAATTCACGCCATGCAACTGATGTCTTTCAATATATAACCTCTAAGATCGTACGTCTCAGAGAAGTGCGTTAAGCAACAGAATAAATTCTCCACCACCAAACAGAAATATATTTAATAGAAATCAATTAACACAGAGTGAAATCCAATGTCAGACACACATCCATTTACAAGTTCGTTCTGGGTCTGAACGAAACCGGAGGCTCCTTATTACTCATCCCATATGTGGTAACAGCCCGGATTTTCAAAACCAATTAAAAAAATTTATTTTAGCTATTTTTATGGATTTTGAATATTTAAAATGATTTATTTTAAATAATAACGACTAAAAATTTATTTTAATCAGTTAGAATGCATAAATTTATTTTAATTATAAAACATGCCTGAAATGGCGCGGTAGTTTGAAAATTCCATTTTAAATTTCAAATGAATGTACAGGATTCAAAATAAACCGGATTTCGGTAAAACAAGAAATATTCGAATCTGTTTAATTATACCTTTCTAACGAATGTGAAAAATCCAGATTTCATAATGTAAATTGAAAGTTATCTACAGTTTAAAATTCAGAATAGTCGTTATGGAATTTATATATATATTTAATATAATATATAGCCCATAAAAATAGCCATTTTGCAAACGACCTCCGTTTTCAATGAAACCGCTTTTGTTGGATCCGGAATGTCAAATTATTGTTATATTCCAAATTTCATAATTTCTGAAATTAATATGTGAGCGTGGTGAATTTAAACGTGTTTGGTAATTTCAGTTTGAATTTAATCGACTGGAAAATGGCCATTTTTCAAAAGGCCTCCAAATTCGATGAAATTAGTTTTGTTAGGACCATATCGTCAAAACATAGCTAGATTTAGTTTTTTGGAATTTTTGGAGTCAGTATGTGACCCCGGTAAATTAAAATGTACGTTTAAATTCAATATATATTGATTTATATTTTAGTTTAAAGAAAAATTGATTGAAACTATCGAATTGGCTTACGGGACATATCCCAGTGTGTCTGGAATGGGGGTATTTAGCTAGGGGCGACAGTCCATGAGTTCGATTTGGAGTTCGTATGGAAAAGTTGACTTTTATGGAAAATATATATATAAACTTTTCTAACCCTAGAATTATACATAAAAAATCAAAAAACCCGTCGTCCCCCTTTCCCCAAACCCGTCGTTCCCTACGATCCGCGCACCTCACCTCCAACTGCGCTGCCACCGGCCTTACACAGCCTCCACCGCCTCTGGCGACCCCCCTTCTCTCTCCTCTCTACTCTCTCTCTCCTGTGCCTACCGCCCGCCGCCTCTGGCCACGTGCACCACCCCTGACCCCTCATGTAACATCCCAAGTTTTACTAACCTTATAATCTATAAACTATAGATTATATCTGGAAATTTAATTCGATATTGATAATATTGGACTTGAAATATTATAGAGAATTTTGGATAAAGCAATTATTTTAAAATCATTGTGTATATACATATTAACTCAGTTTTTGATATAGTCATATATATTCAGGGAAATGTTATTTTAACATTTTTATTCTTGCATTTTAATAATTGTGAAAAATCAGAATAAGTATTATTTTTTTAAATCCTAAACAATATGTATAGGAATACCTATTGTAATGTCCTTTAACATAAATATGTATGAAAACCTTTATCAAATATTTGAATGTTATTTTGCTGTAAATTATTTTAGACTTTATACTAGAAACTAAATAATAACTCAAGTAAAATTTTGTAGACATTTGCACATATACTTTAATACAAGGCTGTGTGCATACATGACTAGGGAAAAACTTAAATGTGACAAGCCTTGAAACCATTTCCTCTCAATCAAAGACATGCTACAACAATTGCCTGTGTAGCTTAGCAGTAAAGTAAACAAATTTGTAGACAACTGTATACACAAACTTTGCTTCATAACATGGTCGTGCATACTCCTCTTTTCAATCATATTGGACAGACTAAAACCATCACCATCTCTACCCTAAAGCCTAATTTTTTTAAGCATCTTTGCACATAGATGAGACACATTAACGTACTTCAAGATCTGGACATGCATATGCTATAGCCTGAAAGGAATTCAATTGAAAAGACCTCATGTAACATCACTTTTCAATCACTTTG
The DNA here is from genome assembly GCA_030737875.1 of Allium sativum. Taxonomy (NCBI): domain Eukaryota; kingdom Viridiplantae; phylum Streptophyta; class Magnoliopsida; order Asparagales; family Amaryllidaceae; genus Allium; species Allium sativum. The sequence continues at coordinate 853,116,798 of CM060919.1, forward strand.
GCAGCAGCAGCCCTACCCTCAAAACTGCCCCATCTCTACCCTTAAATAGCCTAGCTCCTACAACCCTTTGATACATAGCTAGAACACATATATACATTGTTTGTATGTTGCACTTCTTGGCGTACATATGGAGAGAATTAAATGAGAAATGAGTTAACAATGCACCTCTTTTCAATCCATTCTGTAGCAGTCTTTACATCACTCAAACAGCCCCATACCTACCCTGTTATAGCCCAAGCTAGGACATATTTTAATACATGTTTCAACTATAAATACGCTCACATACCATCACGTTTTTCACACAAGAACCTGGGTTAAACTAGGATATAAATGGCAGAAGAACGAAAGGGAAATCTGATAATAAACAAGGGTCTTGAAACTGAAAACAGTGAGAAAACTCTTCCCTTGTATTCTAATTTAAAGTATTTATGTTTGTATGATATATATGTATATATATAGTTATATATGTTTATGAATGTCATATTGAATCTAGCAAATTAAATCTTCATGACAAAATTGGAAACAGAATTAAAAACCAGTAAACAAATTATAAAGCAGCAGTAGTGTATTCGTGAGTAAACACAAAAAAAATTCTACCGTTTTTAGGTATATACGAATGCTTGTTGTACATGTGCTTAGATGTCATCATGTTGAACTAAAATACTAATGTTAGTTAAGGATGAATCACTGCAAATTGTTGATATTGTTTTTAGACTAGACTAAGAACTAGGAAATGAAATATACCTGAGTTGAATAAATGGCACCATAATAGCAGTATACTTATAGGAGAATAAACCCTTCCTTGTTCTCACTGTTTTTATACAGACATTCATGCATTCATCTCTTTGTGCCAAAAACCTGAAATGCCTAAACATGATCCAATAGTAGTGAGTAAACCTCTTCTATAATATTGTTTAATTCTTTGAATTACTGTTGTAAACGGATTGAGTTTGAATACATCAGTCTGAATGCTCTTTGATTAAGTTCCAAGTTCCTGTTGTGAACACCATCATTTGTTGACAAATAAATAATAGTTGATGCTAGAAAAATTTGATTAACATCCATTTACAGACTGTTGTTTCATGTATAGAGAATGCCAGTATGTTTGCATAAGTTCTGTTGTTAGTTTAAACCATAGATAACAACCCTGCTATTCTGTTATGTAAACACAGAACATCATAAACACCCTTGTTTTTCAGAAAAGAATCATACAAAATGCTCACGGTAAATGTATTTGAATGATAAAATCCGATGTATACTTTAAATACTCCAGTAATACAACTAATGAATCCCTGAAATGTATGTTTATATACAAAGGAAAACAGGAAACATACTGATACTGTCAACACATTATAAACATGAAATTTTCAACCCTCTTAGAATCGTGATTTACATATATAAATAGAATCATATTGCAAAACAATGATTTTTGATGATCATATCATGATTTTTAACATCGTGGTTGTCGAGATATGTCACGATGATCGGAAAATGCATTTTGATCAATTTCCGTCGATCTAAGCCATTGAAGTCCATGCCGTAAGGAGGAAAGCAACTTGGAGGGCAGGTGATTATAGGAAAAATATAAAACAAATTTTCCATTGTGTAGATTTTGCAAACGAGTTAGAATTATGGTTCATGGGTTCTATTGAGTACCCGATGTTCTCAACGAAGCTGCTCTGCCATGGTGATGAACGGAGGTTGCGCATTGGAGGATCGATGCAGGAGGTTGTCGGCCTGAGGTGGGTGAAGTCGGAGGTACTCTGGTGGTCTGAGGTGAGAGAAATCGAAAGTTTCTTTGATAGAACCCATTCTAAGAAGATGGAGTAAAATAGTGAAAACACTATACAGGCTCTGATGATCGGATCTGAGGGTGGTGGCGAGGTCCAGAGGTGATGAGTGACGTGTCTGGATGATCGCATGAGGTCAGGGGTGGCTCGACTGGTTGTACAATTCAACCGTGTACATGTGGTACTCTGGAGATGGTAGTTGGCCGGGCATATTGTTGTGATTTGGCATCAAAATCATGATTTTCTCTACGTATATCAAAGTATGAATTTGTAAATTTATCAACTAATTGATTGATGGTTGTGTTGTGTGATTATTTATTTAAACCAGCATATGAAAGAAAGGTAAATTTAGGCCAAATTGAACCAAATATTGAACTGCATTGAAAATTGTTTGAAATTGCATGCATATACATGTGTATCCATTGAACTGGTCATTGCAAGGAGGCTAGAGCAGAGGAATGAAATTGTTTGCCCGACAAATAGGTACATGTTTATTGTATTTCTTGGGCTTTGGATGATTTTATGAGCCGATTGGCTAGCCGCATTGCTGTTTCTTTTTCTTTTTTGGATTGGAGAGGCCTGTATGGCAATTTCGGGATTTTCCCGGTGCTCCCGTGCAGGGGAGGTTATGGCGAAATTTTTCGAAAATTTAGGGTGTTAGCCAAATTTTTGAAAAAATTGGAAAGTTCTTAGAAACTGAAAAGTTGAAGAACTTAAGCCATAATGAAAATAATGAAAGTTGAGTAGGTTAGTTAAACAACTTTCAGCTTCGTTCCTTTTCGGGGACGAAAAGTTTTAAGTGGGGGAGATTGTAATAACCTGGAAAATCTGAGCCAATTTAAAATTTTTATTTTGGCAATTTTAATGAATTTTGAATATTTAAAATGAATTATTTTAAATAATAACGACGAGAAATTTATTTTGAATAGAATTAGAACGTATATATTTATTTGAATCGACATTAGAATATAAATATTTATTTTAAATTACAAAAGGAATTGAAAATGGCGCGGTAGTTCGAAAATTCAATTTCAAATTTCAAATGAATGTACAGGATTCAAAATAAATCGGATTTTAACGAAACCACAAATATTAGAATCTATTTGAGAATATCTTTCCAAGGAATCCAAAAAATTGAAATTTCATAGCGGGAATAAAAAGTTATGTCCAATTGAAAATTCAGAATAGTCGCTATGGAATTTTGGCCCTTAAAAAGGGGAATTTTGCAAACGATCTCTATTTTCAACGAAACAACTTTTGTTGGATTCGGGATGTCAAGTTATTGCTAGGTTTCAAAATTCATAATTTTTGAAAGCAATATGTGAGCATGGCAAAAGAAAACGTGTTTTGATAGTTTTAGTCAATTTAGATCGGCCAGAAAATGGCCCTTTTTCAAACAGTCTCAGAATTTGACGAAATTAGTTTTGTTAGAACCGCATCGTCAATACGAAGCTAGAGAATATTTTTTTGGAATTTTTAGGGTTCGTATGTGGCCCCGGTAAATTGAAATGCGCGTTCAAATTCAATATATAGGTTTATATTTTGATTTTGACGGAAACTGATCGAAACGATCGAATCAGCTTACGATACAAATCCCATTGTGTTCGGAATGGGGGTAATTAGCTAGGGACGACAGTCATTGGGTTTCGTTTGGAGAATGAATGGAAAGTCAACTTTAAAGGAGAGATTAAATAAATTAAATTGTATATTAATAGCCCCCCTTTTTCTCCTTCTCTCTCCTCTTCCTTCAGAAATCGATTTTTGGAAGAAAGAAAAAACACTCGACGGAATTGCGCCCATCTCCACCGCGACCCCGACGTCGCGGCACCCTCCACCCAACCACCACCCCTTCCCTCCTTCTCCGATCTGCCTTCTTCCCCCTCCTTCCTCAATTCGAGACGCCCCCCCCCCCCCCCCCCCGAAACCCACCATTGTGACGGCCTGCCCCGCACCAGCCTGCATTTCCTTCGAAAGTGCGCTGTACACATGCCCGACTAGCATGGGACGGTCGTCAGAAGAAATGAAAGAAGGGAATTAACTAATCAAGAACCTGTAGAATGTCTCACAGTGCATGGAGTAAAATATAATAATAATATACTTGACATAAAACAGGTGAGACAGTGCATAAGCTGATAACTAAAATCAACATCAACATCAGAGCAGCGGAAATCAAAATACAGCTTATTACAACTTTCCAATTTTACTGTCTCTAAACAAAAGAAATCTAAAGTAGAAGATACACCACTAATGCCCAAGCAGTGATCTTCAACAACACAGGGAGAATACTATGTATATATTACGTGGAAGCCTCATGCTCATCTCCGGATCATCTACCCGTGCATCACCAGCTAACCTGTCTCTAGTCTGCTTGTGTGAGCACCCAGAGTAATAAGAGGAGACATAAAACACTGGGTCAGACATAAAGCCTGGTATGAGTGATAAGCATCTAAACAGAACAATAACAGGTATACTAAACCATACCTGAACCTGGACCTGCAACCAAAGAGTTAGTACCACATACCGTACAATACTCTAAGGTGCCATAATAAATAGTGTAAATAATACGGGGGTGGGGTGTGCATGTCATAATGACAGCAAACAAATCATCCATAGCAACCATCCTCACATCTCTCACTCAGTGCGTAAAGCATACGATGTCCACCACTTTCAATCACTAGACCCATCGAAGTAGTGACGGAGTTCAACTTGTACAACTACTGCTACTACCAAGCTTACCACATGGAGTCATGACCAAATCTTTACAAATGACCCCACTTCATTGGTCTATAGCCCTTTAGTCGTACCTAGGCCATTGCAGCCCTGAATCCGTTCACGTACTTCCCATACATAGTGATCCAAAGTCATAAACATCGACTGCCCCTTGGCACATGTCCCGCAGCAAAGTCCAATCATGAAGTGAACTCATCGGTTCCCAACTGGATCCTGAGCTCTAACTTCCCATATTGGACTACCTTTGCATCTCGGGTTATTGGTCAATACTGGGTCGGGTCGGCTTCTACTCCTAGCCAACGGTTCGGGTCGGGTCCTCTAATTCGGGTCGGTCCGTAGTCTTCTCCTGTAGCGGTTCGGTTCGGGTCCACAGTGTCGCATCGGTTCGGGTCGGGTATTCCACTTCGGGTCGGGTCGGGTGTCCTCCTCCGGGTCGGGTCGGGTGCCATCTCCCTTCCAGTTCGTGCTTCTGCTCCGATCCGCTCGCTCGTCCTTTATTTGCTCCGGTCTGATCCCTTCGCCTTACTTCAGTCCGAGCCCTTCATCCTTCAGTCGATTCGATCCGAGCCCTTCGTCCTTAAGTCGATCCGATCTCTCCTCCTTTATCCGATCCGTTCCCAGTTCAATTAGCATGGCATTCCTTTTTGCCAGTTGTCTCAAGTGTCAAATTCCGATCCGATCAGATCCCTTGCCCAGTTCAACTCATCCGATCCGAGCCTATATATCCGATCCGATCCGGTCCAGAACCTGCACTTTTCTGCAACTCTTCCAGCAAGTATTTTACGCTATTCGACGACGTTTTGACAAATCTAACACTTCTAATCAATCATAAAACACACCATAGAGTCATAGCAACATGTAATTAGCAACCACAACAGCAAAACAACAATTCAAATGAATCAAATTGGATCAAAAGTGGCTAAAACCTCACATTTTCCCACAATTCCACTTAATCATGTTTAAGCACATACTTATTAAAACTTAATCAAATCATCCAAATTTTCTAACAGAGGCATAAAATATTATTTTCAAATTTCTAAACATTTTTCCAGAATTTATTAGTGTATAAATTCGCTAATCTTCACTAATTACCCTTAATTACCGTAATTAGTGCAAAAACTATGCAAATCACTCACCTTTGCCACAAAATAAAACACCAAATCTGAAATACTCTCTGTTTGGGTCGAATTCCTATGTATAGCAGCAGCTCCAACCTTGCTCTGTTGCTATTTGGCCTTGTTTTGATGTAGTTTAGGCTTAATCTTCACTAAAAATGTGTTTTGGAGTGGTTTTAGAGGATGGAAGCCATTACTAAGGTCTCAAGAAGGTTTGTGGCAGCTCAAAACTGAAATGAAAGTGATTTCCTAACCCTAATCAGCCCTCCTATGCCTCTAAACCCGAAATTCCCCTCTGGGCCTAGCAGCTAATTACCCAGTTAAGCCCAATTAAGCTGTTTTTCACCATCTGAAACTTGTTTCAGCCATATCTCCCAAACGGTCAGTCCGTTTGGCTAATGTGACCACTCTACGGAATTGTAAACCATCATCCGGAGCCAATGGAAGTGGTTTCAGGTCAAAATTCCTTTCCAGTCAAAAGTTATTGCCAAAACAGTACCAACTAGGGGTAAAATGGTCATTTAAAAATCGGGAAAAACCATGAACATGGGAAATGACCCCAATAGTCGTCTCGCAAAGTTACATGACCATACGACTTCATATGTGAAAGAAAGAAATATTCTACGATCCTATGATGCGTAGAATACGGGTCGTTACACTCTCCCCCCCTTAAGAAATTTCGTCCCCGAAATTCCTTAACCCAAAACATACAAAAGATCCCGCATGCCTAACAGCCACATACAACAATCAAACATGCAAAACAAGCAAACAAGCCTACCCTAGCATGTGGAAAACTAAATCGAAGTCAAAATCTTACCAGGCAAAGAGTTCTGGATATGTCTTCCTAATGTTCTCCTCTGTCTCCCAAGTACAATCATTCTCGTCCTCGCTCCACTGAACCTTGACTAGCTTCACCGCTTTCCTTCGAAGTTGCTTCATGTCGTGCTCGACAATACGGGCCGGCTTGCGGTTCCCAACCGCCTCGGGTTCTACTTCGAAGTCCTCTAACTGATCAGGTGAAATAGTCATATCTGGGTCGTGAACGAACTTCCTTAGTTAGGAAACATGAAACACATTATGAACTCCCGCCATTTTCTCTGGTAAGCCAACTCTATATGCCAAATTCCCGACTAGTTCAAGAACAGGGAATGGGCCAACAAATCTTGGTGCCAACTTGCCTCTCCTGCCAAATCGTATTACGCTCTTCAACGGAGAAATCTTGACAAACACCAAGTCACCAACGGAGAATTTTAGGTCTCTTCTCCTCTTATCAGCATAACTCTTCTGCCTATCTTGGGCAGCCTTCATTCGTTGTTGAATGATCTTGATCTTATCTGAAGTTTCCCTCACCACATCTGGTCCAAGCATAAACTTCTCGTCAGTCTCTATCCAACATGATGGTGAGTTGCACGGTCTTCCGTACAAAGCTTCAAACGGAGCTATACCGATACTGGATTGGTAGCTATTATTATATGCAAACTCTACTAGATGCAAATGGTCATCCCATAATCCACCAAAATCCAATATACATGCTCTCAAGAGATCTTCCAAAATATGATTCACCTCTCCGTCTGACCGTCGGTCTGAGGATGATACGCGGTACTGAGATGTAACTCTGACCCTAGAGCCTCTTGTAAGCTCTTCGAAAACCCACTAGTGAACAACGTGTCCCGGTCACTCACAATACTTTTAGGTACTCCATGAAATCTCACTACCCACTTCATATACAATTCTGCTAACTTAGCTGCCGTTCTGGTCGATTTGACTGGTATGAATCTTGCACTCTTAGTCAATCGATCCACAATTACCCAAATGCTATCATGTCCCGATCTAGTCCTCGGTAAACCATCGATGAAATCCATCGAGACTTGCTCCCATTTCCATTCGGGAATTTCTAATGGTTGCAATAACCCACTAGGCTTCTTTTGCTCGGCTTTAACTAGCTGGAAATTCATGCACTTGGATATAAACTTCCCAACGTCCCTTTTCATCCCTTCCCAGTAGTAAGTCTGCTTCATGTCTCGATACATCTTGTTACCACCGGGGTGTATAGTCAGTTTTGAGTGATGACATTCTCGAAGTACTTCATCTCTCAATCCATTGACATTGGGTACAACAAGCTTTCCATTCTTTCTAAGCCATCCATCTCGATCAAGCCCATACTTGTTCATCTCCTCATCGATACCCATCTCTAACTTGGAGATGATTTCCAATAGGTTAGGATCGTCCCTCTGACTAGAGCCGATCCTCTCAATCCAAGTGGGTCTGATCGTCAAACTTGCAAACATTTCTGGATCCAATTCGCACTTTGGTCTGAAATCAAACCCCGCGATATACTCCAGTTGCTTCCATTCTAAAAACATAGCCCCTAAACTGGCATGTCTTCTACTCAATGCATCAGCCACCGCATTGCCCTTTCCCGGTGTATATGCGATGTCAAAATCATAGGAAGCCAAGAATTCTAACCATCTTTGTTGCCGGAGATTTAGATCCTTCTGGGAGAAGAGATACTTCAACGACTTATGATCTGTAAACAGCTCAAATCTTTCTCCCAAGAGATTATGTCTCCACATCTTTAACGCAAACACGATTGCTGCCAATTCCAAATCATGGGTAGGGTATCTTTTCTCGTGCGGTTTCAATTGCCGACTTGCATAAGCTACAACCCTACCGCCTTGCATCAATACAACACCCAGTCCGGTACCACAGCATCCGTGTATACCGTCATCTCTTCATTCCCCTTAGGAATGACTAACACTGGTGCACATGTGTAAAGACCCGGAAATTCCCGCTCTTTGAATCGACCATAAACCACACAGGTCTGACCCAAAGGATGGAAATCTTCGAATACTTTAACTTTGGGAATACAAAACATTAGAACAATAACAGCAGACTTTTATTACATTACAATAATGTTACATCAGAGTACAGAATATCAGAGTACAAATAAAGTAAACTACAGCGGAAGATAAATTACAACAGATTTAATACATTAAACAGCGGAAGACTTCTATGCTCTGGACACAGCTTTAGGCTTCGATCCAGAATCCTGCTAAAGAGATAGATATCTGCAAAAGCTACTCGACTGCCCGTGTGGAAAAGAGGGCACCCGAGTTTGCAAAGTGAAACAAACTACGAGTCAGTCATGGGACTGGTGTGAGAATTCTAAACTAATACAACTAATAAGACAAATCCAAGGACCACGCCACTTTCGCGGAACGGGTTTACTCCTATGGATTGCCAGTGCATAAACCAAAGTAAATCGAGAAATAACGCAATGTCTTTTGGAAAAATGAAACCATTATAAGACCCAGGTCCCATCACACAATGCAACGCACACCAGAGGATAGGGTTTTACCTTATAATGGTCAAAAGATGCTTGATACGTGAAAACGATATTATTATTATTAGTGTGTATATATATAGGTATATATAATAAACATTTAAATCATAATGTATCAATCATAGACGGCATAGTACCCCATCCTACTATGTCGCCATACTAGTTCTACAATCAAAACCGCAAGGTCGTATTGGAATTTGGATTCCATCATGAGTCGAGGCTAGGGGCAAGCTCCTCTCCGATTCGAGACACTCGAGCAAATGCCTCAGGATCCCCTGCAGTGAACCCTTGGATCTTCAGGGCCGGTCCCCGCCTATGGGCAGTGGATTAGTTATGCCTGAACACACGCTTCCCGGTCCCTTTGGACCTATAGTATGACCACCAACGGCCTATAAAACACGAGGCGCCTCAAAATCCATCATCCACATAAGTAAAATGTCAGGGCTGGTAGGTCACTGACACCACTCTAGCTAGAAAGAAACGTGTGCACTCCCTGCAGTCCGTATCCCGTTTTTGACTCATACCGGGGTGTGAGGCTCGCGGAGTCACGCTATACACAAAGCTACGCCTAAATAGGCCGTGCTTTGATCATCAACCACAAGGCCTGCTTTTCAACAAAAGCCTTGATCAATGCATCTTAGCATGCCACATTGTCAGTCCATACTATACCATTAATTTCTACCAATATATAACCTCTAAGCTCGTACGTCTCAAAGAAGGGTGTTAACCACCAAACAGATATATATTAAGAGAGATCAACGAATGTAGTATAAAGGACTACAACGTCAGACATACATTCCATTTATAAACTTATGCTCTGGGTCTGAGCGAAAGTCAAATCCGTACAAATCAACACTTCGTCCGAACGGTCACCACTGAAGCCCTTTCAAGGTAGCTACTCCTCTCATGGGTCTCAGTAGCAACACATCCATTCGATGTGAAGATCGCCGGTCTTCAATCACCGTCTTTAAATCTTTGACTTAGAACGTCGTATAATCATTTGAAATGGGATTGAACTCGGTCTTTTCAAATGATTCTCGCATATATATATATATATAATTTAAAATCACTTCATATCGTTATTAATATTTAATAACGACCTATCGCTACTTTTATTTATATAAAAATAGCCTAAATTAATTTAACGACGCTTCGGGTCAATGGGCGACCCTGGCGCCGTTTGCAACCAAATTTGATTTACACATAACTTGAAATCTAACCGTTGGATTTTGACGAAATCTATATCGTTGGAAAGATTTTCCCAAAGCGGTCCTAACGGTTCCTGTTTTGGGAAAATCCGACCGTCGGGTCTTTCGGTATAACCGTTTAAAGTTACGATTGTCGATACGCGAACTACCGCACGTGTTTCGTTTAAATTTAATTTATATATATAAATATATATATATATATAAATCGTTTTACTATTTCAATTATAAAAGTCTATTCTTTTTATCGCATCTAAAATGACGATAAAATATTTCATGTTTTATTTTACTACCTTTCTTATTTTATTTACTCTAATTGTAAATAAATTATGCTTTATATATCCTTTTAATTTATTTTCTATTTATTTACCTAAATGTAAATAAATGTTTTTTTTATTCTTTTCCTTATTTATTTACCTAAATGTAAATAAATATTTCTCTACTTCTTTTATCTTATTTATTTACATTATTTATAAATAAATATTTCTAATTCCTTTTCTTATTTATTTACACTATTTGTAAATAAATGTTTACCTTTACTTTTACTATATTTATTTACACTAATTATAAATAAATGTACCTTTTCCTTTTATCTTATTTATTTACATAAGAAAATGTAAATAAATATTATTCACAAAATTATTCTTTTAATCCCTTTTATTTACATAAGAAAATGTAAATAATCCTTATTCACATATTTGTTCTTGTAATCTTAATCACATAGAAATGTAATTTTATTTACAATGTAAAACATATATATATATATATATATTTTTACTTACATTGAAAATGTACTTTTATTAAATCCTTTATTTACATTGAACAAATGTAAAATGTCTTTATTTCTTTTCTTTACATTGAAAAGTGTAATTCTTAAATTCTTTTCTAATTACATTGAAAAATGTAGTTCTTTAATCCTTTTTCTAATATTTCTTTTTAACATAAAAAAGAATATCTTATGTTAATTCTTTTCTAACATTTTCTGTTATTATTTTATTTACATAAGAAAATGTAAATAAATCCTATTTACATAAAAATGTAGTTTTTACTTTATAACCTTAATTACATAAAAATGTAATTTTATCGTTTATAATCCTAATTACATAAAAAAGTAATTTATATTTACAATGTAAAACGTATACTTTAATTACTTAATAAAAATGTAATTTTATTTAATCTCTCATTTATCTAATGTAAATATATGTTTTTCTTGCTCTATGTTCTATTTTATTTTATACTAAATATTTTGAAGTAATATTAAATGTAAATTTAGACAATTAGAATATGCTTTAACCTCCCACATTGGATAGGTATTGTTGTGATTACTGGACAGCCGGGCGGGTCCGGGCAGGTTTACATCACAACTCAATCCAACCTCGGGTTAAGCATCCTTGTTCTTATTTATTTACCTAAGTGTGAATAAATGTTTTTCTTTTATTTTTCCTATTTATTTACCTAAGTGTAAATAAATGTTTTTCTTTTATTTTTCCTATTTATATAGAAAGATGACGTTTTCTGTTTATTTTCTTTACATAGAAAAATGATGTTTTCTATTCACAATGGATTAAATAATCCAATTTGTTATATTATCCATTTATGTTTTATAATGGGCCAGACTTCTCACATTAGGCCTACAACTTGTGGATGCTGGATATGCCGGTTGGGTCCGGGCAGACTTATTCCACAGTTGGGCTTAACCTCGAGTCAAAACCCAATTTGTATTCGTGTACTTGGACCTCTCACATTAGGCCCAACATTTATGGCTATTGGATATGCCGGTTGGTTCCGGGCAGACTTCCACCATAAACGTGACCTAACCTCGTGTCCAAATATAATTAAAAATTTTATTTATAAATATTATCCAAGAATATTATTTTAAAATATTTTATATTTTAAAATATCCTACTACTTAATATCATTCCTTACTTGAAATATTCTTTCATATAAAGCTTTATTATTCCATTTCAATACATATTAACTTTCCATATTATTATGATATTATAATAATAATAATTATTAAAAAAACGGTTTTAATTTGTGATATTAAAACCTACCATTTCAATATTAAAATGAAATCAATTTAAAAACATTTCAAATTTTGAAATCCATCTTCCATTTTTAATGTTAACATAAAAAGGAATCTTTTCAATTTAAAATCTTCTTAATATAATTGGAATGTGATTTACTCATTCCAATAATTTGTTTATAACCTTCCAAATGTTAAAGGTTTTTATCTACTTAATTTAAGCGTCAATTAATATCATTAATTGAATAATAAATGGGCATTTATTTCCTTCATTCGAAGGAAATATTGTCAATTCAAAAGCTTCTTTATTATTTCCTTTTTAAATGGAAAATTAAATCATCTAAATACTTCAACTTCCAATTTATTTCATTAATTTGCATATTTATTACTTTACTCAAAATTGGAATGAGACCCACCATTTCCATATAATTTAATTATACGTAAAATCAAACATTAATTACATAACAATTTCAGAACATCCATCCAAAGTGCATTTCTAATTATTCCAAGGGTGACGTGTATTCAAAAGTCAACCCTTGACCCGTTTGGGGTTTCAACCAACACAATTCACATATTTAAAATAAACTGTGCTTCTGGACGATGTGTAAAAATTGATCGTTCACTCACATAAACAAGCCAGGGTCGCTTGTAAATGGCAGTGTATACAGGTGCATAAATGGAACATAGACAATTTAACAATGTTCACATATTGGGTATTGCCCTTTTTATTTCATTTGATTTAATGACACAAATTCACCAAAAAATATATTCCTTTATCTAACTTAAAATAAAAATAAAATCTTTTATTTCAAAACAAAAGTCAAAATTTTAATTATTCTAAAATAAAGATCAAAACTTTATTTATTATAATCGTCTCAAAATAAAGATGAAATTTTTATAACCAAAACAAAGTTTTAATCTTTATAAACAAAACAAAATTTCAGTCTTTTATAAGCAAAAACAAGGTTTTAAATCTTTACCAACAAAACAAAGTTTTGTTCTTTTTAAACAAAACAAAATAAGGTTTGAACTTTTATTCAATAAACAAAACAAAGTTTTGTTCTTTTTCATAAACAAAATAAAGTTTGTTCTTTTCAAAAACAAAATAAAGTTTCAATTTTATAAAAAAAAAACGCAAACAAAGTTGTAATTTTTTTTTTAGAACAAAAACAAAGTTGTAATCTTCTTAATCCCATTCAAAGTTATAATCTTTGTAAACATAAACAAAGTTTCATTTTTTTCTGAACAACAATGAAAATTGTAACTTTTATTTAAATATAAATTTCCATACATTTTAAATAAATAAATAAAAATGAATTTATCATTTACATCATGTACATCGTTTCTATTGATTCAACAAATTTCATCAACAGTGTATGCAACAACAATTTGTCCATAATAACCCAAACAACTATCACCAATTCTCAAACAGACATCATACATCATCAATCCACAATCATGTACATACAAACATCAAAACCACAAGAAAAATAATTTAAATTTAATAAATTATAAAATAGAATCTCACCGTGATTCAAATTTTTCCCAAAAATTTCTGGTCGATCTAAATCCTCTGGTTGCTCCTAAAACGAAGAAGACTCCGCCACGATCCAAACAACTCCTGATTCACGCGATTCCGATAACATATGAACCCGTTACGAATTATTTTGTGTTAATAATGATTTGAATTTATAAAATAATTAAATTATAATTCACCTTCTTCTTCCTACTGATAACCAAGGCTGCAACTTTTTCTATTTGTTCAATCCTAGGTCAGAGGTTTTCGATCCATACGTTCAACTCCACTACGATCGGACGGTGCCACAACAGAGAGGGAAGAGTGGAGAGAGAGCTACAAAATTCTCAAAATAGTGGAGAGATTTTATTTAGAAGATAAGGATTTATTGGAGGTAGAAGGAAGGAGCTTTCTGGCCATGAAAAGAAGAAGACGGCGGCGGCTTATGTTTTGTAATTAGGAATAGGTTTAGAGAAGTTTAGGATATTATATAGTGGCGTCAATATATATATATTTATATATTTTTATTTTGTTATATATTTGATTTTATACCTCACTTGTTTTCCTACATATGTAGTAGGTTACAAATGAAATGAATTAGCTGACTAGGCAGGTGTTAATCTAATCAATGTTTTTTTTCTTATTCAAAAATTCAAAAAGAAAAACATAAGGAGAGAGAAACGGGAATGCAATTAATGTATGATTTATGGTATAATGCCAATTGTTAGAACGTTTAACTTTTAAATTTTCAAAACATGTAATATTAACGTTTCAGAATTTAAGGAACCTATTCAATGCTCATGCAAAAACAAATAAAAAGAAATATACATACATGCAGTTGATTTGTTGTTGTTTTTTTTATTGAAGAGAAATAATAATAACAGGAAAAGAGAAAAAAAGAAATAAGGGGATGTAAATTTAAGAAATAAGAGTACATGTGTGAAAATAGAATGAAGAGAAATATGTAAATAGAATGAAGAGTAATAAATTTATAGATAAAGAAAAGAAATGAATGCATAATTTATTGTTTCAATGATGGCTATAAGAAAGTTATGTGATTTTCTTTAAATTTCAAAACATATAATATTAAGTAACGTAATTAAGGGGACATATTTAGTTGGACTAATTAATGAAGGTTTTTAACATGTAATCTACGTTTTGAATTCCTAAAAGTTAAATTTGAATTGACAGGGGAAATATTTAAGAGGACAGCCAAAGATATGTATGTATATATATATATATATATATGTGTGTGTGTGTGTGTGTGTGTGTGTGTGTGTATGTATTGTCAAAATTTATTTCATTTATAACCTACACATTATTTTCAATCAATGCATTAATAAATGTCATTAAAGTTCCTACATAACGTTAAAAAGAATAAATTTTTAATGTGAAACATTTCATGTTTCTACATGACATTAAAAGATTAATTTTTAATGTTAACCAAATTCATGTTCTTACATGACATTAAAAAGTTAGACTTTTAGCACTAATCAAAATATGTTCATTTACATTAAAAAGAATAAATTTTTAATGCAAATCATTTTTATGTTCTTACATTTAAATAAAGACTAACATTTATTTTAAAACATATTTCATTTTTTTTTAAATGGTAATAAAAATGTAAATTCTTTTTTTTTTTTGTTAAATTCGGACGCATTTTCTAACAAAGTTTCCTTAAAATAAAATTTTAAATTGGCCCTGATTTCCCGGGTTGTTACAGTCTCCCCCACGTAAAAGCTTTTCGTCCTCGAAAAGGAACTAGCTAAAAGTTGTTAAATTAACTAACTAAATTTTTAATTTTACTTTTATTAATTTCATTTGTTGGCTAACTTATCAAATATATATACTTTTATATATTTAAAAATCATATTTTATGAAATAGGATTATATATATAATCAAAATACGTTAATTATAAACTTAACACTCTGAACGCATTCTAGGGCATTACTAACCCCATCTCTAATGAGTTTTCTCATTCTAGGATACTGATGATCCTATCTCTAATGAGTATTCTTATTGGACATTACTAATCCAATCTCTGATGAGTCTTTTGTTCAGTTCTAACGAATTGTACCCCAAAGATTTGAGCTAACCAGAGCTCTGATACCACCTGTAAAGACCCAGAAATTCCCGCTCTTTGAATCGACCATAAACCACACAGGTCTGACCCATAGGATGGAAAACTTTGAATACTTTAACTTAGGGAATACAAAACATTAGAACAATAACAGCAGACTTTTATTACATTACAATAATGTTACATCAGAGTACAGAATATCAGAGTACAAATAAAGTAAACTACAGCGGAAGATAAATTACAACAGATTTAATACATTAAACAGCGGAAGACTTCTATGCTCTGGACACAGCTTTAGGCTTCGATCCAGAATCCTGCTAAAGAGATAGATATCTGCAAAAGCTACTCGACTGCCCATGTGGAAAAGAGGGCACCCGAGTTTGCAAAGTGAAACAAACTACGAGTCAGTCATGGGACTGGTGTGAGAATTCTAAACTAATACAACTAATAAGACAAATCCAAGGACCACGCCACTTTCGCGGAACGGGTTTACTCCTATGGATTGCCAGTGCATAAACCAAAGTAAATCGAGAAATAACGCAATGTCTTTTGGAAAAATGAAACCATTATAAGACCCAGGTCCCATCACACAATGCAACGCACATCAGAGGATAGGGTTTTACCTTATAATGGTCAAAAGATGCTTGATACGTGAAAACGATATTATTATTATTAGTGTGTATATATATAGGTATATATATAATAAACATTTAAATCATAATGTATCAATCATAGACGGCATAGTACCCCATCCTACTATGTCGCCATACTTGTTCTACAATCAAAACCGAAAGGTCGTATTGGAATTTGGATTCCATCATGAGTCGAGGCTAGGGGCAAGCTCCTCTCCGATTCGAGACACTCTAGCAAATGCCTCAGGATCCCCCGCAGTGAACCCTTGGATCTTCAGGGCCGGTCCCCGCCTATGGGCAGTGGATTAGTTATGCCTGAACACACGCTTCCCGGTCCCTTTGGACCTATAGTATGACCACCAACGACCTATAAAACACGAGGCGCCTCAAAATCCATCATCCACATAAGTAAAATGTCAGGGCTGGTAGGTCACTGACACCACTCTAGCTAGAAAGAAACGTGTGCACTCTCTGCAGTCCGTATCCCGTTTTTGACTCATACCGGGGTGTGAGGCTCGCGGAGTCACGCTATACACAAAGCTACGCCTAAACAGGTCGTGCTTTGATCATCAACCACAAGGCCTGCTTTTCAACAAAAGCCTTGATCAATGCATCTTAGCATGCCACATTGTCATTCCATACTATACCATTAATTTCTACCAATATATAACCTCTAAGCTCGTACGTCTCAGAGAAGGGTGTTAACCACCAAACAGATATATATTAAGAGAGATCAACGAATGTAGTATAAAGGACCACAACGTCAGACATACATTCCATTTATAAACTTATGCTCTGGGTCTGAGCGAAAGTCAAATCCGTACAAATCAACACTTCGTCCGAACAGTCACCACTGAAGCCCTTTCAAGGTAGCTACTCCTCTCATGGGTCTCAGTAGCAACACATCCATTCGATGTGAAGATCGCCGGTCTTCAATCACCGTCTTTAAATCTTCGACTTAGAACGTCGTATAATCATTTGAAATGGGATTGAACTCGGTCTTTTCAAATGATTCTCGCATATATATATAATTTAAAATCACTTCATATCGTTATTAATATTTAATAACGACCTATCGCTACTTTTATTTATATAAAAATAGCCTAAATTAATTTAACGACGCTTCGGGTCAATGGGCGACCCTGGCGCCGTTTGCAACCAAATTTGATTTACACATAACTTGGAATCTAACCGTTGGATTTTGACGAAATCTATATCGTTGGAAAGATTTTCCCAAAGCGGTCCTAACGGTTCCTGTTTTGGGAAAATCCGACCGTCGGGTCTTTCAGTATAACCGTTTAAAGTTACGATTGTCGATACGCGAACTACCGCGCGTGTTTCGTTTAAATTTAATATATATATATATATATATGTATATATATCGTTTTACTATTTCAATTATAAAAGTCTATTCTTTTTATCGCATCTAAAATGACGATAAAATATTTCTTGTTTTATTTTACTACCTTTCTTATTTTATTTACTCTAATTGTAAATAAATTATGCTTTATATATCCTTTTAATTTATTTTCTATTTATTTACCTAAATGTAAATAAATGTTTTTTTTGTTCTTTTCCTTAGTTATTTACCTAAATGTAAATAAATATTTCTCTACTTCTTTTATCTTATTTATTTACATTATTTATAAATAAATGTTTCTAATTCCTTTTCTTATTTATTTACACTATTTGTAAATAAATGTTTACCTTTACTTTTACTATATTTATTTACACTAATTATAAATAAATGTACCTTTTCCTTTTATCTTATTTATTTACATAAGAAAATGTAAATAAATATTATTCACAAAATTATTCTTTTAATCCCTTTTATTTACATAAGAAAATCTAAATAATCCTTATTCACATATTTGTTCTTGTAATCTTAATCGCATAGAAATGTAATTTTATTTACAATGTAAAACATATATATATATATATATATATATATATATATATTTACTTACATTGAAAATGTACTTTTATTAAATCCTTTATTTACATTGAACAAATGTAAATGTCTTTATTTCTTTTCTTTACATTGAAAAGTGTAATTCTTAAATTCTTTTCTAATTACATTGAAAAATGTAGTTCTTTAATCCTTTTTCTAATATTTCTTTTTAACATAAAAAAGAATATCTTATGTTAATTCATTTCTAACATTTTCTGTTATTATTTTATTTACATAAGAAAATGTAAATAAATCCTATTTACATAAAAATGTAGTTTTTACTTTATAACCTTAATTACATAAAAATGTAATTTTACTGTTTATAATCCTAATTACATAAAAAAGTAATTTATATTTACAATGTAAAACGTATACTTTAATTACTTAATAAAAATGTAATTTTATTTAATCTCTCATTTATCTAATGTAAATATATGTTTTTCTTGCTCTATGTTCTATTTTATTTTATACTAAATATTTTAAAGTAATATTAAATGTAAATTTAGACAATTAGAATATGCTTTAACCTCCCACATTGGATGGGTATTGTTGTGATTACTGGACAGCCGGGCGGGTCCGGGCAGGTTTACATCACAACTCAATCCAACCTCGGGTTAAGCATCCTTGTTCTTATTTATTTACCTAAGTGTGAATAAATGTTTTTCTTTTATTTTTCCTATTTATTTACCTAAGTGTAAATAAATGTTTTTCTTTTATTTTTCCTATTTATATAGAAAGATGACGTTTTCTGTTTATTTTCTTTACATAGAAAAATGATGTTTTCTATTCACAATGTATTAAATAATCCAATTTGTTATATTATCCATTTATGTTTTATAATGGGCCAGACTTCTCACATTAGGCCTACAACTTGTGGATGTTGGATATGCCGGTTGGGTCCGGGCAGACTTATTCCACAGTTGGGCTTAACCTCGAGTCAAAACCCAATTTGTATTCGTGTACTTGGACCTCTCACATTAGGCCCAACATTTATGGCTGCTGGATATGCCGGTTGGTTCCGGGCAGACTTCCACCATAAACGTGACCTAACCTCGTGTGCAAATATAATTAAAATTTTTATTTATAAATATTATCCAAGAATATTATTTTAAAATATTTTATATTTTAAAATATCCTACTACTTAATATCATTCCTTACTTGAAATATTCTTTCATATAAAGCTTTATTATTCCATTTCAATACATATTAACTTTCCATATTATTATGATATTATAATAATAATTATTATTAAAAAAAACGGTTTTAATTTGTGATATTAAAACCTACCATTTCAATATTAAAATGAAATCAATTTAAAAACATTTCAAATTTTGAAATCCATCTTCCATTTTTAATGTTAACATAAAAAGGAATCTTTTCAATTTAAAATCTTCTTAATATAATTGGAATGTGATTTACTCATTCCAATAATTTGTTTATAACCTTCCAAATGTTAAAGGTTTTTATCTACTTAATTCAAGCGTCAATTAATATCATTAATTGAATAATAAATGGGCATTTATTTCCTTCATTCGAAGGAAATATTGTCAATTCAAAAGCTTCTTTATTATTTCCTTTTTAAATGGAAAATTAAATCATCTAAATACTTCAACTTCCAATTTATTTCATTAATTTGCATATTTATTACTTTACTCAAAATTGGAATGAGACCCACCATTTCCATATAATTTAATTATACGTAAAATCAAACATTAATTACATAACAATTTCAGAACATCCATCCAAAGTGCATTTCTAGTTATTCCAAGGGTGACGTGTATTCAAAAGTCAACCCTTGACCCGTGTGGGGTTTCAGCCAACACAATTCACATATTTAAAATAAACTGTGCTTCTGGACGATGTGTAAAAATTGATCGTTCACTCACATAAACAAGCCAGGGTCGCTTGTAAATGGCAGTGTATACAGGTGCATAAATGGAACATAGACAATTTGCACAATTTAACAATGTTCACATATTGGGTATTGCCCTTTTTATTTCATTTGATTTAATGACACAAATTCACCATAAAATATATTCCTTTATCTAACTTAAAATAAAAATAAAATCTTTTATTTCAAAACAAAAGTCAAAATTTTAATTATTCTAAAATAAAGATCAAAACTTTATTTATTATAATCGTCCCAAAATAAAGATGAAATATTTATAACCAAAACAAAGTTTTAATCTTTATAAACAAAACAAAATTTCAGTCTTTTATAAGCAAAAACAAGGTTTTAAATCTTTACCAACAAAACAAAGTTTTGTTCTTTTTAAACAAAACAAAATAAGGTTTGAACTTTTATTCAATAAACAAAACAAAGTTTTGTTCTTTTTCATAAACAAAATAAAGTTTGTTGTTTTCAAAAACAAAATAAAGTTTCAATTTTATATAAAAAAAACGCAAACAAAGTTGTAATTTTTTTTAGAACAAAAACAAAGTTGTAATCTTCTTAATCCCATTCAAAGTTATAATCTTTGTAAACATAAACAAAGTTTCATTTTTTTCTGAACAACAATGAAAATTGTAACTTTTATTTAAATATAAATTTCCATACATTTTAAATAAATAAATAAAAATGAATTTATCAATTACATCATGTACATCGTTTCTATTGATTCAACAAATTTCATCAATAGTGTATGCAACAACAATTTGTCCATAATAACCCAAACAACTATCACCAATTCTCAAACAGACATCATACATCATCAATCCACAATCATGTACATACAAACATCAAAACCACAAGAAAAATAATTTAAATTTAATAAATTATAAAATAGAATCTCACCGTGATTCAAATTTTTCCCAAAAATTTCTGGTCGATCTAAATCCTCTGGTTGCTCCTAAAACGAAGAAGACTCCGCCACGATCCAAACAACTCCTGATTCACGCGATTCCGATAACATATGAACCCGTTACGAATTATTTTGTGTTAATAATGATTTGAATTTATAAAATAATTAAATTAAAATTCACCTTCTTCTTCCTACTGATAACCAAGGCTGCAACTTTTTCTATTTGTTCAATCCTAGGTCAGAGGTTTTCGATCCATACGTTCAACTCCACTACGATCGGACGGTGCCACAACAGAGAGGGAAGAGTGGAGAGAGAGCTACAAAATTCTCAAAATAGTGGAGAGATTTTATTTAGAAGATAAGGATTTATTGGAGGAAGAAGGAAGGAGCTTTCTGGCCATGAAAAGAAGAAGACGGCGGCGGCTTATGTTTTGTAATTAGGAATAGGTTTAGAGAAGTTTAGGATATTATATAGTGGCGTCAATATATATATATATATATTTATATATTTTTATTTTGTTATATATTTGATTTTATACCTCACTTGTTTTCCTACATATGTAGTAGGTTACAAATGAAATGAATTAGCTGACTAGGCAGGTGTTAATCTAATCAATGTTTTTTTTCTTATTCAAAAATTCAAAAAGAAAAACATAAGGAGAGAGAAACGGGAATGCAATTAATGTATGATTTATGGTATAATGCCAATTGTTAGAACGTTTAACTTTTAAATTTTCAAAACATGTAATATTAACGTTTCAGAATTTAAGGAACCTATTCAATGCTCATGCAAAAACAAATAAAAAGAAATATACATACATGCAGTTGATTTGTTGTTGTTTTTTTTATTGAAGAGAAATAATAATAACAGGAAAAGAGAAAAAAAGAAATAAGGGGATGTAAATTTAAGAAATAAGAGTACATGTGTGAAAATAGAATGAAGAGAAATATGTAAATAGAATTGTAACGACCCGGATTTTTGGCCGTTGAATTCTGAGTATTTAAATTTGTTTTAAAAATTTTAATTGAATTACATATAGGAATTTATTGATTAAAAACGAAGTTTGAACGTTAATTTATAATATAATTATAAAACGAGCTCGAAAACGCGCGGCAGTTCGTAATATAGAGTTTTGAACTTCAACGGAGGATACATGATTCGATATAAGTCGGATTTCTGTGAAACAAGACACGTTGGAACCGTATTGATTATAATTTTCACATGAAAGAGAAAAATCTAGATTTCGTGTTATAATTTGTTAGTTATGGTCAAATCAAATTTTGAAATAGTCGCTGTGGAAATCGTTATTTAAATTATACGTGTTAAAATAGCCGTTTTGCAAACGGACTCAGATGTCGACGAAATCAGTTTCATTGGGACCGTATCGTTAAATTATTGTACGATGTTGAATTGCGTGGAAAACCGATGTCGTATGTAACCACGGTGGCCGTAAACGCTCGTTCAGTGCAATTAAATTAATTCAACTGAATAAAGGGATATTAGAGTGTAACTTGAACAGACGATCGAATCAGGCCACGAAACCAGTTCCGGTGAGTTCGTATCGTCGATTTTAGTCAGGGTAGATATATAATTTGTTATTTTTAGAGATCGGGAAATTTGGTGTTCAGAGGAGCAGTGCGGTACGCGTTGAAAATGGCCTACCGGGGAAACAGTCTCAGAATGCGACGAAACTAGTGCCGTTGGGTTCGTATCGAAAAGTTATTATCGATGTTCGCAGTTTCGAGTTGTTTCGATTTATCTGGTGATCGTGGTAAATTAAAATGTGAGTTCATTTATGGTTTTATAAGGGATTTTTTTCAAACGATGTCGGAATTCGACGAAACTTGTCCCATTGGGTTCAGAATACTTTTTTACACCAAGATTAGCTTTGTTATCAGTGGACAGAAGTCGATGTGGTTAGTTTCACTTTATACTTCACCGCGAAGTTTTGTTATAATATAAAATATTATAATAAAATATTTAAACCAATGATATTCTTCCTTAGCTGTACACTACAAAACACCATGTCCACGTTTCCATCAGCGTGCCATCCAAACTTGAATCCGTGCTTATGAAGAAATTCGAAACCGTGGGTAACACGTAACCGTGGTGACCAAGTAAAGTGATTCCGTGCCTCCCAAGCCGTTTTCCCTTTAAATACTGGTATTCCCCTTCTTTATCCTTTTTCTATCTTCAGACGCAAGAGAATACCAAACCGTGCTTTTCAGAAGTCCACCACAAATCAACATAGAAAATTCTCACTTCAAAAATCAAATTAAAAAAATCAAATAAAAATCCTAAATTCGAATTATCATTCTCTTTAAATTTGAGAAGGTGAGCTTTTCGATCTGGCGTCCATACTAATGAGTTCGAACGCATTCAATTCGCTGGCAATAGGAATTTCGTGGCCTAGGGATCTCCGATTTGAAGTTGTCTAAGGGATTGGCGTCTACTGCAGGAGGTAAGGAGTTCAACGGAGGGTGTGGTGGTTCTTTCCGTGGTGGTGCGATCCACAGCCATGGTTCAAGGCCAGAGGAATTTGGTTCGAGGCGAGCTTCGGTTGTACACCTCTTTCAGATGAACAAGGCATCAAGGAGGCGTGGCGTTTGGCGTGGGGATGTCTCTCGGCACTACGGTAGGTCTGGCAATATGGGTGGAGTCCGGTGTTCGAAGTCAACGCAGGTGGTGAGTCAAAGGGCTGAAGCAGTATTTGTTTCAAACTATAGTGCAAACGATGGGTATAAGATTTGTTAATGGCATGGTTTCAGAAAGGTAGGGAAAACAAAAACAATGGTGAAATGGTAGTGCGGTTTTGACAGCAGGAGGAGATTCGTGATTTGAAGAATGGAAGAAGAACATGGTTTTCGGTATGTTTAACTTACTGATAAGAGGTTAAGACCCATGATTATTATAAAAGGATAAATAAGAATTTGATGGAGACTTGTGTTTAAACCGTATATCATAAAGGATGTGAAAAGAAGAGATGGGAAAATGGATTGAACGGCTATGGGTACAGGCGTATGTTATATGAACAGGGTAGAAGTATTCATGGACTAAAATGTGAATAACAGTATGGTGGGTTTCTTGTTGAACAGAAAGAAAGAAAATAAACAATGGCGTGCTCTATCATTGTGTGTTCTGGAAAGAAGTATAGTGAAGGAATATATTTGGCCATAAGGAAGGGTTCAGATGGTGATTTTCTGTGTTGAAGTGTGGGTTCGAGATGTAGCTTGTGTTGGCAAGAAGCAGTATACCATAGAGTCGGTTTTATTTTTACAGTGAGATAAATTCGGTCAAGGCCATTGGAGCGCTGTAACAAGAAGCAGATGATGTCGGAGAAAGAGAGCAAGCTACAGACCCGGGGTTTTATAACAAAATCGGGCAAACTCGGTCATGTCGGAATCATGGCGACAAGGTCTACGTCATGGAACTAATATGGCCGGAAACTGAGTTACTGAAATTTCGCAATAAAATCAAACGTCTGTTTGATTTTGAATGGAAACAAAAGCAGAACCGTCAACTGCGAACTGAGGTGAGTAAACTCACTAACTCCCTCTCGTTTATATTTTTATATATAAACGAGTTTTTAAATTATTTTATAATGTGAAATGGTTGCTTGGTTGAATAGTTGATGAATTGGTTGATATAATCACATCGTTGATTGATTTTTCATTAATGCGATATTTTTGATGTTACTAACATCTGTGGATGCAGGGAAACAGGTTGGAGGGATCCAACTGGATCCCTCAACATTTTATTTACTGTTTTATTTGATGGTGATATATGTTATGCTACATTGTCCATGATTGGATTTGTGTGTTTGATTTACCCTGGCCTTAGGAACCTGGTATTTTAGATACCATAAAAATATCATTGAATGTGAGAAAAGGAAATAGAATTTAAAGCAGAGTTTATTTCCAAATTAGAAATAAATTTCTTTTCATGGAGTTGCAAATGGAAACCTATTCCATTGGGTAAACCAAGAAAAATGTTATAAATAAAGATATCAATGAAGTGGATCATTAACCATTGGATAAATTAAAAGGTGAGTTCAAATATGAATGTATATTTGAAAGTGAGTATCGGTTTTGAAACCAATATTTGAAATGGATTTGAATTTAGCAAGGTACAGAGTAAAGTTTAAAGGAAGATTTTCAAATGCTTAAAATAAAAGAATAGATAGTTTAAAACAAGGAAATATTTTGCAAATAAAATGTATATAAAAAGGGGATTTATAGAAATCGAATTAAGTGGTTAGAAGAATGTATGGTTATTAAATATGTTTAAAGGAGAACTTGAATTGTTTAAAATAAACAAAGTTTATAAATGAACAACGGAAGCGTGTGCGTCGCACACGGTATTTTATTCAAAACAACAATGGAAGCGTGTGCGTCGCACACGGTATTTTATTCAAAACAGCAATCATAACGCTGTTGTTATAAGAAATGCTTTTAAATAGCGACTATAACGCTGTCTTTGTAAGAAATGCTTTTATAAAACTAAACAGCGATTTTAGCACTGTTGTTATAATAGAGGTTGTGAATCTATACAGCAATTTTAGACGCCGCTGTTATAATAAATGTCTTGGTAAATCTAAATAGCAATTTTAACGCTGCCGTTATAATAACTGTTGTAATAGCAATCTTAATGCTATGGTTATGATAAGTGTTCTATAATTCTAGACAGCGGTTTTAACGCTGTTGTTGAAAACAATGTTGTATAAATCAACCATTTGAAGACAGCGATTATAACGCTACCGTTATAATCAATATTTTTATAAAAAAGGTGTGTTCGTAGATCAAATCCGAGAGTCATGTAAGAAATGTTTGGTTTAAAGTTGTGAGCTCTGACTAATTCAAAGTTAAGAATGTCGTTCAGTTAACGTCTGAGAGGTAATTATACCCCAACTTGATTGACTTTAGTTTTAACTAAGAAGTGGATAAGGTTCGAGAGTGGAAGTGATTAAGTGGATTTAGTAAATGAGTGAAATGGGGAGTTGGCATAGCGATGTTTATTCAAACATCTGTTTAAAACAAAAATGAAGGAGATTTGGAAATGTTTTCCAAATGAGAGTCAGAAATGTTTTCTGAATATAGAGGACAGATAATGGAAATGTTTTCCAATGTTAATAGCGTATATTTTCTAAATATATTAAATAAAGAATGTAAATGAAAGTGAAAAGGGAAATGAATAAATGAATAAACGTTGAATGATGTTTGGTCGATAGAATTTCCTTCTGGAAATAATATCATTGTTTGCACACCGACATGTTTTCATTTGATAGTTAAATCACCGACTATCGAAGTTTTGATTTATTTTATACCTCCGTTGTCAATATGGAGAGACCGGAATCAGATTTGATATCTGAAAACCACTCCGTATTGGCGTAAGCGTTATGAAGCAACTTATGCTGAAGAAAATTGAAGACGGAGTTATGCAAGGGCTGTCCTGTTTACGGGATAGTGCCTTCGGTTTGTCCTGACCCAGGACAACTTGTATGGACGAGTGTCTGACAGAGTATTTCCAAAGGGGGTTACGTACGTTGATTCCTTCAAACGTACGAAGTTGGTGGCATAGAAGGGAAACTTCTTTAGCCTAACAATCTGGGTATTTTTGTGGGAATCAATCAGTGATTTCCGATGGATCTGACGATGTGGCATTCAAAGTGAATGATGGCCAGATGTTCTGGAAGATAATTCAAACCTCAAGCCTCATCAACCCGGAAGTGGACAAAAATCGGGCAGGCAGCATGGCTATGTGGGTCGCACCCATTAGGATGTATGATCACCTATCTAGAGAAATTCCTTTTGTTCTTAAATCTATCGATGCTGTCCCTTATCGGGAGGCGGTTGCTGATCCCAACCGTCGGTGATATATATTCGATACACTCAAGCGAAATGAGTGGTCGGTCATGTGTGGGCCGGGTTGCAAGATGTTCTTGTTGAACCCAGTGTATTTGCCTCTAGAGATACACGTTCGGAAGGTGGTCACATACCTTGTCAAGTTGGAATCCAATCTCCAATAAGTGCCTACGAGTTTGATTGTATATTATATATGTAGAGCGTGAGATGCAAGCGTTCTGCTAGATTGTTAATTACTTGTGATTAGACATTATTATAATATCAGATAATATATGATTTCCAAAGTGTTTTGGGTTATCGTAAGGTAAAAGCCATCCGTATTTATGTGTGGATTGGTCTTACGATTATCTTTTCTTTTGAAAAGGATTTTGAAAAGTTAAACCAAATGATTGGAGTTTACTCACACCAGTCCCATGACTGACCCAGAGTTTATTTTGTTTGTTTTCCCTAAACTCTTGGGTGCCCAAATTTGTACGGGCAGTCAAGTAGTCGGGATTTTACAGATTCACTTGAAGAAGCTTGAAGCAGGAGGCTTCACCAGTTAGCTATAGACTATCATATTTTCCGCTGTGTACTATGTTGTATCTGGAAACAGGTGTTTATAACTGTTCCAAAGATAACTGTTGTGCTCTGATGATGGTATGTATATATACAGTTATTGTTTTATATTTCAAAAGTATGTTATCTAATATATTTTACTCGTTCCGCTGTGAGTTTGTGATCTTCGTTTTCTTCTATTCTAATATTTCTTTCTTTCTATTTCTCATCCTCTAACTTCTTTCTAATAATGAGTCGTATTTCTGTGCAATTTGAGTTGGACGTGTGGTGTTATTAGTCGACTCAAAGGGTACGGAAGTGCGGGTCGTTTCAGTTGGTATCAGAGCTAAAGGTTAAGTGATTACCTAGGCTCTGTGGCGTAACTCAATAGAGATGGGGTTAGTAATACCCTAGATTGGGTTTAAATGTATATATATATATGAGGGAGCGTAATTGTAGATTTGATATAAAATTGTTTTATATTGTGTTGGCTGGTTTGTTGAGTGGCTTATGAATTCTGGTCGATACAGGATGTACAACTGTATCGATAGGTGTTTCTAAACTCTCGAACAAAGTAATTCGACACAATATTGTTTTAAAGTGGGTAAATGAAATAAATTTACCCAAAAACTATTTTGATATAAAGGAAATAATTTCTGAATTATTATGTATGGATGTATGGATTGTTATTGCAATCAAATGGAATTATAAAATATTGAAATGGTTATATATAACCAAATATAACTTGTATATGGAAAATATAGATAAATAAGATAAACTGAAATAAAATTCAAACCAGAATTTGAGAATTTGAATCCCGAGAGTTTAGAACTATTTTCTGAAGTATTTTTAAAAGTAATATAACATTACTTTAAAGTATTTTTGAATAAGAATGATTTTAAATGGATTTTTAAAGTAACTAAGCACTGAAATCACTTCAGGGGCAAGAAAATAATTCTGATAATGGGTCGCGACATTATCAGTATTCATTTTCAAGTTTCTGAGTGACGGATTGCTACCATAGTAATTTGAAAATGAATATTTGTTTGAAAAGGACAAGATGATTTAGAAATTCAAATGTTTTGAATTGATTTGATTATAAATATATGTACATATATATGATTTCAAACTAGTTGAAATAAAACCCGGAAATTTGAATTCTGAAATTAAATTTTAACTTGTATGAGTTGAATAAATTGAAATGGTAAAATTGTATCAAATGAATTGAAATTTAACTTAACCTAAGTTAAACAAAATTGGATTGGATTAAAATTAACTCCGAATGAAATCAAATAAAGAAAATGTTGATATTCGAATTATTTATATGAATTCGACCTATGTATAAACAAGTTGAATATATATTGGATGCTGTTGTTTGGAATTAAACTGTGATGGAATTGAATTCAAGTAGGATAAGGGGGTTGATTTTTGAAAATAGAACTCAGTTGGGATTAGTGAATGGAAGTGAACTAATCAGAAGTTGATTAGAGATTTAAGAACCGGAAGTTGGATTGATTTGAAACCGATTGGAAATATATACATATGCTGAGCAGATATTGAATGGAAGCAAATGCAAGAGATAGAATTATGCCCGACAAAAAGGTACATGTTTACAATATTATTTGGGTTGATGATTTTATGAGCCTATGAGGCAAGCCACTTGGCTTTTTGATTTTCTTTTGATTGGAAAAGGCCTAGAAAGGCGAGTTGTGGTTGTACCGATTGAGCCATGCAGAGGAGATGCTGCCAAATTTTTCAGAATTTAAAGTGTTAGAAAATTTTCAGAATTTTTTTTCATTAGTAAGAATAAATGAATATTTTAATTGAAATAAATTGGTCCAGTTAAACTGGAGTTAAGAGGTGGAAAAAACAAAAAGGATTATTGGACTTAGTTAACAGGGTACGTAGCATCTTTTCCTACCTTAGCAATTTCGAGGACGAAATTATTTTAAGGGGGAAGGAATGTAACGACCCGGATTTTTGGCCGTTGAATTCTGAGTATTTAAATTTGTTTTAAAAATTTTAATTGAATTACATATAGGAATTTATTGATTAAAAACGAAGTTTGAACGTTAATTTATAATATAATTATAAAACGAGCTCGAAAACGCGCGGCAGTTCGTAATATAGAGTTTTGAACTTCAACGGAGGATACATGATTCGATATAAGTCGGATTTCTGTGAAACAAGACACGTTGGAACCGTATTGATTATAATTTTCATATGAAAGAGAAAAATCTAGATTTCGTGTTATAATTTGTTAGTTATGGTCAAATCAAATTTTGAAATAGTCGTTGTGGAAATCGTTATTTAAATTATACGTGTTAAAATAGCCGTTTTGCAAACGGACTCAGATTTCGACGAAATCAGTTTCATTGGGACCGTATCGTTAAATTATTGTACGATGTTGAATTGCGTGGAAAACCGATGTCGTATGTAACCACGGTGGCCGTAAACGCTCGTTCAGTGCAATTAAATTAATTCAACTGAATAAAGGGATATTAGAGTGTAACTTGAACAGACGATCGAATCAGGCCACGAAACCAGTTCCGGTGAGTTCGTATCGTCGATTTTAGTCAGGGTAGATATATAATTTGTTATTTTTAGAGATCGGGAAATTTGGTGTTCAGAGGAGCAGTGCGGTACGCGTTAAAAATGGCCTACCGGGGAAACAGTCTCAGAATGCGACGAAACTAGTGTCGTTGGGTTCGTATCGAAAAGTTATTATCGATGTTCGCAGTTTCGAGTTGTTTCGATTTATCTGGTGATCGTGGTAAATTAAAATGTGAGTTCATTTCTGGTTTTATAAGGGATTTTTTTTCAAACGATGTCGGAATTCGACGAAACTTGTCCCATTGGGTTCAGAATACTTTTTTACACCAAGATTAGCTTTGTTATCAGTGGACAGAAGTCGATGTGGTTAGTTTCACTTTATACTTCACCGCGAAGTTTTGTTATAATATAAAATATTATAATAAAATATTTAAACCAATGATATTCTTCCTTAGCTGTACACTACAAAACACCATGTCCACGTTTCTATCAGCGTGCCATCCAAACTTGAATCCGTGCTTATGAAGAAATTCGAAACCGTGGGTAACACGTAACCGTGGTGACCAAGTAAAGTGATTCCGTGCCTCCCAAGCCGTTTTCCCTTTAAATACTGGTATTCCCCTTCTTTATCCTTTTTCTATCTTCAGACGCAAGAGAATACCAAACCGTGCTTTTCAGAAGTCCACCACAAATCAACATAGAAAATTCTCACTTCAAAAATCAAATTAAAAAAATCAAATAAAAATCCTAAATTCGAATTATCATTCTCTTTAAATTTGAGAAGGTGAGCTTTTCGATCTGGCGTCCATACTAATGAGTTCGAACGCATTCAATTCGCTGGCAATAGGAATTTCGTGGCCTAGGGATCTCCGATTTGAAGTTGTCTAAGGGATTGGCGTCTACTGCAGGAGGTAAGGAGTTCAACGGAGGGTGTGGTGGTTCTTTCCGTGGTGGTGCGATCCACAGCCATGGTTCAAGGCCAGAGGAATTTGGTTCGAGGCGAGCTTCGGTTGTACACCTCTTTCAGATGAACAAGGCATCAAGGAGGCGTGGCGTTTGGCGTGGGGATGTCTCTCGGCACTACGGTAGGTCTGGCAATATGGGTGGAGTCCGGTGTTCGAAGTCAACGCAGGTGGTGAGTCAAAGGGCTGAAGCAGTATTTGTTTCAAACTATAGTGCAAACGATGGGTATAAGATTTGTTAATGGCATGGTTTCAGAAAGGTAGGGAAAACAAAAACAGTGGTGAAATGGTAGTGCGGTTTTGACAGCAGGAGGAGATTCGTGATTTGAAGAATGGAAGAAGAACATGGTTTTCGGTATGTTTAACTTACTGATAAGAGGTTAAGACCCATGATTATTATAAAAGGATAAATAAGAATTTGATGGAGACTTGTGTTTAAACCGTATATCATAAAGGATGTGAAAAGAAGAGATGGGAAAATGGATTGAACGGCTATGGGTACAGGCGTATGTTATATGAACAGGGTAGAAGTATTCATGGACTAAAATGTGAATAACAGTATGGTGGGTTTCTTGTTGAACAGAAAGAAAGAAAATAAACAATGGCGTGCTCTATCATTGTGTGTTCTGGAAAGAAGTATAGTGAAGGAATATATTTGGCCATAAGGAAGGGTTCAGATGGTGATTTTCTGTGTTGAAGTGTGGGTTCGAGATGTAGCTTGTGTTGGCAAGAAGCAGTATACCATAGAGTCGGTTTTATTTTTACAGTGAGATAAATTCGGTCAAGGCCATTGGAGTGCTGTAACAAGAAGCAGATGATGTCGGGGAAAGAGAGCAAGCTACAGACCCGGGGTTTTATAACAAAATCGGGCAAACTCAGTCATGTCGGAATCATGGCGACAAGGTCTACGTCATGGAACTAATATGGCCGGAAACTGAGTTACTGAAATTTCGCAATAAAATCAAACGTCTGTTTGATTTTGAATGGAAACAAAAGCAGAACCGTCAACTGCGAACTGAGGTGAGTAAACTCACTAACTCCCTCTCGTTTATATTTTTATATATAAACGAGTTTTTAAATTATTTTATAATGTGAAATGGTTGCTTGGTTGAATAGTTGATGAATTGGTTGATATAATCACATCGTTGATTGATTTTTCATTAATGCGATATTTTTGATGTTACTAACATCTGTGGATGCAGGGAAACAGGTTGGAGGGATCCAACTGGATCCCTCAACATTTTATTTACTGTTTTATTTGATGGTGATATATGTTATGCTACATTGTCCATGATTGGATTTGTGTGTTTGATTTACCCTGGCCTTAGGAACCTGGTATTTTAGATACCATAAAAATATCATTGAATGTGAGAAAAGGAAATTAGAATTTAAAGCAGAGTTTATTTCCAAATTAGAAATAAATTTCTTTTCATGGAGTTGCAAATGGAAACCTATTCCATTGGGTAAACCAAGAAAAATGTTATAAATAAAGATATCAATGAAGTGGATCATTAACCATTGGATAAATTAAAAGGTGAGTTCAAATATGAATGTATATTTGAAAGTGAGTATCGGTTTTGAAACCAATATTTGAAATGGATTTGAATTTAGCAAGGTACAGAGTAAAGTTTAAAGGAAGATTTTCAAATGCTTAAAATAAAAGAATAGATAGTTTAAAACAAGGAAATATTTTGCAAATAAAATGTATATAAAAAGGGGATTTATAGAAATCGAATTAAGTGGTTAGAAGAATGTATGGTTATTAAATATGTTTAAAGGAGAACTTGAATTGTTTAAAATAAACAAAGTTTATAAATGAACAACGGAAGCGTGTGCGTCGCACACGGTATTTTATTCAAAACAACAATGGAAGCGTGTGCGTCGCACACGGTATTTTATTCAAAACAGCAATCATAACGCTGTTGTTATAAGAAATGCTTTTAAATAGCGACTATAACGCTGTCTTTGTAAGAAATGCTTTTATAAAACTAAACAGCGATTTTAGCACTGTTGTTATAATAGAGGTTGTGAATCTATACAGCAATTTTAGACGCCGCTGTTATAATAAATGTCTTGGTAAATCTAAATAGCAATTTTAACGCTGCCGTTATAATAACTGTTGTAATAGCAATCTTAATGCTATGGTTATGATAAGTGTTCTATAATTCTAGACAGCGGTTTTAACGTTGTTGTTGAAAACAATGTTGTATAAATCAACCATTTGAAGACAGCGATTATAACGCTACCGTTATAATCAATATTTTTATAAAAAAGGTGTGTTCGTAGATCAAATCCGAGAGTCATGTAAGAAATGTTTGGTTTAAAGTTGTGAGCTCTGACTAATTCAAAGTTAAGAATGTCGTTCAGTTAACGTCTGAGAGGTAATTATACCCCAACTTGATTGACTTTAGTTTTAACTAAGAAGTGGATAAGGTTCGAGAGTGGAAGTGATTAAGTGGATTTAGTAAATGAGTGAAATGGGGAGTTGGCATAGCGATGTTTATTCAAACATCTGTTTAAAACAAAAATGAAGGAGATTTGGAAATGTTTTCCAAATGAGAGTCAGAAATGTTTTCTGAATATAGAGGACAGATAATGGAAATGTTTTCCAATGTTAATAGCGTATATTTTCTAAATATATTAAATAAAGAATGTAAATGAAAGTGAAAAGGGAAATGAATAAATGAATAAACGTTGAATGATGTTTGGTCGATAGAATTTCCTTCTGGAAATAATATCATTGTTTGCACACCGACATGTTTTCATTTGATAGTTAAATCACCGACTATCAAAGTTTTGATTTATTTTATACCTCCGTTGTCAATATGGAGAGACCGGAATCAGATTTGATATCTGAAAACCACTCCGTATTGGCGTAAGCGTTATGAAGCAACTTATGCTGAAGAAAATTGAAGACGGAGTTATGCAAGGGCTATCCTGTTTACGGGATAGTGCCTTCGGTTTGTCCTGACCCAGGACAACTTGTATGGACGAGTGTCTGACAGAGTATTTCCAAAGGGGGTTACGTACGTTGATTCCTTCAAACGTACGAAGTTGGTGGCATAGAAGGGAAACTTCTTTAGCCTAACAATCTGAGTATTTTTGTGGGAATCAATCAGTGATTTCCGATGGATCTGACGATGTGGCATTCAAAGTGAATGATGGCCAGATGTTCTGGAAGATAATTCAAACCTCAAGCCTCATCAACCCGGAAGTGGACAAAAATCGGGCAGGCAGCATGGCTATGTGGGTCGCACCCATTAGGATGTATGATCACCTATCTAGAGAAATTCCTTTTGTTCTTAAATCTATCGATGCTGTCCCTTATCGGGAGGCGGTTGCTGATCCCAACCGTCGGTGATATATATTCGATACACTCAAGCGAAATGAGTGGTCGGTCATGTGTGGGCCGGGTTGCAAGATGTTCTTGTTGAACCCAGTGTATTTGCCTCTAGAGATACACGTTCGGAAGGTGGTCCCATACCTTGTCAAGTTGGAATCCAATCTCCAATAAGTGCCTACGAGTTTGATTGTATATTATATATGTAGAGCGTGAGATGCAAGCGTTCTGCTAGATTGTTAATTACTTGTGATTAGACATTATTATAATATCAGATAATATATGATTTCCAAAGTGTTTTGGGTTATCGTAAGGTAAAAGCCATCCGTATTTATGTGTGGATTGGTCTTACGATTATCTTTTCTTTTGAAAAGGATTTTGAAAAGTTAAACCAAATGATTGGAGTTTACTCACACCAGTCCCATGACTGACCCAGAGTTTATTTTGTTTGTTTTCCCTAAACTCTTGGGTGCCCAAATTTGTACGGGCAGTCAAGTAGTCGGGATTTTACAGATTCACTTGAAGAAGCTTGAAGCAGGAGGCTTCACCAGTTAGCTATAGACTATCATATTTTCCGCTGTGTACTATGTTGTATCTGGAAACAGGTGTTTATAACTGTTCCAAAGATAACTGTTGTGCTCTGATGATGGTATATATATATACAGTTATTGTTTTATATTTCAAAAGTATGTTATCCAATATATTTTACTCGTTCCGCTGTGAGTTTGTGATCTTCGTTTTCTTCTATTCTAATATTTCTTTCTTTCTATTTCTCATCCTCTAACTTCTTTCTAATAATGAGTCGTATTTCTGTGCAATTTGAGTTGGACGTGTGGTGTTATTAGTCGACTCAAAGGGTACGGAAGTGCGGGTCGTTTCAAGAATGAAGAGTAATAAATTTATAGATAAAGAAAAGAAATGAATGCGTAATTTATTGTTTCAATGATGGCTATAAGAAAGTTATGTGATTTTCTTTAAATTTCAAAACATATAATATTAAGTAACGTAATTAAGGGGACATATTTAGTTGGACTAATTAATGAAGGTTTTTAACATGTAATCTACGTTTTGAATTCCTAAAAGTTAAATTTGAATTGACAGGGGAAATATTTAAGAGGACAGCCAAAGATATGTATATATATATATGTGTGTGTGTGTGTGTGTGTGTGTGTGTGTGTGTGTGTGTATGTGTGTGTGTATGTATTGTCAAAATTTATTTCATTTATAACCTACACATTATTTTCAATCAATGCATTAATAAATGTCATTAAAGTTCCTACATAACGTTAAAAAGAATAAATTTTTAATGTGAAACATTTCATGTTTCTACATGACATTAAAAGATTAATTTTTAATGTTAACCAAATTCATGTTCTTACATGACATTAAAAAGTTAGACTTTTAGCACTAATCAAAATATGTTCATTTACATTAAAAAGAATAAATTTTTAATGCAAATCATTTTTATGTTCTTACATTTAAATAAAGACTAACATTTATTTTAAAACATATTTCATTTTTTTTTAAATGGTAATAAAAATGTAAATTCTTTTTTTTTTTTGTTAAATTCTGACGCATTTTCTAACAAAGTTTCCTTAAAATAAAATTTTAAATTGGCCCTGATTTCCCGGGTTGTTACAGTCTCCCCCACGTAAAAGCTTTTCGTCCTCGAAAAGGAACTAGCTAAAAGTTGTTAAATTAACTAACTAAATTTTTAATTTTACTTTTATTAATTTCATTTGTTGGCTAACTTATCAAATATATATACTTTTATATATTTAAAAATCATATTTTATGAAATAGGATTATATATATAATCAAAATACGTTAATTATAAACTTAACACTCTGAACGCATTCTAGGGCATTACTAACCCCATCTCTAATGAGTTTTCTCATTCTAGGATACTGATGATCCTATCTCTAATGAGTATTCTTATTGGACATTACTAATCCAATCTCTGATGAGTCTTTTGTTCAGTTCTAACGAATTGTACCCCAAAGATTTGAGCTAACCAGAGCTCTGATACCACCTGTAAAGACCCAGAAATTCCCGCTCTTTGAATCGACCATAAACCACACAGGTCTGACCCATAGGATGGAAAACTTTGAATACTTTAACTTAGGGAATACAAAACATTAGAACAATAACAGCAGACTTTTATTACATTACAATAATGTTACATCAGAGTACAGAATATCAGAGTACAAATAAAGTAAACTACAGCGGAAGATAAATTACAACAGATTTAATACATTAAACAGCGGAAGACTTCTATGCTCTGGACACAGCTTTAGGCTTCGATCCAGAATCCTGCTAAAGAGATAGATATCTGCAAAAGCTACTCGACTGCCCGTGTGGAAAAGAGGGCACCCGAGTTTGCAAAGTGAAACAAACTACGAGTCAGTCATGGGACTGGTGTGAGAATTCTAAACTAATACAACTAATAAGACAAATCCAAGGACCACGCCACTTTCGCGGAACGGGTTTACTCCTATGGATTGCCAGTGCATAAACCAAAGTAAATCGAGAAATAACGCAATGTCTTTTGGAAAAATGAAACCAT
Source organism: Allium sativum (assembly GCA_030737875.1). Classification (NCBI taxonomy): domain Eukaryota; kingdom Viridiplantae; phylum Streptophyta; class Magnoliopsida; order Asparagales; family Amaryllidaceae; genus Allium; species Allium sativum. Next base: position 853,153,809 of record CM060919.1, read on the forward strand.
TATAAGACCCAGGTCCCATCACACAATGCAACGCACACCAGAGGATAGGGTTTTACCTTATAATGGTCAAAAGATGCTTGATACGTGAAAACGATATTATTATTATTAGTGTGTATATATATAGGTATATATATAATAAACATTTAAATCATAATGTATCAATCATAGACGACATAGTACCCCATCCTATTATGTCGCCATACTTGTTCTACAATCAAAACCGCAAGGTCGTATTGGAATTTGGATTCCATCATGAGTCGAGGCTAGGGGCAAGCTCCTCTCCGATTCGAGACACTCTAGCAAATGCCTCAGGATCCCCCGCAGTGAACCCTTGGATCTTCAGGGCCGGTCCCCGCCTATGGGCAGTGGATTAGTTATGCCTGAACACACGCTTCCCGGTCCCTTTGGACCTATAGTATGACCACCAACGGCTTATAAAACACGAGGCGCCTCAAAATCAATCATCCATATAAGTAAAATGTCAGGGCTGGTAGGTCACTGACACCACTCTAGCTAGAAAGAAACGTGTGCACTCCCTGCAGTCCGTATCCCGTTTTTGACTCATACCGGGGTGTGAGGCTCGCGGAGTCACGCTATACACAAAGCTACGCCTAAACAGGCCGTGCTTTGATCATCAACCACAAGGCCTGCTTTTCAACAAAAGCCTTGATCAATGCATCTTAGCATGCCACATTGTCAGTCCATACTATACCATTAATTTCTACCAATATATAACCTCTAAGCTCGTACGTCTCAGAGAAGGGTGTTAACCACCAAACAGATATATATTAAGAGAGATCAACGAATGTAGTATAAAGGACCACAACGTCAGACATACATTCCATTTATAAACTTATGCTCTGGGTCTGAGCGAAAGTCAAATCCGTACAAATCAACACTTCGTCTGAACAGTCACCACTGAAGCCCTTTCAAGGTAGCTACTCCTCTCATGGGTCTCAGTAGCAACACATCCATTCGATGTGAAGATCGCCGGTCTTCAATCACCGTCTTTAAATCTTCGACTTAGAACGTCGTATAATCATTTGAAATGGGATTGAACTCGGTCTTTTCAAATGATTCTCGCATATATATATAATTTAAAATCACTTCATATCGTTATTAATATTTAATAACGACCTATCGCTACTTTTATTTATATAAAAATAGCCTAAATTAATTTAACGACGCTTCGGGTCAATGGGCGACCCTGGCGCCGTTTGCAACCAAATTTGATTTACACATAACTTGGAATCTAACCGTTGGATTTTGACGAAATCTATATCGTTGGAAAGATTTTCCCAAAGCGGTCCTAACGGTTCCTGTTTTGGGAAAATCCGACCTTCGGGTCTTTCGGTATAACCGTTTAAAGTTACGATTGTCGATACGCGAACTACCGCGCGTGTTTCGTTTAAATTTAATATATATATATATATAAATCGTTTTACTATTTCAATTATAAAAGTCTATTCTTTTTATCGCATCTAAAATGATGATAAAATATTTCTTGTTTTATTTTACTACCTTTCTTATTTTATTTACTCTAATTGTAAATAAATTATGCTTTATATATCCTTTTAATTTATTTTCTATTTATTTACCTAAATGTAAATAAATGTTTTTTTTGTTCTTTTCCTTATTTATTTACCTAAATGTAAATAAATATTTCTCTACTTCTTTTATCTTATTTATTTACATTATTTATAAATAAATGTTTCTAATTCCTTTTCTTATTTATTTACACTATTTGTAAATAAATGTTTACCCTTACTTTTACTATATTTATTTACACTAATTATAAATAAATGTACCTTTTCCTTTTATCTTATTTATTTACATAAGAAAATGTAAATAAATATTATTCACAAAATTATTCTTTTAATCCCTTTTATTTACATAAGAAAATCTAAATAATCCTTATTCACATATTTGTTCTTGTAATCTTAATCGCATAGAAATGTAATTTTATTTACAATGTAAAACATATATATTTATATATATATATATATTTTTACTTACATTGAAAATGTACTTTTATTAAATCCTTTATTTACATTGAACAAATGTAAATGTCTTTATTTCTTTTCTTTACATTGAAAAGTGTAATTCTTAAATTCTTTTCTAATTACATTGAAAAATGTAGTTCTTTAATCCTTTTTCTAATATTTCTTTTTAACATAAAAAAGAATATCTTATGTTAATTCTTTTCTAACATTTTCTGTTATTATTTTATTTACATAAGAAAATGTAAATAAATCCTATTTACATAAAAATGTAGTTTTTACTTTATAACCGTAATTACATAAAAATGTAATTTTATTGTTTATAATCCTAATTACATAAAAAATTAATTTATATTTACAATGTAAAACGTATACTTTAATTACTTAATAAAAATGTAATTTTATTTAATCTCTCATTTATCTAATGTAAATATATGTTTTTCTTGCTCTATGTTCTATTTTATTTTATACTAAATATTTTGAAGTAATATTAAATGTAAATTTAGACAATTAGAATATGCTTTAACCTCCCACATTGGATAGGTATTGTTGTGATTACTGGACAGCCGGGCGGGTCCGGGCAGGTTTACATCACAACTCAATCCAACCTCGGGTTAAGCATCCTTGTTCTTATTTATTTACCTAAGTGTGAATAAATGTTTTTCTTTTATTTTTCCTATTTATTTACCTAAGTGTAAATAAATGTTTTTCTTTTATTTTTCCTATTTATATAGAAAGATGACGTTTTCTGTTTATTTTCTTTACATAGAAAAATGATGTTTTCTATTCACAATGGATTAAATAATCCAATTTGTTATATTATCCATTTATGTTTTATAATGGGCCAGACTTCTCACATTAGGCCTACAACTTGTGGATGTTGGATATGCCGGTTGGGTCCGGGCAGACTTATTCCACAGTTGGGCTTAACCTCGAGTCAAAACCCAATTTGTATTCGTGTACTTGGACCTCTCACATTAGGCCCAACATTTATGGCTGCTGGATATGCCGGTTGGTTCCGGGCAGACTTCCACCATAAACGTGACCTAACCTCGTGTGCAAATATAATTAAAAATTTTATTTATAAATATTATCCAAGAATATTATTTTAAAATATTTTATATTTTAAAATATCCTACTACTTAATATCATTCCTTACTTGAAATATTCTTTCATATAAAGCTTTATTATTCCATTTCAATACATATTAACTTTCCATATTATTATGATATTATAATAATAATTATTATTAAAAAAAACGGTTTTAATTTGTGATATTAAAACCTACCATTTCAATATTAAAATGAAATCAATTTAAAAACATTTCAAATTTTGAAATCCATCTTCCATTTTTAATGTTAACATAAAAAGGAATCTTTTCAATTTAAAATCTTCTTAATATAATTGGAATGTGATTTACTCATTCCAATAATTTGTTTATAACCTTCCAAATGTTAAAGGTTTTTATCTACTTAATTCAAGCGTCAATTAATATCATTAATTGAATAATAAATGGGCATTTATTTCCTTCATTCGAAGGAAATATTGTCAATTCAAAAGCTTCTTTATTATTTCCTTTTTAAATGGAAAATTAAATCATCTAAATACTTCAACTTCCAATTTATTTCATTAATTTGCATATTTATTACTTTACTCAAAATTGGAATGAGACCCACCATTTCCATATAATTTAATTATACGTAAAATCAAACATTAATTACATAACAATTTCAGAACATCCATCCAAAGTGCATTTCTAGTTATTCCAAGGGTGACGTGTATTCAAAAGTCAACCCTTGACCCGTGTGGGGTTTTAGCCAACACAATTCACATATTTAAAATAAACTGTGATTCTGGACGATGTGTAAAAATTGATCGTTCACTCACATAAACAAGCCAAGGTCGCTTGTAAATGGCAGTGTATACAGGTGCATAAATGGAACATAGACAATTTGCACAATTTAACAATGTTCACATATTGGGTATTGCCCTTTTTATTTCATTTGATTCAATGACACAAATTCACCATAAAATATATTCCTTTATCTAACTTAAAATAAAAATAAAATCTTTTATTTCAAAACAAAAGTCAAAATTTTAATTATTCTAAAATAAAGATCAAAACTTTATTTATTATAATCGTCTCAAAATAAAGATGAAATATTTATTACCAAAACAAAGTTTTAATCTTTATAAACAAAACAAAATTTCAGTCTTTTAGAAGCAAAAACAAGGTTTTAAATCTTTACCAACAAAACAAAGTTTTGTTCTTTTTAAACAAAACAAAATAAGGTTTGAACTTTTATTCAATAAACAAAACAAAGTTTTGTTCTTTTTCATAAACAAAATAAAGTTTGTTGTTTTCAAAAACAAAATAAAGTTTCAATTTTATATAAAAAAAAACGCAAACAAAGTTGTAATTTTTTTTAGAACAAAAACAAAGTTGTAATCTTCTTAATCCCATTCAAAGTTATAATCTTTGTAAACATAAACAAAGTTTCATTTTTTTCTGAACAACAATGAAAATTGTAACTTTTATTTAAATATAAATTTCCATACATTTTAAATAAATAAATAAAAATGAATTTATCATTTACATCATGTACATCGTTTCTATTGATTCAACAAATTTCATCAACAGTGTATGCAACAACAATTTGTCCATAATAACCCAAACAACTATCACCAATTCTCAAACATACATCATACATCATCAATCCACAATCATGTACATACAAACATCAAAACCACAAGAAAAATAATTTAAATTTAATAAATTATAAAATAGAATCTCACCGTGATTCAAATTTTTCCCAAAAATTTCTGGTCGATCTAAATCCTCTGGTTGCTCCTAAAACGAAGAAGACTCCGCCACGATCCAAACAACTCCTGATTCACGCGATTCCGATAACATATGAACCCGTTACGAATTATTTTGTGTTAATAATGATTTGAATTTATAAAATAATTAAATTAAAATTCACCTTCTTCTTCCTACTGATAACCAGGGCTGCAACTTTTTCTATTTGTTCAATCCTAGGTCAGAGGTTTTCGATCCATACGTTCAACTCCACTACGATCGGACGGTGCCACAACAGAGAGGGAAGAGTGGAGAGAGAGCTACAAAATTATCAAAATAGTGGAGAGATTTTATTTAGAAGATAAGGATTTATTGGAGGAAGAAGGAAGGAGCTTTCTGGCCATGAAAAGAAGAAGACGGCGGCGGCTTATGTTTTGTAATTAGGAATAAGTTTAGAGAAGTTTAGGATATTATATAGTGGCGTCAATATATATATTTATATATTTTTATTTTGTTATATATTTGATTTTATACCTCACTTGTTTTCCTACATATGTAGTAGGTTACAAATGAAATGAATTAGCTGACTAGGCAGGTGTTAATCTAATCAATGTTTTTTTTTTCTTATTCAAAAATTCAAAAAGAAAAACATAAGGAGAGAGAAACGGGAATGCAATTAATGTATGATTTATGGTATAATGCCAATTGTTAGAACGTTTAACTTTTAAATTTTCAAAACATGTAATATTAATGTTTCAGAATTTAAGGAACCTATTCAATGCTCATGCAAAAACAAATAAAAAGAAATATACATACATGCAGTTGATTTGTTGTTGTTTTTTTTATTGAAGAGAAATAATAATAACAGGAAAAGAGAAAAAAAGAAATAAGGGGATGTAAATTTAAGAAATAAGAGTACATGTGTGAAAATAGAATGAAGAGAAATATGTAAATAGAATGAAGAGTAATAAATTTATAGATAAAGAAAAGAAATGAATGCGTAATTTATTGTTTCAATGATGGCTATAAGAAAGTTATGTGATTTTCTTTAAATTTCAAAACATATAATATTAAGTAACGTAATTAAGGGGACATATTTAGTTGGACTAATTAATGAAGGTTTTTAACATGTAATCTACGTTTTGAATTCCTAAAAGTTAAATTTGAATTGACAGGGGAAATATTTAAGAGGACAGCCAAAGATATGTATATATATATATATATGTGTGTGTGTGTGTGTATGTGTGTGTGTGTATGTATTGTCAAAATTTATTTCATTTATAACCTACACATTATTTTCAATCAATGCATTAATAAATGTCGTTAAAGTTCCTACATAACGTTAAAAAGAATAAATTTTTAATGTGAAACATTTCATGTTTCTACATGACATTAAAAGATTAATTTTTAATGTTAACCAAATTCATGTTCTTACATGACATTAAAAAGTTAGACTTTTAGAACTAATCAAAATATGTTCATTTACATTAAAAAGAATAAATTTTTAATGCAAATCATTTTTATGTTCTTAAATTTAAATAAAGACTAGCATTTATTTTAAAACATATTTCATTTTTTTTTAAATAGTAATAAAAATGTAAATTCTTTTTTTTTTTTTTTGTTAAATTCTGACGCATTTTCTAACAAAGTTTCCTTAAAATAAAATTTTAAATTGGCCTTGATTTTCCGGGTTGTTACAACATGTCAACTTGTCATTTAGACTCTTGAATGCATTCTCGCACCTTTCATCCCAGGCAAAAGCTTGATTCTTCTTGGTCAACTGGGTCAATGGTGCTGCTATCTTGGAGAAACCACTACTACAAAAGTGGGCATATTTGACACTATTCTTCTGTGGCCGTAGATCAAAAAAGCGTTGTCGTAGGCCCTTTTTTCAAATAGGCAACACCAGGGGGGCGTGGCATCCGCGGCCGTTGCATTAGCCATCTAATGCAACGCTTTTGTCCATCTACGGCCACGGAAAGAAAGCGTTGCCTTAAGTAGAACTTTTGCCCTATTGCAACAGCATATCCATGTAATGCAACAACATACAGCATTGCCTTAAGTAGAAGCCAGACCCTGGCTTCCAGCTCATGATAGTGGGGTCCGCATTGACTTTCCACGTCAGCTGTCAACGTGGCACATGCCACGTCAGCTGCACATGTGTCACATGCCACGTCAGCTATCCACGTGGCGCCACGTAAGCTGTGGGGCCTACGTGTCGTACCATTGTGGAATTAATAATGTTAAACTTAATGCAATACCACAGCACAGTCTAATGCAACACCACAGCATAGTCAAATGCAACACCACAGCACAGTCTAACGCAACACCACAAAAATCAAATGCGACACCAGGAAAAAATCAACTGCAGCTGTAATACAACCCTGTAATTACAGATTCTGCAGTACATATATTCAATCCAAAACATTGTACCACATTCATACATATATACCAAAATATTCATACAACAATTCCTCCCAAAACATTCATCACCACAGTCAGACCAACCAATTATATATACCAACTCACAAGTATCATCACCAACACATTCCACAAGTACTGCCATCACCAAAACATACCACAAGTACTGTCATCACAAACACATACCACAAGTGCCATCATTTAAAAGAACAATCCGAATATATCACAAGTGCTAACACATACCATCCAAATACTTCAGTCAGTTGCCGGGGTTGAAGGAGTACAATTGTCAGCATCTTCATCACTTGTTGTGGTGACACAAAGGTCTCCGACATCTAAATTTAGATCTGGATTGGCTTCACCTAGCTTTTTTAACACCCACGACACGTTCTCTTTAACTTTTCTATTCACCTTTTCCTCCAAGTCCGCCTCCAGCTCTTGCCTTATTTTTTTTGTCAAATCTTGGACATAGATGTCCAAAGAACCAGGATTTGGAGACTTTTCAGCCAATTTGCCTCGCCTTCCTACAAGCCAGTTACGCGTGTGCCTCTTCCCACCAGAAACCAGTGCATCTGCCTCAGCAATGTTTCCAGCATCCACCATTGCTTGCACCTTCGCCTACAAAATGAAAACCAGGCAAGCATATAGATAAATAGGCAGCTGGGTTTTGACGCTTTCTTCACAGCAAATTGTAACAAATAGTGGAGTATGAAATGAGCATCATGGCTCTTATATCCCACAACCGTTCTCTCTTTTACGTGCACGTACCGACTAACATTCGAGGCACAACCGTAGGGCAGTTTGGCGTTCTTCAATACAGAGCAAAATATTTCTTTTTCCTTGTTTGTCATATCAAATATTGCAGCTCTAATTTCAACATGCTTTCCATCACCACATTCAACAGGATGAAGGGCCTTCCTTATGCCCAATTCCTGTAAATCCAAACGAGCGTTTAGGTGATCCTTCGACATGCGACCTATATTAAATAAAGTACCTAATATTTTGTCGCATATGTTCTTCTCTATGTGCATGGCATCCAGGTTATGTCGAAGGGGATTATGACACCAATATGATAAGTCAAACAGTATTGACCTCTTTTTAAAAGGGCCGTCACTTTTACCAGGTTTCTTCGTCTTATCCCCAAACCGATTTTTGAACCCCCGCAATAACTCTTCAATATCAGTTCCTGATAATATTTCTGGAATGCTCCCCATTTCAGTTTCGCCATTAAATCTCCTCTTATCTAGCCTCCACTTATGTGTCGGATCAAGAAACTTTCTATGGTTCATATAACACATTTTTTTGCTATGCTTCAAATAATTTGAAGAAGTTTCGTAATGGCATACTGGACACGCTAGTTTCCCCTTCGTGCTCCAACCTGACAACATGGCATATCCCGGAAAATCACTAATGGTCCATAAGACGCTTGCACGTAAATTAAAATTCCCATCAGTCAAGGAATCATATGTTTCGACGCCAACATTCCATAACGCTTTCAATTCCGCAATTAAAGGCTGCATATATACGTCAATACTGTTCTTTGGAGAATCTGGACCAGATATTAATGTTGAAAGAATCAAATTCTCTTGTTTCATACATAACCAAGGCGGAAGATTGTAGTTTACCAACACAATTGGCCATGTACTATAACTTGAATTCATTGAACGATATGGATGAAATCCATCAGATGCTAGACCCAATCTAACATTACGATTTTCTGATGAAAAATCAGGATAGCGAGCATCCATCATCTTCCATGCCACACCATCAGCCGGATGTCTTAATTTTCCATCTTCTTTTCGTTCCACTTGGTGCCATCTCATAAGCTTGGAAAATTCTTTGCACATAAATATCCTTTGTAACCTTGGTCTTAGAGGAAAGTACCTCATAACATTTGCCGGCACTTTGGGAATCGACTTTGGTGGATCATTATTATCAACGATGTCTTCCTTTTCTTTTACAGCCCATCTCGAAAAACCACAAATGTCACAAGCCTCTTTATCTTTATTCTCTGCCCAATATAACATGCAATGGTTTGGGCAGGCATGTATTTTATGGTAATTAAGACCTAAATCCTTAATGACATTCTTTGCAGCGTAGGAAGACAAAGGCAGCTGGGCATCAGGAAAGGCTTCTTTTATAAGCTTTAGCAATTCCCCAAACGCAGACTCGTTAATTCCATAAGCACACTTTAAATGATAAAGCCTGATCAAGAAACTTAGTCGAGAAAATTTAGTGCAGCCAGGATATAACGGTTTTTTTCCTTCTTTAACATGCCGATAAAATTTCTCGGCCTCTGGATTTGGTTCTACTACAAAGTCCTTGGGATTTTGACCAAATTTGTTACCCGCACACTTGAACATCACATCTAAATTATCCTCAAAATCCATCTCCGTTGCACAATCCATATGGTCATCAACACCTATTAATTTTGTCTGTGAAACTTCACAAATCCACCCGGTATGTAATGGAGAAGGGCCATTAAAAATAAGATGATCGTATATGACATTTTCACAATACCAATTACGTTCTGTACATTTTTTGCAGGGGCACTTCATCTCATCACCTACTTTATAAATGGGAAATGCATTTCTTAGAAAAGCTGTTACCCCTCTTACATATTCTGCGCTCGATCTCGGAAGTCCTATCTATATGTAATACTCACTATCCATTGCCACAATCTAACCACGGCTTAGTAAGACTAAATTTGATACCCCTAAGAGTTTCAAGACACGAACAAGGGCTACCCTGTAATGTTAGACTAAATTAGAAATAAAAACAAAACAAGTTAATAATTTACAAATATACATAATCAGTGTGATGATACAAGGATGATTGTTTTGATATGAATTATCACTGACTTTTGGAACTGAGTTACCAAGAGAATACGTACATAAAACAAGCAACTAAGGATACTGAACACAAATGCATAACATTACATGACTGCACCAAAACAAAACAGTACAGATACAAAGACTATACAGGTGATACATAGACAATACAGTTGTATCTAATACAAAGAACGATGCAATAATTTAATTTTGTCGTCTAATGTTTAGCCCTTGAAGTTGGTCGTTAAGTCTACTAACATCAGTTCGAAAACCAATAACATGATTTTGCAGCGTTGTAAGTTGATGTTGTCTCCCATTTGCGTACTCAGCGGCTCGACTTGGAAACTGTTGGTCAATCCACTGCCAAAAGGTACACCCTGTGGGATAAACCCGACATCTAAAATAACGACGACCAATGTTGAATCCAATCGAAATAACATCTTCTGCAGCGGCATACCCACAATGACACATTATGATTGGTGAGTCAGCATGTTGTTCGTTAACCACTTGGTTGTTTTGATGCTGACGACGCAAACGACTATGCCGTCGCATCGCCCTTTCTTCACGTCGTTCTTCTTCTCGCCGTTGTCTTCGGAGTTCTTCTTGCTCTAGTTCATACTCAAGCAAATCATCGTAGTGCCTTTCTTGCATCTCAATATAAAAATCAATAGGAGTTTCTGGTGATGATGGGTTTGACAGTCCTAGATCACCCATGCCCAGGGTATCTTCGTAGTCATACGATGTAGGAAGAGATATAGGCATTATTTAACTACAAACAGAAATAGACATTTGAACATTCATATTGGATTTCTTTTATCCTCTAAATTTTGTTAACACCTTTGGAAATAGGCATTATTTACCAATACATCAATGGTTTGGCAAACATAAAAATACAGAACTTGCACAATTTCAACACATGCAAACATATAAATACAACACTTCAAGTATAAAAACCCTAATTTAAGGTAATCGGTATACCCAAATCACCCAGAGACTTTGAACGCAGATCAAAATAAGTTAGAGATGAAATCAACTAAATAAAACCTAAATGATGAAGCCCTAACTACTTGTAATTGTCCTAAACGATCCAAATTGGAGGTGTAAAGTTCGTAAAATAGGAGCAATCGAAGGTTTATAGTTTGTAACCTGAGGAAGAGTAGCAATCGGAGGCGTTCTTGGACGGATTTCGTGGAGAGAGAAACGGACAGAAGGAGGAGTACCGGAGAAATTTGTTTTGGGGGGAAGTATTTCGTGAATGGGGAAACTATCACGCCAATTTTTCACTAAGTTGTAGCAAGGATCAGCTTGAACTGTTGGATTAATCAACATCTACGGTTATTTATTTGTTTAAACTGATAACGCGGATCGCTGACCTGGCATGTATTTATGTAATGCAACACTTTGAACTGGTGTTGCAAGGATCGGCAAGAACCGTTGGATTAATCAACATCTACGGTTATTTATTTGTTTAAACTGATAACGCGGATCGCTGACCTGGCATGTATTTATGTAATGCAACACTTTGAACTGGTGTTCCAAGTCACAGCACAAGAATTTCAACCGTAACACTGTGTTCACATCTAATGCAACAACAAATGAATGTTGTTGCAGAAGATCAAAGAATGCATAGCTTTCGCCACACTTTTCATGCAATGCACACAAATTAGTGTTGAATATGCCCACTTTTGTAGTAGTGAACCTTGGATAAACTTACGATAATATCCAGCTAACCCCAAGAAACTTCTTACATCTATTGCATTCTTGGGCGTAGGCCAATCCTGTACCGTAGCCACCTTCGCCGGGTCCACGGCAACACCATTCTCTGAAACAACATGGCCCAAGAACCTCATTTCCCTCTTCCAGAAGTGACACTTAGAAAACTTTGCTTTCAATTGGTGTTTTCTCAACACCTCCATCACTATTCTTAAATGTTCCTTGTGTTCTTCCTCTGTCCTCGAATAGACCAAAATATCATCAACGAACACAAGGACAAACTTAGTCAACTGATCTCTGAATACCCTATTCATAAGATCCACAAAATATGCTGGGGCATTGGTCAGCCCGAATGGCATAACCAACCACTCATAAAATCCAGACGGCGTTCGGAATGCCGTTTTAGCTATACTCTCAGCTTCCACTCTAAGCTGATGAAAACCTGTTGCGAGATCCAACTGAGAAAATACTCTCGCGCCACTCAACTGATCGAACAAATCATCTATCCGCGGTAGAGGATACTTATTCTTCCTCGTTACTTTATTCAACTCGCGGTAGTCTACACACAAACGAAGGGAACCATCCGCCTTGGTAGCAAACACAACTGGTGCTCCCCATTCAGAAACACTCCTTCTGATAAATGCCTTCTTCAAAAGATCACTGACTTGCACCTCGAGCTCTCGCTGCTCCCTTGGTGCTATACGACGAAGTGGCATCACTATAGGTCTGGCATCTTTTACCAAATCAATACGGAACTCAATCTCTCGGTGTGGTGGAAGCCCGGTCACTTCTTCAAAAACATCCGGATACTGGCCAACCACGGGCAAACCTGACAACTCACTATGCGGAATGTCTAGGGAGTTTAGAAAACTAGCCAATACCCCCTCACTGGGTAGACCACCAAACACTATCCTCCGTCCATCATCCGCTCTAGCTGTCACCAAAAATCCCTCACAGCCTACCACCACCCCGTATCTTCGGAGCCAATCTACTCCCAAAATAATGCCAAACCCAGTAAAGCCCAAAACAAAGCAATCAGAAACAAACATGCATCCATGACTCGATAAGACCACATTACGACAAATCATGCTAAGGCTAGTTGAACCACCAATCGGGTTCGTCACTACTAAAGGTCTATCGACGATCTCGGGCTCCAATCCCAACCTATCTACCAGGTCACTAGATATGAAAGAACTGGAAGCTCCGGTATCAAACAAAACTCTAACAGGAACATCATAAACAGAAAGCATACCTTTAATGAAGACATTCTTTCCCTTCTCCGCCGCAGTTGGGGCATTCGACGAAGAAGGAATAGCATTAAGAGCATATGCTTTCACCATTTGCTTTTCTTTAGGGGGCTGTGGACACTTGTCCTTGTGATGTCCCATTTGGCCACAGTTGAAGCACTTCCTGTCCACTGGCTTGGCCCGACAATTACTAGCATAATGGCCCTTCTTACTACAGCTGAAGCACTCCACATCTTGCTTATTCTTTTTCTTCTGGCCATCCTTAGTCTGATTCTGCTTTCTCTTATTCTGGGAACCACCCTTGCCTCCACCACTTGCTTGTGGTTTTGGCTCTTCTGCAGATGCAACCTCAGTTTTCGGCTTAGGGTAGAGACTTTCTGACCTCAATGCTTTCCCCACAATCGATTCAAATGTCTCATCGATGTGGTTAATAAGCCTTTCCCCCAAGTACTGATCCAAACCAGTTATGAATTTCTCATTCTTCTTCTCGGCAGTATCAATAAGAGATAACCCATACTTCGACAAAGTGTCGAATTCAGCAATATAATCCAAGACAGCTCTGCCATTCTGTTTGAGCTCCAAGAATTTCTTAAACAGCACTGACTTCTGAGCAGCTGGAATGAACTTCTCGCTAAAGCGAGCTTTAAACTGCTCCCAAGTAATCTGATCTTCGGGAGTAACTGCCTTTATAGCATTCCACCAATTCATTGCCCGCCCTTGCAGCTGACGGGATGCTAGCTTTCTCTTCATCGCATCCTCGATACCCAAGTCCTCGAAGATACGTTCGCAACTATCCAACCAATCCTGAACATCCGTAGCCGACTCTGTTCCGTGGAACGGCTTCCCACCAAGGCTAGTATAATCCTTATTCAGCTTGGCGAAGTCGACTCTCGGCGCCTGCACTATTGGGCCACCACCATTTCTACCATTGGGGGCTGCCCTCTGCACATCCCTAAGCATCTCTCTCATGAGGTCAGTAAACATCGTCCTCATGTCAGCAGCATTCCCATTATTGGCTCCCCTACCAGCACCTCTAGTATATCGGCTCATCGTCAATCTGAAAAGGGAAACGATTAACGACCCCATAGTGGTGCTAGTGCAGTACGACTTCATTCTTATACTACTAATAGTATATATATAGCTTTTGAAAACCAAAATAATCACAAATACGCTCTCTCGTATACGTGTATTATCTCTCCCTGATAACTTCCCTAGGTTAACTACGCAACCTAGAGCTCTGATACCAAGTGTGATGGCCCGCCCCGCACCAGCCTGCATTTCCTTCGAAAGTGCGCTATACACATGCCCGACTAGCACGGGACGGTCGTCAGAAGAAAGGAAAGAAGGGAATTAACTAATCAAGAACCTGTAGAATGTCTCACAGCGCATGGAGTAAAATATAATAATAATATACTTGATATAAAACAGGTGAAACAGTGCATAAGCTGATAACTAAAATCAACATCAACATCAGAGCAGCGGAAATCCAAATACAGCTTATTACAACTTTCCAATTTTACTGTCTCTAAACAAAAGAAAGTTAAAGTAGAAGATACACCACTAATGCCCAAGCAGTGATCTTCAACAACACAGGGAGAATACTATGTATATATTACGTGGAAGCCTCCTGCTCGTCTCCGGATCATCTACCCGTGCATCACCAACTAACCTGTCTCTAGTCTGCTCGTGTGAGCACCCAGAGTAATAAGAGGAGACATAAAACTCTGGGTCAGACATAAAGCCTGGTGTGAGCGATAAGCATCTAAACAAAACAATAACAGGTATACTAAACCATACCTGAACCTGGACCTGCAACCAAAGAGTTAGTACCACATACCGTACAATACTCTAAGGTGCCATAATAAATAGTGTAAATAATACGGGGGTGGGGTGTGCATGTCATAATGATAGCAAACAAATCATCCATAGCAACCATCCTCACATCTCTCACTCAGTGCGTAAAGCATACGATGTCCACCACTGTCAATCACTAGACCCATCGAAGTAGTGACGGAGTTCAACTTGTACAACTACTGCTACTACCAAGCTTACCACATGGAGTCATGACCAAATCTTTACAAATGACCCCACTTCATTGGTCTATAGCCCTTTAGTCGTACCTAGGCCATTGCAGCCCTGAATCCGTTCACGTACTTCCCATACATAGTGATCCAAAGTCATAAACATCGACTGCCCCTTGGCACACGTCCCGCAGCAAAGCCCAATCATGAAGTGAACTCATCGGTTCCCAACTGGATCCTGAGCTCTAACTTCCCATATTGGACTACCTTTGCATCTCGGGTTATTGGTCAATACTGGGTCGGGTTCTCCTCCTAGCTAACGGTTCGGGTCGGGTCCTCTAATTCGGTTCGGTCTGTAGTCTTCTCCTGTAGCGGTTCGGTTCGGGTCCACAGCGTCGCATCGGTTCGGGTCCACAGCGTCGCATCGGTTCGGGTCGGGTATTCCACTTCGGGTCGGGTCGGGTGTCCTCCTCCGGGTCGGGTCGGGTGCCATCTCCCTTCCAGTTCGTGCTTCTGCTCCGATCCGCTCCCTCGTCCTTCATTTGCTCCGATCCGATCCCTTCGCCTTACTTCAGTCCGAGCCCTTCATCCTTCAGTCGATTCGATCCGAGCCCTTCGTCCTTAAGTCGATCCGATCTCTCCTCCTTTATCCGATCCGTTCCCAGTTCAATTAGCGTGGCCTTCATTTTTGCCAGTTGTCTCAAGTGTCAAATTCTGATCCGATCAGATCCCTTGCCCAGTTCAACTCATCCGATCCGAGCCTATATATCCGATCCGATCCGGTCCAGAACCTGCACTTTTCTGCAACTCTTCCAGCAAGTATTTTACGCCATTCAACGACGTTTTGACAAATCTAACACTTCTAATCAATCATAAAACACACCATAGAGTCATAGCAACATGTAATAGCAACCACAACAGCAAAACAACAATTCAAATGAATCAAATTGGATCAAAAGTGGCTAAAACCTCACATTTTCCCATAATTCCACTTAATCATGTTTAAGCACATACTTAGTAAAACTTAATCAAATCATCCAAATTTTCTAACAGAGGCATAAAATATTATTTTCAAATTTCTAAACATTTTTCCAAAATTTATTAGTGTATAAATTCGCTAATCTTCACTAATTACCCTTAATTACCGTAATTAGTGCAAAAACTATGCAAATCACTCACCTTTGCCACAAAATAAAACACCAAATCTGAAATACTCTCTGTTTGGGTCGAATTCCTATGTATAGCAGCAGCTCCAACCTTGCTCTGTTGCTATTTGGCCTTGTTTTGATGTAGTTTAGGCTTAATCTTCACTAAAAATGTGTTTTGGAGTGGTTTTAGAGGATGGAAGCCATTACTAAGGTCTCAAGAAGGTTTGTGGCGGCTCAAAACTGAAATGAAAGTGATTTCCTAACCCTAATCAGCCCTCCTATGCCTCTAAACCCGAAATTCCCCTCTGGGCCTAGCTGCTAATTACCCGGTTAAGCCCAATTAAGTTGTTTTTCACCATCTGAAACTTGTTTCAGCCATATCTCCCAAACGGTGAGTCCGTTTGGCTAATGTGACCACTCTACGGAATTGTAAACCATCATCCGGAGCCAATGGAAGCAATTTCAGATCAAAATTCCTTTCCAGTCAAAAGTTATTGCCAAAACAGTACCAACTACGGGTAAAATGGTCATTTAAAAATCGGGAAAAATCATGAACATGGGAAATGACCCCAATAGTCGTCTCCCAAAGTTACATGCCATACGACTTCATATGTGAAAGAAATAAATATTCTACGATCCTATGATGCGTAGAATACAGGTCGTTACAACCATCGTCGCAGCCATCCCCCTGACGCCACCCGCCAGAGCGTCGACCGCCAAGACCCCCTTTCCGCCTGACCATCACCGCCAACACCCACCTCGACCACCGTGAGTTTTTAATTTGTCTAATTTATATATATTTATTTAATATTGGTTTAGAAATCTGGAAAAAAAACATATATAGTAGCATTGTGATTTTAAGTATAAAGATTATATTTTTATCAATATAAAGGTTATATTTTTATCATAGTAAAGAATAGGATTTTTAATTTGAAAAAGATTAGATTTTCTTTTATATAGATTAGCTTAGATTTTAAAATATAGAAAGTTTAGATTTTTATATGAGAAAAGTTTAGATTTTTATACGAAGAAAAGGCGAGATTTTAAATGTAGAAAAGGCGAGATTTTTATATAGAGAAAGGTGTGATTTTTATCAACATAAAGATGTGATTTTTATCGTAATATGATTTTATATTGTAGAGATAAAAAAAAATATGATTTTTACTTCGATAAAAATAGGATTTTTATATGTGAAGCGAATTAAAAATGTGATCTTTATTTATTAGAAAGCAGTATAAAAATATAATTTTATCGTATGAATAACAACAAAAAGATTAGATTTTATATATAGAAAAGATTTGATTTTTAATGATATAAAAATTTGATGTCTATATATAAGTTAGCGAATTAAAAATATTATCTTTATAATACAAACATCGTGTTAAAGAGGTGATTTGACACATATAGTAGCGTTGATAAAAATAGGATTTTTATATATGAAATGCCATTATAAAAATGTGATTTTTACTATGAACAGCGTGAAAGGGAGTGCGATGGGACGGACTGAAAACAAAACAAAAATCTGAACCATTCAGAAATAGAGAATGGAGGAGTGGACCCCAAAGGTGAGAACTCCTCACTTTAATTTTCCTTATACAGTTATTTATTATGTAACTGCATATATGAACTATTCCCCGTCGTCCACAGACCATGGACGACTTGTTTGGTTGTTTGTGTTGATTGATGTGTTTGGTTGAATATTGGTTTGTGGTGTGATTGTGAAATTGATTTGATTGGTATAACGCAGGCCATTGTTAGACTGGGGATAAGGTAGGCCTTATCCGTTTCTAGTATCGTGTCGTTATGGCGCCGAAATTTTCTAAAATATATTAGAACAATAAAAATATTATTTTTATTGTGTAAATGAACCGAATGAATGTTTTATCGTTAAAAATATAATTTTTAATGTGTATGTGAATAAAATAAATATTCATTTACAAATCAGACGATTTGTTTATGTACACTGATTTGACTGATATTGATTGGGACGATAAATTTTACACATCGCCCAACTGCACAAATAAAATCTGTGTTTGTTGTTTGAAAACCCTACACAGGTATTGGGATGAAATATGACATACACTAATCCCAATAATTAGTTGTATGTCGATCGATTTATTGACAGGCTGTTATAAGCGTTAAATATTTATATTTAATGCTTATACAGTGTAGAATGCACTCTGGATGATGGATTGTTGTTTTCATTATTGTTACACACATTTGTTGTATGAAATCCATATAATCACATTATATGGCAATTGACTGTGTCTGATTCCAGTTCAGAATTAACGAATATTTTAAAATAATATTCAGTGAATATTGAAATGTGAAGCCGTGTTGAGTAGTTAAACGCCATTTTAACACGAACGGGAATTTGATCGATTTTATTCATTTTATAATGAATATCGAAAAGTGATATCAAAATCCGATATTTTGAAAATATTATCATTTTAATATTGAAATGATATGGAAAAAATAAAATATGAAATTAATTCAAATGAATTTGAAAATCGAATTAAATTGAAATGAATTTGAAATTCGAATTCAATTAAAATGAATTTAAATAGAATTAAAATCGTTTTGAATTGAATTTAAAACGGATTGAAATTGAATTGAAGTCGATTTGAATGGAAATCGATTTGAAAAAATTTAAAACGAATTTATATTGGAATATTCAATTTTGATTTGAAATTGAAATGGAAGTTGAAATCGTTTTTGAAATGAATTTAAAACGATTTATAAAATTCATTTTAAATGAAAATCGACGAAATATATATTATATATATTATATATAATATAATGGCCTGAATAGAACGCGCCGTGGCAGTTCGCGAATTTCGACCATTGAATTCGAATGGACATTACGGGAGATCCGACCGTCGGATCTTCCTAAAACCGGAACCGTTGGGTTCGTATCGAAAAGAGCTTTCTAACTAATATTAGGGATTTGAAATCTAACGGTTGGATTTGGAATTATGTCCAAATCAAATTTGGAAAAGGTCGCTGTAAGTGCAGTTCGATGGTCGTTTATGGAAATCGACTGTACGGGCCTTGATAAAATTATTAAAATATCAATAATTAGTGTAAAATCATAAGAAATGGTTTGGAAAGAATCAAGATGAAAAATTCCATATTTGAAAAGATAAAAATATATTTTTATCGAAATGAACTAGTTTTGAACTAGAATCATAATCCCATTTATTTTTAAAATAAATAAATTGGATTTGAAATGGTTTTAAAAATAATCAGAATTTCCAATATATAAATTGGAAATGGATTTGAATCGAAATTGTCTTTGGAATATTTCGATGTTGGATTTCGTGATTATATAGATATTGTTATGGAAATTTGAAAGATATATTTATATCGTTATTTCCAATACGATATTTGTTGGTCGTAGAATTTGATATTGAATATAAGCCGATATATTTTCTATTCAGAGCCTTGTATTTAATATCAAATGGAATTTGGGTTTGTCGTGAATGGTATCTTCATTAACACCGTTCTTAAACCCAGTTGAGAAAAAGATAAAATCTTTTTATTTAGATTTAATGAAGTATACCAATTAATTAATATTTAATTGGAATTGAATTGGAATTGTGAATTGGGTTTATCGTGAACTGAGTTTTAACGACATTCGTTCTTTAACCCGATTTACAATTAAATGTGATTTGGAATTTATAAATCTTTTGTTAAGATTTAAAGGAAAGTAAAGTTTTCCAATTTAATAAAATAAATTGGAATTGAATGGAATTCGATTGGTAATAATCGAGGTGAGCTTTTGTAGAGGAAGACTGTTAATATATATGGAATTTAAAAGGCCTTGTCGTTTTTCCATTTATATTATCGGTTGGATATGGAAGTTCATATCGATTATATATATTGGTCTTTTTTCCGTGAAGATTCCATTGATAATGGAATGAGATTTTGGGTTTATCGTGAACTGTGTTTTAAATGACATTAGTTCTTTAACCCCGTTAAAGATAAGATTTATTTCTTAACTTTGAAGAATCATTAAGTAATGATTTTTGGAAATTAAAACTGAATTAGAGTTTTAATGAATCTTTGAATGGATTGAAAGGTTAATTTGATAACTAAAATTATCAAATTCAAGAAATGATCGAGAATGGAGTATCACCAGTTTTGCTCCAAGCGATAGTTAAATCTTTAATTAGATTTGAATGTGAAATGGTAATTGGATTTACCGATAACACCGTGCTGTTAGATATGAAGTATTACCAGTTTTACTTCATAGGATGAATAGCTTGAGGTTGGAAAATTTAACAAATGATTACTTCGGTAAGGTTCGCTAATCCCGACTAGTTTGGAAAACCATAATTTGTTTTGAATTGATATTCAAAAGGAGATTAAAGAATAAATTTAAAGAATTTATCTTTGATAAAATTAATGGGAACCTATCCCAAAAGATAAGAATATTTGAATAAAAGAATATTCTGGATTGGAATGAGGCGTATGTTGTGTCTGTGTAGCACTGGTTTATTATATACACGAGTTATTCAGAAAGGCCGGGTTTATCCCATTCTATATAACTGAATCGACGATAAGTCGAAGATGAAGACGGTGGTAGAAGACCGGAGGTCTTCACATCGTTTGGATAATTACTGACGATTTTGATTGGGTTGTACACCTAAGAGGAGGGAATCAGTTGCTGATCGTCCAGACGTACTTGGAGATCGATGGGTATGCGAGGAATAAGGTTCCTCCGGTTTCGTTCAGACCCATAACGGACTTGTAAATGGATGTGTGTCTGACATCGAATTTCATTCTGTGTGATTGATTTACATCGGTTGCATAGCGTGAATTGCCTGTGTGGCATGCTGAGATGCAAACAATCAAGGCTTCTGTTGAAAAGCAGAGTCCTGTGGTTGATGATCAAAGCACGGCTTTAATATAGCGTAGCTTTGTGTAGCGTTATCGCGAGCCTCACACCCCGGTGTGAACCAGAAACGGGAGAGGACATCAGGGAGGGCATGCGTTTCCTTCTAGCTAGGAGTGGTGTTTTGGGTTTTACACGCCCGAACATTTAACTTATGTGGATGATGGATTGTGAGACGCCTTGGTTATATCGGTCGATCCGGGACCGATGGAGTCATTTGGCTCAGTGACGCGCCATAGGGCGGGGAAACGCAGTGTTCAGGCATTATAATCCACATCGAGTGGACCGGCCCTGACGATCCAAGGTGCAGTTGCGGCTATTCCTGATGGGCGGGCTAGAGCTTCTTGAAGCGGTAAGGACGATCCCTTGCCCTGGTTCACAGATGGAAATCCAACTTCCAATACGTGACAATTGCGGTTTTGATTGTAGAGCCTAGTATTGGCGACATGATATATGGTACCCATGCCGCCTAGGATTGATACATTTATATTTGAAGTTGTTTTATACACTATGCACTTATAATAGTATCAAATGATTTGTTTTAACGTACCAAGTATGTTTGGCTATTATAAGGGAAAACCCTATCCCCCGGCTTGCGTTGCATTGTGTGATAGGACCTAGGTCTTATAATAGCTTCATTTTTCCAAAAAGCATTGCAATGTTTTGTTATATGCACTGGTATTTTTGGGAGGAAACCCGTTCTGTGTTATACAGCGTGGTCCCTTGATATACCTGATTTTAAGTAAAGTTTTAAATAACTGTTTTAGTTCTCACACCAGTCACATGACTGACCTGGATTTTATTGTTTTAACCTAAACTCTGGGTGCCCCTATTTTCCAAGGGCAGCTAGTAGTTTTGGTTTTGCAGATTTATATTCACAGGATCCTGGTTTACATCTGGAATGATATTCGGAAAGCTCTGTATCCGTTTATCTCCTTCAGTTGTGTATTGTATTATTTTTCCGCTGCAGTAATGTATTTAAATCTCTGATATTTTTCTAATGTGTAATATTCTTGTATTATGATGAAATTGTTGTAATAAGCAATGAAATGTTCTTCTGTTTGTGTTCTGATTCGTCTTGTCCTCAAAGCCATCCGGGCTTTCCTTCACGGGGAAGTTCGGGTCGTGTCACTCTTGGTTGCCCAAATTTGTATGGGCATTCAAGTAGTTCAGGATCTTAAGATATCATGGAAGGAGCTTGGTGCAGGAGGCTTCGTCGATAGATATATAGTTTTATTTCCACTGTATTGTATATGTGATGTACTCTGATGACATGTGTAAGTACTGATACTATTTTGTATTTCAAATGATGTTATATATTATATTTTGTCCATTCCGCTTACAAATTCGCGTCACGCTGATTATGTTCTTCTTTTTCTTCTATTTCACTTTTCTATCTTTGTATTTCTCACCCACTAACTTATTTCTATTAATGATCCGGCATTTCCGATACTTGAATGGTCGACAGGTTATACTGGAGACGTATTTGTGTTGATTTTCAGGATCGAAAATCCTTGGGTCGTTACAGTGGTATCAGAGCATGAGGTTGAGTAATAACCTTGGCTATGTTGCGTAACTCGATAGAGATGGGGTCAGTAATACCCTATATTGAGTTGAGTGTATATACGAGAGAACGTATTTGTATATTTGTATAAAAATAATTTTTATATTGTGTTGATTGATTTGTTGAGTGGTATAAAAATTTCAAATAGACGCGTTTAGCCGACGGAGTCGATAGAGATTTTTAAACACTCGAACAAAATAATTCGACACAATATTGTTTTAGAGGCTGGATAAATGAAATTATTTTATCCAAAAATCATATTTTGATATAAAAAGGATAATTGTTTAGAATTTCTAATATATATATGAATGTGTCGATAGCTAATTTTATAATCTCATAAGATTATAAATTGAAATGGGTATATATTAAACCAAATTAAAATTGTATAAGAATGAAATGTGCAAACAGGAAGATTTGTTGGGTAAAACAAATGGTTTGGGAAATTCAAAGACTTTGAATTTACAATAGAATTGAGATATGTGATTTCATACAGGGTTGAAATAAAAATTGGAAATTTGGATTCCGGAATTTGAAAATTTAACTGGAGTAAGTTAAATTGGAATTTGAAGCCGATAAATATGTTGATCAGGTTTGATTCAAATTAATGAAGTAGATAAGATTCAAAATGTATTTTCCAAATATAATCAGAGATATTTTATAAAATTGAAAATTGGGTAGTGAAACTACCTAATATGAATTGTCTATATATAACCTGTGTGTTTGGATGTCTGGTTTGCTATGATTATTGATATATGGATAAATCTATAATTTTGAATATAATTGGAATCTCCTCGCTACTCTCGAATTTCGGGGACGAAACTCTTTTAAGGGGGGTAGATTGTAACGTCCCAGGTTTTACTAACCTTATAATCTAAAAACTATAGATTATATCTGGAAATTTAATTCGATATTGAGAATTTTGGATAAAGCAATTATTTTAAAATCATTGTGTATATACATATTAACTCAGTTTTTGATATAGTCATATATATTCAAGGAAATGTTATTTTAACATTTTTATTTTTGCATTTTAATATTTGTGAAAAATCAGAATAAGTATTTTTTTTAAATCCTAAACAATATGTATAGGAATACCTATTGTAATGTCCTTTAACATAAATATGTATGTAAACCTTTATCAAATATCTGAATGTTATTTTGCTGTAAATTGTTTTAGACTTTATATTAGAAACTAAGTAATAACTCAAGTAAAATTTTGTAGACATTTGCACATATACTTCAATACAAGGCTGCGTGCATACATGACCAGGGAAAAACTTAAATGTGACAAGCCTTGACACCATTTCCACTCAATCAAAGACATGCTAAAGCAATTGCATGTGTAGCTTAGTAGCAAAGTAAACAAATTTGTAGGCAGCTGTATACACAAACTTATGCTTCATAACATGGCCGTGAATACTCCTCTTTTCAATCATATTGGACAGACTAAAACCATCACCATCTCTACCCTAAAGCCTAATTTTTTTAAGCATCATTGCACATAGATGAGACACATTAATGTAATTCAAGATCTGGCCATGCATATGTTATAGCTTCAAAGGAATTCAATTGAAAAGACCTCATGTAACATCACTTTTCAATCACTTTGGCAGCAGCAGCCCTACCCTCAAAACTGCCCCATCTCTACCCTTAAATAGCCTAGCTCCTACAACCCTTTGATACATAGCTAGTACATATATACGTTGTTTTGTATGATGCACTTCTTGGCGTGCACATGAAGAGAATTAAATGAGAAATGAGTTAACAATGCACCTCTTTTCAATCCATTCTGTAGCAGTCTTTACATCACTCAAACAACCCCATACCTACCCTGTTATAGCCCAAGCTAGGACATATTTTAATACTTGTTTCAACTATAAATACGCTGACATACCACCATGTTTTTCACACAAGAACCTGGGTTGAACTAGGATATAAATGCAGAAGAACGAAAGGGAAATCTGAGAATAAACAAGGGTCTTGAAACTAAAAATAGTGAGCAAACTCTTCCCTTGTATTTTACTTTAAAGTATTTATGTTTGTATGATATATATGTATATATATAGTTATATATGTTTATGAATGTCGTATTGAATCTAGCAAATTAAATCTTCATGACAAAACTGGAAATAGAAATGAAAACCAGTAAACAAATTATAAAGCAGCAGCAGTGTATTCATGAGTAAACACATTTTTTTTTTTACTGTTTTTAGGTATATACGAATGCTTGTTGTACATGTGCTTAGATGTCATCATGTTGAACTAAAATACTAATGTTAGTTAAGGATGAAATCACTGCAAATTGCTGATATTGTTTTTAGACTAGACTAAGAAATAGGAAATGAAATATACCTGAGTTGAATAAATGGCACCATAACAGCAGTATACTTATAGGTGAATAAACCCTTCCTTTTTCTCACTGCTTTTATACAGACATTCATGCATTCATCTCTTTGTGCCAAAAACCTGAAATGCCTAAACATGATCCAATAGTAGTGAGTAAACCTCTTCTATATTATTGTTTAATTCTTTGAATTACTGCTGTAAACGGATTGAGTTTGAATGCATCAGTCTGAATGCTCTTTGATTAAGTTGCAAGTTCCTGCTGTGAACACCATCATTTGTTTACAAATAACTAATAGTTGATGCTAGAAAACTTTGATTAACGTCTGTTTCCAGACTGTTATTTCGTGTATAGAGAATGCCAGTATGTTTGCATAAGTTATGTTGTTAGTTTAAACCTTAGATAACAACCCTGCTATTCTATTATGTAAACATAGAACATTATAAACACCCCTGTTTTCTAAAAGAGAATCATACCAAATGCTCACGGTGAATGTATTTTAATGCTAAAATCCGATGTATACTTTAAATACTCCAGTAATACAACCAATGAATCCCTGAAATGTATATTTATATACATAGGAAAACAGGAAACATACTGATACTGTCATCACATTATAAACATGAAATTTTCAACCCTCTCAGAATCTTGATTTACATATATAAATAGAATTGCAAAACAATGATTTTTGATGATCATATCATGATTTTTAATGTCGTGGTTGTCGAGATATGTCATGATGATCGGAAAATGCATTTTGATCAATTTTCGTCAATCTAAGCCATCAAAGTCCATGCCGTAAGGAGGAAAGCAACGTGGAGGGCAGGAGATTATAGGAAAAATATAAAAGAAATTTTCCATTGTGTAGATTTTGCAAATGAGTTAGAATTAGGGTTCATGGGTTCTTTTGAATACCCGATGTTCTCGACGAAGCTGCTCCGCCATGGTGATGAACGGAGGTTGCACATAGGGGGGATCGATGCAGGTGGTTGTCGGCCTGACGTGGGTGAGGTCGGAGGTACTCTGGTGGTCTGAGGTGAGAGAAATCGAAAGTTTCTTTGGTGGAAACCATTCGAAGAAATGGAGTAAAACAGTGAAAACACTGTACAGGCTCTGGTGATCGGATCTGAGGGTGGTGGCAAGGTCCAAAGGTGATGAGTGACGTGTCTGGATGATCACATGAGGTCAGGGGTGGCTCGTTTGGTTGTACACGTGCACCGTGTACATGTGGTACTCTGGAGATGGTAGTTGGCCGGGCATGGAGTTTTGGAGGTGAACGGACGTGTGTGGCAAGGAGCTTGGGATATGGTATTTGGTACTTTGGTACTTTGGTGCCGGAAAAGTGGTATTGGGTGGAGTGTGAGGTTTGAGGTGATCAGGAGATGTGTGGCACAGGAAATTGAAGAAAGGATATTGGTATTTTGGCAAGTGGTACTGGCATTTGGTGTTTTGGCTGGAGCACGGGTTTTGGAGCAGATTTCACGTGCGCGACATGGAGTTTTTGAGGTGGTACTCTGGTACTTTGGCAAGGAAGTTTAGAACGGGGTTTTAATTAAAACTTGTTTTAAAATGGAAATAACAAATAAATTAAAAATAGGGGAAAAGGAAAATAAATAAATAAATAAAAAGATATTTTTATTTAATATAAAACCAAATATTGTGGGAAAGTGGAAAGAAAGGCAGTAGCAGGGAAATCGAATGCAAGAGCTTAGGTTAAGAGTTTTCGAGAAGTTTAAAAATAAAACAAAAGGAGAGATAATTATAAAATAAGTTATTTATAATTATAAAAAGATAATTTACAAGGTGTGACAAAGTTATAAAATGTCGTATAAGTAAGATAACAATTTAGAGTAAAATACCGTGTGTGACGCACACGCTTGGTTGTTCATTTGTAAATGATAGTCAAAATGTCTGGATTTAAACAATGCAGACATATACCGTTCTGTTGGCTGAAGCTCATAAATAAATGGTTTCTAAAATGAATTATACTTAATCCAGTTCAAAGTTTTAGAATATAAGCTGATGTGGTTTGACTAAAGACAATAATCGTTTCATAATCAGATTAGGAAATAAGAAATCGAATTAATAACGATTAAATGTAAATTTATAAAATAAACTCGATGGACCACTTGTAATAGTATTTCACAATGAAATCAAGTAGATTGAATTAAACGGGTCGAGAAGAAACAATATTCAAGGGAACAAGCAAAGGTTTTGAAGACGAGGATGGTTGTGAGAAATGTTGGTAAGAGAGATTTATTGACCAATAACGATGGAATTATTCTGGAGTTCTGGAGATAAAGGGAATAATAATAAATCGAAAGGAGACATTGAATTTTTATCAACTAAATTGAATTCAGGAAAGTATTGTTTACTTTCCGTTTTAAATAAGATTTAAATCAATTATAAATTGAATTTTATATTCATCTAAGGAAATGAAATAATATATAAGTCGGATAAATTGAACTGGGAATTATTATAATACTGTTATAAGCAATGAAAATAAATAGGATTATTATAATGAATAAAATCTTAGATAGTTATGATTTGGAAATAATTATTTTCCAAGATCGACTAATTTATAAATAACTATTTGTTGAATTTGAATTATTGAATTGTGATAGACAATATTTGTTGTGATGGTTGATCTGCTGATTTGATTTATTTTATAATTATGTGGTATGACTTATTGAACTTATTAGTTCAATTTAAACGTTTATGTCTTAATTTTAAATTATCAAACTATTGTTAAAACCTAGAAGTTTATATATTTAGCAGATAAGTCCTAATAATCAATATTAATACTGAAATCTGTTTGAATATAATAATCTGATTACTTTAAGTATCACTTGGCCCTAAAAGATTTTAACCATCGATTCAAAGAGATCGGGATTGGTTTTCTTATGAAATCAAAATACCACTTTGTTTCGACCTAGGCGTTGATTAGTTAATTGTCAAGATGAAGATCCATGAAGATGGAGTTTATGCAAGGACTATTCTGTTTACAGAATAATGCCTTCGGTTTGTCCAGACCCAGGACAACTTGTATAGACGAATGTCTGACAGAGTATATCTAACAGATCACGTAAGATGATCTCTTCAAATCTATGTTTGGTGGCGGAGGAATTCGTTTCTCTTAGCTTTATACCCATTGTTTTGGAGAAATCAATTTGTGATTTGATGGGTTTGACAATGTGGCATTCAAAGTGAATAAAGATATGTTGTTCTTAAGGTAAGTTTTAACCTCAAGCCTCACAACCAGGAAATGACAAAAATCGGGCAGGCAACATGGCTATGTGGGTCACTCCCATTAGGGTGTATAATCACCAATCTAGAGAAATTTCATTTCCTTCTTTATTCTATTCGATGCTGTCCCCTTCAGGAAACGGTTGCTGATCGCAACCATTGGTGATATACATTCGATACACTCAAGCGAAATGAGTGGTCGGTCATGTGTGGGTCGGGTTGCAAGACGTTCTTGTTGAACCCAGTGTATTCCTCTCTAGAGATACACTATCGGCAGGTGGTTCCATACCTTGTCATAGTCAGAAATCCAATCTCCAATAAGCGCCCGTGGTTTTGTTTGTATATTATATATGTGGAGCGTGAGATGCAAGTGTTCCGCTAGTTGCTAATTTATTTGTAGAAACCCTGGACATTATCATAATATCAAAATAGTATGATTTCAAAATGTTTTGGGTTATAGTAAGATAGAAACCATTCGTTTTTATATGTGGATCGGTCTTATGATTATCTTTTCTTTCAAAAGAATTTTTCCAAGTTAAACAAGCTGTTTAAAATCGTTTGCTCACACCAGTCCCATGACTGACCCAGAGTTTATTTTTCTATGTTTTCCC
This sequence comes from Allium sativum, assembly GCA_030737875.1. Lineage (NCBI taxonomy): Eukaryota > Viridiplantae > Streptophyta > Magnoliopsida > Asparagales > Amaryllidaceae > Allium > Allium sativum. The sequence goes on from CM060919.1 coordinate 853,182,652, forward strand.
TAAACTCTTGGGTACCCAAATTTGTACAGGAAGTCAAGTAGTTTAGGATCATACAGAAATCCTGGAAGGAGCTTGGAGCAGGAGGATTCGTCGATAGATATATTGTTTTATTTCCACTGTATGATATATGTGATGTACTCTGCTGACATATGTAAGTATTGATACTATTTTGTATTTCAAATGATGTTATATATTATATTTTGTCCATTCCACTGTGAGATTCGCGTCACTCTGATTCTCTTCTATTATGTTCTTCTTTTTCTTCTATTCTACTTTTCTATCTTTCTATTTCTCACCCTCTAACTTCTTTCTATTAATGATCTGGTATTTCCGATACTTGAATGGTCGACAGGTTATATAGGAGACGTATTTATGTCGATTTTCAGGATCAAAAATCCTTGGGTCGTTACACCTCAGCAATCCAAGCCGCTCCTCCTCCGGCGATGGACCCCCTCCTTAATTATAAATCAATTTTTTATATTTTTGGTGCGTGCGTTTAACACCCTGAGCTTCCACAACCAATATCTCCCAAACTGAGCTCCTATGGCCAAAATCCATAGTGCCAAAATCGAAGAGAACAATTTTCTCTTCAATTTATGTATATGGAGGTCATATTTTGGATTGCGTAGCCGCCCAGAAAACGCATCCAAAGTCTGCTGTCCAAATACTGTCTTTTCGCAAATTCTGGCGAAATGGACCAGTTTTGGATGAAAGTCCATTAGGTAAAAGTTGTCTAGAGTGACACGCTTAAGCTAGACAAAAAGATGGTGTGAAGATTGGAGCTCGTTTGCAAAGTATGGAACCAGATCAGCAAATCATAGCGTTAGAAAATAACGGTGGAGTGGATCCTAATGTGAGAACACCTTCGCACTCTAATTATTTTACAGTTAAATATATACTAGGATGCAAATGGGGCTTAGAAGCCTCCGACACTATTTATTGTACAAACCATGATTGTTTGTTTGGATTGTATTGTGGAAATTTGGTTGTGTTGAAAATTGATTGTCTTGTGGTGTATTGATTGGATTGATTATTGTGTATGGCGCGAGCCAGTATCAGGAGAGGGGTAATGCTAGACATTACTCCGGTTCTAATATCGCGCTGTTATATCACCGATTTTTTTTGAAATAAATATTTATTTGTTAAAAATATAATTTTTAATGTGTATATGAACTTTATAAAATAGTCATGTGTTGAATAAAATATTTGAACAATAAAAATAATATTTTTATTGAATATATGAACTGTATAAAATAGTCAAGTGTTGAAATAATTATTTTATCGTTAAAAATATAATTTTTAACGTATATATGAACGACACAAAATTATCCTAAAATGAAAATAAATATTCATTTACAAATCGGACGATTTGTTTATGTACACCCATTTAACTTGACACTGATTGGGACGATAAATTTTACATATCGCCCAACTGCACAAGTAATATACAGTATTTGTTGGTTGATTACCCACATGGGTATTGGGATAATATTTGACGTACATTAATCCCAATTATTTAGTTGTATGTCAATCTATTGGTTGACGGACTGTTGTAAGAATTAATTATTTATATTTAATGCTTATGTAGTTGTGTAATGCATTCTGGATGATGGATGATTGTGTATCATTGTTGTTGTATACATGTGTTGTATGAAATACATATAAGTAACATTATATGGTAATCGACTGTGTCCGATTCCAATTCAGAAAGAACGAATATTTTAAATAATAAATATTTTAAAATAACGAATATTTTAAAATAATATTCAGTAAAGGATTAAAAAGTGAATTTGATGTCCGAATTGGGATGGACACGAAAATATTGAAATATATGAAGCCGTGTTGATTAGATTTGCGCCATTTTAACGCGCTCGATATTTATATCGATTTTATTCATGTTTATAATGAATATCGAAAAGGGAATTATTTCAAAATATGATATTTTGAAAATATTATCATTTAAATATTAAAATGATAAGGAGTATTGAATTTTGATTTAAAATTGAAATAAAAGTGGGAATCGGTTTTAAAACGAATTTATAAAATACATATTGAACGAAATATATATTATATTACATATATATACATATATTAATGGCTTCAACAGAACGCGCCGCGACTGTTCGCGAATTTTGACCATTAACTTCAAATGGACGTAATGGGAGATCCGACCGTCGGATTCTCCTAAAACTGGAAGCGTTGGGTTTGTACTGAAAAGGGCTTTCCAACGAATATAAGAGATTTGAAATCTAAGGTTTGGATTTTGAATTATGTCAAAATCAAAATTGGATAAGGCCGCTGCAAATGCAGTTCGATGACCGTTTATGAAAATCGACTGAAAGGGCCTTAATAAAAATATTAAAAAATTTAATAATTTGTGTAAAATCATAATAAATGATTTGGAAATAATTGGGATGGAAAATTCCACATTTGAAAAGATAAAAATATATTTTTATCAAAATGAACTAGTTATTAACTAGAAAAATAATCCAATGGTTTTTAATAAATAAATTGGATAGGGAAATGGTTTTAATTTAACCAGGATTTTTCCGATGTATGAATTGGAATGGATTTGAATAGAAATCATCTTCGGGATATTTCAATATTGGATTCCGTGACCATATGGATATTGTGGAGGAATTTGGAAGATAGGTATACATCGTTATTCCCCATACGATATGTGTTGGTTTCATAATTTGATATCGAATATAACCCGATATAATTTCTGTTTAGAGCCTTATATTTAATATCAAAGTGGATTTTAGGTTTGTTGTGAATAGTATCTTCAGTAACACTGTTCTTAAACGCCGTGTGAAAATAATAAAACTTTTAATTAAGATTATTAGAGTTTCCAGTTATATTTGGTAATTGGAATAAAATGGACTGTGAATTCGGGTTTATTGTGAATTGTGTCTTGAACGACATTCGTTCTTTAACCCGATTAACAGTGAAATGTGTTTTGGAATTTATAAAACTTTTATTAAGATTCAATGGAAATTGTCCATAGTAAAGTTTTCCAATTTAATGAAATATATTGGAATGGAATTCGATTTGGTAATAATCGAAGTGAGCTTTTGTGGAGGAAGACTGTTACTATATATGGAATTTAAAAGGCTTTGCCGCAATTCCATTTATATTATTGGTCGGATACGGAAATTTATATCGATTATATATATAACATTAAGGAAAACTCGTCCATGGCGATAGGCTTATCGCCTGCTTTCGTTCATGCGTGAGTTTCTCCTTTCTCCTCGTCCTATCTGATTTCTATTTGATTTCCATCTGTTTTCCATTTGTTTTCTTTCTGACTTACACTTTAATAACCATCAACAAAACTTGTTTTTTGTTTATAAGCCATATTTTCAATTTCTTCAGCAAAACCTAGATCTCGTATTTCATCGGTTTTCCATAGCTAAATTTCTATTTGATTTCCTTTGTGTTTTCGCACTTATAATCAGATCCGCAATCTTATATTTCACTTCTAAACCCTAATTTGGGTTTCGATCTCCTACTTTAGCCAGTTTCTTTTTTTAGATCTGGTCTCCTCCTAACAATCGTCGATGGTCAACCCAAGATCTCAATGCATCTAGATGATGATTCTCATGATCTGGTATGTGTTTGGATCTGATATTTAGAACTTTTTCTTTGGAGTTTGGGTTTGATTTGTCTTCGATTTGAAGTTATAAAGGGATGTTTAGTTTAAGAGGAGATCGGTTATATGGTTTCTTATGAAGTAGTTTGTTCTTCATAATACTGGTTTCGGATTACTCATTGAAGATTCAATAAGTGGATCTATTATAGAAAAGGGAATACTGGAGTTATCGTAACCAGTTTTGAGTTGAAAGCTTAAGATGATTTGATGATCTGTTCTATCAGATGGATGAGTGATTTCTATAGATAATGTTTATCCATAGTCTAGCCTCAATAACCTGATGATTCGCAGTTAATTTAATGGGCAGAGATAGGTTGATAACACTTAAGTTGGCCTTTTGTATTCTAGTTTTGAAATCCATATACTAATGTGTTAATCCCGGCTAGAGGATTGATTCACAGGAGTTTGTGAACCATCAACCAGACCTATTGTTGTGGATTTGTATATTAATTTTGGGATTTCATATGACTGCTAATTTGTTTGAGAGGTTATTATTTCCTCTCTGCTTTGTTTGCTGTAGAAATTTTTGAGCAGTAAGCAAACATATAAGAGGATATGGATGAATGGAATTACTAGATCATGTTCGGTGGTTATAGAAATCATGTCATGGGCTTTCAAGCTTGCTCAGTTCATCACAAAAGTGGTAAAGAGAATCTGCAAATTGGCTTTCAGTCTCATGGTTTGAAGAACAAAATGCTAGTCTTCGATGATATTCTGATGTTGAGTGATCTTGAATAAGTGGAGCCTTTGGCATGCAAGGTGCTGAGGGTTTACATGTTGGAGAGGTGCAGAAAGTGCACGGAAGCGGGAAGATGGCTTTTCATGGGCCGGTTATCATAATTTAGGATTTAGTTACTTGTAATTTCAGTTTTTCTTTTATGTTTTGCTGTTGTAAAGGTTAGAATGCTAACCTCTTCCTTTGTATGTTTTTTCAGTAGAAATAAAGTGAACCAATTTTCCAAAAAAAAAAATATTGATCTGTTTTTTATGAAGATTCCATAATAAATGGAATATGATTTTGGGTTTATCGTGAACTGTGTTTTAAATGACATTGGTTCTTTAACCCAATTAAAGACATTATTACATGTCTAACATTGTATTTCGATCTGTATTGTTGATTTCTATTAAACATATATCTGTTTGGTGGCGGAGAATTTATTCTCTTGCTTAACACCCTTCTCTAAGATGTACGAGCTTAGAGGTTATACATTGGCAGAAATCAGTGGTACGGTGTGGATTGTCAATGTGGCATGTTTCATTTCCCAAAGTTAAATAATCATTAATAATGATTGTTGGATGATTAAAATTAAGTGGAGTTTTAATGAATCTTTAACTAGATTGAAATGTGAATGTGATAATTTAAATTATCAAATTTGGGAAATGATCGAGAATGGAGTACCACCAGTTTTTACTCCAGGCGATAGTTAAATCTTTAATTAGATTTGAACGTAAAATGGTAATTAATTTTACCGATAACACGTGGTGTTAGATATGGAGTATTACTAGTTTTGCTCCATGGGATGAATAGGTTGGGATTGGAAAACAAAATAAATGATTACTTCAGTAAGGCTCGATAATCCCGACTAGTTGATAAATCTTAATTCGGTTTTGAATTGATATCCAAAGGCAGATCAAAGAATAAATTTAAAAGAATTTATCTTTGATAAAATTAATGGGAACCTATCCCTAAAGATGTGAATAAAAGAATATTCTGGATTGGAATGAGGCGTATGTTGTGTTCTTATAGCACTTGATTATAAGATACGTGAATTATTCGGAAAGACCTTGTTTATCCCATTCTGAATAATTGATTCGACGATAAGTAGACAATGAAGATGGTTGTTGATGACCGGAGGTCTTCACATCGTTTGGATGATTACTAATGTCTTGATTGGGCTGTACACCCAAGAACAGGTAATAAGTGGTGATCGTCCAGACGTACTTGGAGATCGACCAAATATGCGAGGACCTCTCTACGGTATTGGACATATGGGACGAGGAATAAAGTGCCTCCGGTTTCGTTCCGACCCAGAACAGACTTGTAAATGGATATGTGTATGACATTGGATTTTATTCTATGTTGATTGATTTCTATTAAATATATATATGTTTAGTGGCGGAGAATTTTTCTCTTGCTTAACACCCTTCTCTGAGACGTACGAGCTTAGAGGTTATATATCGATAGACATCAGTTGCATGGCGTGAATTTTCAGTGTGGCACGCTGAGATGCAAATGATCAAGGCTTTTGTTAAAAAGCAGAGCCTTGTGGTTGATGATCAAAGCACGGCTTTAAATAACATAGCTTTGTGTAGCGTTAATTCGCGAAATTCACTCCCTGACATGAACCATAAACGGGATGAGGATCCAGGGAGAACGTATGTTTTTTTTCTAGCTTGGAGTGGTGTCATGGTATGGAGCCCAGACATTTTACGTATGTGGTTGTTGGGAAGCGAGGTGCCTCGGATATATCAGTCACAACGGGGCCGATGGATGATATGGTCGACATACTGACCATTACGCCCCATAGGGTGGGGAAACACATTGTTCAGGAGTTATATTCCTCAAAAGTAAAGGAGGACTGGCCCTGTGGCTCCTAGGTGCAGTTGCGGCTGTATCTTGAGACATGGTGAGCTAGATTGTGTCGAATTCGGTAAGGACAATCCCTTGCCTTGGTTCATAGATGGAATCTAATTTCCAATAAGTGACATTTCGGTTTTAATTGCAGAACTAGTATGGCGACATAGTAGCATGGGATACTATGCCGTCTATGATTGATACATTTATAATTGAAGTGATTTTGACACTATACACTTATAGTAATATCAAAATGATTTGTTTTATAACATATCATGCTTGTTTTTCTATTATAAGGGAAAACTCTATCCTCCGGCTTGCATTGCATTGTGTGATGGGACCTGAGTCTTATAATAGCTTCATTTTTCAAAAAGCATTGCGTTGTTTGTTTTATGCACTGGTATTCTTGGGAGAAACCCTGTTCCGCTGTTAGTTCTCACACCAGTCCCATGACTAACCTGCAGTTTATTGTTTTAACCTAAACTCTGGGTGCCCCTATTTTCCACACGAGCAGCTAGTAGTTTTGGGTTTTGCAGATATTTCTTTTCCAGGATCCTGGTTTACAGTTGGAGCTATGTTCGGAAAGCTTTGTATCCGTGTATTTCTTTCAGTTGTATTTGTTAATGTATTTCCTCTACGCATTGTATTAATTTTCTGCTACTTTGTAATTTAATACTCTGATATTTTTCTGATGTATGTTATTTATTCATACTCTGTTATATTCTTGTACTCTGATGTAAATTGTTGTAACATCAATGAAATGTTCTATTGTTTGTGTTCTGATTTGTCGTGTTCTTAACTAATCCGAGATTTCCCTTACAGGAGGGTTTGGGTCATTTCAGACATGGTATTAGAGCTCTGCTTTACAGAGCTCGAGAACAAGGAACATTAAAACCAAACGAAAGAATTCATCAGAGATTGGATTATTAATATCCAATAGGAATGACTCATTAGAGATAGGACCAGTAGTATCCTAGAATGAGTTAGAAGAGTATTATTTATTAAAAAAATTAGTTTCGAAGATTTAATCTAATTATATGTATTTGAGTATATTATTTTATATTGAATTTGGACAATCGAGTATATAAAGATTTTGCATATACACTTTGCAAACGTGTATACAAAGCCTCAAATATACTGGGTAGATATAAAATCACACTTTAGTCTCCCGGAGATGATTATGATGATGTGGCCACATCATCAGCATTTATGTTTGAGTTTCGAAGGTGGATATCTATATATTTCCAACTGGCTGGTGTGAGAACCAAAACTTAGTTATGGTTTATTGATGTGATCTGGCACTAAAAATATGATTTTGACTATATATATAAGCTATATATGTTTGAAAAGCTAATCGACTAATTGATTGTTGGTTGTGATGTTTGATTATTGGTTTAACTAATAAAGGTGTTGGAATGATAAAACCAATAAGAAAATGGAAGCAGAATTAAGCCAAATTGAATCAAATGTTGAACTGAATTGAAAATTGATTGAAATTGCATATATGTACATGTATATACATTGAACAGGTCATAGCATGGAAGCTAAGAAGAGGAATAAAAATTGTATGCCTGAGAAATATGTACATTTTTACTATTTTCTTGGGTTTTGATGATTTTATGAGCCGATTGGCTAGCGCTTGGCTTTTTCTTTTTCTTTTTGGATGATGAGGGCCCTGTGAGGTAAGTTGCGATTTTAAAGGTCTCCCCGTACATAGGAGGATATGGCGAAATTTTTCGAAAATTTAGGGTGTTAGCCAAATTTTTGAGAAATTAGAAAATTCTTAGAAACTGAAAAGCTGAAGAATGAAAGCCAGAATGAAAGTTGAGTTGATTAGTTAAACAACTTTCAACTCTGTTGCTTTTCGAGGATGAAAAGATTTAAAGCGGGGGAGATAGTAACAACCCGGATTTTCAGAACCAATTTAAAATTTTTATTTTAGCTATTTTTGTGGATTTTGAATATTTAAAATGATTTATTTTAAATAATAACGACTAAAAATTTATTTTAATCGAACTTAGAACGTATAAATTTATTTTAATTATAAAACAAGCCTGAAATGGCGCGGTAGTTTGAAAATTCGATTTTAAATTTCAAATGAATGTACAGAATTCAAAATAAACCGGATTTCAGTAAAACCAGAAATATTTGAATCTGTTTAATTATATCTTTCTAACGAATGAGAAAAATCCAGATTTCATAATGTAAATTGAAAGTTATGTCCAATATAAAATTCAGAATAGTCGTTATGGAATTTATATATATTTTTAATATAATATATAGCCCTTAAAAATAGCCATTTTGCAAACGACCTCCGTTTTAGATGAACCCACATTTGTTGGATCCGGAATGTCCAATTTTCATAATTTCTGCAATTAATATGTGAGCGTGGTGAATTTAACCGTGTTTGGTAATTTCAGTTTGAATTTAATCGACTGGAAAATGGCCATTTTTCAAATGGCCTCCAAATTCGATGAGATTAGTTTTGTTAGGATTGTATCCTCAAAACATAGCCAGGTTTATTTTTCTAGAATTTTGGAGTTAGTATGTTGTCCCGGTAAATTAAAATGTACATTTAAATTCAATATATATTGATTTGTGTTTTAATTTAAAGAAAAATTGATAGAAACAGTCGAATTGGCTTACGGAACTTATCCTAGTGTGTCCGGAATGGGGGTATTTATCTAAGGGCGACGGTCGTTGGGTTCGATTTGGAGTTCTACGGAAAAGTTGACTTTTATGGAAAATATATATATATATATAAACTTTTCTAACCCTAGAATTTTATATAAAAAATAAAATCAGAAAACCCGTCGTCCCCCTTTCCCCAAACCTGTCGCTCCCTCTGATCCATGTGCCCCGCCTCCAGCCGCGTCGCCACCGGCCTCCCACAGCCTCCACCACCTCCGCCGAGCCCCCCTTCCCCCTTCCCCCTTCTCTCTCCTCTCTACTCTCTCTCTCCCTCTAATTTAAAGCCCCACACCAAAACCCGACGCCCTGGCCCACCACCCGCCACCGCTGGCCACCTGCACCACCCCCGACCGCTTATCAACCCAAGTCGCCCCTCCTCCGACCACCACTCCTGTAACAACCCAAATTCCGACCGATCGATTTTTTTTCGAAATACCAATCTATCTAAACTCGGATTGGTTTGCTCTGGTATCCTGCAGAAAAGACAGAGACATAAAACATGTCAGAGCTCAGAAAATATCCGACAGCAAAATGGATAAAATATAAAATACTCAAAATATAGCCTTACCATATTAATAATACCGCCTAACCAGTATCCAAGGCTATCATGTCTCTGCCACAAACCTAACCTGCGAGTATGTTATGAGGAGGGGGTCAGAACACAAATTCTGGTGACTGGATTTAAATGATACACTTTAGGTAACACTACATATTTCGTTCAATCATATTTTCTTATTTATTAGGTTACTTGGGTTAACAACACTCAAGGCTTACACACACGTCGTACCCATTTACTCCCTAGTGAATTAACCTAATATAGTATATATGTAGTTACCCCTCGCTGCTGAGGTACTCCCCATGGTACCCCACTCGCAGGTCTCCACCGTAATACCACAAAAATGAACACAGTCCCTCATCCTACGCCAGAGTGACATACTGTAATGACCCGCATTGGCAGCGGTATTATAATTAATTTATTTAATTATTTAATAGGTGATATAGTGAATTTAATGGTCGTGGGATTAAATAATAGTGAATATTTAATTAAAATAATAATTAAATAATATATTTAATTATGAAATAATCAGGATTGGCTGAAATGGCGATATGGTGTGAACTGGATCATCTGTGATATTTAATTCAGCTTGGAATTGAATTTGAATAACGAATATATTATATAAACGATAGTTTGAACGTAGAGTTATAATATAATTAAAATCGAGCTCGAAATAGCGCTGCAGTTCGAAAATTGGCGATTCGAACTCCAACTGAATGTACAGGATTCGTTTTAAGCCGGATTTCTATGAAACAAGAAACGTGTGGAGCTGGTAGAGTATATCTTTCTGGTGGAAGAGAAAAATCGGGATTTCATCGTGTAGATTTTGATTTATGTCCAAATCAAATTTTAGAAAAGTCGTTGTGGAATTCCTTTATAATTTGCGACGCTTTAATTACGTTATAAATAGATTTTCGATATAAATTGAATATCGATTTATTCTGGAATTCTGGATAATCAAGTTATAAACTCTGATAGGATATTCTGGAGCCGTACGACATCGTATGTGAATATATACGGTAATATTAATTAATTTATATTTAATTTAATTATATTTAAATATATTTATACATTTAAATGGGTCATCCAGAGCTTTAAAAATAGCCAGTTTTTCATACGACCTCAGAATTCGACGAAACTAATTTTGTTGGATCTGCAATGTCAAATAGTTGTTAGATTTCCAGTTTCGTGATTTTTAGAGTCACTGTGTGGCCGTACGGATTTTTAGAGTGAGAAACAGTCAGTATTTTGACGGTTAAAAATACGCTGTGTGAGCATACGGAGTCGGAATTCGACGAAACCAATTTCATTGGGACTCTAATGTCAAAATCTAGTGGCATGTCAATTTGCATGATTTTAGGAGATCGTATGTGATCACATGGATTTTTAGAAGATAGAAAAAATAGCGTTTGACTAAAATAAAATATCCTAACAAATATCTAGATATTTATCTTCATTATAAATACCCCTTTGGAAAACCTTAAGACCTAATTCATTTCCATTCATCAGTCAACCAAACCCGCTGTTGCTTTCCTCCTTCCTCTTCAACCAACGCAAGCTTTAAAATTCTCCAACAAATATTATAAATCTCTATAAATCATGAATCATGTGTATTTGAACTTGTACAAGCGTAAGCATCAAGCTGGTGTACTTCTTGTAGAGTTCGACGATACTTCCTGCAGTTCGATTTTTGAACAGTGTGTTCTAGGGTTCGGTTTTGTTTGCTTTTGGGACATCGGTGTTGGGTTTTGATAATGGTTTTGGTCTTAGCATGGAGTTTGACATCATGCAGGAGATTTTGGGGTAGTTTGGTGCTTTGAGGTGTCGATGTCTGTGTATTGGGGACGTCGAGAGTGACTGTCAACGGAAATGGTAATCGGGGATTGAACTTGGTATTAGGGGTATGACTAGGGAGAGAATTCGAAGGAGGAGTTGTTGGTTTGGTTTGTTTGTAAAATTGTGAAGTGAAGAAGGAGATTTGGAAGGAGTTCGGTGTTCGGTTTGGCCATTAAGGAGTAGCAAATGTTCGGTGTTGGAGGAGACATAGTGGCGGGCTTTGGAAAGGGGTAATGGGCCAGAACTAGAGAGTGAGCCCAAATTAATATTTAAAGTATTAGTTTTAAATTATATAGATGTATTTATAACTTGTATTTATCGTAACTTTATCATACGGTGTCAGAATCACGAACGGTTGGATCCGTTAGGATCGTATGGATGGGAGCAACACAATGAGACTAACTGGAAGTCCATCGGAGCTCGTTACAATTTATAGCAAAATAAATTGTCTGAATCAAGCGATGGTTATCATCATTGACGATGATCGTCCAAAGTGAGTAAATCTCACTAACTCTGAATAGTTTAAAATTTCATGTTGTATTTTTAGAACTGTTAAATATTGACTGATTGACTGTGTGTTGATTGTTTGATTGAACTGCTAGTCAGTTAGCTGAATTCCTATATTGATTCTGTTTAACAGAATATATCATATGGAACTGAAAGTGATGTTGATTTTATTGTGTAACATCTGTGGATGCAGGGAAAAAGGTTGGAGGAATCCGACTGGATTCCTCAACAGTTATTTTATTGTTTTTCATATATTTTGATATATGGTGAGTAGTATAATCTATTGTCGATTATATGCGTTTGAACGATACTGATCATCGTGATTTGATATGTTGAATACCATAACATACCGAAATGTTGATAAGGGAATATTTTCAAAGTGATATTTGAAAATAAAATATTTATAAATGGAATATTTATAAATAAGAAATATTTATAAATTGGGATATTTATAAATAGGAGATATTTAGAAAAAGGGAAAACGTTATAAAAAGGGAAACTGTTATAAGAAGGAAATCATTTTAAAGTGGAGAACCATTACTTAAAGTAAATCTTTAAAATGAATAAACGTTGTTAAAAGGGAAATCTTTATAAAGCGAATATAGGAGTTAAATCGAATATGGTATTCGAAAGGAGTTAAATCGAATTAGTTATTCGAAGGGAGTTAAATCGAAAATGGTATTCGAAAGTAGTAAATCGAATTAGTTATTCGAAAGGGGTTAGTCGAGTCAAGTAAATTGAATAGAGTTATCGAATATTAGTTTATTCGAATAGAGTTAAAGGAAAAGAGTTATCGATTTATAATTTAATCGAAAAGAGTTATCGATTAGTTTAATCGAAATGAGTAATCGAATATAGTTTATTCGAAAGGAATTATCGAATTTGGTTATTCGAAGGAGTTATCGAATTTAGTTATTCGATGGAGTTAATCAATTAGAGTTAAAACAAATGAGTTAATCGAATATAGTTTATTCGAATAGAAAGTAAAAGGAGTTAATCGAATATAGTTTATTCGAATAGAAAGTAAAAGGAGTTAATCGAATATAGTTTATTCGAATAGAGTTAAAGGAGTTATCGAATATAGTTTATTCGAATAGAAAGTAAAAGGAGTTAATCGAATATAGTTTATTCGAATAGAGTTAAAGGAGTTATCGAATATAGTTTATTTGAAAGGAGTTAAGTGAGACGAGTTAATCAATAGTGTTAGTCCAATAGAGTTAATCAAATAGCATTAGTCCAATAGGGTAAATTGATAAGGGTTAATCGAATAGAGTAAATTGAATAGAGTTATCGAATATACCTTATTCGAAGGGAGGAGTTATCGAATAGAGATGTATTCGAACGAGAGTCACGTAAGGAAGTGTTAAAGGGTTAAAAGATGAACTTGCCCTATTTCGAGATTTGAGATGTTGTTCAGTTAAGGTCTGAGAGGTAGTTATACCCCAACTTGATTGACTTCGTTTTAATTTAGAAATGGGTAAGGTTCGAGAGTGAAAGTGGTAAGGTGAATTTAGTAAATAAGTATAGTTGTTCGAGTTGTCGTCGCGATGTTGATTTAAACATCTGTTTAAATCCAAGTAAAGAAGATTTGGAAATGTTTTCCAAATAGAATCAGAAACATAATCAAATATTGAAATAGGAAATATAAATATATATATATAGATGGATACATATATATATATATATGATTGATGATTGGGTGATAGAATTTCCATTTGGAAATAATATCATTGTTTGCACACTTGTTTTCTTTGATGGTTAAATCACAGACTATTGAAGTTTTGACCATTTTAACGTTGTCAATATGGAGAGACCGGTTGGATTATTATCCAAAGAACCACTCTGTATTGGCATAAGCATTGCGAATCATATATGCTAAAGGAAATTGAAGACGGAGTTATGCAAGGGCTATCCTGTTTACAGAATAGTGCCTTCGGTTCATCCTGTTCCTGGATGACTTGTATGGACGGATGTCTGACAGCGTATTTCCAGACGATCACATATATTGATTTCTCCAACCGTACCAAGAGTGGAAGTGGAGAAGGAAACTTCTTTTAGCTAACACATAATGTATGGTTGAGGACGTCAATCGGTGATTTGATGGATTTGACGATGTGACATTCGAAGTGAATCTGGCGTGATGATAAAGCGTAGCTTCAAGCCTCATCAACCGGTAAATGACAGAAATCGGGCAGGCAGCATGGCTAAGTCGGTCGCACCGAAGTAGGGTGTACAATCACCTGATCTAGAGTTTCATTTATTTCTAAAAATCTATTGTTGATGTTGTCCCATTCGGGAAACGGTTGCCGATCCCAACCGTTGGTGATATACATTCAATACACTCAAGCGAAATGAGTGGTCGGTCATGTGTGGTCGGGTTGCAAGATGTTCTTGTTGAACCTAGTGTATTCCTCTCTAGAGGTACACTAGCAAAAGGTGGTTCCATACCTTGTCATGGTTGGAAATCCATTACCCAATACGTGCTTGCAGTTTTTGATTGTATACCATATTTGTAGAACGTGAGATGAAAGCGTTTTGCTAGATGATTATTATATTGTGGTTGATAGCCATTATTATAATATCAAAAGGTTTTTGATATAAAGATAATTTGGATTCTCATAAGGGAGAAACCCGTTCCGTTATACGGCGTGGTCTTATGAGATATCGTTTAATGGCTTAAACTGTTTTAAACTGTTTTACTCATACCAGTCCCATGACTGACCCGGAGTTTATTTTGTTTTGTTTTCCCTAAACTCTTGGGTTCCTAAATTTGTACGGGCAGTCAAGTAGTCGGGATTTACAGATATACTGGAAGAGCTTGGAGCAGGAGGCTTCAGGATTATATAGCTATAGTTATTTCCACTGTGTTGTAAGTGTTGTACTTTGATAAATGATATGTATATTCAAGTACGGATTTGTATTTCAAAGTTATGTTATGAAATATATTTATTCGTTCCGCTGTGAGATTCGTGTTACTCTGATATTGTCTTCTTCTTCTATTCTAAGTTTCTATCTTATCTTTCCTCACCCTCTAATTTCTTTCATTAATGACCGGTATTTTCGACCCTTGGATGTTCAATATGTGTTGTATATCGGATAACCAAAGTCGACAAAATCCCGGGTCATTACACATACGGATCGCTACATAACAATATTGCGTTCCATATATCTGTCATTACTACGCTACATAAGCGTACGGACTACCATCGTCGATCGAATCAGATTTCATACCGGAGTAATGCCCTCAAGTCTACGATACAACACCCAGAGCAGATATGCATGTATCTAGACTGTCCCACGTACGTATGTTAATTGTAGATCGATGCCTCAATCGCACGTCCTCTAATGTGTACCGAGTTCCGTGGCAGGGCGATACAAGAAACAGGAACTCGGTCGGGAGCTTTTCCATATCTATACAGGCCCATTTTTAAGAGCTTCTATATATAGATATTCCTAGGGCCTGTTTTCACGGTGGTTATGGCCCCATCTCGGCCCCTCCCTCAACTAGTAAAGACTACAAGAGCTAAACAACTGCCCCTAAAGAAAACAATCTAAACATCCATTTGGCGTCTTCCCTCAACCACCGTACCCCGATAGTGAAAGGTGAATGGTCTATTGGTTTTAGCTCTAGTCTTTTCTCATCCCAATGGTTGTCGATGACGGGTATCCGACGATCTACTATCCTTATTGGTCCTGACCCTTCGCCACTCCGTTGAGGCAACCGCCGAATCACCCTGGTGTCGCCGCGTCACAGCATTCTGACTGCATAGCTACTTCTGCAGTCAAGGCCCACCCACCTAATAGTTACGTGCAGACCCAACCTCTCATTTAAATTGAACTCATTTTCAAATTAACAAGTTTCTCTTGCTTATTTATTTCAGTCATATAATTAACCCATTTAAGTTTATTAATAAGCCCATAACATGTTATTCTGGAGATTGTGGCCCAAGGTCTGTAATCCACAATCTCTATTATATTCTTCTTTGATTTCAAGGTTACAATAACATGTTCTACTTAATACGTTATTAAGTATATCTAAATTCACATGTTTTCTAATTAACATGTCACTCATTGTTTATGATTAAATATAACTTATTTAATAAGTTTTCCTCATTCTTTCTCATTTAATCATAATTCCATTTTACACCGTTACTACAACTTATCATTGTTTACTTATTAACTTAGTTCTCTTAACTAAGGCCCATTAATAAGTTTCTCTACCCATTTATTATAACCTATGTTATAATTTCCCCTTGTCCTTAGGACAAGCCTAAACATGTTTTCCTTATCAGCAGGTTTCAGACTTCCAAGTTTACAACTTACTTAATTTATAATTAAGTACAACTTCTTATATTTCATATATTTTCCCCTTTTTCTCAGCTGGTTTCCGGCTTTCCCCATTTACTGATTACTTAATTTACAATTAAGTGTCCCTTATCTCATTTCGCCAGTTATCCAATTTCCTTATTAGTTTATTATAACCTAAGTTATAATCTTCACTTGTCCCTAGGACAAGTCTACCTATCATACAACATTTTCATTAATGTTATTTATTTATAATAGGTGATTATTATTCCCCTTTTAAACCATTAAACCATCATTCTTCATTCGCTGTAATATATATTCCTTATATATTAAGGAAAAACACTTCATGCACCTTATCAGTTTGATAAAAGGAACTAGTGATTTATTTTCATAACGTATTCCCATCTAAATCCATGGTAGTAAGTAATTTCTTTACTTTTCTTTATTTACAGTGACTTACTTGCAACAACATTCTCATAACTAGGTCATTTAGGGAAATACATCAATTTTCCTTCCCTTCCCACTAACTCAATCCATTATATCTCTTCCTTTCTTATTTTCTAAGTTAGACATTTAATTACCATTGTTGCCATTTATTCAAATCTTGTTATATACATATATATATATATACATATGCACTAGACCTCTTACATTAATCCTACATTTGTGGACGTTGGATTTTCCGGGCGGGTTCGGGCAGATTTCTACCACAAGTTGACTTAACCTCGTGTCTTAGCACCACTACATGTTTTTATTATGCACTTAGACCCCTCACATTAGCTAGTTTACCACTTGTGAATGCTGGATATGTCGGGCGGCTCCGGCCAGACTTCTATCACAAGTGCAATCTAACCTCATGTCTAAGTGCGTTACAGTGTCAAATTACTGTGAATATAGGCATGTTCGTTCTTTAACAGTTATTCCTTTTCATTATAAATTTTAGGCATATTATCCTTTTTACTGTAATCTAATTTACATGTTGTCCAATTATGCCTATATTTTGTCGCATGTCCTTTTTAATAGGTGTTTAATTCTATTTTGATATGTAAACATTTAACCGGGTAATTATCCAAGTCTAACAGGTTAACATGTCATTTACTCAACAATATGCCACAAGTGAATCATGGAATTATAGCCATAGTAATCGCTATTCATATCCTAACAATTTTGTTTTTCAATATGTAAACGTTCAACACTTTAGCCAATTAAGCATAAGAATTTCCTGATCTGTTCATATTAACATCTCAACTTGTTATAACAGTAATTTATAATTAAACTGGAAATTTCACAAATAGTAAAAAAAGGGAATGCTAAACGATAACATATTATTATCTAAAGATTATACCTTAAACCCACTCACCTCGTATGCTTTCCAAATCCTGGATCTGGTCCAGACCTATCGTTCCATAGCCTTCCCCTAATTGGATTCAGATCCTAACAGCCATGGATTTATATATATTTTTTACTAAAAGAAAGAAAGGAAAGAAAAAGAGAAGGGAATGGAAATTAGACCAGATCTAGGAATTACCTCACTACGATAAGTAATCTGAAATTAACATGGATTCGCTGTGATAGAAGAAGAAGGCTTGCAGATCTCTAAACTCTAACTAATTGGCTTTAGTTGATTATTGAAGAAGAAACGACATCACCCAGTTCTCCATTGATTTTGGTGTGGAGAAACAAGGGAAATGGGGGCTTATTTATAGCCTAGAGCTAACGAATCTTGTCAGAAATCCATCTACGTGTAGAAAAACGAATCTGTCCAAATCTACCGCAAGGGGGTCGACCTCCCCTTGATGGGTTCGACCCCAAGGTCGACCCCCCTTTGGGTGGGTCGACCCATGAGTCGACCCCCCCTTTAGGGGGAAGACACCCATTGGCAGGAATTCTGCCGCCTTCCCCAAATTTCGAATTTTGAACCGAATTTCGAATTTCTAAACTTGTTCTTGAATTTCCGAACCTATTATATATTTATACTAATAATACAAATATCTTTCCATGGTGAAGCTTTTTAGTATGGTCAAAAAAAACCTTCGATGTCCAACTAGCTCAACTGAATCGCAGCATTGGACAAACGGGCGAAATTGTAATTGCAAGGACACAAATCCGACACCCACTACTTTGTGGTTGGTCAAAATATGTCCATGTCCACAGTTTTCATTTCTCCCCTTTTCCACTCTGTTATTCCCGTCTTCTTCCTTCTTTTTTCTATATTAAAACACAAACCTCAAAAATTTCGTTCATGGCGTCTACCCGTCATACGTACTCCACTACCCTCTTATTTTCCTTTCTCTTCAGATCCGCTCCTTCCACCCACCTCGCTGTCCTTTATTCTGTCTTCACCGCCATTTACGTCCGATTTCTCATTAAATCCATCGCTCCACGTTTCCTTTTTCGCTTCCTTATCCTTCCAAAAGGGACTACTGTCCAGATCTGCATGTCTGCACCCTGACGTACCCAACCCAGGTTAAATCCGTTTTAAATTCATTTATTTCACCTTAATGCTATTCGGTAATGTTATCTTCTGCATACCTGCAGGTACCAATGTTTCTGCTGCTGCTCAAACTATACTGTCGGTTCTAGCCTCCCAATCTACTACGGTATAATTTTTGCCAGGTTTTTGCTATATTTTCTTATATCTACTTATTATGGCAACTTACTATGGTGACAAAACCCTATTCATAACCTATAATTAAACTCTATGATTACTGTGGACTGACGGATAATTGTTCTCATCAATCATCAATTTCTATAATTAAGGTTCTATTTAACCAACATCATATTATTATATTATTTAGCTATATAATTTCATCAATTTGTATTTCATCAATTTATATAATTCCACCTCCTACGAGCTATATTGCAAAAATTGGGAAACATGCCTACTATCACTTTTTCCTCTCTCATCATTTCCTTCTATTGACACATAAAACACCCGATATGCCATTTATTACCATACTCATTGATCCCCCATTCTATTACCGAAAAAGCGCTTCAAATTGGAAGGTGTTATTATACTACCATGTTATTTGTATATGGTTATTAACTATGGATGCATTATTCTCATCTGTTGTGCTCGTTACCTACATTATGTTGATAGTGTTAGATTAGTTAGTATATTTTATCAACGCCTTCCATGAATTCTATTTTTATTATTTCGTAAAACCTGCTTATGTTCCAGGGAAATTTATATACGTGTTTGGTTTTCAATCGCAGGTTTATATATGTGGTAAGGCTTATTGTCTATTTGCTTACTCAATCACTGATTTTACCTTTAATTATTTTTTACAAAAAGTAAATGTGTGCACTGGGATTATGATCGGGATATCACTTTGCAACAGCAATAATTAATACATTTTAAGTGTTGTAATCTATTATAATAATATATTTTGCATTTTTAATAATATGTATACTAATCATAAGATAATATATATACTTACATTTTGTTGCATAAATAAGGTTCTGTTTATTAGTGAAATTGATGATCGACCGAATAGTGAAATTGCATAAATAAGGTTCTGTATACTAATCACTGAACCATTTGTCGATATATATAGTCGATAGTACAATAAGAATTATTTCAATCTAAGTTGTATGTAATAATAAATTTTAAAGTTAGTAACCATTTTACCTTATATTTGTAATAAACGTCTTCATTTTGATCATGCTTTATTACTGTTTATTGCCAGTATTTATTGTTTCTACAAAGAAGATACTGCTGATTGAACATTTAGACTTAATAATTTATTATTTGGTTGCTTTGCAAACTATGACTTCACTAGAGTAAGGGTATTTAATTATAGACATATAGATGTTTGGAACTAATCTCTTTATATATTTTTATTTGTAGACAGTTGTATTGTTAATATAATATCTTAGTTTGTGTGTTTGAACAGCTTATTACTCCTGAAGAATATAAAATGTTATCTAATTGTATCCGTATTTAACAATTTTGTTGTTGTTATAGGTCGGTGTATTTCCGCTTTGACAAAATTATTAAGGATGAGCATACTACGCATTTGACTATGCCTTAAGAAGAATATACATTTATGAAGATAATATTACCAATATAGGTGAACACAAATTAGAAAATATCATATTTTTCTTTTTTAGTTTTAGTTAGTGCTATTATTTTCTTCTTAATACCTTATTATTAAGGCATGTTTATAGGAATGCTTGGTTAGTAGCCATATAGGCCATATTGTTTATGTTTTAGTCTTCCATTAATTACAAGTTTAACACTTAATCAATTAACCTTTTCAACTAAATTTGTTAATAATAACAATTATTTTCGTCATCACCTTATATATATGCATGGAAATAAATGTACATGAATAAACTACATTTATTCGTTTTATAATTCATAGTATATTGCACAAAAGTAGCACTAATTAAAAATAGAAATGCATCTTTTTTCAATGTATTTGGTAAATATCTTTATTTACTTTTTCAACATATTTGGGAAGTATTGATTAGGAGGATTTGGTTGCAAAGGATAATTCATTAACCGATTTTGTGAACATGACTATCAACCAACTTTGTAATAGGTTTCCAATGAAAAATCCACAATAAATAATCTTATAATTTTATAAGACAATATATAGTTGGACAAAGAGGAATACCCTAGAAATTACCAAATCTATTTCTTCAAGGTTCGATCAACAAGTGGGTTGATTGACCATGGTTGTGCTTAAGCTTTTAGTCATATGTAAAAGGATAATTTCTACTTCTAAGGACATTTTTTTCTGTAAAACTATTATATGATACTGTGATATGGTTTTCACCATTTGTATTTTTCCATACGCTAAGCATTTATGTTTCTGGTTTCTTTACGTGTGCAGTTATATTTGTTTACCTTTCTATTAAATGACATAGACTATCATTTTCCAACTTCTGCTATTTCATTTAGACCTTTTCCCATTATTTCTTTCTCAATAGAGAATTAGTTACATTTCTATTTGAAAGTTGTTTGTTTATGCAAGGGACAACATGTTATTATCCAACTTCATGAACGACCTATGATTTTTTTAAAGGCAATATTTCCCCTAAAAATCAATTTGCCTCATTATTTTTACCAAATTGAATAAATTGCCATGTATTATAATAATATTTAATAGTTTCCAAAACTTTTCGTGTAATGATTACAAAGTTATTTATCTTATGCATTGATTACCATTCCTAATTTATTTCATTGTTGTCTATTACCCTTGAAAAAAATTGAATCAAGCGACTTTTCAAATTTCTCTACGAAATTGTCTAAAAAAAAAGTACGGTTTTTTTTAGTTTAATGGAATGAATTTTCCCAGTAATAGTTTCTATACCTGTTCATGAACGTTTGATATTGATAACAAATAATCTCGAAGATTTTCTTGCCTTTTATTGATGAAAACCACATGGGAACTTATGATATTATTCCCTACAGAAAATAAAAGTACAGTTTTTTTTACTTTAATGGAATGAATTTTCTCAGTAATACTTTCTATACCTGTTCATGAAGGTTCGATATTGATAACAAATTATCTGTAAGATTTTCTTACCTGTTATTGATGAAAACCACATGGGAACTTACGATATTATTCACTACAAAAAGTAAAAGTACAGTTTTTTTAGTTTAATGGAATGAATTTTCTCAGTAATACTTTCTATACCTATTCATGAAGGTTTGATATTGATAACAAATTAAATCTAAGATTTTCTTGTCTTTTATTGATGAAAAGCACATGGGAACTTACGATGTTATTCATCTTCCCATTGATTTTAAGTTAAGTCTAAAAAAAGTTTGATTGTTGACTTAACTTAGAAGTAATATTGTATGGTAATATTAACCTTCTTTTTGTTCCAAAATAAACTTTCTGCATGTTATGATTTCACCAATATGACTGATCCTAAGCACATTGTGTCTTCCCTCTAGGTTTGCACTTATAGTTCTCTAATTCTATGGAAGCGTCTGTCTTTTACTTAAAAAACTGAAAAGCAAAAAAGAAAAAGAAAGGATCGAGTCTAATTATAATAGGCATTCAACGGTAAGAAGTCCAAGATGTTAACATTGGAAAAGTAGCTCCCTTGCCTATGCTGGAATTCAGGGAAAAGCAGCACTGATTGTTCATTTTCAGAATTCAAGTCGGGTAAAATGTGGCTGTCCTACTTTTCTTTTATTTAGATGCTCTAAATGCATAGTAGGTACTACTTTATCCAACATTTCCCTATCACTGTAAACGTTTTTGATGGCCAATTTTTCTTTGTTACAACATAGATAAGGAAACATAATTTACTTGTGTGTGTGCACACACATGTTTTAAAGGTTGCACACATAGACCATTTCAACGCTGCAATGCCTTTTTTTTCAAATTGTAGAGTTCAATCTATAAAAAAACCTCCGGAAAAAAATTGCTCTGGGAAACAGTACAAAATACAAAAGTATATCTTTTTTATGGTAGTGATGCTCTTTTATTTTTAGTCCATAATTAGTTTTTGTCGATATTTGAATGATTGTTATGGTGGACTATTTACTACTGCCTTTATTCACTGAATAAAAATTCATTATCTTTTATGCATTGTAGACATTACTCTTAGTCAGTTTTCATGTATGTAAAATTTAAAATTATGTTCAGCAGATTTCTTCGATATATTTAATGCAAAAACACTAATCTCAATTTGAATGTTCATAGGATTACATTTCTTTTGGTTTTACAGAACATTAATCTTTGTAGCGACTTAGGAACATGCAGATATGGAACAATCGGATTTTGAAATACTTGGATACATGAAGGTAAACATACGGATTATTTATTGGCCAAGATGGCAACATATTTTGTTATTTAATCTTTAACTGTTTAATCAAAGTTCCATTTTTATGTTTATTTCTTACATATTATTATAGTTAATTTAAAATATTTGTATATTTTTTCACTTTATACTGACCTATTACAAGTTATGGGATAAAATAGTAGTTTATTGGATTATGTTTTTGTCTTATGGATAAAACTCTAAATTATCATCTGACAAACTTTTATGATTATTTCACTCACCAATTTATTTTGTTTCCTATTTTACCTGTTCGATACTTGGTAACATTTTTTACCTTTCTCATCTTCCCTACTTTCGACCTCGGTTGAACATGCAGCAATCCGACTGCCATAATAAACTGAGCAATATATTCCCATGTATACCATACTGATGAAAAAATAGGTTGACTGTCGTATGTTACCAATTTTTATACAAGTTTAAGGCACAGTCAAATGTCATTCCATCTGCTACCTACATCACATATTTGTTACTCCCTGTATATACATAATTTTCGTAAACTTATTGCCACCTTTTCAAATTCATGTATTCGAGTTAATATCATTCCTTTTGATTCTACTGAATTACTTTCATCGCATGCACCTACCTAATTCTTACTGGGTTTAGTTGAAAGAAACATCAAGTTTTACAATGTTCGATATGCTTTTTTTTATTTTATGTCAAATAAGTTTATGTACCAATTTTTACTATTGATATCATTTCTTTGGCTTTATTTATTCCATAATTTACCATATGTAATCAACGTTTTTTTTATCCACTTTGTTATCGGTTTCAAAGTTGAAGTATTGATGATGTAAACCTGTTTTCACCAGGTAATGCCTGGAACATTATGTGAATTTTTCAATCCGTTGGTTCATTTGACTAGATTCCAAAAGTACTTATTTTTATTATTATGACAAAATGTATGAATTAATGACTCAATGGCCTTAAAACAAGACATTCTACACTGAGAATGTGATGATTGTTCGTTCCTAAAATGAATATATAATTCCCAATTGGTTTGTTTATAACCCATCCGTCTTCAAAACCGAGAATTATGTCTACACATATGCCTTATTAATTAATTTAATCATTTTTAAGCCATTTGTCTTCCACCATTCTTACTTGAGCAAAGTTTTGTGTTTCCCATGTGCATTACAACATACAAAAAAAAAGACTGCCAAATATATTCGTGTACAAAAATATTTTCTTTCCATATTTCGGAAAAACAAATTGCATGAAAAACAATCTTATCACCTCCATGATCCGTTATTGTAATAGGAAGGATTTTCTTCTTCTCCGGGCTCCTTTTTATTATGTAATGCATGTTGAAAATGCAAATCCCATTACTCTAACAAATAGTCTAATGTTTATCTTTTCTCTTTGGTAAAGGATCGCACGTCTCTGAAACTGGCCAGCATGGTCTTGCAGGAGCGTTTTATTCCGAACCCACAGACCAGTTTCTGGCTTTTGTTCCAATTATTTACGAAGATTTGAAATTGAAGCCATGGTTACCTTTTTCTTCTTAACAATGCATAAAAGTTACATTTATATATTTGGGTTGAATCATTTTAATCTGTTTCTAAATTGATCATCATTTGTAATATACACAAATATTTAACCCTGCCATTATAAACATTTTTATTTGATATAGGCCTCAGTCCTGAAGAGGATATTTTTTTTCCTTCTTACAGGGTAAATAGCTTAACTACTAATTTCATAAGTTCATTTTTCCCCCTGTTATGTTGCACCAGAATTTGACGCCTAATCAGAACCAACTTAACCACGATGATGCCACTTCACACAGTACTCCTCACATTCACGAAGTTGACATTGAGGATGATGAGCACTGGAACGATCTAGAAGTGGTCAGCTTTGTTTTCAAGTTCATCTAATTTTATTTATCCTACCATACTAACAGTTTAAAAACCCAACTTATGACTCACTTTTTTCAAACTCTACAGATTGGAGAAATTGATAGGGTTTTTGCTGAGCTTGAAAGCCGTTCACGTTCACGATCACATTAATGCTTCTACTGCTCCTACTTTTGCTACCCTATTTTAGTGTCATCCCATTTGTTAATTTTTTTCCCATATGTTCTTCTTTTATGTTTTCGGCTACCAAATAAATACTGCTATCTGATGTAAACTACGTAATAAACACTTATTACATGTATTATGCTTCCTGCATTACTGGCTTTCCAGTTTTTTAATTTTCAATCTACTACTGCTATACACAGCTCTCACGTTTTCTCCTTTTTAACACAACATTTATGGTTCTACACTTATGTAATCACGCAGGTTTACTTCTTTCGTTTTTTAACTTACTACATTTATTTTGTTGCATTATCTGTATTCTATTTTGCTTACTACTTCATCCAGATCTCTGCATTTTCTGCATACACAAACCTATGCTGATTGCTCATTCTTAGCTTTATTTCCAGCTTTGGTCAAATACATCTATGCACACGTCCATCGGGCGTGCATATGTACTGGTATATATATATATATATATATATATATATATATATATATATATATATATATATATATATATATATATATATTCTTCCTGCGCGTATACAAACTTCAAACCTTTATAACTTCTTCATAGGGTGTCCGATTTACGCAAACTAGGTGTCTATCATGACCAGAATTTCGAGACGGACGCAATGGCATAGTCCGTTCTACTTAATTCTGAATATTTAATTAAGTTTTTCTTATTTTATTATCTTAAGTTAAAAATGCGAGGTGTTACATTCTCCCACCCTTAGGAAATTTCGGGGTAAAATCAATTAACCGCTGGCATAATATACATCCATCATGTGTGCATCCAATTTTTGCAAACATCGTGCACTTGTGCAAAGTGAAATACAACATAATAATGCATGTATGCCTAAGCGGTACCTCCTGTGTGTATACAAATTTTTCAAAAATCCTTTTAAAGTATGATGCTCACATCCCAAATATACTGGCAGTTCTATACGAATGCAATATTTTGAAAATCAAAAATGTCTTTTCATCCAAATTTTCCTACACCCTTACTGAGTAGGAGCGTAGTTCATCCAATTGTTGCGTCCAAAATCCTACCAACCAACTTTATTTTTCGAATTTCAGAAAAATCTAATTTTCTAAATTCGATTTCTTATGTTACAAAAAGGTGGAAAATGGAAAACTTTGCATCTTCCGTTATTCTTTTTCAACCTTTTTCTATCAGCACTTGGATTTTATGAAACTATTTATAAAGATTCTCCTATTTTCCTATCCAGGCACAGCCCACATAAGAAAATTTCTATTGTTACTGGTTTTCTTATTCATCTTGTCGTGGAATTTTTTATCTTTATCCATCTTTTCTCATAATTTTCTATTTTTTG
The DNA here is from genome assembly GCA_030737875.1 of Allium sativum. NCBI lineage: Eukaryota > Viridiplantae > Streptophyta > Magnoliopsida > Asparagales > Amaryllidaceae > Allium > Allium sativum. The sequence continues at coordinate 853,208,930 of CM060919.1, forward strand.
TTGCTTTGCTGAATTTTCTGTTTCCTTTTCAGTTGTAACATTTCTCTTTCCTTAGCTTATTTAATCATCTGATCTTAGTTTAAATTTAAATAAGCCTCTAGTCTTTCAATTAAAACAAGAGAACAGACACCCTACACAGCTACTACTAAGGGCCATGAATCTCGGGACTATGTCCCCCTCAGAAAAGTCCAAACTATGGGATCCACGACAGGCTTAGGTGTTACCGTAACTACCCAACAAGAACAAAATAACGGAACGATCCCAACAGAAATGCAGTATCGGGTTTTATCCCTAACAGGATCTAAACACTTACTTGCCCATTTTTACTATATAGTAGTCACCACTAGTCCTAGCTGTGTACCAATAATTATTTCAAGCAATACCCTAGGTTTTTCAATGCTTACGCATTCTATAGGAACTTGCTATTATTTCAAGATAATTCTCGCTATTTACTTTATGGCCTTGAAACTTTTCCCGTCTTCCCTAGGCACTAATCCTCACCTACTCTATTCTTTAAAACATGGTTTGGCCTTTTTCATTTAAACTTTCTTCCAAAAATTTAAAAATGCCAAAAACCTTATTTTCCTCATGGAAACTTACTTTTTCCAAACCATAAAACATGTTATATAAAACAATGTAAATCATCTTCTTCTTTTTTTAAATCGCAAAAACTGGAGCAGATAAGGACAACTATTTCTCAATCGAGTTTGTAACTTGTTTTTACCTATAAGGTCAGCTCAGTCTCTTACCACAAGGTGTAAACATCCACTCTATTCTTAATTTTTACACTTATTTTGTCTACCCACAAAATTGTCTTGTCAAAATAATTTATCCAATAAGGATTGTCATAAAAATAGAGATTTCAAATCTTTCTTTATTAAAAATTCTTGTCTGAAATATAACAAGAAAACTAGTGAGCTGTACATGCTCTATAATGCGCACCTTTTTCTAAGAGAATTTTACTTTAGACAAAAATTTTGAAAGAAATCACTATTCACAAAATATACCCCATTTTACTTCAAAACCCAATATGTACTCCTTTACATATTTAAAACTATAACTTTTAAGGTTAAAACTTAAAAACATCACAAACCATTTTCCAAAAACTTTTACAATTTCAGGTTCTTAAAAGTTAACAATGGGGTTAGACTCAAAGCGGGTTTCCAATTTTTCTAGGCTTTCCTAGACACTCCCAAAAGTCAATTTTCTCAACTATATATATTCCTAATTCATTTTCCTCTTTTCAATCTTTTCCAATGTATAACTTTTTCAAGCCCACTAACCCAAAATACTAATCATACGTGATTCTGTTGTTCACCCTCAACCCAAATTACTTAAGGGTCTCAGATTTTCATATTCATTCCTTTAGTGTACAAAACAAACATCCCATTTATTACCATATTATATTATTTCTATTTAGTGGGTTCCTCTATGGATCTAGGTATATATATACACACATATATATAATATTTATATTTTTAAAAATACAAATACGTTCACTCATATTTATATACGAATCCTGAACCTAAGCTCTTATACCAGATGTAACAACCCGAATTCCTACAGACCGTTTTTTTTTTTTCAAAATTCCAGTCTATCGAAACTCGGATTGGTTTCCTCTGGTATCCTACAGAAAAGACAAAGACATAAAACATGTCAGAGCTCAGAAAATATATCACAGCGGATGGATAAAATATGAAATACTCAAAATATAGCCTTACATATTAATAATACTGCTTAACCAGTATCCAAGGCTATCATGTCTCTGCCACAAACCTAACCTGCGAGTGTGTTATGAGGAGGGGGTCAGAACACAAGTTTTGGTGACTGGATTTAAACTATACGCTTTAGGTAACACTACATATACCGTTCAATCATATTTTCTTATTTATTAAGTTACTTGGGTTAACAGCACTCAAGGCTTACACACACGTCGTACCCATTTACTCCCCAGCGAATTAACCTAATATAGTATATATGTAGCTACCCCTCAATGCTGAGGTACACCCCATGGTAACCCACTCGCACAGTCTCTACCGTAATGCCACAGAAATGAACATAGTCCCTCATCCTATGCCAGAGTGACGTACGGATCTTTACATAACAATGTTACATTCCACATATCTGTCATTACTACGCTACGTAAGCATATGGACTGCCATCGTCGATCGAATCAGATTTCATACCGGAGTAATGCCCTCAAGTCTACGATACACCATCCAAAGTAGATATGCATGTATCTAGACTGTCCCACGTACGTATGTTAATTGTAGCTCGATGCCTCAATCGCACGTCCTTTAATGTCTACCGAGTTCAGTGGCAGGGCGATACAAGAAACACGGAACTCGGTCGGGAGCTTTTCCATATCTATACAGGCCCATCTTCTAGAGCTTCTATATATAGATATTCCTAGGGTTTGTTTTCACGGTGGCTATGGCCCCAACTCGGCCCCTCCCTCAACTAGTAAAGACTACAAGAGCTAAATGACTGCCCCTAAAGAAAACAATCTAAACATTCATTTGGCGTCTTCCCTCAACCACCGTACCCCGATAGTGAAAGGTGAATGGTCTATTGGTTTTAGCTCTAGTCTTTTCGTATCCCACTGGCTACCGATGACGGGTATCCAACGATCTACTATCCTTATTGGTCGTGATCCTTTACCTCTCTGTTGAGGCGACCGCCGAATCACCCTCGTGTCATCGCATCATAGCATTCTGACTGCATAGCTACTTCTGCAATCAAGGCCCATCCACCTAGTACTTATGCACAGACCCAACATCTGCGAGCACAGCCTAAAACATCTGCCACTGCACAGAGGACTACCAGGAGCACCTTACGCACTTCAAGAAGCTGCGTGCTTCCCATTCCAGTCCTTTGGAGCCGTCAGAACAATCAGATGAATGTGCGCTCCCCTTGTGCCTTATAAGACCACAATGATCTACCCCGTTGGGTTATTCACCCACAAACGTGCGGACTGGTCCAAGCGCCTCACTTTAATATATTGTTAGACCCTATGTCTAAACATTCTTTTACGCGCTTGCTTTACCTCACCAGGTTTCCAGTTTAACTTGGTTATTCTCATTAACATTGAATTCTTATTCAAATTACCAAGTTTCTCTTGCTTATTAATTTCAGTTATATAACTTAACACATTTTAGTCTATTAATAAGCCCATAACATGTTATTCTCTAGATTGTGGCCCAAGGTCCGTAATCCACAATCTCTATTATATTCTTGTTTGATTTCAAGGTTACAATAACATGTTCTACAAAATACATTATTAAGTATGTCTCAATTCACATGTTTTCAAATTAACATGTCACTCATTATTTATGATTAAATATAACTTATTTCGTAAGTTTTCCTCATTCTTTCTCATTTAATCATAATTCCATTTTACACCGTTACTACAACTTATCGTTTTTTACTTATTAACTTAGTTCTCTTAACTAAGGCCCATTAATAAGTTTCTCTACCCATTTATTATAACCTATGTTATAATTTCCCCTTCTCCCTAGGACAAGCCTAACCATGTTTTCCTTGTCAACGGGTTTTAGACTTCCAAGTTTACAGCTTACTTAATTTATAATTAAGTACAAATTCTTATATTTCATATATTTCCCCCTTTTTCTCAACTGGTTTCCGGCTTCCCCCATTTATTGATTACTTAATTTACAATTAAGTGTCCCTTATCTCATTTCGCCAGTTATCCAATTTCCTTATTAGTTTATTATAACCTAAGTTATAATCTTCACTTTTCCCTAGGATAAGTCTACCTATTATACAACATTTTCATTAACGTTATTATTTATAATAGGTGATTATAATTCCCCTTTTAAACCAATAAACCATTATACAGCCTCCACCACCTACGCCGACCCCCTCCCCTTCTCTCCCCTCTCTACTCTCTCTCTCTCTCTCCCTCTAATTTAAAGCCCCGCACCAAAATCCGACGCCCTGGCCCACCACCCGCCACTGCTGGCCACCTGCACCACCCCCGACCCTCAGCAACCCAAGTCGCCCCTCCTCCGACCACCACTCCTGTAACAACCCGAATTCCGACCGACCGATTTTTTTCTTTCGAAAACCAATCTATCTAAACTCGGATTGGTTTGCTCTGGTATCCTACAGAAAAGACAGAGAAATAAAACATGTCAGAGCTCAGAAAATATCTGACAGCAAAATGGATAAAATATAAAATACTCAAAATATAGCCTTACCATATTAATAATACCGCCTAACCAGTATCCAAGGCTATCATGTCTCTGCCACGAACCTAACCTGCGAGTATGTTATGAGGAGGGGGTCAGAACACAAATTCTGGTGACTGGATTTAAATGATACACTTTAGGTAACACTACATATTTCGTTCAATCATATTTTCTTATTTATTAGGTTACTTGGGTTAATAACACTCAAGGCTTACACACACGTCATACCCATTTACTCCCTAGTGAATTAACCTAATATAGTATATATGTAGTTACCCCTCGCTGCTGAGGTACACCCTATGGTACCCCACTCGCACGGTCTCTACCGTAATGCCATAGAAATGAACACAGTCCGTCATCCTACGCCAGAGTGACTTACGGATCGCTACATAACAATATTACGTTCCACATATCTGTCATTACTACGCTACGTAAGCGTACGGACTACCATCGTCGATCGAATCAGATTTCATACCGGAGTAATGCCCTCAAGTCTACGATACAACACCCAGAGCAGATATGTATGTATCTAGACTGTCCCACCTACGTATGTTAATTGTAGATCGATGCCTCAATCGCGCGTCCACTAATGTGTACCGAGTTCCGTGGCAGGGCGATACAAGAAACAGGAACTTGGTCGGGAGCTTTTCCATATCTATACAGGCCCATCTTTCAGAGCTTCTATATATAGATATTCCTAGGACCTGTTTTCACGGTGGTTATGGCCCCACCTCGGCCCCTCCCTCAACTAGTAATGACTACAAGAGCTAAACAACTGCCCCTAAAGAAAACAATCTAAACATCCATTTGGCGTCTTCCCTCAACCACCGTACCCCGATAGTGAAAGGTGAATGGTCTATTGGTTTTAGCTCTAGTCTTTTCTCATCCCAATGGCTGTCGATGATGGGTATCCGACGATCTACTATCCTTATTGGTCCTGACTCTTCGCCACTCTGTTGAGGCAACCGCCGAATCACCCTGGTGTCGCCGCGTCACAGCATTCTGACTGCATAGCTACTTCTGCAGTCAAGGCCCACCCACCTAATAGTTACGCGCAGACCCAACCTCTCATTTAAATTGAACTCTTATTCAAATTAACAAGTTTCTCTTGCTTATTTATTTCAGTCATATAACTTAACCCATTTAAGTTTATTAATAAGCCCACAACATGTTATTCTGTAGATTGTGGCCCAAGGTCTGTAATCCACAATCTCTATTATATTCTTCTTTGATTTCAAGGTTACAATAACATGTTCTACTTAATACGTTATTAAGTATATCTCAATTCATATGTTTTCTAATTAACATGTCACTCATTGTTTATGATTAAATATAACTTATTTCATAAGTTTTCCTCATTCTTTCTCATTTAATCATAATTCCATTTTACACCGTTACTACAACTTATCGTTGTTTACTTATTAACTTAGTTCTCTTAACTAAGGCCCATTAATAAGTTTCTCTACCCATTTATTATAACCTATGTTATAATTTCCCCTTGTCCTTAGGACAAGCCTAAACATGTTTTCCTTATTAGCGAGTTTCAGACTTCCAAGTTTACAACTTGCTTAATTTATAATTAAGTACAACTTCTTATATTTCATATATTTCCCCCTTTTTCTCAGCTGGTTTCCGGCTTTCCCCATTTACTTATTACTTAATTTACAATTAAGTGTCCCATATCTCATTTTGCCAGTTATCCAATTTCCTTATTAGTTTATTATAACCTAAGTTGTAATCTTCATTTGTCCTTAGGACAAGTCTACCTATTATGCAACATTTTCATTAATGTTATTTATTTATAATAGGTGATTATCATTCCCCTTTTAAACCATTAAACCATCATTCTTCATTCACTGTGATATATATTCCTTATATATTAAGGAAAAACACTTCATGCACCTTATTAGTTTGATAAAAGGAATCAGTGATTTATTTTCATAACGTATTCCCATCTAAATCCGTGGTAGCAAGTAATTTCTATACTTTTCTTTATTTATGGTGACTTATTTGCAACAATGTTCTCATGACTAGGTCATTTAGGGAAATACATCACTTTTCCTTCACATCACACTAACTCAGTCCATTATATCTCTTCCTTTCATATTTTCTGAGTTAGACATTTAATTAACATTATTTCCATTTATTCATATCTTGTTATATACATTTATATATATATATGCACTTGACCTCTCACGTTAGGCCTACACTTGTGGACGCTGGATTTGCCGGCGGGTCCGGGCAGACTTCTACCACAGGTTGACTTAACCTCGTTTCTTAGCACAATTATGTTTTAATTATGCACTTAGACCCCTCACATTAGATTTACCACTTGTGAATGTTGGATATGCCGGGCGGCTCCGGGCATACTTCTATCACAAGTGCAATTTAACCTCGTGTCTAAGTGCGTTACAGTGCCAAATTACTGTGAATCTAGGCATGTTCGTTCTTTAACAATCATTCCTATTCATTATAAATTTTAGCCATATTATCCTTTTTACTGTAATCTAGTTTACAGTAATCTAATTTACACGTCGCCCAATTATGCCTATATTTTGTCGCATGTTCCTTTTTAACAGGTGTTTAATTCTATTTTGACATGTAAACATTTAATCGGGTAATTGTCCAAGTCTAACAGGTTAACATGTCATTTACTCAATAATATGCCACAAGTGAATCATGGAATTATAGCCATAGTAATCTTTATTCATATCCTAACAATTTTGTTTTTCAACATGTAAACACTCAACAATTTAGCCTATTAAGCATATGAATTTCCTGCTCTATTCATATTAGCATCTCAACTTGTTATAACAGTAATTTATAATTAAACTGGCAATTTCACAATTTATAAAAAGGGGAATGCTAAACGATAACATATTATTATCTAAAGGTTATAGATTAAACCCACTCACCTCGTATGCTTTCCATAACCTTCCCCTAATAGGATTCAGATCCTAACAGCTATAGATTTATAATTTTTTTACTAAAAGAAAGAAAGGAAAGGAAAGAAAAAGAGAAGGGTATGCATATTAGACCAGATCTAGGAATTACCTAACTATGATAAGAAATGTGAAATTAACGTAGATTCACTGTGATAGAAGAAGAAGGCTTGCAAATCTCTAAACTCTAACTAATTTGCTCTAGTTGATTATTAAAGAAGAAACGGCAGCATCTGGTTCTCCATTGATTTTGGTGTGGAGAAACAAGAGAAATGGGGGGTTATTTATAGCCTAGAGCCAACGAATCTAGTCAGAAATCCGTCTAGGTACAGAAAAACGAATCTGACCAAATCTGTCGTAGGGGGGTCGACCCCCCCTGATGGGGTCGGCCCTCTGGGTGGGTCGGCCCATGGGTTGACCCCCCTTGATGGGGTCGACCCAGGGTTCGACCCCCTGGGCGAAAAGTCTGCCGCCTTCCCCAAATTTTGAATTTTGAACCGAATTTCGAATTTCTGGACCTGTTTTTTGAATTTCTGAACCTATTATATATATATATGTATTTTTCCTGTGCGTATACATACTTCTAACCTTAATAACTTCTTCATACGGTGTCTGATTTACGCAAACCAGGTGTCTATGTTGACTTGAATTTCGAGACGGACGCAATGACACAGTCCGTTTCACTTAATTCTGAATATTTAATTAAGTTTTTCTTGTTTTATTGTCTTAAGTTAAAAATGCGGGGTGTTACAACTCCGGCTGTGGACCCCCTCCTCTATTAAAAATCCAATTTTTATATTTTCGGTGTGTGCGTTTAACACACTGAGCTTCCACAGCCAATATCTCCCAAACCGAGCTCCTATGGCCAAAACTCCACGAGGCAAGATCGAAGAGCACGATTTTCTCTTTGATTTGGATATATGGAAGTCATATTTTGGATTGCTTAGCCGCCCGAAAAAAGCGTCCAAAGTATGTTGTCCAAATACCGTCTTTTTGCAAATTCTGGCGAAATGGACCAATTTCGGAAGAAAGTCCATTAGGCGAAAGTTGTCCGGAATGGCACGCTTAAGCTAGAAAAAAAGATGGTGTGAAGATTGGAGCTCATTTGCAAAGTCTGAAACCAGATCAACAAATCAGAGCATCAGAAAATAACGGTGGAGTGGATCCCAATGTGAGAACTCCTTCTCACTTTAATTATTTTACATTTAAAATATATACTAGGATGCCCGACACTATTTATTGTACAAACCATGATTGTTTGTTTGGATTGTATTGTGGGAATTTGGTTGTGTTGAAAATTGATTGTCTTGTGGTGTATTGATTGGATTGATTATTGTGTATGGCGCGAGCCAGTATTAGAAGAGGGGTAATGCTAGACATTACTCCGGTTTTAATATTGCACCGTTATAATGCCGAAATTTTCTGAAATAAATATTTATTCATTAAAAATATAATTTTAAATGTGTATATGAACTGTATAAAATATTCATGTGTTGAATAAAATGTTTGAACAATAAAATATTATTTTTATTGAATATATGAACTGTATAAAATAGTCAAGTATTGAAATAAATATTTTATTGTTAAAAATATAATTTTTAACGTATATATAAACGACACAAAATTCTCCTGAAATGAAAATAAATATTCATTTACAAATCAGACGATTTGTTTATGTACACCTATTTAACTGACACTGATTAGGACGATAAATTTTACATATCGCCCGACTGCACAAATAATATACATTATTTGTTGGTTAAAACCCCACACAGGTATTGGGATGATATTTGACGTACACTAATCCCAATTGTTTAGTTGTATGTCAATCGACTGCTTGACGGAGTGTTGTAAGCGTTGATTATTTATATTTAATGTTTATGCAGTTGTGTAATGCACTCTGGATGATGGATGATTGTGTATCATTGTTGTTGTATACATGTGTTGTACGAAATCCATATAAATAACATTATATGGTAATTGACTGTGTCTGATTCCAATTCAAAAAGAACGAATATTTTAAAATAACGAATATTTTAAAATAATATTCAGTAAAGGATTAAAAAGTGAATTTGATGTCAGAATTGGGATGGACATGAAAATATTGAAATATATGAAGCCATGTTGATTAGATTTGCGCCATTTTAATAAGAACTATATTTATATTGATTTTATTCATTTTTATAATGAATATCGAAAAGGGAATTATTTCAAAATCTGATATTTTGAAAATATTATCATTTAAATATTATAATGATAAGGAGTATTCAATTTTGATTTTAAATTGAAATAAAAGTGGGAATCGGTTTTAAAATGAATTTATAAAATACGTTTTGAATGAAATATTATATATTATATATATATTAATGGCATGAGTAGAACGCGCTGCGCTGTGACCGTTCGCGAATTTCGACTATTAACTTCAAATGGACGTAACAGGAGATCCGACCGTCGGATTCTCCTAAAACCGGAACCATTGGGTTCGTATCGAAAAGAGCTTTCCAACGAATATAAGAGATTTGAAATCTAACAGTTGGATTTGGAATTATGTCCAAATCAAATTTGGAAAAGGTCGCTGTAAAAGCAGTTCGATGACCGTTTATGGAAATCGACTGAAAGGGCCTTAATAATATTATTAAAAATATTAATAATTTGTGTAAAATCATAATAAATAATTTCGAAATAATTGGGATGAAAAAATCCATACTTGAAAAGATAAAAATATATTTTTATCAAAATGAACTAGTTGTTAAGTAGAAAAATAATCCAATGGTTTTAAATAAATAAATTGGATAGGGAAATGGTTTTAATTTAACCAGGATTTTTCCAATATATGAATTGGAATGGATTTGAATAGAAATCATCTTGGGGATATTCTGATATTGGATTCCATGACTATACGGATATTATGGAGGAATTTGGAAGATAGATATATATCGTTTTTCCCCATAGGATAAGTGTTGGTTTCAAAATTTGACATTTAATATAAACCGATATAATTTCTGTCTAGATCCTTATATTTAATATCAAAGTGGATTTTGGGTTTGTCGTGAATAGTGTCTTCATTAACACTGTTCTTAAACCCCGTGCGAAAAAAATAAATCTTTTAATTAAGACTATTAGAGTTTCCAGTTATATTTGGTAATTGGAATAAAATGTAATGTGAATTCGGGTTTATTGTGAACTGTGTTTTAAACGACATTCGTTCTTTAATCTGATTAACAGTGAAATATGATTTGGAATTTATAAATCTTTTATTAAGATTTAATGGAAATTTTCCAAAGTAAAGTTTTCCAATTTAATGAAATAAACAGGAATGGAATGGAATTCGATTTGGCAATAATCGAAGTGAGCTTTTATGGAGGAAGACTGTTACTATATATGGAATTTAAAAGCCATTGTCGCTATTCCATTTATATTATTGGCTGGATGCGGAAATTTATATCGATTATATATATATTGATCTGTTTTCCATGAAGATTCCATAATTAATGGAATATGATTTTGGATTTATCGTGAACTGTGTTTTAAATGACATTGGTTCTTTAACCCAGTTAAAGACAGGATTACATGTCTAACATTGTATTTCAAACTGTATTGTTGGTCACTATTAAATATATATCTGTTTGGTGGCGGAGAATTTATTCTCCTGCTTAACACCCTTCTCTAAGACGTACGTGCATAGAGGTTATATATTGGTAGGAATCAGTGGTACGGTGTGGATTGTCGATGTGGCATGTTTGATTTCCCAAAGTTAAATAATCATTAATAATGATTATTGGAAGATTAAAACTAAGTGGAGTTTTAAGGAATCTTTAATTAGATGAAATGTGATAATTTAAATTATCCAATTTGGGAAATGATCGAGAATAGAGTACCACCAGTTTTTACTTCAGGCGATAGTTAAATATTCAATTAGATTTGAACGTGAAATGGTAATTAATTTTATCGATAACACCGTGGTGTTAGATATAGAGTATTACTAGTTTTACTCCATGGGATGAAGAGGTTGGGATTGGGAAATAAAATAAATGATTGCTTCGGTAAGGCTCGATAATCCCGACTAGTTGATAAACCTTAATTTGGTTTTGAATTGATATCCAAAGGAATATTAATGAATAAAATTAAAAGAATTTATCTTTGATAAAATTAATGGGAACCTATCCCTAAAGATGTGAATAAAAGAATATTCTGGGTTGGAATGAGGCGTATGTTGTGTTCTTATAGCACTTGATTATAAGATACGTGAATTATTCGGAAAGACCGAGTTTATCCCATTCTGAATAATTGATTTGACGATAAGCCGACGATGAAGACGGTTGTTGAAGACCGGAGGTCTTTACATCGTTTGGATGATTACTGATGTCTTGATTGGGGTGTACACCCAAGACAAGGTAATAAGTGGTGATCATCCAGACGTACTTGGAGATCGACCGGATATGCGAGGACCTCTCTCCTGTATTGGACATATGAAACGAGGAATAAGGTGCCTCCAGTTTCGTTCGGACCTAGAACGGACTGTAAATGGATGTGTGTTTGTCATTGGATTTTATCCTGTGTTGGTTGATCTCTATTAAATATATATTTGTTTGGTGGCGGAGAATTTATTCTCTTGCTTAACACCCTTCTCTGAGACGTACGAGCTTAGAGGTTATATATCGATAGACTTCTGTTGCATGGTGTGAATTGTCAGTGTGGCACGCTGAGATGCAAATGATCAAGGCTTTTGTAGAAAAGTAGAGCCTTGTGGTTGATGATAAAAACACGACTTTAAATAGCATAACTTTGTGTAGCGTTAATTCGCAAGCTTCACTCCCCGGTATGAACCAGGAACGGGATGAAGGATCCAGGGATAACGTGCATTTCTTTCTAGCTAGGAGGGGTGTCATGGTATGGAGCCCAAACATTTACTTATGTGGTTGCTGGGAAGCGAGGCGCCTCAGATATATCGGTCACTACGGGGCCGATGGATGATATGGTCGACATACTGACCATTACGCCCCATAAGGATGGAGAAAACCCATTCTGTGTTACATGAAATGGGATTTCTCCCAAGAATACCAGTGTATAAAACAAACAGCGCAATGCTTTTCGAAAAATGAAGCTATTATAAGACTCAAGTCCCATCACACAATGCAATGCAAATCGGAAGGTATAGTTTTCCCTTATAATAGCAAAACATGCTTGATACGTTATAAAACAAATCATTTTGATATTACTATAAGTGTATAGTGTCAAAATCACCTCAAATATAAATGTATCAATCATAGACGACATAGTATCCCATGCTACTATGTAGCCATACTAGTCCTGCAATTAAAACCGAAATGTCACGTATTGGAAATTGGATTCCATCTACGAACCAAGGCATGGGATCGCCCTTACTGAATTCGAGACAATCTAGCCTACCATGTCTCAGGATACAGCTGCAACTGCACTTAGGAGCCACAGGGTTGGTCCTCCTTTAATTTTTAGGAATATAACTCCTGAACAATGTGTTTCCCCGCCCTATGGGGCGTAATGGTCAGTATGTCGACCATATCATCCATCGGCCCCGTGGTGACCGATATATCCGAGGCGCCTCGCTTCCCAACAACCATATAAGTAAAATGTCTGGGCTCCATACCTTGACACCACTCCTAGCTAGAAAGAAATGCACATTCTCCCTGGATCCTTATCCCGTTTCTGGTTTATACCGGGGAGTGAAGCTCGCGAATTAGCGCTACAAAAAGATATACTATTTAAAGTCGTGCTTTGATCATCAACCACTAGGCTCTGCTTTTTAACAAAAGCCTTAATCATTTGCATCTCAGCGTGTCGCACTGACAATTCATGCCATGCAACTGATGTCTATCGATATATAACCTCTAAGCTCGTACGTCTCAGAGAAGGGTGTTAAGCAAGAGAAAAGAATTCTCCGCCACCAAACAGATATATATATATATATTTAATAGAAATCAATCAACACAGAATAAAATCTAATGTCAGACACACATCCATTTACAAGTCAGTTCTAGGTCTGAATGAAACCGGAGGCACCTTATTCCTCGTCCCATATGTCCAATACCGGAGAGAGGTCCTCGCATATCCGGTCGATCTCTACGTACGTCTGGACGATCACCACTTATTAACTTGTCTTGGGTGTACAGCCCAATCAAGACATTAGTAATAATCCAAACGATATGAAGACCTCCGGTCTTCAACAACCGTCTTCATCGTCGACTTATCGTCGAATCAATTATTCAAAATGGGATAAACCCGGTCTTTCCGAATAATTCACGTATCTTATAATCAAGTGCTATAAGAACACAACATACGCCTTATTCCAATCCAGAATATTCTTTTATTCTCAACTTTAGGGATAGGTTCCCATTAATTTATCACAGATAAATTCTTTTAAATTTATTCTTTAATCTTCCTTTGGATATCAATTCAAAACCAAATTAAGGTTTATGAACAAGTCGGGATTATCGAGCCTTACCGAAGTAATCATTTATTTTATTTCCCAATCCCAACCTATTCATGCCATGGAGCAAAACTGGTAATACTCCATATCTAACACCATGGTGTTATCGGTAAAATTAATTATCATTTCACGTTCAAATCTAACTAAAGATTTAACTATCGCCTGAAGTAAAAACTGGTGGTACTCCATTCTCGATCATTTCCCAAATTTGATAATTTAAATTATCACATTCACATTTCAATCTAGTTAATGATTTACTAAAACGCCACTTAGTTTTAATCTTCCAACAATCATTATTAATGATTATTTAACTTTGGGAAATCAAACATGCCACATTGAAAATCCAGACCGTACCACGGATTTCTGCTAATGTATAACCTTTAAGCTCGTACGTCTTAGAGAAGGGTGTTAAGCAAGAGAATAAATTCTCCGCCACCAAACAGATATATATTTAATAGAGATCAACAATGCAGTTCGAAATACAATGTTAGACATGTAATCCTATCTTTAACTGGGTTAAAGAACCAATGTCATTTAAAACACAGTATACGATAAACCCAAAATCATATTCCATTTATTATGGAATCTTCACGGAAAACAGATCAATATATATATATATATATGTACGTATGTATGTATAATCGATATAAATTTCCGTATCCAACCAATAATATAATTGGAACAGCGGCAAAGCCTTTTAAATTCCATATATAGTAACAGTCTTCCTCCACAAAAGCACACTTCGATTATTACTAAATCGAATTCCATTCCAATTTATTTCATTAAATTGGAAAACTTTACTATGGAAAATTTCCATTAAATCTTAACAAAAGATTTATAAATTCCAAATCAAATTTCACTATAAATCCGGTTAAAGAACAAATGTCGTTTAAAACACATTTCACAATAAACCTGAATTCACATTCCATTTTATTCCAATTACCAAATATAACTGGAAACTCTAATAATCTTAATTAAAAGATTTATTCTTTTCAAACGGGGTTTAAGAATAGTGTTACTGAAGACACTATTCACGACAAACCCAAAATCCACTTTCACATTAAATATAAGGCTTTAAACAGAAATTATATCGGCTTATATTTAATATCAAATTCTGAAACCAACATATATCTGTATAGTCACAAAATCCAATATTGAAATATCCCGAAGATGATTTCTATTCAAATCCATTCCAATTCATACATTGGAAAAATCCTGGTTAAATTAAAGCCATTTCCCTATCCAATTTATTTATTTAAAACCATTGGATTATTTTTCTAGTTAATAACTAGTTCATTTTGATAAAAATATATTTTATCTATTCAAATGTGGATTTTTTTCATCCCAATTCTTTCTAAATCATTTATTATGATTTTATACAAATTATTAATATTTTTAATAATTTTATTAAGGCCCTTTTAGTCGATTTCCATAAACGGTCATCGAATTGCATTTACAGCGACCTTTTCCAAATTTGATTTGGATATAATTCCAAATCCAAACGTTAGATTTCAAATCTCTTATATTCGTTGGAAAGCTCTTTTCGTTACGAACCCAACGGTTCTGGTTTTAGGAGAATCCGACGGTCGGATCTCCTATTACGTCCATTTGAAGTTAATAGTCGAAATTCTCGAACAGTCATAGCGCAGCGCGTTCTACTCAAGCCATGAATATATTTATATATATAATATAATATTTCATTCAAAACGTATTTTATAAATTCATTTTAAAACCGATTCCCACTTTTATTTCAATTTAAAATCAAAATTGAATACTCCTTATCATTATAATATTTAAATGATAATATTTTCAAAATATCAGATTTTGAAATAATTCCCTTTTCGATATTCATTATAAAAATGAATAAAATCGATATAAATATCGTTCGAGTTAAAATGGCGCAAATCTAATCAACACGGCTTCAGATATTTCAATATTTTCGTGTCCGTCCCAATTCGGACATCAAATTCACTTTTTAATCCTTTACTGAATATTATTTTAAAATATTCGTTCTTTATGAATTGGAATCAGACATAGTCAATTACCATATAATGTTATTTATATGTATTTCATACAACAAATGTATACAACAACAATGATACACAATCATCCATCATCCAGAGTGCATTACACAACTGCATAAGCATTAAATATAAATAATTAACGCTTACAACAGTCCGTCAACCAATTGATTGACATACAACTAAACAATTGGAATTAGTGTACGTCAAATATCATCCCAATACCCGTGTGGGGTTTCAACCAACAAATACTGTATATTATTTGTGCAGTTGGGTGATATGTAAAATTTATCATCCCAATCATTGTCAATTAAATGGGTGTACTTAAAAAAATCGTCCGATTCGTAAATGAATATTTATTTTCATTTCAAGAGAATTTTGTGTCGTTCATATATACGTTAAAAATTATTTTTTTAACGATAAAATAATTGTTACAACACTTGACTATTTTATACAGTTCATATATTCAATAAAAATAATATTTTTATTATTCAAACATTTTATTCAACACATGAATATTTTAAAAAGTTCATATACACATTAAAAATTATATTTTTAATGAATAAATATTTATTTCAGAAAATTTCGGCAATATAACGGCGTGATATTAAAACCAGAGTAATGTCTAGCATTACCCCTCTCCTAATACTGGCTCGCGCCATACACAATAATCCGTCCAATCAATACACCACAAGACAATCAATTTTCAACACAACCAAACTTCCACAATACAATCCAAACAAACAATCATGGTTTGTACAATAAATAATGTCGGGGGCTTCTAAGTCCCGTTTGCATCCTAGTATATATTTAACTGTAAAATAATTAGAGTGAGAAGGAGTTCTCACATTGGGATCCACTCCACCGTTATTTTCTAACGCTCTGATTTGCTGATATGGTTCCAGACGTTGCTAACGAGCTCCAATCTTCTCGCCATCTTTTAATCTAGCTTAAGCGTGCCATTCCGGACAACTTTCGCCTAATGGACTTTCTTACGAAATTGGTCCATTTCGCCAGAATTTGCGAAAAGACAGTATTTGGACAGCAGACTTTGGACGCGTTTTTTGGGCGGCTACTCAATCCAAAATATGACTTTCATATACCCAAATTGAAGAGAAAATCATGCACTTCGATTTTGGCATTATGGAGTTTTGGCCATATGAGCTCGGTTTGGAAGATATTGGCTGTGGAAGCTCAGGGTGTTAAACGCACACAGCGAAAATATAAAAATTTGATTTTTAATTAAGGAGGGGGTCCACGGCCGGAGTGGTGGTCGGAGGAGGAGCGGCTTGGGTTGATGAGGGATCGGGGGTGGTGCACGTGGCCAGAGGCGGCGGGTGGTGGGCAAAGGCATCAGGTTTGGGTGCGGTCTTTAAACTAGAGGGAGAGATAGTAGAGAGGAGAGAGAAGGGGGGTCGCCGGAGGTGGTGGAGGCTGTGGGAGGCCGGCGGCGGCGCGGTTGGAGGCGGGGCGCGTAGATTGGAGGGAGCGACGGGTTTGGGGAAAGGGGGATGGCGGGTTTTCTGATTTTAATTTTTTTTTAAATAAAATTCTAGGGTTAGAAAAGTTTATATATATATATTTTCCATAAAAGTCAACTTTTCCATACGAACTCCAAACCGAACCCAAGGACTGTCGCCCCTAGCTAAATACCTCCATTCCGGACACACTAGGATATGTCCCGTAAGCCAATTCGACAATTTCAATCAATTTTTCTTTAAAGTAAAATATAAATCAATATATATTGAATTTAAAAGTACATTTTAATTTACTGGGGCCACATACTGTCTCCCAAAATTCCAAAAAAATAAATCTAGCTATGTTTTGATGATACGGTCCTAACAAAACTAATTTTGTCGAATTTGGAGGCCGTTTGAAAAATGGCCATTTTCCAGTCGATTAAATTCAACCTGAAATTACCAAACACGTTTAAATTCACCACGCTCACATATTAATTTCAGGAATTATGAAAATTGGAATATAACAATAATTTGACATTCCGGATCCAACAAAAGTGGTTTCACCAAAAACGGATGTTATTTGCAAAATGGCTAGTTTTAAGGGCTATATATTATATTAAATAAATAAATATATATATATATATATATTCCATAACGACTATTCTGAATTTTAAACTGGACATAACTTTCGATTTACATTATGAAATCTGGATTTTTCACATTTGTTAGAAAGATATAATTAAACAGATTCAAATATTTCTGGTTTTACGGAAATCCGGTTCATTTTGAATCCTGTACATTCATTTGAAATTTAAAATCGAATTTTCAAATTACCGTGCCATTTCAGGCTCGTTTTATAATTAAAATAAATTTATACATTCTAACTTCGATAAAAATAAATTTTTAGTTGTTATTATTTAAAATAAATCATTTTAAATATTCAAAATCCATAATCCCCTATTTTCCTCACGGGCAACTAGTAGTTTTGGTACTTGCAGATATTATTTTCACAGGATCCTGGATTGCAACAGGAGCTACATTCTGAAAGCTTTGTATCCGTGTATTTCTTTCAGTTGTGTTATGTATAATATTTTTCGCTGCTTTGTAATTTAAATCTCTGATATTTTCCAATTTATATTACTTATTCATACTCTGATATGTTGTACTCTGAAGTAATTGTTGTAATAGCAAATGAAATGTTCTATTGTTTGTGTTCCGATGAGTCATGTTCTCAAATCAATCCGAGCTTTCCTATAAGGGGAAGTTTGGGTCATTTCAAGAACAAACATTTATTTGACTCCCAAAGCATGGTTGCTTTATTTCTTTGATCCTAGACTTGGGAATTATGGGTTGCCTGAGAATGTTTAAAACCTATTTTGCATTTTTAATGAAAGGGAAATCCGATGCATTTTTCTTTAAAGCAAGAATATATACCCTGGCAAACCTTTCCACTCAGCTGAACCTGTATATGTGTTGCTTAGCATTTATACATGAAGTAAACTTTCTATGTTAACCATTTTATATAATATCTTATATACGTGCATAGTTTGGTTGATAAGTAGTGTAGTTAACCAAGTATATATCCCCTAAGAGTGAATTGCATAAAAAAACCAAAGACTAAATGTATATTGTTTTCCCTATTTGTGGAGTGTATATATATATATGTATATATATTAATAAAGACAATAAATATGCGTATATATTTCAGAATAGATGGTATCTAGTGTTTGGTTCGACCTATATATATATATATATATATATATATATATATGAATGGCTGGAAAAAAATATGAATGGATGAAAATCATCCATTACTGGGGTTTATACGCTGGACCAGTCGATTGGTCCATATCTAACTAGTTGACTGGTAAGGGAATAAATTCCCAGTAATGGCTATTTTTCTGCCATTTTCAAATATATATATATGATTATATTTTTCTACCAGTTGATTGGTGATTTTTATACCAGTCGAATGACCCGACAATAACAGTCATATTTCTGAAGGGTCACTTTCTTTCATGTAGAGTTCTCTTTTGATTTCTAAAAGAAATGGTTTCTTCTCTTCAATAAAACTCTTCATGAACATTGACTACTTTTCAACTATTATTAAACATTACAAACTTGTTTTACAAATCACAAATTCTTACTAATTCTATTCTATTTCTTGATCTATATTTCTAAACACTCTTGCATACAAAAAGCTCTCAAATATTCAAATTACTTCTTGACTCTTTGAATTTATTTCAAGTCTTTTGATTCAAATAAATAATACACTTTCTTCAATCTTCACATACACATTATATACTTGAGGATAAGCTTATAGGAAAGGTGTGCTCAACTTTTGGCTATTCAGTGTTGTTCAAGAAGACAATTAGAAGTCAAACTCTCATTTTTTTGTTGAAGTCCTATGTCGATGCTCAGGTAGGAAATCTGTGTCGGTGCTCTGGTGTGTTGTGAACCTGTTCCTCCGGGTGAAGCGAGGGTGTTGATAGTAGAATTCCAGAAGGAGTCTGGGACTGGACGTAGGATGGGAAGTCTGAACCAGTATAAAATTCCTGTTGTCACTTTACTTACTGCATTTTACTTATTTGTGATATCTTATCTTGTCTAATATTTATTTGCATAACTATTGTATTAGTTAAGTTAGTATTTCATATTCACTTCTGCATATTCCATATAGAAGTCAAACTCTCATTGTTTGTTGAAGTCTTGTGTCGATGCTCAGGCAGGAAATATGTGTCGGTGCTCGGGTGTGTTGTGAACCTGTTCCTCCGGGAGAAGCGAGGGTGTTGATAGTAGAATTCCAGAAGGAGTCTGGGATTGAACGTAGGACGGGAAGTCCGAACCATTATAAAATTCATGTTGTCACTTTACTTACTGCATTTTACTTATTTGTGATATCTTATCTTATCTAATATTTATTTGCATAACTATTGTATTAGTTAAGTTAGTATTTCATATTCACTTCTGCGTATTCCATATAGAAAGATCCTAAGTCATTACACGATTTTTCACAGATTTCTTTATTGATTTTTGTCGTTATGGATCTCTGCAAAATATGGATTACTTCCTGTTCTCTTTCCAAGGTTAGGTTGTTTCTTTTTTACTATTTGGGGAATAATATTATTTTACTCTGGTATTGTTTTTGACTTAGATTTTGAAACATGACACTTTGTAACTATTAGGTTAATTGAAACAAAGATGGTTTTGTATTTAAAAATGAAAGTTTCTTCTTCCACTGTAAATTTATTATTTTATATCCTGTGAAATCTAAGTCTCTGTAATGTTTATGTCTAATACCTATAATGCTCCATAATTTCTTACTGAAATCCTCAATGGTTGAAATTAAGGAATGTGGGCGTTACAAGGTATTTCGAAAATGTA
This sequence comes from Allium sativum, assembly GCA_030737875.1. Taxonomy (NCBI): domain Eukaryota; kingdom Viridiplantae; phylum Streptophyta; class Magnoliopsida; order Asparagales; family Amaryllidaceae; genus Allium; species Allium sativum. The sequence continues at coordinate 853,229,414 of CM060919.1, forward strand.
ATATCCCCACTTGTTTTTAGTTGCCAAGCTTTGGTTCTTTTCTTCTTTCAAGGTGTATATTTTGTTAGATTGTGTATTGTTTACTAGTTTAGTCATTTTTGATGATCAGGTTTGTTAGTCCATTCAGCTTTGACAGATTCGAAGTTGGAGTTTTAGAAGGGTTATTCTTAAATTCCTTCTATGTGTTTTATTCTTCTCAATCATAGGGTTTGATCTGGAGCTTTTCATGGGAATCCTATTTTGTTTTTACTAGTTCAGGCACTTTCTTTTGTTTGTTCTGGTTCTTGTTTTTAGCAGATTCACTTAAGATTTACATTGTTTGAGGCTATTACACTCTTTTGGTTAGTCTGGAGTTATTGGTTCTTTATTCTCATTCTGCCCTTCTAGCCTTCATCGATTCTTGCTGATATTTATGCTCTGGTGCATGCTTTCGATTATTTTTCAGTGTGCGTTATGTTGATGTGCTTGTAGGGTTTGTGGATCCATTGTAGCTTGGTTTTTGGTAGTCGAGCTGCCATTTTTCTTTGGTTTTGATGTTTTGGATGTTCCATTTCTTGGCACATTGGGCTTAGTTCATTTTTTAGTTTGTTGTGCGTATTTTTGTTTTTGTAGCATTTGGTCTTTGTTGGTTTGAGTTGGTTCTCCTTTTTGTTGTTGTACATTATTTGTTTTATATATGTATTTTATGGCCAACTCAATTTTTTGTACTCTTCTCTTTGTGTAATAAAGTACTCTATTGTTTCAAAAATTAATTAACATGTCATGATTACGCACATTAGATTTGATGACATTAATATATTTCTACCGTATATTAGACACTTATGCACTAAAATTATCTCCTTACACTAAGTTTATTGATTTGTTTCAAAACAGAACTAGTCAAATTAAGTTATGTATATTAGTATTGCTAAAGTGGGTACAAAAAAGCCTTTATCTAGAGTGTGTATAGCGGAATATAGCAACCCTTAAAGCGCATCTATTATTCATCAATGCTAAATTGAAATAGTATAGTGGTTAAAAATTCCTACGGGATATAACGAGGGTATTCCAGGACTTTAGTCAGGCCTTAACCACATAACTATTAACTTATCAATTACCGTTTCATGCCTTTTTTCGTTTATGAATTTGTTTTTTGTTCTTCTAATTTAGCATAAAATATTTGACGAATCACAATCTCATTTTAAGTGTAATTGTAAATGTGAACTTTAATGCCTCACTCATTATGACTCACAAAAAATTTAAGTCTGTAAACATATTTTTTGCACTTGAAAACACCGTTATCCTCACTTTGTTACTCGAGAATAAACACTATTGATGTTATAGTAATTAATACTGCTACATGTTAAAACGGTGAGGTTAACTAATAGTTATCAACACCAAAGATGCAAAGATTCTGTAAAATATGTAACATGCCCTTATTTCAAGATGACATTGCTAGAGAGATGAGAGGAAAGAAAAAGATCATGTAAAGATACAACTACAAGTCTTTTTTCCCCTTAGATGACTTTTTGGTAGTTGATACTTAATATAAAGTTGCCTATAAAATGGACTGTTGCCACCCTTTGAATTCAATATTAATTACGAAATATGACCATATGATTGTAGAAGACAAGAGGTCTGCCCGATAATAAGAAGGTCAGAAGACCAATCTAACAATAAGAAGATCAGAAATCAATCTGACAATAAGAAGACCACAAAACCAATCTAACAATGAGAAGATCATAAAATCAATCCGGGAATGAGAAGACCAAAAGGCCAATTTAGAAACACATCAGACAATAAGAAGACTAGAAAATTGATCTGACAATAAGAAGACCATGATACCAATCTTGTAGTAAGAAGACAAAAAAATCAATCTGGAAGTAAGAAGAAATGAAATCCATCTAACAATCAGAATACAAAAAACCAATATTAGAATATGAAGACCATAATACCAATCTGGCAGTAAGAAGTCCAAAAAACCAATATGGCAATAAGAAGGCCAAAAATTGAATATGACATTAGTGTCCTATATAGAAAATGGTGATAACTTGGTAGCACTACTGAGTATTGGATAAAAAATCATCCCTAACAAATTTCATTCTGCGACACTTTAGAATAGGGTCAGAGATCCCCATTATCTAAACCAGTACAAAGGCACGCCCGATGGACGTGTGCATAGATGAATTAGACCAAAGATGCAAATAAAGTTCGGAGTGAGAAATCATTATTGTTGTATGCAGTAAAAAACATGTACAGTTTTGCATGGAAAAGATGAAAAGATAAAAATGTATAGAAGATAAATTACACAGTAAATCATGAACGTGCACTAATCCATAATGGGCATAACAGTAGAAAAAAAATCTGAGAACATGATCGCAGAAAGTTGGATGAGCAGCAGCAGGCTTGTAAAATTTGAAAAGGAAAAAAATTCGTGTTGATTCTTGTACTAACGAAGCTTCACTGGGCGGATGTGTGAAGGAATATCTTTTTCTTGCAAAAAAGGAACCGAAACCTTTCTGCCACCAACTCTCAAGACATTATCTTTTAAGTCAATCACGCACTGATGTTTGTGTAGCATGTCCAATCTAAACAGAAGCTCCAAATTGGAAGCATCCAAACAGTGAGAGAGCAAATTTAAAATGTATTACCAATCTTGATTTGAGCAGCATGAAACCGGCTGAGTATCTATGATTTGCCAACACCAATAGCCATACCCTTAAAGCTCTAGTCCAAAAGTCGCAATAATTCACAATGCTCATCACAGCTCTTCGATATGATTGTCGATTGTGCTCCACTATCAACAAATGCCTTCAGAGGAACACCATTGACTTCCATGTCCATGTATAACATTATAACACGTCCAAATGCTTCAGGATTATGTTCAATTGCAACTTCCCAATTATCATCAATTCTTTTCTGTCAAATAGCTGCTTAAATTTACCTTTGTGATTCCACATCAAAAGGATCTGCATACATCAAAGCTAGCTCTTCCTCTTATTTCCGTCATAATTGCACTTTCCGTTCATGGCGTTCTCGCATGAGTTTCTGGAGATCATCGAGGTTATCGCAAAAAGTTGCTTGTGCAAGTGCAGGGTCGTTCTGAAATAGCTGAGCCTTATTTGAGCTTCATTTCAGATATGCTGTTGGAAAGCTGCAGGATTCACAGCTGAACCATCAGGATTAAATCTTATGTAAGCCACCTTTTCTCATCATGAGTTAACTTTATATAATCCAAGCTTCAATGAGCCATTTACAGTTACACGTATGGACAATAAAAGATAAAGCTTAATAAGTACACGAAGATAATAATTTTTAAATTTGAAACAAATTTATCTTTAAACTTGAATCTCCAATCCCATTGTTATGCTAATATCATTGCTTCAACCATGTTTCTGAAGCAATTATGAATTGACTAATCTCAGCTTAATCATACAATATATACCATGATTTTCCATATTGTTTTAACTGGTTCATGTTTCACAAAATGTAGGTGCTAAAGATTATAGGACAACTGGTAATAGAAAACTTATTCGAACAAATGATGGTTATAAAGATTTTACGTAATTTAGCTACAAAATGTTAAAATTTATTGATAGCATATCAGGGTAAAGTAAGGTTGTAGTCGATGTGATTAGATACTGTCATTAAATTGATGGAGCTTTCTGACTATGATGTGTCACAAAAGCACCATAAAGCAAAAAACAGAAACAAAGGAAGTATGCAGCATATGGAAGTTGGGCCTTTAAATAGCTTTCTGGAGTCAAGGAGAGCGGTAAATAAAATCAGACACAGCAAACGACCGGTATAGAAAAAACATGTTAGAAGTGCTTGATATAAAAAAATGTACGTCAGTAAGATAAAAAAAGCTGGTCCAATTCATATTCACGTGTCCTTCCGAGTGTAAAAATTATCCAAACTATAATCCAGCATAACAGGGGACATCGACAACAATATTACTGCATAATTAAATTTGGATCCAGCAGTCTTAAAATGGAATCAAACATGACAGTTATTATAGGCAGAATGGATGATATACTACTGAATGGGAATATGTTCCTATTATGGTGGAAAGAAATCCATAGCTTGCAATTAAAAAAACAGAAACATGGTTTTAAGTAGTTGGACAATAGGGAAGTATGTCGACGACAATCATGAAACAGAGAAAATGCCTTATTCGCTACGTCTACAATGATGTGAGCGAACAACATGGGTCAAACAGAATAACAGTAAAATAACGTCTCTACATTTTAGAAAGTAGACTGTGCTTCCTGTGTAAACTATAGTCTAACATCATAGCATCACGTTTAATACCTAGGGTCGTGTAAAAATTATGGAACGTACATTTTTTTTAGCCATTCGGAAATATCTTCTAATTAAACTGAAAATAAAGACTAACCGAGGTCAATTCTTTGTTATATGCATCAGTAAATAGCTCAATAAAAATATAAACTTAAGTCTAAACATATTTTTTTTGGCATAACCTCGGAATATAAAATATTTCAGGTCTGCAGTCTAAAGTATACTTTGAAAATAATAAATTAAACTGAAAAAAAGACTAACTAACTTCAATTCTTTGTTATTTACATCAATGAATAGCTCAATAAAAACATAAACTTAGGTCTAAACATAAATTTTGGGATTAACCTGGGAATAAAAAAATATTTCAGGTCTGTAGTCCAAAGACTCTAAACCATACTTTGAACATATGCAACTAAATTATACTTTAGACCCCATGAATTATACCATGAAACAAACTACATAGTTATGGTATCATCATTATAAGGTAGATTTATATACTTTCGTATGCAACATTTAAAAAGCATGATAGTGTGCCTTTTCATTTCTTTAGTAAACTCACGTTTCCAAATTTTAATTTTCTTTCAATAACAATAAGAGTTGAAGTCAGCCTTTCGGCAAACCTATGTGTTTTTACTCTTTTAAGTCATAAAAACGTATCTAAAATACTTGATGTTTGATGACTGAACATAAATTATTAGCTGGAGTTGCCTTAACCAAAATGAAATGTAGATATAATACCTCAACTAATCAGTAAATGCCTTTCGATTCTAAAAGTTTCGCCAATCAAGTAATTGTAACAACCTCTACAGCTCATACAGAAGCAGCTACTCTCATCCTATATGTTATGTAAATGGGCCAAACACCTTAAAGAAAAGAGGAAAAAAACCCAAAGTTTTATGACATGCATGTATTATACTTCAATCAAATCAATCAATTTATGATTAACAGATCTGTACCTTCTGTTGTTTGTATGGGTAGTGAAGCAGCTGCCTGTCGCTCTAGCAAACTGTATGTAAACTTCATGCGTTATTATATTTAATGCAAGCATGTAATCCTAAGCCAAGAATAGATTATGTATCAAAGATTGCCACATACTCGTAACTATATATCAAAGCAGAGAATATGGATAAGATATTCAATGAAATCATCTTATTTCACAACCAACTCTATACAAAAGATTTATGCAGATTAATGGAAGGAAGAGAGGCAGAGAAAATTCCCACTGTGTGCATGTTTCGAAGGTCTTATTGTGGGAAAAAGGAAACACAGAAGTTGAATTTACACTGTACTGATACTAAACAAAACATATATTAGATTCATTTTTGGGCAAGCAATAATAATAGTACACCATAATAATTATAGTTGAAGACTAACCATTTTAAGCATCAGTTATTTGCTTCCGAATGTAGTGCTTGCAAACATTTTGAATATAATGAGCATCAAGTTCATCTTCTAAAAAGGATTTTCTGAAAAGTTTATGCGATTATGCAAGGACTACATGTGAAAGCATAGTCCATTCTTTGGAATACATAAGAAGAACACAGTAGAATTTTAGTTTTTACTGAGAAGCAGTATAATAATATAATCCAATGAGTTTCATCGATTGTCCATTCAGAATTTAATGGAAAGAATTCTAATTTATCACAGACAAAAAACAGAAAAGCATATTGAGATGACCCTACAAACTATAAAATTCATCTGCCATCAACTGCTGCAATTGGCCCTTGAATGTTTTCGGCAAAAATAACAAACTCATCAGAAACCTCGATGCAACAATATTGAAACATATAAAAAGAGAAGAAATATATGAGAAGGACGTATTGAACGTTGTCTACCATTGAGAACAAACTCAACCAATATTTAACATACAAAAGAACAAACTAATACAGCTTAATTACCAATATCGATGGAAAATTATTTCCACTCTTGTTAAGTCGAGCGATATAACTAACTGTAACGATTTAAAATTAAAAACTGATAGTCGAAACGATTTAATAAACAAAATAATACATTAAAATGATGCTTCAAAAGCATTAACGACGGGTTCTAAGCAAATAAGTAATATATGATAACCTGAGGATTGTTTGAACTGAAGAGATCCGAAGTCAGGAATTGTATACTCGACATGGTGGCAGGAGATATAGTCGCAATTTTGATGCAGATCTGATAGCATGACTGGTGCCGGATTTGTCGATTTGGTCGATTCATCTCAGATCTAGAGTCTGCGTGCCTTTCTTCCATTGTTGACGTGATGTTTTAGTAGTAGTTCATTAGGGGAAAAATATCGGCATTAGAAATGGTGAGAACCGAGAACCGTTGAAGAAAATGGGGGAGAAAATGGAGAGCGTGTTGAAATTTAGTCATGGTCAGAACGTGGAAAGGGGAAATGACCCATACGCCCTCTTTTTTCTTTGTTTCTGTAATTGATCTGAAGGAACTGAATGGGTTGATTGGGAAGACCTAAAAAGCTTCACTGTGACGGCAAGGAATTTCGCTCGGTCCGAACCAGTCGCTAAACCGATCCAGGCCGCTCGAAACGCCCTATCGTTCGAGAACACGACAAATCAGAACGCATACAGAAGAACATTACATTGTATATTACAACAATGCATCAGATTACAAGAATATACAGAGTATAAAAGAATATTACACAGAAATATCAGAGATTTAAATTACATTTAAATACATCGCAACGGAAAATAATACAATACACAACTAGAAGAGATATACGGATACAAAGCTTTCCGGATATCGTTCCAGCTGGAAACCAGGATCCTGTGAATATAAATCTGCAAAACCAAAACTACTAGCTGCCCGTGTCAAAATAGGGGCACCCAGAGTTTAGGTTAAAACAATAAACTCCAGGTCAGTCATGGGACTGGTGTGAGAACTAAAACAGTTAATCTTTATTTAAAACTAGGTAAATCAAGGGACCACGCCGTATAACACGGAACGGGTTTCCTCCCAAGAATACCAGTGCATTAAACAAACAGCGCAATGCTAAATAAAGAAAAATGAAGCTGTTATAAGACCCAGGTCCTATCACACAATGCAACGCAAGCCGGGGGATAGGGTTTTCCCTTATAACAGCCAAAGAATGCTTGATACGTTTAAAACAAATCATTTGATACTATTATAAGTGCATAGTGTATAAAACAACTTCAAATCATAAGTATCAATCATAGGCGGCATGGGTACCATATATCATGTCGCCATACTAGTTCTACAATTAAAACCGCAATTGTCACGTATTTGGAAATTGGATTTCCATCTATGAACCGAGGCAAAAGATAGTCCTCAACCGATTCGAGACAATCTAGCCTACCATGTCTCAGGAACAGCCGCAACTGCCCCTTGGAGCGACAGGGCCGGTCCACCGATGTGGATTATTATGCCTGAACAATACGTCTCCCCGCCCTTTGGGGCGCAAACGAGCCAACGAATGACTCCATCGGACCCGGATCGTCCGATCAAACCGAGGTGCCTCGCAACAGCAACAACCACATAAGTCAAACTCGTCAGGGCGTGTAAAACCACTGACGCCACTTTTAGCTAGAAAGAAACGCAAGTCCTCCCTGAGGTCCGTCTCCCGTTTTTGGTTCATACCGGGTGTGAAACACGCGAGGTAAACGTTACACAAAGCTACGCAAAAAAGGCCGTGCTTTGATCATCACCACAAGACTTTGCTTTTCAACAGAAGCCTCGATCAATTGCCACTTAGGCATGCCACACAGGCAATTCACTCCATGCGTTTGATATCCATCAATATATAACCCCTGAGCTCGTACGTCTCAGAGAAGGGCGTTAAGCAAGAGAATAAATTCTCCGCCGCCAAACAGATATATATTTAATAGAGATCAATCACACAGACTAAAATCCAATGTCAGACACACAGTCCATTTACAAGTCCGTTCTGGGTCTGAACGAAACCGGAGGCACCTAGTACCCCGCATATCCATCGATCTCCAAGTACGTCTGGACGATCACTAACTGTTTCCATCTTCTTGGGTGTACAGCCCAATCAAGATCATCAGTAATTACCCAAACGACGTGAAGACCTCCGGTCTTCGACCATCGTCTTCATCTTCGACTTATCGTCGTATCAGTTATTCAGAATGGGATAAACCCGGTCTTTCCGAATAACTCGCGTATATTTAAAATAAGTGTTACACAAACACAGCATACGCCTCATTCCAATTCATCAGTCACTAACCGTAAATTAATCAAGAGAATAATTCCCCAAATATTAACCCCGAAGGCCGAAACCAACATCAGATCAATATCCAGAAAACCATTCTGCTTAGCTAACCGACAGTTAGTTTCTGATTTCACATTCATAGGGAAAGGTTCCCATTAATTTTATCCAAGATAAATTCCTAGAATTTATTCTCTAATCTTCCTTTGAATTTCGATTCAACTAGTCGGAATTAGCGAACCTTATCGAAGTAATCATTGGTTTTAATTTCCCAATCCCAACCTATTCATCCCATGAAGTAAAACTGGTTATACTTCATATCTAACACCACGGTGTTATCGGTAAATTCAATTACCATTTCGCGTTCAAATCTAATTAAAGATTTAACTATCGCTTGGAGCAAAACTGGTGATACTCCATTCTCGATCATTTCAATCTAATTAAAGATTCATTAAAACTCCACTTAGTTTTAATCGTTAACTGGGTTAAAGAATCCGTGTCATTTAAAACACGGTTCACGATAAACCCAAGGTCACATTCTATTAATTATCGGGTTAAAGAACGAGTGTTATTTAAAACACTGTTCACGATAAACCCAAAAATCAATATCAATTCAATTCCAATTAAATATTATTTAATTGGTACACTTCATTAAATCTAAATAAAAAGATTTAATCTTTTCTCAACTGGGTTCAAGAACAGTGTTAGTGAAGACACCATTCACGACAAACCCAAATCACATTTGATATTCAATACAAGGCTCTGAATAGAAAATATATCGGCTTATATTCAATATCAAATTCTACGACTAACAAATGTCGTATTGGAAATAACGATATAAATATATATCTTTCAAATTTCCATAACAACACCTGTATAATCACGAATTCCAACATCGAAATATTCCGAAGACAATTTCGATTCAAATCCACTCCAATGCAATCATTGGAAATTCTGGTTATTTTTAAAACCCTTTTTCAAATTCAATTTATTTATTTTAAAAATAAATAAATTACTATTCTAGTTCAAAACTAGTTCATTTCGATAAAAATCTATTTTTATCTTTTCAAATATGGAGTTTTTCATCCTAATTCTTTCTAAATCATTTCTTATGATTTTACACAAATTATTACTATTTTTAATAATTTTATCAAGGCATGTACAGTCGATTTCCATCAATGGCCATCGAACTGCACTTACAGCGACCTTTTTCGAATTTGATTTGGACGTATCTCCAAATCCAACCGTTAGATTTCAAATTTCTAATCTTCGTTAGAAAGCTCTTTTCGATACGAACCCAACGGTTCCGGTTTTAGGAGAATCCGACGGTCGGATCTCCCGTAATGTCCGTTTGAAATAAATGGTCGAAATCCACGAACTGCCGCGGCGCGGCGCGTTCTATTCAGGCCATTATATTATATATATATAATATATATAATATATATTTCATCGATTTCTATTTAAAACGAATTATATAAATAGTTTTAAAATTCGTTTCAAAAGCAATTTCAACTTCATTTCAATTCAAATTAAAATTGAACTCTTCTTCATAAATTTGTTTTAAAATTCATTTCTATTCAAATTTCAATTCAATTTGAATTCATTTCAATTCGCTTTCAATTCCATTTGAAATCGTTTTCAATTCAATTCATTTCGAAATCGTTTTCAATTCAATTCATTTCGAAATCGTTTTCAATTCAATTCATTTCGAAATCGTTTTCAATTTAATTCATTTCGAAATCGTTTTCAATTCAATTCATTTCGAAATCGTTTTCTATTCAATTCATTTCGAAATCGTTTTCAATTCAATTCATTTCGAAATCGTTTTCTATTCAATTCATTTCGAAATCGTTTTCAATTCAATTCATTTCGAAATGAATAAAATCGATATAAATATCGTTTACGTCAAAATGGCGTCAATCTAATCAACACGGCTTCATAAATTTCTATTTTCAAATATTCTATTTCAAATATTTCTTTTTCACAATAGTTGTTATTATCAAAATATTTCGTTCAACACATGACCAATCTCAATGAATGTGTACTGTCAACACATGAACTTTTATTTTATATCGATAAAGGTGTAAATTTTATTACTAAAATATTTCGTTCAACACATGACCAATCTCAATGAATGAGTACTGTCAACACATGAACTTTTATTTTATATCGATAAAGGTGTAAATTTTATTACTAAAATATTTCGTTCAACACATGACCAATCTCAATGAATGAGTACTGTCAACACATGAACTTTTATTTTATATCGATAAAGGTGTAAATTTTATTACTAAAATATTTCGTTCAACACATGACCAATCTCAATGAATGAGTACTGTCAACACATGAACTTTTATTTTATAATATTCTTTATTTTCTAAATTGGAATGAGGCCCAATCAATTACCATATAAAGTTAATTATATGGATTTTCATACAACACATGTATATAATAGCATTGAAAAATAATCAACCATCAACCAAAGTGCACTACGCTGTATAAGCATCAAATATAGATATCTAACGCTTATAACAGCCTGTCAATCAATCGATCGACATATTTAATCCATCAGGATGAGTGAACTGCATATTTCATCCTAACACCCGTGTAGGGTTTCAAACAATCAAACACATATTTTATTTGTGCTGTTGGGCGATGTGTGAAATTTATCGACCCAATCAATGTCCTTCAAATAGGTGTACATAAACAAACCGTCCGGTTTGTAAATGAATATTTATTTATTCACATTCACGTTAAAAATTATATTTTAACGATAAAACATTTTATTCTAACATATGAATTTCTATTCAGTTCATTCATTCAATAAAATGATATTTTTATTTTTCTAACATATTTTAGAAAATTTCGGCGGCATAACGGCACGATACTAGAAACGGGACGAGGCCTAGCCTTGTCCCCGGTCTAGTGAAGGCCCACGCCATTCACACATCAATCAAACCAATCAATTTCACCAAATAATTCAAACAAATAATCCAACTAATCTATGCAACCAAACAAACAAGTCCATGGTCTGTGGATGATTGTGTCGGGTGCTACTAAACACCGTCTGCATCCTAGTATATATATATAACTAGAAAAAGAAATTGAAAGGTGAGAAATTCTCACATATAGCTATCCTAGCTCAACGGCACTTCATTGATAGAAATCTTCATCGCTATCGCATCTTTGTCACCTTCGTTGTCCGCTTTCACCACCTATGTAAAAATCGAATTTTTACTTCGCTATTCAATATATAAAAATCATATTTTTATTTCGAAGTTCAATATATAAAAATCCTATTTTCCTATCGAAGTTCAATATATAAAAATCCTATTTTCCTATCGAAGTTCAATATATAAAAATCCTATTTTTCTATCGAAGTTCAATATATAAAAATCCTATTTTTCTATCGAAGTTCAATATATAAAAATCCTATTTTCCTATCGAAGTTCAATATATAAAAATCCTATTTTTCTATCGAAGTTCAATATATAAAAATCCTATTTTTCTATCGAAGTTCAATATATAAAAATCCTATTTTTCTATCGAAGTTCAATATATAAAAATCCTATTTTCCTGTCGAAGTTCAATATATAAAAATCCTATTTTTAATTCGAAGTCTAAACATTTCATATGTAAAAACCATGTTTTTATTTCACGCATTTTTATTTTTCAAAGCAAATACATTTTATTTTTCAAAGCAAATACATTTTATTTTTCAAAGCAAATACATTTTATTTTTCAAAGCAAATACATTTTATTTTTCCTAATACAAAAATCTAAACTTTTATAAATTAAAAATCCTAAAAATAAATAAACAAAGCTATATATATGTAAAAATTCTCTTTTTAAAACACTGATATATATTTTCCATTTTAAATACTGATTTATATTTTCTGTTTTAAATACTGATTTATATTTTCTGTTTTCAGTTTCAGAGATTTTTTTTTCTTTTTTTTTTCTAAACAATAAGATTATATAAATAAACAATTAAAATCTTACTGTTCATTGTCGGGCTGCCCAAACCCGCCATCCTTTGCTAGGGTTGGAAATCGCGACGCCTACATCTAGCTTGGCGTTGATCTGAAGCTTCCATCCCAACCTCCTACGAAGACCGCACCACCCCCCAGAGTTCTGATGAACTCGGCAGCTCCGGTGGCTCAGAATCGCCTTCGAAGGCGAGCCCTTTTTAGCCCTAAATCCCAGCGCCTCCGGCGATATTTTCCAATCATGACCGTTGGATTCCTCCCCCCCACCAAGCGCTTCCATTTCCTTTTGGTTGATTCGAAACTGATAGAGCGGATTGGAAGATTTTTGAGGGGGAAGATCGAACGCTAATCGTCGTTCATGAGATGGAGGCGGGTTTTGACCAAGTTGACCGCGGAATTAAAATGATAGGGCTTCTGAAAATCCAAGGGTTTTTATATAAAATTATATTAATATTTAATTCAAAAATTATTCGTTTATCGTTCGAACTCCTAATCGACTCCAACGACTGACGCCCCTAGCGTTTTACCCCCATCCCGGACACAATGGAATATGCTTCATAAGCCAATTCGGCTGTTACCATCAGTTATTCTTCAAATTAAAGTATAAAACATTTAATTTCAGTTTTGAACGTACATTTCAATTTGCCGGGGTCACATACTAACTCTAAAAATTCTCGAAAAATATTTTCTGACTTCGTATTGACGATACGGTCCTAACAAAACTAGTTTCGTCGAATTCTGAGACCGTTTGAAAAATGGCCAATTTCCAGTCGATTAAAATCAACTGAAACTTGTAAAACGCGTTTTCCTTTGCCACGCTCACATATTGATTTGAAAAATCATGAAATTTGGAATCTAGCAATAACTTTACATCCCGGACCCAACAAAACTTGTTTCGTCGAAATCCGAGGTCGTTTGCAAAATGTCCATTTTTAAGGGCCTGAATTCCATAGCGACTATTCAGAATTTTCAACTGGACATATCTTTTGATTCCCGCTATGAAATTTTGATTTTCCGGATTCGTTGGAAAGATATCATCAATAGATCCTATGATTTTTTGTTTCACTAAAATCCGGATTGTTTTGCACCCGGTACATTCAATTGAAGTTTGAAATCGAATTATCGAACTACCGCGCCATTTTCAATTCCTTTTATAATTATATATAATTATTTATATTCTAACGACGACACGTATAATATATACGTTCTAATTATATTCAAAATAAATTTCTCGTCGATATTATTTAAAATAATTCATTTTAAATATTCAAAATTCGCTAAAATTGCCAAAATAAAAATTTTAAACTGGCCCAGATTTTACGGGTTGTTACAATCTCCCCCACTTAAAACTTTTCGTTCCCGAAAAGGAACAAAGTCGAAAGTGGTTTGATTATTCAGCTCTACGTTCGACCTGGCTTTCATTCTCCAACTCTTTAGTTTCTGAGAATTTTCAAAATTTCAAAAATTTGGCTAACACCCTAAATTTTCGAAAAATTTCGCCATAACCTCCCCTGCACCGGGAGCATCGGGGAATTTCAAATAGCTTCCCCGGTCCTTCGGATCTCAAAAAGAAAAAGAAAAAGCCAAGCGGCTAGCCAATAGGCTCATAAAATCATCATCACCCAAACAAAACAGTAAATTATGTAGTAAACATGTACCTATTTGTCGGGCAAACAAATTTTATTCTCTGGCTCTAGCCTCCTTGCTATGACCTGTTCAATGTAAGTACATATATATGCAAGCAAATGCGACCAATTTTCAATATAATTCAATATGTGATTCAATTAGGCTAAATGGCTAAGAATTAGCAAACAAATAAACAAACAACACAAACATCAATCAATTAGTTGATTAGCTTTTCAAATTCATAATTTTAATACATATACAAAAATCATGTTTTTAATGCCAATTCACAACAATAGGCCCTATCTAATTTTTGGTTCTCACACCAGTCTAATGGAAATATATAGATATCACACCTTCGTCACACGAATATAAATTCTGACGATGAGTACTCAACCATCAGAATCATCTTCGGGCCACTAGAGTATGATTCTATATCTATCCAATATATTAAAACTTCGAATACACACGGATCAGACGTATACGCAAAATCTGTATATACTGGACTGTCCAACTCAATATAAATAGATAATCAGATACGAATAATTGATTTCAAAACAAAAATTGTTTTCATTTGAAAAATATACTCTTCACACTCGTTCTAGGATACTACTGATCCATCTCTAACGAGTCATTCTAATTGGATATTACTAATCCAATATCTGATGAATTCTTTCGTAGGGTTCTAATGTGTCTTATTCTCTAGCTTTGTAAACCAAAGCTCTGATACCAACTGCGACGGCAAGGAATTTCGCTCGGTCCGAACCAGTCGTTAAACCGATCCAGGCCGCTCGAAACGCCCTATCGTTCGAGAACACGACAAATCAGAACGTATACAGAAGAACATTTCATTGTATATAAAAACAATGCATCAGATTACAAGAATATACAGAGTATAAAAGAATATTACACAGAAATATCAGAGATTTAAATTACATTTAAATACATCGCAGCGGAAAATAATACAATACACAACTAGAAGAGATATACGGATACAAAGCTTTCCGGATATCGTTCCAGCTGGAAACCAGGATCCTGTGAATATAAATCTGCAAAACCAAAACTACTAGCTGCCCGTGTCAAAATAGGGGCACCCAGAGTTTAGGTTAAAACAATAAACTCCAGGTCAGTCATGGGACTGGTGTGAGAACTAAAACAGTTAATCTTTATTTAAAACTAGGTAAATCAAGGGACCACGCCGTATAACACGGAACGGGTTTCCTCCCAAGAATACCAGTGCATTAAACAAACAGCGCAATGCTAAATAAAGAAAAATGAAGCTGTTATAAGACCCAGGTCCTATCACACAATGCAACGCAAGCCGGGAAATAGGGTTTTCCCTTATAACAGCCAAAGAATGCTTGATACGTTTAAAACAAATCATTTGATACTATTATAAGTGCATAGTGTATAAAACAACTTCAAATCATAAGTATCAATCATAGGCGGCATGGGTACCATATATCATGTCGCCATACTAGTTCTACAATTAAAACCGCAATTGTCACGTATTTGGAAATTGGATTTCCATCTATGAACCGAGGCAAAAGATAGTCCTCAACCGATTCGAGACAATCTAGCCTACCATGTCTCAGGAACAGCCGCAACTGCCCCTTGGAGCGACAGGGCCGGTCCACCGATGTGGATTATTATGCCTGAACAATACGTCTCCCCGCCCTTTGGGGCGCAAACGAGCCAACGAATGACTCCATCGGACCCGGATCGTCCGATCAAACCGAGGCGCCTCACAACAGCAACAACCACATAAGTCAAACTCGTCAGGGCGTGTAAAACCACTGACGCCACTTTTAGCTAGAAAGAAACGCAAGTCCTCCCTGAGATCCGTCTCCCGTTTTTGGTTCATACCGGGTGTGAAACACGCGAGGTAAACGTTACACAAAGCTACGCCACAAAGGCCGTGCTTTGATCATCACCACAAGACTTTGCTTTTCAACAGAAGCCTCGATCAATTGCCACTTAGGCATGCCACACAGGCAATTCACTCCATGCGTTTGATATCCATCAATATATAACCCCTGAGCTCGTACGTCTCAGAGAAGGGCGTTAAGCAAGAGAATAAATTCTCCGCCGCCAAACAGATATATATTTAATAGAGATCAATCACACAGACTAAAATCCAATGTCAGACACACAGTCCATTTACAAGTCCGTTCTGGGTCTGAACGAAACCGGAGGCACCTAGTACCCCGCATATCCATCGATCTCCAAGTACGTCTGGACGATCACTAACTGTTTCCATCTTCTTGGGTGTACAGCCCAATCAAGATCATCAGTAATTACCCAAACGACGTGAAGACCTCCGGTCTTCGACCATCGTCTTCATCTTCGACTTATCGTCGTATCAGTTATTCAGAATGGGATAAACCCGGTCTTTCCGAATAACTCGCGTATATTTTAAATAAGTGTTACACAAACACAGCATACGCCTCATTCCAATTCATCAGTCACTAACCGTAAATTAATCAAGAGAATAATTCCCCAAATATTAACCCCGAAGGCCGAAACCAACATCAGATCAATATCCAGAAAACCATTCTGCTTAGCTAACCGACAGTTAGTTTCTGATTTCACATTCATAGGGAAAGGTTCCCATTAATTTTATCCAAGATAAATTCCTAGAATTTATTCTCTAATCTTCCTTTGAATTTCGATTCAACTAGTCGGAATTAGCGAACCTTATCGAAGTAATCATTGGTTTTAATTTCCCAATCCCAACCTATTCATCCCATGAAGTAAAACTGGTTATACTTCATATCTAACACCACGGTGTTATCGGTAAATTCAATTACCATTTCGCGTTCAAATCTAATTAAAGATTTAACTATCGCTTGGAGCAAAACTGGTGATACTCCATTCTCGATCATTTCAATCTAATTAAAGATTCATTAAAACTCCACTTAGTTTTAATCGTTAACTGGGTTAAAGAATCCGTGTCATTTAAAACACGGTTCACGATAAACCCAAGGTCACATTCTATTAATTATCGGGTTAAAGAACGAGTGTTATTTAAAACACTGTTCACGATAAACCCAAAAATCAATATCAATTCAATTCCAATTAAATATTATTTAATTGGTACACTTCATTAAATCTAAATAAAAAGATTTAATCTTTTCTCAACTGGGTTCAAGAACAGTGTTAGTGAAGACACCATTCACGACAAACCCAAATCACATTTGATATTCAATACAAGGCTCTGAATAGAAAATATATCGGCTTATATTCAATATCAAATTCTACGACTAACAAATGTCGTATTGGAAATAACGATATAAATATATATCTTTCAAATTTCCATAACAACACCTGTATAATCACGAATTCCAACATCGAAATATTCCGAAGACAATTTCGATTCAAATCCACTCCAATGCAATCATTGGAAATTCTGGTTATTTTTAAAACCCTTTTTCAAATTCAATTTATTTATTTTAAAAATAAATAAATTACTATTCTAGTTCAAAACTAGTTCATTTCGATAAAAATCTATTTTTATCTTTTCAAATATGGAGTTTTTCATCCTAATTCTTTCTAAATCATTTCTTATGATTTTACACAAATTATTACTATTTTTAATAATTTTATCAAGGCCTGTACAGTCGATTTCCATCAATGGCCATCGAACTGCACTTACAGCGACCTTTTTCGAATTTGATTTGGACGTATCCCCAAATCCAACCGTTAGATTTCAAATTTCTAATCTTCGTAAGAAAGCTCTTTTCGATACGAACCCAACGGTTCCGGTTTTAGGAGAATCCGACGGTCGGATCTCCCGTAATGTCCGTTTGAAATAAATGGTCGAAATCCACGAACTGCCGCGGCGCGGCGCGTTCTATTCAGGCCATTATATTATATATATAATATATATAATATATATTTCGTCGATTTCTATTTAAAACGAATTATATAAATAGTTTTAAAATTCGTTTCAAAAGCAATTTCAACTTCATTTCAATTCAAATTAAAACTGAACTCTTCTTCATAAATTTGTTTTAAAATTCATTTCTATTCAATTCAAATTTCAATTCAATTTGAATTCATTTCAATTCGCTTTCAATTCCATTTGAAATCGTTTTCAATTCAATTCATTTCGAAATCGTTTTCAATTCAATTCATTTCGAAATCGTTTTCAATTCAATTCATTTCGAAATCGTTTTCAATTCAATTCATTTCGAAATCGTTTTCAATTCAATTCATTTCGAAATCGTTTTCAATTCAATTCATTTCGAAATCGTTTTCTATTCAATTCATTTCGAAATCGTTTTCAATTCAATTCATTTCGAAATCGTTTTCTATTCAATTCATTTCGAAATCGTTATCAATTCAATTCATTTCGAAATGAATAAAATCGATATAAATATCGTTTACGTCAAAATGGCGTCAATCTAATCAACACGGCTTCATAAATTTCTATTTTCAAATATTCTATTTCAAATATTTCTTTTTCACAATAGTTGTTATTATCAAAATATTTCGTTCAACACATGACCAATCTCAATGAATGAGTACTGTCAACACATGAACTTTTATTTTATATCGATAAAGGTGTAAATTTTATTACTAAAATATTTCGTTCAACACATGACCAATCTCAATGAATGAGTACTGTCAACACATGAACTTTTATTTTATATCGATAAAGGTGTAAATTTTATTACTAAAATATTTCGTTCAACACATGACCAATCTCAATGAATGAGTACTGTCAACACATGAACTTTTATTTTATAATATTCTTTATTTTCTAAATTGGAATGAGGCCCAATCAATTACCATATAAAGTTAATTATATGGATTTTCATACAACACATGTATATAATAGCATTGAAAAATAATCAACCATCAACCAAAGTGCACTACGCTGTATAAGCATCAAATATAGATATCTAACGCTTATAACAGCCTGTCAATCAATCGATCGACATATTTAATCCATCAGGATGAGTGAACTGCATATTTCATCCTAACACCCGTGTAGGGTTTCAAACAATCAAACACATATTTTATTTGTGCTGTTGGGCGATGTGTGAAATTTATCGACCCAATCAATGTCCTTCAAATAGGTGTACATAAACAAACCGTCCGGTTTGTAAATGAATATTTATTTATTCACATTCACGTTAAAAATTATATTTTAACGATAAAACATTTTATTCTAACATATGAATTTCTATTCAGTTCATTCATTCAATAAAATGATATTTTTATTTTTCTAACATATTTTAGAAAATTTCGGCGGCATAACGGCACGATACTAGAAACGGGACGAGGCCTAGCCTTGTCCCCGGTCTAGTGAAGGCCCACGCCATTCACACATCAATCAAACCAATCAATTTCACCAAACAATTCAAACAAATAATCCAACTAATCTATGCAACCAAACAAACAAGTCCATGGTCTGTGGACGATTGTGTCGGGTGCTACTAAACACCGTCTGCATCCTAGTATATATATAACTAGAAAAAGAAATTGAAAGGTGAGAAATTCTCACATATAGCTATCCTAGCTCCACGGCACTTCATTGATAGAAATCTTCATCGCTATCGCATCTTTGTCACCTTCGTTGTCCGCTTTCACCACCTATGTAAAAATCGAATTTTTACTTCGCTATTCAATATATAAAAATCATATTTTTATTTCGAAGTTCAATATATAAAAATCCTATTTTCCTATCGAAGTTCAATATATAAAAATCCTATTTTCCTATCGAAGTTCAATATATAAAAATCCTATTTTTCTATCGAAGTTCAATATATAAAAATCCTATTTTCCTATCGAAGTTCAATATATAAAAATCCTATTTTTCTATCGAAGTTCAATATATAAAAATCCTATTTTTCTATCGAAGTTCAATATATAAAAATCCTATTTTTCTATCGAAGTTCAATATATAAAAATCCTATTTTCCTATCGAAGTTCAATATATAAAAATCCTATTTTTAATTCGAAGTCTAAACATTTCATATGTAAAAACCATGTTTTTATTTCACGCATTTTTATTTTTCAAAGAAAATACATTTTATTTTTCAAAGCAAATACATTTTATTTTTCAAAGCAAATACATTTTATTTTTCAAAGCAAATACATTTTATTTTTCAAAGCAAATACATTTTATTTTTCCTAATACAAAAATCTAAACTTTTATAAATTAAAAATCCTAAAAGTAAATAAACAAAGCTATATATATGTAAAAATTCTCTTTTTAAAACACTGATATATATTTTCCATTTTAAATACTGATTTATATTTTCTGTTTTAAATACTGATTTATATTTTCTGTTTTCAGTTTCAGAGATTTTTTTTTTCTAAACAATAAGATTATATAAATAAACAATTAAAAATCTTACTGTTCATTGTCGGGCTGCCCAAACCCGCCATCCTTTGCTAGGGTTGGAAATCGCGACGCCTACATCTAGCTTGGCGTTGATCTGAAGCTTCCATCCCAACCTCCTACGAAGACCGCACCACCCCCCAGAGTTCTGATGAACTCGGCAGCTCCGGTGGCTCAGAATTGCCTTCGAAGGCGAGCCCTTTTTAGCCCTAAATCCCAGCGCCTCCGGCGATATTTTCCAATCATGACCGTTGGATTCCTCCCCCCCACCAAGCGCTTCCATTTCCTTTTGGTTGATTCGAAACTGATTGAGCGGATTGGAAGATTTTTGAGGGGGAAGATCGAACGCTAATCGTCGTTCATGAGATGGAGGCGGGTTTTGACCCAGTTGACCGCGGAATTAAAATGATAGGGCTTCTGAAAATCCAAGGGTTTTTATATAAAATTATATTAATATTTAATTCAAAAATTATTCGTTTATCGTTCGAACTCCTAATCGACTCCAACGACTGACGCCCCTAGCGTTTTACCCCCATCCCGGACACAATGGAATATGCTTCATAAGCCAATTCGGCTGTTACCATCAGTTATTCTTCAAATTAAAGTATAAAACATTTAATTTCAGTTTTGAACGTACATTTCAATTTGCCGGGGTCACATACTAACTCTAAAAATTCTCGAAAAATATTTTCTGACTTCGTATTGACGATACGGTCCTAACAAAACTAGTTTCGTCGAATTCTGAGACCGTTTGAAAAATGGCCAATTTCCAGTCGATTAAAATCAACTGAAACTTGTCAAACGCGTTTTCCTTTGCCACGCTCACATATTGATTCGAAAAATCATGAAATTTGGAATCTAGCAATAACTTTACATCCCGGACCCAACAAAACTGGTTTCGTCGAAATCCGAGGTCGTTTGCAAAATGTCCATTTTTAAGGGCCTGAATTCCATAGCGACTATTCAGAATTTTCAACTGGACATATCTTTTGATTCCCGCTATGAAATTTTGATTTTCCGGATTCGTTGGAAAGATATCATCAATAGATCCTATGATTTTTTGTTTCACTAAAATCCGGATTGTTTTGCACCCGGTACATTCAATTGAAGTTTGAAATCGAATTATCGAACTACCGCGCCATTTTCAATTCCTTTTATAATTATATATAATTATTTATATTCTAACGACGATGCGTATAATATATACGTTCTAATTATATTCAAAATAAATTTCTCGTCGATATTATTTAAAATAATTCATTTTAAATATTCAAAATTCGCTAAAATTGCCAAAATAAAAATTTTAAACTGGCCCAGATTTTACGAGTTGTTACAATCACCACCCTCAAAACATTTCCTTTATTAGTAGAGATAAACCATCTCTTATTAAGAGTTGTGTGGTTCCTAAATTGATTATCCTAAATTACCCTAGTTCTATATCGGAGCAAAACTGTTCTATTCAATGCTTAGCCATTCAACCGTTCAACATGAGTTCTATTTAACCATTTAATAGGGGTTTCATTTGGTCCTATAACCATTCAACCACTCAACATTAGTTATGTTTATCAATTCGACTTATTCAGCTGTTTAGCGGTGTAGTTCCGTTTAGTTATTCAACTAGTCAACTATTCAGTAGAGTGGTTCGTTTAGTTGTCCAACTATTTGGTCATTCATGTAATGACCTCATTTTTCAACCCTTAATTGTCAACACTAATACATCCACATTATTCACATGCCGAGTGCCCAAGTGTTAGAAATACTGATTGCTAGGGTAAAATAAAAAGGAAATGTTCAAAAAAGTGGAGAACAAAAACATAAAAAAATCTCATAGTGGAATGATAATATATGTTATCTCACAATATCTTTACAAAAGATAGCTTTAATACACGTGCATTAATTAGATTAAACTAACCTATCATCAATCTGAACAGTTATAACTGTTTTTACTTAAAATTGTTGATATATATATACAAAGTTGTGCAATGGAGATAAATACTATAACAGTTAGTCATTCACAGACCATCTTTAAGATACCCTATGAACATCAATAAAATCTAAAAAGACACACGATGTTGACCCGAGCATTATAACAATATAGTAAGTATAGCAGTTTAGAAAATTAATATGAGAAACTCAATAGATTTTAATATTTATAAAAAAACCAAAATGAATATCATCTCATAAGATCACACAACACTAAACACGGGTAGGTTTTTAATCTTAGGAGAACCAAACCATTTATATTAGAAAATCTAGTTATATTATAACCATGTATAGGAATGTAAATATGAAAAGAGTTGTGTCACTTGCGTCTCTTGATACAACAACGTTGAAGTACAATGAACACCACTAGGGGAGATTCACATGTGGATTTTCCATAAACATGCCTCCATCTTGAAAGTTGAAGTGGATCTCCATGAAAAGGGTCAGAAATTACTCTTCGAGAGTTGTATTTCTATAGGTAAAAAATTATCATAACTTTAACACAACTGGCCCTCATCCAAATGAGTGTATCTGAACCATGTGGAACCTAAGCATCATCATCCCCATGCGCAAAATGTCGATAATCATACTCTTGATAATGGATATGATGCAGTGGCGGATACAGAAAGTAATTCCAGTGGGGGCAAAATATTTTTTTCCATACAAAAACTAATAATAAAGATAATGCATAAACTTGTTCACACAAGAATTAGTTCATACAAAAATTAGTTTATACATAAACTAGTTCGTATATTTAAAGTTTTCCTTGACGAGACTTCATGTTCTGAAAACACTGAAGAATTGGTTCATTTGAAACGCTTTTGAATATATCTTTTTCAAGATACATAGTCAAACAATCATTTAACCATTGATCATCAATCTTAATTCACATTTGACTCTTCACAATGTTCATAGCAGAGAAAGCTCTTTCGATAAAAGTAGTGGCAGCCGGCAATGTTAGTTTCAACTTGATTAGCAATACACTAGTTGATATACCTCATGTTTTTTTGTCTCTACAAGTTTTTTTTGCAAGATTCGAAATTCCTTTCAAGTCCGAGAACATAAGATTAGATCGCATGTCACAAACATAATTGTCAGGCTGACTTTCTAGCATCCTCAATTCTATAGTAGAAAAATCATATGGGTAAAGTTGGGCAAGACGAATCAGTTTTCCTTTATCAAAAGCTTTAAATGAATTATTAGGAGACTAACATGTAAACAAAGTAGCAACTCTGTGTTAACTTCATTGAAACGGTCGTTCAACTCTTGTAGTTGCATATCAATTACCTGTTGAAAGAATCAAATCGATAATAATGCATATTTGTGATTTTTTGAACCTTGCATCGTGATCTTCCTTGAGGGTGATATATATTACCTATAACCAAGACATCAATTTTTTGTTGATCCTAAAAATCAACAACCGTCTCCATTAAAGAGTCCCATCCATTATCCCTAATTTTTTGTAATTGTTCCTTGCATACTTTAACTAAATCCACGACATTCACTAAATCTTGATCATCTCTTTGTAGGACTTATGATAACTCATTTGTAATCCCAAACATGGTCTTCATAAAATGAAAACTAAATGCAAAGTCATACGTTTGTACCAATTCTAACATAATAGATGCTTCATATTTTTTATCACTACTTGTTCTATCATTCGCTATTTCCTCAAGCACATCAATTAAAGATGAAAACATGGCAAAAATACTTAGCAAAGTATTAAAGTGTGTACCCCAACATGTGTCACTTGGACGTTTTGTACCAGTTTCTTAATTTAAGCCTTTCCCACTTGAAAGTGCTCCATTTAAAGCTTCGACGACTTTGCGAGTATGTTTTTCTCGAAGTATGTCACGACGTTTAGATGAAGCTCCAACAGTATTTACCAAATTGAATACAATAGTGAAGAAAGTACCTATTTAGCATATAAAAAATATTAGTAATGAAATTAGCATAAAATACTTTGATAAAATAAAAATAAAAATATGGTTAATCGGGTAAGGAAGTTTTAGTACCTATTAGATTATGTTTTTCTGCCACACCCATGAGGGCCAATTGTAGTTGATGGACGAAATAATGAACATAAAACGCACATTTATTTTCTCTCATGATAATAGTTTTGAGGCCATTCAATTCTCCACTCATGTTACTAGCTCCCTCATATCCTTAGCCACGTAATCTAGATATACTCAACCCAAGCTTAGAAAATAATTGGTCGATTGCCAACATAAGTGAGACCGTAGTGGCACTTGCCACATGCTCTACACCTATGAATCATTCAATGACATACCCATTTTTATCCATATAACGAAACATTACCACCATTTGTTCCTTTATGGATATGTTACGAGATTCATCAACTAAAATAGAAAAGAAAGCATCTCCCATATCTTTAATAATAACTTAAATTGTTTCAAGCGCATTGACATTAACAATGTCTTTTTGAATCATTGGAGAGATCAGGTTTAAATTATTTGGAGCATTATCTGAAGCCGCTGCTCCAACTTCTTCATTATGATTGCATAAAAAGGTTAGAAGTTCAAGAAAATTACCTTAATTACTTGAATTTTCAGACTCATCATACTACAATAAAAAAAAACATACATAAAATTCTTTTTATCGAAATGTCATATGTTTCGACTCCTTCATGCCATAGGGTTTTCAACTCTTCAATCAGCAGTTGTAGATAAACATCAATTCCTTGTGTCGGATCAACGAGACTGGGGATGGCTATCATTAGAAACATATATGGATTTTTCATACACATCCATTGAGGTAAGTTATAAAGAGTAACAATGATCGACCATGATGAATATTTACTACCAAACTGAGAAAATGGCGAAAATCCTTATGTACATAAACCGAGCCTAACATTACGGCTCCCTACAACAAATTCAGGATAAGTCCTATTAAAGTGTTTCCATGATTCACCATCAGACGGATGTATCAAAGTTCCTTCTTTTGGTGTTCTCACGCTATGCCATCACATATGACATGTTGTAGCAGAAGATGCATATAGGCGTTGAAGTCTGAGAGTTATGGGAAGATAATGCACTCTTTTATATGGAACTTCTTTTCCTTTCTTTTTTCTTGGTTTATATCTCTTCGTTGTAAAATTTGCATTTTCTAAGATGAGCGTCTTCTTTCCAATACAACATGCAACCTTTTACACATGTATTTATCTTCTGATATGATAGTCCAAAAGCAGACATAAGTTTTT
Source organism: Allium sativum (assembly GCA_030737875.1). Classification (NCBI taxonomy): domain Eukaryota; kingdom Viridiplantae; phylum Streptophyta; class Magnoliopsida; order Asparagales; family Amaryllidaceae; genus Allium; species Allium sativum. The sequence goes on from CM060919.1 coordinate 853,255,057, forward strand.
TTTACTTTATAATGACTATCGCACATCAAATTATTGAACTGCATGTGTCATTTTGTAGTTTGTACAACTATTGCAAATGCAGCTTCTGTAAGATTGAATTTTGATTTCATAGTGATGAATACAACGGTTACAGATAATTCGGTTCTGCTTGTACACCCTTCCCACAACAGCCTCTTAGCAGAATTCAATAAATCATAAATTTGTTTATCTTTCGCCGTTGGTTCTTTAACATTTTCATTCTCATCATCGCCTGGATCAATGGTATGAAACATTGATTGTGTTGCATCTTGCACCATATTATCTATCAGATTCGTCGTTGTATTATCGTTCATCATTGTATTATCGTCCTCTACAGTTAGGGATTGTGGAATGGATCGTTAAGGCAAAACAAACACTTGAGGGGGGTGTATAGTGTTTTTGATAATTTAAACAAAATTTAAAACTTATGTGAACTACTATATGAATCAAACACCACAGAAACAACCACAGACACAGAATCAAACACAAAGATAAACAAAAATAAAGTGCATAAAAGGAATGAACACACCGGATTTTATACTGGTTCGGAATTGCTCCTACGTCCAGTTAATGCTGGATTGCACAGAGTTTTATTACTATATCAATATCCAATTACAATCCTCCTTGATTCATGGCTACAAGGGATACCATCGATTCCACACACACTTGATCAAGTATATCCTCCTTGATTTCACGGCTACAAGGGATACCACCGAGTACCCGTCCTTGATTTCACGGCTACAAGGGATACCACCGATTACTTACACAGTCCAAACAATTACAAACAACCCTATAACTCTTCAATAGCACTTGATTCAAAGAGTAATGAGTAAAGAGTGAGAAGAGAAGAAGTTTAATGAAAATAGAATTGAATTCGGCAGAGTATAAGTGTAGAAATCATAAAAATGAGAAGATATAATGGTGTAGAGAAACGGAATGAAGATGAAGAATGATGAAAAAATTGGATATTAACCCCTATTTATAACATTTGAAAGGTTGCAATGTTTCTAGAGCGTCACAAATAGTGAAAAGACACTTCTTTTCAAATTTAAATTTCTAACAGTTATATGTTGGCATAGCCATGAATGTATGTCGACATATCCATCATTTTTATGATTTTTTAAGGATTTTTAAAGTATTTAAATCAATATTTAAATTCTGGAAATTCATGAAAACAAAACCAGTTGCTAAAACATTATTTTTCAAGTATAAAAACATAAGAAATATTATTTAAACATAAGATTAAATACTTAATATATATGTGATATGAAAACTATATACAATATAATTATAAACATATATAATATCATTATAAACATATATATTGGAATTTATAAAGAAATATTTATAAACTATATATAAAAAAAAGGTTATATAAAGAATCAAATATAAACTTAGTAAAATATACTTAATAAAACTATAAAAATAAGAATACTTATAAATTAGGAAATATATTTGAAATCATAAGTTTTAAATTCTTTAATCAAAACTTAATAATATAAATATTCTAAAGTGTAAAGTCATATGAAATCATATACATACTTATAAAGTCATATGGTTTAAAACTATATAACTATATAAACATATATAATATAATTAAAAATTTAGACTTATATGTTTGAAATCATAAGTAAAATATTTTAGAATATGAAATTTGAAAAGTAGAATTTCGAAATTTGAAATTTTGAAAAAGAGAATTTGGAATTTGGAATTTGAAATTTGGAATTTGAAATTTGGAATTTTAAATTTGAAAAATGAAATTTGAACCTGTAGTGCTATCCAGAGTCTTACATAAACTCGACTCTATTACTATATTTATCTTGAGCTCTTGAAATCTTGATTACTCATGAGTCTTGAATCTTGAATCTCTTAAACTGTACAGTCTTCAGTATTTACGTCCTGTATCCAAATCCTGCATATATATGTCTATATATTATAGATAGAGATGTTAGTATATATTTTATAATCAATGATACTTGAAATAAGGTTGTTGTCATCAAAATTCCATTCTCCAACAATCTCCCCCTTTTTGATGATGACAACCTGTAATGACCCGCATTTTCAACGGTATAATAATTAATTAATTTAATTATTTAAAAGGTGATTTAAAGGATTTAATGGTTGTGGAATTAAATAATGGTGAATATTTAATTAAAATAATAAATTAAATAATATATTTAATTCTGAAATAATCAGAATTGGTTGAAATGGCGATATGGTGTGAACTGGATCATCTGTGATATTTAATTCAGTTTAGAATTGAATTAGAATAACGAATATATTATTTGAACGACAGTTTGAACGTATAATTATATTATAATTATAAACGAGCTCGAAATGGCGCTGCAGTTTGCAATCTGGCGATTTGAACTTCAACTGGATATACAGAAGCCGTTTTAAACCGGGTTTTTGTGAAACAAGAAACGTGTGGAGCTGGTGGAGTATATCTTTCTAGTGGAAGAGAAAAATCTGGATTTCGTCGGGTAGCTTTTGATTTACGTCCAAATCAAATTTTAGAAAAGTCGCTGTGGAATTCCTTTATAATTTATAAAGGAATTATCTATATTTTAAAAAGGAATTTCAATATAAATCGAATATCGGGTTGACCCAGATTTGAAATATCAATTTAGAAATTCATATAGGAATATTCTAGAGCTGTATGGTATTTCACTGTGAATATATACGATAATATTTATTTATAACTATTTAATATAATTATATTTATATATTTAAAGGGGTTATTTAGGACTTTAAAAATAGCCACTTTTGCAAACGACCTCGGAATTCGACGAAACTAATTTTGTTGGATCTACAACATCAAATTATTGTTAGATTCCAAGTTTCGTGATTTTTAGAGTCACTGTGTGGCCGTATGGATTTTAGAGTGAAAAACAGTTAGTATTTTGACGGTTAAAAATACACTGTGTGAGCAAACGGAGTCGGAATTCGATGAAACCGGTTTCGTTGGGACCGTAATGTCGAACTGAAGGTGTATGTCCAGTTTGGTGATTTTTAGGTATCGTATGTAATCATGGTGATTTTTAGAAAGCAAATGATCGAATAAAAGAATAAAGAAAATAAAATAAGAAAATATCCTACTAATCTTCTGGTCAAAGCAAGGCCACGTAGTCATGTTTCTCAGCCACACAAACTATATGAACCTCGTATATAATCTCTTTTGGTGCCGCCACATTTTCTATCATCACAGCAAGAAAAAAATCGAGAGAAGGAAATAAAAAAAATCCAAATAAAAACTATAAATCACGCAACACACATACTCTTGATCCTTGAATCACCCTCTTCGATCTGGTATGCTGTTTGAATGGTGCGATCCATTTTTGGGATGCTCGGTTTATGAGAAGAAAACTAGGGTTCTTGGGTATTTATTTCTCTGGTGCATCGATTTAAATTGGAAGTTGGTATTCGGATTTCTAGGATGATGTAGCATCGGCGCAAGAGTTGTTGGGTTGTTCGGTGGAGGAAAATGTCGATCCCTTTTTCTTCGATGCTGCAGAAAATCCCCGGAACCGATTCGTGAATGGTGAACCAAATTAGGAGTTGCGAGCTCATTGTATTAGGGTGGAGATCGAACTGTTGGCAAAGTTTGGGGACATGTGGAAGCAATGGGGTTCGGTGTTTTCACCGTGGGTGCTGGAAAGCTGTTGTCGACAGAAGCGTGCGAGTTGGGTGATATGGGTATGATTTGATAGAGTTTTTGAAGAGAAACCCTGTGGTATTTTTGTTTGAAGTTTTAGTGAAGGATTGGAGGAGGAATTTCCCTTGGAAATGTCGGCCATGGGGGTTGAATTGGGAATTTGAGTTCGATAGAATGCTGAAGCGTATGTTGTTAAGGAAGAAGGTTGGAGTTGGGTCAAATTCATTTGGGCCAAAGAAAAGAGGTTAAGGCCCATTATAAAAATCTATGTTTTATTTAATTGAAATTGTATACAAACTTCTAGATCGAATAACCTTATCATATATCATCAGAATTTCGAACGGGTGGATCCATTGGGATCGTATGGATGGGAGCAACACAATGAGACTGACCGGGAGTGAATCCGAGCTCGTTACAATTTATGGCAAAATAAAGTGTTTGATTCAAATCAAACAACAGTTTATAGTTCTTTAACGATGAACTGCCAAAGTGAGTAAATCTCACTAACTCTGAACAGCTTATAATTTCATGTTGTATTTTTAGAACTGTTAAATATAGGCTGATTGACTGTGTGTTGACTGTTTGATTGAACTGCTAGTCAGTTAGTTGAATTTCTATATTGATTCTGTTTAACAGAATATATCATATGGAACTGAAAGTGATGTTGATTTTATTGTGTAACATCTGTGGATGCATGGAAACAGGTTGGAGGAATCCGCCTGGATTCCTCAACATTTATTTTACTGTCTTTCAAATATTGTGATATATAATTTGTTGTCAATTATATGTGTTTGGACGATATTGATCATCGTGATTTGATATGTTGAATACCATAACATACCGGAATGTTGATAAGGGAATTTTCAAAGTGATATTGAAAATAAAATATTTATAAATTGGAATATTTATAAATAGGAGATATTTAGAAAGGGAATAATTTTAAAATCAAAGAATTTTTATAAAACTATTTTTTACTTAGCAAGTAAATAGAAGTATAAAGAAAGATATTTACGTAGAAAGTAAATAAATAGAATTGAAATGGGATATTTATTCAGAAAGTAAATAAATAGAATAAAGGGATATTTATTGAGAAAATAAATAGGATTATAAAAGGAAATTAATGAGATAGAAAAGAGTTAGTCGATTAGAGTTATCAAATAGAGTCATCAAATAGGAGTCAATTAAATATAGTTATTCGAAAGGAGTCAATTAAACATAGTTATTCAAAAGAAGTTAATCGAACATAGTTAAAAGAAATAGAGTTAAACAAGATTAGAAACTGACTAGAGATTAGTTAAGTTGAATAGTTTTCTAAGTATCGATCTGATGTTGGTTTTGGCCTTCGGGGTTTATACTTAGAGAATTGTTCTCCTACTAGTTTACGGTTAGGGACTATTAGTTGTGGAATGGTAGTGATGCGTAATAAGCCATGGAAATGTTTTTCAGCGTTAATAACGTATATTTTCTAAATATAGAAACTAAGGAAATATGAATATATATATATATGGTTGATGATTGGATCGAATTCCTATCTAGGAATAAGATCGTTGTTTGTACACCAACATGTTTCATTTGATAGTTAAATCACAGACTATCGAAGTTTTTACCATTTTAACGTTGTTAATATGGAGAGACCGGTTGGATTATTATCCAAAGAACCACTCTGTATTGGCATAAGCGTTGCGAATCATATATGCCAAAGATAATTGAAGACGGAGTAAAGTGCAAGGGCTATTGTATAAGTCTTAGATAACAGTGCCTAAGATGGATATACTGAATAGTACCTTCGGTTCATCCTGTTCCTGGATGACTTGTATGGATGAATGCCTGACAGAGTATTTCCAGAAAGGTCACGTACATTGATTTCTTCAACCATACCAAGAGTGGAAGTGGAGAAGGAAACTTCTTTTAGCTGACACGTAATGTATGGTTGTAGACGTCAAATTAGTGATTTTCGATGGATCTGACAATGTAGCATTTGAAGTGAATCTGATGTGATGATAAAGCGTAACCTATGGCCTCAACAACTAGGAAATGACAAAAATCGGGCAGGCAGCATGGCTAAGTCGGTCGCTCCGAATTAGGATGTATAATCACCTATCTAGAGAATATTCATTTTCTTCTTAAATCTATCAATGTTGTCCCATATATACGGGAAATGGTTGTTGATCCCAACCGTTGGTGATATACATTCGATACACTCAAGCGAAATGAGTGGTCGGTCATGTGTGGCTGAGTTGCAAGATGTTCTTGTCGAACTCCAGTGTATCGTTCCTAGAGTACACTGATCGGAAGGTGGTTTCATACCTTGTCATAGTTGGAAATCCATTACCCAATACGTGCTTGCAGTTTTGATTGTACACTATATATGTAGAACGTGAGATGAAAGCGTTTCTGCTAGATGACTATTATATTGTGATTGATAGACATTATTATAATATCAAAAGGTTTTTGATATAAAGATATTTTGGATTCTCATAAGGGAAAAATCCGTTCCGTTATATGGTGTGGTCTTATGAGATATCGTTTACTTGTTCAACCGTTTTAAACTGTTTTACTCATACCAGTCCCATGACTGACCCGGAGTTTATTTTGTTTTGTTTTCCTTAAACTCTTGGGTGCCCAATTTTGTACGGGAAGTCTGGTAGTCGGGATTTACAGATATACTGGAAGAGCTTGGAGCAGGAGGCTTCAAGATCATATAGCTATTGTTTATTTCTGCTGTGTTGTAAGTGCTGTACTTGATGATGATATGTATATTCACGTACAATCTTTTATTTCAAAGATATGTTATCTATTATATGTTATTCATTCCGCTGTGAGGTTCGTGTTACTCTGATGTTGTGTTCTTCTTCTTCTATTCTAAGTTTCTATCTTATCTTTCCTTACCCTCTGTCTTCTTTCTATTAATTTCCTGGTTTCCAGTGCAATTTGGGGTTGGACTTGTGTTATTTAGTCATCTCGAATTGGACCGGATTTTCGGGTCATTATAGTTGGTATCAGAGCTTAAGTTAAGTGAATTACCTTGGCTCTATGGCGTGACTCGGTAGAGATAGGGTTAGTAATACCCTAGATTGAGTTGAGTGTATATATAAGAGTGAACATATTTGTTATTGATATAAAAATAATTTTATATTGTGGAGATTTATTGGTTGAGTTGTTTATGGGTTCTGGTCGATCAATTTGATCCACTGTATCGGTAGGAGTTTATAAACACTCAAATACGATGGGTTGGCACGATATGTTTTGAAAAGAGGGTAAATTAAAATAAGTTTACCCAAGGTATATCCTGATATAGAGAAGATATATATATCAAAATTATAATATAGTGGATATATTGGTTGTTATTATAATCGAGTAAGATTATAAATTAAATGGTTATGTAAATAACCAATCAGAATTCATATAAGTGTAGTACGTGAAATCAGATGAGTTAAATCTGAAGTTTAAACCAGAAATTGAATTAAAACTCTAGAAAATTTGATAAGTGTTTGTAAATGGATTTGGATTAAAAATAAGGAAAATTTAAGATCCTGGGAGATTTTAAATTATTTTACAAGCAGAGTGAACTATATTTTGAAATGAATTTCAAAGTGGAAATTTTTAGAAATGGTTTTATAGTATTGATGTAACACCCCGAATTTCGGTTAATGTTAAAATTCACTAATTATAGAACAAATAATCTCAGGTGTGAGAATTGGGGGAAACGGGCTGCGCCATTGCGTTCGTCTCGGAAAAATACGCGAAATAGAGTCCGAGTTTTCGAGAATCGGAGTCCGTATGGCCCAGTTATGGCCCAATGAAGTTTGCAGAAAATTCAAAGTTTAAAACAGGTTTAAAAATTCAAGTTCAAATTTCAAAATTGGGCCATTGGGCGCAGGCGGGGAAAATTCCCGCCTGGCTACCCAAGTCGAAAGGCCTGTCGACTGGGCAGTCGACTTGGCCAGACCAAGTCGACAGCCCTGTCGACTTGGGTGTCGACAGGGGGTGCCCGGCCAGTATGGCCTGGTGCACCATTTCAGTGTGTGGGCTGTGTTTTGGGGCTGGTTTCTGGAAGCTTCCGAGATCTGATGGTCCTAATCTAACCTAGGGTTGATCTAAGGGCCTAAAACACATCCTAATCCTATAAATAAGACCCTAAGCTAGCCCTAAATGATCATAATCCTATCTCCTAACTAAACTATGCCAAAATTTTCCATGATCATGGCCTCCACTTAAAACCCTAGCCTCCATCCTATTTCTAAACTATTTCTATGAAGGCTTTCATGTTCATACAAGCATCTTTGAGTTGTGTGAGTGATCATTAGCTTGCATTCATCATCAAGTTGCAAGCTTTATGTTCAAGGCTAGAGTTTTGGGTAATTTGTGGCAAGGGTTTGCTTATGGGAGCTTAGTGGTGAGTTCCTATAGCTTTAATAATCAATTGTTAAATTGATTATGGTAGGATATGATAAGACATGGCTATGTTTGTGGATAAATGTGTTTATGCAAGTTTAGTATAGTGTATGTTATGTGTTTGGCAAGTTTTATGCTACATGCAAGTTTAATGCCATGTTTTATGATGCAAAACACTATGTTGAACATTTATGCATATGTAACATGTTATGCAAACTATATGAGAGAGTATATGCAAGTTATATGTAATATGATATGCAAGTTATGCATGTGGTTTTATGCATGCTAAGTGTTTGGTTTTATGCATGCTAAGTATTTGGTTTTATGCATGCTAAGTATTTGGTTTTGTGCATGCTAAGTATGTGGTTTTGTGCATGCTAAGTATTTGGTTTTATGCATGCTAAGTGTTTGGTTTTATGCAAAGTTATGATGCAAGTTCATATGCAAAGTTATGATGCAAGTTCATATGCAAAGTTATGATGCAAGTTCATATGCAAAGTTATGATGCAAGTTCATATGCAAGTTTGTCTTTTTTATGATATGCATAATATATGCAAGTTTGCCTCTATGTATGACATAAGTACATGTGCAAGTTCATCCCTTTTAGACCTATGACATGTATGCAAGTTGACACCTTTATGATAGGTCTATGACATGAACATTTAAGCAAGTTACCCTCTTTATGACATATGCAAGTTTGGGTTGGTTATTTATGCAAGTTGGGTTTATGGTCATATATACAAGTTGACACCTTTTTAACCCATGATAATGCTAATGATATGCTAAGTTGAACCCATTGTGTGTATGATGAATCTTCTCTTTTGAAGTATGTCATGTTAACGTATTTACGTGGGGACGATGGGGTAAAAATTATTGAACACATAAAAATTGTGTGAAGTAGGTATGATTAAACATACCGTAAAGTGGATGGACATAATTGGGAATTTACCTATTAAGTTAGGTCTACCCATATTATGGAATTGGGAATTTACCTATTGAGTTAGGTCTACCCATATTCTTAAATATTTGTAATTAATTAGGGATAATTAATACAAATTATGGGGGTGATTAATTAGGTGTAATTAATCTACTAAGACACGAGGTTGGACCCTTTTGTAGCATAAGACTGCCCGGAACCGACCGGCAAATCCAGCGGCTACAAATGATTGGCCCAATGTGAGAGGTCTTAGTCATAAACTAAATATGTGACAAGTGTAAAGACACGAGGTTAGACTCTGTTATGGTGTAAGGCTGCCCGGAACCAACCGGCATATCCAGCTGCCATAAAAGACAGTCTAATGTGAGAGGTCTTTACAAAGGTTACGATCTTAATTAATTAAGAAACACTTAACCAAATTAGCATGTAGTGGGGCATGAGGGGTTAAGTGGGTGCCTTGGGTGGCATGTAGTAACTAGTGGGGGTGCCTTGGGTGGCATGAGGGAACTAGTGGGTTGCCTTGGGTGGCAATAGAAAATACGATTAGAATACTTAACCAAAGTGGAACATGTAATTAAACATGATTAAAGGGTTAAGTAAGTGCCTTGGGTGGCATGTGGGAATCAAGTAAGTGCCTTGGGTGGCATGTGGAAATCTAGTGGGTGCCTTGAGTGGCAATTAAAATAGGATTAAAAGACTTAACCAAAACTTATAACATGTAAGTGGACATGGTTAAAGAGTTAAGTGGGATTCACTAGAAATGACAAGCTTAGGTGGGTAGCTTGTGGGGGCCCATTTCAACCAATATCCCAAACGTATCTTTGTGGGCTCGACCCAAGTCGAGGACGGGACACGCATATTGGGCTTGACTATAAGAGGCCAAAACGGGTTAGCGGTGGAAACGCAAGTCCAACGGGTTTCATATGCGTGTGTGGACCCGGGCTGGTAGGTAAGACGTTGTTGCATCGTGTAGGTATAAGCCGTGCACCGTTGACATTATCAGGTTGCCACTTTGGGGAATGATACACCCCACTGTGGGGCCAGCACGGGTATCTACGGTAGGGAGCCGATCGCTTGGAGAGTAGTGGGTACATCTAGTGGAGATAGGGGCAGACGGCACCTATGTAGTCAGCTAGGGGTACACGAAACTACTATTAAAAATTACTGGGTACACCTAGTGGAGATAGGGGCAGACGGCACCTATGTAGTCAGCTAGGGGTACAAGAAACTACTGGGTAAAATTACTAAGTACACTTAGTGGGATCAACCTTTAAGTAGGAATTACCCTTGGGTGGGTAGAACTGGTGTGGTGCAGTGTAGGAATTACCCTTGGGTGGGTAGATCTGGGGTGGTGCAATCTAGTAATTATCCTTGGGTGGATAAATGCGTCTTTTCGATTATCTTAGTACATCCTGTGTTTAGTTGGCTACTTAGTGTAGTCATTATCCCCAGAGGTACCGTACCTTTTTTATATCATACCCTAATTACTTTAATGATTGTATTGTTAGGGTTATAGGACTCACTCAGACTTATGTCTGACCCCGTTGTTTCTTTATTTTTTCCCCAACCCTCAGGTTTTCAGAGTGGGCCTAGCACTAGTGGGCTTTGATCAGACTGCTTTATCTATCTTTTGGAGCTTGGACCTTGGACGTAAAGCTCAGTTTATCTTTTCTATTATGGCTATTAGGTTATGTAGTGGGATTATGTACTTTCATTTTTAACAAGATGGATATTATGTACTTGACTCTTATTTATGGTTTTGGTGTAACCAAACATGTTTTACTTTCCGCTGAAATGAAATGATGTTTTAAAATTCTCAAGTATTACTTATATCTGTCTTGTTGTAATTTTTCTGTTCTATATTCACTTAAAATACTCCACCGATGTTATGGCATTCCCTTAGTGAGTGACCGTAGCGGGTGTGGGGTGTTACACGTGGTATCAGAGCTTAAGGTTACCAGAACAGATAATTTTTTTAGGAAAAACTATTTTCTAAGAATATTTTTGAAAGGAGTATTTTCAAAAACATGTCTTTTAAGAGAAAAGTTTTTGAAAGAAAAGCATAATCCCCAATAGCCATATCTATATCTTTCGAATTCTCCGTTTTGAATCTCTTCCTCTCTCGTTTTGAGTTTCCCCTCCGTGTATGGATGATCTTTCTAAGATAGATAAGAATGGAAAACCACTTCAAGGGACTTAGACGTTAGTCGGATTAGAAGTTGGTTCAAGAAGGAGGAGGACTGGTAGGTACCTATAGGATAGACGATGGGAGGAAGGCTCAAATAGTTGTTTGGTTAATGAAGGATGAAACCTCATTGGTGGGAGGTTACGGGAGGAGAATGGGGAAGAAGTAGGCAAGTAGTTATCCTTTTGGGAGGAATAGGACACCTTATTAGGATTGTCCAAAGAGGCAAGGGCAAGGTACGGAATCTCCTGGAGGGTAGTTGTATTCCCTCACGGCTAGTGTACCAGATGGGGATAGGACCGTCTAGGTTGGAATTTGGATTTCTTTATTATCCGGTTCGAACTTTATTTGATTCTGATGCATCGAGTTCGTTTATCTCATCATTATTAGTTGAGTCACTGCACTTAGACACCAGTTTAGTAGATGATTCCTTAGTTGTTTCAAACCCAATTGGGGCTCCATGATGTGTTTGGGTTTGAAAGTTTCTATACTTAGCGTTGAGTTTAGATGTGATGCTTTTTGGGCTTCACGGGCTATGGGTTAGTTTTGGGCATGGACTGGTTATCCAGTAGGGGTGCCGTTCTTGATTTTGAAGGGAGAGTTGTTAGGATTATGACCCGCTTGGGTAACACTCTCGAGATCTCTTGTAATCCCATGGAAACTGTTATGCTAAGTTATCTAGAATCGCTTGACACGTCGGTCGAGAGTTTGCGATCTATTAGAGTGGTCCGGGAATACTCGGATGTGTTTGAGGGGGTGAAGGGCTTACCTCCGGAGCGGGAGATTGACTTCCGAATATATCTGGTAGACAATGCCAAACCAGTATCTTGGCCAGTGTGCCACATGGCTCCTCGTGAGAGGAGGGAACTCCATAAGCAAGTAGGCGATTTGCTTGAGAAGGGGTTCATAAGACGAAGTATGTCGGAGTGGGGTGCTCCAGTAGTTTTTGCCACGAAGGCGGATGGGTCCCTCAGACTTTGTGTAGGTTATAGGGAGTTTAACAAGATAACAAAGAAGAATAGACACCCATTGCCGAGGATTGATGATCTCTTTGATCAGTTGGTTGGCGCCTCAGCATTTTCGCAGTTGGACTTAGCCACGGGGTTTCGTCAGTTGAGAGTGGCTGAGGATAGTATAGAGAAGACTGCCTTTAGGACTCCGGATGGTTTTTATGAGTGGCTGGTGATGCCATTTGGTTTGACGAACGCCCCCGCATACTTTATTGATGAGAAGGGTGTTCAGGGAGTACCTAAATAAGTTCGTGATGGTCTTTGTAAATGACATCTTGGTCTTTTCTAGGAGCAAAATAAGTTTTCATATGTGCTCAATAGGTTGAGCAAAGCCAGTTATGGGATAAACGGTGGTTTTGGAGCGAGACTGGCGAGGACATCCAGAGTTGGACAAGGGATTAATTAGTTAGCCGTTTTTACTAGTATCATCTCACGTAGGTCGTCTGAATTCGAGGAAGGTATCCCTTGGGTGTTTGTCTGATATTGGTTTAGGCCTTTGGGGCTTGCATTTGGGGGATGCCGAGTTCGACTAGGGTGGTCTGCGTGAGAGATGGACAGTTGTAATGATTTTGGATGGGGTAATATCCTGGTTTTCTCTAAGAGTGGAGAAGAGCATGCCCTACATCTTAGGGAAGTGTTGGAGACTCTTCGAGCGCATAGTCTTAGGACAACAAAAGTGGATGGGATTCTTAGCATCCTATGAGTTTGAGATAGCGTATACCCATGGCAAGGGTAACGTGATAGCGGACGCCTTAAGTAGAAAAAGGTTGTCCTCGAGTTCATTGTTCGTTGAACGACGGAGCTTAGAGTTTATTTCTATGTTTGACTTTAGACCTTCCGTTGACTTTGTACCCGGTTTGCTAGCCTCCTTGGAAGTTAGGCCTACTCTTTTGGGACGGATTGGCGAGGCATAGCGGGACGACCCACAGTTGGTTGAGTCAGTAGAGAAGCTCATAAGGGGGAGTCGTCCAGCCATTTGAGTAGGTACACCCTAGATGGTAAGGGGTGGTTGCGTAGAGACGGTAGACTTTGTGTACTGCAAGACAGGGGTTTGAGGAGGGCTATACTTGATGATGCACATCGGTCAAAGATGACCATTCATCCCGATAGGGACAAGATGTACCAAGACATGAAGCGAATTTTCTTTTGGGCCGGTATGAAGAAAGATGTGGCCGAGTATGTCGCTAGATGCTTGGTGTGCTAGCAAATGAAAGCGGAGCAGAAGAAACCCGACGGGTTGCTTCACCCGTTGGAGGTTCCGCTATGGAAGTGGGATAGTGTCTCGATGGATTACCAAGATCGAGGAAGGGTAATACGGGAATTTGGGTGGTAGTAGACAGACTTACTAAGAGCGCCCATTGTATACCCGTGAAGAGTAAGAGAACTGCTCCATGGCTAGCTTCAGTTTACATTCGAGAGATTATTAGATTGCATGGTGTACCTTCCTGTATAGTGAGCGATCGAGATCCTATCTTCGCTAGAGAGTTTTGGAAGAGTTTACAAGAGGCAGTAGGGACTCAGTTGTGTTTGAGTACCGCATATCATCCTAAGACGGACGGTCAGACCGAGAGGGTGAATTGTATTTTAGAAGACCTTCTGAGGCAATGTATCTTGGATTTTGGAGAGTTGCCCGACAGACTTAGTGGTGTACATGATGTATTCCATGTGAGGAAGTGCCTACATGAGACCGCAGAGGCGGTAGAGCCGAGCTTACTTAAAGAAGTAAAGGTAGAGCGTGATGTGATTATTCGACGAGCTCCTACCCGCATCCTTGGGTCAGAGATTAGGAAGTTGAGAAACAGAGAGGTTCGTCTAGTCAAAGTGAAAAGGGGAGAAGGTGAGAGCAGTGCTACTTGGGAGATAGAAGCGAAGATGCGTTCGTTATACCCATTCCTTTTTGAGGATATGTCCTTTAAACGTCTCCTTTATCGTTTGTCTAATGCTTATCTTATCTGTAGTATGTCCTCTCATTAGTACCTTTGACCTTTAGATAGGGTAAACCTATGGTTGAAACATGTGTTTGAGACATGTTATGTTTGATGGATGCATGTGGATGCAAGTGGTTGCTAGTGGTTGCTCGTGGATGCATATACACACACTCTAGACACTAGATCGGCTCAATCACTTCATATTGCATATTGCATATAATTGTGTGTAGGTAGCTATATTTATGGATGTATAATGATTGTGTTATCATATGGATGATGCATTTTGGTGAATGATTGTGCACTCATGTAGATATTGTATGTGTCGATAGAGTTCCCTCGCATACATAATGGATGCAAGGCACTATCATGGTTTGCATATGTTCATACATTAGATAGGGAACATATACACACACTTTTTGCATATGCTCATACATCATTAGAAATTGTTTTAAGGACAATGGATGCCCGTGTTTGATGGATTGAGTAGATGGTTGTTTGGATGGTAGGATATGCATTCTCCTTAGCTTAGAGATTTCGGGGACGAAATCCTTTAAGGAGGGGAGAATGTAACACCCCGAATTTCGGTTAATATTAAAATTCACTAATTACAGAACAAATAATCTCAGGTGTGAGAATTGGGGGAAACGGGCTGCGTCATTGCGTTCGTCTCGGAAAAATACGCGAAATAGAGTCCGAGTTTTCGAGAATCGGAGTCCGTATGGCCCAGTTATGGCCCAATGAAGTTTGCAGAAAATTCAAAGTTTAAAACAGATTTAAAAATTCAAGTTCAAATTTCAAAATTGGGCCATTGGGCGCAGGCGGGGAAAATTCCCGCCTGGCTACCCAAGTCGACAGGCCTGTCGACTGGGCAGTCGACTTGGCCAGACCAAGTCGACAGCCCTGTCGACTTGGGTGTCGACAGGGGGTGCCCGGCCAGTATGGCCTGGTGCACCATTTCAGTGTGTGGGCTGTGTTTTGGGGCTGGTTTCTGGAAGCTTCCGAGATCTGATGGTCCTAATCTAACCTAGGGTTGATCTAAGGGCCTAAAACACATCCTAATCCTATAAATAAGACCCTAAGCTAGCCCTAAATGATCATAATCCTATCTCCTAACTAAACTATGCCAAAATTTTCCATGATCATGGCCTCCACTTAAAACCCTAGCCTCCATCCTATTTCTAAACTATTTCTATGAAGGCTTTCATGTTCATACAAGCATCTTTGAGTTGTGTGAGTGATCATTAGCTTGCATTCATCATCAAGTTGCAAGCTTTATGTTCAAGGCTAGAGTTTTGGGTAATTTGTGGCAAGGGTTTGCTTATGGGAGCTTAGTGGTGAGTTCCTATAGCTTTAATAATCAATTGTTAAATTGATTATGGTAGGATATGATAAGACATGGCTATGTTTGTGGATAAATGTGTTTATGCAAGTTTAGTATAGTGTATGTTATGTGTTTGGCAAGTTTTATGCTACATGCAAGTTTAATGCCATGTTTTATGATGCAAAACACTATGTTGAACATTTATGCATATGTAACATGTTATGCAAACTATATGAGAGAGTATATGCAAGTTATATGTAATATGATATGCAAGTTATGCATGTGGTTTTATGCATGCTAAGTGTTTGGTTTTATGCATGCTAAGTATTTGGTTTTATGCATGCTAAGTATTTGGTTTTGTGCATGCTAAGTATGTGGTTTTGTGCATGCTAAGTATTTGGTTTTATGCATGCTAAGTGTTTGGTTTTATGCAAAGTTATGATGCAAGTTCATATGCAAAGTTATGATGCAAGTTCATATGCAAAGTTATGATGCAAGTTCATATGCAAAGTTATGATGCAAGTTCATATGCAAGTTTGTCTTTTTTATGATATGCATAATATATGCAAGTTTGCCTCTATGTATGACATAAGTACATGTGCAAGTTCATCCCTTTTAGACCTATGACATGTATGCAAGTTGACACCTTTATGATAGGTCTATGACATGAACATTTAAGCAAGTTACCCTCTTTATGACATATGCAAGTTTGGGTTGGTTATTTATGCAAGTTGGGTTTATGGTCATATATACAAGTTGACACCTTTTTAACCCATGATAATGCTAATGATATGCTAAGTTGAACCCATTGTGTGTATGATGAATCTTCTCTTTTGAAGTATGTCATGTTAACGTATTTACGTGGGGACGATGGGGTAAAAATTATTGAACACATAAAAATTGTGTGAAGTAGGTATGATTAAACATACCGTAAAGTGGATGGACATAATTGGGAATTTACCTATTAAGTTAGGTCTACCCATATTATGGAATTGGGAATTTACCTATTGAGTTAGGTCTACCCATATTCTTAAATATTTGTAATTAATTAGGGATAATTAATACAAATTATGGGGGTGATTAATTAGGTGTAATTAATCTACTAAGACACGAGGTTGGACCCTTTTGTAGCATAAGACTGCCCGGAACCGACCGGCAAATCCAGCAGCTACAAATGATTGGCCCAATGTGAGAGGTCTTAGTCATAAACTAAATACGTGACAAGTGTAAAGACACGAGGTTAGACTCTGTTATGGTGTAAGGCTGCCCGGAACCAACCGGCATATCCAGCTGCCATAAAAGACAGTCTAATGTGAGAGGTCTTTACAAAGGTTACGATCTTAATTAATTAAGAAACACTTAACCAAATTAGCATGTAGTGGGGCATGAGGGGTTAAGTGGGTGCCTTGGGTGGCATGTAGTAACTAGTGGGGGTGCCTTGGGTGGCATGAGGGAACTAGTGGGTTGCCTTGGGTGGCAATAGAAAATACGATTAGAATACTTAACCAAAGTGGAACATGTAATTAAACATGATTAAAGGGTTAAGTAAGTGCCTTGGGTGGCATGTGGGAATCAAGTAAGTGCCTTGGGTGGCATGTGGAAATCTAGTGGGTGCCTTGAGTGGCAATTAAAATAGGATTAAAAGACTTAACCAAAACTTATAACATGTAAGTGGACATGGTTAAAGGGTTAAGTGGGATTCACTAGAAATGACAAGCTTAGGTGGGTAGCTTGTGGGGGCCCATTTCAACCAATATCCCAAACGTATCTTTGTGGGCTCGACCCAAGTCGAGGACGGGACACGCATATTGGGCTTGACTATAAGAGGCCAAAACGGGTTAGCGGTGGCAACGCAAGTCCAACGGGTTTCAT
The DNA here is from genome assembly GCA_030737875.1 of Allium sativum. Taxonomy (NCBI): domain Eukaryota; kingdom Viridiplantae; phylum Streptophyta; class Magnoliopsida; order Asparagales; family Amaryllidaceae; genus Allium; species Allium sativum. The sequence continues at coordinate 853,272,378 of CM060919.1, forward strand.
ATGCGTGTGTGGACCCGGGCTGGTAGGTAAGACGTTGTTGCATCGTGTAGGTATAAGCCGTGCACCGTTGACATTATCAGGTTGCCACTTTGGGGAATGATACACCCCACTGTGGGGCCAGCACGGGTATCTACGGTAGGGAGCCGATCGCTTGGGGAGTAGTGGGTACATCTAGTGGAGATAGGGGCAGACGGCACCAATGTAGTCAGCTAGGGGTACACGAAACTACTATTAAAAATTACTGGGTACACCTAGTGGAGATAGGGGCAGACGGCACCTATGTAGTCAGCTAGGGGTACAAGAAACTACTGGGTAAAATTACTAAGTACACTTAGTGGGATCAACCTTTAAGTAGGAATTACCCTTGGGTGGGTAGAACTGGTGTGGTGCAGTGTAGGAATTACCCTTGGGTGGGTAGATCTGGGGTGGTGCAATCTAGTAATTATCCTTGGGTGGATAAATGCGTCTTTTCGATTATCTTAGTACATCCTGTGTTTAGTTGGCTACTTAGTGTAGTCATTATCCCCAGAGGTACCGTACCTTTTTTATATCATACCCTAATTACTTTAATGATTGTATTGTTAGGGTTATAGGACTCACTCAGACTTATGTCTGACCCCGTTGTTTCTTTATTTTTTCCCCAACCCTCAGGTTTTCAGAGTGGGCCTAGCACTAGTGGGCTTTGATCAGACTGCTTTATCTATCTTTTGGAGCTTGGACCTTGGACGTAAAGCTCAGTTTATCTTTTCTATTATGGCTATTAGGTTATGTAGTGGGATTATGTACTTTCATTTTTATCAAGATGGATATTATGTACTTGACTCTTATTTATGGTTTTGGTGTAACCAAACATGTTTTACTTTCCGCTGAAATGAAATGATGTTTTAAAATTCTCAAGTATTACTTATATCTGTCTTGTTGTAATTTTTCTGTTCTATATTCACTTAAAATACTCCACCGATGTTATGGCATTCCCTTAGTGAGTGACCGTAGCGGGTGTGGGGTGTTACAATTGAACTCACTTCGATCGCTGGAAAATAGATTCTGATGATGACAGCCGCATCATCAGTATTCATTTTCGAGTTGTAAGTGACGAATTACTACCAGAGATACTATTTTGAATTTGTTTTGGGAAAGACAAGTTGTGTTGAATTTCAAAAAGGAAAATTTGATTTTTGAAAAGAGTAAACTGTTTAAAAACTCCCAGGAAGAGACTGTTTGAATTAAGAACAAATTTGAATAGAAATTTGTGAAACCGAGCTGGAACTGAAATGAAACCAATTAACTGAAAATTGAATTGGATATGATATATCAAGTAGAATCAGATTTTGAATTGTGAGATAGAATCTGAAATGGTATTGGATTGATGAGTTAAGAATTTAAAAATCGAACATGGAACTTTGATTTGAAATTGAATTCGACTTGGGTATAAGCAAATTATTCGATTTGAGGATAAAAATTGATTTGGAGTTTGATTAGGATAACATGGGTATATGCTGAATTAACGGCAGATGGAAGTGATAGAGTTGATATGCCCGACAAAAAGGTACAAGTTTATATTTCTATTGGATATAAGATTTATGAGCCGAATTGGCAAGCCGCTTGGTTGTTTGATTTTCTTTTGGGTTGGAGATGGCCCAGAGTGGCGAGTGGTGGTTTGACGTATTGACCAGTACAAAGGAGGTGCTGGCGAAATTTTTCGAAAAGTTAAGGTGTTAGAAAATTTTCATGATTTCTGAAAATTTTCGTTGATAAGAATTAATTAATAATTTAATTGAAATTAAATTGGTCCAGTTGGAAACTGAAGTTAAGAAGTGAACAAATAAGTTCTAACCAGTCGATAGGGTTTGTTTTCTACCTTAGCAATTTCGAGGACGAAATTATTTTAAGTAGGGAAGAATGTAATGACCCGCATTTTCAACGGTATAATAATTAATTAATTTAATTATTTAAAAGGTGATTTAAAGGATTTAATGGTCGTGGAATTAAATAATGGTGAATATTTAATTAAAATAATAAATTAAATAATATATTTAATTCTGAAATAATCAGAATTGGCTGAAATGGCGATATGGTGTTAACTTGATCATCTATGATATTTAATTCAGTTTAGAATTGAATTAGAATAACGAATATATTATTTGAACGACAGTTTGAACGTATAATTATATTATAATTATAAACGAGCTCGAAATGGCGCTGCAGTTCGCGATTTGGCGATTTGAACTTCAACTGGATATACAGAAGCCGTTTTAAACCGGGTTTCTGTGAAACAAGAAACGTGTGGAGCTGGTGGAGTATATCTTTCTAGTGGAAGAGAAAAATCTGGATTTCGTCGGGTAGATTTTGATTTACGTCCAAATCAAATTTTAGAAAAGTCGCTGTAGAATTCCTTTATAATTTATAAAGGAATTATTTATATTTTAAAAAGGAATTTCAATATAAATCGAATATCGGGTTGACCCAGATTTGAAATATCAAGTTAGAAATTCATATAGGAATATTCTAGAGATGTATAGTATTTCACTGGGAATATATACGATAATATTTATTTATAAATATTTAATTTAATTATATTTAAATATATTTATATATTTAAAGGGGGTATTTAGGACTTTAAAAATAGCCACTTTTGCAAACGACCTCGGAATTCGACGAAACTAATTTTGTTGGATCCACAACATCAAATTATTGTTAGATTCCAAGTTTCGTGATTTTTAGAGCCACTGTGTGGTCGTACGTATTTTTAGAGTGAAAAACAGTCAGTATTTTGATGGTTAAAAATACACTATGTGAGCAAACGGAGTCGGAATTCGACGAAACCAGTTTCGTTGGGACCGTAATGTCGAACTGAAGGTGTATGTCCAGTTTGGTGATTTTTAGGTATCGTATGTAATCATGGTGATTTTTAGAAAGCAAATGATCGAATAAAAGAATAAAGAAAATAAAATAAGAAAATATCCTACTAATCTTCTGGTCAAAGCAAGGCCACGCAGTCATGTTTCTCAGCCACACAAACTATATGAACCGCGTATATAATCTCTTTTGGTGCTGCCACATTTTCTATCATCACAGCAAGAAAAAAATCGAGAGAAGGAAATAAAAAAATCCAAGTAAAAACTATAAATCACGCAACACATATACTCTTGATCCTTGAATCACCCTCTTTGATCTGGTATGTTGTTTGAATGGTGCGATCCATTTTTGGGATGCTCGGTTTATGAGCAGAAAACTAGGGTTCTTGGGTACTTAGTTCTCTGGTGCATCGATTTAAATTGGAAGTTGGTATTCGGATTTCTGGGATGATGTAGCATCGGCGCAGGAGTTGTTGGGTTGTTCGGTGGAGGAAAATGTCGATCCCTTTTTCTTCGATGCTGCGGAAAATCCCTGGAACCGATTCGTGAATGGTGAACCAAATTAGGAGTTGCGAGCTCATTGTATTGGGGTGGAGATCGAACTGTTGGCAAAGTTTGGGGACATGTGGAAGCAATGGGGTTCGGTGTTTTCACCGTGGGTGCTGGAAAGCTGCTGTCGACGGAAGCGTGCGAGTTGGGTGATATGGGTATGATTTGATAGAGTTTTTGAAGAGAAACACTGTGGTATTTTTGTTTGAAGTTTTAGTGAAGGATTGGAGGAGGAATTTCCCTTGGAAATGTCGGCCATGGGGGTTGAAATGGGAATTTGAGTTCGATAGAATGCTGGAGCGTATGTTGTTAAGGAAGAAGGTTGGAGTTGGGTCAAATTCATTTGGGCCAAAGAAAAGAGGTTAAGGCCCGTTATAAAAATCTATGTTTTATTTAATTGAAATTGTATACAAACTTCTAGATCGAATAACTTTATCATATATCACCAGAATTTCGAATGGGTGGATCCGTTAGGATCGTATGGACGGGAGCAACACAATTAGACTGACCCGGAGTGAATCCGAGCTCGTTACAAATTATGGTGAAATAAAGTGTTTGATTCAATTCAAACAACAATTTATCGTTCTTTAACGATGAACTGCCAAAGTGAGTAAATCTCACTAACTCTGAACAGATTATAATTTCATGTTGTATTTTTAGAACTGTTAAATATAGGCTAATTGACTGTGTGTTGACTGTTTGATTGAACTGCTAGTCAGTTAGTTGAATTTCTATATTGATTCTGTTTAACAGAATATATTATATGGAACTGAAAGTGATGTTGATTTTTTTGTGTAACATCTGTGGATGCAGGGAAACAGGTTGGAGGAATCCGCCTGGATTCCTCAACATTTATTTTACTATTTTTCATATATTGTGATATATAATTTGTTGTCAATTATATGTGTTTGGACGATATTGATCATCGTGATTTGATATGTTGAATACCATAACATACCGGAATATTGATAAGGGAATTTTCAAAGTGATATTGAAAATAAAATATTTATAAATTGGAATATTTATAAATAGGAGATATTTAGAAAGGGAATAATTTTAAAATCAAAGAATTTTTATAAAAGATTATTTACTTAGCAAGTAAATAGAAATATAAAGAAAGATATTTATGTAGAAAGTAAATAAATATAATTGAAATGGGATATTTATTCAGAAAGTAAATAAATAGAATAAAGGATTATTTATTGAGAAAATAAATAGGATTATAAAAGGAAATTAACGAGATAGAAAAGAGTTAGTCGATTAGAGTTATCAAATAGAGTCATCAAATAGGAGTCAATTGAATATAGTTATTCGAAAGGAGTCAATTGAACATAGTTATTCAAAAGAAGTTAATCGAACATAGTGAAAAGAAATAGAGTTAAACAAGATTAGAAACTGACTAGAGATTAGTTAAGTTGAATAATTTTCTAAGTATCGATCTGATGTTGGTTTCGGCCTTCGGGGTTTATACTTAGAGAATTGTTCTCCTACTAGTTTACGGTTAGGGACTAATAGTCGTGGAATGGTAGTGATGCGTAATAATCCATGGAAATGTTTTCCAGCGTTAATAACATATATTTTCTAAATATAGAAAATAAGGAAATATGAATAAATATATATATGGTTGATGATTGGATTGAATTCCTATCTAGGAATAAGATCGTTGTTTGTACACCGACATGTTTCATTTGATAGTTAAATCACAGATTATCGAAGTTTTGACCATTTTAACGTTGTTAATATGGAGAGACCGGTTGGATTATTATCCAAAGAACCACTCTGTATTGGCATAAGCGTTGCGAATCATATATTCCAAAGAAAATTGAAGACGGAGTAAAGTGCAAGGGCTATTGTATAAGTCTTAGATAACAGTGCCTAAGATGGATATACTGAATAGTACCTTCGGTTCATCCTGTTCCTGAATGACTTGTATGGATGAATGCCTGACAGATTATTTCCAGAAAGGTCACATACATTGATTTCTTCAACCATACCAAGAGTGGAAGAGGAGAAGGAAACTTCTTTTAACTGACACGTAATGTATGGTTGTAGACGTCAAATTAGTGATTTTCGATGGATCTGACAATGTAGCATTCGAAGTGAATCTGATGTGATGATAAAGCGTAACCTCTGGCCTCAACAACCAGGAAATGACAAAAATCAGGCAGGCAGCATGGCTAAGTCAGTCACTCCGAAGTAGGGTGTATAATCACCTATCTAGATAATATTCATTTGCTTCTTAAATCTATCAATGTTGTCCCATATATACGGGAAACGGTTGCTGATCCCAACCGTTGGTGATATACGTTCGATACACTCAAGCGAAATGAGTGGTCGGTCATGTGTGGCTGAGTTGCAAGATGTTCTTGTTGAACTCCAGTGTATCGTTCCTAGAGTACACTGATCAGAAGGTGGTTCCATACCTTGTCATAGTTGGAAATCCATTACCCAATACGTGCTTGCGGTTTTGATTGTATACTATATATGTAGAACGTGAGATGAAAGCGTTTCTACTAGATGACTATTATATTGTGGTTGATAGACATTATTATAATATCAAAAGGTTTTTGATATAAAGATATTTTGGATTCTCATAAGGGGAAAACCCGTTTCGTTATACGGCGTGGTCTTATGAGATATCGTTTACTTGTTCAACTGTTTTAAAATGTTTTACTCATACCAGTCCAATGACTGACCCGGAGTTTGTTTTGTTTTGTTTTCCCTAAACTCTTGGGTGCCCAATGTTGTACGGGCAGTCAAGTAGTCGGGATTTGCAGATATACTGGAAGAGCTTGGAGCAGGAGGCTTCAAGATCATATAGCTATTGTTTATTTCCGCTGTGTTGTAAGTGTTGTACTTGATGATGATATGTATATTCAAGTACAATCTTTTATTTCAAAGATGTGTTATCTATTATATGTTATTCGTTCCGCTGTGAGGTTCGTGTTACTCTGATGTTGTGTTCTTCTTCTTCTTCTTCTATTCTAAGTTTCTATCTTATCTTTCCTCACCCTCTGTCTTCTTTCTATTAATTTCCTGGTTTCCAGTGCAATTTGGGGTTGGACTTGTGTTATTTAGTCAGCTCAAATTGGACCGATTTTCGGGTCATTACACAACCTTAGTTTATAAAATATTCATACCTATTGATGTTGATCCTTCTAATAACCCCCCCCCTTAAACTATAATATACCTATTTTATAATTTCTCCCCCTTTGTCATTATCAAAAAGAAATTCTAAACATACTCCCCCTAAATCCTATATCTGTCTATATATTTCCTATGATTATACTATACTATACCTATAGTAGACTACACTATACTAAACTAAGTTATACTCCCCCTAAATCTATGCTATAAACGATTCTAATAACTATATAATACTCCTTATATTTCCCTCTAAATCTATGATTCTAAATTTAAAATATTGTAACTCCCCCTAATATTATGCCTATACTAGTCTAATAAACTAGAAGGTTAATAAACTAAACAAACCCATCAATATTTATTGAATATATCCTATCCTATCCTATCAATACTTCTTGAACCTTCAACTAATCCTTAGAAACTCTAAAACTCCCCTTAATCAATACAAGACTAAACCTATCCTAAACTCTAATTCTCTTTAAACTTTAATAAGACTTTAATCTAGACTAAGAAATAACTCTAAGGGACAATTAACGACAAGGACAAAGGCCCATTAAAATTTAGTGAAAATTAGGTCACATCCCTATTTTCAAACTTAATTAAAGCCACGTCCCCCCTAACTTTGCATGCATTTCCGGTCCCTAAAATGAAGGTGCCGCCCAAAAATTTTGGTCCCCTCCGCCTCCTGCTGCTCCCCATTCGCCTTTTCTCATTTCTGACCAGAAAAAAATGTGCCAGCCACTAAAAAGAAAAAGAAAAATTCCTAAAATCTGGAAATAATCCCAGGAGTCCACGCAAATTGAAAAAAAAAAGTTGCATACTTTTGTGCAACTATTGCCTATAGTAGCATACATATATGCATATATTCATATAGTGTATTTATGTTCAAAATCTGGACCAATATACGCATACATGTATGCAACTATTAGCAAATAACTGCATACATTTATGCATACAAAGTTGAACTGAGATTCACGTGTAACGAAAAGTTGCATACATGAATGCAACTATTATGTATATATGCATGCATGTGTGCGACATTTTTAAAAGGACAAAGGCTTGCGAATATACGCATGAATGCATGCATTTATTCTGTACAAGAGCATAAATGTGTGAAACAATGTTTGAAAATGGTGAATGATTGAAAAAACATGTCAAATTTGTATATATGCATAAAAGGATGCACGTAATGCAGTTTAGTTGCATACATGTATGCATTTATACTGCAGTTTGGGCTCAACACTGAAATATTAGCATGAATGTGTGCAACTATTTACAAATAGGTGCATCTTTTGATGCAAAAACCTGCTGTTTCGCTGATTTTGCGTTATTTTGGGTTTTGACGTGGTTTTTGATTGTTTTTCCACCTGATTTTTTTGGCGTGAACGTGTTTTATTTAATAATGAATTTTCGTGATTTTTTTTATATTTTTTTTATATGTTTTTGAAAAATAGGGACCTATTTTACAATAAGTTTAGGACCGGATGTGAGCCTAATTTTGAAACTTAATAGGGACCTATGACAAACGGACCCTAAAATTAATCCATAAGGACAACCACTTAATATTTTATCCATAAGGACAATACACTGAAATTAAATTTCGGCCGATGCTTCCATCTTCTCCCTCTGTCGCGTATCTCGATTTCATCGTTTATCACGAAATCACAAAAATCACGAAATCATAAATCGTTGAAATCACAAATATCATAAGACATTAGAATCGAAATTCACAATTGAAGACAAACATCACGAAATCAAAATCATGACCAAAAATCAGCCGAAACAGAAACCCTAGAAAACAAAAAAATAGGTCAAACAACAAAAATCCATTGGAAATCACAATTGAATGAAAAAAAATATTTTTCAAACTATGGAAAGCACAATTGAAGAAGTCGAAATTGTTGAAACAATTTTTTTAGGTTGGAAATGTTTTTTTTCGTTACTAGTATAGCAATTCGTGGGTATCATTTTGCTATTTTTTTAGGTATCATTTTTCCTGTTTTAACTGTAAAACATAGCAGCAGTTTTTAGGTATCATTTTTCTATTTTTCTAGGTATCATTTTTCATGTTTTAACTTTAAAACATAGCAGCAGTTTTTAGGTATTAGTTTGCTATTTTTTAGGTATCATTTTTACAGTTTTAACTGCGTTATATGTTTTTTTCATGAGATTTTTTTGCTGTGTTAATTTTGAAGTTATATTGTTGTATCACCTTTGAAACTAAGTCAAACTTATTTCATTTTAATCAATCAAACTGTGATATAATTTTATTTTATTTTTATCTTCAAAACATAAGCAAGATTTGTGTTTATCACATAACACATAGACTGCTGTAAAAATGATACCTTAAAAAAATATAAAAATGATACCTTAAAACTGCTGTGATGTTTAATAAAACACATAAATTACAGTAAAAATGATACCTTAAAAAATATAAAAACGATACCTTCAAACTGCAGTAATGTTTAACATAACAGAGAAATTGCACTAAAAATGATACCTTAAAAAATATAAAAATGATAACTTAAAACTGTTGTGATGTTTAACATAACACATAAGCTACAGTAAAAATGATACCTACAAAAATAGCAAAATGATACCTAAAAACTGCTGCTATGTTTTAAAGTTAAAATAGGAAAAATGATACCTAAAAAATTAGCAAAATGATACCTACGAACAACTATACTAGTAACGAAAAAAAAAACATTTCCAATCACGAAAAAATTGTTTCAACAATTTCGACTTCTTCAATTGCGTTTTCCATCGTTTGAAAAATATTTTTATTCCATTCAATTGTGATTTCCAATGGATTTTTGTTGTTGGACAATTTTTTTTGTTTTCGAGGGTTTCTGTTTCGAGCAATTTATGGATTCGAATTTTTGGGTTCGATTGCAATTTTGATTCTGATGTCCTTTTGATTTTCGTGATTTATGAATTGTTATGGATTCGATTTTTTGTGATTTTTGGGTTCGATTGTTTTAAAGATGGAGCGGACGTGAATCGGGAGCGGAGGAAGAAGAAATAAGCGCACATGAAGAAGAAGAGAAACGGTGTATTGTCCTTCTGAATAAAATTTTAGTGGGCTGTCCTTATGGATAAAAAGGCTTTCACTTTTGTCCTTGTAAATATTTTTCTGTAACTCTAATATGATATTCTTAAATTTATGATATAAGCAAAGCAATTTAATCCAAACAATCAATCAATTCAAATAGAAAACCAAACATTTCTTGTAACTTCTATTTATCCTAAAAAATATAAAGCTTCTATCAACTACAAATGCATAAGTATATTTCTAACACACCTATCAACCACTAATGAAATTCAACCATGTCAAACAATTCAAACAAGTCAATCAAATCAAGTGAAACAAATCAAACAAACCAAAAAAAATCAATTAATCCAATCAGTTCAATCATGCCAATCAATTCAACTAAGCCAAACAAATCAATCAAGTTAATCAAGACAAAGTAAATATGTTATGCATTTGATTAATAATCCAATATTTCTAATTAGATAAAAACTTTTCATACTATATACTTGTTATGTGTGAAGTTAAAGTTAACATGTAATGCAATGTGTTGGTTATAATGCAATATGTCATATGCAAATCTATATGAAGTGATATATTGAATGAAATACAACTTATAATGTGGATGATTTTAATTTGAGATGTACTGTAATTTATAATAATGATGTATGATATGAAATAAGATGTGTAATGATAGTATGCAGAATGATTTGGTAATTATATTTATTTAAATAAAATATATTCAAGGTACTATCTAACTATTATGCATATACATATATATTACAATGTATTTGAATTAAACAAGGATAATATATATTAATTTCTAGAATTAGGTTAATGATACTTATGAAAGAGATTGAAATGATAGTACAGATAAAAGTTTGATGATATTCATAATATATAATAAAACATTTAAAGTAATTCTATGAGAAATGTGGAGTTAAATAATCTTAGTAGGGTGCTTCTTTAATATAGTAAAATTGAAGATCTTTTTTAAGAGAATATAGAATTGTATCATATAAAGTAAACATAAAGTCATAATTGTATATATAAAACTATTTTTATAAAGGATTTAAAATTTAATTTATTATGAAATATAAATCAATCTTTTGATACAATTCAATTTTAAAATTAAACTTTTAGAAATCAAAATATATTAATTTTTTAAGGAACCATTTGTATGTTAAAATTTTAAAAAGAAATCTATAGTCATAACAAAATTATGAAACCTAGATATAAATTAAACTATAAAACTATAATTTCTTATATTTAAGACATAAAATCATATATATATATATATATATTATTTTTATACCAAAATATTAGGTTAAATATTTAATCTTTTATAAATCTGAATAAGAAATCAAAATAAGTATTTAAGTTACAAATAGTATTTGTGATAATGTAACCCAAAATTGTTATGAAATCATATGAATAATATTTTAGTTAAAATATGCATGTTTAAACTATATAAAAGATAAATAAATTTATATTTTATAACAATATCAAAAGGTTATATTAACTTTGTATATCATATTAGCATGATTATATAATTTTATTAAATTATATACTTTTAATATATATATTTTGAAACAAGATATAAGAAAATATGTAGACAAACAAAGTTAATAACTGGAGTTTGAACTGGCATTTTCTAATTAAAAAAATATGGAGGGAAGATTGAAAGTTTAAACTTTTGAAATTCAAAATTTGAATTTCATTATGTCGGCATGACCATTTATGTATGTCGACATACATGTAGAAAATAAAAAAACATATTATTTTGACTTCCTGGTTTTATTATATTATCGGTTTATATTTAAGGTTTAACTATTTGCTGAAATAATATTAATCCTATCTAAAATTTATTTTTTTATTATTACTTTGAATTTCAAAATTCAAAATTCAAATTTCAAATTTGAATATCAAATTTGAATTTCAAAATTTGAATTTGAATTTTAAAGTTCAAGTTTGAATTTTAAAGTTCAAGTTTGAATTTTAAAATTTAAATTTCGAATTCAACCAAAGAAAACAAAGCATCCATTCAACCAAAAAATTAAAATTTAACTAAGGCGCGTATCTAGTTTTTAGATCCATTTCTTCGATATTCTCTGAATTTTGAATCACTGTGAAACGCATATTTGAATTTCCAGTTTCTGGCTCTTCATTACTCGTTGATGAATCTGAATCACGTTTACATCTTTCAGAATTTGATGATGAGATCAATGATTTAACCAACTTGGTTCCAAAATTTTGAATTTGAATTTTGAATTTTGAATGAATGGACACTTCAACTACTATAACCCCAGAAGTCATATCCCTTCATAAACTCTTTTTTTCTTGATTGATAAATGATCATCTTGGTGTCTTTTGGCCAACAGTCATTAGAAATAACTTCTTTCCTGCAAAACAACATACCTTTTCAAAGAATCAAGCGACTTTTCGAAATAACTATTTGTAATTTGAGATAATAACATCATGATGATTCTATGATATATCTATTTAAATTTTACAACAAATCATATCATGATAGCTTGATTTTTCAATAAAATTGAATGCAGACTCATCTAATACTGATGCAATACATGAATTAAAACTAGTGTTAACAATTATTTCAAAATTTGCCATTTAAAAATTTTCAAAAATCAGATTATGAACCTTTTGAAAGACCTTGCTCTGATACCAATTGTTAGGGATTGCGGAATGGATCGTTAAGGCAAAACAAACACTATAGGGGGGTGAATAGTGTTTTTGAGAATTTAAGCAAAATCTAAAACTTATGTGAACTACTATACGAATCAAACACCAAAGAAACAATCACAGACACAGAAACAAACACAAAGATAAATAAAAATAAAGTGCAGAAAATGAAAGAACACGTCAGATTTTATACTGGTCCGGAATTGCTTCGACGTCCAGTCTCACGCAACGCTGAATTGCGCAGAGTTTTATTACTATATCAATATCCAATTACAATCCTCCTTGATTCACGGCTACAAGGGATACCACTAATTCCACACACACTTGATCGAGTATATCCTCCTTGATTTCACGACTACAAGGGATACCACCGATTACCCGTCCTTGATTTCACAGCTACAAGGGATATGACCGATTACTTACACAACCCAAACAATTACAAACAGCCCTATAACTCTTCAATATCACTTGATTCAGAGAGTAATGAGTAGAGAGTGGAGAACAAGTTTAATGAAAATAGAATTGAATTCGGCATAGGATAAGTGTAGAAATCATAAAAATGAGAAGATATAATGGTGTAGAGAAACGGATGAAGATGGAGAAGAAGAATGATGAAAAAATTTGAAATCAACCCCTATTTATGACATTTGAAAGGTTTGCATTGTTTATGGAGCGTCACAAATAGTGAAAAGACACTACCTTTCAAAATCAAATTTCTGACAGTTATATGTCGACATAGCCATGAATGTATGTCGACATATCCATCATTTTTTTTATTTTTAAAGCATTCTTAAAGTACTTATCAATATTTAAATTCTGGAAATTCCTAAAAACTATACTATTTACTAAAACATTATTTTTCAAGTATAAAAACATAAGAAAATATTACTTAAACATATGATTAAATACTTAATATATATGTGATATGAAAACTATATATAATATAATTATAAACATATATAATATCATTATAAACATATAGATTGAAATTTATAAAGAAATATTTATAAACTATATATAAACAAAAGGTTATATGAAGAATCAAATATAAACTTAGTAAAATATATTTAATAAAACTATAAAAATAAGAATACTTATAAATTAGGAAATATATTTGAAATCATAAGTTTGAAATTCTTTATTCAAAACTTAATAATATAAATATTCTAAAGGGTAAAGTCATATGAAATCATATACGTACTTATAAAGTTATAAGGTTTAAAACTATAAAACTATATAAACTTATATAAACATATATAACATAATTAAAACTTTAAACTTATATGTTTGAAATCATAAATAAAATAATTTAGAGTATGAAATTTGAAAATTAGAATTTTGAAATTTGAAAATTTGAAAAAGAGAATTTGGAATTTGAATTTGAACCTGGAGTGCTATTCATAGTCTTACATAAACTAGGCTCTATTACTATATTTATCTTGAGCTCTTGAACTCTTGATTACTCATGAGTCATGAATCTTGAATCTCTTGAATCTCTAAAACTCTAAAATTGTACAGTCTTCAGTATTTACGTCTTGTATACAAATCCTGCATATATATGTCTATATATTCTAGATAGAGATGTTAGTATATATTTTATAATCGATGATAATTGAAATAAGGTTGTTGTCATCAAAACTCCATTCTCCAATATCTACCGCTACAGGATTAGACATAGGTTGAACAAGTTCTCCATGACGATCCCATAAGTAATAATTCAGTAGAAAACCAAATTTATACAGATGTACTTCTACTATATCTGGCTTCCAATGCTTCAAATGTCTACACTTACTACACGGACAACGGATGTCTACGTTACTTCGATTATTAGATTTAGCAAATCTAATAAATTCTTGGACACCGTTACAAAAATGTTCTTTATCGACCCTTTCCTACCGGTCGAGGATTCATACATCCAACTACAATCAAAAAAATAATCGAACATTTTCCTGATTTGCAACAAATATGTTAGAAAATTCGAACGAACACTTTATATTAATTAAAGCCTTGTAAAATTTCATTTTAACTATTTCATGTTTTCGGTTTATTACTTTATTTCTTTTTACTTTGACGGTCGGTCAACCTATTTCCCATTACAAATATAATAACGTAAGCATATTTTATAAATCATTTCAGGTTAAAAGGTTCAACAAAATTTCGGCAGCACTTCCCTTTGGTCCCTGTATCGTACACAAATGTGTGTATACATGGATGAAAAAGGAAAGTGCCATCGAAATTTTGTTAACCATTTTAAACTGAAATAATTTATAAAATATGCTTACGTTATTATATTTGTAACTTGTCCAATACTGAGACAAATCCAACGAATATTGTATCAGATGAATATAGATTTCCGTTTGGTGTAAAAACGAATATCCATATAATGATCATATACAACACTTGTCGGACGAGGACAAAAATCTCTAAGGAGTTCACATAAGCAAAACACATTATATAATTTAAAAACTAACGTCTACGTAATATTTTTTCATACGTTCAATAAATATTTCTTAACTATACTTTCAATTTTAAAACGTATTGTAACTTCCATTAAAAAGCTTTAAATTTGAAATATTAACACTTAATTAAAAATTTAGCCAACTAAGTCGAATTTTTAATTGCATTTTTATAAAAAATTCAAAAGCTAGCACTTTTAATAAATTAAATTCTAATTATTTTAACTTATGCTAATACGCACAACTAACACACGCTAGCTAGCAATTTTAATATGATACACATACCTTTGCCTAAACGACAAAAAATAGTGTTAATAAATATTTGCATGAACTTATCAATAAACATGTTAATAAATACTACACACTAATTTTCAAATCACCCAATCAATCAACAATTCTGCATCAACTAACACAATAATCATGGCAACAATTATAATACGATAATCATCGTTTTCAACCTCCTAATCAGTCACATTTATTCTCAAATCAACCTACAACACAACCATTATCATAAGCATCCCTCATGACAACCAATTTCATACCCATAAACATTCAATATTCAAATCCATATAAATATGCAACTAAAGCCTCTAATTAACCCTAATTAACCATAAAATAGGGTTAGAAGACATGTCGGTACGAAATTAGAAGCTTGGAAGCGAATTTGGAAGGTTGGAATCGGAGCAGCAAGGGGGGGAGGACGGGTTTAGAAATTATTTTGTGGGAAATGGAGAATAAGGAAGAAAGGTCACGGCTTGTTGTTTCTATCTTAAGGTCGTGCGACGGCTTGCAACAGCCGCTTTTTTTAGCCACTACCCTGGGTCATCGCATTTTGGACTGCATCTTGTAGTGTCATGACCACGAAATGCAAGGCCTTGTCGTAAAAGAAAACGAATGCAATCGAGAGATGCAGTTAAACGAATACGATATCTAACTCGTTCATTATCACAATGCTTATGCACTATGTTTTGAATATGTTGTTTTTCATTCATCAAAGCTAGACATTTTTTGTATGCATCATTGTAAGCACTGGTTTGATCGCCTACATGACATAAAAAATCTTTCTTTTTTCTTCCACGTCTTAAATCCTTCCCCAACAAATGAATCTCCACCGGCTTGTTTTCCAGCAATCGGTTTGAAAAGATAAAAACATAAACAAAATGCATGATCTTTTTCTTTGCTATATTCCAACCAATTAGGAAAAGCATCAATCCATTCGGATACAAAACGACTTTTAGATTTTCCAAATTTACTAAATGGAAAATCGTGATCTCTCGGTTGACAAGGGCCTTGTTGTAAATAATGTCTTCGAACTTCATCTTGAGTATTTGGAGATAGTCTAGTATATGAGTTCGTAATCCAGGATCAGAAGGGAGGTCTTCCATACTAACATTAAGACAACTTCTTTTTGAATTATCAGGATCTATAGCTTCAGATTCTAGCATATTTGATGATGCTCTTTGGAAATATTTTTCCATGCTTACATATATTAAATTGACAATGGTACACTCACACTATCATACACATATTATTTATTTTCACATAAAAAACAAATTAAGTTACACTACATGGTTAGGGAATTTTCACAAACATATAGTGTGCACTGTAAATTGATAAAAATTGGATAAAACTTTATAGTATCATCTCAGCTTTAACCAAGTATAAAGCAAAAAAGAAATGTATCAATAAAAATAAAGATCATGCCAATTAGAAAATATGTATTTTTATAGTGTTGAATTGTTGCTGCTGCTTGTTGTTGGACTGTTGGAGTTATACCTGTTGCTTTTTGCTTTTGGGGAGCAAAAATGAAAAGAAACTGAATGCGTTGGGGTATGTTATGAGTGTGGGCAAACATATTATATAAAGAAAAAGGCTCTTTTGTTTTTGTAATTTTATAAATCTCAGTGGGGGCCACTTCCCCCACTGGTCTCTTAATAGATCCGCCAGTGGTTTGATGTACCCATTTAGGTTAGCTAAACCCCTAGATTGTGTAGCTAGTAGACTCTATCTTTAGTCATTTTCCGGCGTTGAGGCTATATTTTTCATATTCATAAGAGTCTTCATTACATGAACAGATCATGGATCTGTAAATGGATTTTAACATCTCGAATAGATCTCAAAACCACAAATGTATTTCAACAACTCAAAAAGATCAACTTCTAAGATATAAGCACATATCTAAGTCTTGAAGTAGTTTTCAATAAGTAGAATACCTATTGATCTCATCTCTCCAAGATAAAGTAAAAAAAATAGTTATATTCAACAAGAAGAAGAATAATAACATGATGGAAGCACGTTCCTATATACTTTTAAGTCACCACAAAAGCATGATTAATACTCAAAATATGATCATACCATATAAAAGAATTCAATTCCCTATTTAATTTACCTTCCTTTATTATCTCTTTTATTAATAAAACTCATATTATATATAAACTTCTTTTGTTAAATAGATTTTCCTTTATTAATTGATACTCTCTTATTCACTTATATATGTGTATATATGTATATGTGTGTGTGTATATTCATTATTCATTTCTACATATTTCAATAACCCTCAAAAGTATTCATTTACTTATCTCAAAAGTATGAATATATCCACAATTCAATTTACAATTTTTACTTTCTTTAGACATACTTTAAGAGATTGAAATCAATTGTCACTTAAATATTGTGACTATAAACCTCTTTTCTCTTTTGTACTTTGAAACTTATACTTTTGTATCTTTGCTTAAAGACTTTATACTTGTTATTATCTTTAAGATTTCATGATCTAAGTATTTCCCAACATAATTTGATAATAATTTAGCAATCTAAATATTATTCGAGGACCTAAAATGTAATGTTACTGAAATCACTATTCACAAAAACCCAAAACAATTATTTTACTATTATGTGAATGTATTCATTATTAATGTACTAATTAAAGTCCTAACTAAAACCTTAGTTGTAAACAAATTCCTAATTATAATTTAAAATAAAATTTTAGTTGAATTCCTAATTATAGTTCTAATCAAAGTCATAACTATAATTGTAATTATAGGCTTAATTTTATTTAATTATTAGTACTTACTACTAATTTAACAACTTCATGTGCTTTCACTTAAATTTATAGATCCATTCATTTTAACATGAGTGTTGAAATCTAAGTTCCTTTCTTATGTTATACAAAACTAAATATACTTTCCAAATTCGCTTATGTCAGGATTTAAGAGAAATGATACTAAAACAATTTCACGACAACACAAAATACTTAGAATTCAACAGTTATCTTTAAAATTTCATTCATTTAAAATTTCACGACAAGGCTAAAATAATTCACCAAATCAACATTGATATCAAAAATGCATCCACAGCATGGCCATGTTAATAAATTTCTGAATTCCTTCATCATAGACTTCCACATTTGGTTCCTTCATGATATACAATGCGTTCGATATTTTTATCGTTACTTATTTGCTGGTTCTCTATATATTGTTGTTTTAGATTGGTTACTATTGTTCCGTTTGTTTTCTGGAAGGGCATTGACTCTCTTTGACGATCATAAGCCGACTTCTTCTTACCCCGGATCTTGCTACATTAATAGTGGCCCTCCCTATGATGGGCCATTACACCATCTCCTTGCTCTTCTCCGTTGGTTTTTGCTGGATGGACCCTTTAGTGCTTTAGTGTGTGTGTGTTTTTGTATTTGTATATGTATATATAATTAATTTCATAACATTACATATGTAATTATATATGAATATATCATTTTATTGTCATTCAAACTAAATTTTAAAACTTGTTTCCTTCAACCTAAAATTATTTTTGACTTTTTTCCTTCGTCTCTTTTCAATGGTGGAACAAGGGAGTATGATTGCCAATCAACATACTAATTGATTGATTACTAAATAGCGGTTTGGAGTGCTTTTGATCAATACTCCTCTTAAAAAAGAGAAAAAGATTTGATAGGAAACTAAAATAAAGGATTAGGAATTATTGTTGAGTCATAATCATACAGGAGGCTCATTAGAGAAGTTAGTGATATTGCAATTCAACACGTGTGCTTCTCCAACCAAATTTTGCTGCAATCTATTAAATAATAGTAAAGCAGAAGAATTTCCTGCTTTCTCCTTAATTCTCTCAATTCTCTAAATTCCCCTTAATTATCTCCATTCTCTCGAATCTCCTTAAATCTCTCAAGATAATTTTAATAAATCAAAATTATATAATTTATACTATATTATACCCACACCAGCTCGCTCACGTTCTTCCTTTTTTTCCCCGTGGTTTTCCAGTATATACGAGTTTCTCCGTACGATTTCTTCGACGATGACAATCGCAATTCTCATCTGCTTCGTGATTGGAAAAGGAAACTGGCTAATAAATTTGTAAATCTAGCCACCTCTCAGCGACATCAGATTAATTCAATTGTCGGATTTAGTCACAGTCAAAAGGCGATTTGTAAGGTAACCATTCTAATTGTCAAGTAATACATTTTGGTGTTTAGATTCGGTTTCCTCTTGAGAATTAATTCATTAATCCATGGTTGTTTTTATTTCGTTCCATTTGTTTTCATATGTTGCATTTATCTTGCTTGGACGTCTTAGATTTCGTCCGCAATAACAACCCTAACTCTTCGCTGCTTCGCGGTTGGAAAGACATTCCGAATTCTCAGCTGCTTCATGGTTGGAAATATAATTGATTCGATTGTTGGATTTAGATGTAGTCAGAAGGCAATTGGTAAAGTTATCATTCTAATTTTCACTAATACATTTTGTTATTGATTCAGTTGTTCTAATTATATTTGGTATCATGCATTCGTAAGATTTGGAATGTTTGCATAGGATCTGTAGTAATGATTGATTTTAATTCAATAGAAAAGTTATCGATGATTATATCTGAAGTTTCATTGGGCAAACAAATAATTAAACAATTTGTGGTTAATATGATCTATATTACTTAAGTTATATTGGGGTTTTGAACATTATATTTGATTTCAAATATGAATGAACTTTGTTTGTTGTAAAAGACTAAAATTTGCAGGGAAATAACAATCCGTAATGAACAATCTATAACCCTTTAATTCACATCATTGTGTTCCTTTTAGTATGTTGTTTCTTTCAAGTAAATCTATTAAGCAAAGTATTTGTAGGTAATTGTTTTCATTAACTTTGCTTTTGTTTATTGTTTTTTGTTTCATGTTACACATTACAAATTTATTTAAAACAATTTGCAGACAATAAATTTCGAGTAAATTTATTGTTTTCGGTATAGAACATATAGTATATGTTGCTTTCAAATAATTAAACAATGTAGGGTAAGCACTTTTGACTTTTTACCTTTTTATTAAATAATCATAAATTTAAATATAGCATTGTTCTTCCTTCTTTCCCTTTTTTCTTTAACGTTTTATTTTACCTTAATTTATTTACTCATCCTTCTCTTCCCGTAACTGCTCAGCCCTCATTTCAATTCAGTCCTCCGCCTTCCTCTGTCACTCTGTGAATTATTCTACCCTTTCTCCAACAAAATTTATACTCATTCCGTATTAGAGTCTATAATTATTATAAATAGTGGTTATTTAATAATTGATTACGTTATACAAATTGTAGTATATACTCTTCTTAGTAAAAAAATGAGAACTCAAATGCTGCTACCTTCAGTCTCTTTCGCTTTGTTATCAACTTCATTAATCAACGAAATAATTCTACCTCTCAGATTTATATTGCTTCCTCCCTATAAATTTTATTCAATTTATTATTATGTTTTTTTTTAATATTTGATTCGGCTTATTGGGGATAAGTGAATTCTCAAAATTTTATTGATGAGACACAATTTTCATCAAATATGTGAAACCTATTTTTAATATTGGATATTTGCGAGCAGCATAATTTTACCAGCTATCAATTACCGAATCTTATGAACCACATATTATGCTTACATTGCAAACTAAATTTCATATTTAACTATGTATTTTATGGCTCCTTCATGAGCTCGGTTGTAGTTTTGCTAATATACTGTGAAGTGTTTGGATGTACATAGATTATTTTCATCTTTTTAAGATGTGTGTATAAGATAAGAGATATATTCCTTAGAAGTGGGAAAATAGCTTAGGCAAATAATGGGGCAATAAATTTTAGATTATTAATAGGTTACATGCTGGCATATTTCCATGTGGGCATTTTATGCATGACACGCTGTGTTTGTTCTAGGAAGAGATAGTTCAAACGACCGGTAAGGAAGAAGGAGAATAAATCATGTATATTACGAGAAAGATACGGAGACTAAATAATAGACCTCTTATAACTAAATACGTCTTTTCCAGATATTTTTCATGATATTATAATCATAAGAAAAACATCTAACTGTAAATGTTTTCAAGAAAAGGAAACCTATTTTATCACTGGAAATGCCTTTCTTTTATATAATTGGTTAATTCAACCTTGGTATTAATTTGATATCATAGAAAATTTACAGAGACATGTGGTCGATCCAATGGTTAATTACATTGTTTTCATCGAAATGTAATAATTGAATATAGATAAAAATGGGCTTAACGTTTATGGTTTTTATTAACCTATTATACCCATTCATTTCTTGAACTTCATAAGAAATTATTTATCTGTTTAAAAATGCACCTTATTAAATGTTGAAAGAATTAAAACTGGCATTATAATGGGGATCAAAGCTAATTTATCGGGTTCCGTAAATGGGATAAATGATGCAGCTTGCTCGAAAATCAAACTGTACGTGTTCATATATGCTAGGAAGTG
Organism: Allium sativum; assembly: GCA_030737875.1. Lineage (NCBI taxonomy): Eukaryota > Viridiplantae > Streptophyta > Magnoliopsida > Asparagales > Amaryllidaceae > Allium > Allium sativum. The sequence continues at coordinate 853,293,865 of CM060919.1, forward strand.
AATACTGTGTAATACATAATTAAAGACAATACATATTTATCTGCCATATCTGATTCTGAATTCATTCTATCTAAGAAACTTAAATGTTTTCATTGACAAAATAATTGATCATATGTTTATAGAGCTCAAAACTATATTTATATTTATAATGTCATGTTTGCAATTCATACTGGTACACATGCCAGGAATACTTGGATTAGCACTTATTGTTATACATTTATACGTATCGAGTTCTCTATATTTATCAATTAATTCGACTTATTTTTGAACATGGTTGTGCGAGTGTAGAAGCATGGTCAAATCTTTCGTAATCGTGTGTTTTGACCAACATTGGTTAGACCCCTGAATCGAAGACCAAAGCTGCAACCTCATTGATATATGGATTTTCAGGTGTTTCTTAAAATAGTTAATCCAAAATTTAAAATGTTTTTCATGTAAGAACACAAAAACTAAAATATGCAGTAATTTAGTTTGATAAACTTGCTGCTATGTTATAAATAATTCAAGCATTATAACATTAATAAATATATATTCTAATCAAAACTGTTATATAGCATGTTAATCTTTTAATTTTAACTTGATAATGTGTTATTTTTACATTCATTTGTGGTATTGATCTATGTATGCTCAAATTCTAGATTAGCGTTACTTGGTTGGATTTGCTGATACGCATGTAAATTGTCCTCCCAATTGCATAAAATATTCATTATGCTTCATATACCATATGTGAGTATTTGGTCTTCATTCAAGTGCATCATTATTATAGAAATGTCCGAACTTTTTTTTATTTCCCATTTATGTTAGGATATATTTTTGATATATACATATATATATATATATCATATTCACTACATTGCCAGATTCTATTATTGAATTATAGTTCAGATCCAAAAAAAATCATTGAACTATCTAATAGCACAAAATGATGGAAATTGGAATATTTGAAATCATTGTATTCTTAATTTTCTTTTTATTTGCATCTTTTTTGGTTCATTTTTCTCAAATGTGTAAGATTCATTTTGTGGATTTTGATCTATTAATTTATATTCGTTTATTTTCACGAGTTATGAAACGACCGTTTCATGTAAAAGAAGCTATAAAATAATTTACTGATTGAGTTAGTAACTGCTAAACCTAATTCTATTTTGGAAAATTTTGATTATACTATTAGTAAATAATAGTTGATCCACATAACTCTTTTACTATGATAAATTATTTGAAATTTCTACAAATGCGAGGTGATATCCATTATGAAATTTGACCTTTTGAACAGTTTCAATACTCAAAATAAAATTGATTGTAGATGAAGCTTCCGTAAAGTTTAAACATTCAAATATTTCCCACCTATTGCACTGCATCTAACATGTCTTAAATGTATGCTTTTAACATCATTTCCATATATTACTGGCAGGAAGATGATGGACACGCATTGAGTTTGCTACAGAACTAGAAATTATAAGGAGGAATGCATTGAAGAAAGCTATATGCTTCCCAAATAAGTTGGCAACTTACACGTTATTGAGAAGTTACAGCTTCGTTTCGCAAATATCTCCTCTAGCTATTGGATGTCTTTTTCTTTCCATTGTTCATTGACTTGGATTTGACAATATTGGCATTCAAGAAATCTGATTATTACATAAACAATTAAACATTGTCCTCCCAAGGATATTTATAATGTTTTGTCATAGATATTTTTATCTATATGAAATACTGCATCTTTTATCACTGTTTTATACGTTTGTCCTCTAAATAGTCATATTTGGTGGAATTGAAACCACGTCAGTTGTACTTTTTTGTAGGGTCTACCAATTGCTAAATCCAAATAATAATGCAGTAGCTTCTATAATATAAGGCGACCATGCTATATCTACCACTTTACCAGTATATTTTTAAATTGATTAAAAGCCAATGAAGCATGACCTCCACACCACTTTTAACGCACCAATGCTCACAAATTGCAGCATCTCATTGATTTAATCGATAAGCTAAAATATTAATATAATGTTCGCTAATTATTTGGTAGTTCGCTAATTATTTCGTAGGAACCTATGTGCGAAATTGATAATGATCCTTCAAGATCACTAGATAATAATGCTATGTCGTGGACTTTGTTTTTTAGGAAAAGATAATATGGATATTCTTCTTGAATCTCATTTGATCATTTTGATAGGATACGATCATTCTGTGCCATGAACACACAATTTTATAGTGTGTCGTGTTATTGACCATATGCATGGCAGTGGTCTGTGTATTGTAGTGGTAAGCACTTTTGACTTTGCATATTTTGTAACTTAGATGATAACCCCAATGATTTAAAACCCTACATTTTTTTATGTAAAAGGATGCAAAGTTTCATTTTCTCCATTTTTGTAAGTCTTTCTTAAACTTGCCTCATCATTCTGGTATACGTAAAACCATGTATTTTGCAGCTAATATGCTTTCAAATATTCATCGTAATCATAATAGAAAGTTGGGGTGCATAGGATTTACGTACAAACTATCATTTATCCCTCGATTTTTCTTTTTGGAAAAAGCTTTAATGTGATCATTAACAGAAGAGAGGAGAGGCAGTGTACATGTTTTGTTGTAAACACAACAGATGGATTTTATTATAGATTGAATATTCATAAGCAAACAAATCGTGCTTATGGGACCAGAACCCGTGCTCCTATACTTAGGGATATCCAAAGTTCTACACATTGAATTCAAATTAATAGGTTTCTACTTTTACATGTTATTTTGTACACAATAATTTTTTACGTTCGAAGAAATATATACTAATCAAAATAATTTTTTATTGAATTATTTGTATTGGCATCCTACTTATTGGAATTTCAATAAAATTGTTTGTGCTGATTTTACTAAAATGCCTTCATATAAAAACAAATATATACGACTTGATATTTTCAATCAGTGGATTGTAATGTTTGTTTCAGTCTTTTGGTCCATAGCTTTGCAAAAATTAGAACTTCTCACCTATATGTCCTAAACTTATATTATATTCCCACGATAAGGGCATTGAAAATAAAAACGATAAAACATTTTGGTTTCAACCTCTAGATTTACGTAGCTCTTTATACATTTCCAATAAAAAAACACCAGGTTTTTACAAATTACAATTTCATAGAAAGCCTATTTCGTACACATTTAACATACAAATGTTTGGAGTTTTTTAATAACTAAACAATTTATGGTGATTAAATTTTTCTAAAAGTTCAGCATCCAAGGCATGTCTAATTTTTTTAACCTCAGGATATATAATTTGTTACTATATGATATTATTTGTTGATGCTCTTAACTATATTTTATTTTTTATAAATAGATATATGTTAGTGCTTCCTGCTTATTATTCAATTATCTACATTTAATGCCTTTTGGATGAATTCAGGTGGTCCACAGGTTGTCATTTATGCATTTGTTCTTCCATTGGTGATGTGGCGTATTCTATTTGCTTCAATTAGAAATAATTAAGCATGATTTTGCATTTCACAGTCAACCTCAAAGGTAACTTGATTATTTTTCTTTATGATAGATGAATCTCAAAGATCTTTATTTTTACTTATCATTTTACTCCAAAGTGCATCAAAAATGTTTGAGGAATTCCAATATTGTTCAATTTTAAGCACTAGCTGGGCATTTGTTTTTCGCTGCAAGAAGCATGCGTTATTTGAATAGTTATTTAGGTACGCATGGTTTTTTTGTATATGTTTCAGGAGTTTTGACATTAGATGTGACTGGATGTTTTGTATGTGTTTGCTTAATTTGTTTCCATGGTGATGGACCCAGGTCAGGACTTGGAAACAAGATTTTCTATAGCCATATTTCACCGGTAAGCGATATATAAGGATACAATATTTAGTTTCTGAGTTTTCCAATTTATTAAGATCATCCATTCCAGCATTCAATGCATGATTGTTGCTTACATTATATATATATATATATATATATATATATATATATATATATATATATATAGGAACGGCTATTTGAACACAAAATTAGATACAAAGAGAGAGACACAAAGCCTCAACCGTTGGATCTTTTTGTCTTTATATGGAGGGGTGTGATTCATGGGGTGATCCAACGGTGCAAATCAATTATGTCACCATTTATGTCAAAATTTTGTGTCTAAATAGACTTTCCTATATATTTATATATATATATATATATATATATTCTTTTTCAAACAGATTTGGAATTACCATTGAAATGAAATCATCATAAGGAACAAGCATCAAATTCTGAATTTCTACTACAACTACTAGAGAATGGTTACTTTTCGTATGGAGGGCTACTGGGTTCCATAATTATTGATGTTCAATTTAAAAAATATTGCATTTTAGGTTGTTCGTATTACATAAGTTCTGCTTTTACTACTTGATTTATTGTGGGGCTATGGATTGTATGGATAATTACTCAACTATCAGAGCATAAATCTATTTGTACTTATCGTGGGCCATTGATATTGATTTATGAATGTTAAATATACAAAATAATTATGTTGTCTATACTAACTATTTGTTAAATTATTTCGAAAATGGCAAATCAAATTTGCTTACCACTTTCATATTACCGAAAAAGGAAAAATTAAAATTTCAGTCAAATATAAAAATTTATTAAATACATAACAAATAGTATTAAATTAATCAATTTTCTACTAACCCTTTTGTTTTTTCTTATCATCTGCATTTGAGTCCATTACGTAAACCTACAATAGAACTAAAAGTTTAACATATTTTCAAAAAATCACTTCGTTAAATAAGTAAAATTAATAAATATATTTTCTTTACTCAAACGTAAGGTGTAAGATGTATAACATAAAATTATATATCATAATTTTAAATTTATTCCATAAATAATTTCCTTCAGTTACATTATCAAATAATGCATAATAAGCTTATTTTTACCACTAATAGTAAAAATATAATATTTTAAAAAATTACGTGTGCAACGCACGGGTTACACACTAGTTACAATTTTATACCCAAACATTTTCATGCTTTTGCACCTGAATGTCTCTTAACCTTAGTGACCATCTTCATTTTCCATCATGTGGTTTAACAATGACACTTAACGGTGCACGATCACCAGTATAGACCTTGCAGATCAAACTACAAAATAACTCAAATAAACCATATAACACCACAAATGGTATTTCTCAAATAAACAACCACAGGCGTCGCCTATAAATGAATATAACAGGGCAAACAATAACTCAAATAAGCTTTATAATGCCATAACTAGCATTTCTCAAATAAAATCATCGCGTCGCCTACAAATGAATATAACAGGACAAACAATGCACAAAAAAAGCAAGATCCTATCCAGCTGAAACATGTAATACCAAACAGAAGTCTGATTTTCTATCGATACATTCAAACGGTAAGCGAATCAATCTTCATCCATCGCTACACGTCTGAAGACCGCCATGAAAGTCTCCCCTTCATTTCTAGCAACCTTCTGACCTTCTTCAGTAGCACAAGTCAACAGCTTCACGACCGGGTCCACTTCCAGCTCTTCAGCTGAAAGAGCTTCAAAAAGAGGATGTTCCTCCATGCACGATCTCATCCAGATACCGAGTTCTTCGACATCGGTGACTGTATATATAATGCCGCCAACTTCAAGTGTGTATGCGTATTCATCCAGCAGTTGTATACTGATAACTCTACGTCTGTGATTCTTTTCTTTGAAATGCGGATCCGGGAACAGAAAGAACATCTTCGATAGTTGTGCTTTTCCAAAATAGTTGGGTAGGTATTTCATCGAGTTTGTGCGAACAACCGATATGTTCTCGTATTGACCAGGGTTAGTGGCCCTTAATGCCAGTATTCTTTCTTTCACATATTCTGTCACCTGCGTATGATATTGATAAACAGAAACATAGTATTTTAGTGTATAAATTATAACAAAATACTTCACATATTTTATGTTCCTTACAATGTATAAAACATGTGAAAACTCTACACAGGCTCTAATAATTCAATAGTAGAAGCGCTTTTCTAAAGAAATAAATGATCCACTATGCAAACCGCAAGATCAGGATATCAACTCTACAACTAGTAACTTCATTGAATTCACTTGTTAATGAATAATTACCTTGTCTCTGAGCTCCATCCCTATCATTAGTGTGTCTGGGAAAAGAGTAGACAAACTAACCAGCAAACCACCAAATCCACATCCAATATCAGCAAATTTTATTTTTGGAAGTGGCTTAATATTATCAGTGCTGTTTTTGGTACCAGTTGGATAAAAATGAGGGAAATGTTGAGAGTAATCAACATCTTCAGGGCTTATAGGAATAGGGAAATGAGAGTCGCTAAGAGGATTACTATGAGCTCTAGCTCTGTAGAAGCGTTTCCTAGGAAGACGCTTAGATTGTCCATTCCCTTGCTTCTCGTTGTTATTTTCTGACATGAGCATGATAATCAATCCTAAATTGTACTGGTGGAACACTGCTTCAGGTGCGAGACAATATTATGAGAGCACAAACTACCTTCTTTACTTTTGGGACGCCTGTTCAAAGAACTAGTTTGAAGAAAAGAATCCATTAGGATAGAGAAGGAAATCAAAACAGGCAGCAGAAAACAGAAATTGACTAGAAAAAATTCCATGAAAATATTTTCATCCTGTAAATTGACTCTATTGAAGAGTAATCAAACACAAAAACATTAGGGTCACAATTCATTTTCATGTAGCGAAGGGTGAATCACTTCAAGCAGTCACAGCAAATCCACCATTCATTTACCTAAAGTAAATTAATATGACAAGGTACAAAACAGGTCGCAAATTTGTATTGATAGGTTTTGATTGTAACACGGCCAAAGTAACAAAGCTTTACAGAAGTTTTATTACAATTCAGTGCTACAAGTTATTTTTTCTATCATGTGTAGCAAAGACCAAAAGCTCAGATAGAGCAAATGATATAATATTTTATGATTTCGATGTAGCTCACGGAAACCCTTCAACGACAACTTATTTTATACCAAATTAAAAAGAGTTTTGAATAGCAACTTTTAAATTATTTTTAAGTAAATAGCAAAAGGACAAAAGTGCGTGGACATGAATTTAAAGCAGTCACAAAATTTTAGTTGTAAAATTCAAGAGGTGTTATAAGCAAATATTTGTTGTTCGTGACCTATCAACTTATTGCAAAAGTAACATGTAAGCAATTGCGTCTTAATAAAACACAGTCTTAGCTTATGTTGGTAAGATTATACTGTTTACTCGTCTTTGATGCTTGGAAGTAACAATGACACCCCACTTTGGCCTTCTAATTTTAACCGATAGTTGTATTTAAATATTTAATGTTCCTGGATACTGCCACATCCTATTATCATTTAAATAGAAACAAATGGTAAAAATTAGAATGCTAAAGAAATTTAGAAATGCTAAAGAAAACTAAAAAAAGATGTGTCATTGAAGCTTCCTGTTGTAGCACTCTTGTTACCTTCAAATTTCAATCACTAGTTATATCTAAACATCTATTATTTCTCTCTTACCACGTTATATCTTCTTATATATAATGTAAATACTTAGTCAAACCGGACAAAGTGAAGCCTTTTTAAACTTCCAAAAATGCCCATGTAAAAGTTAACTTCATATTATTTACTGTAATTTTTTGCATCGTTCCCTCCCACCTACTTACTCCGTATGTTGATATCGTTGTGATCATCATTTTCAAGTTCCTCTCACCTGCTTTTCAATGCCGTTATCCTTCAGAAATTAATTAAGAATTTATAAGAATTCAATTGGCTTTCGGATCTAACGTCGATGATGCTCCAGGTCTATCCTACCAAAAGGATAGCGTTCAATGTATTATTAATGCTTTTAATTTTTTACACAAGAAGAGGCGTCAGGTTAGCTACTTGCAAATACATCTCATGTTTTGGTGCTAATTTATGTTTCATTCCTTAATCCAAAAATTAATTAGAAGGTTTATCTACTATGAAATTAAATTTACGCTTACTTTTTAGATCTGAGATTCGGTAGATAAGAATGGTTGCTAAGAGCGGCTGAAGTACACAATCAAAACGATGATGAAAGTTGATTGTATCATAAAATGCAAACGCTTTCTTGCATCCAACCGTTCAATTAAAAAGGTGATTTTTTTTGGCTTTATTTGAAATTATCAACTGATTTATATTGGTATTCTCCATCCACTTTTTGTATGAATAAATTGAAAGGCGTTATCATTTTACAATATAGTTCGAGCTTATTGTTTGATCATATAATATATGTAGACGTCTTTTTGTGTATTTTGTTCTTTTGTTATGCACTGGTTGTCGGAAAATGTCATGGCTTAATGATCACAAGGACACACAGCTATTAATGGTGCACAATTCAAAAAGGTAAAAAAGGCTTCTTCCACTTGGATATCTAGCTTCATCAACACTTACTGCTCCAGCAGCAAAACAAAAGTCAAGTCAGCATTATCATCATCAAATACAAACACATCTTCAGCATCAGATGTATCATCCATATTTTTTGTTATTCATTTATTACAATCATTAATATAATTCAAGTATATCTTACCAATGGTGTCAAAGATATTGTAACCTCTTTTTAATGCTTTGAAATATGACTAACAATAATTTTATGTAGTTTGGATTACAAAAATTGAAAAAACAAAAGACAATAATATAATGAAAAGACGAGTCATTTTGCTCGTGCTCCACTTGCGATGTTTGTTGTGCATTTTCATACGTGTCGTGATGCAAGGAATAATGGCGCAAATGCTACACCGCGTGCCATGGTGGTCGCTTGGTGCGCCTATCACAACCATGCAAGGATGGAAGATGAGCACCAAGTAAAAACGAGTAAGGTTGATTTTCATGATGTGTTTTTGTATCTTTTTCCTTTCTTCTTTGGCTGATGGCCTACATGGCTGTCTTGAAAGCCTAGCTGAAATACAAGCACTTGCACGATTTTTGCTTGAGGTGTTCACTGGGTAGGCTTCTAACTGTGTTAATCTGATAATGCATTCATATGTCTCACGACACTCAACTCACTTGGATGAGAACAGTGCTAAGAATTTCAGCTCATGAGGGATTGGATTGATAAGAGGGTAGACACATATGGAGGTCATGCAATTGGAAGGTAATGAAAATTATATCGGATTCCATTATCACTAAGTTACATTATTGAATGTAAATCAAAATTCCAATATTTTGTTCAACATTGGGTTTAAAACAGAGTATTCAAACTTATATTATACTAAAATTCAAAACATTCCTAGTATTCCTATCACTAATTTTGTAAGCCACCAAATCTTTTTTTCTCTTTTTTGTAGAAAATTCAGATGTTTTGTTCAAAACTGATTTTAAAACAGACTATTCAAACTTACATGATTCTGAAATTCAAAATATTTCTTAGTATTGCTATCATTTAATTCTTACAGACTTTCAAATATATATTTTTCTCCGTAAAAAGTGCTCTTAAACCAAACATGCCATTTGTAAAAGATTCCCCCTCTCAAATTCCATAAAAATAATTTAGATGCACTAATTGTAAGGCTGAGTTTTTAGACGGTGCTGATTACAATAATAAAACAAAAAATATCATTTCTATTAGATTATAATAAATTTGGTTGTTGAAGTTGTACAAATGTTGACTACTTCATCTAATTTCATTTGCTAAATCTCCTTAACAACGCACGCTACTAAGTTACACTGAAGTAGTTTTTATCTTTTATTTTTCATTCTATCTATTGATTCCTTTGATGTATTACGGAAGATTTCTTAAAATGTGACTACTGTAATCCATCAAATGAACGTAGATTTTTAGAAATGTGAATACTACGATCCATCAAATGATAACAGTGACTAAGCACTACAGAGTGCTAACAAACTGTATTTTATTTGCTGATCAGACGCACAAGTGAAAGTATAAGAAACTGTATTCTCATTTTGTCCCCTTAAGTATGATTGTTGGATATAGAGTTTGGTGTTTTGATTGATCTAGTTATTGTTGAAAATGTTTTTTTATTTTATTTTTGTTATTTTATTGCTCAAGCTGGAGTTACAGAGATTTTTTTTTTCTTCTATATTTTGATTTTGATCATGCAAAACGTTCAAATCCTTGGATGTATTTTCTTTTTAGTTACTAGAAGACGCTGCATTTCACTATTATGGCATTGGTGGAAAAAAAAAAGTGGCTCTAGCATCATGTTACTCATTTGTTCGACTTATGTTATTAGTATTAAAGTTGCTGCTCAAGAGATTGGAATGCAGGTGGTTGTTGCATCATTGATTGGTTCATGAAAGCATGCTTCTCCCATGTTTTGCTCCTGTAAATTATCACAACATGTAAATTCTTTTATGGAACTACTATACTCTTATTCTTTCTTTATCTGGTTGATGTATAAATTAGTTAGATTATGTTGCTATATTAATCAATTAAGTTGTAGGATTCAATATGAAGGATGGTTTCATCCTCTACTATTTTATGTTATCACAATGTTTGTTTCAAGTTGCTCCAAACTGTAGTATATTTTTTAATATTAATGTATGCAAACATTTAAGTTCAACATTGATGAAGCTAATGAATAAAGTGACATCTCAAACTGTGTTACTTAATTGTTTTCTTGCATGTGTAAAAATTACATGAACACCATTTCAGGTAGACTGTTAAATCATTTATATTTATACATCCAACTGTGTACTGTAGCTAGCAACCTAACACACATAATTTATGCATGTGGAATGCTTCACCATTGATGGAACAGGCCAAAGATAAGGAAAGCACAGATCAATATACCTATTTCCAATTTTGAAATAGATTTCTATGCATGTACTTAATTAGTGTTCTTTCTTTTCTTTTCTTTTTAATTTACTAAACTAGATTGATACTTTCTGTGCATTTGTAAATATAGCGTTTTCATGAAATTGTCCTCAATGTTAATTTTTGCAATCAGTGTATGAATTTTTCTAATTTAATATTTGTTAGGAAGCTGGTTCTTATTTTAAAAGACTGACTGATTTTAGCCATGAAAAAAAGTTGCTAGCTATTTTCATTGGACATGTGCAATGCCTATGAACTTTTTTTGACAATTTCTTTTATCCCCCTTTGAATTTTACATTTCTAATATACAAGTTAAAGATTTTGTTTGACACCAACAATTAGAGAAAATGTACAAATCATGTTAGAAGTTACAATTAATATTGCACTGAAAGTTTGCACGAACATGTATTCAGACAATGATACAAGTTTAGCTTTTGGTTATTGGTTTACTGAAGTAAAAATAATTGTTTAATGTACATAAGCATTGACTTTGTCTCCAGGCATTCGTTGATGTTTCAAGTATTTGTTTTCAGCAAATGAATATTCTCTTCACACTCATAACAACTATGATTGCTCAGATCATTGTAATAACAAATGACCCCATGTATAAATACAGTCTTGAAGCAAAAACTAATATCGAGATTGTATAGTTTTAAGATAAAAATAGCAGTTGCCTAACAAATGACCTCATCCAATTTTCTATACCACATTTCGCGTGGATCCATCCTTTTTCTCCTAGGCAGCGAACCCCAAACACAAATCTAAATCCTAACAACACCAGATTCTTCATTTTAAACCTTTACTCCTCTTTCTAATAACCATGTACATGACCGTTATTATGATTTGACTTTTTTGGTTGTTCCAAATGATTGTTACCGCATATACTCAGGGCTGGCCCAACGATATTCAATGCCCCAGTCGAACAAGTATTTATATTTGTTTTTGTTGTCCTTTATCCAACCAAAAAATGCAGCGTATTAAAATAAGATTCCATAGAGTAAACTAAAATGTAGATATGAAATAGAGAACACCGAGATGAATACAAGGAACAACCATGCATCGTATTAAAACAATGTTTCACAGAGCAAAAATGCATCATATTTACCTATTACATAATTTATACATCAAAAATTTAAAAATCAAAAAAACAAACTATTTCACTCATAAAATTCAAACGTGTTCATTTCAATCATAATTTAGACAGTGAATACAAGCTGTATTTTTTTACAAATACAACACGAACTCATAGAAAAAGCTTAACAAATGTTTGTTTCAATCAGAACTACAGGACGGTGAAAGTGAATTGTATTCTATTTTGAAATAAATGTATTTATTCAATCTGAACTAAACAACACTGAAAATGATTTATTTAATTTAATTCAATCATTGCATGAGTATTAAAGCATGTTTCAGTCAAAGAAAATAAAAAAAGAACAGACTAAGAAATAATAGAGAAAAGAAAATCAAGCTCACATCTTTTTTACGTTTGATCCAAACTTTGATATGGGGCTATTCTTTGAATCTGAAATTAGGGTTTTTGATTTGAGCGTTGCAGTCGATGGAGATGAAGATGAGGTGCGATTGAGAGAGATAAGCGGTGGTTGCGAGTGATAAAGGCAGCATTCGGCGAATTGCTGCAGCCGACAATGGAAGTGGAAAGAAACAAAAATCGCGTCTTTTTATTCCTCCGTTCTTTCTTTTATTTTCTTCGTTGCCCCAGTCCATTATCTCGGTGGACTTTTGCTGTGGGCCGGGCCTGCATATACTGCTTAGGTCTACGCCGTTCAAATGGCTTACATGGCTAATTTGGTGACCGACAATTCTTGGAGGCCCGAAAATCATGTGCGAAAAGTGTGTCAGAAGTATATGGACCATAGGATTAGAACGTGGGGTAATACACCCATGAATTACACTCGTTAGATCCTAAATTCGTGCAATTTGACAAAAAAATCCTTCGGGCTTTCTAGCAGCATCCTTTGGTGACCTTGATGTTGTTGTAGATGTTTTCTTCTAGCTTTTGATTAAGTAAGTTGGGGTAATTAAAAGACTTGCAAGTATTTTAGTTTAGGGTATCAATGGGTGGACCACTTATATATGTTATTGTGAATGATATTGTATGAAAAGGTTGCAAGCCAATATAAATAGGTTATTTTAGTGAAGATATGCATGTTACATTCATATGTCCATGTCAAGCCTGATTCGAACAATGTCGTAGTTTTCATTTTTCCATAGCATGAAAAATTTGATGACAGGGTAGACAAGAAGATGATAAGAATGGAGGAAAAGAAATTGTGGCAATGGACAAATGGGGAGGTAGAGTGAATGAATTTTTTGTAAAAGTGAACGGTCTCACCGCAGTATTATCAATATGCTGTAAAGTAAAGTTTCATTCTACTAATGCATTACCGACAACAAGGTGCTGCAGTGCAATAGAAATGAAGATATACATCACTCTTTCTATTAAGAAAAGATGAATATACTGCAATTATAACAAAATCAGAACCAACTGTTTAGCTGCATTTCTACTGTATGTTCCTTTATGAGTATTCATTCTTCTTCCCCTTTATATAAACCTTGCATGTTTTTAACTGCTGTATTGCACTAGACAGAACTTTAGCACATTTTTCTTTGTACCCCAAAAAAGATGGTTGAAATTGGGTTATCAAAGTGTTAAATTGAACACTATTAATTAGTACTAACTATTTGCAATTTCGTCAACAGTGCTCAAATTAACAGGATGGAATTTACTAATTGCACTGTAAAAAAAAAAAAAAATCCATACTCATTCTATTGCAAATTACATAGTTAGTACCGATTGACAAATAAAAAAAATTAATGATAAATTATACCAAGATGGAAGGAAGGTTGCTGGAGCTGATACCAAAGGCGGCTGGAGACTGAAGGCACACGAAGTAGTTGGAAACTAAAGCCGGCGCACGATGTAGCTGACTCGAAGTCGAGTTCGTCTGCAGCCGACAGCACGAAGAACGATGGAGCTGATTCACTGGAGAACCAAGAAAAAGCAACAATTTCACCTGTGAAATGAAAACGGCGGAAATTGGAGTGAAAATTATGCGGCTAGATTAGTATCAGGGCAATATCTAATCAATTCAGCCAGTAATACCCAGGAGAGCACACAGAGTGAGTTTGTTGACACTTTTCTAACGTGTGTCACCATGACATACTAACGGTGATTGTGTGGCATACCACGGGCTGTGCTGATATCACGGGCTGAATTGGTCGACAATTCCCGATGGGTCAGACGTCCAAGGTAAAAACTTTCAGCTTGAACGGAACGATTGGAAAAAAATTCTTTCATATTACATTTGAATATTATTTCCACTGAGATGCCCTTGGTATTACAGTTTCATACAAGGCCCAAATGAACGTGAAAATATGGACCGTAGATCTTGATCCAAGGGAAAGAAATATAGGAAGGTTTATTGTGATTGTGAGTGTTATTTAGTTTATTTTTAATCCTAGTTATTTCGGAATTAAGTAAAGTTCATATATATATATATATATATATATATATATATATATATATATATATAATATAGTTTCATGGCAAATGATACTTTTTCAATACAGGCATTGTCATATCTGTATTTGTATCTGTTGATGCGTAAAATTAGCGCAGCATCTAAAGATTTCTGATTTATCGAAAATAAAGTTTCGCGTAAGGAAAATGTGAGAAAAGTAAAGAACATGGTGTTTGTAGTGGTTCGATTCGGATTGAACCTGCGCCCACTTTGAAGGCTTTACTGATTTATTCACTATCAAAGGAGTACAACAATGGACATCATTATTACAAATGATTACAATAATTAATTAAGTTCTATTAATTCTTGTTCTCAGGATTCTTCGCTGTCCGGGAGTTCAAAGCCTTGAGAAATAGGGAGTTTCTTCTTCCCTAAAGCTTCAAGGTGGTTTAATGATGTTCAAGGTCAAGAATTTCCTTCTTGAGATGTCAAATAAGCCAAATGTCAACCTCTTCACGTTGGAAATGGAGGGATATTTATAGGTATTAGAGTGATATATATAGGTAGTGGAGTAGGTAAGAAGCGGGCATCGCTGGCCAATTTTCGTACCCTGGGATGATGTGCCTCTCTTCGTATCCAGGGGGATACGAAGTTCGTATCCCGAGGGATACAAAATGTAATGAGTTAGGGCATACGTGGGATATGAATTTGCTATAGAGGGAGTTTTTTTTTTTGATGAGTTATGAGATCCACACTTGCGTGACTCCCTCTGGACTTGAAACCTGAGTATATTGGCGACACTTCGAACTGTTGAACCACGCGATGGATCGAGTCGTGTGGGCCTGCATTGCTTTTGCGAACCGGACCAAAAGGTCGGTTAACACTTGCCCCCAAAATACGTCTTGTCTTAACATGATGTGCTTTGAGTTGAGTCGAGCGTTTTTGGAAGTTGGAAAGATCTCCAAGTTGCTTCAAGCGACTGGTCGTTACCTTTCCGTTGCGACTTGTCAATGGCAACACGAATTCCAGCATTGTTAAGATTTATGATTGCTCGGACTGGAATTCCATCTAACTACTTAGGTGGACGTTCATTTACTGCTGACTCAAGAAGTTTAAGCGCTAGTCATCAACCCCCACTTAAGATGGAACGTAAACGAGTCGTTATCGACACGGTGTTATGTATGCACTCACACGTTTGCACGTGATTTTATGCAATATGATCGAGGTCTATAATGAAACATAAACAGTCAGTACAATTTTAGCGTTTGATTGCTCGAGTTAGCTTTCGGAAACGACGTCGAGTCATAAACCCAACCGCTTGGCATACGCTCTTGAGTCATTTAAACTCACAAGCATATGATTGGTCAACGAATTGAATTGGTCCCGATAGTTGGGGTTTCGAAAGAGCGTGCACGTAATCGTAGTCGGAGTCATGAGTTAGGAATTTTCCAAAGTTATGAGTTCCCCCCTTTTTTAAACGGTAGGGATACGTTCTGATCCCCTGAGAAATACGAAATTTTGTATCTCGAGGGATACAAATTTTCATATCATGTAGGATACGCAGTTTGTATCCTTCCTATGACGCAACGCTGCTTCGATTCGAGAAAAATCCTCCATATAGATAACCAGATACGAATTTCCATCTCCTCACTTGGCATAATCCGTACCAAACCCTCTCCTTCGAAATAGACTCACGCATCGGAACGCTTCGAAATTCCTTTAACCTCCTCCGATTAACTCAGATGGGTGTCTCGAACTCCACACACAATCATGCGATGTGTCCTTGATAGGCATGGAGTTTCTTAGACGTTTAAGGCCATGGTTCAGAGATGTTGAGAAAGAGAACATGGCATTAGGAATTTGTAGCGCCGGAGGGGAGTAGGAAGAAGTAGAGTAGAGTGGGTAGTCAGGACGAATTTTCGGGATACGAAACTTTGTATCTCAGAAACTTGATGTCCTTGGAATGACTCGAAGAGAGAGGCAAGGGGATGGGATACAAATCCCGACTTTTGTATCCCAAGGCAGCGGAGGGGATACGAATCTAGGATTTCGTATCCCGAAGCAGCGGCGGGGATACAAAATTTAGATTTTGTATCCCCTGAAGGGGATACGAATTTCTAAATTTTGTATCCGCTTGGGGAGTCGAGATTCTCCGAGTCCCGGGATAGGACTTAGGGAATTCATGCTCGAGGGCGGATACGAAAAAATATGAAGGATACCAAGATGTATATTCTTTTGGAGCAAGAGAGGATATGAACTTTCCCGACTTGGGAACATGAAGATGCCTTAGCTTGGGGATACAAGATCAGGATTTTTGTATCCCTGAGGCTTAAGCAAAACTTCGGATCTCTTTATAGCAGGATACAAAATTTCTCATCCCCATGTGCTCGAATAAAAATTTGACTCCCGAAAACTTCGTCATCGGACTTAGCAAGTTTTCACGACGTTACGTGATCAGATCAGATTGAGACTAATGCGCGCCAAGCAATAACGGCTTTACACTTGAATTAGAAATTTATAACTCGAACATACACATAGGATTAGAGCATAAAATTGAACTATGGACATATGACCGAAACACCGATTCATGGACTGGATTTCTGATCTCAATCACGATGTAATCGCGACTTGAGGCAAGTCCAACGGTAATGGTTTGCAACAACGATGGGTTTAGTCCTAAGGACTAAAGGTCGTCGTCACGCCACCGAATTCCTTTCATTATAATTGCATCAACATGACACCGCATGTTCACGTTAGTTTACACCAACATGGGGGTACAGGTTTTTCAGTATGGTGACTAATGCGACTATCTTAAAAATATAGTTTGCAATGGCATCGAGAACTTCTCAAAGACTTTAAGGCTTGGAAGCTGAAACCACGGAACCCCCACCATCCCTGAATGGGTCATCCCACGATTCCAGTCCGTCGGGCAGCGAGTTTGATACCTCTAAGGCTTCCATCCCCACCCAACATGTAAGCTCATCCATTGCACCTGACCAAGGTGGGCAGTCAGAAGGACCGCGACAGTCGATTGGGCATATCGTTGAGCCAACCATACCGAAAGGAGCTGAAACTACAAAAGGTGGATGGGAAGAAGAAGACGTGGATATCAAGCAGGAAGATGTTCCCGAGGCATCGGACACGATGGCATATGTCTTTATAGTTGATAATCCGCCGGATTCGGTTCTTTCGTGGATGGATGAAGCTATGTAAGGCGCAATTGTAAGAAGTACAACATATCCTGAGACGACATTCTTGTCCTTGAGGATGGGGATAGGACGCACACCCCTCCGGAAGGGTACATGCCTGGAATAGGCATATATGCGCTGTCGGATGCGTACACCCGTCCTGTGAATTCGTCTGGGATATGTTGTGTTGATCAACTTTTTGGCAAAAGCTATCACAGTTCAACGGATCGAAGCCCAATGTCAAAAGGCTCACCATTCAGCACCGACCAATCCCAATGGACGGCCTTTATTCCAAAAAAAACCAAGCAAGATTTGGCCCGAGACAGTCTCCCTCAAACAACGACATACCATATCCCGGCATAATAGCTCTCCCAGCCGACCGAGTCAATCATCTCCTTAAGTTCAGGTCGATTAAATATCCTTGGAATCTACTTGGAAATATCCAGATAAGTCATTCATTGCTTAGCCCGCTTCTCAAGGCATTAAAAGCGATCAAACAGTTCTGGCCAAAACGCTGCTTTTGATACACCATAGTTTGAGTGCCACGCAAGCCGCAAGTCTCGAGATAACTACTACTCAACAGTAGACTGGGTCCCACCGCCGCAACTATTCCAATGGATCGAGCTCCACGTGTCCAAGCTCCGAAAAAGAGGCAAGCCACGTGGCATGCATTTCATCCCACTCATCCAATTATAAATACCATATTGTTAAAAAAATGGAAAGGCATGTTGAATTCACTACTTCCAACTCACTCTCGTTATACTGGAAAACTTTCAACTGTGCACTTCAAATATTACAGAATATTGTAATCCTTTCTTCTCTTCTACCGAGAAAAAAATTTAGTTGTACTTTGTAATCCTAAAAAATCAATACATATAAAGTGGATGTAGGCACCGATTTTGCCGAATCACTATAAAACCTTTTCATGTTCCTTGTTTTTACTTACTTTTTTGTACTCTGTGATTGTTATTCATGTGTTCTACGCATGATTGGAGGTTGATCGTCACTAGTGACCAACATTTGACGTCAACACTTTGGCGTGCCAGGTAGGGGGATGCGCCCTGACATATTCTACGACCTTCGACCGCCTTTAGTAACTTCCATGCCGACCATGGCAAACAAACGGAAGAAGGATGCTTCGACTTCTCATCCTTTACCTACCGATGCAGCAGGAACAGCAGCAACGGGGGCAAGCCATGAGGTTTCCTCCCACGAAGACACGTCCCAATACCTTACCAGGAACGACGTGGATAAAGTATTGTCCGAGTTCAGAAATCAAATGGCATCTCAGGTTGAACTTCTCAAACATCAGCAGGGGGTGATGAACAACCTCCTCACTCGGATGGAAAAGGGACCTCACATCCGGTATCATTTCCTCCACCGGGCCAGGCTGGGTAACAACTGATCTTCGGTCTGCGGAAATCTAAGCCCCAGATCGGTCCACACCTTTGCTTCTTCCTAGCTCAACTTCACTTCTCGATCGGTCACAACCAGGGGGGTCGCTTCCAGCTTCAAGTGGAGCTTTGGTAGTTGCAGAATCTCAGGTCAACCCTAATCAGATCCGGCATTAGTCGACCAACCTGCCTCCAGTCCAGGAAATAGCACAACTTCCTGGAAAACTAGCTCCAAAACAAGCCCAACCGGTGGGTCGGCCAGAACTAGGAACGTTGTTACACCTGGTTCGACCCAAAGTCTCACTGCAATCCCGTATTATGTCGCCTCCCCTCCAACGAAGAGCTGGTGACAGCAACCCTCCGCATCACCAAGACCACTCTACCATACCGGTCCCCAGCGTGATGGAGGGAAACGCTACTTTAAACCCTCCAAACATAGCTCCGAGCAGGGGCAACACCGAATTCCAGACGGGTACCACTCGTCTGAGCCTATTACTTCTAATAGGAATGGGTATGGTTCAGTCCAATAATGACCGAGCGGTCCCAGCAGTGGTTGAACCAATCCCCGAGGCTGCGATGTTCCCTCGCCCTCACCTTCAGTCAACTCTCGGAGGTCGAGCCTAACCAGTCGTTCCCCTTCCGAGCATGCTTTCGTCGGATCCTAGCACCGGGATTCTCACCAATGTCCCCAATGCAGAGCTGGATTCATGGCAACAACTCCTGGGAGATGGAAGCTAGCTTTCAAGTATCGTTGGATGCTTCACTCGAGGCACTTCTTCTCAGTAGGACGTGGATGACATCCATCACAGTCCATTCACCAGGGAAATAAAAAACTTCCGAAATCCTCCAGACTTCAAGCTTCCGGTCTTGGAGCCCTACAACGGACGGACCGACCCGACCATTTGTTTCATGCGATACATGCACCACATGGAAGTACTCTCAGCATCGACCAACTTCATGGCCAAGTGCTTCCCCCTCTTCCTCACCGACATAGCTGGCATGTGGTTCTGGCAGCTAACAACTGAGTCGATAAACAGTTAGAACATATTGGTCACTCGCTTCATTGAACAGTTCAGAGTCCGCATCGCCCGACCCAAGAGTGTCATTTCCTAAACTCTATCAAAGAACGGTTCAGTGAGACCCTCGGATCCTTCCTAGAAAGATTCAACGCGGTCGTAGCATCAGTCGATCGACCCGAGCCATCGATGGTGCTCATGGCCGACATTGCAGGTGTCCAGAACCGATCAAAATTTAGGATCGCTTTAACCAGAGATCCCACCAAAGACATCGACGACTTCTATGCCGAAGCCGGTAGATTCCTGCGACAAGAAGACGCCAACATTGAGATGGAGAGCCTCGAGGTTCTCGCAACTAGGGACGGGGGTCCATCCAACACCAATGGCCAGAACAAAGGAAAAGTCTCGAAAAGGAATGATTGCAATGTAAGGCTCCGGAGAGAGAACAAGTATGATCAATACATCAAGCTCAACTCCTCCCTTCTCGATATCTACCTTGACGTACGAGGAACTCTGCCTTTCCGAAAACCTCCTTGAAAGGAGCCGACACAAAAAGAACCCGACTATGGAAAACACTGCATGTACCACAACATGACAGGCCACATCACCAGTGAATGCATGCACTTGCGTGATCTCATCGAGGATAGGAGTAGGCGTGGAGAGCTACCTGAATATGTCAAGAAACCTCCAAAGGCCATGCCACCATAGTCTTCTGCCCAAGCTCCTCAGGCCGGTCCTCGAGCTCCTAGAAACGGAAAGGACCCTGAGCCCAGCAATCGCAACATCATCATCAATTAATAAGATTTAGATTTCCTTTTTTAAGAAATGTACTTTTACTTCTTTTAATAATATGGGTATGTTGAAGTACACACGTACGAGGTTAGGATTTAGCTCCTAGGTGTGCTCTGGATTCAACTATCACCCACTTAGAATTTATTATTTCCCTTGTAATAGCTCTTTAGCAGCAATAAACTTTCTACTTCGAACATGGATTGTGTTTGAACGTTTTAAGCCGCGCATGACTAACGCTCGCCAACCCAAACATGGTCAGTGCTAAGCCACCGTTCTTAAGACACGATCGATGCTTGCCACCATATCTAGACCAACTCCACAAGCCAAGTATGGTTAACATTTCATAAGCCGAGTATGGTTAATACTCGCCACCTCTATAAGCCTAGTATGGTTAATACTCGCCAACTCCATAAGTCGAGTATGGTTGATACCCCCAACTCCATAAGCCGAGTATGGATGATACTCGCCATTTCCCTATGCCGAGTGCAATGGCCACTCACCAAATCTCACGATACCTTTTCAGAAACACGACATATAATCAAATCTTCTGATCACTTATGAAAATATGGTCAATGCTTGCCACTGTCTCTAAGAACATGGTCGACGCCCGTCATCATACATAACCGACTCCATTAGCTGAGTATAGATAAGCTTATATAAGCTGAGCATGGTTAACACTTGCCAAAGCTGAGTACGGATAATACTCGCCACCTCCATAAGCCAAGTATGGATAATACTCGCCACCTCCGTAAGCCGAGTATGGATAATACTCGCCACCTTCATAAGTCGAGTATGGATAATACACGCCAAATACATAATCCAAGTGTGATTACTACTAGCTAACTCTTTAAGCCGAGTATGGTTAATATTCGCCAAACCAAGCTCATAGCCATCTCTAAACCGAGAATGGCCTACACTACCTTTGTAGGCATTAGATATTACAGCAAAGACTGTTGACCACTTTCATAGCACTCTCGACCTTAATACGGTCTTTGGTGATTGTTGGTTTTCCGACCTTAATACGATCTGCACCGATCATCGGTCTTCTGGCCTTAATACAACCATCAGGATTGTTATATTTCTGGCCTTAATATGGTTCGGCGCAACCATAGCTACCCGCACATTGAGCTCCGATACAACATCCAGAACACATCTTCTTTTACCAAGAAAGATGTATTCTGGGGGAAAAGTGTTGACCAACTTTTTGGCAAAAGCTATAACAGTTCGACGGATCGAAGCCCAATGTCAAAAGGCTCACCATTCAGCACCGACTGATCCCAACGGACGACCTTTATTCCAGAAAACCCAAGCAAGATTTGGCCTAAGCCAGTCTCCCTCAAACAACGACATATCATATCTCGGCATAATAGCTCTCCCAGCTGACCCAGTCAATCATCTCCTTAAAGTTCGGATCGATCAGATATCCCTGGAATCTACCTAGAAATATCCAGATAAGTCATTCATTTCTTAGCCCGCTTCTCAAGGCATTAAAAGCAGTCAAACACTTCCGGCCAAAACGCTGCTTTTGATACACCATAGTTCGAGTGCCACGCAGGCCGCAAGTCTCGAGATAACTATTACTCAGTAGTAGACCGGGTCCCACCGGCGCAACTATTCCAATGGATCGAGCTCCACGTGTCCAAGCTCCGAAAAAGAGGCAAGCCATGTGCCACGCAGTTCATCTCACTCATCCAACTATAAATACCCCATTGCTGAAAATGGAAAGGCATGTTGAATTCTCTACTTCCAACTCACGCTCGGTATACTGGAAAACTCCCAACTGTGCACTTCAAATATTACGGAGATATTGTAATCCTTTCTTCTCTTCTACCGAGAAAAAATCAATTGTACTCTGTAATCCTCAAAAATCAATATATATATATATATAAATATAAAGTGGATGTAGGCACCTATTTTGCCGAACCACTATAAAAACTTTGCTTGTTCCTTGTTTTTACTTACTTTTCCATACTCTGTGATTGTTATTCGTGTGTTCTACGCACGATTGGGGTTGACCGTCACTAGTGACCAACTTTTTACGTCAACATGTTGTGCTACTTTCGCTTAGCGCTGATGCAATTCCATCCCAACGCGTACGTCTTCATGCTTTCTACCTCAATCCTATTCTTGGAATACCTGCATAGAGTACCAACGAGAGAGGACATTCATTTTTTAAAATGAAGACGAGAACTGTTGTCACGCCTTCTCTTGTCTACTTGGAGGTGCGAGCAACACCCGATTCATCCTGGAAGCATGGAACAAGATCAATAGTTTTATATATGACTGGTTCTACATTTGATGTCCCCCAAGATTCGCAAGGCGATGGGTGGCAGGACGTAAAAACTTCTTCTTAATTTGGGCTTGATGTTAATCGAGTCGTAAGCTCGAGACTAACTTAAAATTTGTGTGATATATATCCCCTCGATCCCCAAAGGAAAAGTTTACCACAAGCAACTTAAAGCGCTGATGGCCATTCCAGCTGAATCCCGCAATGCCCAAAATATACTGATCGATCGTATCTTTCACCAAGCGGGCTTACTTTCTGCAAGTCACCCAACAGGTTATCTGGGTGGCGCTGGAGAAGGAGAAGGTGTGGAAGCCGAGGGAGGAAACATTCCTCTGGGTCCGCAAGTGAGAGTGCCCCCTGTCGTGCTGTATATAATATATCAATACCTCTTTACTCAAAAGAAAACTGTATATATATATATATGATTACAATATCGTAGTACAACATTAGATCAATACAACTCACACATCGGAATAATTATTACCAGAAAATACAGAATTACGTCTCGACTCCAGCTCCTTCCTGGAGCCCTAAGAAAAACCTAACTTGGGAATATACTCTGAGCACATTTTGAAGCAAAGCAAAATCAACCCAGATCAATATGGAATACTTTCAGTGATAAATTCATAACACAAACAACTTGCTTAACTTTAGAAAATCCTTTAAAACAATGGAACTCTCATAAGACACGACCACACGTAAACATGGCACGTGTTTTTACCTTACGATACCCAAATTACCTTTTATATCAAAATCCAGTGATATTAAATATTGTATATGAAACCGCAAATAATTAGGAATAAAGCCGAAAATCTTGCATCTCACTTTCCAACATAGTTGGTATATAACTAAAAACGTACAGCTCGTATTGGATTTTGTATTTCCAACATGATAAGGCATGGGACTACCTCTCGATCAGTGTACTCTAGAGAGGATACACTAGGGTTCAACAAGAACATCTTGTAACCCAGCCACACATGACCGACCACTCATTCAACTTGAGTGTATCGAATATATTTCCACCCTATGGTTCTGCAACCATTGTATTCCGAAAGATACCCAACGATAGAAGAAACAAAAGAAATTTTCTCTAGATGGTGACAATACACCCTAATGGGAATAACCCACATGGTTGTGCTGCCTACCTGATTTCTATCACTTCCCGGTTGACAAGGCTTGGGATCACGATTACCTTTCAGAGAACATCATATTAACTTTGAAATGCCACATTGTCAGATCCATCAAATCACTAATTGACGTCCACAAATATACTCTGGGTATTAAGTTAAGAGAAAGTGTCTTCTCCGCCACCAATCTTGGTATATTTGTAAAAATTAACGTACGTGACTCTTAGGAAATATTCTGTCAGACATTCATCCATACAAGTCATCCAGGAACATAATGAACCGAAGGCACCCTCCTACGACATCCTATATAGGAATCACCCCAGGGATCAGTAGCGAGTAGTGCTTGCAATCCGTAGATTTCAACCACGGCAGAACCACAATTTATCTCTTGGGAGCTACCTAGAGATTATAAGTAGTTCTTCCATTTTATGAAGATCTACGGTCTTCAATGCTCCATCTTTATACGTATCCTTACAAAATAATTTCGAATAAAATGTTGGTTCGAAGTGGTTTTGGGTTTAATTTCTATCCCGGTCTCTTCGAACTAACACGTCAAAGTTCAATAGGACATTTCATTGATAATCTGGTTTTTAACTATCAATCACAATAGTATTGTCAAGTATATTGGCAGCTCAGAGCCTTATTGTTTAAATCATTTATTAAACCCTTTACCGAATCTTAAAAATCATTTAATCGATTTGAAATCAATTCCATATATTTATCTCAACAAATCTCCTTTGTTTTCGTTATCTGGAAACAATAACTATATTCTTAATTCTTCATAATAACGTATTTACCATACTCCGCTTTATTTCTTTTTACTACGAAAATCTTGTTATATTTTCATAAAAACTTATTTGATTTTCTTAACTTTGGAAATATCGACATCCAATTACCAATTCTTATACAAGCCAAAACAATGACATATATATTATTATATAAACCCAAATGGCTTTATTAAAGTTCAAACTTGAAGATTACAATTTAATACCAACACTTACGGAAATATATAATTAAATTCAAATATTTATCTCCATTTCTAACCCAATACAATCCTTTTCCATTTCTTCAGAGAAACCATTGCCATTTACTTATTATTTAGAATAAGTGTATTTCAAACCATATTATTTCCATTATCTTGAAAATAGTGTTATATAATCAATCAAATGAGATAAATATCATCACTTCAAACTTGGTCAAACATTGTTAAAGTATACATCATTTACTTTAAAACCCAATAGTTTTATTTATGTTTCAAAATCTTGCAAATAACGTTGCAATATTCCTCTTACGGAATAATAAACTAATCTCAATATATTTTACCATTACAAACTAATATCATTCCTTGATAATAGTGAAGTCGTTTAAGTTATGGTACTTTATTTACCTCTTGGACCTTGATCGACAACGTCCTTATTTTAGAATAGATAGAAGTTCGTAACTCAAAATTTTCATTTACTATTTTATTTAATCCATGGTTTTAGAAACCATTACTTATCTTTGGAAAATCTCTTTTCAAACATATCTATTGTTACTTAATTCATTTATTAAGTAAATTTTTACTACAATATACCTTTTAGCTTTAAATCTCTTTTTATAACTCTGTTATAACTCGAATTTCATTCCAAGATTCGTTTATCGAATCTTACACAAATTTATTACACTATCTATTATAAAACCAATTTGGATTATTTACAATAATTCCATTTTCCCGATCCTTAACCAAAAACCATTAAGCGCCTTCCCTTATTACCTTTAGAAATCTCCTTTCAATTACCATCGTATTCTTAACTTAAGTAAGCATTTATGTTATTAACTTGATAATTACTATTGAATGTCATTAATTAGAAAGTTAATTCACTTCCAAGAAATTTTATTAAGTTCAAAAAACTATTTGTTAATTCATATTCAATTAGATTATATGAAAACAAATAGACTTAATAACCAATTTTAAATTAAAACTATTGACTTAGTATATTTTAAACTATCAATTAACTCGTTAACTAATTTCAATTACTTCTTCCTCTTAGATTAATATAATCAATCTAATAATACTGCTTGGTTGTTTTCTCAAAAACAATTCTCCCAAATTATTAACCGTAGGTTAATTACTACTTTATTCGCTTATAAATCGTATTTATACGTAAAATTCTTATCATATAATCATTTTAGAATACTTTTATAAAGCCAATTTATAAACATCGATTTATTTATAAAACTTCATTTGTATATAACAAATAAAATATAACTGGAAATCTTGCTTCAGTTATAAAAATAAATTTTACAACTTAATTTGTTGATTCGCCTAACGACAAATCAACATCTTAACAAAAGGTGGATTTTAGGTCATCTACTACCAATCCCTTAATTAATACCGTATATTGATTAAAATCACAATAACGATTAATTTCAATTTAACGTTCAACATCCAAACTGGTTTTAATTACTAGGGTTAAACAATTCATATATAAATAGTACGAAAATAAATAACACACAAATGTTGAGGAGTCCAGTTGGATCCCTTCAATCTGTTTTTCCATGCAACACAGCTCATAATAACATTTAATAACTGCATATGAGATAATTAATTTAATTTAAATCATCCAAAATGGCATAAATATATATGTCGATAACCATTAAACAATCAACAAGCATCCGAGGCATCCAAATTATATTATCAATGATTAAATTATAATTATTATGAATTTAACCACACCATAGAATTCTAGAAGGTATGAGAGCTAACTCACCATTGTTTTGATTGACGATGTCACGTTGTTTCATTTAATTTTAAACAACCATTTAAAATGAATTCCAGTTGCTTCCAAATCCTTTTGAATCAACTCAGCAGCGTAGTATTCTCGATTACGATTCCAACACATCTGGTTTCGTTGAATTCTAACAATATATGAACAAGTTATCACTATTTCAACATTTAATTTAAATTAAAATAGTTTTAATCTTAACAATATTAATTAATTAGCTTAATTAAGCTTAATTACCATGCTAATCACCATGTTAATCTCCTATAATCCACGAAATTCCCCCGATTCATCGTTTCCAGACCCCGACAAAACACGACCTCCATCGATCCTTCCTGCCGCCTGCTAGAGATCACCGAACCTCACCCCACTTTAACAACCTCCTCCTCTGACCCCCAACTTCCATCACCCACCGACCCGGTTCCCGACACTACGCCAGAGATTGCATACTGCAACACCAGAGAAATGATGTAGGAAGTGCCAAAAAATGTTGCTATTGGCCAAAAATTATCTATGGCAACACTTTCTTGGTGTGGCATTTTGCCGCGTTGCCTTAGAGTCAAAGGCAACATCTTTGCGACCCTAAGGGAACATCGGTACAGGTGTTTCCACAGTAACTAAATTTACAAAAATGTGAGGCCCACTAAAATCTGCATCTCGGGTTCGCGGAATCATGTTGTGCCACTAAAATTTGTAGCCGGGTTCACTAAAATCTATAGCCGGGTTCACGGAATCATGTTGTGGGGCTCACATGCATTAATCTATGGCAACACTTTTACCATCCAATGGCAACACTATATCATAGCTACGATAATATTTAACATCATATACTACAACATTATATCATAGCTATGGCAACATTATATAACATACTGCAACATAATAGCAATTCACACACTGAAATTAATAAAAACTTTTCATTTCAAATTAATCAGTAATACAAGTACTACTTAGTCAACTACAAAATAACAAAACATAGCCAATAAATTCAGTTTCACAGAGTACTTACAAACACAGCCAGTACTAAATTCATGTTTACATCAAACTAAAACAGTTTCAAAATATAGTGCGAGCCTCCAATGCGTTCAGTGCCTCTGCTGCCTCCTGTACCTCTAGTGCCTTCGGTAACAAGTTCTTGCACAACTTCATCACTGCCTCCTTCACCTGTAAAATAAAACAGTTTCAAACTATAGCATTTCAGCAAAGCCTTTAGTACAACTAATGCATTTCAGCACAACCAAAGTCATGCATGCCTCAGTTACAAACTGATGCAATGCCTCATTTACATTGAAACACAAAATGAGAGGCATGCATGCCTCAGTTGCATTTCAGCATAAACTATGGCCATGGTATAACTGAGTTACATTTCAACACAAAGACATTTCAATCTATGGCCTGCATACCTCAGTTGCATAATTGAGTTGCATTTCAGCACATTCTATGGCATGCATACCTCAGTTGCAAATTGATGCAATGGCTCAATTTGTTCAAAACATGAACGATATCAAGGAATGCAACAATATGCCTGAGGCACTACTACAGTGTAATACAATTTGAGGCAATGCCTCTTTTTTCTTCAGTAAAAATTTAGACATGCCACGACTCGTTCAAGTACAAACTCAACCATTGCTTCAATTACGAATTGACACGATCATTACTGATCGAAGAGAAAATAAAATTCTTAAAATTTTGTGGTCCATTACTGAAGCATCAGTTTTGTACACGATCAATCACATTTTCACATTTCCTATAACTTATGTGAAGCCATGATCATCACACTACGCCATAGCAAGCGGCAAAACACTTAACAAAATAATGTAAGAATTAAACTGATGCTTCAGCTAGCGGAAATTATAAGAATTACGTAGTTCATTACTGAAGCATACCTCCAACCAACCATAAAAATAAGCAAAAATACAAACCAGCAGTGTGTGTCTGTATATGATCTTCGATTTGCAGAATTTGCAAGGGCCTTGGACTACAAAAACATGAAGTAAAGATGTTGCCTTATCTGCCTGATTTGAATGTGATAAAACATAAAATTATACCTGAATTTTTTCATCTCCCCAAAACATCAAGAGTAGTTTGAAATCCTCAACTGGAATTTTGTCCAGCTTACACAAAATGGAGGAATTAATGTTAGAATGACATCAGTTACAAAAAGAAGCCACGAATATGATACATCAGTTACTTGTAAAATAAATTAGTCACTTCACTAAAATGTAATCAAGGCAGAAACAACATTTTCTTACTTAAATTGTGTAGAACGGTTACTTGAATAAATATGATAGTGATACACGGGAATTAAGAAGCATTGTCTTTCACTTTGCTAGGTGGAATGCGGATTCGTCTTATTGGGACATCATCTCTACACTAACGAACATCCAATTCTTGATTTCCCGTTCCATAAGCAGGCTAGATATCATTCAAATCTTCATTTTCATATACTCTTTTGTTTTCACACCAGTCTCTCGGCAATTTGTTGATAACATTGTGGCACATCTTATCAATTGGATCTTCTATATAAAACACCTGTTGTACTTGTGAAGCCATAACATAAGGATCAGATTTCTGGCACAATCGATTAAAATTGACATGAGTTAGCCCATATAAATTTTTCTCTTCTTGGTACCAACAACACTTAAATAAAACCACACTAAATTCTCCCCAATAATCTAGTTCTAATCTTTCTTCAATTGATCCATAGTAATTAACTTCACCAACCAATGGATTTTGATATTTCGAACTTGCAAAGCTAGTGGTCAAGGCTGTCAAAAATACACCACTGTTTTGTGTTGTACATTTGGCATCTCTGAAACTTGTATAAAATCTGTATCCATTGATAACATATAAACCTATTAGCTGTTCGAAGAGGGTCCATTGCAAGCAGTTGTACTTCTTTTGAAATGTCCTCCTTTTTCCCAACCTCTTCCTTTAACCACTTCCAAAATTCTTCATTGTGTTCTCTCTCTCTCTCTTTCATATTTTTTTGATGATGTATGACCATCAATTAAAGCTCGATGTTCCCTAGAATAAAGACCTGGTTAATAAAAGATAAAAACAAATTTTCTAATTCTTCAATACTTACTAAACTAAAAATAAAACTCAAAACTTACTCAAGTAAACTCTTTATTTCCTCGTTACCACAATTGAATAGAACGTAACGGTGAAATTCCTTCCATTGAGAATTTTCAAGATGAATAGTTTTTCCATCTTTGTTTCTTCTTGTGCCAATAAGATATTCCAGATTCTGTAGGCAAGTTTCAAATTGCAATTTTCCTGCTCCATCGCCGCACCTAAGAACCTTGAACAGAATATCAAACATTCTTCTGCAAGATAACCTTCAGCAATGGACGCCTCAGGTTTACTTTGTTGTGAACATATGATTTCAGTTTTCAAAGATAACGCTCAATAGGAAACATACAACAAACATTTCAGGTCCACCATATTTAAGTTCCTTGCATAAATGAACCAGCAAGTGCACCATTGTATCAAAGAAAGCATTTGGGAATAACATATCAAATTGACAAAGAATTTCCACAATTTCCTTTTGTAGCCTCTTGAGATCAGCCAAATCGATAATACTCCAAAGACTTCTTAGAAATGCACCTAATCTTATTAGAGGTATTGCAACTTCAGGTTTTACAGATTTCTTCACAGCAAACTACAGCAAGTAGTGGAGAAGAAAATGAGCATCGTGGCTCTTATACCCTGCAATTTTCCTCTCTTTCTTGTTTACATACCGACTGATATTAGCTGCACAACCATAAGGCAGTGTAGCATTCTCCAACACCGAGTAAAATATTTCTTTCTTCTTGTTCGTCATTTCAAATATGGCAGCCCTCATCTCAAGGTAATTCCAATCAGTTGATAGAACCAGATGAAGGACCTCCCCTATGCATATCTCTTATAAATCATACCAAGCATTTAAATGGTCTTTCGACTTCCCATCAGTATTTAGTAAAGTACCAAGTATGTTATCACAAATGTTTTTCTCTATGTGCATAACATCAAGGTTATGACGACATACATTTTGACTCCAATATGGTAAATTAAAAAATATTGAATTTTTTTAAAAGGAGATTCATTTTTATGTTTCTTGACCTCTTTCTCCCCAAAATTATTTTCATAACCAACCAAAAATTCTTCAATATCAGTCCCGGAAAAAATCCTGGGAGGTGTTCCCATTTCAATTTCACTATTAAACCTTTTTCTTTATCAAACCTCCACTTGTGTCCCGGGTCTAAAAAATTTCCTATGATTCATGTAGCACATTTTTTTATTATGTTTCAAGTAAGTTGAAGAAGTCTCGAAATGGCATATGGGACAAGCTAAATAACCATTTGTGCTCCAGTCGGATAACATTGCATAGCCTGGAAAGTCACTGATTGTCCATAACACACTTGCACGTAATGTGAAATTATCACCAATGAAGGCATCCCAAGTTTGTATGCCAAGATCCCATAATTCTTTTAGTACTGTGATAAGAGGCTGCATGTAGACATCAATGTAACTGTTAGGAGACGTTGGACCAGGGGTAAGGGTTGAAAGTATCAAATTTTCTGTCTTCATGCATAACCAAGGTAGAAGGTTATAATTTACCAATACGATTGGCCATGTGATGTGATGTGTAGTCATTGTACGAAAAGGACTGAATCCGTCAGATGCTACTCCTAACCTAATATTTTTGTTTTCAGATAAAAAATGAGGATAATTGGCATCCATCGTCTTCTAAAGCTCGCCATCAGCTGGATGTCGAAGTCAGCCATCTTTTTTTCGTCCCATGCATGCCATAACATAAAATTTGCTTACTCCTTGGACATGAACATCCTTTGCAGCCTTGGTTTTAGTGGAAAATAACGGATCACTTTTGCTGGTAATTTGTGAATCCACTTCTCCGGATCATTGTCAATAGCCAATTTCTTTTCCGGTATAACCCACCTTGAAAAACCACAAGTTTTGCAGTTATTTTCCTTTTCAATTTCTGCCCAGTATAGCATGCAGTCATTTGGACATGCATGTATTCTTTGGTAATTGAGGCCTAAACTTTAATGATATTTTTGGTAGCATTGAGAGATAAAGGGATGTGGGCTTGTGGAAAAGCTTCTTTTATCAACTATAATAAATCGTTGAATGCAGACTCGGTGATTATATGTAGGCATTTTAAAGAATAAAGCATGACAATGAAACTTAATCGCGAAAATTTAGTACACCTGGGATATAATGGTTGCTTTCCCTCTTCAACACATTGATGAAATTTTCTAGCATCTATTCCATTTGATCCATTAGAAGATCCACCTTCATTTTTCTGCATATTTCCACAAGTATGTTGCAACATCTCATCGAGATTATCTCCAAAATTTATTCCTGCTTCACAATCCATATCGTTATCGCTCCTTTCAGGATCTAAACAGGAAACCTCACAAATCCATTTCACGTACAATTCAGATGGACCATCCCAAATCAGATGGTCGTAGACTACCTCTTGACGATGCCACTTGCGATTATGACAATTTTTGCAAGGGCACGTAATTTCATCACCTACCGTGAATCTAGAAAAAGTATTTTGAATAAAAAGTTTCACTCCACTGATGTATCTTTCACTGAACTTACGAAGTTCTGCTCATAGTTTTTCCTCGTTGTTTATCACTAATTGACAAACAAATAACATAAACAAATATCATTTAGCCATGACTATAAGGACAAAGACAAACACAATAATAAAATCAGGAATATGATTACACCTAAACACACAAGTAAATCAGTAAATTAGGCGACACAACAATAAATCATAAAAAATGAAATATACATTGAGTGATACGTTAAGCAGCAGATTAAATCGAAGCCCTAATTGAAATTTGAAACCCAAACGAACCCGAATAGAATACCTAATTGAAACATCGAAGCCCTAATTGAACTTGAACTCGAACTTGCCCTAATCGAACCCCAACTAAGCTTGTAAACTTGAACTTTTAGCCCTAATTGAACCTGAGAGTGAGTGTTTGAGAGGTTGAGGGGTGGAGTATTTTGTTTTAGAGTGAGTGTTTGAGAGGTTGAGTGAATATTTTGTTAAGTGTTTTTCCGTATTGTTTTTGTTTTCCGCCTTAAACATTATTTCTCGGGGATCGCTAACCTGCACTGTTGGATCGTGTTGACATGGATTGATAATTCTATTCACCCGACCACTGCAACACATGGTTGATATCTATGCTAATACATTGAAGCGTGCGTTGCAATAGAAAAAAATAGCATAGCTATGGCAACATTGTAGCTAGCAACACCATGGATTTTCGTTGCAGTAGGCCATCTATGGCATAGTGTGATTTCCTCCCTACGCACCTGAAATTTGTCACGAACAAGAAATGAACGGAACCTAATTCCTCCGCCCATACAGCACCGGCACCGACTGGACAACTGCCGCGCGAACCCCCGCGCCTTCCTCCTCCTTTCTTCTTTTGACCATAAGTCCCCTCGACCCCTCCAACGATTGGGAAACCTCCACAAACAACCGTAGTGACAAAAATAACAACCTTCGTTCATCTCCAAACTGCCACCACAACAGGCCATTGGGGACTGTTGCACCACCCCCGTTAGAACCGTCGGCCTCTACTCTACAATTTCCCTTCAGGACCCTCGTCCTGAAACCCCATGTTTGCATGCAAAATGAGAAAGAACGAAACTTTTTTCTTTCTCGATTTTGGAGAATTTCCAACCACCACATTGACCATTGGCCACCAAATTTCACCAATACATCACCCTCAACATCCGCTCCAACTTCTTAGTTAACATTTTTCTCCAATTCCTCACCATTTGAGAGATATAAATTAAAGTATGGAAACAGGTTTAAATGCAAAACGTGGTTGATTGATTTGGGAATTGAGTGTTATGGTTAGGGTATTTATATAGAGGAGATTTTTAATTTTTTTTATTCTGAAGTGACTAACGATATTTTTTTGGAAACAACTAACGATATTTTATTATTTAATTCATTCGTGGATATCGCCATTTTCGATAGATGTTTATTTATTCATATGGTAACATATGACTTTCGCAACGAAAATGGACATCATGCTATAATTCAACATTACAAACCCAACGAAACTTGTTTCATTGAAATACGAGTTCATTTGCAAAAATGGCGCTAGTTTAAGTCCAAATTATCGATTTATTCACATTTTAATTTACGTGCGCTCACAAAATAACTCCGATTGGTGTGTAACTTGAAATCTAGCAATAATTAGTAATTATGAATTTAATAAAAATATATTCATTGAAATCCGAGGTCGTTTGAAGAATGTATCTTTTTAAAGGTCTAAAGTGAACCGATATAATTTGATTTTAAAACACTTCAATATAATAATAAAAATTATTATTATCATATATATTCAAATAGAATTTCATATTGGCTTCAAAATAGATTACTCTAGATTGAAATTCAAGTCAAATCGATATTCAATATAATAAAAGTCCTTTTATTTATATAATAAATCGTTATGCTTTATAAATGATTCCATAACGACTTTCTGAATATTTGATTTGGACATAACTCAAACTCTAAAATATGAAATCTCGAATTTTCTCTTCGATTAGAAAATTATTGTCCACCAGATCCGGACGATTCTTGTTTCAAAGAACTCTGACTTATATTGGATCATGTACATCCATTTAAAGTTCATAACGTAAAACTACGAACTACCGTTACACTGCGGGCTCATTTTTAATTAAATTATAAGTTATACGTTTAAACCTCGTTTAGTAAACGAATCCCTTATTGATATAATTCAATTCTAACTTAAATGAATATTTCTATATTATCCAATTCATGCTATATTGAAAATTCAACTAATTCCGATTATTTCAGAATTAAATTTATTATTTTATTATTTATATTAGTAAAATATTCAAAATCATTGAATTCGAGTTAGTTAAATTTCAAATCAACATTTAAATTCATTTTAAATGTTTAATTAAACAGTTAAAAATCTAGGTCATTACACATTCCCTGAGGACATAAGATCGTAGGAGCTCAGGAAGAACTTAGTAGGTGCGACGACGGTGATGGCGAAGTGCCTACCGGAGGAGAGGGTCTGGCAGCCACCCCTGCCCCATTCCCAATCGATGAGACGAGGTCAGGAGCGTCGCTCAGACCGGTTTCTCCAGTTTCCACCTCTGGGGCCACCGTGTCGTTGGAAGTGGCAGGTCAATTAAAAGATTTGGACAAGGTCCCTATTGAACTAACAATGATTGGTCGAGAGACACTAATGTCGGAAGCCTTACGTTGAGTGTTGTAGAGGTCAGACCTTCAAGAAGGCTAAAATCTGGTCTGTAGAGGGAACACTTAGGACATACACTTAAACACTGCATGATACAACATTTGTTTGTGTGTGTGGGATGTTTGGTTCTGACTTAGAATATGCCCCGTGCAGGTGAAATGGTTAGAGACAACGATAAAGACAAAGGACGAGAGTCTGGAAGTCGTCGACCATTAAAGCGTGGGGCTGTAAGTAGTTTTAGGAGGAGTGTAGATATTTTTTCGTAACCCTCTCGTTCTCACGACCGCAGCAGTGATCGGCATCACACAGACCAATCTCGACACTCGGAATCTTCACTACCCACTATTCACCCGTCAAGAGCAGATAAAAGGCCAGAAATTATGAGCACCCGGCAATTGGTGTTGATAGTACCCTCCCATTCACCATCCATGGCGCCTGTGACCAAGTCTGTAAGCAAGGACATGGTGCGTGGAGGATTAGGACACAAGAAGAAGGTCGTAGAAAAACGGGGTCCAGTGATGCCCGACATGTCATAGGTTCCACAGCTCAACAATAAGGAATAGAAAGAGATGCTTAGGAAGTTATTCCCTAGATTCTACTTTGATGAGGTGATATTGTTTTCGAACATACATCAGATTCCCCTGGACGTGGAGGATGACGCATGCAGTAAAGTGTACGATGTTTACTATCAGTATAGGGAGATGTACAAGTATGTGAGGAGGATCTCAGAGTTGAACGGGGAGAGCCAGGGCTTAAACAGCTCGAGCTCAAGTTTGAGAAGGAGAGCCTCAAGAATTGGGAGGCTGAACTGGGTAAGAAAACACTTTGACCAATGTCCATTTCTGCATATTCGAGTAACACATTTATGTGCTAACTCTCTATTGCCAAAACAGCTGGGAAAAAGAGGGAGCTTCTGAGGGTCAAGGGTAAAATGGTTCAAGCTCGGGAATCATTCAACGACACGTTGGGCTCAGTATCCTCCTGGAATACTACGCTTCAACATATAATAAAGCAATGTACGAGGAGAACAAACGGCCGATGTAGGAAAACAAGGAAGTACATCAGCTCTGAGGAAGCAATGCAAGCTTGACCTAAGAGAATGAATGGCTACGAAAAGGAAACGACCGAGCACAACAACTTATTAAAGAGAATGAAGAGATTAAGAAACTTCTAGATTCCAGCCACGGTGAGCTCGAGCAGGCAAAGAAAGAGAAGGATGCCGCTAAGGCCTCAATAAGGAGGTGCTAGGTCGAGTAGATAGTGTGAAAGCTGAGAACCAAGTTGAATTGGAGAAGCTTAGGGCTGAGGTGGAGGAGGTAGAGGATAAAGTAGAGGCGGAGTTAGCGCCGTCAATATGGGGTTTATATGTTAAGACGCTTCGATTCCGCGGAATCTCGTGAGTTGAAGATTATCCCTGCACTATGGCTCAAGCCTGGGACAAGCTGGTGGAGTACGAGTCAAGGCAGCAGCAGGCGGACTCAGTCGATGAAGTGGTGCTGATGCTCAAATACCTAACCGAGGAAGAGCATCGTGTGTTGGCCGAAGGAAGAGCATTTGTAACAACCCACTGTGAATGGGCCTAAATTACGACCCAGAAAAGGCTCATCGAAACTTAAGCCGCTCTAAACGGATCGTTGGTTCCATAAGGATTAATTTAAATAGAGATACAGAGCAATCTAATACGAAGATCAGAGCTCACACAACGAATGGGACAAATATAATAATATAAATATAAGATGTACCAATTATTAAAAACCACAATTCAAAATTACAACATGTCTCAAACTTCAAGGTACATCATTATTATTCATCCTAATTACTCAACAATAGTAGTAAATAAGCAATAGCCATAATAACTGGATCATCAGAAGGCTCCTCCTCCAGGAGATCATCCTCCATCCTTAATCAACTGCCTCATCTATTGTCCTGTTAGTGTTAAGAGGAGGAAGGTAAGAACATAAAGTTATGGTGAATGAAATACAAATAAGTAAAGAAGGCTATTCCCTATGATATGCAGTTGTAAACTTTTCAGGTTATGTCTTCGTAACAAGCACACAAGGCAAACATGTAGGGCTAATGTCCTAACAGTCACTTAACACCCCCAAAACTAAATCAATGGAGGACATCTCCTATGGTCACTTAATACTAGATTTATTTAGGGAGGACATCTCTCTAGTCACTTAATATCCAATGGCGGACCTCATGCCACTTAAGACCTCATTTTAACGTTAATACATTATAAGTGGTAACTCTTTTATAAGGAGAGAAATAGTAACGGCTACTTAATATCGGGATGTAGGTCAGGAACACAGATTCTTACAGGAAGAACCCCTTAGCGAACCCTCGTGTTACAATCTAGCTATCCCTATGGGTGAACTCCTAGTCACTTAATACTTCTCTTAGATGGTGGTTCCTTAGGCCATGTATACATAATCCGTCCCTAGGTCATCCCTCACTTAGCCTGCTAGATAAGAAGCGGACATTACTTGGAGAACTACCCCCACACATGTTATCGTCTATTAGGACCATTTAATACCTTATAGGAGAAAGGCATACCCAATGACCATTTACTTCTCGAAGGGCGGCCTAATGACTTCGGTTCTGAACCAAGGAGTGAACCTTAGAAATGAATCCATTCCTAACCACTTAATACCCAATAAGAGATAGGTCAGCCACTTAATACCTTTTCCCCTAGGAAGGCCTACTTCGCACACACAACATATATATATATACACACACACATATGCACAATAGATATCTCACATTAGGCCTACCACTTGTAGTTGCTCGATTTGCCGGGAGGTTCCGGGCAGATTTCTACTACAAGTTGGGCCTAATCTCGCATCATAGCATACTAATTATAATAGCCCATGACACCTAGACCTCTCACATTAACCAGATTTACTTGTAGACACTGGATATGCCGGTCGGTTCCAGGCAGACTTCTACTACAAGTAACAGTTAACCTCGTGTCTATATGTCCTTAATATTAATTAGGTCATTAACCCCCACACATACAAGCATACAAATCCTATGAGGACATTTAAATTATATTCCTAATTTAATCGTATTTATAACACACTAATTACGCATTTGTATACGTTGATTACGTTATATATATGTGTGTATATATATATATATTCATCCTTTCAATGGTAGATATCGTTCTTATGCGGAAATTCTTCGAATGAATTCTAATTCGAACGCCAATTCCCGACCTTTCTCAATTGCTTCTTCAGTTCAACACCGATCCAAGATTCAATTGAAGATTGGGAGATTCAAAAAATATAATTGATACTATCGCTGTAAAGAGTTAAATCATGTTGCGAGGAACTGTACGAATCAAATTAAATGTTTTATCTGTGGATGATTGCGGAATCATAAATTGGATTTCCCTAATATTTTCAAAGGTAAATCAGTGTTAGGGTTGGTGCAATTCAACTGCAAGCAGTTTTGCCACAAATTATTGTTGTTCCTGAAGATCTACGAAAAGATGGAATCTTTCCTGAAAAATGAAGTTGTGTATTTGTTGTTGAAGTTAATTTGGCATGTTGAGGGATTAGTTGACGGTTTAATGTGGGAAAATTTCGTTCTATTGGTTCAAGTTTGACGGTTCATCCACCCTTACCAATGTCATTGGATAAAAAGCAACATGCTCTTTGTTTTAGCATTGCTTACCGGAATATAAGGAATATTTTCTATAATTCTTTTTCTGGAAATAAGGGACGGGGAAATATACTTCTAAAGGAGATGTTGGAACATTTTGATGTAATGAATTCATCGATCAATTGTAATCCTGTGTTGGTTAGAAGTTCAACAGATAAACAGACTTTGGATTTTGGAAATAATGTTGTAGCAGAGGGTAGAGAGCCTTCAGTGTTTAATGTTGATGTAGCTCATGAGGGTGCAGCAGTGGTGTGTTATAAGAGCAAACTATATGACAGTATGCTTTTGGACTCATTTGTTCAAGAGTGTAGGGGAAATAAACTAAAACGGAGTTTGCGAACTGTTTAGGGACATTCACACTCGAGTTGTTTGTTCAATAAATATATTAGTCCTGAGACGACCCGAACTTCCCCGTGAAGGAAAGCACGGATAGAATTGAGGACAAGACAAAATAGAGCGTATACGGAAGAACATTTCATTGTTATTACAACAATTCCATCAGATACAAGAATATACAGAGTATAAATGAATAAATTACATTCGACAAACATCAGAGATTACAATAAATTACATAGCAGCGGAAAAATATACAAAACACAACTAGAAGTGATACACGGATACAGAGCTTTCCGAGCATCGTTCCAGCTGTAAATTCGGACCCTGTGAATATAAATCTGCAAAACCAAAACTACTAGCTGCCCGTGTGGAAAATAGGGGCACCCAGAGTTTAGGTTAAAACAATAAACTCCAGGTCAGTCATGGGACTGGTGTGAGAACTAAAACAGTTACTAATCTTTATTTTTAAAGTTAGGTAAATCAAGGGACCACGCCGTATAACACGGAACGGGTTTCCTCCCAAGAATACCAGTGCATAAAACAAACAGTGCAATGCTAAATAAAGAAAAATGAAGCTGTTATAAGACCCAGGTCCCATCACACAATGCAACGCAAGCCGGAGGATAGGGTTTTCCCTTATAACAGCCAAAGCATGCTTGATACGTTTAAAACACATTCTTTGATACTATTATATGTGTATAGTGTCAAAACAATTCAAATCATAAATATCAATCATAGGCGGCATGGGTACCATCTATCATGTTGCCATACTAGTTCTACAATTAAAACCGCAATATCACGTATTGGAAATTGGATTCCATCATGAGCCGAGGCAAGGGGCAAGCTCCTCTCCGCGTTCGAGACACTCTAGCAAATGCCTCAGGACCCCACTATGATCCTTGGAATCGGCTGGGCCGGTCCTCTCTTGCTTTTGAGGATTGGCAATTCCTGAACACACGTTTCCCGGTCCTTACAGACCTATATCCGAGGCGCCTCGTATCCAACAACCACACAGGTGAAAAGTATATAAATGTCAGGGCTGGTAGGTCACTGACACCACCCTAGCTAGAAAGAAACGTCGTGCTCTGCCAGCGGTCCGTCTCCCGTTTTTGACTCATACCGAGGTGTGAGGCTCGCAAATTCACGTTATACACAAAGCTACGCCACACAGGCCGTGCTTTGATCATCAACCACAAGACTTTGCTTTTCAACAGAAGCCTTGATCAATTGCCACTTACGCATGCCACATTGGCAATTCACTCCATGCGACTGATGTCCATCGATATACAACCTCTGAGCTCGTATGTCTCAGAGAAGGGCGTTAAGCAAGAGAATAAATTCTCCGCCGCCAAACAGATGTATATTTAATAGAGATCAATCAACACAGAATAAAATCCAATGTCAGACACACAATCCATTTACAAGTTCGTTCTGGGTCTGAACGAAACCGGAGGCACTTTCCTTGCATATCCATCCATCTCCAAGTACGTCTGGACGATCACCAACTGATTCCCTCATCCTGGGTGTACAGCCCAATCAAGATCATCAGTAATCACCCAAACGATGTGAAGACTTCCGGTCTTCAACCACCGTCTTCATCTTCGACATCTCGTCGAATCGGTTATTCAGAATGGGTATAAACCCGGCCTTTCTGAATAACCCACGTATATAATAAACGAATGTTACACAAACACAACAAACGCCTCATTCCAATTCAGAATATTCTTTTATTCACAAAATCACATTCTTAGGGAAAGGTTCCCATTAATTTTATCCAAGATAAATTCTTCTAAATTTATTCTTTGGTCTTCCTTTGGATATCATTTCTAATTAGTCGGAATTAACGAACCACACCGAAGTAATTATTTATTTTATTTCCCAATCCCAACCTATATATCCCATGGAGAAAACTGGTAATACTCCACATCTAACACCACGGTGTTATCGGTAAAATTAATTACCATTTCACGTTCAAATCTAATTAAAGATTTAACTATCGCTTTGGAGCAAAACTGGTGGTACTCCATTCTCGATCACCTTTCAGATTTGATAATTTAAATTATCAATTCACTTTTCAATCTAATTAAAGATTCATTAAAACTCCACTTAGCTTTAATCTTTTCAAAAATCAATATCCTGTCTTTAACTGGGTTAAAGAACCAATGTCATCTAAAACACGGTTCACGATAAACCCAAATCACATTTGATATTAAATACAAGGCTCTGAATAGAAAATATATCGGCTTATATTCAATATCAAATTCTGAAACCAACATATATCGTATTGGAAATAACGATATACAATATATCTTTCAAATTCCCATAACAATATCTGTATAGTCACGAAATCCAACATCGAAATATCCCGAAGATAATTTCGATTCAACTCCAGTCCAATCCACGTATTGGGAATATTAATTATTTTTAAAATCACTTTCAAATTCAATTTATTTATTTCACAAATAAATTGATTTTAATTCTAGTTCAAAACTAGTTCATTTCGATAAAAATCTATTTTCATCATTTCAAATGTGGAATTTTTCAACCCAATTTTTCCCAAATCATATATGATGATTTTACACAAATTATAGATATTTTTCATAATTTTATCAAGGCCCGTACAGTCGATTTCCATCTACGGCCATCGAACTGCACTTACAGCGACCTTTTCTGAATTTGATTTGGACATAATTCCAAATCCAACCGTTAGGTTTCAAATTTCTAATATTCAATGGAAAGCTCTTTTCGATACGAACCCAATGGTTCCGGTTTTAGGAGAATCCGACGGTCGGATCTCCCGCAACATCAATTCGAAGTTAATGGTCGAAATTCATGAACTGCCGCGGCGCGGCGCGTTCTATTCAGGCCATTATATATATAATATATATATATTATATATATTTCGTCGACCTCCTTTTAAAACGAATTTTATAAATAGTTCTACATTCGTTTCAAAATAATTTCAACTCCATCTTCAATTTCAAATCGATTTGATTTCAATTCAACTCGAGTTCATTTCAATTCAATTCAAATTCGTTTCAATTCAATTCGAATTTTAATCTAATTCAATTTGAATTTCATTTCAAAATATTTATCTTTGAAATCACTTTTCAATATTCATTATACAACGAATAAAATCGATATAAATATCGTTCGCGTCAAAATAACGCATCTCTAATCAACACGGCTTTATATTTTCAAAACTTCTTTATTCTATCCAACAAATGAATATTTATCCCATTCAACACATGAATCTATATTTCTTTCAACACACGACTAATCTCAACACATGAGTACTGTCAACACATCACTATTTTTGTTATGTAAAATATTTTATAAAACTATGGTATCTATCGTTTGATTTTAATTAGACTCCACCGTAAAGTAGATTCTAATCGTAAATATGATAAAGATGTAAATTTCATTGTATAAAATATTTCACTCAACACATGAACATCGTCAACACATGACTATTTTTATATTCAACACATGAATTTTCTTTTATAATATTCCTTATTTTCCCGATTGGAATGAGGCCCAATCAATCACCATATAATGTTAATTATATGGATTTTCATACATCACACATATATAATAGCATTGAAAAATAATCAACCATCAACCAAAGTGCACTACACTGTATAAGCATCAAATATAGATGTCTAACGCTTATAACAGCCTGTCAATCAATCGATCGACATATTTAATCAATCAGGATGAGTGAACTTCAAATTTCATCCCAACACCCTTGTGGGGTTTCAAACAATCAAACACAGATTTTATTTGTGCAGTTGGGCGATGTGTAAAATTTATCGTCCCAATCAATGTCCTTCAATTAGGTGTACATAAACAAACCGTCCGGTTTGTAAATGAATATTTTATTTTATTCACTTCCACGTTAAAAATTATATTTTTAACGATAAGACAATTTATTTTAACACATTAATTTCTATTCAGTTCATTTATTCAATAAAGTGATATTTTTATTGTAACAACCCGCAAATCCGAGCTATCTGAGTTGACTAAAAACACCACACGTCCAACCCAAATTGCACAGAAATACGAATCATTTTTAGAAAGAAGTTAGAGGGTGAGAATAGATGAGATAGAGACTTAGAATAGAAGAAGAAGAAGAACATAAACACAACACAGAACCTCACATCGCAGCAGAATAAAATATAGTATATAGAATAGCTTCTGAAATACAAAATTTTGACTGTATATACATACATCATTATCAGAGTACACACTTACAATACAGCGGAAATAACACTAGATAACTAATGCTGAAGCCTCCTGCTCCAAGCTCCTCCAAATGAATCTGTAAAATCCCGACTACTTGACTGCCCGTACAAATTTGGGCACCCAAGAGTTTAGGGAAAACACAACAAAATAAACTCTGGGTCAGTCATGGGACTGGTGTGAGTAAACTCCAACCACTTGTTTAACTTTAAAAATCCTTTCAAAAGAAAAGATAATAGTAAGACCAGCCCACACATAAACACGGACGGTTTTTACCTTACTATAACCCAAAACACTTTAATACGAAAATCCAGTGATATTATAATAATGTCTACATCAAGTAAATAACCAAATAGCAGAACGCTTGCATCTCACGCTCCACATACATAGTACAAAATCAAAAAAACCCGCATGGCGCTTATTGG
Organism: Allium sativum; assembly: GCA_030737875.1. Taxonomy (NCBI): domain Eukaryota; kingdom Viridiplantae; phylum Streptophyta; class Magnoliopsida; order Asparagales; family Amaryllidaceae; genus Allium; species Allium sativum. The sequence goes on from CM060919.1 coordinate 853,337,634, forward strand.
AGATTGGATTTCCAACATGACAAGGTATGGAACCACCTTCCGCTAGTGTATCTCTAGAGAGGAATACACTGGGTTCAACAAGAACATCTTGTAACCCGGCCCACACATGACCGACCACTCATTTCGCTTGAGTGTATCGAATGTATATCACCAACGGTTGGACTCAAACCACCGTTTCCCGAATGGGCAGAATCGATAGATTTAGAAACAAAAGGAATTTCTCTAGATAGGTGATTATACATCCTAATGGGTGCGACCCACATAGCCATGCTGCCTGCCCGATTTTTGTCCTTTCCCGGTTGTTGAGGCCTGAGGCTACGAATACTTACCATTCATTGATAGCACAATCACTTTGAATGCCACATTGTCAGATCCGTTAATCACTAGTTGAGTTTGCACAAATATTCTGGATGTTATGCTAAGGGAATAAATCCGTTGCAACCATATATATTTATACATACCAACTTCTGCGATCATTGGAAATACTCTGTCAGACATTCGTCCATTTACGTTCGTTCTGGGATTGAACGAAACCGAAGGCACAATTTCTATTTAATAGAAAGAGTCCTTGCACTTTACTCCGTCTTCAATATATTCAGCATACTTGGTTCGCAACGCTTATGCCGATACGGAGTGGTTCTTCGGATAATAATCCAACCGGTCTCTCCATATTGACAACGATGGTCAAAAACTTCGATAGTCTGTGATTTAACTATCGAATAAAAACAAGTGTTCATCCAAACATATCAACAAATCACTGGGCTCTTTAATTAATATTTCATTAATTAAATCTCTTCTCCATTTCCTTATCAATATTTGTTAACCAAATATTTCAATAACCATATTGGCCCTTTACGCTATTTGGAAAGCATTTCCCAATATCAACTTCTTTTATTTTCTATATATTAGAAAATATCTCTATTTGCAATTGGAAACAATTCCAATCACTTATCTCTATCCTGACTATTTTAATTATACTCAGGAAATATTTACTTGTTATATTTCCAAAATTCCATCACTTGGGTTTAAAACGAATGTTGTGTAAAACATCGTTACAACAACCCAAAATATTTTTTTCAACTAACTCTTTTTCAACCACTCCTCTTCGAGACTGGATCTTGCTATTTATCCATTAAAAATGAAATCAATCAAGTTGGGGTAAAATTACCTCTCAGACCTTGACTGAAAACATCCTCAACTTCAAAACGGCAATACCACTTACCTCGAATAAACACACTATACAATCCAATTATTCATTTTTAAAACATGTATAAAGTTCGCTTTCTATTTCTAATTTATAGATTTCCCTTTTCGTTTTCAATATTCTATTTTGATTTCATTTCCTTATCGAATTCTACATATATCGATACATTGATTTATAACCATCAAATTATCTGAAAAATATTCTATCTCCTTAAATTCCCGGAAAAATTCGCCATAACCTCCCCTGCATCGGGAAATTTCAAATAGCTTCCCGGTCCTTCTTATCTCAAAAAGAAAAAGCCAAGCGGCTAGCCGATACGGCACATAAAATCTCATATGTGAATTAAAACGTGTACCTTTTTGTCGAGCACATTATTTATATACCTGCATTATCCTTTTCCCATACCTGTCTCCTGTATGTCTATACCTGTCCAATTTATTTCAACTTCACACACTCGTTTTGACCCAACTCGTTAATTAACTCGTTGGTCTATTTCACTTGTATATTGGAATATAACATATTTCAAATATACTTCAACATACTTATCAACTAATTGAATTCAAATTTCAATTTAAGCGCTATGTTCGATTTCGAATATATATATTTACGAACGCCAAATTTACTTTTCAAGGTTCGACTTTAGTTCAAACTCGATTAACTAATTTCTACTTGACTTAGTTAATCCTAAATAATCAAAATAGGGTTATTGTTTCAAAAATCTCTTTACTTACTTCACTTGAGCTCGCCTTTATTTTCTAACTCAAGATTAGGCTTTAAAAATGGGAATTTGGATTTTTATTTGCTTAAAAATCCTTATATTTATATATAAAATCCATTATGGTTTATAATGGTTTTTGGCGCTGCACTTTTAAAATTTTGATTTTGACATAACTCAAAATCTATTCGACGAAATCCAGAATTTTCTTTTCCATTAGAAAACTATTATTCAACCGGTCCTGACGATTCTTGTTTCAAAGAATTCCGACTTCAATTGAGTGCTGTATACTCAATTGAAGTTCGAGTCGCCAATTTACGAACTGCAGCGCTGCGGCGAGCTCATTTTAATTTTATTTCTATATATATACTCTTAAACCTCGCTTAAACTAAATTCACCCTATTCTGACATATTTTAAATATATATCAAACCATTTTTCCAATTCAACAAATATTTCTGATCTTCTATTTTATTTGTATTTGAAATCTGTATTCAAATCCCAATTCGATTCTAATTAAAATTCTATATTCAAATTCTATTTCAACTATTTGAATTCAAATTCCATTTTTAATCTATTTGAACTTCAAATACCACATTTTAATTCCTTTGAATTCAAATACCATGTTTCAAATCTCTTTGAATTCCTTTTATTCAAATTATTTTTAAATTCTATTTGAATCCTATATTTAAACTCCATTTGAGTTTTGTTTGAATTCTTATATTTAACTCCATTTAAATTCTTATATTTAAATCCTCTTTATTTAAAACCCATTATTTAAATCCCGTTTGAATTTTCTTATTTTAAATCCATTTGAACTCTTTTGAATTCAAATTCCATTTGAAAACTATTTGGATTTCCTATTTGAAATCCTATTTCAATCCTCCTTTGAAATCTTATTTTCAAAGTTTATTTCAAATTCTATTTTGAAATTCTATATTCAAATCTCTATTTGAATTTACTAATTTCAATTCCCCATTTCAAACTCCATTTGAATTTTCATATTCAAATCTCTATTTGAGTTTTCTTTATTTGAATTCCTATGGATTCAAACTCTATTTTAATTCATTTGAATTCAAATTCTATATTTCATGCTAATTTCGCATATTCAAATTCTATTTGAACTTCGATTTGAATTTCTAATATTCAAACTTCTTTTCTTTTCTATAAAAATTCAAATATTTAAACTCTTTTTCTAATTCTACTATTCAAATCCCATTTGATTTCTATTATTCAAATTCTACTATTAAAATCCCCTTTTGAATTTCCTTTATTCAAACTCTATTTGAATTTCTATATTCAATTTCAAATTTTGAAATTTCTTTATTCAAATTCTATATTCAAATGTTATACTCAAAATTTATATGAATTTTATATTTAAAAATTCCATTCCAAATCCTATTTGAAATTTCTTTTGTATTTCAAATATTTCAACTCCTTTCAAATATTTAAATTCTATTTAAATTTCTACTTAAAAATTTTATTTCAAGTTCTATTTTGAAATTTCATTTCAAATTCTATTTCAAAATTCCACTTTGAAATCCTATATTTTTAAATTCTACTTGAATTTCAAATTCTATTTGAGAAAAACAGAATTTTCCTTTTTAAACCTCAAATATCCTTCTCATGATATTTTAATAAATTAACAATTGGCCCAGTGATAATTAAAACAATCAAATCATCCAATTTTCAATCATTTTATTTTTAACACATCATATATGAATATATGAAATCAGCAAACAACAAACAAACAGATAATATATTTTTGAGGAATCCAGTTGGATCCCTCCAACCTGTTTTCCTGCATCCACGGATGTTAGCACATAAATAATACCCATTCTGCTTCATGGCAGAATATCGCGGTATAGAAGGTCATCCACTAATCATAGCGTGGGGCGTATAGGGTAATCATCCGCTATGGTACCGCGGGCATCCGCTAATGAGACTGCGGGAATCCAACCAATCAATCAACCCAATATATATATATATAGCCTAAATAACTAATATATATAAAACAACCATAAAACATTCACACAAGCAACAAACAATTATTTTTAATGAAATAAAAATAATTCTAAAGGTGAGTGAGATTTACTCACCGTGATTTTATTTGCCGAATATCTTGTTTAAACTCAGCATCTCATGACTAACGGATCAATCCGAATCATCTTGAATGCATGTATTCGACCCTTATTGCTTTGCCAAATCCCAACATCCCCAAAACTGCATCAGCCCAAATAACTGCATCAGCTCACTTTGGCATTTTATCGAACACGTTGCAGACAACTACCATCTGCTTTCACCATCCACCCGAAGCCACAACAGATCGAACTACCCAGCAGCAACTTCACCTACACCTTCATCCAGACTTACACAAACCAATCTCCTAACTTCCCTTATCAACAACGCTGCTTAAAATGCCCCATTAACTCACCACACTTTCGCTTTCATTTAGTCGCCTCTTTCACTGCAGACAGCTCCTCAATGCCACTGTGGTTCTCCACTCCAATCCAGTGCGCTACAGGAACACCAGAACCCAAAATACATCGCACCTTTCCAGCCTTCGAACCCTACTCCCATTATCAGATAGACACTGTTGCACCTTCCTTGTAGCTCGTTCGCAAGCGTCGAGCTTTCAGAAAATGGCGGTTTCCCCAATCGCGATACCCATTCCTCCAATTCCAATCGAAATCAACCACCAAAACCCTGTCGCAAGCTACCTTTCCCCTCCACGAGTTCATCATTGCCCTCAGACCCACCTTCGATGTCATCAAAACGAAGTCACCCCTTTTTCTTTCGATTTCAAAATAATACGATTCAGAAGGGTTTGGTTTTCGATTTGGAGTGGAGCGGCTATCAGAGTATGAGGCTTCGATTTTCATTTCTAGGAAATAAATGAACGAAGGGGAAATGGTTTCAGTTGATTTTAGAAAGGGAGTTGAAAAATTATGAAGGTTGATGCCTGTTTTATAGTTGCGAGCAGCAGACCAATATGTACCCACCATTAATTTCGTGTTTCCCCAATATTAAAGATTTGAGACATTGTTTTCTGCTCGAGGAAAATATAGCTAAGTGATTTTACTCCTTAGGTCTGTGAAATGAAATGCTATAGGTAAGTCGGCTGATGGTTTTATTTTAATTGATTAATGTTTTTTTTTATAAAACAATACCCTAATTTAACTCGTGGTCCATGCTCACCATTCTGAACCCCTATCTAGTCACAACAACCAACATTTTCAAGATTATACGATATTTTGAACTCAACGGAATTGGTTATAAAATGGAATAACATTATTGGATTAAATTAAATTAATCCGTTTAAAAATGCAAATCAATTTCTGAACAATTAAATTCTCGAAAATAAATTATTATTATCGTTTTAAATCAATACAGAATTTATATTAGTAGACTGAATTGTTTTGATTCAGTTTTAACCGTGAATTAAATTGCTTGTTAATAACTCGATATATTTGAAATTATATCCTATATTGATTATTTAATCGATAAATTTAATATAAAAATCATTTATATCCACAATTAGATATTTAAGCTAATTAAAATATTCATTATATAATAGCTAAAAATCAGGGACGTTACATTCTTTCCCCCTTAAAATAATTTCGTCCTCGAAATTGCTAAGGTAGGAAAAATGGTACCAATTTATTACTTTTCAAAATCTCACTTATGTTGAAACTCAACTCCTCATATTTCGACAAATTCAATTCCACCAAAACTTTTGGTCTTCCTTCATTTGATTCGAATGATCTACGATCAATCCATTTATATCCAATCTATATTCCATTAAACCTATTCAAATTGATTCTAGTTAATTGATTCACTTCAATCCATTTAACTAGCTTAAGTTAAATTTCAATTCCAGAATTCAAATCCCAGGGTTTTCATTTCAAATCCTTTTGAAATCACTTAAACATGTACATATATTTATAATCTCTTCAAATTCAAAATATTTGAAATTTTCAATTAAACTTGTTTTCTTTCAAACAAATTCCCATCAAAAAATTTCTAAGGTAGCAATCCATCACTTAGAAACTCGAAAATGAACACTGATGATGTCGCGACCATCATCAGAATTATTTCCCAGCCACCGAAGTGAGTTCAGTGCTTAAACAATTTCAAAATTCATTCCAAATCCTTTTAAAACAAAGCTATATTGTTCTAATATACTTCCAAAAATATTTCAAACTTCCCAGGATTAAATTTTCAAATTCTGGTTTGAATTCAATTTCAATTCATTTCATTTGTATATTTAATTCATATACAAATTCTGTTTTGGTTATAAATAACCATTCCAATTTTTATAATCTCGTTTGATTATAATCCTAACAATCAACACATCCATATAATATAATAATTTCAGAAAATTATTCTTTTTATATCAAAATAGAAATTTGGGTAAAATTATTTCATCTACCCACTTAAAAACAATATCGTGTTCAATCCTCTGTTCAAGTGTTTATAAATTCCTATCGACTTTGTGGCGTCCCACTATTCGACCAGAATTCATAAACCACTCAACAGACTAGCCAACACAATATAAAATAATTTTTATATCAATTTACAAATACGCGCCCTCGTATATATACACTCAACTCATTCTAGGGTACTACTGACCCTATCTCTAATGAGTACATTCCAACAAGCCTAGGTATTCGCTCAACCTAAGCTCTGATACCAACTTTAACGACCCGCAAATCCGAGCTATCTGAGTTGACTAAAAACACCACACGTCCAACCCAAATTGCACAGAAATACGAATCATTTTTAGAAAGAAGTTAGAGGGTGAGAATAGATGAGATAGAGACTTAGAATAGAAGAAGAAGAAGAACATAAACACAACACAGAACCTCACATCGCAGCAGAATAAAATATAGTATATAGAATAGCTTCTGAAATACAAAATTTTGACTGTATATACATACATCATTATCAGAGTACACACTTACAATACAGCGGAAATAACACTAGATAACTAACGCTGAAGCCTCATGCTCCAAGCTCCTCCAAATGAATCTGTAAAATCCCAACTACTTGACTGCCCGTACAAATTTGGGCACCCAAGAGTTTAGGGAAAACACAACAAAATAAACTCTGGGTCAGTCATGGGACTGGTGTGAGTAAACTCCAACCACTTGTTTAACTTTAAAAATCCTTTCAAAAGAAAAGATAATAGTAAGACCAGCCCACACATAAACACGGACGGTTTTTACCTTACTATAACCCAAAACACTTTAATACGAAAATCCAGTGATATTATAATAATGTCTACATCAAGTAAATAACCAAATAGCAGAACGCTTGCATCTCACGCTCCACATACATAGTACAAAATCAAAAAAACCCGCATGGCGCTTATTGGAGATTGGATTTCCAACATGACAAGGTATGGAACCACCTTCCGCTAGTGTATCTCTAGAGAGGAATACACTGGGTTCAACAAGAACATCTTGTAACCCGGCCCACACATGACCGACCACTCATTTCGCTTGAGTGTATCGAATGTATATCACCAACGGTTGGACTCAAACCACCGTTTCCCGAATGGGCAGAATCGATAGATTTAGAAACAAAAGGAATTTCTCTAGATAGGTGATTATACATCCTAATGGGTGTGACCCACATAGCCATGCTGCCTGCCCGATTTTTGTCCTTTCCCGGTTGTTGAGGCCTGAGGCTACGAATACTTACCATTCATTGATAGCACAATCACTTTGAATGCCACATTGTCAGATCCGTTAATCACTAGTTGAGTTTGCACAAATATTCTGGATGTTATGCTAAGGGAATAAATCCGTTGCAACCATATATATTTATACATACCAACTTCTGCGATCATTGGAAATACTCTGTCAGACATTCGTCCATTTACGTTCGTTCTGGGATTGAACGAAACCGAAGGCACAATTTCTATTTAATAGAAAGAGTCCTTGCACTTTACTCCGTCTTCAATATATTCAGCATACTTGGTTCGCAACGCTTATGCCGATACGGAGTGGTTCTTCGGATAATAATCCAACCGGTCTCTCCATATTGACAACGATGGTCAAAAACTTCGATAGTCTGTGATTTAACTATCGAATAAAAACAAGTGTTCATCCAAACATATCAACAAATCACTGGGCTCTTTAATTAATATTTCATTAATTAAATCTCTTCTCCATTTCCTTATCAATATTTGTTAACCAAATATTTCAATAACCATATTGGCCCTTTACGCTATTTGGAAAGCATTTCCCAATATCAACTTCTTTTATTTTCTATATATTAGAAAATATCTCTATTTGCAATTGGAAACAATTCCAATCACTTATCTCTATCCTGACTATTTTAATTATACTCAGGAAATATTTACTTGTTATATTTCCAAAATTCCATCACTTGGGTTTAAAACGAATGTTGTGTAAAACATCGTTACAACAACCCAAAATATTTTTTTCAACTAACTCTTTTTCAACCACTCCTCTTCGAGACTGGATCTTGCTATTTATCCATTAAAAATGAAATCAATCAAGTTGGGGTAAAATTACCTCTCAGACCTTGACTGAAAACATCCTCAACTTCAAAACGGCAATACCACTTACCTCGAATAAACACACTATACAATCCAATTATTCATTTTTAAAACATGTATAAAGTTCGCTTTCTATTTCTAATTTATAGATTTCCCTTTTCGTTTTCAATATTCTATTTTGATTTCATTTCCTTATCGAATTCTACATATGTCGATACATTGATTTATAACCATCAAATTATCTGAAAAATATTCTATCTCCTTAAATTCCCGGAAAAATTCGCCATAACCTCCCCTGCATCGGGAGCATCGGGAAATTTCAAATAGCTTCCCGGTCCTTCTTATCTCAAAAAGAAAAAGAAAAAGCCAAGCGGCTAGCCGATACAGCACATAAAATCTCATATGTGAATTAAAACGTGTACCTTTTTGTCGAGCACATTATTTATATACCTGCATTATCCTTTTCCCATACCTGTCTCCTGTATGTCTATACCTGTCCAATTTATTTCAACTTCACACACTCGTTTTGACCCAACTCGTTAATTAACTCGTTAATTAACTCGTTGGTCTATTTCGCTTGTATATTGGAATATAACATATTTCAAATATACTTCAACATACTTATCAACTAATTGAATTCAAATTTCAATTTAAGCGCTATGTTCGATTTCGAATATATATATTTACGAACGCCAAATTTACTTTTCAAGGTTCGACTTTAGTTCAAACTCGATTAACTAATTTCTACTTGACTTAGTTAATCCTAAATAATCAAAATAGGGTTATTGTTTCAAAAATCTCTTTACTTACTTCACTTGAGCTCGCCTTTATTTTCTAACTCAAGATTAGGCTTTAAAAATGGGAATTTGGATTTTTATTTGCTTAAAAATCCTTATATTTATATATAAAATCCATTATGGTTTATAATGGTTTTTGGCGCTGCACTTTTAAAATTTTGATTTTGACATAACTCAAAATCTATTCGACGAAATCCAGAATTTTCTTTTCCATTAGAAAACTATTATTCAACCGGTCCTGACGATTCTTGTTTCAAAGAATTCCGACTTCAATTGAGTGCTGTATACTCAATTGAAGTTCGAGTCGCCAATTTACGAACTGCAGCGCTGCGGCGAGCTCATTTTAATTTTATTTCTATATATATACTCTTAAACCTCGCTTAAACTAAATTCACCCTATTCTGACATATTTTAAATATATATCAAACCATTTTTCCAATTCAACAAATATTTCTGATCTTCTATTTTATTTGTATTTGAAATCTATATTCAAATCCCAATTCGATTCTAATTAAAATTCTATATTCAAATTCTATTTCAACTATTTGAATTCAAATTCCATTTTTAATCTATTTGAACTTCAAATACCACATTTTAATTCCTTTGAATTCAAATACCATGTTTCAAATCTCTTTGAATTCCTTTTATTCAAATTATTTTTAAATTCTATTTGAATCCTATATTTAAACTCCATTTGAGTTTTGTTTGAATTCTTATATTTAACTCCATTTAAATTCTTATATTTAAATCCTCTTTATTTAAAACCCATTATTTAAATCCCGTTTGAATTTTCTTATTTTAAATCCATTTGAACTCTTTTGAATTCAAATTCCATTTGAAAACTATTTGGATTTCCTATTTGAAATCCTATTTCAATCCTCCTTTGAAATCTTATTTTCAAAGTTTATTTCAAATTCTATTTTGAAATTCTATATTCAAATCTCTATTTGAATTTACTAATTTCAATTCCCCATTTCAAACTCCATTTGAATTTTCATATTCAAATCTCTATTTGAGTTTTCTTTATTTGAATTCCTATGGATTCAAACTCTATTTTAATTCATTTGAATTCAAATTCTATATTTCATGCTAATTTTGCATATTCAAATTCTATTTGAACTTCGATTTGAATTCCTAATATTCAAACTTCTTTTCTTTTCTATAAAAATTCAAATATTTAAACTCTTTTTCTAATTCTACTATTCAAATCCCATTTGATTTCTATTATTCAAATTCTACTATTAAAATCCCCTTTTGAATTTCCTTTATTCAAACTCTATTTGAATTTCTATATTCAATTTCAAATTTTGAAATTTCTTTATTCAAATTCTATATTCAAATGTTATACTCAAAATTTATATGAATTTTATATTTAAAAATTCCATTCCAAATCCTATTTGAAATTTCTTTTGTATTTCAAATATTTCAACTCCTTTCAAATATTTAAATTCTATTTAAATTTCTACTTAAAAATTCTATTTCAAGTTCTATTTTGAAATTTCATTTCAAATTCTATTTCAAAATTCCACTTTGAAATCCTATATTTTTAAATTCTACTTGAATTTCAAATTCTATTTGAGAAAAACAGAATTTTCCTTTTTAAACCTCAAATATCCTTCTCATGATATTTTAATAAATTAACAATTGGCCCAGTGATAATTAAAACAATCAAATCATCCAATTTTCAATCATTTTATTTTTAACACATCATATATGAATATATGAAATCAGCAAACAACAAACAAACAGATAATATATTTTTGAGGAATCCAGTTGGATCCCTCCAACCTGTTTTCCTGCATCCACGGATGTTAGCACATAAATAATACCCATTCTGCTTCATGGCAGAATATCGCGGTATAGAAGGTCATCCACTAATCATAGCGTGGGGCGTATAGGGTAATCATCCGCTATGGTACCGCGGGCATCCGCTAATGAGACTGCGGGAATCCAACCAATCAATCAACCCAATATATATATATAGCCTAAATAACTAATATATATAAAACAACCATAAAACATTCACACAAGCAACAAACAATTATTTTTAATGAAATAAAAATAATTCTAAAGGTGAGTGAGATTTACTCACCGTGATTTTATTTGCCGAATATCTTGTTTAAACTCAGCATCTCATGACTAACGGATCAATCCGAATCATCTTGAATGCATGTATTCGACCCTTATTGCTTTGCCAAATCCCAACATCCCTAAAACTGCATCAGCCCAAATAACTGCATCAGCTCACTTTGGCATTTTATCGAACACGTTGCAGACAACTACCATCTGCTTTCACCATCCACCCGAAGCCACAACAGATCGAACTACCCAGCAGCAACTTCACCTGCACCTTCATCCAGACTTACACAAACCAATCTCCTAACTTCCCTTATCAACAACGCTGCTTAAAATGCCCCATTAACTCACCACACTTTCGCTTTCATTTAGTCGCCTCTTTCACTGCAGACAGCTCCTCAATGCCACTGTGGTTCTCCACTCCAATCCAGTGCGCTACAGGAACACCAGAACCCAAAATACATCGCACCTTTCCAGCCTTCGAACCCTACTCCCATTATCAGATAGACACTGTTGCACCTTCCTTGTAGCTCGTTCGCAAGCGTCGAGCTTTCAGAAAATGGCGGTTTCCCCAATCGCGATACCCATTCCTCCAATTCCAATCGAAATCAACCACCAAAACCCTGTCGCAAGCTACCTTTCCCCTCCACGAGTTCATCATTGCCCTCAGACCCACCTTCGATGTCATCAAAACGAAGTCACCCCTTTTTCTTTCGATTTCAAAATAATACGATTCAGAAGGGTTTGGTTTTCGATTTGGAGTGGAGCGGCTATCAGAGTATGAGGCTTCGATTTTCATTTCTAGGAAATAAATGAACGAAGGGGAAATGGTTTCAGTTGATTTTAGAAAGGGAGTTGAAAAATTATGAAGGTTGATGCCTGTTTTATAGTTGCGAGCAGCAGACCAATATGTACCCACCATTAATTTCGTGTTTCCCCAATATTAAAGATTTGAGACATTGTTTTCTGCTCGAGGAAAATATAGCTAAGTGATTTTACTCCTTAGGTCTGTGAAATGAAATGCTATAGGTAAGTCGGCTGATGGTTTTATTTTAATTGATTAATGTTTTTTTTTATAAAACAATACCCTAATTTAACTCGTGGTCCATGCTCACCATTCTGAACCCCTATCTAGTCACAACAACCAACATTTTCAAGATTATACGATATTTTGAACTCAACGGAATTGGTTATAAAATGGAATAACATTATTGGATTAAATTAAATTAATCCGTTTAAAAATGCAAATCAATTTCTAAACAATTAAATTCTCGAAAATAAATTATTATTATCGTTTTAAATCAATACAGAATTTATATTAGTAGACTGAATTGTTTTGATTCAGTTTTAACCGTGAATTAAATTGCTTGTTAATAACTCGATATATTTGAAATTATATCCTATATTGATTATTTAATCGATAAATTTAATATAAAAATCATTTATATCCACAATTAGATATTTAAGCTAATTAAAATATTCATTATATAATAGCTAAAAATCAGGGACTTTACATTTATTTTTCTAACATATTTTAGAAAATTTCGGCGGCATAACGGCACGATACTAGAAACGGGACGAGGCCTAGCCTTATCCCCGGTCTAGTGAAGGCCCACGCCATTCACACATCAATCAAATCCATTTTATTTCACCAAACAATTCAATTCAAACCAATTAGACTAACCAACTACACAAGCAAACAATTTAACAAGCAAGCCATCCATGGTCTGTGGATGACGGGTGTCGGGTGCTACTAAACACCGTCTGCATCCTAGTATATATATATAACTAGAAAGAGAAATTTAGAGTGAGAAGTTCTCACCAATAGCTATCCAATCATCTTGACTCTTCTTTGATATAAATCTTCTTCGTTCTCGCCTTTTTGTCACCTTCGTTGTCCGCTTTCACTACATATGTAAAAATCAGATTTTTATTTGTTCACTTTCAATTTAAAAAATCATATTTTTATAATCACTTCCTATATTTAAAAATCGAATTTTTACTATGCTGTTCAATATATAAAAATCGAATTTTTACTACGATGTTATATAGATAAAAATTATATTTTTATCACGCTATTTTCCATATAAAGATTTCGCCTTTTCATAAATAAAGTTTTCGCCTTTTCATAAATAAAGTTTTCGCCTTTATAAAAATAAAGTTTTCGCCTTTTCTATTTTTAAAGTATCGTCTTTTTATTTCCTTAAAGATTTTACCTTCTCAATTTCATCCCTATAGAAATCACACTTTATTTTGCTACCTATATAAAGATGATATTTTTAATATTCCTAACATGTAAAAATTATATTTTTAATTCTCCTATATAGTAAAGATTATATTTTTAATACTTTAAAAATATAAAAATCATATTTTTAATTCTTTTTAAAAATATAAAAATCATATTTTTCACTAACCCAAAATCAAATCTTTTTCTATTTAAAAATCTCATCTTTTTTTTATACTAAAAACTGATTTGAACTAAGTATAAAACTGATTTTAACTAAATATAAAAACTGATTTTAACTAAATATAAAATCACCTGTAAATAAAATAACCGACTAAAAATAAACAAAACAAAAATTATTAAAAGTAAAACTTACTTTCATTTTGGTTTACTGTGAAGGAGGGCTTGGCTTGCTGGGGTCGGAGATGGTGCTAGGGGCGTCGCGGTTATGGGGGGTGGCGGCATCGTCGGCGGCTGTGGGGAGAGGGATCGGCGGCTTAGGGTTTAGGGGGCGGCAGCTTTTCAGGCAGAAGGAGGAGATGGGAACGGAGGAAGGGAAGGAGGAAGGAGGAAGAAGAGGAGGGGGCGCGCCTGCCTCCGGCGCGGCGGTGGCTCATCGGGGGTGGGGGGGTGGCGATGCGGCGGCGGCGGCGGCTCCCCCCCGTCGCTCTCGTCTCCTTTTTTTTTTTTATAAATTCGATTTGAAAAGAAGGGGGGCCAGAGCGGTTAAAGGGGGAGATTTTTTTATTTATTTATTTAATTTAATTATTTTTTTTATTGCAAAAAGTTGACTTTTACATACGACCTCGAAACGAGGCCCACCGCCTGTCGTCCATAGCGTTTTACCCCCATTTCGAACACAATGGGATATGTATCGTAGGCTGATTCGGCTGTTACAGTCAGTTTCCGTTAAATTTACATTTAAATCACTTTATTGAATTTTAAACGTACATTTCAAATTACCGGGGTCACATACTAACTAGAAAAATTCCAGAAAAATATTTTCTAGCTTCGTATTGACGATACGGTCCTAACAAAACTAGTTTCGTCGAATTCTGAGACCGTTGGAAAAATGGCCAATTTCCAGTCGATTAAAATCAACTGAAATGGTCAAACGCGTTTTCCTTTGCCACGCTCACATATTGATTCGAAAAATTATGAAATTTGGAATCTAGCAATAATTTAACACTGCGGATCCAACAAAACTAGTTTCGTCGAAATCCGAGGTCATCTGCAAAATGTCAATTTTTAAGGGCCTGAATTCCATAGCGACTATTCAGAATTTTCAACTGGACATATCTTTTGATTCCCGCTATGAAATCTTGATTTTTCGGATTCGTTGGAAAGATATTCACTATTAGATCCTAATGTTTTTGGTTTCACTAAAATCCGGATTGTTTTGCACCCGGTACATTCAATTGAAGTTTGAGATCGAATTATCGAACTACCGCGCCATTTTCAATTCTATTTATAATTATATATAATTATTTATATTCTAACGACGACGTATATAAATACATACGTCGAATTCTATTCAAAATAAATTTCTCGTCGATATTTATTTAAAATAATTCATTTTAAATATAGAAAATCCGCCATAATTGCCAAAATAAAAATTTTAAACTGGCCCAGATTTTGCGGGTTATTACAATCTCCCCCACTTAAAACTTTTCGTCCCCGAAAAGGAACAAAGTCGAAAGTGGTTTGATTAATCAACTCTACGTTCATTCTGGCTTTCATTCTCCAACTTTTCAGTTTCTGAGAATTTTCAAAAATTTCAAAAATTTGGCTAACACCCTAAATTTTCGAAAAATTTCGCCATAACCTCCCCTGCACCGGGAGCATCGGGGAATTTCAAATAGCTTCCCCGGTCCTTCAGATCTCAAAAAGAAAAAGAAAAAGCCAAGCGGCTAGCCAATAGGCTCATAAAATCATCATCACCCAAACAAAACAGTAAATTATGTAGTAAACATGTACCTATTTGTCGGGCAAACAAATTTTATTCTCTGGCTCTAGCCTCCTTGCTATGACCTGTTCAATGTAAGTATATGTATATGCAAGCAAATGCGACCAATTTTCAATATAGTTCAATATTTGATGCAATTAGGCTAAATGGTTAAAAATTAGCAAACAATTAAGCAAACAACACAAAGATCAATCAATTAGTGAATTAGTGTTTCAAATTCATAATTTGATATTTATACAGAAAATCATGTTTTGATGCCAATTCACAACAATGTGTTCTAACTATATAAGTTTTGGTTCTCACACCAGTCTAATGGAAATATATAGAAATCACACCTTCGAAACACGAATATAAATACTGATGATGTGGCCACATCACCAGAATTATCCCCGGGTGTCTAGAATGTGACTCTATATCTATCCAGTATATTAAAATTTCGAATATACGTTCATGACGCGTATATGCAAAATCTTTATATACTCAATTGTCCATATTCAAAATAAATAAATAATCACATACGTTTAAAACGATTTAAATTTTCAAAACAAATTTGTTTTCATTTGAAAAAATATACTCTTCACACTCGTTTCTAGGACACTACTGATCCTACCTCTAACGAGTTATTCTAATTGGATATTACTAATCCAATATCTGATGAATTCTTTCGTATGGTTCTAATGTGTCTTGTTCTCGAGCTCTGTAAACCAAAGCTCTGATACCAAACTGAGACGACCCGAACTTCCCCGTGAAGGAAAGCACGGATAGAATTGAGGACAAGACAAAATAGAGCGTATACGGAAGAACATTTCATTGTTATTACAACAATTCCATCAGATACAAGAATATACAGAGTATAAATGAATAAATTACATTCGACAAACATCAGAGATTACAATAAATTACATAGCAGCGGAAAAATATACAAAACACAACTAGAAGTGATACACGGATACAGAGCTTTCCGAGCATCGTTCCAGCTGTAAATCCGGACCCTGTGAATATAAATCTGCAAAACCAAAACTACTAGTTGCCCGTGTGGAAAATAGGGGCACCCAGAGTTTAGGTTAAAACAATAAACTCCAGGTCAGTCATGGGACTGGTGTGAGAACTAAAACAGTTACTAATCTTTATTTTTAAAGTTAGGTAAATCAAGGGACCACGCCGTATAACACGGAACGGGTTTCCTCCCAAGAATACCAGTGCATAAAACAAACAGCGCAATGCTAAATAAAGAAAAATGAAGCTGTTATAAGACCCAGGTCCCATCACACAATGCAACGCAAGCCGGAGGATAGGGTTTTCCCTTATAACAGCCAAAGCATGCTTGATACGTTTAAAACACATTCTTTGATACTATTATATGTGTATAGTGTCAGAACAATTCAAATCATAAATATCAATCATAGGCGGCATGGGTACCATCTATCATGTCGCCATACTAGTTCTACAATTAAAACCGCAATATCACGTATTGGAAATTGGATTCCATCATGAGCCGAGGCAAGGGGCAAGCTCCTCTCCGCGTTCGAGACACTCTAGCAAATGCCTCAGGACCCCACTATGATCCTTGGAATCGGCTGGGCCGGTCCTCTCTTGCTTTTGAGGATTGGCAATTCCTGAACACACGTTTCCCGGTCCTTACAGACCTATATCCGAGGCGCCTCGTATCCAACAACCACACAGGTGAAAAGTATATAAATGTCAGGGCTGGTAGGTCACTGACACCACCCTAGCTAGAAAGAAACGTCGTGCTCTCCCAGCGGTCCTTCTCCCGTTTTTGACTCATACCGAGGTGTGAGGCTCGCGAATTCACGTTATACACAAAGCTACGCCACACAGGCCGTGCTTTGATCATCAACCACAAGACTTTGCTTTTCAACAGAAGCCTTGATAAATTGCCACTTACGCATGCCACATTGGCAATTCACTCCATGCGACTGATGTCCATCGATATACAACCTCTGAGCTCGTATGTCTCAGAGAAGGGCGTTAAGCAAGAGAATAAATTCTCCGCCGCCAAACAGATGTATATTTAATAGAGATCAATCAACACAGAATAAAATCCAATGTCAGACACACAATCCATTTACAAGTTCGTTCTGGATCTGAACGAAACCGGAGGCACTTTCCTCGCATATCCATCCATCTCCAAGTACGTCTGGACGATCACCAACTGATTCCCTCATCCTGGGTGTACAGCCCAATCAAGATCATCAGTAATCACCCAAACGATGTGAAGACTTCCGGTCTTCAACCACCGTCTTCATCTTCGACATCTCGTCGAATCGGTTATTCAGAATGGGTATAAACCCGGCCTTTCTGAATAACCCACGTATATAATAAACGAATGTTACACAAACACAACAAACGCCTCATTCCAATTCAGAATATTCTTTTATTCACAAAATCACATTCTTAGGGAAAGGTTCCCATTAATTTTATCCAAGATAAATTCTTCTAAATTTATTCTTTGGTCTTCCTTTGGATATCATTTCTAATTAGTCGGGATTAACGGACCACACCGAAGTAATTATTTATTTTATTTCCCAATCCCAACCTATATATCCCATGGAGAAAACTGGTAATACTCCACATCTAACACCACGGTGTTATCGGTAAAATTAATTACCATTTCACGTTCAAATCTAATTAAAGATTTAACTATCGCTTTGGAGCAAAACTGGTGGTACTCCATTCTCGATCACCTTTCAGATTTGATAATTTAAATTATCAATTCACTTTTCAATCTAATTAAAGATTCATTAAAACTCCACTTAGCTTTAATCTTTTCAAAAATCAATATCCTGTCTTTAACTGGGTTAAAGAACCAATGTCATCTAAAACACGATTCACGATAAACCCAAATCACATTTGATATTAAATACAAGGCTCTGAATAGAAAATATATCGGCTTATATTCAATATCAAATTCTGAAACCAACATATATCGTATTGGAAATAACGATATAGAATATATCTTTCAAATTCCCATAACAATATCTGTATAGTCACGAAATCCAACATCGAAATATCCCGAAGATAATTTCGATTCAACTCCAGTCCAATCCACGTATTGGGAATATTAATTATTTTTAAAATCACTTTAAAATTCAATTTATTTATTTCACAAATAAATTGATTTTAATTCTAGTTCAAAACTAGTTCATTTCGATAAAAATCTATTTTCATCATTTCAAATGTGGAATTTTTCAACCCAATTTTCCCCAAATCATATATGATGATTTTACACAAATTATAGATATTTTTCATAATTTTATCAAGGCCCGTACAGTCGATTTCCATCTACGGCCATCGAACTGCACTTACAGCGACCTTTTCTGAATTTGATTTGGACATAATTCCAAATCCAACTGTTAGGTTTCAAATTTCTAATATTCAATGGAAAGCTCTTTTCGATACGAACCCAACGGTTCCGGTTTTAGGAGAATCCGACGGTCGGATCTCCCGCAACGTCAATTCGAAGTTAATGGTCGAAATTCATGAACTGCCGCGGCGCGGCGCGTTCTATTCAGGCCATTATATATATAATATATATATATTATATATATTTCGTCGATCTCCTTTTAAAACGAATTTTATAAATAGTTCTACATTCGTTTCAAAATAATTTCAACTCCATCTTCAATTTCAAATCGATTTGATTTCAATTCAATTCGAGTTCATTTCAATTCAATTCAAATTCAAATTCGTTTCAATTCAATTCGAATTTTAATCTAATTCAATTTGAATATCATTTCAAAATATTTATCTTTGAAATCACTTTTCAATATTCATTATACAACGAACAAAATCGATATAAATATCGTTCGCGTCAAAATAACGCATCTCTAATCAACACGGCTTTATATTTTCAAAACTTCTTTATTCTATCCAACAAATGAATATTTATCCCATTCAACACATGAATCTATATTTCTTTCAACACACGACTAATCTCAACACATGAGTACTGTCAACACATCACTATTTTTGTTATGTAAAATATTTTATAAAACTATGGTATCTATCGTTTGATTTTAATTAGACTCCACCGTAAAGTAGATTCTAATCGTAAATATGATAAAGATGTAAATTTCATTGTATAAAATATTTCACTCAACACATGAACATCGTCAACACATGACTATTTTTATATTCAACACATGAATTTTCTTTTATAATATTCCTTATTTTCCCGATTGGAATGAGGCCCAATCAATCACCATATAATGTTAATTATATGGATTTTCATACATCACACGTATATAATAGCATTGAAAAATAATCAACCATCAACCAAAGTGCACTACACTGTATAAGCATCAAATATAGATGTCTAACGCTTATAACAGCCTGTCAATCAATCGATCGACATATTTAATCAATCAGGATGAGTGAACTTCAAATTTCATCCCAACACCCTTGTGGGGTTTCAAACAATCAAACACAGTTTTTATTTGTGCAGTTGGGCGATGTGTAAAATTTATCGTCCCAATCAATGTCCTTCAAATAGGTGTACATAAACAAACCGTCCGGTTTGTAAATGAATATTTTATTTTATTCACTTCCACGTTAAAAATTATATTTTTAACGATAAGACAATTTATTTTAACACATTAATTTCTATTCAGTTCATTTATTCAATAAAGTGATATTTTTATTTTTCTAACATATTTTAGAAAATTTCGGCGGCATAACGGCACGATACTAGAAACGGGACGAGGCCTAGCCTTATCCCCGGTCTACTGAAGGCCCACGCCATTCACACATCAATCAAATCCATTTTATTTCACCAAACAATTCAATTCAAACCAATTAGACTAACCAACTACACAAGCAAACAATTTAACAAGCAAGCCATCCATGGTCTGTGGATGACGGGTGTCGGGTGCTACTAAACACCGTCTGCATCCTAGTATATATATATAACTAGAAAGAGAAATTTAGAGTGAGAAGTTCTCACCAATAGCTATCCAATCATCTTGACTCTTCTTTGATATAAATCTTCTTCGTTCTCGCCTTTTTGTCACCTTCGTTGTCCGCTTTCACTACATATGTAAAAATCAGATTTTTATTTGTTCACTTTCAATTTAAAAAATCATATTTTTATAATCACTTCCTATATTTAAAAATCGAATTTTTACTATGCTGTTCAATATATAAAAATCGAATTTTTACTACGATGTTATATAGATAAAAATTATATTTTTATCACGCTATTTTCCATATAAAGATTTCGCCTTTTCATAAATAAAGTTTTCGCCTTTTCATAAATAAAGTTTTCGCCTTTATAAAAATAAAGTTTTCGCCTTTTCTATTTTTAAAGTATCGTCTTTTTATTTCCTTAAAGATTTTACCTTCTCAATTTCATCCCTATAGAAATCACACTTTATTTTGCTACCTATATAAAGATGATATTTTTAATATTCCTAACATGTAAAAATTATATTTTTAATTCTCCTATATAGTAAAGATTATATTTTTAATACTTTAAAAATATAAAAATCATATTTTTAATTCTTTTTAAAAATATAAAAATCATATTTTTCACTAACCCAAAATCAAATCTTTTTCTATTTAAAAATCTCATCTTTTTTTTATACTAAAAACTGATTTGAACTAAGTATAAAACTGATTTTAACTAAATATAAAAACTGATTTTAACTAAATATAAAATCACCTGTAAATAAAATAACCGACTAAAAATAAACAAAAAAAATTTATTAAAAGTAAAACTTACTTTCATTTTGGTTTACTGTGAAGGAGGGCTTGGCTTGCTGGTGTCGGAGATGGTGCTAGGGGCGTCGCGGTTATGGGGGGTGGCGGCATCGTCGGCGGCTGTGGGGAGAGGGATCGGCGGCTTAGGGTCTAGGGGGCGGCAGCTTTTCAGGCAGAAGGAGGAGATGGGAACGGAGGAAGGGAAGGAGGAAGGAGGAAGAAGAGGAGGGGGCGCGCCTGCCTCCGGCGCGGCGGTGGCTCATCGGGGGGGGGGGGGGGGCGATGCGGCGGCGGCTCCCCCCCGTCGCTCTCGTCTCCTTTTTTTTTTTTTTTATAAATTCGATTTGAAAAGAAGGGGGGCCAGAGCGGTTAAAGGGGGAGATTTTTTTTATTTATTTAATTTAATTATTATTTTTATTGCAAAAAGTTGACTTTTACATACGACCTCGAAACAAGGCCCACCGCCTGTCGTCCATAGCGTTTTACCCCCATTCCGAACACAATGGGATATGTATCGTAGGCTGATTCGGCTGTTACAGTCAGTTTCCGTTAAATTTACATTTAAATCACTTTATTGAATTTTAAACGTACATTTCAAATTACCGGGGTCACATACTAACTAGAAAAATTTCAGAAAAATATTTTCTAGCTTCGTATTGACGATACGGTCCTAACAAAACTAGTTTCGTCGAATTCTGAGACCGTTGGAAAAATGGCCAATTTCCAGTCGATTAAAATCAACTGAAATGGTCAAACGCGTTTTCCTTTGCCACGCTCACATATTGATTCGAAAAATTATGAAATTTGGAATCTAGCAATAATTTGACACTGCGGATCCAACAAAACTATTTTCGTCGAAATCCGAGGTCATCTGCAAAATGTCAATTTTTAAGGGCCTGAATTCCATAGCGACTATTCAGAATTTTCAACTGGACATATCTTTTGATTCCCGCTATGAAATCTTGATTTTTCGGATTCGTTGGAAAGATATTCACTATTAGATCCTAATGTTTTTGGTTTCACTAAAATCCGGATTGTTTTGCACCCGGTACATTCAATTGAAGTTTGAGATCGAATTATCGAACTACCGCGCCATTTTCAATTCTATTTATAATTATATATAATTATTTATATTCTAACACGACGTATATAAATACATACGTCGAATTCTATTCAAAATAAATTTCTCGTCGATATTTATTTAAAATAATTCATTTTAAATATAGAAAATCCGCCATAATTGCCAAAATAAAAATTTTAAACTGGCCCAGATTTTGCGGGTTATTACAAGTCCTTTGGTGTCAGAAGAGGGTAGAGGTGATGTTCTCAATACTGATGAGATTAGTAATTTTTTCTCTTTTAGAAAGGGTGACTATACTCAGGTTTTGGAAACTGTTGCTACTAATGAGAGATGAGTGATTGTTCCTCCTTATTGAACACCAGCCGATGAGTTTATTTTGTTCAGTCAGTTTGAAGTGTTAAATATGGTTGGTGATAGTGAAGATTATGGCTGTTTGGATGGGACAATTATGACTGGATTGAGGAAGATTTATAATAACCTAAGGTTGTCTCCAATATATGGGAAGTCTAATGATAATGCAGGTTATGCACTAGTTAGTGATAATATGGAAAGTGTTGTCAAAGGGGTTGCAAAAATGGGCTTGAAGAGGAGCATTAATGCTACAAATGACAATGCAGGTCATACGCCAATTCGAAGTGTTGTCAAAGGGGTTGCAAAAATGGGCTTGAAGAGGAGCATTAATGTTGTAAGTTCTCTTTCAATAATATATAATGGGTATGAGATGCATGGTATGTTTGATTTAAATTCAGTTAATATATTCGGTGATAATATGTTGCATGGGTATGCAGTAAGGCTACCATCATATTCAAGTATTAATACTGTGGAATATGGGGAGAGTGAGGGAAATACATATACAAATCGGGTCGCATCGGGAAGTACTGTAAATGAGGTGAATTCGGTTATTGTACAGTTTGAAAATGTGGACCAAACACATAGGGATGTGGGATGCAAGATTACTGATAGAGTATGGGAGATGGTTGTGACAAGTTAGTGGTTTATAATGGTTTGGCAAGATTTGTTGATACTGAGTCTACTATTTTCGACCTAGTTATGGTAGGTTTTTATAAATCATTGTTTTTGGGTAAGCAGAGTATAACATATATATCTTTGTTGCCTAGTCCTAGATTTTTTGTATCTCCATTGATTAGTGAATGGATGATGGATGTCAGAGTTTCGTTAGATGGTATTAATGTTGGTGTGAAGATTGAGTCGGCAGTGGACAACCTAGTGACTATTCTGAATAGAGCTTTGGTATCCTCACCTTCTTCGTCTAGAAGAGGTAAACGTAAGAGGGTGGTCCCTAATAGTGGAAGCATTGTTAGGATCAGATCCAATGCATCATCATCTTATGGTAGGTACCCTGATTCGAATGCTAGTAGTAGCACTTCGAATTCAGGCTCAAGTATGTTTTCTGTTTATGGGAGTAGCTATACATAAGGGTGAACGTTTGGTTGGTTTGGTTTATCCAATTATAAAAATTTTCAACCAAACTAAAACTGATAAAATTGAAAAACCAAACCAACCAAATTAAGATTGGTTGGTTCGGTTGGTTATCCGATTTAACCAAACTAAAAATATTTTAGACTTTATGTTAATAATATTAACTATAATTTGATATATATTATAAACATATTATTATTTATGATTCTTATGCTTCCCAAAATTAATTTTGATACATATGTGATGATTAAAATTTACTTAGATAACTAAATTAACCTAAAATATTTACTATTATATCGATAATTTTGAAAGTATAATAAAAGTTTGGTTAATTTGGTTAAGCCGATAACCAAACTAAATATTATTCTAAACCGATTATAAACCAATCTAATTTCAAAACTGAACCAAACCGACCAAAGCAAATTGGTTCGGTTGGTTTATTTGGTTTAACCAAATAATTCTCACCCCTGGCTATACTCCATTCACATTAGGTAGCTTATCCACTAGGCAGTTATGCCAATTAGCTGATGATAGAGCGTTTGCTTTTACTGATGTTGAGTTAGATACTGATTTTATTAGGAGCAGAGAATTAGAGAGGGTTAATTCTTTGAGATGATGAGATTAGTTAGCTGGAACATTAGGGGTCTTAATGACCTTAAAAAATGTGATAAAGTAAGATCTTTTTTCAAGGATTATCATATTGATATTGCACTATTACAAGAGACAAAAATAGATAACCCCGATTTAAGATTTTATAAGAGGTTAGGGGAATCCCATTTCCGTAATTGGGCTTGTCTACCTACTATTGGTAGTGCAGGGGGACTAATGATAGGTTGGAGGAAAAATCTATTTAGGCTTCTTCAAGAATTTCCTAAGAAGCATTCCCTTCATATCTTATTATCCTCTCAGGTAGATAATACTATTTTGGGTACTACTAATGTATATGGGTCTCATACTAAAATCGAAAGGAGAATTTTGTGAGAAGAATGTCCAGACTTTAGAAATTTACCCCTAGATTAATGGATTGTGGGGGGAGATTTTAATGTAACTAGGTTACATCACCTTGTGAAGGAGATTTGTCGGATATGGAGGAGTTTAATGAATTTGTTTTAAACGACAATCTGATTAAAATACCACTAAATAATTGGTCGTTTACTTGGTCTAATGTAAGAGATGTTCCTTCTTTAGCTCTTTTAGATAGATTTTTCATAAGTAGTGAGGTTGAGGATAGGTTCTCTTTTTGTAGAGTAAAAGAATAACCTTTTTTATGCTCGGACCATTGTCTAATAATTCTCTCACGTGAATTAAGTTTTACTATTAGTAATAGCCTTAAATTCGAGAAAATGTGGCTTTTAGATTCTAGATTTTCTAATTTAATTGCTTTTAGATGGAATTCTCTATTTTATTTTAATAATATGTATGCTGGTAATTCTGCTAAGATTTTTATCGTGAAGTTAGGAAAACTTAGATTTTTTTTTCTTAAAAGATGGAATAAATATATATTTGGTAGTGTTAGAGTTAGGAAAGATAAGATTATTTGTGAGATGTTTGATTTAGACAAGATTAGTGAGAATAGGATTCTTAATCCTATTGAGCGTGATAAACTTTGCCGCCTTAAGAATGACCTTAATTTAATTTTAGAGAAAGAGGAGGTCATGTGGAAGCAAAGGGCTCATGTTCAATGGATTAAGGAGGGGATAATAATACTAAAAAATTTCATTGTATGGCTAATAAGAGATGATGTAACAATTTCATTCACTATATTTTTGTCGATGATATTGAATTAGTTGGGTAATAAGACTTAAAAGAAGCTTTTACTAACTATTATAGATAGATTTTTGGATCAAAAATAAAGAGAAGAATTAACATTAGATGGAATGAAATTTATTTATTCTAGGATTGATTAATTAGATTTAGATAAGTCGTTCGCAGAACAGGAGATATGGAAGGCTATTAATGATTTGCCAAGTGATAAAGCTCCTGGTCCGGATTGTTTTCCTATTCTTTTTATAAACAAATTTGGGATGTTTAGAAATATGATATTATTAATCTTTTTAATGAATTTTATAATGGGAATTTATAGATAGCTACATTTAACTTTGCAAATGTTATTTTTATTCATAAGAAATTAGGAGCTAATAAACTAAAAGAATTTAGACCAATTTCCTTAATTAACTGTTCTGTTAAGATAATTACTAAAGTATTAGCAAATAAACTAAGTCTAAAGATGAATGATATCGATTGTTCTCAGACTTCGTTTATAAAAGAAGAAACATAGTAGATGGTGTAGTTGTGGTCCAAGAATATATTAATTTATGTGTAAAGACAAACTTTACTTGCGCTTTTTTGAAAATCGATTTTGAAAGGGCGTTTGATTCCCTTGATTAGAATTTTATTTGTGAATTATTATTAGCTAAGGGTTTTAGTATAAGGTGGATTAATCGGATCATTATTTTACTCAAATCTGGTTGTTATAATATAATAATTAATGGAGTTATAGGAAAGAAAATTCAGTCCAAGAGGGGGCTTAGACAAGGCGACCCTTTATCGCCACTGCTGTTTAATCTTGCTACTGATGTATTTACCATAATTATAAAGAGAGCAGAAGGATAAGGAGTTCTACGTATTGTAGGTAATAGAGAATTTAGTAATGAATTATCTATGCTTCAATTTGCAGACGATACTCTTTTATTTTCCTCTCATTTACCAATATTATAGCTTTGAAATTCATTCTTTATGGTTTTGAGATGCTTTCTGGTCTCAAAATTAATTTTGATAAGAGTTCGTTTATGGTATTAAATGATTATGATAAGGTTAAGAATCAAGTTGCTAATACCTTAAGCTGTTCTATAATGAACTTCCCTTTTGACTATTTGGGTTTTAAGATTAAGCCTTCAAAACTTAAGAATGAGGATTAGGTGAGTATTACTGATAAAATTAATAATAGATTATCTAATTGGAATTGCAAATTTTTATCAAGAGCAAGAAGATTAGTTCTTATTAATTCTCTGTTATCAGTTGTTCCTACATATTGGATAGCTATACATTGTTTTCCTAAACGGGTAATTGATAAAATTGACAGAATTAGGCGTAATTTTCTCTAGTGTGGAGAAAACATTTGTAGAGGATTCAAATGTTTAGTTAATTGTGAAGTTTGTTGTAGACCAAAGAAGGGTGGGGGACTTGGGATTATCAATATATATAACTTTAACTCGTCATTGTTGGCTAAATGGTTACGGAAATATAGGGATCCCGAAGTGATGGCTACTTGGAAGTATATAGCATCTAATTTTTATCATGATGGGGGTAAAATTATATTTGATACTGATTATATTAAGAACAATAGACTTTCTTCTTTTTGTAATTCCATTTTGAATTGTTTCGATTTTTTAATTTAGGGTTTCCATTCGGGAGATAATAGTTTTTTTTTTTTGGAATGATACATGGATTACTAGAATACCCCTTAAAATTGAATTTAAAGAACTATATGAGTTTTGCTGCTTTAATTTTGCCTTGGTTAAGGAAGGTTATAGGGAAAGTTTAAATCCCCCGTGGGAATTTACATTTGAGAATATATTAGATGGATTAGTGTTCAGGCAATTTGTCTTGTTACATGCTATGTTATCACTGTATCATATTGATAATAACTGTGATAGTATTTATTGGGGCTTTGGCAGGTGTCAGAAATACTCTTCTAGTTCTATGTATAAGCTGCTTAATTTTAAAGGCATTTCGATTTTAAAATTAAAATTTATTTGGAAGGTAACGGCTCCACCCAAAGCCAAATTCCAAATGTGGCTGATTATGCATAAGAAATTAAGCACTATAGAGCAATTAAGGAAGAAAAAAATATTTTTGATTCTAAGCGTTTTGACGAAAATGTTGATCACTTATTTTTTACTTGTATCAAAACTTGCTATATTTTAAATATGGTTTTAAGAATTTTTGTTTTTAATTTCTCTCATAGTCTTATTAATTGTGATTTTTATCGGAATTTCTTCAAATTTGATTTTAATTCTAAAAATAGACATATACTTAATACATTAATAACCATTATTTGTTGGTTTATTTGGTTTGACAGAAATCAGAAAATGTTTCATTCTGATTCTGATACAGGAGATAAACGAATTATAAAGATTGTTTCATTTTGTTTAGATTGGATGGCTAACCCTTATTATAAAATTTTCAAAGATCCTATTTTTGACAGATTCCTTATTAAGGTTAGAAATAATTTGAAGTTGTTTATTAGAATCACAAAGCATTTTAATTATAATAGAATTTGTATTTGTTATTGATATATGATTTTGTGTATTTTATTTTTAGCACTTTTTCCTATGTTGTTATTTTGTTACACATATATTTATGTGTATATATATACATATTTTTGTGTGTGTGTTGTTAGCTTACGGTTTGTTTAGTTGTACTTCAGGATACAGGTAGGTTTGTTTTTTCAATGAGGAGCTTATTGGAGATTGGTTCTGGATGAGGAGCTTACTGGGGTCCAGATGTAGAGTTTTGATTTCTTGTATTATTCTGTATTGCTCATTTTATATATTGCGGAGTGACCTCTTTATTATTTAGGAGTAGATATACTTCAAATCGGGTGGTGGCCACGCTGGAGCTCGATTTTGAAGTATGATGGGCGGTGGCCATGCTAGAGCTCATCCATCTACATCCTAGACTTATGGTCATAGACTGAGCTGTCTGTATACATCTGGCTACTTGTCAGGCATGTTGACAGCTATTATTTTATATTTGTTATATATATGTGCGCGCTCTCTCTTCTTTTTAGAGGATCACACATCTTTTATTTGTTATATATATATTTGTTATATATATATATATTTGTTATATATATATATATATATGTAAATAGAAACGTAATTTAAGCGAATGGAGTTACGTCCTTACCACATAATTGAAATGTCAATCTTACTAAATTCTCAAGGTATACAAGTAAATTTCCCATATTTTCATCAATCCATAACATAAGTGTGCATATGAAAATAAAATGGAAAAACAATCACAATAACATATAAAGTTGTAACCCAGGTTTTGACTTAGTTATCTATTATATTATATGAAAGCACAATCTTTCTCAGAAGACCTTTCAGATCCAGATTTCCCAAAAAATTCACAGTCCGACACCTGTCCAGCTGTTCAATCCTCACCATTCTAAGTGCAATAACCGTCCTTATCTCTTCAGTGACCGCTTACAGTCTTAGGTCTTTATCTCTTCAGGTAGAATACCATCCGCCGCCCTGTATATTCTTTGAATTACCTCTGCCACATACTTCAGTTTAAAATGACCGCTTCCTTCCTTGAAACCTCTTCCATCGCCGCCACAGTTAACCCTAACCCTCAATTTTCTACACCCCAACATTGTCCTTCCTCTTTGACGCCCACACCGCTGCCGATTAGCCCTCCATTTCAGTTGTTGCTCTCTCGCCTTCGCGCAGCAGGTAGCTTATGCTTTTCCCTCTTCACCGCTATCCATTTTCGCAATTTTTTCCCTTCTGATCTTCGCCTGTTCCTATCGACCAAGCGTAGTGCCCTCTTCTACCTGTCGCAACCATGTTTCGCTGCAAGCGCTGCTTTGTATGAGTTGCTGATTTTCCTCCTCCGTTTTTTCATTTAATTGGATCTACAGAGATAACTTGAAGAATTGTATTATCTAGGGATAATACTGTCCTTTTGGTTTCATCTTGCCTATACCGTTTAATAGTCCGACTTGCCTCTACACTTTTGCTGTTGTGATTTCGGGTAAGTATTTATTTTAATTTCTTATCCTTATGTAATTTGATTTTTTACTGGATTTGTGTAAATGAAATTATTACTCTATGGATCTTGGAATTTGAGGTTTAGCCAAACCATTTAAAATAGTGAAAAAACCAAATTTCCTACCATTTCAAATTTTCTTTTTCATTTCATAACCAGTTTCTTCTCATTTTAAACTATTGTATTCTTTTGTAGTTGAGCACCTTATTCTAGGTTCATTTGGTTGTTCCCTTATAGTACATATTGTTTACCTGTAAAATTGCATCAAGCCTAAGTGTGAATATACGTGTACCTATCTAGAATAATTAAAAATCAAATGAATTTGGGGATGGTGCAAAAAGCATTTTGCTTCATTTGTACAGTCTACGCTTTATCATGAAAACAAACACGCTAAAATGTGACATAGAATACAATTTCAAAATGGTGAAATATCAATTATTTCCCTGTTTGTACCATACTACATTTATTTTGACTCATTTGGGACTTTGAATGTTTCTTAAATATATTTTCAGGGGCACATATTGACAAGTGTAGTATATTTTCCCATTATGAAACCTGCTACATTGATGTATTAATTATGGACTATTATATAGTTTAATCCCAGGATTCTCTTTTATCATATCATGTGCTATATTTGGATATGTATTATTCTTTGTACATCCAATATAATGTTTGCAAACAGTTTGGTACCATCATCAAATGTTGTTTAGTTTTGGTTAATACTATGAAATCAGATGACAAATATAAGTAGTATTGAAATGTAAGTCGTTTTATTAAGCTACTTTTCCCCTAAAATCTGAACCAGTTTGACACCCACATTTGCATGTACAGCTTTCTATTACAATATTTTAAATTCTTCCTTTTCATTTAACTTACTGTTGATGCTATCATTTATATCGTTTTTTTTTTCATTAATTTTTTTGTTGTTGATGCTATCACTTGTGTTGCATTTCCTTTTCATTCACTTATGTTGTTGATGTTATCAGTCTTATTGCATTTTTTTCTCTTTTGAATTATGGTCTAAAGTTTTCAAATTATAGGTCAAAGCAACACAACTAGGTGTTATTTATGGGAATTTGTTATGTTGTCTGCAGATACACCAAATCTTACAAAATAATCCCATTATAGATTTATAGAAGTATACTAATTTTAGGCCCAGTATAACAATAAACATGCAAAAACATACTAGTCCAACTCATGGTTCGCCCTTTTTAGGAATACCTCTCCGAGAGACACACACACACGCGCGTACAATGAGAGAGGAAAAATCTAGATATGTTGTATCCCCTTCACCTTCTCATTAATTATTCTACGAAAAGAACCACAACCACACTAATGGCTACTGTTGACTTTTGTTTTTTCATCGCAAAGACGGTCCGTACTAAAATTCAATTATTGCTCCAATCCAAGCTCTTACATATGCTTATGATTCCATCTGTCCAGATTGTTTGCTTTATTATTCCGGTTACGGCTTCATCTTACTGTAACAACCCGTAAAATGCGAGCCAGTTTGAAATTTTTATTTTGGCGATTTTAGCGAATTTTGAATATTTAAAATAGATTATTTTAAATAATATCGACGAGAAATATATTTTGAATATAATTTGAACGTATATATTATATACGTCGTCGTTAGAATATATAATAATTATATATAATTATAAAAGGAATTGAAAATGGCGCGGTAGTTCGAAAATTCGATTTCTAATTTCAAATGAATATACAGAATTCAATATAAGTCAGAATTGAACGAAACAAGAAATATTTGAATCTGTATAACTATATCTTTGTAACGAAGTTAACAAACTGAGATTTCACTTTAGAAATGATAAGATATGTCCAGTTGAAAATTCTGAATAGTCGCTATGGAATTCAGGCCCTTAAAAATGGACATTTTGCAAACGACCTCGGATTTCGACGAAACTAGTTTTGTTGGGTCCGTGATGTCGAGTTATTGCTAGATTCCAAATTTCATAATTTTTCGAATCAATATGTGAGCGTGGCAAAGGAAAACGCGTTTGACCAGTTTTAGTTGATTTTAATCGTCTGGAAATTGGCCATTTTTCAAACGGTCTCAGAATTCGACGAAACTAGTTTTGTTAGGACCGTATCGTCAATACGAAGCTAGAAAATATTTTTCGAGAATTTTTAGAGTTCGTATGTGACCCCGGTAATTTGAAATGTACGTTTAAAATTCAATATAGTGATTCAAATGTAAATTTAATGGAAACTGATTCAAACGATCAAATCAGCTTGAGATACATATCCCATTGTGTTCGGAATGGGGGTAAAACGCTATGGGCGACAGTCGGTGGGCCTTGTTTAGGGGTCGTTTGTGAAAGTCAACTTTTTTGCAAAATAAAATAATTAAATTAAATAACAAAAAAAAAAACTTATCTCCCCCTTTAACTACCAGGCCCCCCCCCAGATAATTTCAATTCACTTTTTTTTTAAAAAAAAAAAAGAATCGTTCGAATCGAACGCCGACCCCCCCCCCCCCCCCCCCCGCCATCGCCTGAGCTCCGACCGCCACCAGAGCCTCTCCGCCCCTCTCCTCCTTCTTCCCCACCTCGAGCTGCTCCTCCCACGCACCCCCTGCTCGCGAATCCCTCCTTCTCTTCTATTTGAACGACGCCCTAGCCTCCAGGACCCGCCACCTGAAGCCGCGACAGCCCCACCCCCCTCCAGGCCTCACGCCGACGCTTGCACCCCCCCCCCCCCCCCCCCCCCGACGACCCCTGGCGCCTGTCCTCCGACGGATCCAAACCGTTCCCCCCCTGTAAGTTAGTTTTATTTATATTTCTTTATTTAATTTT
Organism: Allium sativum; assembly: GCA_030737875.1. Classification (NCBI taxonomy): domain Eukaryota; kingdom Viridiplantae; phylum Streptophyta; class Magnoliopsida; order Asparagales; family Amaryllidaceae; genus Allium; species Allium sativum. Next base: position 853,369,976 of record CM060919.1, read on the forward strand.
TATTGAATAGAAAACTGATTTTTTTTAAAAGATTAAAACTGAATTGATTTTTTTTTAAAAGGTTAAAACTGAATTGATTTTTTTTAAAAGGTTAAAACTGAATTGATTTTAAAAGGTTTTAAAAGATTTGAATTTTGAAAGGTAAAAGATTTAAACTTTAAAAAGTAAAAGAAAAGATTGGATCTTTAAAATGGAAAAGGCGGAATCTATATTTATAAAAATATGATTTTTATATAGTGAACTTCGAAGTAAAAATTCGATTTTTATATATTGAACTTTGAAATAAAAATTCGATTTTTATATATAGAATAGCAAAATAAAAATTCGATTTTTATATATTGAACTTTGAAATAAAAATTCGATTTTTATATATTGAATAGCGAAGTAAAAAATTCGATTTTTACATATGTAGTGAAAGCGGACAACGAAAGCGACAAAAAGGCGAGTTGGCGAAGATTTCCTGCAATGAAGTGCCGTGGAGCTAGGATAGCTATATGTGAGAATTTCTCACCTTTCAATTTCATTTCTATTTATATATATATACTAGGATGCAGACGGTGCTTAGTAGCACCCGACACAATCGTCCACAGACCATGGACTTGTTTGTTTGGTTGCATAGATTAGTTGAATTATTTGTTTGAATTGAATTGTTTGGTGAGATGAAATTGATTTGATTGATGTGTGAATGGCGTGGGCCTTCACTAGACCGGGGATAAGGCTAGGCCTTGTCCCGTTTCTAGTATCGTGCCGTTATGCCGCCGAAATTTTCTAAAATATGTTAGAAAAATAAAAATGTCATTTATTGAATAAATGAACTGAAAAGAAAATTCATGTGTTGGAATAAATATTTTATCGTTAAAAATATAGTTTTAACGTGAATGTGAATAAAATAAAATATTCATTTACAAACCAGACGGTTTGTTTATGTACACTGATTTGACTGATATTGATTTGGACGATAAATTTTACACATCGCCCAACAGCACAAATAAAATATGTGTTTGATTGTTTGAAACCCCACACGGGTGTTAGGATGAAATTTGAAGTTCACTCATCCTGATTGATTTAATATGTCGATCGATTGATTGACAAGCTGTTATAAGCGTTAGATATCTTTATTTGATGCTTATACAGTGTAGTGCACTTTGGTTGATGGTTGATTATTTTTCAATGCTATTATATACATGTGTTGTATGAAAATCCATATAATTAATTTTATATGGTAATTGATTGGGCCTCATTCCAGTTTAGAAATAGAAATATTTGAAAATAGAAATTTATGAAGCCGTGTTGATTAGATTGACGCCATTTTGACGTGAACGATATTTATATCGATTTTAAAACGATTTCGAAATGAATTGAATTGAAAACGATTTCGAAATGAATTGAATTGAAAACGATTTCGAAGTGAATTGAATTGAAAACGATTTCGAAATGAATTGAATTGAAAACGAATTCAAATTGAATTGAAAGTGAATTGAAATGAATTCAAATTAAATTGAAATTTGAATTGAATAGAAATGAATTTTAAAACGAATTTATAGAGAAGAATTCAATTTTGATTTGAATTGAAATGGAAGTTGAAATTGCTTTTGAAACGAATTTAAAACTATTTATATAATTCGTTTTAAATAGAAATCGACGAAGTATATATTATATATATTATATATATAATATAATGGCCTGAATAGAACGCGCCGCGCCGCGGCAGTTCGCGAATTTCGACCATTGACTTCGAATGGACATTACGGGAGATCCGACCGTCGGATTCTCCTAAAACCGGAACCGTTGGGTTCGTATCGAAAAGAGCTTTCTAGCGAATGTTAGAAATTAGAAATCTAACGGGTGGATTTGGAATTATGTCCAAATCAAATTTGAAAAAGGTCGCTGTAAGTGCAGTTCGATGGCCATTGATGGAAATCGACTGTACAGGCCTTGATAAAATTATTAAAAATAGTAATAATTTGTGTAAAATCATAAGAAATGATTTGTGAAGATTTGGGATGAAAAACTGCATGTTTGAAAAGATAAAAATAGATTTTTATCGAAATGAGCTAGTTTTGAACTAGAATTATAATTCTATTTATTTTTAAATAAATAAATTGAATTTGAAAAGGGTTTTGAAAATAACCAAAATTTCCAATGATTGCATTGGAGTGGATTTGAATCGAAATTGTCTTCGGAATATTTCGATGTTGGAATTCGTGATTATACAGGTGTTGTTATGGAAATTTGAAAGATATATATTTATATCGTTATTTCCAATACGACATTTGTTAGTCGTAGAATTTGATATTGAATATAAGCCGATATATTTTCTATTCAGAGCCTTGTATTGAATATCGAATGTGATTTGGGTTTGTCGTGAATGGTGTCTTCACTAACACTGTTCTTGAACCCAGTTGAGAAAAGATTAAATCTTTTTAGTTAGATTTAATGAAGTTTACCAATTGAATGATATTTAATTGGAATGGAAGTGATATTGATTTTTGGGTTTATCGTGAACCGTGTTTTAAATAACACTCGTTCTTTAACCCGATAATTAATGGATTGTGATTTTGGGTCTATCGTGAATCGTGTTTTAAATGACACTGATTCTTTAACCCAGCCGAAGATTAAAACTAAGTGGAGTTTTAATGAATCTCTAATTAGATTGAAAAGATCGAGAATGGAGTATCACCAGTTTTACTCCAGGCGATAGTTAAATCTTTAATTAGATTTGAACGTGAAATGGTAATTGAATTACCGATAACACTGTGGTGTTAGATATGAAGTACTACCAGTTTTACTTCATGGGATGAATAGGGGGGGATTGGGAAATAAAATAAATGATTACTTCGGTGTGGTTCGCTAATCCCGACTAGTTTGAATTGATATTCAAAGGAGATTAAAGAATAAATTCAAAGAATTTATCTTGGACAAAATTAATGGGAACTTTTCCCAAAGTATAGGAATATTTGAATAAAAGAATATTCTGAATTGGAATGAGGCGTATGTTGTGTTTGTGTAACACTTTTATAATATATACGCGAGTTATTCAGAAAGACCGGGTTTATCCCATTTTGAACAACTGATTCGACGTGGTGTCGAAGATGAAGACGGTGGTCGAAGACCGGAAGTCTTCATGTCGTTTGGGTGATTACTGATGATCTTGATTGGGCTGTACACCCAAGAAGATGGAAACAGTTTGTGATCGTCCAGACGTACTTGGAGATCGATGGATATGCGAGGTACTAGGTGCCTCCGGTTTCGTTCAGACCCAGAACGGACTTGTAAATGGACTGTGTGTCTGACATTGGATTTTAGTCCGTGCGATTGATCTCTATTAAATATATATCTGTTTGGCGGCGGAGAATTTATTCTCTTGCTTAACGCCCTTCTCTGAGACGTACGAGCTCAGGGGTTATATATTGATGGATATCAAACGCATGGGGTGAATTGTCTGTGTGGCATGCCTAAGTGGCAATTGATCGAGGCTTCTGTTGAAAAGCAAAGTCTTGTGGTGATGATCAAAGCACGGCCTGTGTGGCACAGCTTTGTGTAACGTGAATTCGCGAGCCTCGCACCCCGGTTGTGAACCAAAAACGGGAGAGGACGTCAGGGAGGGCATGCGTTTCTTTCTAGCTAGGGTGGTGTCAGTGACCTACCAGCCCTGACATTTATATACTTTTCACCTGTGTGGTTGTTGCTGTTGCGAGGCGCCTCGGTTTGATCGGACGATCCGGGTCCGATGGAGTCATTCGTTGGCTCATTTACGCCCCAAAGGGCGGGGAAACGCATGTTCAGGCATTTTAATCCACATCGGTGGACCGGCCCTGAGGATCCAAGGGCCCACCTGAGTCTGGGTCCTGAGGCTCGGGCTAGACAGTCTCGAATCGGTTGAGGACTATCTTTTGCCTCGGTTCATAGATGGAAACCCAATTTCCAAATACGTGACTTTGCGATTTTGATTGTATAACCTATATATGGCGACATAGTGGTATGGGGCATTCATGCCGCCTATGATTGATACTTATGATTTGAAGTTGTTTTATACACTATGCACTTATAATAGTATCAAATGATTTCTTTTAAACGTATCAAGCATTCTTGGCTATTATAAGGTAAAAACCCTATCCTCCGGCTTGCGTTGCATTGTGTGATGGGAACTGGGTCTTATAATAGCTTCATTTTTCTTTATTTAGCATTGCGCTGTTTGTTTTATGCACCGGTATTCTTGGGAGGAAACCCGTTCCGTGTTATACGGCGTGGTCCCTTGATTTACCTAACTTTAAAAATAAAGATTAATAACTGTTTTAGTTCTCACACCAGTCCCATGACTGACCTGGAGTTTATTGTTTTAACCTAAACTCTGGGTGCCCTTATTTTGACACGGGCAGCTAGTAGTTTTGGTTTTGCAGATTTATATTCACAGGATCCTGGTTTACAGCTGGAACGATATCCGGAAAGCTTTGTATCCGTATATCTCTTCTAGTTGTGTATTGTATTATTTTCCGCTGCGATGTATTTAAATGTAATTTAAATCTCTGATATTTCTGTGTAATATTTATTTGTTTATACTCTGTATATTCTTGTAATCTGATGCATTGTTGTAATATACAATGAAATGTCCTTCCGTCTGCGTTCTGTTTTGTCGTGTTCTCAAACGATAGGGCGTTTCGAACGGTCTGGGTCGGTTTAGCGACTGGTTCGGACCGAGCGAAATTCCTTCTCGTCACACTTACACATAAATTTTATGTAATTTTACGTCTTTGTCGTGTAAAATGTCTTGAAAATTGACTTTTTGATAATTATGATTTGTGCAAGTAACTTCACTTCGACCTTTGCAACTTCCAGTCTTTTTATCCATATTAATTTAGGCATTGCATTAAGGCATTCTACTATATTTGTAGATGTTCAATTTGCGAATAATTGGTATTGGACATAGTTATTACCTCAGTCTTACCTGAAACAGTGTGTGCACTAAGTGACATATAATAGATACATGAAAATATATGGTGTTGTAATTTTATAATTGATAAGTTGAATGGGATCAACATCATCGAGGATCTTGATTTTTCTAACCAAGCAACAGTAGCTCCGGACATCGAACTACAACACCTTCATGCGTCGAGCTGCAACTCTGATCTCTAAGTTGCTACAACTTCACGTCTAAGCTGCAGCAGCTCCACTGTCCATGCCATTTCTGCTTCACTGCTTGAGATGCAATGGTACGTATGCTTAAAGTTGCAACAAATTTGCATATGTGCTTTGAAGTTTGCTCAGATATTGTATACGTCGATTTCACTACATTTTTTCTTTCTAAAATGGGTGTGACATGGTTTGATTAATGTTTCCCGAAGATAATTGTAAGTATACTCACTTATTACAATTCCCTGAACTCTTTAACTCTTGCTCCAACCCACTCGTCTGAGATAATAAAAATTAGCATCTGAGAAAATAATACTTCCTAAGTCGTACTGCAAGAATCAATGAATCACCTTTTTTCTTTGAAATTTGATTTTATTATTGATCAGTTTTTACGAAAATGAAAATAAGATATTTTTGTGATTGCTATTACAGCATGTCATTCTAAGACCTGGCAACACAACAATAGGTATGATAATAAAATATTACTGAATTTTTTACGGTATACACAAGAAATTTGAAGTGCTTCATATATTATGATAAATCATGAGTAATCTGATCTATTTTAATATGTTCAGGCATGGAGATGCTGTGAAAGCTCCATCAGAGTCTTTAGTGCTTTCTTATAAGATACAAAACCTATGAACCAAAATTCATGCGAGTCTGCTGTGGTGATCTGTATGTATTTCTATGATGCATTGGTCGTATTTGTTGAAGCGCTCATTGCTTTGAAAGAATAATTTGACATTCAGCCTTCTTGCATATTTTAATTTGATTCTTTTTAACATATTAAGAAAAAAATAATATACAAAGGTTAACATTGAAGAAGCTATTGGATTTGGTCAGTAACTTATCATATCAAATCACCAATAACAGTCTAATTATTTTATTTTCATTTCCATAGTCTACCTTGAACTGCGTATATATTTTAGCTTCTAAGTGCAAGTTGGTCATATTATGGTTATTTGTGATTTTGTTTGCTATTTATTATCGTTATTTGGTACTTTGATGAATCTGAATTTTGACATTTTGTTAAGTAGCAATACATGTGATTGATGAAAGAGTTATGTGAACATGAAGTTATGGACATTGTTTTCCTATATCACTATCCATCTTTATAATGCATTATTTATGCAAATTCCTATTCATGATGGTATTATACAAATAATGTAAAAATTACTAGATACCTAAAAGCAACAGGTAAATCCAAATGAACATTTGATTAGTTTATTCATTGTATGTTTTGAGAGTAGAAGAATAAGACCCTTTTTTGGATAGCATTTCCCAGTTAACTGAAAAATGAATCGACCTTAATTGATGAGTTGATAGTGGAGTTCTCTTCAGTGGCACCTTATATATGACCTACATGAGAGAGGTAAATTACGGAAGCATTTTTTTAGACAGTAACTATTTTAGTTAGTCTTGTATAGAAGATGCACATATTCTTACATATCTTAGCTTGCTTTTAAGTAACAAAGGTTCTGTAAAACTAAAACAACCGTACACAGAAGTGATGGTACACAAACATGTATCATCTCATTGTATACAAATATATTAATGAGAAATCTTTGCATTGATATCAACTTGAAGGCTTAAACCTTCAGATGAAGTGCTCAAGGAGTAATATACAAATTATGTATGAAGCAGAAGTTCAACGTGCTAACTTAAAAGATGTAACATTATTTAATAGTGGTTGAAATACTTGCAAATCATTTATCTAAGTGGAGTTTTACAGACTAACAAGTGTTTTTCCTTGAACCAAGTCAGGTTCGCAAGCCAGTGTGCCATAGTTTGCAATATATTATCACTAACCATTGCATGTTGTATGTAGTTCAAAGTACAGGTGGGTTTGATGTCGACAATAGATGAGGGCCATGTCAACAATGAATCAACAAGTTAGTGCAATGGTAGACAATAAATGTGTTAGCATTAAAATTTTCATACAGGTGACGTGAAGGCATCATCGGTATTACAATTTATTTTTTAAACCTGCTATGTGCATTATAGAGTAAGAGAATGTGTTCACTTATTTATTGTGAATAGTGCGTGATACACTATATGTACTTTATTGTATCAACAATTTTATATTCTGTTGCATTGGCAATATTTGTAACTGAATAATTGTTGGATCTTATATGATACCAGGTACAATAAAGTTGTTTGTTCCTGCTTGATCTCTAAATTAAATTGAAAATGCTACCAACTTTAACTTATGTAGAAGTTTAGCTTCCACATGCATAATTTCCAGATCAACGTAAGTGTCTGCCATTGGTACTTGGTTTAAATTGTTTCCACCATGCGCTTATTGTATTCTACAACTGTATAAGTTCACACAGTAATGCAGTTTGCACGGTAAGGTCTTCAACTTTATTTGTAGGTACAATTATGTCGCTCTTCTTAGTTAATATGATTTTCATTCGCACTTTGCTTAAACTGTGTTGAAACATTAATCTTTGTATGCGATTCTGAACATCTAATGAACCATCGTAGAGTTGCAGCTAACATCGATGAAATTGCGTTGTGTACTTAGCTAGATTATTCTTAGGTTCTATACCGTGGTTTATTTTCGATATTGTATAGTGAATTTAAGTTAAAACAAATCATTACAAGATCAAGTAATCAAATATTATACGATGTTTTTGATACAGTCTTATAGCGACAACCCGTGTGCGTAGCACGGGTTCGCACTAGTTACAACAATAAAAGATGAACATATCGTTAACTATATACATGTATAACTTCTATTTTGAATAGATTCATTTTTTTATGTTTGTTTATTCGCAAAACATTAATATTTATACATATAGTAAATAATACGTTCAAATTCTCTATTTCATGGAATAGGGATTCAAACCTATTGAACTTACAACTATCCAAATCTTAATCTTTTGCCCAAAAATCAAACATGTAAATTAATGGTACAAGTAGAATAAAAAGGAATATATTCAATATAGAAAATCCAAACATTATAGAAAATCGTACAAAATAATTATGTCCTTATTATTATTACAACAACCCAAAACCCAAATATAACTTGATTTCTACAAACAATAAAATAAACGGAGGAATTGGGGGGTTTAATCATGTTTTATTATCGTATATCCCAAATTCCCTAAGGCACAACAATCCAAATATATAACTATCAGATTACAGAAAATAGTAACTTTTTTGGATTCCACTCACAAAGCTATTAGGAAGAGACGCAACGGGATCGAACAGAAATTGGATTCGGCCTTCAATAACGAACGTATGCCTCAAGCCTTTCAAGTAAGTATATATATATATAAGAATCATATATATTAGAATTCTTATATGTATAAATCTAAATCTCATAATAATTCTAAATCTAGATCTAAATAGAATAGAGTAAAAGAAATGAAAATAGATTAAGAAGAACCTATTTTCTTTTCCGAAGATTCAACAAAGGAAGAAAGGCATGGCGGGGGCAGGGAAGAGAATGGAGATAGGGTTTGAAGTAAGGGGTTGGGGCTCTTTTTATAGTTGCTACCGTGTTTTTAGACCGTTGGATTTAATTGATTAAATCTAAGCAGTTCGATTGATAGTATTTATAAATAAGTACCTATATAAAAAGCCTTTATTGGGATTCCCTATAGAAGGGCGTTCGACACCCTCCATAAGAGGCCCGTCGACCTAAAAGTGGACGCTTCTCCTAGAGGGACGACCGACACCCCTTTTGGGTCAAACCAACGAGACTATTGTCTCATGTACGTTACTTTTTGATCGTTCCTTAATTTATTCTCTTAATTTCTTTCCTTAGTTAATTTATTCTTGTCCCTTTAATGTGTGTGAATATATACACATAAGTTTGAAATGAAAGGTAATATTCTTTTCATGCTTATTTTATTTAATAAATTCCCAGTTTGTATATGTATTTATTTGAAATTCAAACCTTTGCTTATTAATATATACATACAACTTAATTAATTAATAACTTCTGCATACAGACTCCATTTTCAGTAAATAAAATATGAAAACGGATCACAATCTCACCACGAACGCAACTATAATACTTTCGTGGCCCAATTCTTAATTGTCCAAAATTCTTTTTTAAATCTTTTAATATATTATTTATTATTATTGTTTATTAAATTAATCTATTTCTAAATTAGGTATATTTTACATGGTGTTACATTCTCCCCCTCTTATTAGAGATTTCTTCCAGAAATCTTTTGAAGGCAAGAGGAGAACAACTCGCTCTAAACAACCATGTTGTATATCCATATTATTTTTAAAAACATCCATAACTCACAGTGATTACGAACTGCAGACCTGATAGGTAGCCAGATGTATACGGATAGCTCAGATCATGACCATAAGTCTAGGATGTCGATGGATGAGCTCTAGCATGGCCACCGCCCATCATACTTCAAAATCGAGCTCCGACATGGCCACCACCCGATTTTAAGTATATCTACACCTAAATAATATAGAGGTCACTCCATAATATATAAAATGAGCAATACAACATAATACAAGAAACCAAAACTCTACATCTGGACCCCAATAAGCTCCTCATCCAGAACTGATCTCCAATAAGCTACTCATCGATAAACAAACCTACATGTATCCTGAAGTACAACTAAACAAACCGTAAGCTAACAACACACACACACACACACACACACACATATATATATATATATATATATATATATAAAAATATATACATAAATATATGTGTGAACAAAATAACAACATAGGAAAAAGAGCTAAGAATAAAATACACAAAATCATATATCGATAACAAATACATAGTCTATTATAACTAAAATGCTTTGTGATTCTATTAAACCACTTCAAATTATTTCTAACCTTAATAAGGAATCTGGCAAACATAGGATATTTGAAAATTTTATAATAAGGGTTAGCCATCCAATCTAAACAAAATGAAACAATCTTTATAATTAGTTTATCTCCTGTATCAGAATCAGAATGAAACATTTTCTGATTTCTATCAAACCAAATAAACCAACAAATAATGATTATTAATGTATCAAGTATATGTCTATTTTTAGAATTAAAATCAAATCTGAAGAAATTCCAGTAAAATTCACAATTAATAAGATTATGAGAGAAATTAGAAACAAAAATTATTAATACCATATTTAAAATATAGCAAGTTTTGATACAAGTAAAAAATAAGTGATCAACATTTTCATAAAAACGATTACAAAAACAACATTTAGAATCAACAATAATATTTTTCTTCCTTAATTGCTCTATAGTGCTTAATTTCTTATGCATAATCAACCACATTTGGAATTTGGCATTTTCCTTCCATAACTCACGCGGATTATGAACTACAGACCTGTTATAATGAGCTCGGCCCTAGCGTGTAAGTGTAATAAGTGATGCAATATATATGGAAAACATCATAACATACATTTAATTCTATATGAGTGCATAGTGTATTTTTGTCACATTCATACCCTACCATCCAATTTAGAAACCACGATGCAACCAAAAACGATAAATTAGGGGAAAATAATTGCCTTGAGAGAAGTTCTGGATGAGTAAGTCTAATCTTCTCCTCGGTTTACCGTGTTCTCTCTGTAAGTTTATCTCCCCATTGAACTTATACAAGTCGAATAGATTTGTTGCGGAGTCGTTTGATTCCGTGCTCCATGATCCTTGTGGTGGTATGAGGTACCCTAGACTCCAACTCGAGGCTTCCTATGTCCCCATTATCGTCAAGCTCAAGTCTGTCGACTGAATCATGAAGGCATTTGCAAAGATGGGGAAAATGAAACGTTGTGGACTCTTGAGAATCGCTCTAGAAGATCCGCTCGGTAGGCCATCTTCCCAATCCTATCTAAAATCTTAAAACTCCCAATAAACCTGGGAGCTAACTTCCTAGTCTTTCCAAACAGAACAATTTTCTTGAGAGGAGGAACCTTAACAAATACCAAGTCTCTGACACCAAATTCTAATTCTCTCCTTCTCCTATCAGCATACAACTTTTGCCGATCTTGGAAAGCCTGAATTTTCTGTCGAATCAAAGCGATAATCTCCATGGACTCACAGATAAGTTGTGGTTTGAGTAAAACCTTGTCGATAGTTTGCTACCAACAAGTTGGCAATTTGCATGGATGCTCATACAAAGCTTCATTATGGCCATACCAATCGTTGCTTGGTAACTATTATTGTAAGAAAACTAGACCAAAGGTAAGTGATGCTCCCATGCTCCTCTAAAGTGGACTATGCAAGCTCTGAGCAAATCCTCGAAAACTCTATTAACTCTTTCCGGCTGTCAGCGGATGATAAGCTGTGCTTAAACTTAGGGTCGTTCCCAATGCTTCTTGAAGACTCTTCCAAAATTCGCTAGTAAATAATGGATCTTTATCACTCACTATAGTAGATGGAATCCCATGTATCCTAATAATCTCTTTACCATACAATTTTGCAAACAAGGCGGCGACCATGTTCTTCTTAATGGGAATAAAATGGGCACTTTTCGTTAATCGATCCACTATCATCCAAACGACCTCATTCCTTTTCTTACTCCTAGGAATCCCATCAATAAAATCTATAGAAATGTGCTCCCATTTTCAAGTGGGAACCTCTAATGGTAAAAAAATTCTTCCAGGCTTCCCATGTTCCGCCTTTACCCTTTGGCAAATTAAGCATCTAGAAACAAACTCTGCCACGTCTCTCTTCATTCCTTCCCAATAGAAACTCCTCTTCATGTCCTTAAACATTTTATCACCTCCAAGGTGATTGGTCATTCTTGACCTTTGCCATTCTTCTAAAATCACTTTCCTTAGATCCAAACTCTTAGGGATATTAATACGGCCATCTCTTCTCAAACTATTATTACTATCAACAGAATACCTACTGGTATGAAAGAAAGTCTCTCCCCAAGAAACTTTTTCCTTTAACGCCCTCAACTCGAAATCAAGGTCTTGTTTGTCCTTGATTTTTTCCAGTAGAGCTGGTATTATCTTGATTGCTCCAAGAAATCCTTGAGCTACCTCATATGGTGGTTGCAAATTAAAACTAGAGAGAAACTCTAACTGTCTCCATTAGGTAATCACACTAAGGATAGCATGCTTTCGACGTAAAGCGTCGACCACGACGTCGCCCTTCCCAAGGGTATACTGAATGGTGAAATCAAAAAATGCAAGATATTCCATCCATCTCTACTGTCGAAGGTTCAAATCCTTTTGAGAAAACAAATACCTAAGGGACTTATGTTATGTGAATAACTCGAACTTCTCTCCAAGAAAATAGTGCCTCCACATCTTGAGAGCAAAAACTACTGCTGCTAACTCCAAATCATGGATGGGGTACCTTTTCTCGTGATCCTTGAGTTGTCTACTTGAGTAGACAACTACTCTACCCTCTTGCATAAGGACTGCTCTTAACCCGGTCCCACATGCATCAGTGAAATCATTGAACATCTTGGCTCCATCCGGTATAATCAAAATAGGTGCACTTTTGAGAGATTCCTTCAATCTCTCAAAGGCATTCCCACACTTTTCAGTCCGCATAAATTTATGATCCTTCTTTTTTACTTGTCATCATGTTATCATGACTATGTTGTAGTGGTAAAAGTGTGGAACTTTTATGCCTTGACTTGGATAAAAGTTGACAATTGACACCTAGTTAGAACGTTTCACCATTTATACGAATATATACATTATTTAGGCGTTATTATTATACTTATATAAACGTAATTAACGTTGTATTAGCATAATAAATGCGGTTAGGTTAGATTCGAATTTGAAATGTCCCCATAATAAATATATGTTTGATTGCATGTGTGTGCGTATATAAAATGACTTCAAATATATATAAATAGTGACATATAGACACGAGGTTAGTTGCCATTTGTGGTAGAAGCTTGCCCGGAACCGACCAGTAAATCCAGTAACCACAAGCGGGTCCAACTAATGTGAGATGCCTAGGTGCCATAGGCCATTCAAAAACTTAGTACACTAGACACGAGGTTAAACCAACTTGTAGTAGAAGTCTGCCCGAAACCGACCGGCATATCCAGCATCTACAGGTGTATGATTTAATGTGAGAGGTCTAGTGTGTGTTTGTGTATATAACTATATATATATATGTCTATTGTGTGTAAATATGCAGGTTTACTATGCCTTGAGAAGGTCTTATGTAACGACCCAGATTTTTCTGGTCGATTTATTTTGAATATTTAATATTATTTTAAATATTGAGCTGATAATATAATCAATTTTTATATTGAATTATCGATATAACCATCGTAATATGAGGATCTTAAGTAATTAAATTTGAAATGGAGTCAAATTGATTTATATGAAGTCTTATTTGAATTTAAACGATAACAAATAAGAATTTATTATCGAAGAATTCATTTGTTTGAATTTAAATTATATTATATTGATTTAAAATGGTTATTTTATATTACATTCAAAATAAATTGTATAATCAGTTTCGTTGAATTCAGAATAGTGAATAATGTTGGGAACATCAGTTGTTTTGCTGAAATTGTGGTTCGGGGTTTTAAATTGAAGGACCGCGATATAGTTTAGTTTTTAATTAAAGAGAAAATCAAATCAAAACTTTAATCAGCCGACCAACATATGAAAATCTCGCAGCCTATTCCTTCCTAACAAAGGATCATCTGAGCAGCCTACCTATAGGTTACTGCATCTTCTTTAAATTTGTGTACGAAATGTTTTCCTTCTTTGATATCAGAGAAACATCGAATTAATGATTTCTTACTTCTGTTCCCCCAATTCACTCTATAAAACGAGCCCTCCCCTTCGTTTGTTTTCATTATCAAATCCAACATTTCAGCCCCTTTCTTTCATCCTTTTCCAGTAAATCGAAATTCACCGATTAAATAAAAACGAAAGAAAGAAAGAGGGCAATTGGAAATCGGAACCGCCGAAGCTCGACGATGAGCCAGAAACGCTTGCAAATAATGGGACTTCGATTCGAAATCCACAGAGTTCTCTAATACATCTGGAGCGCTAGCAGATTAGGGCAGCAAGGTCTTGTATAGGGGTTTGGATGTTGGTGCGATAGAGTGATTCGATGATATGGTCGATGTCGTGGTCGAACTGAGATCTGGAAGGGGCGGCAGTTGGATATCATGAGGTTCAATGGGTATGGAGGGGATTGTGCTGGAGTTCGATTCTTGTTCCAGGCGTGAATTTGGAGGTGAAGATGGGTTTATTTGAGTTCGACGTGGTGTCTGGGTGGGTATAGTGCGTCTGCTGGCAGATCTGTGGAAGGGAAGATAGTGAAGTCTGGCATTGCGATATGGTGTTTGGGGGGAAGGGATCATCGCGACTTCAGAGGAGGTGATTGTGATTGAAAAGAGTCGTACGTAGCTGATTTGAGAAGTCACGATGGTGAGCAGGGGAGGCGATTGTTGATTGTTTGTTGTCAGCGTGAGTTGTGAAGGTTTGCAGAGAAGTCGATGTTGGTGATTACACTAATTGGAGTTTGAAATTTTATGGAGGAGTGGTGGTGCTCTGACTGAACTGGAGATGGATTTTCAGTATGTGGAGAGTGGTGAAGATATTGTACAGTAAGGTGGTTGTGCGTGTTCTTGCTAGGTGGATGTTGGAGGATTCAATCTTGTTTTTGGGATACTGGTATGTTGGCATGGATGGCCTATCAATAAACAGCGATGGTTACTAATCTTAACTATACGGGTTGATGGATTTTGAAAGGGAAGTAGTTTGATTTGTGCGGTGCACTAAGTGGGGTTGATTTTCAGGGAACTGAGTTCGACAAAAAAATGGAACGGGGAAGCCGTTGTGTGAGTAGTTGAAATGGGGAGCTAGTGGCAGAATATTTATCGATGCCAATGCCGGTTAAGTCATAGCGATCAAGATAGTATTTTGCAAAAGTGAGGTCAAATCTAAGTCGAGAAGCGAGGTATATGTTTTACAAAATTTAAGTTCATAAGATAGTTTATTTGGGTTATGGTAAATTTAAATAAGCAAATGTTAATCGTTAAAATAAATAAATAAATAATTGTAGGTGTAAATGAATTCATTCAAGATGACTTGAGTAGATTTGTAGCCATGAAGATACAACATTTAAACAGGATGTTCGACCGATAAAATCAGGTGAGTAAATCTCACTCACCTTTAGAATTATTTTTATTTCATTAAAAATAAATTGTTTGTTGCTTGTTGAATGCTTTATGGTTGTTTTATATATATTAGTTGTTTAGGCTATATTATATATATATTGGGTTGATTGATTGGTTGGATTCCCGCAGTCTCATTAGCGGATGCTCGCAGTTTCATAGCAGATGATTACCCTATACGCCCCACGCTATGATAGTGGATGACCTCCTATACCGCGATGTCCTGCCACGAAGCAGGATGGGTATTATTTCTATTGACTAACATCTGTGGATGCAGGGAAACAGGTTGGAGGAATCCAACTGGATTCCTCAAAAAATTTATATTATCTGTTTGTTTATTTGTTTGCATATATATTGTGTTAGAAAAATAAATAATTGGTTGCTTTGTGTGTTTAAATATCACTGGGCTTAAGTAATGATATTTAAAAATATCATGAAAAAGGATATTTGAGAATTAGAAAGGAAATTCTATTTTTCTAAAATAGAATTGAAATTTGAAATTTGAATATAGAAGATTCAAATAGAATTGAATTTGAAATTTGAACATAGAAAATTCAAATAGATCCAAATAGAATTGAAAATGAAATTGAATAATGAAATTCAAATATAGAATTTGAATAAAGAAAAATTCAAAGAGGAATTCAAAAGGGATTTGAATAAAAGTATTTGAAATAGAATTTTGAATATAGAAATTCAAATGGAAACTTAATATAGAAATTTGAATATAGAGAATTCAAACAGAATTGAATATAGAATTTGAATCGAGAATTCAAAAAGAATTGAATATGGAATTTGAATATAGGAATTCAAATGGAAACTTAATAAAGGAATTTGAAGAATTGAATTTGAAATATTGAATTTCAAAGAAGAATTGAATTGAATTTGAAATATTGAATTTCAAAGAAGAATTGGAATAGAAATTGAAGAATAGAATTCAAACGGAATTTCAAGTATAGACATTGAATAATAGATTTCAAATGGAATTTCAAGTATTGAATTTGAATATGGAATTGAAATAGAAATTCAAGTATTGAATTTGAATATGGAATTGAAATAGAAATTCAAGTATTGAATTTGAATATGAAATTGAAATAGAAATTCAAGTATTGAATTTGAATATGGAATTGAAATAGAAATTCAAGTATTGAATTTGAATAATAGAAAAGGAAATGGAAATTTGAATTTAGAATTCAAATAGAAAGGGAAATAGAATTTGAACATAGAATTCAAATAGAAAAGGAATTGGAATTTGAATATAGAATTCAAATAAAAGCGAGATTGGAATTTGAATCAAGAAATTCAAATGAAGTTAAAATGGAGTTGGATTCATTTTAACGAAGTTTAAAAGTTCTTATATATATATATAAATATAATTAAAACGAACTCGCCGCAGCGCTGCAGTTCGTAAATTGGCGACTCGAACTTAAATTGAGTATACAGGACTCAATTGATGTCGGAATTCTTTGAAACAAGAACCGTCAGGACCGGTTGAATAATAGTTTTCTAATGGAAGAGAAAAATCTGGATTTCGTCGAATGGATTTTGAGTTATGTCAAAATCAAATTTTTAAAAGTGCAGCGTCAGAAACCATTAAAACCATAATGGATTTTATACAATAAATATAGGGATTTTTAAGCAAATAAAAAAATCCGAATTTCCATTTAAAAACCTGGTCTTGAGTTAGAACATAAAGGTGAACTCAAGTGAAGTAAGAAAAGTGATTTTTGAAACAATGATCATATTTTTGATTATTGAATAGAATTAACTAATTTGAACGGGAATTAGTTAAATGAGATTTTGAATGGATATTGAGCTTTAAATAAGAAAATTCGATTTGAAATTTATATTCGAAATAGAAAAGAGAACTAGAATTGAAATTGGAATTCAATTTAGTTATGAACGAGTTAAATATTTTGTTTGAACATGTTATGTTCAAACAAAGAAGTGAAATAGGCAAAATGACTAATTAAAGAATAAATGGGCGAAACTGAATTCAAACGATTAGATAATGTTGAATTGAATTGAAAACAGGTGAACATGTGTTAGACAGGTATGGGATGAAGTATATGAAGATTTTAATTTATGTGTCCGACAAAAAGGTACATGTTTAAATTTATATATGAGGTTTTATGCGCCGTATCGGCTAGCCGCTTGGCTTTTTCTTTTTCTTTTTGAGATAAGAAGTACCGGGGAAGCTATTTGAAATTTCCCGATGCTCCCGGTGCAGGGGAGGTTATGGCGAATTTTTCCGGGAATTTAAGGAGTTAGAATATTTTTAAGATATTTTGATAGTTAGAAATCATTGCATCGACGTATAAAATTCGATAGGTAAATGAATATAAAAATCGAATATTGTAAACAAAAAGGGAAATCTATAAATTAGAAATAGAAAGCGAACTATATACATGTTTTAAAAATGAATAATTGGATTGTATAGTGTGTTTATTCGAGGTAAGTGGTTTTGCCGTTTTGAAGTTGAGGATGTTTTCAGTTAAGGTCTGAGAGGTAATTTTACCCCAACTTGATTGATTTCATTTTTAATGGATAAATAGCAAGATCTAGTCTCGAAGAGAAGTGTTTGAAAAAGAGTTAGTTGAATAAAATATTTTGGGTTGTTGTAACGATGTTTTACACAACATTCGTTTTAAACCCAAGTGATGGAATTTTGGAAATATAACAAGTAAATATTTCCTGAGTATAATTAAAATAGTCGAGATAGAGATAAGTGATTGGAATTGTTTCCAATTGCAAATAGAGATATTTTCTAATATATAGAAAATAAAAGAAGTTGATATTGGGAAATGCTTTCCAAATAGCGTAAAGGGCCAATATGGTTATTGAAAATATTTGGTTAACAAATATTGATAAGGAAATGGAGAAGAGATTTAATTAATGAAATATTAATTAAAGAGCCCAGTGATTTGTTTGATATGTTTGGATAAACACTTGTTTTTTTTTCGATAGTTAAATCACAGACTATCGAAGTTTTTGACCATCGTTGTCAATATGGAGAGACCGGTTGGATTATTATCCGAAGAACCACTCCGTATCGGCATAAGCGTTGCGAACCAATTATGCTGAATATATTGAAGATGGAGTAAAGTGCAAGGACTCTTTCTATTAAATAGAAATAGTGCCTTCGGTTTCGTTCAATCCCAGAACGAACGTAAATGGACGAATGTCTGACAGAGTATTTCCAATGATCAAATGGGTTAGTCTGTATGAATATATATGGTTGCAACAGATTTATCCCTTAGCATAATATCCAGAATATTTGTGCAAACTCAACTAGTGATTAACGGATCTGACAATGTGGCATTCAAAGTGATTGTGCTATTGATGAATGGTAAGTATTCGTAGCCTCAGGCCTCAACAACCGGGAAAGGACAAAAATCGGGCAGGAAGCATGGCTATGTGGGTCGCACCCATTAGGATGTATAATCACCTATCTAGAGGTTCATTTAATTTCTTATTCTATCCGATGCTGTCCCAGTCGGGAGGCGTTTGCTGATCCCAACCGTTGGTGATATACATTCGATACACTCAAGCGAAATGAGTGGTCGGTCATGTGTGGGCCGGGTTGCAAGATGTTCTTGTTGAACCCAGTGTATTCCTCTCTAGAGATACACTAGCGGAAGGTGGTCCCATACCTTGTCATGTTGGAAATCCAATCTCCAATAAGCGCCATGCGGTTTTTGATTTTATACTATATATGTAGAGCGTGAGATGCAAGCGTTCTACTATTTGGTTATTTACTTGATGTAGACATTATTATAATATCACTGGATTTTCGTATCAAAGTGTTTTGGGTTATAGTAAGGTAAAAACCGTCCATGTTTATGTGTGGGCTGGTCTTACTATTATCTTTTCTTTCGAAAAGGATTTTGAAAGTTAAACAAGTGGTTGGAGTTTACTCACACTAGTCCCATGACTGACCCAGAGTTTATTTTCTTTTGTTTTCCCTAAACTCTTGGGTGCCCAAAATTTGTACGGGCAGTCAAGTAGTCGGGATTTCACAGATTCAATTGGAAGAGCTGGAAGCAGGAGGCTTCACCAGTTAGCTATAGACTATCATATATTCCGCTGTGAACCATGTTTATATCTGGAAACAGGTGTTTATAACTGTTCCAGGAATAACTGTTGTGCTCTGATCATGGTATGTATATATACAGTTACTGATTTGTATTTCAAAAGTTATGTTATATAATATATTTTATTCGTTCCGCTGTGAGTTGTGATCTTCGTTTTCTTCTATTCTAATATTTCTTTCTTTCTATTTCTCATCCTCTAACTTCTTTCTAACAATGATTCGTATTTCTGTGCAATTTGGGTTGGACGTGTGGTGTTATTAGTCTACTCAGATAGCACGGATTTGTGGGTCGTTACAGTTGGTATCAGAGCTTAGGTTGAGCGAATACCTAGGCTTTGGTGGAAATGTGCTCATTAGAGATAGGGTCAGCAGTGCCCTAGAATGAGTTGAGTGTATAATACTAGAGGGCGTATTTGTTATTAATATAAAAATTGTTTTATATTGTGTTGGTTAGTCTGTTGCGTGGTTTATGAATTCTAGTCGAATCGTGGGACGCCACGAAGTCGATAGGAATTTCTAAACACTTAAACAGAGAAATTCGACACAGTATTGTTTTAAAGTGGGTAAATGAAATAATTTTACCCAAATTTCTATTTTTATATAGAAGGAATAATTCTGAAATTATTATATGGATGTGTTGATTGTTAGGATTATAATCCAATGAGATTATAAAATTGGAATGGGTAATTATAACCAAATAAAATTTGTATATGAATAAAATATATACAAAGGAGATGAACTAAAATTTAATTCAAACCAGATTTTGGAATTTAAATCCTGGGAAGTTTGAAAATATTTTCTAAAGTATATTAGAATAATATAGTTTTGTTTAAAAGGATTTTTGAAAATGATAAAGCACTGGACTCACTTCAGTGGTTGGGAAATAATTCTGATGATGACTGCAGCTTCATCAGTGTTCATTTTCGAATTTCTAAGTGATGGATTGCTACCTTAGAAAAGTTCTTGATGTAATTTGTTTGAAAGAAAAACAAGTGGTTTGAAATTCAAATGTTTTGAATTTGAGATAGTAACAAATATATATGTATGTATTTATGGGATCTCAATATTGATTTGAATTGAAAACCCTGCGATGTGGATTCCGGAATTAAAATTTAACATAAGCAAGTTAAATGGGTCAGGGTGAATAAATTGACTAGAATCAATTTGAAATAAATTGGAATAAATATGAATTGGATGTGAAGGCATATGAAAGGAAGAAGACCAAAAGTTCTGGTTGAAATTAAAGTAGAAATATGAGGAGTTGAGTTTCAACATAAGTGAGATGTTGAAAATTAATGGATTTGTACCCTTTTTCCTACCTTAGCAATTTCGAGGACGAAATTATTTTAAGGGGGGAAGAATGTAACGACCCAGATTTTTCTGGTCGATTTATTTTGAATATTTAATATTATTTTAAATATTGAGCTGATAATATAATCAATTTTTATATTGAATTATCGATATAACCATCGTAATATGAGGATCTTAAGCAATTAAATTTGAAATGGAGTCAAATTGATTTATATGAAGTCTTATTTGAATTTAAACGATAACAAATAAGAATTTATTATCGAAGAATTCATTTGTTTGAATTTAAATTATGTTATATTGATTTAAAATGGTTATTTTATATTACATTCAAATTAAATTGTATAATCAGTTTCGTTGAATTCAGAATAGTGAATAATGTTGGGAACATCAGTTGTTTTGCTGAAATTGTGGTTCGGGGTTTTAAATTGAAGGACCGCGATATAGTTTAGTTTTTAATTAAAGAGAAAATCAAATCAAAACTTTAATCAGCCGACCTACATATGAAAATCTCGCAGCCTATTCCTTCCTAACAAAGGATCATCTGAGCAGCCTACCTATAGGTTACTGCATCTTCTTTAAATTTGTGTACGAAATGTTTTCCTTCTTTGATATCAGAGAAACATCGAACTAATGATTTCTTACTTCTGTTCCCCCGATTCACTCTATAAAATGAGCCCTCCCCTTCGTTTGTTTTCATTATCAAATCCAACATTTCAGCCCCTTTCTTTCATCCTTTTCCAGTAAATCGAAATTCACCGATTAAATAAAAACGAAAGAAAGAAAGAGGGCAATTGGAAATCGGAACCGCCGAAGCTCGACGATGAGCCAGAGACGCTTGCAAATAATGGGACTTCGATTCGAAAGCCACAGAGTTCTCTAATACATCTGGAGCGCTAGCAGATTAGGGCAGCAAGGTCTTGTATAGGGGTTTGGATGTTGGTGCGATAGAGTGATTCGATGATATGGTCGATGTCGTGGTCGAACTGAGATCTGGAAGGGGCGGCAGTTGGATATCATGAGGTTCAATGGGTATGGAGGGGATTGTGCTGGAGTTCGATTCTTGTTCCAGGCGTGAATTTGGGGGTGAAGATGGGTTTATTTGAGTTCGACGTGGTGTCTGGGTGGGTATAGTGCGTCTGCTGGCAGATCTGTGGAAGGGAAGATAGTGAAGTCTGGCATTGCGATATGGTGTTTGGGGGGGAAGGGATCACCGCGACTTCAGAGGAGGTGATTGTGATTGAAAAGAGTCGTACGTAGCTGATTTGAGAAGTCACGATGGTGAGCAGGGGAGGCGATTGTTGATTGTTTGTTGTCAGCGTGAGTTGTGAAGGTTTGCAGAGAAGTCGATGTTGGTGATTACACTAATTGGAGTTCGAAATTTTATGGAGGAGTGGTGGTGCTCTGACTGAACTGGAGATGGATTTTCAGTATGTGGAGAGTGGAGAAGATATCGTACAGTAAGGTGGTTGTGCGTGTTCTTGCTAGGTGGATGTTGGAGGATTCAATCTTGTTTTTGGGATACTGGTATGTTGGCATGGATGGCCTATCAATAAACAGCGATGGGTACTAATCTTAACTATACGGGTTGATGGATTTTGAAAGGGAAGTAGTTTGATTTGTGCGGTGCACTAAGTGGGGTTGATTTTCAGGGAACTGAGTTCGACTAAAAAATGGAACGAGGAAGCCGTTGTGTGAGTAGTTGAAATGGGGAGCTAGTGGCAGAATATTTATCGATGCCAATGCCGGTTAAGTCATAGCGATCAAGATAGTATTTTGCAAAAGTGAGGTCAAATCTAAGTCGAGAAGCGAGGTATATGTTTTACAAAATTTAAGTTCATAAGATAGTTTATTTGGGTTATGGTAAATTTAAATAAGCAAATGTTAATCGTTAAAATAAATAAATAAATAATTGTAGGTGTAAATGAATTCATTCAAGATGACTTGAGTAGATTTGTAGCCATGAAGATACAACATTTAAACAGGATGTTCGACCGATAAAATCAGGTGAGTAAATCTCACTCACCTTTAGAATTATTTTTATTTCATTAAAAATAAATTGTTTGTTACTTGTTGAATGCTTTATGGTTGTTTTATATATATTAGTTGTTTAGGCTATATTATATATATATTGGGTTGATTGACTGGTTGGATTCCCGCAGTCTCATTAGCGGATGCCCGCAGTTTCATAGCGGATGATTACCCTATACGCCCCACGCTATGATAGTGGATGACCTTCTATACCGCGATGTCCTGCCACGAAGCAGGATGGGTATTATTTCTATTGACTAACATCTGTGGATGCAGGGAAACAGGTTGGAGGAATCCAACTGGATTCCTCAAAAAAATTATATTATCTGTTTGTTTATTTGTTTGCACATATATTGTGTTAGAAAAATAAATAATTGGTTGCTTTGTGTGTTTAAATATCACTGGGCTTAAGTAATGATATTTAAAAATATCATGAAAAAGGATATTTGAGAATTAGAAAGGAAATTCTATTTTTCTAAAATAGAATTGAAATTTGAAATTTGAATATAGAAGATTCAAATAGAATTGAATTTGAAATTTGAACATAGAAAATTCAAATAGATCCAAATAGAATTGAAAATGAAATTGAATAATGAAATTCAAATATAGAATTTGAATAAAGAAAAATTCAAAGAGGAATTCAAAAGGGATTTGAATAAAAGTATTTGAAATAGAATTTTGAATATAGAAATTCAAATGGAAACTTAATATAGAAATTTGAATATAGAGAATTCAAACAGAATTGAATATAGAATTTGAATCGAGAATTCAAAAAGAATTGAATATGGAATTTGAATATAGGAATTCAAATGGAAACTTAATAAAGGAATTTGAAGAATTGAATTTGAAATATTGAATTTCAAAGAAGAATTGAATTGAATTTGAAATATTGAATTTCAAAGAAGAATTGAAATAGAAATTGAAGAATAGAATTCAAATGGAATTTCAAGTATAGACATTGAATAATAGATTTCAAATGGAATTTCAAGTATTGAATTTGAATATGGAATTGAAATAGAAATTCAAGTATTGAATTTGAATATGGAATTGAAATAGAAATTCAAGTATTGAATTTGAATATGAAATTGAAATAGAAATTCAAGTATTGAATTTGAATATGGAATTGAAATAGAAATTCAAGTATTGAATTTGAATAATAGAAAAGGAAATGGAAATTTGAATTTAGAATTCAAATAGAAAGGGAAATAGAATTTGAACATAGAATTCAAATAGAAAAGGAATTGGAATTTGAATATAGAATTCAAATAAAAGCGAGATTGGAATTTGAATCAAGAAATTCAAATGGAGTTAAAATGGAGTTGGATTCATTTTAACGAAGTTTAAAAGTTTATATATATATATAAATATAATTAAAACGAACTCGCCGCAGCGCTGCAGTTCGTAAATTGGCGACTCGAACTTAAATTGAGTATACAGGACTCAATTGATGTCGGAATTCTTTGAAACAAGAACCGTCAGGACCGTTTGAATAATAGTTTTCTAATGGAAGAGAAAAATCTGGATTTCGTCGAATGGATTTTGAGTTATGTCAAAATCAAATTTTTAAAAGTGCAGCGCCAGAAACCATTAAAACCATAATGGATTTTATATAATAAATATAGGGATTTTTAAGCAAATAAAAAAATCCGAATTTCCATTTAAAAACCTGGTCTTGAGTTAGAACATAAAGGTGAACTCAAGTGAAGTAAGAAAAGTGATTTTTGAAACAATGATCATATTTTTGATTATTGAATAGAATTAACTAATTTGAACGGGAATTAGTTAAATGAGATTTTGAATGGATATTGAGCTTTAAATAAGAAAATTCGATTTGAAATTTATATTCGAAATAGAAAAGAGAACTAGAATTGAAATTGGAATTCAATTTAGTTATGAACAAGTTAAATATTTTGTTTGAACATGTTATGTTCAAACAAGGAAGTGAAATAGGCAAAATGACTAATTAAAGAATAAATGGGCGAAACTGAATTCAAACGATTAGATAGTGTTGAATTGAATTGAAAACAGGTGAACATGTGTTAGACAGGTATGGGATGAAGTATATGAAGATTTTAATTTATGTGTACGACAAAAAGGTACATGTTTAAATTTATATATGAGGTTTTATGCGCCGTATCGGCTAGCCGCTTGGCTTTTTCTTTTTCTTTTTGAGATAAGAAGGACCGGGGAAGCTATTTGAAATTTCCCGATGCTTCCGGTGCAGGGGAGGTTATGGCGAATTTTTCCGGGAATTTAAGGAGTTAGAATATTTTTTAGATATTTTGATAGTTAGAAATCATTGCATCGACGTATAAAATTCGATAGGTAAATGAATATAAAAATCGAATATTGTAAACAAAAAGGGAAATCTATAAATTAGAAATAGAAAGCGAACTATATACATGTTTTAAAAATGAATAATTGGATTGTATAGTTTGTTTATTCGAGGTAAGTGGTTTTGCCGTTTTGAAGTTGAGGATGTTTTCAGTTAAGGTCTGAGAGGTAATTTTACCCCAACTTGATTGATTTCATTTTTAATGGATAAATAGCAAGATCCAGTCTAGAAGAGAAGTGTTTGAAAAAGAGTTAGTTGAATAAAATATTTTGGGTTGTTGTAACGATGTTTTACACAACATTCGTTTTAAACCCAAGTGATGGAATTTTGGAAATATAACAAGTAAATATTTCCTGAGTATAATTAAAATAGTCGGGATAGAGATAAGTGATTGGAATTGTTTCCAATTGCAAATAGAGATATTTTCTAATATATAGAAAATAAAAGAAGTTGATATTGGGAAATGCTTTCCAAATAGCGTAAAGGGCCAATATGGTTATTGAAAATATTTGGTTAACAAATATTGATAAGGAAATGGAGAAGAGATTTAATTAATGAAATATTAATTAAAGAGCCCAGTGATTTGTTTGATATGTTTGGATGAACACTTGTTTTTTTTCGATAGTTAAATCACAGACTATCGAAGTTTTTGACCATCGTTGTCAATATGGAGAGACCGGTTGGATTATTATCCGAAGAACCACTCCGTATCGGCATAAGCGTTGCGAACCAAGTATGCTGAATATATTGAAGACGGAGTAAAGTGCAAGGACTCTTTCTATTAAATAGAAATAGTGCCTTCGGTTTCGTTCAATCCCAGAACGAACGTAAATGGACGAATGTCTGACAGAGTATTTCCAATGATCAAATGGGTTAGTCTGTATGAATATATATGGTTGCAACGGATTTATCCCTTAGCATAATATCCAGAATATTTGTGCAAACTCAACTAGTGATTAACGGATCTGACAATGTGGCATTCAAAGTGATTGTGCTATCGATGAATGGTAAGTATTCGTAGCCTCAGGCCTCAACAACCGGGAAAGAACAAAAATCGGGCAGGCAGCATGGCTATGTGGGTCGCACCCATTAGGATGTATAATCACCTATCTAGACGTTCATTTAATTTCTTATTCTATCCGATGCTGTCCCAGTCGGGAGGCGGTTGCTGATCCCAACCGTTGGTGATATACATTCGATACACTCAAGCGAAATGAGTGGTCGGTCATGTGTGGGCCGGGTTGCAAGATGTTCTTGTTGAACCCAGTGTATTCCTCTCTAGAGATACACTAGCGGAAGGTGGTCCCATACCTTGTCATGTTGGAAATCCAATCTCCAATAAGCGCCATGCGGTTTTTGATTTTATACTATATATGTAGAGCGTGAGATGCAAGCGTTCTACTATTTGGTTATTTACTTGATGTAGACATTATTATAATATCACTGGATTTTTGTATCAAAGTGTTTTGGGTTATAGTAAGGTAAAAACCGTCCATGTTTATGTGTGGGCTGGTCTTACTATTATCTTTTCTTTCGAAAAGGATTTTGAAAGTTAAACAAGTGGTTGGAGTTTACTCACACCAGTCCCATGACTGACCCAGAGTTTATTTTGTTTGGTTTTCCCTAAACTCTTGGGTGCCCAAAATTTGTACGGGCAGTCAAGTAGTCGGGATTTCACAGATTCAATTGGAAGAGCTGGAAGCAGGAGGCTTCACCAGTTAGCTATAGACTATCATATATTCCGCTGTGAACCATGTTTATATCTGGAAACAGGTGTTTATAACTGTTCCAGGAATAACTGTTGTGCTCTGATCATGGTATGTATATATACAGTTACTGATTTGTATTTCAAAAGTTATGTTATATAATATATTTTATTCGTTCCGCTGTGAGTTGTGATCTTCGTTTTCTTCTATTCTAATATTTCTTTCTTTCTATTTCTCATCCTCTAACTTCTTTCTAATAATGATTCGTATTTCTGTGCAATTTGGGTTGGACGTGTGGTGTTGTTAGTCAACTCAGATAGCACGGATTTGTGGGTCGTTACATCTTAAGTGGATGACTCTCTTTTTATCTAGTTTGGGTCTTAAGTGGTTAGGACTAGAATCCCTCCGAAGGTTTATTCCTTGGAGAGAAACCAAAGTCATGGGACCCACCCTTATTAGATCTAAAGTAAGTCTTTGGGTTCTCCTTCTCTAAAAGTGGTTAGGCATAAAACGGTAATAGAGTAGGGTAGTCACGGGGATGTCCACTTCCTCTAAAAGCTTGTAAGGGCTCAACTAGGGACATATTGGTAATTGAAAGATATGTGTCCATTGCATGCTCACCAACTTTCTAAGGGAAGTCTTAAGCGACATAGGTGTTCTACCGTGTAATATCAGTTAAGTAGTAACGTTAGCAATACTACTTCTCATATTAAAAACGATGGTATAGACTTAAGAACGTTGACGTATTAGGACGGGGTCTTAAAGGCCTAGAGGTCCGCCTCAGGGTTATAAGAGATCATAAGAATCCACCTTTAATAGGGCCATAAGTGACCGAGAATGTCGCGTCGTTGGGTCTTTACCCTAAAAACACTAATGGGTTATTGACTTGGATATCCACCCTATTGGTTAGAAACTTGTGTTTGTTGTGTGCTGCGTAGACATACCTTGACATATGTAACCTGCTAAAAATATAGGGTATGGACATTAAGTAATACTATATTTCAGTCACACAGAAGTTTATGTTCTGACCCCTCTCCACAACATATCCAACTGGTCAGTAGACGGGGTTAAAGCCATGGACGAAGTGATGATTGAAGCCGATGAAGAAGACGAAGTTGTAATGTTATTATTAGTAGCTATTGCTTTACTTATATTGGAAACTTGTGAGAATGAACTATTTGATGTAACCATTGACCAGATGTAACCGTGACTGTTGTATTTCTGTGGTTTTAAATAAATGTTGCGTCTTATTTTCAGTATTGTATTTTCCCTTTCCGCTCTGTGAGATTTCCATTCAAAGTATCTGTGTATATATATTCTATGCAAATGTAACACTTACAGATACCAATGACCAGTTTAGAATGGCTATAAGTTTCGACGGGCCTTTTCTGGGTCGAAATTTAGGCCCATTCTGGGCGGGTTGTTACACTTATCCTCCAGACGACCCTTCCCCTTGACCTTGCTTGCTAGGGAATTGCTTGGTGAAATGTCCAACTTGACCACAAGTGAAACAAGCCTTCTTCGCTTTCTTACAATCCCTAACAAAGTGCCCCAAAGCCCCGCAACCATGGAACTTAACTTCTGTCTTGATGTGGGCCTTATAAGGCTTTCCTCCCTTTTTTGTGCCCTTTCTTGGGTCACCATTTATTTTTCTCAACTTTAGGTTGTACCTCCTTAGTCTTGAATTCCATCTTCTCCTCTTTACCATCCTCGTGCATCAAAGCCATGTCAACAAGTCTCTCAAAAAGCGATCCCATCGGGATGTGTGACAATGCTAGTCCTTGAAAAGGTTGATTTAACCCTCTCGCGAATCTAAGAGCCTTCTTATGGGAAGTGTTCACCAAGTCCAAACCAAACCTTGCTAGCTGATTGAAACTATTGACATATTCCTTAACTAACATACTTCCTTGTTTTAAACCTAAAAATCTCTCCATCGACATTCCTTCCTCTGCTTAAGACAAGAACTTCATCTCAAATCTACGTCTAAAATCATCCCAAGTAGCTACTGGCTGCCCTGCCTGTGTTACATCCCACTAGTATGAAGCTTCTTTCTTCAGTTGCCAAGTGGCCAACTGAATCTTTCTTCTATCGTCAAGCTCAAAAAGATCAAACACAATATCTGTTTCTCTAAGCTAATTGCGCGCCTTAACAAAACTCTTGGTACCACGAAAAGGCTTGCCTCCCATCGCACAGAAGTCCTTATAAAGCTTAGCAAAGTTGACTACAAGAGGAGGTGGAGCTACTACAGATGGGGGTGGGGCATCTCCTTGTACTTCAGTAGGTGTCGTAGCCTATAAGTATCTACAGAACCATGTCGGAAGTGGAATGCCCTCGTGAAGGTTAGGATCCCCAGACATGCTGAAAAAGAAGAGAAGAAAGAAGGATTCAAAAAGAGATCGAAAGAATATGTATATGACTTAAGGTGATATGCTTTTCAAAATAGGTTTTTTATTCGAAAATACTTTTCTTTGAAATCTCTTTTTCAAAAAGTTTTTCTTTGATCTTGTAACTTTTGGCTCTGATACCAAGTGTGACACCCCATGTTTCTTAATGTCACCCATACGATGATGCATTAAGTTATGTGAAGCGCAATAAGTATACAGTAATCAAAATTCACAAGACAAAATGAAAAAAATGCAGCGGTAAAACTAACTCTTATTATTATTAAAAAGCATCATTCTAAACCAATTACAACTTCACATCGTTACATTTTTCAAACACCAAAAATCTCAGTTAAAACAATCTGTCTCATGACACAAAACATCAGAGTGCAAAACCACAAAGCAATATCTCCCCTCAAAAGCCATAACAAGGTAGAACAAAAGTCAAAGCAATACATCTAGCTAGAAGATGTCCAAATCCAAGCTGAAAGAAAACACAGTCACTGCTGAACACTACCATCCTGAGAACCTGGGGGGAGGGAAAGAAAGAGAGAAGGAAAACAAAATAGGTCAGACATAAAGTCTGGTGAGTTCCAGTAATTTTTAGCATAAGTATATGATAAGAGGTATCAAGATAGATAAATAATACTGGATAAAAAAGTACAGTAAAATATACAAGTACGAAGTAAACGAGATATCAAGGCAGGGAAAAGGTCAAGTAAGCTTCTCATTTATATCCAATAACATGTTTCTGCACCAATTACTAGTATATTAGGATTAGGTTTTACCCTAATTACTACCCATGCAATTGGATCCCTACTTCGCAAATATCTTGTGCTAGCCCCAATAGTAGGGTGTATCAGTACCTAACCAGACGACATGTAGGACATAGACCTATTTGCTGGTGTTACAGCATCTTAGTTTCCCTAATCGGACCCATGCATGCTCATAACTCCACCAAAATGCGCACGTACCCACCTTCTACCATTGAACCTCTAACTACCTAGATCAGTAAAGTGTCCCCTGGCCTTTACCTAGTGCGCGGCCCCTCCTATAATACCAACAGGGATACTGACTGATACAGGTTCCACACAACTTGACATAAGTCACCCCCTATGCTTATGCCCCCAAGTAACTAGGATTTTAAGAGTGCCAAAACTGGATACAAACAACAAGACGTGGGACCTCTTAGCTTATTAATTAACAAGTTTAACTTAGCAGGTTTAAGTTCATTAATAAGCACGATTGTAAATGACATTTCCTGTAAATGTTATTCTGTGTACAACCCTTCCCCATGCATCTGCCCAGATGTATATAGATTACAGTAACTCATTTTACTTGATTTACATTTGATACTTACATGTTCTTACTGAATATTAGATTAAGTCTAATCTATTAAGATTCACATGTTTGCATATTCTTCCTTTTTACTATAATCAGTCAAAGGTTCCTAAATTACATTATGCCCAATTTTCTCCATTCTACCGTCATTACAATTTATTCCAATTTATTTCATTTATACGAAATTTTTTCACGGAAATGGCGTAGGCTCTCGATGGCCTAGGCTCAGCGTAAATAAAAAGGAAAAAGGAGAAAACATATCTCAAACTAAATAAAAGACATATAAAAGACTGTAAATAAATAAAAGACAAAAAAGGGGATAAGCAAGATAGAAGTATACATGAACATATAATAACAGTAATCTGAATAGATGATTGACTGTAAAAGAACAACATATAAGAAGTAATTTATAAGTACTGCTTATTTTCAGATCCAATAATTTACTGTCAAAACCCTTTTTAAAATAACAAATCTAAATACAACTTGAACTCACAGAGGTGTATGCTAGATCCATAAATAGCTCTTTGATAAAGTAGTTGTTAATGTAGAAAAACCGAGAATTATCCTTTAATCTATCTTCCGGCAATACCTCGTTA
This sequence comes from Allium sativum, assembly GCA_030737875.1. Taxonomy (NCBI): domain Eukaryota; kingdom Viridiplantae; phylum Streptophyta; class Magnoliopsida; order Asparagales; family Amaryllidaceae; genus Allium; species Allium sativum. Next base: position 853,401,005 of record CM060919.1, read on the forward strand.
TTTTCTTAATTAATTTGAGAACATAGTTTGGAGGAAGAAGAATAAATATTTTTTGTGTGTAAGAAAATGAGAGAGATAGCTACTCTATTTATGGATTAACTACGACAATCCTAAACCATTAAATATTAGGTTTATAAATCCAACCGTACACCTCATGCTGAGTCATCATTTGAATGTATAAAAGAAAACAATCCAGATTCAGCCGTAGGAATTCTGGCTGCATGCACGAGGGTCAACCCACCTACCCCATGTGTCGACCTGCCTTAGACCTGGGTCGACCCATGTGTCGACCCAGTTTGGGCTGGGTCTTCCACTTACCATTGGTTCCTGTGTATATTTATTTACTTGAATTTTAAATACAGCTTTAATCTTCTTAAGCCTATAACTTCTTCATACGTTATTCGATTTATGAAAACTAAAGGTCTATCTGATCCATAATTTCGTAATGAACGCAATGGTAAAGTCGGTTTTACTCAATTCTGAAATTTTAATAATTAATATACATTTTATTACCTTTCTTATATAACTATGGTGTATTAAATGATGGGGTGTTACAGGGTATGACACACTAAAACGCCCAAATACATGGTGACAACCCCAATGACTTAAGGACAGAATCAATGTTTATTTCCGAGAGAAGGACCAGATCAGACATAAATGAAATTATCAACTATTATATTTTTAATATTTTAAGTGAATCAATAAACTTGAAATTAAAGCTAATCGTGAGTGATATCTCACCTTACAGTCGTGCTTCCAAATCGAAGTGACAACCCAAATAAAAGTTACGAATAATCGCTGCCACATATAACATTCTAAAGCAAACCATCTAGGCTAGCAATTTTACAAGAACATGAAGAAGAAATCGATTGAAGTTGGTGGATTGTAAACATGAAGAAGAAATCGATAGAATTTTGAAGCAAGAAAATTAGTAGCATAAAATAGTCTATAGAATCAACCATGTTTCATACTTTATAATTACAAAATGCATGACATACTGCAGAAGAAAATGAAAAAAATGTTAAATAGTATTGAGCTTACAATTATATACATGAAATATCTTGATATCAACTTAGACCCATGAGTGAAATATCACCTGAAAACTTGTCTCCATCATCTAAAATGCACATATACCATACATCCTAGTAAAAGAAAAGTTTCAAGCAATAAACTTATAAGTCGAGTATCCATTGTAGATTTAATTACATAAGAGATCAATAATGCAAACTTTTTGCTAAGCCGAGCATCAATTGCACTATTGATTTCTAATGTTATTAAATTTGCGTAAATATCTTTTGAAGCCCCTCCGTAATGAAGTACATCTCTAGTTAGGACCTTATCAAGCATTATTCCTAAGCTCAAGGTGTTGTAATCTATCTGCATACATAAGAATCAATTGTTTTGTATTTAAAAATTGAAAACATTAGATAAGAACTAATTCCAAAATGCATCATTTGTTTCCAATTTCTGTAGCCACCAATAGATGGGAGATGCAAAAAGAAAGAAAATTACGAAATGCACATAAACATTAGATCTGAACTAACCTAAGATCAAAGAAATGATAAGTTACTAAAGTACAACATATGTAAACTTAAAATCCAAGAGGCTCTCTACTATATTAGTAGGTTTTAGAAATTATGAACAATTTATTGCATTTACTATGAAAATTGCAACCTTATTATTAACTCCAAATCTTAAGGCTGCAAATGATACACTAAAACACCAAGATATATCAAAATTTTACTTGGCTTTGATAATTCGAAATCATAAACCAGAAGTACCGACCCAATTGTACATAATTCTATATATAAGGCTTAACTCTTATAAAATTTATTGGGGTGTATAACGAAGAAGAACAGAAGAGACGTGGTCAGGGAAGAAGAAATCTTCTATGATGCAATGAGTAATTGATGGAGATGTGGTACAACATGGAAAGAAGGGAGGGGTTTTCAGTTATCGTTATCCTGTAACTGAGATTATCCAACTACACCTAAACAAAACTAAAAAGTTTATCATTTTCTTATAGAAACTAAAAACCAAAATGATAAATACATACAGTATGTAGAAACTAATCAACCGCTATATTTCATAACAAATTTTTTTTTATTCAATTCCACCTAACACTAGAAAGTAGAGTTGAAACATTGAATAAAAAGAAAAATCAGTGAGTAGCCTAACAAACAAGAAGAAGAAAAATAACGGAGTATAATTGTAGTAAGCACAATAGCCAAATTTCCCAACAATAGAGCAACCAATAACAACCGATAACAATCACCAAATTCTCGTCATAATTTCATATACAAAAGACAAGAGAATTGGGGTTTACCTTACTACCGTGGAGACGAGGGTTCGATTGGGTTCGAGCTAGATAGATTATCTCGAGAGAGAGAGAAAGTGAAAAATAATAAGAAGAAGAGGGGAAATAAAATGGTGAGAGGTAAAGTTAAGTATAATATGGATCTAAACACGTGATATTTTCACAACTACAACAAACAATATAAATGGTAAAATACGGAGGTGGAAACGAACCAAAAGTAATTTTTTTGACTACTTCAAACTACAGATAAATATGGTCTGAATACAAAACTAAAATATGAAAAGTTAAATCCGTCGACCAATTTTTGGAGGGATCAAATTTTTTTGGAGCCAAATCTGAATTTTTTATAACTATAATCAAACAACATAAAAGTATGGTTTGACATCATATCTGAAATACGAGAGGTAAAATAAATGTTGACCAATATTTGGAAGGAAAAACTTTATGGAGCCAAATCCATTTTTTTATAATTACAATCAAAAAACATATAAAATGTTGTTTGAATGTCATGAATGATATCTTCATAACAAAATGATTTCAGGAGTTATGCTAGATAATATATGATTTTTCCATGTATTGTGTAAAAAAGTGGGATAACAAAGAATCTATCTTATGTTATATGATCGTTGTTGTCTGATTCACTTTATGGCGCAGTGTATACTCTTTCATAAATTAAAGGACCATGTCATCGTTCTTTATTAAGGTCATCTCGCCCTTCTTCAAGTTCGTGTGAACTTTCTTCAGTTGAAAGGCCGTATCGCACTTCTTCATTCAGAAAAACCATATCTCCTTTCTTTATTTAGAAGGTGTCGCCCTTCATCATTCCAAAGGCTATGACATCCTTCTTATTTCAGATGATCGTGTCATCCTATTTCATTTTAAAGACAACGTCTCCATTCTTAGATCCGAAGGTATTTTCGCCATTCCTCGCTAGCCTGTGCCAACTTCAACAGAGTATCACCCTTTATTCACACCTAAAGCTTCGAGCTTCTGTATTGACATTCACACGTCAAGCCACATTTATGGCAATAATCGAAGCCAAGATATGGTTGAAAAACCATGTCGTGCCATCCAATTTTGTCAACATTCCACTACATCGACTTTGGTTCTAATGGATGAGGGTATAGACTTTGAGTTTCTATGTCACATTCCTACGAATATAAATAGAGGCGGAGGGGGCATCATGGAAATGGAAGAATCCTTCTTCCTTATTTCCTACTTTCTCCATTTTGTAAACTATAATGACCCGTATTTTACGCGTCGTATAATTGTAAAATAATTTTTATTTAGTTCTCTAGTGGTCAGATCATTCTCGGATTTTGATATGTTGTTCATGGGGATGTGAGACATGTCCATGATTTTTACCGAATCAAGGCATGACCATTTTACCCTTGAGTTTACTGTTTGGACTATAACTTTTAGTAGGAGTCGAATAAGGTGCTGAAATCGATCTCATTGGATCGGACTGGTGGTTTATGATTCCGTATAGTGGTCACATGAAGGATTTGGTTCAGCAGTTTGGGAGGAATCGTTGTTTTAAGTTTTAGCTTGTGTTAGGCAGATTGGTCAACAGTTAATGGGCCGATTATCTAGATCCATTAGACCTATGACCTATAGTTATAAATAAGGGTGTTTGGGGAGAGAACTAGGGTCTTCATTCTAAGTTTTAGGTTGGGTGTCTGTGATACTCCGGTTCAACTTTAAAACCCTATCTCTTCATCTTCTTCATTTATATTCATAGTAGATTGCATCTAGAAGGTCGATCAGCATCAAGGAAGGTTAGATCTCATCAGGTTGCATAAAATTTGGGGAATTTCATTGTTGTCCAGATCCGAAATCACCAAGTTTGCATTGGATCTAGAGATCAGGTGAGTTATATATCTCTCACATGGAAATTATGGATTGTATGGGTAGAATCATTCATATGTTTCATGTTAAAATCAGCTTAGATCTAATCATATATGTTTAATTCAGATTTAGAAACCCTAGAAATCCTAATTTGATCATATTAACCAGATAATTGTTAGATTAATCATGTTTATTCATATGTTTAGATCCAAATCATGCTAGGTCTCATAATTGTGATATGTTTATGCAATAATTGTGACTTTTTTTGTGTTTGTGTGATTATGTACGACTGAATTGATGTTTGTTTTGATTGCGTTGTTTGAGTTGTTTGTTAGAATTGAATGTCATAGATCTTAGGGTTGAAGAACATAGCAAATCAGAGGTTCAGATGATCAGATTCAGATGAAATTTAACAGAGGCGCTTTGGAAGATGATGGGAGGAGGCATGAAAAATCTCATGCCAAAATGCACTAAGTGCATGGGTCGGCACTGATCCATGATAGGTCGACACCGACCCATCATCGTGGGTCGGATGATGGTGAAATTTGGTGGGGAGTATCATGTTGATAAATTGAGGCTACTGGAAGATTTTCATGTCATTCGAGGTTGGTTTGGATTGGGTCGAAGACTGATTGCTCGAGATACGGATAGACTAAAAGAAGATGCTACAGAAAGGTCAGAATGTTTGGAAAATGGACCAGAAGGATACGCTCTAGGGAAGGTTAGATATGGGCAAACCACTTAGAAAAAATTGACTAAATGGACGGGTTGGCACCAACCCATATGGGAAGGCCGGATGGATGTGAGTTTTTGGGAGCGAGATAGTAATGGCTTCCAGAGGTTGCTGGTAAAGTTTTGATTGAAATAGACTTCAGATGATTTATGTGCAACTCAAAGATGAATGGTGCATCGATTGTGAACTCACGATGGAGTGGTTAGAGTCCGATTGATGTGAAACTGGTCATGATTCGATATATGATTATGTACGATGATGAATTGATAGAATGGGACTCAATCATGGATGATAATGGAATGGTTCAAGAAATGAGTTAAATCGCCAGATTGAAGGCTTGACAGATTTGAAGTGCCAAGGAATTATTGGTTATCGAAGTGTTCTAGCAAACTTAAAGCAGGGGTATTGTGGGGACGCCAATTAGGATTAGACTCAAGAGATCGCTTACCTGGGTAGTCATGATGGGCCTAGTTGTCGAGAATAGAAAAGACAAACATACGAGTCACGATGGCATATGGTAGTTTGGCTAGAAACGGGGTTTCTCCATTAGCCCTTTTGATCTTTGAAAAGAAAATTCGATAATCAATGGATTCAAGGCTGTAAGCGGTGATAGCTTGGATATAGAATGTTATGGATGCTATGGTTGAATGGTGTACTTTCTTCTCTCTTTTCTTGGGATAGGCTATCACCGTAGGTTGACGAAGAGAAGTTGGACTGAGGTTGTCCTTTCCTATTTTTGATGAGACATGTGATGGATAGTTTTCACATGTTAACTTGATGGTTACTGGGAAGAACTGATAGTTGATCCGCCTATACTCATATTATTCCATGTAACTGTTGTTAGTTATTTTATCACCCATTAAGACTGTTGTCTGACTCAAGGTTTTATGTTTGCCTCTTATTACCTTGGATTGTTCATCAATGTTTATTGGTGAGCAGACTGGGATAGCAGGTAGCAGGTTTGATGGTGACGTTGATATTGTGAAAAGGCGAGCCGAAGGCTTATGTATTACATGTTATCTACTATACTACTAGTGCTTTTCTATTTTCGTTGTTTGCTGAAGACTATTGCTACTCCGAGGGATGTAGTGAGGCATATTGTATTGAGAGATTCATGTACCAAGATATATTGTACTTGAGATTCTATGGTTTATGAAGATTTGATTTTCGATTCAGTTATGCTTCACTACTATATCCTGTTGTATATTTTATTATTATATATTATCCATGCACTGTGAGTTATACGACAGGTTCATTTCGAGTTATTCTAGCCTGATGATCGTCCCGTATCGTCCTGGCACGTCATACAACACACCTTTTCCTCAATTCGGTGTAGGAGTTACGAGGCGATCGTTACATTTGGTATTAGAGCCTTGATTAATTTATTTTACCTGAAGTTCGCGAATGTAAACGCGTATGAGAGACGTATTTATAATTTTGTTTGGATGATTACTATATTATATACGTATATAGTATAGTACAGTAGGTTAGTTCGCACTTGAGCACCAATGCGGCTTTCCCTAATGTGAATTGACTCTCATTTCAAAGTAAGGATGAGTCGCCAAACTTCGAGACACTCTACAGGGATGAGCCTGCAACTGGAGGGGTAGGCGACGATAGCCAATCAGGAGCTGTAGCTGCTATGCCCGATTATCTTTCTATGTTTGATGCCATGATAGCAACGATCATAGGGAGGATGCCCACTCCAGAAGCAGCAGTAAAACGTGGTGTTCCTGTACAGACACCTAGGGTTGATTTTGCTACACAGGAAAAGAATTATTCTTCTTCGGATGAAGGGGGTGACTTGAGGAGAAGTGATCAACTACAGTGTCAGGTTAAGAATTGAGAAGAAGTGATCATTGCTACTTTGGATAAGGCTTTTGGATATGAGAGCGGATCTACTATGGAAACTGCTGCCGGTGCCGACGCTACAAAAGAACCCAAGCCTTACTGGAGTAATAGAAGTAATGATAATCATATAGAAGGAGAGAAGTAGCATAAAGGTAATGAGAAAATAAAACGACAGCGGCAAGAGGGAAGTGGCCAGAAAAGGAACTAGAAGGGAGCAACTTGTTTTAATTGCCAAGAGAGGGGTCATTATGCAAATGATTGTATGAATCCAAAGATGGAGGGATGTTTTCGTTGTGGTAAGATTGGGCATAAGAAGAAGGACTGTCCAAATCTTCTTAAGAATAAGCAATTGGTGGAAGCATACGTTTTGGAAGCTATTCCGATTTCCTATTATTTTCATACTGGAAACTAGTTGAAGGTGAAATCGTGCTAGGTATGCCCACTATCAGAAGTGTTTCAGTTCGAGTTTTACTTGATAATCTTTCATCTGTAATGGGCTCTATTACAAGTTAGGATTAGAACTTGAGATTTGTTGATAGACCATTAGTCGTGACTAGTCTAGTAGGGGGTTCATCTAGTCTTTGTACGCTTTGTCGTGGTCTAGTTTTATCGAATCATGATTGCTCTTTTGTAATTATTTTAGGTATGGACTGGCTTAAGAAGTACGTGGCTGTTGTGGATTGCGAGACTCTTGAGGTGACAATCGTGAATGTGGAAGGACAAATGATAGTGATATGTTGTCTACCAAAGGATGGAATTATGGTTAGCATTTTTACATTCGCCCGTGATTCCACAGGATGGATTGTCATCTGTGCCAACCATCTGAGAGTTTTCTGACGTGTTTGATGAGGTGGGAGGATTGTCGCCGCAACAAGAATTTGAGTTTCAGATTGATTCAGTGGATGTAGCCGGACTTATTATTATTCCCCTTAGGCGAATGACGCCTAAGGAACAGCGAGAGTTAGGGGTGCAAGTAAGCGATCTTTTGAGTAAGAGATTCATTTGGAGAAGGACATCCGAATAGGGTTCACTGATTGTGTTTGCAACCAAGGCTGAGGGATTGTTGCAATTATGTGTGGATTATCATGAGCTAAAGAAGGTGACTAAGAAAAACAAGTACCCATTACCGAGAATAAATGACTTGTTTGATCAGCTTCAAGGAGCCAACGTGTATTCCAAATGGATTTGGCGACGAGATTTCACCAACCGAGAGCGGCTAGAGATAGTATGCCGAAGACTGCTTTTAGGATACCATCCAGATTATATGATTGGCTAGTAATGCCATTTGGATTAACTAACGTGCCAGCGTAATTTGTGGGTCTTATGAATAAAGTTTTCAAAGATCAGTTGAATAAGTTTGTACTTGTGTTCATGGACGATATATTGGTTTATTCCAAGATTAAGGAGGAACGCAAGACGCACTTGAGAATTATTTTGGAAATCTGGCGGAAACATCAGTTTAGAGCTAAGTTTTCAAAGTGTCACTTCTGGAAGAAAGAAGTAAGATTTTTGGGTCACATCGTGTTTGGACAAGGAATAGCGATGGATCCCGCTAAGGTGGCATCGATACAAGATTGGGATCGACCCAAAAATGCTATGGACGTGAGAAGTATCCTTGGTTTAGCTGGATATTATTGACAATTTATCAAGGATTTCTCTAAGATAGTTGCACCACTAATTGGATTGACGAAGAAGAATCAGGTCTTCGCGTGGGATGCAGAGTGTGAGCCAGCCTTTGGAATTCTGAAAGAGAGATTGACGAGTGCTCCTGTTTTGACCATTCCAAGTGGAAATAAGGAGATGGTATTATATACCGATGCATGTGGCACCGGACTTGGAGCAGTGCTAATGCAAAAGGATAGAGTTATGGCCTATGCGAGTTGACAACTAATGCCCGCACGAAAGGAATTACCCGACATATGATTTGGAGTTAGCGGCGATAGTATTTTCTTTAAAGATTTTGAGGCATTATTTATTGGGAGTTAGATTTGAGTTGTTTATGGATCATAAGTCATTAAAGCATCTTTTCTCCCAAAAGGATTTGAATCCTCGGCAATAGCGATAGTTTGGGCTTTTGGCATCGTGTGATTTTGGAATAGCTTATACTCCAGGAAAGAGTAATGCAGTGGCCGATGCATTAAGTTGAAGACATGCGAGTTTGGGAGCCATGTTTTCATAATGGAAACATCTCGAGTATTTAGCCAGATTTGACTTTAGACCTCATTGTGGGTTAGAAACCGAGATGTTAGCAAGTTTATCGATTAGACCGACTCTCATTGAAAACGATCGGCGAAAGCCAAAAACGAGATGATAAGATTTCGGAAATCATTCGAGGGTTAAAGACGAGGGTGGAACCCGAGGTATTTAGGGATTACGAAGTCGATCGAGATGGTTGGCTTTGTAAGAGTGGACGATTGGTTGTTCCTGATTTAGTTGGGTTGAAAGATGAAATTTTAAGGGAGTGTCATCACTCAAGATTAACGATTCATCCCGGCGGTAATAAGATGTATCGAGATATGACACGAGTCTACTACTAGGAAGTTATGAAGAGGGATGTCGGGAAATTCATATCGAAATGCATGAATTTCCAGTTGGTTAAAGCCAAGCAGAAGAAACCGAGCGGACTATTACAACTATTGGAAGTTCCTATGTGAAAATGGGAGCAAGTGTCGACGGATTTTATTAATGGACTACCTAGGACAAGGACAGAGAATGATAGTATTTAGGTCGTCGTGGATCGCTTGACCAAAAGCATAAGGTTTATACCTACCAGATCGATTAGGACTGCGTCGATGTTGGCTGAGTTATATCTTAAGTGGATAGTTCGATTCCATGGAATTCCAAAGAATATAGTTAGCGATCTAGATCCATTATTCACCAGTGGATTTTGGACAAGTTTGCAAGGTACATTGGGAACCGAGCTATGTTTGAGTACAACTTATCATCCCTAGACAAATGGTCAAACTAAGAGGGTTAATCGGGTATTGGAAGATCTTCTTAGAGCTTGTGTGTTAGATTTTGGAGGATCGTGGGAAGACAATCTGCATTTAGTCGAATTTACCTATAGTAACAACTGTCAGTTGAGTATTTAAATAACACCGTATGAGGCATTATACATTCGACCATGTAATTCTCTATCCTATTGGTTAAAGTCTGGCTGGAGAGAAATTGGTAATTAGGCCTGAAATGAGAAGAGAAACGATGGATAATATTGAGGCCATTCAGCAATGAATGAAAGTACCCCAAGATCGACAGAAGAGTTACGCCGATAAAGCGACAAAAGGATTTGGAGTTTTCAGTCGGAGATTTGGTTATCGTTAAGATTTCGCCTCTATGGAGTATTATTCATTTTGGAAAGAGAGGAAAGTTAGCACCAAGGTTTGTTGGGCCATTTCGATTAACAAGCATATCGGAAAGTTCTCTTATAGATTGGACCTACCGGAGAAGATGGAGAGCGTGCATAATGTGTTTCATGTATCGTTTCTACGGAAGTTCATGCATGACCCAAATGTTGTGATATCACCTGATCAGTCAGAAGATTAAGAAGTTGAATCGTGAGTTTCTAGGACATGTAAGTCGCTTCGTGTCATCGGAAAATGGCACGGAATAGCTTTAAAAGTTGATTATTAAGCTAGTCAAGGTACAATGGGGCAAGGATGATGCCGATTTCACATGGGAAACGGAAGAAAGTATGAAGTCGATCCATCCAGAACTCTTTGAGTGTTGTGTCCCCATATATCGTATCTTACTAGTATCATTGTGCCTTATGCTATTTAAATTCTGCATACTAGGATAGGGTTTTGGTTGCATGGATGATTGGATGGTAAGTTGGTTGCCCGTGGATGGTAGGAATGCGGGATGTTATGTTTTGCTCGTGTTTGCTTGGAATTTTGGGGGCAAAATTCCTAAGGGAGGAGGAGATTGTAACGACCTGTTTTACTACCAAAATAAAGCACCAGAACAGGCTGGCAGTGAAGGGGTAGCATAGCGACACAAGCATAAAGAAATCTTCCGTCAACTAAGGTTCAACACAAGAAAACACCGACAACATAAAAGAATGGTCCGAGAGCGCAATCGGCACCATCGTCGAAGTGAAGAGCTCAAAATCTATACAAAAGAAAATACCGGTAGGATAGTGTTGTGTATAACGCGGTTGTATACACAATTATATGATTTTTGTTTGATGATAACAACCAAATATATGTTATTTTTAATGTGTTTGTTATTGTACTGTTATTCTACATCACAGACAGAAATATAATATTAATATTTATATAAAATGATACTGGACAAGAATTTAAATATTCAAACAGTATTTTATTAAATTTAATATTGTATTTCAACATTTCAAATAGTACAAATTTTAAACTCCACTATTTGTACACTTCATTAATATTTTTCATCTCAATACATTGACACTTGTTCCTATCTACAACACTCACACTCAGTTATACAGTTTCATACATACATTGACACTTTTGACACATATACACTGCTGCCTCAATCTTCAGTCTTTTGTCTTCACAGCTCACAGTCAGTCCAGTCATCATCTGCTTACCTGTCATATGAAACACACACACAGTACACTGCAATAGGAATAAAACAGAATACACGCAAATATAAATTTATTTGCCTTAGAATTTCAGTGTGTTTCTCATCATTTTTTATGACTTGATCTGACAGTGTTTCTAGTGCTCGAATATACGTACGATACATGTATACACATACATTGTATAGATATACACATATTTCAGTGCAGGGACAGTTAGATGATTCTGAATGGCTGCATATACACACATGCATAAATATACACGTGTGCACTGCCTCGCCAATCAAAATACAGTGTAGCAACTGATGAGCAGCCACGTGGACCAACTCGACTCAGTGCCTGTGCAGTTAAAGCGCTTAGCGGTTCTGTAGCGGTAAAGGTGTAAAAAGTTGTAGCGAGGAAATAACAGGGCTATAGCGGAGGTGGAAAAATGCTAATTAAATGTAAAACTATATAACGAAAATTGATTAATTATCGTTCTCACATCATTGTGTAGAAGAATCGAATATTAATTAATATTATGTAACAAAATCAAAGAATATCACGGTTATGCACAGTAGATTCGAGGATTACTATAGATTTCTATCTTCTTTAAGGCACTTATGACTTAAAATTAGCTCTTTACATTAACTTTTTTTATTTATTTGGAAAGAGAACTGGTCAAAACATCCTTTTTATATTAGTATTGCTAAAGAGGGTGCTAAATAGCGTTGATTTAGCGGGTGTAGCGGAAAATAGTGGGGCTTTAAGCGGAGCTACTGTTCATCAACGCTAAATTGAAATAGTGTAGCGGCCGGAGAGCGCTACGGGCTATAGCGGGGATTTTGCGGGGCTTTAACTGCATAGCTCAGTGCACATGTGAAAAAACTCAATGAAAAGTCAACAGCAAGTTCAAGGGTCGAGCAACAAAGTCAACACAACTCAAACATGGCTCAAACCAAAGCAACAATGAAAAGAGGTCGAGTATGACATCTAACCAGTATGCACATACAAGATGTTAAAATGGATGTAGCAAATACAAGTGAAGCCTTTTCAAGCATAGTCAATCAAGCGGCTGAGGCAAGAAAATGCCTTCATTCTCATGCACAAGTAAACAAGACATAAATGAATGGAACATGCACAAGACAACAAACAAGTGGGTGGTGCAAACAAGTGAATTTAAGCCGACTCATTCTTCAAGTACACATACAAGCACAGTTCTGATGTCAACTGGACAAAGCATGGTGCAACTAGCTGAAGTGCACAAACCAGAAATGAAGTCAATACAAACTCAGCAACTTAAATATTCATGAATACACAAGCAAGAAGACACACAACAATAGTAAAGCAGGTGAGCAAGTGTGCACATGCATGGTCTAAACATGGTGCAGCCATATAATATGATCGGTTTCAAGATGGTCTTACACAAAATAGAAATTAGAGTAGAAATCATATACTCAAAGTTTCACAGCAAGTTTATATGCCAAGACAAACATGGTCGAGGACAAGGGATCAACACAGACACCACATTTAATGGAGTAGCTAGTAACATTTCAAGTTCATATGTTCAACAAATACAAGTGTGCAACTGGATATATCTTTTTCAGCAAATATACAGTTTTTTAAATTGATCAAGACAAGATGAATGGGTCAAGAAGTTCATGAGTGCGTAGATCAAATTGGCACAAATTCTTATTGCAAATCATTTTAAGCATCTCAATATGTTTCCAGATTTGTTCTTATTGGACCGAAATCATGCAAACTTTCAGGAACTACAATGGCCAGTAACACATGTCTCAGCAACAGAATTTATTCTAGAAATTTCAACATAACTTTTTGGCAAGTTTTTATTCAGCAGAAATCTTTCATGAGACCAGCTAAACAACATGATAGAAGCATTACATTTGATTCATATATGGAATAATGGTCAGGCATATATCAAGCATGGCAACAGTTTAAAATGGGCAGATTTAATTCGATGCAATAGTTTGGCAACAATTCAACTCAGCAACAATAAATCAATTTTTACCAGATTTGTATTAGTGTATTCAAGACATATTTCATCAATCGCGCAATCTGTTTTTGGTAAGAATAAAGTGTGGACATTCAAGGCAGATTTAAATAAAGAGAAACATTTTTTTCCTAAAGGGTCAGAAAATCGAATTGCAAGGGACCACATGTATCATCCATTTCCAGATTTACATAATCAATCAAGCCGATTTAATTTCAATTATAAGGAAACAAATCAAGCATTTTATTCATGCAAGAATTCTTCAAAATAATGCCGATTTTATCAAGAAAATCAAAAGAGGAAACCACAGAAAATCAGACCAAAATCATTTCACGAAATCAGAGAATTAAGGGTTCGAATTACCCTATATATTGACACCATTTCATCACTGGCAATTTGATCGAAACCACAAACAATCCGATAGCAATTCAAAGAAATAAAATTCAGATTACTCACAAATTCCATCGGGTTTCGATCGTCATAGAGAGGAACAATTCAACGACGAAGGAGCAACAAGTATTCGATCTTCAGAGAATCGATTTAGATCATCATCGCGATCGAGATTTGGACATTAGGCAAAAACCCTAGAAATATTTCCCATCGCCGCTGCCATTTATTTTCTTAAGTAAAGAGATCGAGACAAAGTAATTTTGGGTGCACCACCTTGAAGCATGGTCGGCCTAGTTGAAGTTTAAAGAGAGATTTATTTTCTCTTTTAATATCTAGGGTTTTCTTTTATTATTTTTTGTTGTATTTTCATTTCTTTGTAAACCATCCGAACAGTTTCTAGAGTCAGTAAAATTCTAAGGGATTCATTTAGGGGTTTAACTGACAGTTGTTAGAGTCTATAAATTCTAGGTGGTTTCCTAGTTTCGTCTGTAAAACTAGGCAGTTTACTAGAGTTTGTAAAACTAGGGGAAAATCTGGTCTAGGGTATATAGACCAGTCTAGGGTTTTGAGCGTAGGGATAGGACATGAGCAGGCGCTGCGAGTTTACATGGGATTATAAGCGGGGTCTGTTTATAACACCTAGTAGAAACCTTAGGAATGCAGTAGTAGGCAGGATTTTGCCGAAGTTAGGTATATCTTGTGTCATTTACTTTCTGCATATCTATTTCTGCTATATTTTGTGATTTGATTATTATTTCAATATCCCGTTAGATTATAACTCTGCGAAAAATTATAATAAACCCTATTCACCCCCCTCTAGGGTTAATCTAGATCCAAAAAGTGGTATCAGAGCAGGTATTCTGTTAACTCTAGAGTCATGGTGTTCCCTAGTTGTCAGTCTTTTAAGAGTCAGTCTAGTGAAATTCCAATTATTTTCAATAGGACAGATTTTTTAATTTGGAAATCAAAAATCGAATCTTATTTAAAATCTGTTAATTTTGAATATTGGAATATTATTGAATATTTGGGAGATATGTTAGATAAAAGGAATAAGGTTTTCAATGCTCATGCTATGCATATTATTTATTCTTATCTTGGTAATGATCAATTAAAATTCATCTCTCATTGTTTAACTGCGCAGGATATCTGGAAAACTCTCAACGCGTTGTATGGAAAGGACGGCAACTACTCAAAACCACAAAAAGTTAGCTCAGATTCAAAGTTATGCTTAATCGGTTTTGCAAATGATAATTCAGACGGATCAGTCGATGGAGACTCAACAGATGATGAAACTAAAGATTTCTTATACGAAGATTTGGTTTATTTTTGTATTGAATTAACAAATGCTGTTGATAGTCTCAAATCGAAAATAAAACTCTGAAATCTGAAAATTTTGATTTGATCACCAAAAATAATATTTTGGAATTAAAACTTGAAAATATCACGAAAGTTTCAAACTCTGATTGTAAGAGTTGTTTCAACTTGAAAAATGATTTAGCTCATCTTAATGAAAATCTTCAAAAGCTTGAAAAACAAATTATGAGTTCAAAAGAATAGGAAGATGATCTAATTTGTAGAAACAATACCTTACAAAAAGAGTTGGAAAATTTTAAGATGTCCAAAAATTCCAAATACGAAATTGTTGAGAAACAAAAGTTGTTGAAAACTGAATCTATTCTGAATGAGCTTGAAAAAGAGATTGAAAATTTCAAGAAACTTGAATTTGAAAAAAATAATTAATTTGGAATATGAGATTCTTGAATCCAAGACCAAAATCAAGTTGCTTGAAAATGAAAATTTAATTTTGAAACAGAATGATACTGAAAAGAGAAAGATCAACATTAATCGTTGTTCGAATCTAATGAAAGAGAATTCTGACCTTGAATCTAAAATTCAACAACTTGAATTAACTCTGATCAAATTTTCTAATGGAGAAAAATCTTAAAATATGCTGTTGAAAAACCAACTCTTTTCAAGAAATAAAAATGGTCTTGGTTTTGGGAAGTGAAATGATTGTGAAATTTTGAACCCGTGTGATTTTAAAAATCTTGCAAACTGCTTCAAGAAGGGTCATTCTGAAAATTTGAATTTTGAAAATTCCAAAAGGTTTTTGGATCGCAAACGAGATAAGAATTGGTTTGATAACAATTCATTTTGGACCCCAAAAAGAAATAAAATGATTTTTGGAAAAACTAAGCGAATTTGGGTTCCAAAGGGTACTTTAGTTGATTCTAACGGATTGTTATACAAACAGATTTGGGTACCAAATGTTGTAAACAAAACTAGTTTTACAACCTTTGTTGGACCACTCGATTCTACAAACTGTTAGGTACCAGTGGAGGCTGAGGAACTGCTAGGCAAAAAAGATTTAGATTCAAGCTGTTCAATACTTCTGTAATCATTTACAGTCCCTTAGCCAAGACTATTGAGTTAGAGATTCTTTTGCTTACATTTTTTCCAGGTATGATTTCTAAACACACAATTTCTTTTGTATATTCTCTGTTTTTATTTTTCCTATTTTTTTCTTATTCCTTTTTTTATTTTTATGATTTGATCTATCACTATCATATCATTGTAACTTCTTAGGCCTTCATTAACTTCAAATTGCAGAATTCATTTTCTGGAAATTCGCTTCATTTAAATAAAACTCTGATGTTTTAATCTTTTTCCAGATCTTGAATTTAAATTTGTAAATATCTGCAATTGTTTTGAAGTTTATTTTTTTATTTCTGAGTTCATAACAGTGTTTATGTATTCTTGTCATAACTTGAACACTGTTGTTTTGAATTCTAAATTTTTGAAGATCTGAACAATTAATGAAATTTCACACATCTTTGTTGTTCTAAGTTTCTTCTAATTCATTTTAGAAAATCTTGAAATATTATACTCACTACAGCACACTACTATTTTCCGTTGTGATAATTTCAATGATTTTTAGATTGGCTTGTATATTTTGAATTGTCTGGAATCAGTGATACATCTTGAAAATCATGTTTATTCATGATCATTATTGTTGAAATTTGTTTGTTGGAAATCATATGAAATTCATGATATTTTGAATATCACACAGCTCTTAATTTTGAAATTATCAATCTTGTGTGACAGATTCATTATATCCCAAAATTTGACATTGATTCAAGTGATTTCAAATAAATTACTTTAATTTTCTGGATCATGAATATCTCTCAAGTTTGATGTAAATAATCTGAAATTTCTCTTATACTTGGTAGAGATACTTGTGAAAATTTCTTTGAATATTTGGTCTTAAAACTCACTATTATTTCATGATTATTTGATTTGAATATTTGTTTGTTTAAAATCATTTGAAAATTTTGATTTATTGAATCTCACACATATCTTGAGTCTGAAATTTATAATATGGTATGACTGATTCATTGAATCTCGAGCTTTTCATATTCCTTCAAATGATTTGAAATAAACCATATATTTAATCTTGGATCATGAACCATTCTTTGACTGTTTGATATATCTTTGAAACACCTCCTTGACAAGTCTGCTTTGAAAATGATTTTTGTGCTGCTCAGATATTGTTTTTGAAAATATTTTTTGGTGACTGCTTGTTTTGGTATCAAATATATACCATGCTCTGATAAAGAGAATTAATTTGCTTGATTGATTAATCTTATCTGCTTAGGCTTTGTGATTAAAAATTCTGTTGTCTGAGATATCCTTGTTTGTCTCCAGTGTCATGTTAAAATCCTCATTAATAGAGACATCAAGTGGTATCAGCTTAGGTGTACTTTTTTTCATTTATATTTTTTTTAGTGAAAATTAGGGTCACATCCTTAAAATAAAACTTAATTAGGCTCACATCCTCCTGTTTCAAAACATATAAATTACATCCCTAATTTCAAACAGCTTCTCACATTTTTTCGAAAGTGCCCTTTTTCTTAATTCACGCCGTATTTACCTAGGTCCTATCTACTCATTACGTAATTATTTTTTTTTCTTTTCCAGAAACCTAATTTTCCTTCTCTTATGGCGGCGGCGGCTCCAACGAAATTCATGGCCTCTAATCGTATAATCTTCGTTTTTTTTTCTTGCTTTGATTGTTTCGATTGTTGCTGATGGTGTGAAAAACAGAACCTTATGCGGTGCTTTGCAAACTCGTATCTGTTCGCTCTGTTGTTACCATTTGAATCTTCATAATTCAATTTTGATTCTGGGAATCTCAAGCGGTAAGTCAAAACTAACTTCTCCACTTATTCCGATCGAGCTTCTGCGCAACGCAGATCTTAAATTTCCCACTGTTCTGACGTGTTTAGCTTTTACTTTCGTTTTAAACTTAATTAACTTTATGGGTTCTATTTACTTTTGGTCTAATTGCATTACGAGCTGATAATCCTTGTTTTTTTATTGGATCGGGAAAAAGTAGGGAAATTTGTTTCGCGGTTTCATAGGTACAGCTGTATTTATTCTTTAGTTTTATATGCCACTCTACTATGTTTGAAAACATGAATTTAGATCAAAAAGGAGAGAAGATGTTGCCGACATATCGGTCTTCGATCAGGTGAGAAAGTTTGTTTCTTTTTGTTTTATTTTTATGTTGCACTTCTACTGTAGAATTTGACAAGCTGAAATCATCTAGTTTCTATATCCCTTGAATTTCAGGTACTCTGTTAACGGTTAACTTGATTAATTAGAACATGAAATAGAGTACTTGATGAATGCTTGAGGTTCACTGGTACATAAAAAGAAGGACCAGAAAGTTATCTACTAGAATTTACCTATTACTTCAGTGTTTGGCTACGCATCAATTCTTTGTTGGTTAAGGAGAAACTATGATTAAAATGTCCGTTTTTAGTTCGATTATATTTGCCAATTTCAACGGCTTGTGATACAATTATTTAGTGATATTGATGAACATGAACACTTCCTGTCTTCTTTTTTTCACCTCATGGTTGGCTATTGTTTTTGGTGTATTCAGATAAATTAAGTTAGTATTATATTTGTTTAATAGTCAGGCTTTGTATTTCAGGTTCACTCTGGTAGAAAACTTGTCGTCTATTCGGACACCGTTGGTAAGCGTACGTCAAGTTGCCTTGTGTTATTTATTTCTTAAATTTTCATTTGTAATTTTCTTATTCTTGTGTATGTCGCCGGCCTAGATGCTACCACCCAAATGTTTGATTCCAGGAATCCAACAGTTCCATTACCTTGTGATTTTCAGGGTAATATATGTTTAGTTGATATTTTAATATTTATATGCAGCTATTCTTAATATATGCATATATTTATGCAATTTTTTATCAAACAAACAGAAGAACATATTATTTTACAAATGTTTTCATATTTCTATGCATATATCTGGAATACTTGCATATAAATATTCAGAAATTATTGTGTAAGATGTAGGAAAATATCTTTGATTTTAGCTGAACTTCTGATAAAAAGTTGCGGACAAATATGCAGCTATTCTTAATATATGCATATATGTATGCAATTTTCTATCAAACAAACAGAAGAACATATTATTTTACAAATGTATTCATATTTCTATGCATATATCTGGAATACTTGCATATAAATATTCAGAAATTATTGTGGAAGATGTAGGAAAATATCTTTGATTTTTGCTGAACTTCTGATAAAAAATTGCGGAAAAATATGCAGCTATTCTAAATATATGCATATATGTATGCAATTTTTTAACGAACAAACAGAAAAACATATTATTTTAAAAATATATTCATATTTCTATACATAAATGTAGAATACTTGCATATAAATATTCAGAAATTTTTGTTATTTTGCTGAATTGTTCGCATGTATTTATATAATTCTGAAGTAATTTTTGTAATTTAGGTTACTCAACATTAAGCTCATTAATGTTGATTTTCTTTTATCTATAACAGTGTTCCGACGGATATTGGTGTTATCGTGTTGTTGAAGATTGGTCGTGCATCCTTCTCCAAATGATTGAAATCTGCATTTGTTTCTACAAAGACTACTACATGTGGTTTGCGCTGGGTCTTAACAAAATTATTTGTTCTTCAAAAGACCATAATCTCTGCTTTGTAAATATGGTGAAATTTTTGATGTAGTACATGTAAATGTGGTCTGTACTTATTTTTTGATGTAGTACATGTAAATGTTATGAAATTTTTCATGTAAGTATGCACATATTTCTGTTATTTGCATATATATATATATATATATATGTATCTTGTTATAATTATCTGTATTTACTTTTTTGTCATTTCTTTTGTTTCAGCAATTATGCATTACAGTTCTGTATATGTATGCAATTATTTCACTTATTTGCGCAAAACTAATAACTTATTTTCTGCATAATATTAATATACGTTTGCAAATATTACACATAATTGCATAAATGTATGTAATTTTACGTAATATATGTATATAATTGTCTAGTTTTTCGTAAAAATAAAAAAATAAAAAATCATTTTACGTAATATATGTATATAATTGTCTAGTTTTTTAAAAAAATCAAAAAAAGTAATAAAATAATCACTGTTAGAGTGATCGACTGTTTTCCAGAATTGTTGGATTAGGTTTATGAGCGTGATATTAGGAGCGATTGACTGAGTAAATGAGTACAAACAGTTGTTGGATTTTTTTTTTAGGTGTGTAAGGGTAGATCTGGAATATTTTTAGCGGAAATTCAAAAATAGGGATGTTTTCTATATTATTTTTATCACCGGGTTTTTTTTTATATTTTGAAACTTAATAGGGACATGTAAAAAACGCACCCTTTTTTTTAAATCCCCCATGTCTTGTATAGATCTTCATTTCCCTCTTGTAATTGATTTTCGGTTTTAAAGTTATTTATTGATTATTCATTCAGAAATTGAAATCGATATCCAAATTGAACTGTATTTATAATTCATCAAAATTATTATTTGATTTTGAAATTGTGATGAATTGTGACTGCAGTATATTTCACAACAAGAGGAGATTTTATTTAGTGTTTCATGATGGTTGAACATTTATTATAATATCTTTGAATTGGTAATTATTTTACGACCATATCCTTTATCTATCATCAATCTGCCATCCATCATGATTTTATATTAATGTGGAGAGTTAATATTTTTAAAATTCTTTTTGAATAAATAGCGGGAATATTCATGATAGAAATGGGACTATATTATTATTCAGATTTAGTGATAATTGAAAATTTTCAATGATCCCAGTACAGTTGAGCATATTTCATAATATGATTAATTTATAAATTTATTTCACTAAACATTTCTGTACCTATCACATTTCTATCATCCATATTGGTTTTATATATTGAGGAGTTTTTCATTTTGAAACAAAAAATAATAAAAATATAATATTCATAAATGTTTCTCTAACCTCATTTAAAAATCCAAGCTCTGGTCATGCATGGTTATGAGATAATTTATGATTTAAGCTGCAACTGACCTCATTTAAAAATCTAAGATCTGGTTATGCGTGGTTATGTGATCTTAAACAAAAAGAAAAGAAAAAGAAATAAATGTGTTATAAATAGAAATTAATATGAAATTCTCCTTTATGTGTAAAAACCAGACTATCAATCCTTTTTCTAATTTGTCAAATGTGTTATTATTTTATGAAATATTATGATTTGTTGATTGATAACTATTGGGATTTGAGATTATTCGATTTTGTCACTTAAATTGAATTATTAATTATAGTCCAAATCCATCACTGTTTTTGTACTTCATTTTTTAAAAAATTCTTTTAAAAATAATTGGAATTGTATGTTTTAAAACTCTCTCCATTTCTATAAATTTCATCGTAAATCCGTCATTCTCTACAATATGAAATATGACACTAGTTCTTAGAATATTATGATTTTTGTTTGACTGATTGAGATTTATGATGATCGTTCTTCCGCTTAAGCTGAAATTATATTTGTAGTCTCTTTTTTCATCTATATTTCAAATTCTGTATCCTTTTAATGATAACAAAAGGGGGAGAATGGGTTGAGATTTTGATTTATGAGTGAATATTTTATAAATATTTTAATTTTGAAAATTCTATTCATTTTTCAAAATTCATTCTTCTTCACTCATGCACAGTTATAAGGGGAGTTTCTGTTGTAGGGAGAGCATTCTAATATGGGGAGTTCGGTTCTTCACTGTCAAACACATTTATTATATTCAAAATCTTAATATTTGTTTATCATCACCAAAAGGGGAAGATTGTTGTATATAACGCTGTTATATAAACAATTATATGATTTTTGTTTGATGATAACAACCAAATATATATTATTATTAATCTGTTTGTTATTGAACTGTTATTCTACATCACAGACAGAAATATAATATTTATATTTATATAAAATACTATTGGACAAGAATTTAAATATTCAAATAATATTTTATTAAATATAATATTGTATTTCAACATTTCAAACAGTACAAATATTAAACTCCACTATTTGTACACTTCATTAATATTTTTCATCACAATACATTGACACTTGTTCCTCTCTACAACACTCACACTTAGTTATACAGTTTCATACATACATTGACACTTCTGATACATATACACTATTGCCCCAATATTCAGTCTTTTGTCTTCACAGCTCGCAGTCAGTCCAGTCATCATCAGCTTACCTGTCATACGAAACACACACACAGTACACTGCAATAGGAATAAAACAGAATACACACAAATATAAATATAATTTTAAATTTTATTTGCCTCAGAATTTCGGTGTGTTTCTCATCATTTTTCATGACTTGACCTGATAGTGTTTCTTGTGCTCGAATATACGTACGATACATGTATACACATACATTGTATGGAAATACACATATTCATTGCAGGGACAGTAAAATGATTCTGAATGGCTGCATATACACACATGCATAAATATACACGTGTGCACTGCCTTCCATTCAAAATACAGTGTAGCAACTGATGAGCAACCACGTGGACCAACTCGACTCAGTGCATACGTGAAAACAACTCAATGAAAAGTCAACAGCAAGTTCAAGGGTCGAGCAACAAAGTCAACACAGCTCAAACGTGGCTCAAACCAAGGCAGCAATGAAAAGTGGTCAAGTATGACATCTAGCCAGTATGCACATACAAGATGTTAAAATGGATGCAGCAAATACAAGCAAAGCCTTTTCAAGCATAATCTAGCAAGTGGCCGAGGCAAGAAAATGCCTTCATTCTCATGCACAAGTAAACAAGACATAAATGAATAGAACATGCACAAGACATGCACAAGTTTAAAATTCGAAAACATACCCAAACCGGGCTGGGCAGGAAAATTCCCGCCCAGGACCCAGGTCGACCAGGGAGTCGACCTGGGGGTCGACCTGGGTACCCAGGTCGACCACATGGTCGACCTGGGGGT
Organism: Allium sativum; assembly: GCA_030737875.1. Taxonomy (NCBI): domain Eukaryota; kingdom Viridiplantae; phylum Streptophyta; class Magnoliopsida; order Asparagales; family Amaryllidaceae; genus Allium; species Allium sativum. The sequence continues at coordinate 853,424,035 of CM060919.1, forward strand.
TGACCTGCCCAGTCAACCTGGTCAGGTCTTGGCTGGCCTGGTCGGGTTCTGGTCGAATTTCCGAGTCTTGGTGTGTCACTAGGGCTGACTTGTCACCTCCTGATTGGCTCCTCTTGGTGTGTATGGTCTGGATTCACTCTATGATCATCTGACGGCTCAAATCAATCTGAAATTCTATAAATACAACCTAAGACTCAACCTAAATTCACACAAAAAAATAGAGCTAGAGCCGTCATGCTGCCGGGAGGAAACTAAGAGTAGCTGTCAGTTGGAGAAGGCTTAGAGACGAGCAAAACTAAAGTAAAAACAAGATTCAAACAATGTTTATCTACCCAAAGGAAAGCATTGCGAATTCAGAACTCAGAAACTAGAAATTCAAGATCGTTGTTTGTTGTAAGTATAGTGATTTTTCCGATGAGAATAAAATTAAGACTTGATTCGATGTAAAGTGGAAATGGAATTTTACTATTGTATAACGACGATGCTAATTCATATCTGTGTATTGCAATGATTATTGTGAATGGTATTGGGATGTTTATGGTATAATTGACTTGATGTTGGTCCTGTTGTACATTTAGAATGAAGGCAACATCACATACAAGTATATGGTTAATGTTAGGATTTACACATATATGTTTATATGTTTAACATAGATTGTATACATTTTTCTAAGTCCAAGTTAAGACTTATATACACATGTTCTATGTGAAGACCATTATGCCTACATGATTAAACCCCATGTATATGTTCTTATGTTCCTTGCAAGTTTGTAATTGTGTCCATGAAAAGTACCATTTAGTTTCACACGATTATTACAAGTTTCATGTTATAATAGGATACATGATTTGATCTAGTTCACACTTTTGGGTTAATGTCAAAAATAGACATTTTTATGGACATGTAATAACTTTGTCACATGCTAGTTTGTGTTTGAAGTTATGCCTAGATAAAAATATTTTTAGGCTTATGTTTTATGCAAGTCTAAATTATGCCATTTCATGTGACACCTATTTAATTAGATTCTTATTTGAATGCAAGTTCACATGACAAGTTGTAACCCATGTTAATTAGATCGCAAAGTTGCAAGTTCATATGCCACACACCCTTTATGTTATTTAGAATATTTCATGTTCTTGGCTTTCCCTTCTATGTTTATAAGTTGGGCTGAAATATCTAGCCCAACATTCATTATAATCTTGCGAACGTACAAACGGGGGAATATCGTTGGGATTAAACATGAAAATATATGTATTGGCATGATTGGCACATGCCAATAAATTGGTGACATTTAAATGGTATTAATTTTTTTTTACCAAAAATGATGAACTTGAAAATGGGCCATAACATTTAATTGTTAACACATTTACATATAAAGAACAAATATGTAAATCTAGAAAATACGAATGTGCTTAACCCGAGGTTGGATTGAGTTGTGATGTAAACCCGCCCGGACCCGCCCGGCGGTCCAGTAATCACAACAATACCTATCCAATGTGGGAGATTAAGGCACTAAGCCCAATAAGGACCCGAGGTTAGACTGAATTGCGGTGTAAACCTGCCTAGAACCGACCGGTTGTCCAGTAACCGCAACAATACATGTCTAATGTGAGTGGTCGGTGCTTTGATGTATAAATTAAAGCTAAGTTAGGATTGGTAGGGTTAAGTTAACTAAAGCACTTAACCAACTCAACATGTTAACAAAAACTGATGGGTGGGGTTAGGTTAATGCAGACACTTAACCACTTAACATGTTTGACTAGAAAACCCTAGTAACGGGGACCCATTTCAGCAGTAACCCAATTAGGTATCATGGTACCCTGAAACTAGGCAGGGTGGGGCACGATTACTGGGCTGATTATAAGCGGTCAAAAGCGACGGCGGTTGGTGCAGCAGTGTAGGTTCTAACGGAGTGCGGGCGTGCACACACTTTGGAGCAGACAAACAGGGCACTGGGCATCAGTAGTATAACCTATGTATTCTAGAATTGTGTCGGACCGCCACCACGGGACTTGATACACCCCATGGTGGGACCAACATAGGTATCTACAATCATTGGGGGCCGTATGACACATATGATTATGCGAGTAGGAGCCGATCTTTAGAAAAAGGGGATCACTTCACCCTGATCATGGGGTGCCAGTCAGAACAAGTATAAGTAGGTGCAGAGTTATAGTGTGGGGTGCGATAGTATATTCAATTCTAAACTACTTTATCTTAGTTTATGATACTTTCCTATTTCCAGTTTATTCCTGTCATGCTCTTTTTCTTATTCACATATTGAAGAGTCACTAGACTTACCAGGCTTTATGCCTGACTCTGTTTTTCTTTCGTCTTCATTTCTTTCGTTCCCCCTAGGTCCACAGGGAGGAAACAATCCAGCTTAGTCAGACTCTTTGCAAGCTTCAAGACAGTAGATGTATGGTTTGGACTCTCTTTCCTTGGTTATGGCTTTTGGACACATTGTATGGGGACTTACGCAATTTTAATTATGTTTTATGCTTCTTTATTTAATAATCAAGACAGAAAATGATGATGTAATGTTTTGGAAGTATTGTGAGACAATTATGGAAATGTTTTGTATGAACATGTATTTATGAAATGAAAGTCTGTTTGTTTCCCACTGCTTACACATATGTGTTTATATCTGTCTTGTCTTTTATCTGTGTCTTTTACCTATAAACCTCCACCAAAGTTAAGGCATTCCCTTGGTGAGTGACCTTAACGGAGGTGGGGTGTTTCACTTAGTATCAGAGCACAGGTTTACCAGATTAGATAAAGGTTTTTGAAATTATTTTCAAAAAGAAGTTTAAAGAAGCATTTTTTTTTTGAAAAAGCATTGTTTAATAAAAGGCATAATTCCCCAAAGCCATATGCACTATCTCTCTATCCTTTTGTCTTGAATCTTTCCTTTTTGTTTTAGCATGTCTGGAGATCTTAACCTTCCAGAAGGAGTACTGATACCTGGCTGGTTCCGAAGGTACCTAGAAGCTAGGGCCAATAATGCGGGCCCAACAGACATTCCTCCTCCCCCTGTGGCATCGGTTCCTCCTCCTCCTCTTCGTGGAAATGCTTTGCAAAAACGTGTAGAGACTTCAAGGCTATGGGTGGGAAGGACTTTTATGGAACCGAATCCTTTGTGGTAGCAAGGAACTGGCTGAAAGAGACCGAAGATTTGTTCATCATCTTCGAAGTTGACGACAGGCAAAAGATACAGCTAGCAGTGTGGTTGCTTAAAGATGAAGCTTCTTATTGGTGGGAGGTCACCAATGCTGAGAGACCAGTGGAAACCTGGGAAGGTTTCAGGATGAGATTTGAGATGAAATTCCTCTCCCAAGCTGAAAGGAGCCTGCAGATGGAGAAGTTCCGAACTCTTAAGCAAGGAAGCATGACGATCAAGGAGTACGTCAATCAGTTTAATCAGCTGGCCAGATTTGGGCTGGATTTAGTAAACACCCAAACACAAGAAGGCTCTTCGCTTCATCCAAGTTCTGAATGAGCCTCTACACAGCCTTGCTATGACCCATGTGCCCATGGGGGAAACTTATGAGAGCTTGTTGGACATGGCGCTAGTACACGAGGAAGATAAAGTCAAGAAAGAGGCAAAAGTGGAAGTGCCTCAAGAAAAGAAAGAGGGTTTACAGGCTAAGAAAACAAACTTCAAGAAAGGCGGGAAGAACAATAAGCCCCGTGAAAAGAGAAGGTGTAATTTCTGTGGCATTGTTGGACATGTGGTGAAAGACTACAGAAAGAAGAAAGCAAAGATGAATGGTGGTTGTTTCCATCGCGGAGAGACTGGACACATGGCTAAGGACTGCCCAAAGAAGCGAGTGCAGGGACAGAGGACTGGATCCACTTCAGGTGGACAGGTTCATGCGCTGGTGGCACCTCCGCAGGAACGAGGTAGAAATATTTCTGTAGAAAGTGTAGTTTATCTCTATGATCATCTAGTTCGCACTCTTTTTAATTCTGGCGCATCACACTCCTTTATTTCATCTGCTTTAGTAGAATCTTTGCACCTAGACACTAGTATGATAGAAGATCCCTTGGTTGTTTCAAATCCAATTGGGGACTCAGCTTATTTGTCAATGGTTTGTTTGTATTTGAAAATCTCTACTCTAAGCGTTGAGTTTAGATGTAGTGCCTTTGTTTTGGGTTTCTTGGGATTTGGATTGATCTTAGGCATGGACTGGTTATCCAATAATGGTGCCATTCTTGATTGTGAGAAGAGAGTGGTTAAACTCTTGACTCGGCTCGGTAACACTCTAGAAATTTCTTGTAATCCCTTGAATGCTGCTTTGCTTAGTTATCTAGAGTCGCTTGATGCTTCTGTTGAGAATTTGCAGTCAGTTAGAGTGGTCCGTGAATATCCGGATGTCTTTGAAGAGGTGAAGGGCTTACCTCCGAGGCAGGAAATAGAGTTCCGCATATATCTTGTTGATAATGCGAAGCCCGTAGCTTTACCGGTTAGACACACGGCTCCAAGGGAGAGAAAGGAGCTCAGTAAGCAGGTTAAAGAGCTTCTCGAGAAGGGGTTCATTAGACGGAGCATTTCAGAATGGGGTGCTCCAGTGGTGTTCGCAACCAAAGCGGACGGTTCGCTTCGCCTATGCGTTGACTATAGGGAGCTAAACAAGCTGACCAAGAAGAACAGGCACCCTCTTCCCAGAATCGACGATTTGTTTGATCAGCTTGTAGGTGCATCGGTTTTCTCCCAACTTGATCTGGCTATCGGGTTTCATCAGCTTAGAGTGGCTGAAGATAGCATTGATAAGACGACATTCAGAAACCCAGATAGTTTCTTCGAGTGGCTTGTCATGCCTTTCGGCTTGACAAACGCACACGCTTATTTCATAGACCTAATGAGCTAGGTGTTCAGAGAGTTCCTCAACAAGTTTGTGGTTGTCTTCGTAGACGATATTTTGATCTTCTCAAAGAATGAGGAAGAACATGCTCAGCATTTAAAAGAAATCATGGATACTCTCCATGCACATCAGCTTAAAACCAAATTTTCCAAGTGCCACTTTTAGAAAGAAGAAGTAAGGTTTCTTGGGCATGTAGTGTCCAAAGAGGGATTGGCCATGGACCCCGTGAAAGTAGTGGTGGTGCAAGATTGGAAGGTACCAAGGAACGCAACCGAAGTCCGAAGTTTTCTTGGACAAGCAGGCTTTTACCGAAAGTTCATCAGAGACTTTGCAAAAATCTCAGCTCCTCTTACAAGGCTAACGAAGAAGAATTTGGCTTTCGCTTGGGACTTGGATTGTGAGTTTGCTTTCCAACGCTTGAAAAGGGCTCTTACAACAGCCCCAGTTCTAACTTTGCCTGACGGAAGCAAGATGTTCACAGCATACACGGATGCATGTGGTACGGGACTAGGCGCTGTTCTAATGCAAGAAGGGAGGTTAGTAGCTTATGGTGGAAGACAATTGAAAGTTCATGAAAAGAACTACCCAACCCACGATCTTGAGTTGGCCGCCATCGTCTTTGCACTTAAGTCTTGGCGCCATTATCTCCTTGGTGAGATGTTCGAATTATACACTGACCATAAATCGTTGAAGTATCTTTTCTTGCAGAAAGATCTTAACTTGAGGCAACAAAGATGGATGGAGTTTCTTGCCTCGTATGGTTTCGAGATTTCCTACACTCTTGGAAAGGGCAATGTAGTAGCAGACGCCTTGAGTAGAAAGAAGCTGACACTAAGCCCTCTCTTTGTAGAAAGGCAAAGCTTGGAGTATATAGCCAGTTTTAACTTTAGGCCCTCCTCTGATTTTGTACCGGGTTTGTTAGCATCTCTTGCAAGTGCGCCCTACTCTTTTGGACTCAATAGGGACTGCACAACGTGAAGACCCTTAGCTTGTTGATGTGATTGATAAGCTTATTAGGGGTGAGACTTCTAGTCACCTCAATAGATACACCATCGATGATAAGGTTTGGCTGAGACGGGATGGAAGACTATGCGTCCCACAAGCAAGGGAGTTTATAAAGAAGGTTCTCGAGGAAGGACCGACCTTGAGTTTGAGGTTGGGGACAGGGTTTTCCTTAAGGTATCTCCTGTAAGGAACGTCGTTCGCTTTGGATCCGCAGGAAATCTAGCACCAAGATTTGTAGGGTCATTCCCTATCATCGAGAAGATTGGGAAGATGGCTTATAAAGTAGAGCTACCTGAAAGGTTGGCTGGAGTCCACAATGTCTTTCATGTTTCTCACCTACGAAAGTGTTTACATGAGTCTGCGGAAGTGGTGGAGCCAAGCATTCTAGAAGAAGTTGAGATAGAACGAGAAGCAACTATGAGGAAAGTTCCAACTCGTACCTTGGGAACTGAAATCAAAAAGCTACGCAACCGTGAAGTCAAGATCGTTAAAGTTCAATGGAGCGACGCCGAGGAAGACGCGACTTGGGAAACTGAGGACAGAATACGCGCGGCCTACCCTTTTCTTTCTGAGGGTACATCTTTGATCTCTCTTTTTCCTTAAGTTATGCTTGTATCTATCTTTTTAGGTATATCTTCTCGGTCCTTTTCCTAACTCCTTAGGTAGAAAACTAATGGATGCAAACATGTATTTGAAAACATGTTATGGATGATGGCTGCAAGTGGTTGCTAGTGGTTGCTCGTGGATGCATATACATACACACCCTAGGTTTTAGATCGGCTCAGTCACTTCATATTGCATATGCATATATGTATTCATATTTGTATATGGCTGAAATATGATGTGTTGTCACATGGACGTCGCATTTATATGAATGGTTGCGCACTCATGTAGAATTATGAGTAGGGAAATTTTTTCATACATAATGGATTCATGAAACTTACATGATTTGAATTAAGGAGGTCAACTGAATCAGTAGACTGCTAATTTTTGCATTAGATAAGGACATATACACACACTATGCATATGATCATGAAGCATTAGAAGTATTTTAAGGACAATGGACGCTTGTGTATGATGGTTGAGTAGATGGACGATTGGATGGTAGGATATACATTCTTCCTAACTTGAAGATTTCGGGGACGAAATCCTTTTAAGAGGGGGAGAATGTAACATCCCGTAATTCTGTAACGTTAAGTTTCACAAATTAAAGTATAATTAATTCTAAATAAAAGGATTAAGGGAAACGGGTTACGCCATTGCGTTCGTCTCGGAATTCTGCTTGAGGCAGAGTTTGAGTTTGCGTAAATCAGACTCTGTATGAAGGAGTTATGACCTTCGGAAGTTTCAGAATTCAATTTAAAATTCAAACAGTTCAAAATTCGAAAACAGACCCAAACTAGGTTGGGCGGGAAAATTCCCGCCCAGGACCCAGGTCGACCAGGGAGTCGACCTGGGTACCCAGGTCGACCACATGGTCGACCTGGGGGTCGACCTACCCAGTCGACCTGGTCAGGTCTTGGCTGGCCTGGTCGGGTTCTGTTCGAATTTCCGAGTCTTGGTGTGTCACTAGGGCTGACTTGTCACCTTCTGATTGGCTCCTCTTGGTGTGTATGGTCTGGATTCACTCTATGATCATCTGACGGCTCAAATCAATTTGAAATTCTATAAATACAACCTAAGACTCAACCTAAATTCACACAAAAAAATAGAGCTAGAGCCGTCATGCTGCCGGGAGGAAACTAAGAGTAGCCGTCAGTTGGAGAAGGCTTAGAGACGAGCAAAACTAAAGTAAAAACAAGATTCAAACAACGTTTATCTACCCAAAGGAAAGCATTGCAAATTCAGAACTCAGAAACCAAAAAATCAAGATCGTCGTTTGTTGTAAGTATAGTGATTTTTCCGATGAGAATAAAATTAAGACTTGATTCGATGTAAAGTGGAAATGGAATTTTACTATTGCATAACGACGATGCTAATTCATATCTGTGTATTGCAATGATTGTATTGTGAATGGTATTGGGATGTTTATGGTATAATTGACTTGATGTTGGTCCTGTTGTACATTTAGGATGAAGGTAACATCACATACAAGTATATGGTTAATGTTAGGATTTACACCTATATGTTTATATGTTTAACATAGATTGTATACATTTTTCTAAGTCCAAGTTAAGACTTATATACACATGTTCTATGTGAAGACCATTATGACTACATGATTAAACCCCATGTATATGTTCTTATGTTCCTTGCAAGTTTGTAATTGGGTCCATGCCAAGTACCATTTAGTTTCACACGATTATTACAAGTTTCATGTTATAATAGGATACATGATTTGATCTAGTTCACACTTTTGGGTTAATGTCAAAAATAGACATTTTTATGGACATGTAATAACTTTGTCACATGCTAGTTTGTGTTTGAAGTTATGCCTAGATAAAAATATGTTTAGGCTTATGTTTTATGCAAGTCTAAATTATGCCATTTCATGTGACACCTATTTAATTAGATTCTTATTTGAATGCAAGTTAACATGACAAGTTGTAACCCATGTTAATTAGATCGCAAAGTTGCAAGTTCATATATCACACACCCTTTAAGTTATTTAGAATATTTCATGTTCTTGGCTTTCCCTTCTATGTTTATAAGTTGGGCTGAAATATCTAGCCCAACATTCATTATAATCTTGCGAACGTACAAACGGGGGAATATCGTTGGGATTAAACATGAAAATATATGTATTGGCATGATTGGCACATGCCAATAAATTGGTGACATTTAAATGGTATTAATTTTTTTTACCAAAAATGATGAACTTGAAAATGGGCCATAACATTTAATTGTTAACACATTTACATATAAAGAACAAATATGTAAATCTAGAAAATACGAATGTGGTTAACCCGAGGTTGGATTGAGTTGTGATGTAAACCTTCCCGGACCCGCCCGGCTGTCCAGTAATCACAACAATACTTATCCAATGTAGGAGGTTAAGGCACTAAGCCCAATAAGGACCCGAGGTTAGACTGAATTGCGGTGTAAACCTGCCCGGAACCGACCGGTTGTCCAGTAACCGCAACAATACCTGTCTAATGTGAGTGGTCGGTGCTTTGATGTATAAATTAAAGCTAAGTTAGGATTGGTAGGGTTAAGTTAACTAAAACACTTAACCAACTCAACATGTTAACAAAAACTGATGGGTGGGGTTAGGTTAATACAGACACTTAACCACTTAACATGTTTGACTAGAAAACCCTAGTAACGGGGACCCATTTCAGCAGTAACCCAATCAGGTATCATGGAAATCTGAAACTAGGCAGGGTGGGGCACGATTACTGGGCTGATTATAAGCGGTCAAAAGCGACGGCGGTTGGTGCAGCAGTGTAGGTTCTAACGGAGTGCGGGCGTGCACACACTTCAAAGCAGACAAACAGGGCACTGGGCATCAGTAGTATAACCTATGTATTCTAGTATTGTGTCGGGCCACCACCACGGGACTTGATACACCCCACGGTGGGACCAACATAGGTATCTACAATCATTGGGGGCCGTATGACACATATGATTATGCGAGTAGGAGCCGATCTTTAGAAAGAGGGGATCACTTCACCCTGATCATGGGGTGCCAGTCAGAACAAGTACAAGTAGGTGTAGGGTTATAGTGTGGGGTGCGACAGTATATTCGGTTCTAAACTACTTTATCTTAGTTTATGATACTTTCCTATTTCCAGTTTGTTCCTGTCAAGCTCTTTTTCTTATTCACATACTGAAGAGTCACTAGACTTACCAGGCTTTATGTCTGACTCTGTTTTTCTTTCGTCTTCATTTCTTTCGTTCCCCCCTAGGTCCACAGGGAGGAAACAATCCAGCTTAGTCAGACTCTTTGCAAGCTTCAAGACAGTAGATGTATGGTTTGGACTCTCTTTCCTTGGCCATGGCTTTTGGACACATTCTATGGGGAATTACGCAGTTTTAATTATGTTTTATGCTTTTTTATTTAATAATCAAGACAGAAAATGATGATGTAATGTTTTGGAAGTATTGTGAGACAATTATGGAAATGTTCTGTATGAACACGTATTTATGAAATGAAAGTCTGTTTGTTTTCCGTTGCTTACACATATGTGTTTATATCTATCTTGTGTTTTATCTGTGACTTTTACCTATAAACCTCCACCAAAGTTAAGGCAATTCCTTGGTGAGTGACCTTAACGGAGGTGGGGTGTTTCACACCCCTAAGGGAAGAGTAACTAATCTTCAAACTAAAGGTTTTGACGCCTAGGAAATGGCGAAATTAGCTAAAGAACACTGATTCAGGACTGCATTTTAATAACCTTTGGATTTTCCTTACATCAAACTTCTAAACGTATGCATTGTCCATTCTAGTTCGGGTGTTAACAAAAAATATCGTTAACATTTTAGCTCTAGTAGGAGGGATTGAACCTCCGGCTTCGTATTTACCTTATCAAAAAATAATTTGGTAAATTTATTGATCTGTGGAAGGCGAAGATGAATTCAAAAAGATTGGAGGATCGAAACAAGGAGCCAACTTCTAATGCAACCCTTGAAGGAAACATGGATCTAATGCTCAATCCAAACAACAATGTGGGAGGAACGACTTCAAACCCTATGCAGTCACTAAACCCAAATGCCATGGAGTAAAATGCCGCTAAAATCATGGCTTTGGAGAAGAAAGTCCAAGAAATGCAAGCTCAAATAAATGCTAATCAAGCGAAGAAGTCTTCAAAGGGCACTAAGTCTAGTCAGAGGGAGGAGGATGAATCTCCAAAAATAAAGGCTCACATCCAACAATCTGGAATAAAAGAGAAGCTTAAAGAAACCTCCTCTAAGAATAAGAGATCTCGTTTATCAGGGGTAGATCATCAAGGAAGTTAGTGTGAACTGGAGCAATATGGAAGCTCTACATCCAAAGGCTACAATCCTAAAAATGCGAATTATGATAATACAGAGTCCTACCTCAAAGATATTGCTAGAAAGCCCGTCAAATATGTGTTGGGAAGCAAAGGAAAAGAATCCAGGATGACAATGTTAACGACAACGAAAGGGTAGCCCCTTTCACCGACGAAATCATGAGTACTATAATACCGTCCGGGTTGAAGGTTCTAACCATAAAGTACCTTGGAACGACCGACCCTGATGATCATCTAATGGCTTTCAACAGCCAAATGGATCTCTATAATGCTTTAGAAGCCGTTAGGTGCAGATTTTTTCCAATAACCTTCCAGGGAGCAGCAGCTAAGTGGTACTGTCAGCACAGAGAAAATACCATCTACTCGTGGAAGCAGTTTGTCTATGAATTTTTCACATAGTTTTGCATCTGCAAGGATCCGACATTTGACTACACAATCATTGCCAACATCAAGAAGAGGCTAGGGGAGTCCCTAGGAGATTACTTGAAAAGGTTCAATGTGGAAGCATTGAAGGCAAAGGACATGAATGACCATGATAAGCTGATCGTCATGCATTCGGGGTTAATTGAGAACACCCCCTTCTAGAAGGAACTATATCCATGGTTGTAAAGACTTACAAGACTTCCACTTTCAAGCTGACAAATTCATCTGTATGGATGAACTGTATTTCACGAAGAAGAAGTTTGGACCATGAGGGGAAGGAGGAAAGCCAAGCTTCCGTAAATAGCCTCAAAGTGGAAGGTTTGGTTTGGATGGAAATCAAAAAAGGCCAAGTTGGAAGGATTCTAATTCCAATGCGGTCGCTTTAGGCAAGCCCATTTCATTTGTGTATGCTGTGACAAAAGAAAGGGTCAACAACTTCCCCGTCTCGTTCAAAGCCAAGAATTGCCCGGAACCCAATGCTGGTGGAAAGTATTGTGAGTATCACAAAACAAATGGGCATAAGATTAGCGAGTGCAAGGATTTGGATGGGATTATTCAAAAGATAATTCGAGAAGGGCATTTGAAAGAATTTAATACCAAATAAAGCATCATCCACCCAACATATGAATGGATAGCAGAAGGTTTCAACTAATGCAACAGGAGCTCATGTGGAGGAAGGTCATATAGACTTGGGACCGCCGGTAAACCGGATTAATGCGATCCATAGTGGACCAAATCTCGCTAGAGATTTCCCGGTAGCTAAGACCTGGTACCTAAATGTAACACCCCACGTCCATTAATGTCACTCACAAAGGGAATGCATTAACTTCCATGGAGGTTTTAAGTGAATATAGAACAGTAAAATTACAACAAGACAAATATAAAATAGTACTTGGAAATTCAAAAACTTTATTTTATTGCAGCAGAAGTCAAAACATGTTTGATTACATCATAACACCATAATCAATGTCAAGTACAATATCTATCTTGATAAAACAAGTACATAATCCCGTTACATGAATAGCCATTAAAAAGAAAGATAACAAGCTGGACTTTACTTCAGCAGTCCAAGCTTTCCAAGAGATAAGCGATCCAACTAGACTCCACTAGAACTTGGCCCAACCTGCGGACCTGAAGGGAGAAAAAGGATAGAAAAGAGGGGGTCTGACATAAAGTCTGGTGAATATGATAATTCTACAATACTATTACCAAAATAACTGGACTAAGGCATAAGCTGGAAAACAAGAAAATGTCTATGAAGAGCAGATTAAGGACATAGACAATCGCTAAAGGCAACGTTATAGGCGCTCCTAAATACTAAAGGATAAACACTATACTGCACCACACCAGTCACCCTAAAGATTCATCCCACTTAGCTTCACTTAGAAACTTTCCCAATGGCTTTTCGTACCCCTAGCTGACTACATAGGTGCCGCCTGCCCCTATCTCCACTAGGTGTACCCTACTTCCCATTATTCGATCGGCTCCCTAACTCGTAGATACCCGTGCTGGCCCCACAGTGGGGTGTATCACTCCCCTAAAGTGGCAACCTGATACAACGGACATGCACGGCTTATACCTACACGATGCAACAACGTCTTACCTACCAGCCCGGGTCCACACACGCATATGAAACCCGTTGGACTTGCGTTGCCACCGCTCCCTGTTTTGGCCTCTTATAGTCAAACCCAATATGCGTGTCCCGTCCTCGACTTGGGTCGAGCCCACAAAGATACGTTTTGGGATACTGGTTGAAATGGGCCCCCATTATTTCCCACAAGCATTCACCTAAGCTTGTCTTATTAATCCAACCCACTTAACCCACTTAGTCATGTTTATCTACATGTGCTTTTGGTTAAGTCTAATCGTATTTCAAATGCCTCTAAAGGCAACCACTAGATTCCTTATGCCACCCAAGGCACCTACTTAACCCCCATGTTCTACCTTACATGATTATCTGGTTAAGTATTTCTTAGTTCATTAAGGCCATAACCTCATAAAGACCTCTCACATTAGACTGGCATTTATGGCAGCTGGATTTGCCGGGCGGGTCCGGGCAGTCTTACACCATAAAAGAGTCTAACCTCGTGTCTTTACAACTGTTATGCTTTAGTTTGGGCCTAGGACCTCTCACATTGGGCCGACATTTGTGACTACTGGATTTGCCGGGCGGGTCCGGGCAGGTTTACATCACAAACGGGTCCAACCTCGTGTCCTAAGCATTGATTATTAATAATAATCCACTTTTCCCCAATTTTAATAATTCCCTACTTGAATTATTAATTACTTCCCATTTTTAACAATGTCCATAATTGACTCAATTATGGACATCCATTCATGGCATGCAAAATCTTACAAAATTGCACCCAATTTATTAATTCCTAATATTACCCCTACCCCACGTTTGAACGTTTATTCGCAAAATATATGTTAGACTCGAATAGCCTAACTCATAGCATAAAAGAGATTATCATAATAACAACATGTATATGTGACCAATTGAATCATAATAAGGGGTGAAACTTGCATATGTCCAACTTGCATAGATTATACATGTCATGGATCTAAAAGGTGTCAACTTGTTCAAAATTCACCTAATATGATCTCAATCAATTTTCATAAACTTACGTATGAACATGTGTGAATCAACATCATCTAATTTTTAACAACATGGTTTTATATGGGTACACCTAACTCAATAGGAAAATTCCCATAATCAAGTTTTATTTAATTATAGTTTCAAGTTTATGGGTACACCTAACCTAATAGGCAAATTCCCATAAACAAGATCCATTTAAATTAAGAAAAAAACATAACTTTAAGCATGATCCAACAACATCATGATTTTATAACTTGTATGATTCAACACAACTTAACATGATATCATAATCATATAGCATATGGATTCCAACATGTATGACAATATGAGATCTACAACATATATAAGGTTTACAACATAACATAGCATGATTTATAACATGGCATAGTATGATAGTATAACATAGCATGACATGATTCTCAACATAGCACGACATAGCATAAGAGAATTTACAACATAGCATGACATAGCATATATAATTTACATCATATGACAACATAATAACATAATAAGAGATCCACAATATATAGAATTTACAATTACAAATCACATCACTTTCTTGTGATCCATTCATAACTGAGTCAAATTAGTTTGTAATAGTCTTGTGAGAATCATCATACTCACAATTAAGAAGAGAATTAGAGAGAGAGTTCTTTGGTTTGATTTGTTTTGTTGAGTAGATTTAGTTGTAGTAGATTAGGCTTCCTCCTTCTTTAGTTTGTGACGGCTACGCTGAACTCCATGGCAACAGCATGACGGTAGTTCCCCAATTTTACAAGTGATTTAGGGTTAGGGTCTAGCCACTTATTTATAGAGTTTTAAATTAGTTTAGGCCGTCAGATGATCTTAGGGTTAATCAAGGCCATCAAATCCAAGAGAGGCCAATTACAATGTGACATGTCAGCCCTAATGACACAACTGAACTTCAGAAATCGAGCTAGGACCAAACCAAGCTGGTCAGGTCGACCCAAAGGTCCACTGTTCGAACCAGAAACCTGTGCAGGTTTCCAGCCTGAACTGGACGCACTTGGCAGATGCGCCAATGCAAATTTGTACTGGCGCACTTCCCAAGTGCGCCAGTGCAATCTCTTTTTTTTTTCGTTTGCCATAAATCTTCGTTCGTCCATAACTCCTTCATCCGGTACCCGTTTCCCGCAAACTCGGACTCTATCTCAACCAGAATTCCGAGACGAACACAATGGCGCAACCCAATCCCTATAATTCTCATGTCTGAGATTAATTATTCTTTATTTTTGTTAATTCGATTATTCAAAAATCCGGGGTGTTACATTCTCCCCTCCTTAAAGGATTTCGTCCCCGAAATCTTCAAGTCAAGAAGAATATTTAACCTAACATCCAATCAACCATCTACTCAATCATCAAACACTGGCATCCACTGTCCTTATAGACTTCTAATGCTTTTATGTTTAAATGCATAGTGTGTGTATATGTCCGTATCTAATGCAAAATCAGGCGGTCCACTGATTCAGTTGACCTCCTTAATGCAATTCATGATAGTGCCATGCATCCATTATGTATGCAAAAGATTCTAATTGCTTACATACTACTTCTATATGCGTGCACATCCATTCAACCAAATGCAGCATCCGTATGATGGTACAACCATTATACATCTATTATACTAAATACATTCATTTATGCAATATGCAATATGTAGTGACTGAGCCGATCTAGTGCCTAAAGTGTGTGTATATATGCATCCACGAGCAACCACTAGCAAACACTTGCATCCATTTCGCATCCATCATACATAACATGTCTCAAACACATGTTTCAACCATAGGATTATCCTAACTAAAGGTCAAAGATACTAATGAGAGGACATACTAAAGATAAGATAAGATAAGCTAAGCGATAAAGGAGAAATTAAAAGACATACCCTCAAAAAGAAAAGGGTACAACGAACGCATCTTCTCTTTTGTCTCCCAAGTTGCGTTGCTCTCATCATCTCCCCATTGCACTTTAACCAGTCTGACCTATCGATTCCTCAACTTTTTGATCTCCGACCCAAGAATGCATGTAGGAGCTCGTCTAATTGTTGCATCACGCTCTATTTCCACCTCTTTAAGCAAGCTCGGCTCTACCACCTCCACGGTCTTGTGCAAACACTTCCTCAAATGTGATACATGGAATACGTCGTGTACTCCACTAAGTTTCTCAGGCAACTCCACCCTATATGCCATCTTCCCAATCCTGTCTTTTATAGGAAACGGCCCTACAAACCTTGGTGCTAATTTCCCCACGGACCCAAAGCGAACAACATTCTGTAACAGAGATACTTTGATAAAAACCATGTCCCCAATGTCAAACTCAAGATCTGTCCTCCTCTTATCAGCATACGATTTCTGCCTATCTTGTGCTGCTTTCATCCTCCTTCGAATCAACTCAATCTTCTCCGAGGTTTCCCTAACCATATCGGGCCCAAGTAGGATTTTATCGGTAGATTCCCACCAACATGTAGGCGAACGGCAAGGCCTTCCATAAAGAGCTTCGAAAGGTGCCATGCCAATACTAGACTGAAAGCTATTATTATATGGGAATTCTACCAACGGAAGGTGCTCTTCCCATGTACCCCCAAAGTCTAGGATACAAAGCCTTAAAAGATCCTCTAGAATGCGATTCACCCTCTCGGTCTGGCCGTCTGTCTGAGGATGATATGCGGTGCTCAAACATAGCTGAGTCCCTACCGCCTCTTGTAAACTCTTCCAAAATTCGCTAGTAAAGATGGGGTCACGGTCGCTTACTATACTAGAAGGAATACCGTGCAAACGAACTATCTCCTTAATGTATACAGAAGCCAACCACGGAGCAGTCCTCTTACTTTTCACGGGAATAAAATGGGCGCTTTTAGTAAGTCTATCTACTATAACCCAAATCCCCGTGTTACCCTTCCTTGATCTTGGTAATCCATCCACAAAATCCATTGAGATGCTTTCCCATTTCCATAGTGGAACTTCTAATGGGTGAAGCAACCCACCGGGTTTCTTTTGTTCTGCTTTAACTCGTTGGCACACCAAGCATCTAGCGACGTACTCGGCCACATCCTTTTTCATACCGGCCCAAAAGAAAACCCGCTTCATATCTTTGTACATCTTATCCCCACCGGGATGAATGGTCATTTTTGAGCGATGAGCATCATCAAGAACGGCCTTCCTTAAGTCTTCGTCTTGTGGTACACAAAGTCTATTATCCCTTCGTAACCAACCCTTATCGTCTAGGGTATACCTACGAAGATGGCTTGACGACTCCCCTCCTTTGAGCTTTTCTACTATCTCAACCAACTGTGGGTCGTCTCGCTGTGCCTCACCAACCCGTCCTAGAAGTGTAGGTCTAACCTCCAAGGATGCTAACAGACCGGGTAGTAAGTCAACGGAGGGTCTAAAGTCAAACATAGAGATGAATTCTAAGCTTTGTCGTTCAACAAACAACGGACTCAAGGACAACCTTTTCCTACTTAAGGCGTCTGCCACCACGTTACCCTTGCCCAGGGTATATGCTATTTCAAAATCGTAGGAGGCTAAGAATTCCATCCACCGTTGCTGCCTTAAATTCAAATCCTTCTGAGAGAATAAGTATTTTAATGATTTGTGGTCAGTGAACAGTTCGAATTTCTCACCAAGAAGATAGTGACGCCAAGACTTAAGCGCGAAAACAATTGCGGCTAACTCTAAGTCATGCGTGGGGTAATTCTTTTCATGAATCCTCAACTGCCTTCCACCATAGGCTATTACTCTTCCCTCTTGCATGAGGACCGCGCCAAGTCCCGTCCCACAAGCATCAGTATAGATGGTAAACGGTTTATTCCCGTCTGGCAGCACTAAGACTGGGGCTGAAGTTAAGGCTCTCTTTAAACGTTGGAACGCATCATCGCAATCTTTGTCCCACGTAAAAACCAGGTTCTTCTTCGTTAACCGTGTTAATGGAGCTGATATTTTTGCGAAGTCTTTGATAAACTTCCTATAATAGCCAGCCAACCCCAAGAAACTTCTTACTTCGGTTGCATTTTTAGGGACCTTCCCATCTTGGATGGCCACCACCTTTGCGGGATCCACTGCTATCCCTTCTTTGGAAACCACGTGCCCTAAGAACCGTACTTCCTTCCTCCAGAAGTGACACTTAGAAAATTTTGCCTTAAGGTTATGCGCTCGAAGGGTTTCCAACACTTCCCTAAGATGTAGGGAGTGCTCTTCTTTATTCTTAGAAAAGACTAAGATGTCATCCACAAAGACTACCACGAATTTGTTAAGGTATTCCCTAAACACCCTACTCATCAAATCAACAAAATATGCAGGGGCGTTTGTCAAACCAAAGGGCATCACTAGCCATTCATAGAATCCGTCAGGAGTCCTAAAAGCAGTCTTATCTATACTATCCTCAGCCACTCTCAGTTGATGAAAGCCAGTGGCTAAGTCCAACTGCGAAAACACTGAGGCGCCAACTAACTGATCAAAGAGATCGTCAATCCTCGGCAGTGGGTGTCGGTTCTTTTTAGTAAGCTTGTTTAGTTCTCTATAGTCCATACAAAGTCTAAGGGACCCATCCGCCTTTGTGGCAAAAACTACTGGAGCACCCCACTCCGATATACTACGTCTTATGAACCCCTTCTCAAGCAACTCCTTTACTTGCTTATTGAGTTCCCTCCTTTCACGAGGAGCCATGTGGCGCACTAGCAAAGATACGGGTTTAGCATTATCCACAAGATAAATTCGAAAGTCTATCTCCCGCTTTGGAGGTAAGCCCTTCACCTCCTCAAACACATCCGGATATTCCCGGACCACCTCTACCGATCGCAGGTTCTCTACAGACGCGTCAAGCGATTCAAGATAACTTAGCATAACGGAATTTATGGGATTATAAAAGATGTCGAGAGCATTACCAAGGCGAGTCACAAGCCTAACTACTCTCCTTTCACAATCAAGAATGGCCCCATTTCTAGACAACCAATCCATTCCTAAAATTAGCCCATAGCCCGTGAAGCCCAATACATAAGCATCACATCTAAATTCAACGCTAAGTATATAGATTTTCAAATCCAAACATATCATGGTCAAATGAGCCGAACCCCCAATTGGATTTGAAACGACCAAGGGATCCTCTACTAAACTGGTGTTCAAGTGCAGTGATTCAACTAATGATGCAGAGATAAACGAATGAGATGCGCCAGAATCGAATAAGGTACGGATAGGATGATCAAACAGAAAAACTAAGCTTTCAACAGAAATTGTTCTACCTCTTTCTTGCAGCGGTGGGGCCGCAATAGCCTGAACTTGCCCCCTTGCCTGCCCTGGTGCCATAAGAGCCTGCACCTGTCCTCCCGAGGTAGACCCTGCCCTCTGCCCCTTCTTTGGACAGTCATTCACTAAATGTCCCGCATCTCCACAATGAAAACAACCAGTCTTCTTTTTCTTTCTACAATCTTTGCTGAGGTGGCCAGGCGTCCCACAATTGAAGCATTTATTCTTCCCTTTGCCATTATTGTTTTTACCACCCTTCTTATTTTGCTGTTGGGGTTTCTTCTGATCCCCTTTCTTTTCAACTGCTTTATCCTCATGCATAAGTGCCATTTCTACTAGCTTTTCAAAGGTGGCTCACATAGGGATGTGGGTCATAGCCAACCCTTGCAACGGTTCATTCAAGCCTCTAACGAACCTCAAAGCTTTCTTCTCTGGCGTGTTCACCAACTCCAAGCCAAACCTTGCTAACTGATTAAATTTTTTGATATATTCCTTTACTGATGAGCTCCCTTGCTTTAGTGCCAGGAATTTTTTCCATATTTAAGTTCTCCTCTGCCCTTGAAAGAAACTTTGCCTCAAACCTTCGTCTGAAATCCGCCCATGAATGAACTGGACGTTCCCCGTTAGTGACCTCCCACCAAAACGAGGCCTCTCCCTTCATTAACCAAGCAGCTAAACGGACTTTCCTCCCATCTTCCACTTCAAAGATATCCAACAATTCCTCAGTCTCCTTAAGCCAATCTCTGGCCTCCACAAACGTCTCAGTCCCTTGAAAAGTTTTTCCTCCCATAGCCTTGAATTCCTTGCACGTCTTTGCAAAAGTGTCAACACGAGGAGGAGGAGGAGGAATGGGTGCAACTAGGGGTGGAGGAGTATCCGCTGGGCCTGCAGTGGTGGCCCTAGCCTCCAAGTATCTCCTAAACCACCCTGGAATCGTCACACCTTCTGGGAGATTAAGATCTTCAGCCATGCTGAAACGAAAAAGGAAAGATTCAAAATGGAGAATTCGAAAGATAAAGATAAGGATATGGCTATTTGGGATTATGTTTTTCATAAAAACTCTCTTTAAATAACATGTTTTTTTGAAAGCACTTCTTCCAAAAATACTTTAGAAAAAAATATTTTTCTAAAAAAATTTTTTTTATCTGTTCTGGTAACCTTATGCTCTGATACCACGTGTAACACCCCACGTCCATTAATGTCACTCACAAAGGGAATGCATTAACTTCCATGGAGGTTTTAAGTGAATATAGAACAGTAAAATTACAACAAGACAGATATAAAATAGTACTTGGAAATTCAAAAACTTTATTTTATTGCAGCAGAAGTCAAAACATGTTTGATTACATCATAACACCATAATCAATGTCAAGTACAATATCTATCTTGATAAAACAAGTACATAATCCCGTTACATGAATAGCCATTAAAAAGAAAGATAACAAGCTGGACTTTACTTCAGCAGTCCAAGCTTTCCAAGAGATAAGCGATCCAACTAGACTCCACTAGAACTTGGCCCAACCTGCGGACCTGAAGGGAGAAAAAGGATGGAAAAGAGGGGGTCAGACATAAAGTCTGGTGAATATGATAATTCTACAATACTATTACCAAAATAATTGGACTAAGGCATAAGCTGGAAAACAAGAAAATGTCTGTGAAGAGCAGATTAAGGACATAGACAATCGCTAAAGGCAACGTTATAGGCGCTCCTAAATACTAAAGGATAAACACTATACTGCACCACACCAGTCACCCTAAAGATTCATCCCACTTAGCTTCACTTAGAAACTTTCCCAATGGCTTTACGTACCCCTAGCTGACTACATAGGTGCCGCCTGCCCCTATCTCCACTAGGTGTACCCTACTTCCCATTATTCGATCGACTCCCTAACTCGTAGATACCCGTGCTGGCCCCACAGTGGGGTGTATCACTCCCCTGAAGTGGCAACCTGATACAACGGACATGCACGACTTATACCTACACGATGCAACAACGTCTTACCTACCAGCCCGGGTCCACACACGCATATGAAACCCGTTGGACTTGCGTTGCCACCGCTCCCTGTTTTGGCCTCTTATAGTCAAACCCAATATGCGTGTCCCGTCCTCGACTTGGGTCGAGCCCACAAAGATACGTTTTGGGATACTGGTTGAAATGGGCCCCCATTATTTCCCACAAGCATTCACCTAAGCTTGTCTTATTAATCCAACCCACTTAACCCACTTAGTCATGTTTATCTACATGTGCTTTTGGTTAAGTCTAATCGTATTTCAAATGCCTCTAAAGGCAACCACTAGATTCCTCATGCCACCCAAGGCACCTACTGTAACGACCCAGATTTTTGAACAGTTTATTCTAAATATTTAGTATGGTTTTAAATATTGAATTCATAGTATAAATGGTATTTTATTGGGTTATCGATTAAATAATCGAAATACGATTTATTTTGATAATTATCGAAATACGAGAAGTTTGAAATGATTCAATTCGAAGTTAGAATTAAATCAAAACAATTCAGATGATCAGTATTAACTGTATTTGAATATAGATGATAATAAAAATATTTTATTATCAGAGAATTTATTTGTTTTGAATTTTGAATTTAATTATATCGATTTAATATGTCTTCTATATATACGTTCAAACTAAAATTTGAAATACGTTCCACTGAGGTAAGAATAGTGGTATAGTGTTGGAGAGTCAGTCGTTACGTTAAAATAAGGGTTCGGGGTTGCGAAGTACGGACGGAGAGATATTTTGACTATAATATTAATTTAAAATCACTTCAACTCTTTTCCCTTCTTTTCAGCCGACCTAAGGCTTTAACAAAGCCGACCTCTTCTTCTTTAAAACGCTAAGCCTACTCTTAACTTTAGTTGTTCTTCTTTCTAATCGAGTACGTTCTGTTCCTTCCTTAAAATAAATCAAGGAAACATAAAATTAATGGCTCGTCCTCTTTGTCTCTTCTCACATCTATAAATTAGGCCTGAACTCTTCTGTTTTCTACCATTCTAAAACCACGAAACCAGTTCCCCTTTGCCTTCGCTTCCTTTCTTTCCTACCACAGAAATTCAAGTCGCGAGTTCCAATTATTAAAAAAAAGGGAAATCAATTATCGTGTTCTAAAACTGCGAACTCCCATAGGTGGTCGGTCTGGGTGTTAGCGCGATGGACGGAGACTAGAACTCGAACTCGAATTTCTGGCGATGGAGTTTCAACAGGAGGTCAGTGAAGTGGAGGCGCGATTTGTCAGAAGAGGCCAACATCGTTGCGAGCTGACTAGGGTTCGAACTGGGTTAAAAACCTGGTATGCGATGGGGGTATTATTTGCAACTGGAGGAGCGGTTCAATGCATTGGTGATAGACTGGTATTGTGATTTAGGGTGTTCGTGGATTTGAATTATGTAGTGCTAGTAAATGGAGTGGAGGAGATGCAGTAGTGTTTGTCGAGGGGTGTATTTGTTGCAACGGCTACGGTGAAGGAAAAAGGAGAAGCTAGCATGTATATGAAATGGCACAACAGTGAATAAGAGCTGTCTGCAAGGTGTCTGCTGAAATGCCACTGTGGAACAGGGCAGTTTTTGGAGTTGTTTTGGTACACGTTGATCAGCGATTGTTGAGTAAGTTCACGGACGGGTCGAGTAGGTTGCTATAGCAAGAAGGTACTAAGTGGATTCAATTCGAGTAGAATGCGTAGCCGCGACAATACGAAATTTATCAGAGTATTCAGCAAAACGAAGTGAGTAAATCTCACTCACCTTTAGAATTATTTTTATTTCATTAAAAATAAATTGTTTGTTGCTTGTTGAATTCTTTATGGTTGTTTTATATATATTAGTTATTTAGGCTATATTATATATATATTGGGTTGATGATCGGTTGGATTCCCGCAGTCTCATTAGCGGATGCCCGCAGTTTCATAGCGGATGATTACCCTATACGCCCCACGCTATGATAGTGGATGACCTTCTATACCGCGATATTCTGCCATGAAGCAGAATGGGTATTATTTATGTGCTAACATCTGTGGATGCAGGAAAACAGGTTGGAGGGATCCAACTGGATTCCTCAAAAATATATTATCTGTTTGTTGTTGTTTGTTTGATTTCATATATATATATTCATATATGATGTGTTTAAAATCAAATGATTGAAATTGGGTGATTTGATTGTTTTAAATATCACTGGGCTAAGTGTTAATGTATTTAAAATATCGTGGAAGGATATTTGAGATTTAAAAGGGAAAATTCTATTTTTTTAAATAGAAATTTGAATTTTTAAATAGATTTGAAATATAAACTTGTTTGAAAAATAAAACAAGTGATTCCTTTATAAACGAAGTTTATAAGTGGAGTGAAATGAATTATCATTGGATCATTCAGTAAATAGAAATACAAGTGTGACTTTGAAAAAGGAAATATATTTTTCCAAAGATGAAATATTTTATTTGAAAGCGAGACTTGTTTAAATGAGGTTTGTAAATGGAGAGTGGAAAAATTTTCATTTGGATAATTTGAATATTTAAATTCAAATGTGAATTTGAAAATATAAATGGGGAAATCGTTTAAAGAAATAAACGATGGAATTTATTCTGATGTTCAGAATATAAATGGAACGAAAATAAATCCATAAGGATTTATGATTTGAATTCGATTAATTCGAATTTTTATTTAAATAAAAGTCAAATTGAATAAATAGAATTTGACTAGAATTTAAATATAGGATTTGAATACAGAAATTTAAATGTGATTTAGTTATAGAATTTGGATGTAAGAAATTGAAATTTGAAATTTGAATATAGAAGATTCAAATAGAATTGAAATTTGAAATTTGAATATAGAAGATTCAAATAGAATTGAAATTTGAAATTTGAATATAGAAAATTCAAATAGATCCAAATAGAAATGAAAAATGAAATTGAATAATGAAATTCAAATATAGAATTTGAATAAAGAAAATTCAAAGAGGAATTCAAAAGGGATTTGAATAAAAGGATTTGAAATAGAATTTTGAATATAGAAATTCAAATAGAAACTTAAAACAGAATTGAATATAGAAATTTGAATATAGAGAATTCAAACAAAATTGAATATAGAATTTGAATCGAGAATTCAAGAAGAATTGAATTTGAAATATTGAATTTCAAAGAAGAATGGAATTGAATTTGAAATATTGAATTTCAAAGAAGAATGGAATTGAATTTGAAATATTGAATTTCAAAGAATAATTGAAATAGAAATTGAATAATAGAATTCCAATGGAATTTCAAGAATAGAAATTGAAGAATAGAATTCAAATGGAATTTCAAGTATAGAAATTGAATAATAGAATTCCAATGGAATTTCAAGTATAGAAATTGAATAATAGAATTCAAATGGAATTTCAAGTATTGAATTTGAATATGGAATTGAAATAGAAATTCAAGTATTGAATTTGAATATAAAATAGAAAAGGAAATGGAAATTTGAATTTAGAATTCAAATAGAAAAGGAAATTTGAACACAGAATTCAAATAGAAAAGGAAATAGAATTTGAACATAGAATTCAAATAGAAAGGAATTGGAATTTGAATATAGAATTCAAATAAAAGTGAGATTGGGATTTGAATCAAGAAATTCAAATAGAGTTAAAATGAAGTTGGATTCATTTTAACGAAGTTTAAAAGTTTATATATATATATATATAATTAAAACGAACTCGCCGCAGCGCTGCAGTTCGTAAATTGGCGACTCGAATTTCAATTGAGTATACAGGACTCAGCTGAAGTCGAAATTCTTTGAAATAAGAATCGTCAAGACCGGTTGAACAATAGTTTTCTAATGGAAGAGAAAAAGCTGGATTTCGTCGTATAGATTTTGAGATATGTCAAAAATCAAAATTTTAAAAGTGCAGCGCCAGAAACCATTAAAACCATAATGGATTTTATATAATAAATATAGGGATTTTTAAGCAAATAAAAATCCGAATTTCCATTTAAAAACCTGGTCTTGAGTTAGAAGATAAAGGTAAACTCAAGCAAAGCAAGTAAAGTGATTTTTGAAACAATAATCATATTTTTGATTATTGGATAGAATTAACTAAGCCAAAGAAAATTAGTAAATCGAGTGTTGAATTGAAGTCGAACCTTGAAAGGCGAATTTGGAATTGTAAATATATATTCGAAATCGAATATAGAACCTAAATTGAAATTTGAAATTCAATTAGTTGATAAGCAAGTTGAAATATATTTGAAACGTGTTATATTCAAATATACAAGCGAAATAAGCAAAGAGATAGTTAACGAGTTAATTTAACGAGTGTAGTCAAAACGAGTGTATGGGGTTGAAATAAATTGGACAGGTATAAACACACAGGAGACAGGTATGGGATAAAATGATGAAGGTATATAATTAGTGTGCTCGACAAAAAGGTACATGTTTAATTCATATATGAGATTTTATGCGCCGTATCGGCAAGCCGCTTGGCTTTTTCTTTTTCTTTTTGAGATGAGAAGTTACCGGGAAGCTATTTGAAATTTCCCGATGCTCCCGATACAGGGGAGGTTATGGCGAAATTTTCCGGAAATTTAAGGAGTTAGAATATTTTTAAGATATTTTGATAATTAGAAATCATTGTATCGACATATAGAATTCATACAAAAATCGAATATTGTAAACAAAAAGGGAAATCTATAAATTAGAAATAGAAAACGAACTTTATACATGTTTTAAAAATGAACAATTGGATTGTATAGTGTGTTTATTCGAGGTAAGTGGTTTTGCCGTTTTGAAGTTGAGGATGCTTTCAGTTAAGGTCTGAGAGGTAATTTTACCCCAACTTGATTGATTTCATTTTTAATGGATAAATAGCAAGATCCAGTCTCGAAGAGAAGTGTTTGGAAAAGAGTTAGTTGAATAAAATATTTTGGGTTGTTGTAACGATGTTTTACACAACATTCGTTTTAAACCCAAGTGATGGAATTTTGGAAATATAACAGTAAATATTTCCTGAGTATAATTAAAATAGTCGGGATAGAGATAAGTGATTGGAATTGTTTCCAATTGCAAATAGAGATATTTTCTAATATATAGAAAATAAAAGGAGTTGATATTGGGAAACGTTTTCCAAATGGCATAAGATGCCAAGATGATTATTGAAAATATTTGGGTAACAAAATATTGATAAGAGAGTGTAGAAGAGATTTAATTAATGAAATATTAATTAAAGAGCCCAGTGATTTGTTTGATATGTTTGGATGAACACTTGTTTTTATTCGATAGTTAAACCACAGACTATCGAAGTTTTGACCATCGTTGTCAATATGGAGAGACCGGTTGGATTATTATCCTAAGAACCACTCCGTATCGGCATTAGCGTTGCGAACCAAGTATGCTGAATATATTGAAGACGGAGTAAAGTGCAAGGACTCTTTCTATTAAATAGAAATAGTGCCTTCGGTTTCGTTCAATCCCAAAACGAACGTAAATGGACGAATGTCTGACAGAGTATTTCCAATGATCAAATGGGTTGGTCTGTATAATATATATGGTTGCAACGGATTTATTCCCTTAGCATAATATCCAGAATATTTGTGCAAAGCAACTAGTGATTAACGGATCTGACAATGTGGCATTCAAAGTGATTGTGCTATCAATGAATGGTAAGTATTCGTAGCCTCAGGCCTCAACAACCGGGAAAGGACAAAAATCGGGCAGGCAGCATGGCTATGTGGGTCGCACCCATTAGGATGTATAATCACCTATCTAGAGAAATTCCAATTGCTTCTTAAATCTATCGATGCTGTCCCATTCGGGAAGACGGTTGTTGATCCCAACCGTTGGTGATATACATTCGATACACTCAAGCGAAATGAGTGGTCGGTCATGTGTGGGCCGGGTTGCAAGATGTTCTTGTTGAACCCAGTGTATTCGCCTCTAGAGATACACAGTCGGCAGGTGGTTCCATACCTTGTCATGTTGGAAATTCAATCTCCAATAAGCGCCATGCGGGTTTTTGGATTTTATACTATATATGTGGAGCGTGAGATGCAAGCGTTCTGCTATTTGGTTATTTACTTGATGTAGACATTATTATAATATCACTGGATTTTCGTATCAAAGTGTTTTGGGTTATAGTAAGGTAAAAACCGTCCATGTTTATGTGTGGGCTAGTCTTACTATTATCTTTTCTTTCGAAAAGGATTTTGAAAGTTAAACAAGTGGTTGGAGTTTACTCACACCAGTCCCATGACTGACCCAGAGTTTATTTTGTTTGTTTTCCTAAACTCTTGGGTGCCCAAATTTGTACGGGCAGTCAAGTAGTCGGGATTTTCACAGATTTATTTGAAGGAGCTGGAAGCAGGAGGCTTCACCGGTTAGCTATAGGCTATCATATATTCCGCTGTGGACCTTGTTTGTATCTGGAAACAGGTGTTTATAACTGTTCCAGAAATGACTGTTGTGCTCTGATGATGGTATGTATATAAAGTTACTGATTTGTATTTCAAAAGTTATGTTATATAATATATTTTATTCGTTCTGCTGTGAGTTTGTGATCTTCGTTTTTCTTCTATTCTAATATTCCTTTCTTTCTATTTCTCATCCTCTAACTTCTTTCTAAAAATGATTCGTATTTCTGTGAAATTTGGGTTGGACGTGTGGTGTTTTAGTCAACTCAGATAGCACGGATTTGCGGGTCTTTACACCTACTTAACCCCCATGTCCTACCTTACATGATTATCTGGTTAAGTATTTCTTAGTTCATTAAGGCCATAACCTCATAAAGACCTCTCACATTAGACTGGCATTTATGGCAGCTGGATTTGCCGGGCGGGTCCGGGCAGTCTTACACCATAAAAGAGTCTAACCTCGTGTCTTTACAACTTTTATGCTTTAGTTTGGTCCTAGGACCTCTCACATTGGGCCGACATTTGTGACTACTGGATTTGCCGAGCGGGTCCGGGCAGGTTTACATCACAAACGGGTCCAACCTCGTGTCCTAAGCATTGATTATTAATAATAATCCACTTTTCCCCAATTTTAATAATTCCCTACTTGAATTATTAATTACTTCCCATTTTTAACAATGTCCATAATTGACTCAATTATGGACATCCATTCATGGTATGCAAAATCTTACAAAATTGCACCCAATTTATTAATTCCTAATATTACCCCTACCCTACGTTTGAACGTTTATTCACAAAATATATGTTAGACTCGAATAGCCTAACTCATAGCATAAAAGAGATTATCATAATAACAACATGTATATGTGACCAATTGAATCATAATAAGGGGTGAAACTTGCATATGTCCAACTTGCATAGATTATACATGTCATGGATCTAAAAGGTGTCAACTTGTTCAAAATTCACCTAATATGATCTCAATCAATTTTCATAAACTTACGTATGAACATGTGTGAATCAACATCATCTAATTTTTAACAACATGGTTTTATATGGGTACACCCAACTCAATAGGCAAATTCCCATAATCAAGTTTTATTTAATTATAGTTTCAAGTTTATGGGTACACCTAACCTAATAGGCAAATTCCCATAAATAAGATCCATTTAAATTAAGAAAAAAACATAACTTTAAGCATGATCCAACAACATCATGATTTTACAACTTGTATGATTCAACACAACTTAACATGATATCATAATCATATAGCATATGGATTCCAACATGTATGACAATATGAGATCTACAACATATATAAGGTTTACAACATAACATAGCATGATTTATAACATGGCATAGTATGATAGTATAACATAGCATGACATGATTCTCAACATAGCACGACATAGCATAAGAGAATTTACAACATAGCATGACATAGCATATATAATTTACATCATATGACAACATAATAACATAATAAGAGATCCACAATATATAGAATTTACAATTACAAATCACATCACTTTCTTGTGATTCATTCATAACTGAGTCAAATTAGTTTGTAATAGTCTTGTGAGAATCATCATACTCACAATTAAGAAGAGAATTAGAGAGAGAGTTCTTTGGTTTGATTTGTTTTGTTGAGTAGATTTAGTTGTAGTAGATTAGGCTTCCTCCTTCTTTAGTTTGTGACGGCTACGCTGAACTCCATGGCAACAGCATGACGGTAGTTCCCCAATTTTACAAGTGATTTAGGGTTAGGGTCTAGCCACTTATTTATAGAGTTTTAAATTAGTTTAGGCCATCGGATGATCTTAGGGTTAATCAAGGCCATCAAATCCAAGAGAGGCCAATTAAAATGTGACATGTCAGCCCTAATGACACAACTGAACTTCAGAAATCGAGCTAGGACCAAACCAAGCTGGTCAGGTCGACCCAAAGGTCCACTGTTCGAACCAGAAACCTGTGCAGGTTTCCAGCCTGAACTGGGCGCACTTGGCAGGTGCGCCAATGCAAATTTGTACTGGCGCACTTCCCAAGTGCGCCAGTGCAATCTCTTTTTTTTTTCGTTTGCCATAAATCTTCGTTCGTCCATAACTCCTTCATCCGGTACCCGTTTCCCACAAACTCGGACTCTATCTCAAGTAGAATTCCGAGACGAACACAATGGCGCAACCCAATCCCTATAATTCTCATGTCTGAGATTAATTATTCTTTAGTTTTGTTAATTCGATTATTCAAAAATCCGGGGTGTTACACTAAAGGAGGCCCGCGAAGGGATATTCTCCATTCAAGAGGTACCCTTATTGAAGAATGCCTGTTACACCCTCAAGGTGCACAACCTGGTTGTTTCCCCAGAGGAGATGAGAAAGGGGTCCGTCATCCACACAACAATCCTCTTATGATAACAACTCAAATTGGTCTCTCTATTGTCTCTAAGATTCTTGATAACACAGGGAGTGTCGTCAATGTCATCTTCAAGCATGCTTTTGAACAAATGGGAATTTCTGAGAAGAAGTTAGAACCAAGTAATGAGCCAATCTTTGGCTTCAACAACAAGGGATCGAATACTATAGGATAGATCAACCTCCTAGCCCAAGTTGGTTTATCTCTTCATCGAACCTTTGAAACTCTCTTTGTCGTGATTGATCAACCATCCTACTACAACGCCTTCTTTGGTCGACCTGCTCTGGAGGAAATCGATGCTTTTGTCTCTTCCAAGTATCTTATGCAAAAATTCTTGACTAAACAAGGATGGGGTACCATCCGATGAGAACAATTTAGTTCCCAAGAATTCTACTTCGCAACGGTTGACAAATACAAATGGGAGTATGCTTCATACTTTGGTTCTTCTACTATTTTTAAACCTTCGGATGACGGATTCTTACATCCAACATCCAAAGCTAAAGTAAAAATTAATGAAGCTGACAAACGTAGAAGTGGTAGGTACACTTCTTTGAGGCGAAAAAGGAAGAGGGTCGATAACATAAATTTAACAGAGGAAGAGGAAATTGTCACGGATTTGGATTCCAGATGAGACACTAAAAGAATAAAACCAATAGAGGACTTGGAAGAAATAAACGTTGACCCAAAGGATAAGACCAAGGTCATAAACATAGGGAAAAGATTGACGGAACTACTGAGGAGTGACCTAGTTCAGTTCTTATGCTCAAAAAGGATGTTTTCGCTTGGACCCATTCAGACTTGGTCAGAATTAATCCTTCTATCATGAACCATGCCCTAAATATTAACCCTTCTGTAATCCCGGTCCGATTAAAGAAGAGGCAATACAATAGAGATTGATCAAAGGCTCTAAAGGAAGAAGTTAAAAGGTTAGAGACAAACGGGTTCATCTGAGAAGTTTTTTACCCCAAGTGGTTAGCCAATCCTGCGCTAGTCAAGAAGTCCAACGGAAAGTGGAGGACATGCGTCGACTATACAGACTTAAACATGGCCTGCCCAAAGGATTGCTACCTCTTCCACGGATTGACTAATTGGTTGAGCAACAAGTGGCCATAAGATACTACCCTTATGGATGCTTACTCAGGGTATAATCAAATTCCAATGCATAAACCTGACGAGGAGCATACAAGCTTTATCACCGATTGGGGAACATTTTGTAACAAAATAATGCCCTTCGGATTGAAGAATGCAGGAAAACATATCAAAGGCTAGTTAACAAGATGTTCCAAGAGCAGATAAGGCGTAACATGGAAGTATATGTAGATGACATGCTAGTGAAGTCCGTTTAGGGGGGAGCCACCTAAATGACCTAGAAGAGATATTCAACGTCTCAAGAAGTTACCAAATGAAGTTAAACCCACAGAAGTGTTCTTTTGGGGTCCAATCCGGAAAATTCCTAGGATGCGTGGTAATATAACATACATTGAGGCTAGTTCTGACCAAATTCAAGCCATAAAGTATATGGAAGAGCCTAAAATGAGCAAAGAAGTAATGATCTAAAATGGAAAGGTAGCAGCCCTCAATAGGTTCATTTCCAAAGCCACTGACAAATGCATCCATTTCTTTGATGTTATAAAGAAAAAGAAGAACTTTGAATGGAACGAAGAATGTCGAAAAGCTTTCCACGAATTGAAGGACTACATGGGAAAACCCCCAATTCTGTCTAGTCCCGAGAAAGGAGTAAATTTATATCTTTACATTGTCGTTTCAGAATATGCGGTAAGCTCAATCCTTATAAGGGAGAGTGACGAAACTCAACACCTATTTACTACGTCAGCAGAAAGTTGAAGGATGCTGAAATCTGATACCCCGTGATGGAATAATTAGCATATTGCCTAATACTTACGGCACGGTAGCCTAGGGGCTACTTCCAAGCACATCCTATTAAGGTCCTGACTAGCTTTCCGTTTAAGCAAGTTTTCAGCAAGCCAGAAACCTCAGGAAGATTAGTGAAATGGGGGATTGAGCTTAACCAATATGAGATTGAATTCCAACATCGAGCAACAATCAAGGGACAAGCTCTTGCACACTTTATGAACAAATGCACAAGATTTATTACAAAACAGTCAACTAAAGAAAACAACTTAAAGGCTACGTGGCAACTATTTGTAGATGGAGCTTCAAATGAACAAGGAGCAGGGGCAGGATATATCATAATTACCCCTGATGGGCATCACTTGCACTATGCGATGAAGTTAGGATTCTCAGCTACTAACAATGTGGTCGAATATGAGTCAATGATGGCAGGGTTGAACCTAGCGTTACAGTTAAAGATACCTCGAATAGAGATCTTTAGTGATTCACAACTAATGGTAAATCGAATAAAGCAGACCTATCAAACCAAGGATGCACGGTTAGCCCCTATATGCAAAACGGATACTAAAGATTCTTTCCCTGTTTGAGGATTTCTCAATACATCAAATACCCAGTGGGGAGAATACCCAAGCTGATTCACTAGCCAAGTTGGCCAGCTCCCGAGGAGCGCCCGAAACTCGAGTAATCCTCGTAGGGTACCAAGAAAGATCCAGTATCGAACATGAGGAACCCGAAACAAGAAAAGAATTGTTAGTCCTGACTAGATCCCAAGCATCGAAAAGGGGGGATGAAATGGATAGGGAGGATGCTTTTGACAAAAAAACTTCTTCAACAAAGATAAATTACCATTACAAAAATACCTGGATGCCTCCTATCGTAGAGTACCTTCTGAACGGAGCTCTACCCCTTAGCAGGCAGGATGCAAGGAGAATAAGGCACCAAACCCCCACATTTGTGATTAAAAATGGGATTTTCTAAAAGAAAGGGCACTCACTCCCCTAACCAAGATGTGTAAGCATAGAAGATAGATCCAGTCTATTAAAGGAGGCACACGAAGGTTTGTGCAGAGATCATTCCAATGGAATCAAGCTAGCCAAAAGGGTCATGCGACAAGGTTATTATTGGCCACAAATGGTTAATCAAGCAATTGAGTATGTCAAGAAATGTGAGAAATGTCAAAAGTATTCTAAAATACCCCGACTTCCTCTTCGTGAGTTAACCACTATCTCAAGCCCTTGTCCATTCGATGTATAGGGGATATATTTGATCAGACCCCTACCAATCTCCAAGGGTGGAGCTAACTATGTCGTAGTAGCCATTGATTACTTTACCAAATGGGTTGAAGCAGAACCCCTTCCGACAATCACATCTAAAAAGGTGTTAAGATTTATGGTAAAGAATATTGTTACTTGCTTTGGAGTTCCTTACAAGATCATATCAGACAATGGAACATAATTCGTGAGTTAGGAGTTCACTCGATTTTGTGAAAAGAATGGAATTATTAAAGAATTTCCTCGGTGGCCAATCCAAGGGAAAACGGAGCCACTGAAGCTGAAAACAAATCCATAAAGACAACTGTAACAACCGGTAATTTTTAACGATTTAAAATCCGATTTAAATCAAAATTTTATTTTGAAATTATTCTATGGTTTTTCATAACGGGAATTCGAAATTTGTAATACGTACAGTGAGATGTAGCAACTGTAAAAATTTCATCGGAAAATTTGACTGTTGTCGGTCGTGCAATGTTCAGTGCAAAGCTGCGCATAACAGATCAAATTTTAGCGATTTTAAAATTTCTCCAAAACTAGTTCGGACAAACACGAAAAATATTCTATTCGTTGTCAAGAATCCGACGGCGAAATTCGTTTCGCGAAAATCGGACGTTTTGACCTCCGTTTTCCGTTCGCATTTTTACGTCAAAGAGGTCCATAACGCGCTTTTGAACGGAGCATCCTGACACTGCAAATTATACACCGTTGTGTCCGTCTCGTCGAGCTGATTACCAAAATATATATTTATTTGTCTGTTTCGGTGCTCGATTCGCGTTGAAACTGCGAAAAGGCTTGCGCAGGTCATTTTTGAAACAGAGTCATCTGAGTTCGATGTGTTTTTTTTCCGATCCTGCATATTTTTTCTAGTCATTTTTGGTCTGTAAAACCCGGTTTTAATTTTTAATAAACCTCCCATTTAAATTTTTGTTTTCAAATGCTTAGTATGTGGACACATTTAGGTCCATATTTTTCCTTACTTGCATGCAAACGTTACATTCATTTCTCCTTTGTCCCATGCGTCCAACTTTCCATTTTTCCATGCCTTTCTTCACCTTTACATAAGCCTTTGCACTCCTTTAAAATTCCAATGGTTCTATAATGCAAAACGTGGAGACAATGTAACATGAGAAGGCAACAGCTATTTCGTTCCCATTCCATTTTTTCTTGCCAACATACACATATCACTTGTCCATCCGTTCTGTGTATTTATTTATTTAATTCAATCCATTGTTTTCTTTTATCTTTATCTTTATTTTGGTAGCGCTTTGTTTTCTCTATCCTAAATTGTCAACTCGTCCGTCCGTCTGTCCATGTTTTTCGTTGAATTTAAAATCAAGTGTTGTTTTATTCAAAGTCTGTTCCAACGTTATATTTGAAAAGAAGATCAGTGCGGTTCCACTCGTTTGCCACGTTATTCATAGACCGATTCTATCTCCTCCTTTTATTCATTCCAATTTCTCTTTTCAAAATTTCAAATGTTAGAACCGCTCCAACTATCCCCGGATTGAACGCTTCGTTGCGTGTAGTTTAGATTATATGATAGTGGCAGTTTTTTCTTTTTTTAGTCCCCAGATCATTATTTTTGTTCTGTTGTTTCTTCCATACTTTCACTTTTTCTCTTTATAAATATGACAGCAGCTCATGTCCTCCACACCTTTTTGTTTCCCTTCGCCATCACTTGAATGCCAACATCACACCCTCATCTCTCCTTTTCACTAAAGATTACAGCAGCTCCATTTTTCTCTGCCATCTTCCTCACCCCGTTGCAACTCCTTTTCTTCTTTCTTCCTCGCGGACTCTCATCTCCACTCAACCCCACCGGCGATTCTCTCTTCTCCGACAGCCGTGACCACCCATCATCTCAGCCCAGCGTGACCCCTTGCCAACCGAAACCGCACCCGCCTACCCTGATGTCTCTCCTCTCCTCACTCCGCCAACAAACACCGCGCTTTGCCCATCCCAACGCCAGACGTACCCATGGCCTCCAAGCCGACTTCGACCAACTGCTGAGACCACCTGAGCCACCGTGAAGACCCGTTGCCATCCTCTCTCATACCGTTGTCACTGACCCATCCACTCTCCAAGCATGTGAATGAATTCTTCCCTTGTTCGCATGTGTTCTGAAGTCTTGCTGTGTTATTATTTCCATGAGTTTGTTTATATATATTATATATTATGTAGTAATATATGTATGTTTCTTTTTGTGGTTATGTGTGGGCGTGTGCATGATTAAATCCGTGTTTCGGTGTGTGTTTATTTGTTTTGATGAGTGGCGTGAGTTTGCGGTGAAAATGTATGAACATATTATTATTTTTATGTGTGAGTTATGGGCATATTTTTTGTGTGATGGTCTGTGTGCGTGAGTAGGTGTACGGATGAGTTTATATGTGGTGAGTGTATGGCAACAGTAAGTGTATTTGTGTAATCTATAATATATATAGAGGATTTTGAAGTATTTTTGTGTGTTTAAATATAAAATATATATATATACGGGTATATAGTTTCGATGTGGGTGTGTTTAGCGTTGTGTTGAATTTTAAAGTATACAATACAAATATATATGTTATATTTTACAGTGTGTGTCCATATATAAATATTTAAATACATATCATTTTGTGTAAAGATATATTATGTTTGAGTTTGATGTTGAATTCGTAAACCAATCCCCAAACCGAACATCCTTACCGATCCACTGAAAACCCCTAACCTCCTCTCATTGAAATAATAAAATATTGAATGATCATCGAATTGAATCCGGTCTGAATCATGCCTGAAAGTTGTCATTACATTATTGCATCGATCCGTCTGCCATCTCCATTTCTGTGCCACGGAAGGTGAGTTTATCTCACATCTGACTTACATTTTTCATGGATGTTAGATCAATAATGAACTGTTATATGAAATGTATAGGTTGCTAGTAGAAATTGTTTGATTTGATATGTATGTACATTTCATATGCGACACGATATATTCTTATGACACGTAGTTGCACTGATGATACATTTATTGTGATTGATACTATGTGATTGTTGATACCCTAGTTTTAGGAAAATCACTAAGGGTTGAAATGATACATACCCGAACGAACATTAGAATAGGGAAAAATCGTTATGGGTTGAAATGATAGATCTGAACGATTTTTATTGAATTTGGGATCGCGGGTTGAAATGATAGACCCGTAGAAATTTTATCAATTGCGGGTTGAAATGATAAATATCCGTATCACTTGACCATAGGGTAGAAAACTATATACGGACACCGTCGGTCATGTTTTCGAAGTAAAATGAGTTTTATTTTAAAATATTTACTTAAGACTTTATATATTTATATTTATATTTATATTTATATTTATATTTATATTTTATTTAAATATAAATTATTTTGTATATTTTAAATTATGTGTTTTAAAATGATTTATTTGTAAATAGGGATTTAAATGTTTATTTAAGATTTTACTTATAAATTTATTTTAAACCATATAATCGATTCCTATAAGTATTTTAACCTTTTTATATTATTATAAATATTTCTTTAAATCTATTTTTATATTATTTTAAACTTATATATGTTTATAATCTATTTCTAATTTATTTTAGAGTTTTATAAACTTATATATATACATATCTATTTTCAAAGTTAATTTTTTTATATATATATTTTATAAACTTTAATAAAATCAAGATGGATAGTTTATATTTCGCGATTTAAATTCGAAGTTTAAAGATGTAAATCTATATAACGATATTTGAATAACGAATGAACTCATATTAAGTTATGAATTGGAATCGATACGAATTTTTGTAGAGATGAACTTGAATTGGTAAATTTAACAAATTGAATTTGATTTGGTTTAAATTATGAACCTTGATAAGAAATGAATGTGAATTGGGGAAATTGATTTATTTTGAATTTATAGTCGATAAGAATTAAATTCAATTTTAACTGATTAATTATGAATTGGAATATATAGATGTTATATGCGGAATTGATTTTTATATCGTTTGGTTTGAATTAAGAATTTGTTAAATCAATGTATAAATATGGTTTTAAATCATAATTTGGTTGAATGAAATATAAGATTTTGATTTGAAATGTAGAAGTAATAGTTTTGAACTATATAACTTGAATTATAGTTATAAGACGATTTGGTTTATATTGAAGTTTAATATTTCGTTTTAAATTATATAAAAGGAAATTTGAACCTAAGTGTCGAATTTCATTAATCGACTAAAATGGGATGTTTTCAAAATTTAATATATTCGAAGTTAGATATTTAATTTTAAATTCAAATTCGAATATGAGAATTTGTATAAACTATTTTATAAAGTGATTTATAAAATAATGACCACGGTGTGAAAGATGTAAACGATTGGTTGTTAAAGAGACCGGGATCGGCTATTGTCATACTCTCTGCCAATACCGAAAACCACTTTGACAACTGTGTACGCGGTGGAGTTCCAGAATGAAGGGGATGATTTGGCGAACGACTCCATTTTTATTTCATATTAATTACGAGACCCTGACTACCTTGAGTCAGCTTGATGTGGCTAAAACAGGAGCTACGCACGGACCAAGTGAGGTCATACCTCTTATCGAGCACACTTCTTCGATATTATTCTATTACTATTGAGATTCGATTTGGGCCCTTTTGATTATGGGAGTGTGTATCGAGGTGGGCGGTAGTTGCTACTATGCGTTACCACCAGTCCGGCTCTGCAAACGGTGAATCCACCCTAGCATTCCTTGCGTGCCTTGTCACATGCCTTATATGAGCCCAATACGATTTTGTTTTGTACTGTTTTATATGGAGTTCCCTCTGACCAACCTCCAGTTTACGGAGGAATTACGGTACTGTATATACTATGGGAATATATAAACGATGTAAGGGTAATAATGGTAATCCCGCTTACGCTATTTTGATACTTTTACTTTACTGATAGACACTATTGTATATAGCGTATTATACTATATAGTATTAGTTTAACGGATCCTTAGAGGATGGTGATCCCAAACATCCTCTAAGTTACTGATTGCATTTCATCGAACATTTCATTTGTGTTGATTTACTTCCATGAGAATGTTAGTCCTGATCCGAGTTGTTTTGTTTTGCATTATTGCTCGGGTCAGATCGAGTATTACAGTTTCGAGATTCACTCTTGGAGTTGGAGCTTATGTTGGATTTTTTCTCATCTATATCTACCTGTTCAGTTGATCCAGTTCTAACTATTCTTGTCATTTCTGCTTTTGTAGTTATCTTTCATTTACTGTATTAGTCTTCCGCTGTATTATTTATGTAAACTCTGATGTAAAGCTTCATGAACTACTATTGTATTTTAAATTTTCCGCTGTGAGATATTATATTGCTCTATATCTGTGATCTGTGATTCTGTGATTTATTCTGTTTACCCCGAAGCTAATAACAATCTGTTGTTTTGGACGTTTCAAGTTGATATGTTTTGTCGATTCGGCACGGTCAAAATGGCGGGTCGTTACAGTGGTATCAGAGCTTTGGTTTTTCAAACCTTTAGCCTATGGGGTAAAAGCTCATTAGAGATAGGGTAGTGATACCCTAGAATGAGTTGAATCAGTTGCAGAATCCATCTTGAGAGAGCGTATTTTTAAAGTAAAAAAAAATAGTTTTCAAAATGGTTTTAAAATGTTTTTAAATAAATATTTCGAATATAAAATTCCGTTTAATATTTAAATCTTCTTCTGAGTTTCCTTTCCATTTGAATCTATCTTCCTTCGTAGATCCTCTTTGATTAGGTTCTTTCGTTCTTTCAGCTTTTACCTCGAATTCTATAATTTATACTTGTCCATTTCAAGGTAAGAAGTAGAAGAAGAGTATAAGTCTTCTAGCCAGTCTGTTTTTATTACATAATGGTTTGTAAAGATTTTATGTGTAAGGTATTCATATGTTAACTTATAGAATTAATTAAGTGTTATAAGTTTAAATATTGATAACATGAATTTGAAAAGATTTAGATATAGTATAGAATGATTTTGTTATATATTTGATTTAATAATAATATTGTTGTATATTTATTAAGAATTGTAGTTGAATTCTAACAAATAAAAGAGTGGGGGAGAGATACATTTTCCCTACTTCAAATTTTAATGATTTGAAATATATTATTTATAATATATGATTTAGAGTGTGGTATATATTCTATTTAAATATAAAAAGATGTTTTGAGTACTTATTTTATGCTAAAATTGTCCTATCGAATACTTAGTGACTTGGTGTATACGTCTGATCAACGTATATGTAAAATCCTATACGTATTAGATAGATATAGAGTCACACCCTAGTCGCTTGAAAATGATTCTGGTGATGACCGCGGCATCATCGATATCTATTTTCGGGTTTCGAAAGTGGGATAAATATATATAGCCAATTGTAACGTCGAGTGAATACTTGAAATGTTTGAAAATATTTTATCATTTGATTTATATATATTTAAAATTATATATGTATAGGGATAAATATGAACCATTGGTTTAAATATATTAATTATTTAATTACTATTTCCCTGCCTCGTTCCTTTTCGGGGACGAAAAGTTTTGAGTAGGGGAGATTGTAACAACCGGTAATTTTTGACGATTTAAAATCCGATTTAAATCAAAATTTTATTTTGAAATTATTCTATGGTTTTTCATAACGGGAATTCGAAATTTGTAATACGTACAGTGAGATGTAGCAACTGTAAAAATTTCATCGGAAAATTTGACTGTTGTCGGTCGTGCAATTTTCAGTGCAAAGCTGCGCATAACAGATCAAATTTTAGCGATTTTAAAATTTCTCCAAAACTAGTTCGGACAAACACAAAAAATATTCTATTCGTTGTCACGAATCCGACGGCGAAATTCGTTTCGCGAAAATCGGACGTTTTGACCTCCGTTTTTCGTTCGCATTTTTACGTCAAAGAGGTCCGTAACGCGCTTTTGAACGGAGCATCCTGACACTGCAAATTATACACCGTTGTGTCCGTCTCGTCGAGCTGATTACCAAAATATATTTATTTGTCTGTTTCGGTGCTCGGTTCACGCTGAAACTGCGAAAAGGCTTGCGCAGGTCATTTTTGAAACAGAGTCATCTGAGTTCGATGTGTCTATTTTCCGATCCTGCATATTTTTTCTAGTCATTTTTGGTCTGTAAAACCCGGTTTTAATTTTTAATAAACCTCCCATTTAAATTTTTGTTTTCAAATGCTTAGTATGTGGACACATTTAGGTCCATATTTTTCCTTACTTGCATGCAAACGTTACATTCATTTCTCCTTTGTCCCATGCGTCCAACTTTCCATTTTTCCATGCCTTTCTTCACCTTTACATAAGCCTTTGCACTCCTTTAAAATTCCAATGGTTCTATAATGCAAAACGTGGAGACAATATAACATGAGAAGGCAACAGCTATTTCGTTCCCATTCCATTTTTTCTTGCCAACATACACATATCACTTGTCCATCCGTTCTGTGTATTTATTTATTTAATTCAATCCATTGTTTTCTTTTATCTTTATCTTTATTTTGGTAGCGCTTTGTTTTCTCTATCCTAAATTGTCAACTCGTCCGTCCGTCTGTCCATGTTTTTCGTTGAATTTAAAATCAAGTGTTGTTTTATTCAAAGTCTGTTCCAACGTTATATTTGAAAAGAAGATCAGTGCGGTTCCACTCGTTTGCCACGTTATTCATAGACCGATTCTATCTCCTCCTTTTATTCATTCCAATTTCTCTTTTCAAAATTTCAAATGTTAGAACCGCTCCAACTATCCCCGGATTGAACGCTTCGTTGCGTGTAGTTTAGATTATATGATAGTGGCAGTTTTTTCTTTTTTTAGTCCCCAGATCATTATTTTTGTTCTGTTGTTTCTTCCATACTTTCACTTTTTCTCTTTATAAATATGACAGCAGCTCATGTCCTCCACACCTTTTTGTTTCCCTTCGCCATCACTTGAATGCCAACATCACACCCTCATCTCTCCTTTTCACTAAAGATTACAGCAGCTCCATTTTTCTCTGCCATCTTCCTCACCCCGTTGCAACTCCTTTTCTTCTTTCTTCCTCGCGGACTCTCATCTCCACTCAACCCCACCGGCGATTCTCTCTTCTCCGACAGCCGTGACCACCCATCATCTCAGCCCAGCGTGACCCCTTGCCAACCGAAACCGCACCCGCCTACCCTGATGTCTCTCCTCTCCTCACTCCGCCAACAAACACCGCGCTCCGCCCATCCCAACGCCAGACGTACCCATGGCCTCCAAGCCGACTTCGACCAACTACTGAGACCACCTGAGCCACCGTGAAGACCAGTTGCCATCCTCTCTCATACCGTTGTCACTGACCCATCCACTCTCCAAGCATGTGAATGAATTCTTCCCTTGTTCGCATGTGTTCTGAAGTCTTGCTGTGTTATTATTTCCATGAGTTTGTTTATATATATTATATATTATGTAGTAATATATGTATGTTTCTTTTTGTGGTTATGTGTGGGCGTGTGTATGATTAAATCCGTGTTTCGGTGTGTGTTTATTTGTTTTGATGAGTGGCGTGAGTTTGCGGTGAAAATGTATGAACATATTATTATTTTTATGTGTGAGTTATGGGCATATTTTTTGTGTAATGGTCTGTGTGCGTGAGTAGGTGTACGGATGAGTTTATATGTGGTGAGTGTATGGCAACAGTAAGTGTATTTGTGTAATCTATAATATATATAGAGGATTTTGAAGTATTTTTGTGTGTTTAAATATAAAATATATATATATACGGGAATATAGTTTTGATGTGGGTGTGTTTAGCGTTGTGTTGAATTTTAAAGTATACAATACAAATATATATGTTATATTTTACAGTGTGTGTCCGTATATAAATATTTAAATACATATCATTTTGTGTAAAGATATATTATGTTTGAGTTTGATGTTGAATTCGTAAACCAATCCCCAAACCGAACATCCTTACCGATCCACTGAAAACCCCTAACCTCCTCTCATTGAAATAATAAAATATTGAATGATCATCGAATTGAATCCGGTCTGAATCATGCCTGAAAGTTGTCATTACATTATTGCATCGATCCGTCTGCCATCTCCATTTCTGTGCCACGGAAGGTGAGTTTATCTCACATCTGACTTACATTTTTCATGGATGTTAGATCAATAATGAACTGTTATATGAAATGTATAGGTTGCTAGTAGAAATTGTTTGATTTGATATGTATGTACATTTCATATGCGACACGATATATTCTTATGACACGTAGTTGCACTGATGATACATTTATTGTGATTGATACTATGTGATTGTTGATACCCTAGTTTTAGGAAAATCACTAAGGGTTGAAATGATACATACCCGAACGAACATTAGAATAGGGAAAAATCGTTATGGGTTGAAATGATAGATCTGAACGATTTTTATTGAATTTGGGATCGCGGGTTGAAATGATAGACCCGTAGAAATTTTATCAATTGCGGGTTGAAATGATAAATATCCGTATCACTTGACCATAGGGTAGAAAACTATATACGGACACCGTCGGTCATGTTTTCGAAGTAAAATGAGTTTTATTTTAAAATATTTACTTAAGACTTTATATATTTATATTTATATTTATATTTATATTTTATTTAAATATAAATTATTTTGTATATTTTAAATTATGTGTTTTAAAATGATTTATTTGTAAATAGGGATTTAAATGTTTATTTAAGATTTTACTTATAAATTTATTTTAAACCATATAATCGATTCCTATAAGTATTTTAACCTTTTTATATTATTATAAATATTTCTTTAAATCTATTTTTATATTATTTTAAACTTATATATGTTTATAATCTATTTCTAATTTATTTTAGAGTTTTATAAACTTATATATATATACATATCTATTTTCAAAGTTAATTTTCTTATATATATATTTTATAAACTTTAATAAAGTCAAGATGGATAGTTTATATTTCACGATTTAAATTCGAAGTTTAAAGATGTAAATCTATATAACGATATTTGAATAACGAATGAACTCATATTAAGTTATGAATTGGAATCGATACGAATTTTTGTAGAGATGAACTTGAATTGGTAAATTTAAGAAATTGAATTTGATTTGGTTTAAATTATGAACCTTGATAAGAAATGAATGTGAATTGGGTAAATTGATTTATTTTGAATTTATAGTCGATAAGAATTAAATTCAATTTTAACTGATTAATTATGAATTGGAATATATAGATGTTATATG
This sequence comes from Allium sativum, assembly GCA_030737875.1. Lineage (NCBI taxonomy): Eukaryota > Viridiplantae > Streptophyta > Magnoliopsida > Asparagales > Amaryllidaceae > Allium > Allium sativum. The sequence continues at coordinate 853,467,303 of CM060919.1, forward strand.
CGGAATTGATTTTTATATCGTTTGGTTTGAATTAAGAATTTGTTAAATCAATGTATAAATATGGTTTTAAATCATAATTTGGTTGAATGAAATATAAGATTTTGATTTGAAATGTAGAAGTAATAGTTTTGAACTATATAACTTGAATTATAGTTATAAGACGATTTGGTTTATATTGAAGTTTAATATTTCGTTTTAAATTATATAAAAGGAAATTTGAACCTAAGTGTCGAATTTCATTAATCGACTAAAATGGGATGTTTTCAAAATTTAATATATTCGAAGTTAGATATTTAATTTTAAATTCAAATTCGAATATGAGAATTTGTATAAACTATTTTATAAAGTGATTTATAAAATAATGACCACGGTGTGAAAGATGTAAACGATTGGTTGTTAAAGAGACCGGGATCGGCTATTGTCATACTCTCTGCCAATACCGAAAACCACTTTGACAACTGTGTACGCGGTGGAGTTCCAGAATGAAGGGGATGATTTGGCGAACGACTCCATTTTTATTTCATATTAATTACGAGACCCTGACTACCTTGAGTCAGCTTGATGTGGCTAAAACAGGAGCTACGCACGGACCAAGTGAGGTCATACCTCTTATCGAGCACACTTCTTCGATATTATTCTATTACTGTTGAGATTCGATTTGGGCCCTTTTGATTATGGGAGTGTGTATCGAGGTGGGCGGTAGTTGCTACTATGCGTTACCACCAGTCCGGCTCTGCAAACGGTGAATCCACCCTGGCATTCCTTACGTGCCTTGTCACATGCCTTATATGAGCCCAATACGATTTTGTTTTGTACTGTTTTATATGGAGTTCCCTCTGACCAACCTCCAGTTTACGGAGGAATTACGGTACTGTATATACTATGGGAATATATAAACGATGTAAGGGTAATAATGGTAACCCCGCTTACGCTATTTTGATACTTTTACTTTACTGATAGACACTATTGTATATAGCGTATTATACTATATAGTATTAGTTTAACGGATCCTTAGAGGATGGTGATCCCAAACATCCTCTAAGTTACTGATTGCATTTCATCGAACATTTCATTTGTGTTGATTTACTTCCATGAGAATGTTAGTCCTGATCCGAGTTGTTTTGTTTTGCATTATTGCTCGGGTCAGATCGAGTATTACAGTTTCGAGATTCACTCTTGGAGTTGGAGCTTATGTTGGATTTTTGCTCATCTATATCTACCTGTTCAGTTGATCCAGTTCTAACTATTCTTGTCATTTCTGCTTTTGTGGTTATCTTTCATTTACTGTATTAGTCTTCCGCTGTATTATTTATGTAAACTCTGATGTAAAGCTTCATGAACTACTATTGTATTTTAAATTTTCCGCTGTGAGATATTATATTGCTCTATATCTGTGATCTGTGATTCTGTGATTTATTCTGTTTACCCCGAAGCTAATAACAATCTGTTGTTTTGGACGTTTCAAGTTGATATGTTTTGTCGATTCGGCACGGTCAAAATGGCGGGTCGTTACAACAACCCTCAAGAAATGGCTATACAAGGCCAAAGGAAATTGGACAGAAGAATTACCCTTAGTACTTTGGGAATATAGAACTTCCGCCAAAATGGCAACAGGGAACACTCCATTTTCTTTAACATATGTATGCGAAGTCATGCTTCCGATTGAAGTCAAGATCCCTTCCCACAGAAGAGTAGCCTATGCATTTGATCCAAATAAAGAATTAAAGAAGGAATTTGTAGATCTAATACAAGGATTAAGAGACGAGACTACAATCAGAACAACCGAATACCAAAGGAGAATCACAAAGCACTACAACTCAAAGGTCAAAACCAGAACCTTCTCAAAAGGAGATTTGGTCTTACGAAGGGTAATGGACAACATAAAGAACCCCTTGGATGGTCCACTTGACCCAAATTGGGAAGGACCCTTAATTATCCATCAAGAAGTCATGCCTAGTGCTGGATCTAGATTAACCCTAGAGGGGAGTGAATAGGGTTTATTCAAATTTTACGGGATATTAAATTTATCATAGATCACATAATATAGCAGAAATAGAAATGCAGAAAGTAAATAACACACAGAGATACCCAGCTTCGGTAAAACCCTGCCTACTGCTGCATTCCTAAGATTTCTACTAGGTAATAGAACAGATCCCGCTTACAAGACCATATAAACTCGCAAACCTCTCACTCCTATTATAATCCTACGCTCAAAACCCTAAACTGGTCTAAATCCCCTAGACCAGATTTTCCCCTAGTTTTACAGACTCTAGTAACTGTCAGTTAACCCCTAACTAAATCCTCTAGTTTTTACAGACACTAGAAAAACTGATCGAATCGTTTTACAACTCAAATTAAAACAATAAAATAAAATAAATAAAAACCCTAGTTTGAAAATAGATTTAAACTCCCTTTAAACTCAAACAAACTTGGCCGACCCCTTTTGAAATGTTTGCACCCTTGTTTCCTTTTATTTGATCACTTTCCTCTTTTATAAAAATGGCGGCTGATCAATTGGGGCTAGGGTTTTCTGAGATCCCCAAATCTACAATCGATTGATGAAGTGAAACGGTGGTGCTCGAATTTGTCTTCTTAGCTTGGCGCTTCGATTTGGGTTGCTCTCACTCGATCAAAATCTTCTGAAACTTTGTGAGTGAATCTGAATTTTAACTGCTCTGTTTTTTGAAGTATTGATGCTTGGGTTTCGATCGATTTGTGCTTGTGATGAAGAGGTGTAATGTATAGGGTATAGAAACCCTACGATTAAGCTCTGATTTCATATTAATGACTTGGCCGATTTTGTGTTGCGTGATTTTCCAATTAAAGAAATTCTTGCTCGAATTGATATTGTGAAACCTTGCATGATTTAAATGATGAACTTAGACTTGATTTCAGTCTTCAGTGAATCTCCAAATCGCTTGCATGATATTTTCAATTGTTGCTTTTAAATTGATATTTCCTTGATACAAAAACTGCTGTGAATATCGTAAATGAATTCTGCAAATTGATTGTTGCCTTTAATCTCCTTGCGTGAATAACTTGATTGATAAAATTTTCCGAGAATTCATTTTTGATTTCAGGAAGGAATTTGAAACATGAATTGATTTACTTCATAAATCATTCCCTTGGTATTTCTGAAAACACTTAAAAACCTTGCCATATATTTTTCTTGTTGAAAAAAAATGTTTCCTTCCCATTTTGTTGTTGCCATGTTTACTCTGCACTGTTTATTTCTGGAAAAATAATGAATTGATTATTTTCCTTAAACAAACTTTGCAGCTTACTCTTTAGAAAACTTGGACATAGATTGTTTGTTGCACAAGTTCTCATTTATGATGTTCTCCTGCTTGGCCACTATCATAGCTGCATGTAAATTTCTGATGCAAAAAAACAAAAACATATTTCTGGAAAACAATGTAACTGTATTTATGGACCTTCAATACACTTACCAAAAGTATTTCAAAGACTTCTGAAAATCTTGTTATGATACCATGTAAGCCTGTGCATATATCCTCTGTCTTTCACCATAGACACATCAAACTGTATCCGCTTATGATACTTGCACTGCCTGAATTAAAATGTGCACACATGCTTGAAACCATAATGAATGTCCACTTGCACTGTCCCATTATTTTGACTTTGTCCATGTTGCTTTAAAATGCTCTGTCATTTGTTCATTTGTTTGAACTTGGTCATTCATGCTATGGCCTTTGTTTGAACTTCACCATGTACTACTGCATTTGTCACCACTGCTGTTGCTGAAATGAACATGCCTTCACCCATTTCCATTTCCCTTCACCATGCTGATTGCCTTTCCATGCATTTATTCATTTAACTAAGCTCGACCATGTTAACTTGCTTGTGCCAAACTAATTTGTGTTGATCTGATGCACTTTATGTTGGCTGCTAGTTCCATGAACCATCTATATGTTGCTTTGTTCATCTTGCTTGTACATGCATGTTTTGTACTTGGGTCATGTTTTATATGCACCATTTATATTTGCTGTGTCCATTTGAATGCTACTTCACCTTTGACCACACTGCTCTTGTCATATGAACTTGCACTTTCTCATGAGCTCTGACATGCTCATTTCAGTTTTGCTAGCTTGTGTTGATACATGAATTTTAAACCGGGCTGAACCTTTCATGTACACATGTCTATACCCTCACTTTCACAATGGCTTATACGTTGACTTTTTCATGAACATGCTTTTAGCTATTGTCTTGTACATGAGCATTCACTTGCTCAATCACTTTCTGCAGTACCTTTGTTGTTGTCATTTGGAAAATGTTCACTATTGTGCTCGACCATGATCGTAACTTGTCTTCACCATGTTCACCTGTACATATGTGTATATATACACAACAGTGTGTGTATACGTATATCGTGCACGTGTAATTTATATTACATATCAGCAGACTGTTGCATTGTGTTGTGGCTGTTCAGAATCAACTGGTTCTGATTAGCAAACCAGTGTAGTATGTTGAGGCTGATCAGTGCGTATATACATATCAGATCTTGTCATGAAAAATGATGAGAAACACACCGAAATTCTAAGGCAAATCAATTTTTAAAATAAAAATTATATTCGCTAGAATTTAGAATATTATTTCTGTTCTAGATACTGTGTGTGTGTGTGTGTTTCTGTATATGACAGGTAAGCAAATGATGACTGGACTGACTGTAGAATGCTGTGAAGACAGAAGACAAAGAAACATAGTGTCAGTGTGTGTCTGTATATATGAAATGTAACTGTGTCAAAGAATGTACTGAGTGATGAGTGATGTAGTGAGGAGCAAATGTATGAAATTGAATATTCAATGAATTTGTGTTGTATTACAGAAATGTACAAATAGTGGGGTATAAAAATTGTACTGTTTGATATTGAAATAAAATATTTATATTTAATAAAGTACTGTTTAAATATTTTATTCTTGTCGAGTAGTATTTTATATAAATATAAATATTATATTTCTGTCTGTGATATAGATTAACAGTGCAGTAACAAACACATTTAAAATAATATTTATTTGGTTGTTATCATCAAACAAAAATCATATAATTGTGTATACAACACCATTATATACAACAATCTCCCCCTTTTGATGATCACAAACAAATAAAAGATTTTGAGCACAATAAATGTGTTTGGTAGTGAATATTTAACTCCACCTATTTGTTAGCTCCCCCTACAATAGAAACCCCCCCTTATAACTCTGCATGAGCGAAAAAAAATGAAAATTGTATGGAATTTTCAAAATTAAAATATTTATAAATTATTCACTCATAAACCAAAATCTCAACCCATTCTCCCCCTTTTGTTATCATCAAAAGGATATAGAATTTAAAATATAGATGAAAAATGACTAAAAATTATAATTTCATCTTAAGAAGAAGAACGGTCATCATAAATCTCAATAAGTCAAACAAAAATCATAATAAACTGAAAACTAGTGGCATATTTCACATTGTAGAGAATGACGGATTTACGATGAAATTTATATATAATGGAGAGAATTCAAAAAACATGAATATTTTCCAATAATTTCCAAAAAATTCCAATAAAATTTGTAAATAATTTGCACAAAAATAGTGATGGATTTGGACTATAATTATAAATTCAACTTAAGTGACAAAATAGTATAATCTCAAATCCCAATAGCTATCAATCAACAAATGTAGTGACCCGAAAATCCGGTCCAATTTGAGCTGACTAAATAACACAAGTCCAACCCCAAATTGTACTAGAAATTCAAGAAACTAATAGAAAGAAGATAGAGGGTGAGGATAGATAAGATAGAAACTTAGAATAGAAGAAGAAGAAGACAACAACAACAACAACATCAGAGTAACACGAATCTCACAGCGGAACGAATAAAATATAACATAACTTTTGAAATACAAAGTTATAACTGTTTATACATACCATTTTCAGAGTACAACATATAACATCACAGCGGAATAAATAATAGCTATCGACTGCTGAAGCCTCCTGCTCCAAGCTCTCCAAGTGCATCTGTAAATCCCGACTACTTGATTGCCCGTACAAATTTAGGCACCCAAGAGTTTAGGGAAGACAAAACAAATAAACTCCGGGTCAGTCATGTGACTGGTGTGAGTAAACTCAAATCATTTAAACAGGTATATGATATCTCATAAGACCACGCCGTGAATACGGAACGGGTTTTTCCCTTATGAGAATCCAAACATCTTTGAAAAGCAATATCATTCTGATATTATGATAATGTCTAAATACAAATAGATATCAGTCTAGTAGAAACGTTTGCATCTCACGTTCTACATATATAGTATACAATCAAAACCGCAGGTGCGTATTGGATGATTGGGTTTCCAACTATGACAAGGTATGGAACCACCTTCCGATCAGTGTACTCTAGGAACGATACACTGGAGTTCAACAAGAACATCTTGCAACTCAGCCACACATGACCGACCACTCATTTCGCTTGAGTGTATCGAATGTACATCACCAACGGTTGGGATCAGCAACCGTTCCCGTATATATATATATGGGACAGCATTGATAGATTTAAGAAGCAAATGAATATCTCTAGATAGGTGATTATACACCCTACTTCGGTGCGACCGACTTAGCCATGCTGCCTGCCCGATTTTTGTCATTTACCAGATGTGAGGCTAGAAGCTACGCTTACTTTCCATTCATTGATAACACGATCACTTTGAATGCCACATTATCAGATCCGTTAATCATTAGTTGGATCTGCACAAATAGATTCTGGATATTATGCGAAGGGAATAAATCCGTTGGCCACCATATATATTTGTACAGTCCAACTCTTTCGATCATTGGAACTATTCTGTCAGACATTCGTCTATATACGTTCGTTTTGGGACTGAACGAAACCGAAGGCACTATCCTGTAAACAGGACAACCCTTGCACTTTACTCCGTCTTCAATTTCTTCATCGTATTTGATCACAACGCTTATGTCGATACGGAGTGGTTCTTCGGATAATAATCCAACCGGTCTCTCCATATTAACAACGTAAAATGGTCAAAACTTGATAGTCTGTGATTTAACTATCAAATGAAAACATGTCGGTGTACAAACAACGATCTTAATTCCAAATGGAATTATCGATCCAATCATCAACCATATATATATATATATATTCATAATTCCTTATTTTCTAAAATTAGAAAATATATGTTTTCAACATTGGAAAACATTTCCAATCCTCATTTACGCATCACTACCATTCCACAACTATTAGTCCCTAACTGTAAACTAGTAAGAGAACAATTCTCTAAGTATAAACCCCGAAGGCCGAAACCAACATCAGATCGATACTCAGAAAACTATTCAACTTACTAATCTCTAGTCAGTTTCTAATTTTTGTTTAACTTCACTTCTAAATTTCTATATTCGATTAACCCCTTTTTATAAACTACGTTTGATTAACTCCTTTTGATAAACTACGTTTTCCGTTACAACTATTTCCCTTTTACAACGTTTACTTACCGTTACAAATATTCCCTATTTACAACTTCTATTTACCGTTACAAATATTTCCTATTTACAACTTCTATTTACCGTTACAAATATTTCCTATTTACAACTTCTATTTACCGTTACAAATATTTCCTATTTACAACTTCTATTTACCGTTACAAATATTTCCTATTTATAACTTCTATTTATTTTCTAAATAAATATTCCTTTTCTATTTCTATTTATTTTCTAAATAAATATCCCTTTCCAATTCTATTTATTTTATAAATACTTCCTTTTATAAAACCGTGTTCGTTTTATAAATAATTTCCTTTTATAAAACCGTGTTCGTTTTATAAATAATTCCCTTTTTATAAAATCCTGTGATTTTATAAAATTCCTTTATTTCAATATACATTGAAATATTTCATTTCACAACTCAGGGTTTCTTATGATATTCAAAATATCAAACCACGATGATCAATATCGTTCTAACATCCATAATCAATAACAGATTATAAATCACAACATATATCACAATATATGAAAACAGTAAAATAATTGTTGAGGAACCCAATCGGATTCCTCCAACCTGTCTCCCTGCATCCACAGATGTTACACAGTATAATATATATCATATTTCATTTTGAAATGAAATATCCTGCTGTACAAAACCATATTTGATTAACAGTACATAGATTAACAATAACTACGTTTTCAATCAAATCTATTTAACAGTCCAGTTTAACAATCAATATACAACAATCAATAAATAAAGTACAATTTATATTAAAATATAAATTGAGGAGAGTTAGTGAGTTTTACTCACATTGGGGCGTTAACCGTTGAATTACGGTTTGCGTTATTTGACTCAATCGGACAATTTATTTCGCCATAAATTGTAACGAGCTCTGATAGACTTCTAGTCAGTTCCATAATATTCTGCCCGTTACTGCGGTTTCAGCATCTCTTGTCTGGTTCCGTTTTGGTCAAGGGTTGACAACTAGGTTTTGAAGTCTAGTTGTTCTGATTTTTGAAACACGATCAACTCGTGCACCTTTAGCTTATGTCCTCATTCATAACGTGTTCACCATGATTTTTCTCCATCACTTTGTCGTTGTGTAAGAACAGTGGCAACGTTGCCACTTGGTTTAGTTCCCATATTGAAAAGTGCCTTAACTGTTACTCACGACAATATCATCACTGCTGTTTCCCGCTGCCTTCCAAAACTGAACCCAACGTTTGCTTATCTTCTGAACTGCTGCACTTAACGTCTTCTTGTGGACTAAAAGAACTGTCCTGCTTTGCTTTCAAACAAAATGACCTCGTCCTTTATACTTAGTTCAAAAAGATGGCATCACATTTGCCTTTACCATGATTCATTTATCACGTCCTCAACCTCACCATTTATCTATTGTTCAAATTTGTGTACTGCTGCTTTCATTCAACAACTGCTTTAAATTACACCATACCACCTGCTTTATGTATTTACTAACTTCACACACACCACTTCTTTAGTAAGAAAACCGAATGCTCCTGTACCATTATTTAATTAAAAATACCCATTACCCCATAGCATCCCATATGAACTAGCACCATACAATGTAGCATGCCATATGCTCTCCCCATGAACGTTCTGCTCCTGCCCAAACTCACGTTCGAACATCAACGAGCCACCAAACCAGAATTTGTCGCGACTGCCATCATCTGCCCATTCCTCAAACTCTTCTTCCTCCCAACTATCAAACCTGACGCCTGCATAATGGATTTCACCGAAAATGATCCCACACACGCATCTCCTATACACTGTTCCTTCTTCTTCTTTGTATTAGAACCCGCGCAAGGACCCAACGAAACACCCATGAACATTGAAGTGCCATGTACTCCTCAGATCCGTACAACTCCTCCTTCACCAGAGTACCACCGACACCAAACGGTTTGCCATCCCACCGTGAACGCCATACAATCATTGACTTCTCCTCTGGCGTTGCCTAGCTCACTGACGCCTCGAGCAAAGCTGCGCTGTGACAAAAAGCATACCCAGCAAAACTCCATCGCACCAGAAATCGTGAGCTCCCAATCGAAGCCTTACACCATACGAGTTCAACGATTAAATTTTGTTTTCATTTCATTGAGGAAATAGTTTGATTCAATTTGCAGAAGGTTTGAAGTGTTTTGGGAAGTGGCGGCCGTTGTTTTCTTTTGCAGAAGACGGAAATTCATTTAGGTCTTAAGGCTTTGAAACGGGTATTTATAAGAAATAATACTTGGTAGATATTTACTTGAAGCTAAGGACCGAAACAAAGCACGTACATCGGTTGGTTGCCATTGCGTTGAGATATTCTTTTATGTTATCATGCTTAGGGGATACGTGGGTGAAGTTCGTCCATCTAACTTGTTGAGTTAAAATGTTTTTACCGTACCCCGTTACGTAGAATTCTACTTACGTACGGACAGAAATATAAATACCGTTGTGTCGAGCTCAGTGCCCCGATCCCAAAAATATAATAATACCGGTAGATTAACTCATATTGTGAAACCCCGAAATGTCGATACAGGGTGCCAAATACTCCAAATAAAAAGTTGCTTATTTAATTAATTAAAAATTACCATAAAATTCTAAAAATTAAATTATCGCTATTTCCCAGAAGGACCTTGTCTAAATTCAAACCCGATCTCTAGTTATATCAAATAAACCGATACGGTCGATAAACGATTCTATAGCGACTATTTTAAAATTTGATTTGGACATATCTCAAAATCTACACGACGAAATCCTGATTTTCTCTTCCACTAGAAAGATATACTCCACCAGCTCTACGCGTTTCTTGTTTCACAGAAATCCGATTTAAAACGAACTCTGTACATTCAGTTGAAGTTCAAATCGCCAAATAGCGAACTGCCGCGCCATTTCGAGCTCAATTATAATTATATTATAATTTATACGCTCTAACTTCGTTAATGAAATATATTCTTCATTCTAATTCAATTCCAAACTGAATTATACCTTATATATAATCCAATTCACACTGTATTGTGAATTCAGCTATCTTTGACTATTTCGACATTATAATATATTATTATATTATAATTATTAGTTAAATATTCAATATTATTTAAATAAACGATCATTAACTCCTCTAAATCACCAATTATATAATTAAATAAATTAATTATATATCTCTAAAAATGCGGGTCATTACATTCTTCCCCACTTAAAATAATTTTGTCCTCGAAATTGCTAAGGTAGTGGACGACCCTATCTACTGGGTAAAAATATATCTGTTTACCTCTTATCTTCGGTTTCAATTGAACCAATTAATATCGACTAAAATATTAATTCATTCCGACTAGCTAAATTTTCAAAAATTCTGAAAATTTCCTAACATCTTAACTTTTCGGAAAATTTCGCCATAAGCTCCTTTGTACAGCCCTATCGGTAAAACTCCAACTCGCCTCTCTAGGCCTTCTCCAACCCAAAAGAAAATCAAACAGCCAAGCGGCTTGCCAATTCGGCTTATCAAAATCTCAAACTCATATGAAATATAAACTTGTACCTTTTTGTCGAGCATACCAACTCTATAACTTCCATATGCTATCAACTCAGCATATACCAGTGTTATCTCAATCAAATCTCAATCAGTTCATATCCTCAAAAATCCAACTCGAATTTCATTCGATCCCCAATATCAAATTCCAAATTATTGACTTATCAACCCAATTCCATAACAGATTATTCTCTAATCCAATTCAATTCTATTTAACTCAGTTCAAGTTAAATTTCAACTTAATTTTACCATCTCATTTTATTTAACTTCATTAGTTAAATTTTAATTCCAGAACTTAAATTCATGGGTTTCTTTCAAATCAATTTGAAATCATACTGCCAATTCAAAACCTTTGAATTTCTGAACAACTTGTTTTCTCAAAACAATTCAAAAACAAAACCTTTGGTAGTAATCCGTCACTTAGAACTCGAAAATGAACACTGATGATGTCGCGATTCATCATCAGAATCTATTTTCTAGCCATCGAAGTGAGTTCAATACTATATCACTTTCAGTTTGAAAAACGTTTTCAAAATCTCCCAGGAACTTAAAATTTCCTTATTTTAAATTCCAAATCTGATTTAAATTCAGATTTACTTCATCTTATTTCATTTACTTTACTTATATGAATTCTGATTAGTTATTTATAACCATTTCACTTTTTATAATCTTACTCGATTATAATAACAACCAACACAACTAATATACTATATCAAAACATACTATGTCGGTTCATCGTACTCAAGTGTTTATAGAACTCCTACCGATACAGTGGATCAAACTGATCGACCAGAATTCATAAGCCACTCAACCAATGAGTCTCCACAATATAAAACCATTTTATATTAACTAACAAATACGCACTCGTATATATACACTCAAACTCAGTCTAGGATATTACTAATCCCATCTCTACTGAATTTCGCCACAGAGCCAAGGTAATAACTAAACCAATGCTCAGATACCAACTGTAGTGACCCGGAAATCCGGTCCAATTTGAGCTGACTAAATAACACAAGTCCAACCCCAAATTGTACTAGAAATTCAAGAAACTAATAGAAAGAAGATAGAGGGTGAGGATAGATAAGATAGAAACTTAGAATAGAAGAAGAAGAAGACAACAACAACATCAGAGTAACACGAATCTCACAGCGGAACGAATAAAATATAACATAACTTTTGAAATACAAAGTTATAACTGTTTATACATACCATTTTCAGAGTACAACATATAACATCACAGCGGAATAAATAATAGCTATCGACTGCTGAAGCCTCCTGCTTCAAGCTCTCTAAGTGCATCTGTAAATCCCGACTACTTGACTGCCCGTACAAATTTAGGCACCCAAGAGTTTAGGGAAGACAAAACAAATAAACTCCGGGTCAGTCATGTGACTGGTGTGAGTAAACTCAAATCATTTAAACAGGTATATGATATCTCATAAGACCACGCCGTGAATACGGAACGGGTTTTTCCGTTATGAGAATCCAAACATCTTTGAAAAACAATATCATTCTGATATTATGATAATGTCTAAATACAAATAGATATCAGTCTAGTAGAAACGCTTGCATCTCACGTTCTACATATATAGTATACAATCAAAACCGCAGGTGCGTATTGGATGATTGGGTTTCCAACTATGACAAGGTATGGAACCACCTTCCGATCAGTGTACTCTAGGAACGATACACTGGAGTTCAACAAGAACATCTTGCAACTCAGCTACACATGACCGACCACTCATTTCGCTTGAGTGTATCGAATGTACATCACCAACGGTTGGGATCAGCAACTGTTCCCGTATATATATATATGGGACAACATTGATAGATTTAAGAAGCAAATGAATATTCTCTAGATAGGTGATTATACACCCTACTTCGGTGCGACCGACTTAGCCATGCTGCCTGCCCGATTTTTGTCATTTACCAGATGTGAGGCTAGAAGCTACGCTTACTTTCCATTCATTGATAACACGATCACTTTGAATGCCACATTATCAGATCCGTTAATCATTAGTTGGATCTGCACAAATAGATTCTGGATATTATGCGAAGGGAATAAATCCGTTGGCCACCATATATATTTGTACAGTCCAACTCTTTCGATCATTGGAACTATTCTGTCAGACATTCGTCCATATACGTTCGTTTTGGGACTGAACGAAACCGAAGGCACTATCCTGTAAACAGGACAGCCCTTGCACTTTACTCCGTCTTCAATTTCTTCATCGTATTTGATCACAACGCTTATGTCGATACGGAGTGGTTCTTCGGATAATAATCCAACCGGTCTCTCCATATTAACAACGTAAAATGGTCAAAACTTGATAGTCTGTGATTTAACTATCAAATGAAAACATGTCGGTGTACAAACAACGATCTTAATTCCAAATGGAATTATCGATCCAATCATCAACCATATATATATATATATATATATATATTCATAATTCCTTATTTTCTAAAATTAGAAAATATATGTTTTCAACATTGGAAAACATTTCCAATCCTCATTTACGCATCACTACCATTCCACAACTATTAGTCCCTAACTGTAAACTAGTAAGAGAACAATTCTCTAAGTATAAACCCCGAAGGCCGAAACCAACATCAGATCGATACTCAGAAAACTATTCAACTTACTAATCTCTAGTCAGTTTCTAATTTTTGTTTAACTTCACTTCTAAATTTCTATATTCGATTAACCCCTTTTTATAAACTACGTTTGATTAACTCCTTTTGATAAACTACGTTTTCCGTTACAACTATTTCCCTTTTACAACGTTTACTTACCGTTACAAATATTCCCTATTTACAACTTCTATTAACCGTTACAAATATTTCCTATTTACAACTTCTATTTACCGTTACAAATATTTCCTATTTACAACTTCTATTTACCGTTACAAATATTTCCTATTTACAACTTCTATTTACCGTTACAAATATTTCCTATTTATAACTTCTATTTATTTTCTAAATAAATATTCCTTTTCTATTTCTATTTATTTTCTAAATAAATATCCCTTCTTAATTCTATTCATTTTATAAATACTTCCTTTTATAAAACCGTGTTCGTTTTATAAATAATTTCCTTTTATAAAACCGTGTTCGTTTTATAAATAATTCCCTTTTTATAAAATCCTGTGATTTTATAAAATTCCTTTATTTCAATATACATTGAAATATTTCATTTCACAACTCAGGGTTTCTTATGATATTCAAAATATCAAACAACGATGATCAATATCGTTCTAACATCCATAATCAATAACAGATTATAAATCACAACATATATCACAATATATGAAAACAGTAAAATAATTGTTGAGGAACCCAATCGGATTCCTCCAACCTGTCTCCCTGCATCCACAGATGTTACACAGTATAATATATATCATATTTCATTTTGAAATGAAATATCCTGCTGTACAAAACCATATTTGATTAACAGTACATAGATTAACTATAACTACGTTTTCAATCAAATCTATTTAACAGTCCAGTTTAACAATCAATATACAGCAATCAATAAATAAAGTACAATTTATATTAAAATATAAATTGAGGAGAGTTAGTGAGTTTTACTCACATTGGCGCGTTAACCGTTGAATTACGGTTTGCATTATTTGACTCAGTCGGACAATTTATTTCGCCATAAATTGTAACGAGCTCTGATAGACTTCCAGTCAGTTCCATAATATTCTGCCCGTTACTGCGGTTTCAGCATCTCTTGTCTGGTTCCGTTTTGGTCAAGGGTTGACAACTAGGTTTTGAAGTCTAGTTGTTCTGATTTTTGAAACACGATCAACTCGTGCACCTTTAGCTTATGTCCTCATTCATAACGTGTTCACCATGATTTTTCTCCATCACTTTGTCGTTGTGTAAGAACAGTGGCAACGTTGCCACTTGGTTTAGTTCCCATATTGAAAAGTGCCTTAACTGTTACTCACGACAATATCATAACTGTTGTTTCCCGCTGCCTTCCAAAACTGAACCCAACGTTTGCTTATCTTCTGAACTGCTGCACTTAACGTCTTCTTGTGGACTAAAAGAACTGTCCTGCTTTGCTTTCAAACAAAATGACCTCGTCCTTTATACTTAGTTCAAAAAGATGGCATCACGTTTGCCTTTACCATGATTCATTTATCACGTCCTCAACCTCACCATTTATCTACTGTTCAAATTTGTGTACTGCTGCTTTCATTCAACAACTGCTTTAAATTACACCATACCACCTGCTTTATGTATTTACTAACTTCACACACACCACTTCTTTAGTAAGAAAACCGCATGCTCCTGTACCATTATTTAATTAAAAATACCCATTACCCCATAGCATCCCACATGAACTAGCACCATACATTTGTAGCATGCCATATGTTCTCCCCATGAACGTTCTGCTCCTGCCCAAACTCACGTTCGAACATCAACGAGCCACCAAACCAGAATTTGTCGCGACTGCCATCATTTGCCCATTCCTCAAACTCTTCTTCCTCCCAACTATCAAACCCGACGCCTGCATAATGGATTTCACCGAAAATGATCCCACACACGCATCTCCTATACACTGTTCCTTCTTCTTCTTTGTATTAGAACCCGCGCAAGGACCCAACGAAACACCCATGAACATTGAAGTGCCATGTACTCCTCAGATCCGTACAACTCCTCCTTCACCAGAGTACCACTGACACCAAACGGTTTGCCATCCCACCGTGAACGCCATACAATCATTGACTTCTCCTCTGGCGTTGCCTAGCTCACTGACGCCTCGAGCAAAGCTGCGCTGTGACAAAAAGTATACCCAGCAAAACTCCATCGCACCAGAAATCGTGAGCTCCCAATCGAAGCCTTACACCATACGAGTTCAACGATTAAATTTTGTTTTCATTTCATTGAGGAAATAGTTTGATTCAATTTGCAGAAGGTTTGAAGTGTTTTGGGAAGTGGCGGCCGTTGTTTTCTTTTGCAGAAGACGGAAATTCATTTAGGTCTTAAGGCTTTGAAACGGGTATTTATAAGAAATAATACTTGGTAGATATTTACTTGAAGCTAAGGACCGAAACAAAGCACGTACATCGGTTGGTTGCCATTGCGTTGAGATATTCTTTTATGTTATCATGCTTAGGGGATACGTGGGTGAAGTTCGTCCATCTAACTTGTTGAGTTAAAATGTTTTTACCGTACCTCGTTACGTAGAATTCTACTTACGTATGGACAGAAATATAAATACCGTTGTGTCGAGCTTAGTGCCCCGATCCCAAAAATATAATAATACCGGTAGATTAACTCATATTGTGAAACCCCGAAATGTCAATACAGGGTGCCAAATACTCCAAATAAAAAGTTGCTTATTTAATTAATTAAAAATTACCATAAAATTCTAAAAATTAAATTATCGCTATTTCCCAAAAGGACCTTGTCTAAATTCAAACCCGATCTCTAGTTATATCGAATAAACCGATACGGTCGATAAACGATTCTATAGCGACTATTTTAAAATTTGATTTGGACATATCTCAAAATCTACACGACGAAATCCTGATTTTCTCTTCCACTAGAAAGATATACTCCACCAGCTCTACGCGTTTCTTGTTTCACAGAAATCCGATTTAAAACGAACTCTGTACATTCAGTTGAAGTTCAAATCGCCAAATAGCGAACTACCGCGCCATTTCGAGCTCAATTATAATTATATTATAATTTATACGCTCTAACTTCGTTAATGAAATATATTCGTCATTCTAATTCAATTCCAAACTGAATTATACCTTATATATAATCCAATTCACACTGTATTGTGAATTCAGCTATCTTTGGCTATTTCGACATTATAATATATTATTATATTATAATTATTAGTTAAATATTCAATATTATTTAAATAAACGATCATTAACTCCTCTAAATCACCAATTATATAATTAAATAAATTAATTATATATCTCTAAAAATGCGGGTCATTACAACAAATCATAATACGTCATAAAGATTTCTACACATTTCACAAATAGAAAATGGATTGATAGGCTATTTTTTGTACACCAATGAGAATTTCATATACAAATTTATTTAGCAAATTATTTTCTTTTCTTTTTCTTTTAATTTAAGAGCACGCTGACCACTCATAACTAGATCTTGGATTTTTAAATGAGATCAGTTGCAGCTTAAATTTAAGTAATCTCATAACCATGCATAACCGAAGCTTGGATTTTTAAATGAGGTTAGAGAAACACTTATGAATATTATATTTTTATTATTTTCAGTTTCAAAAGAAAAACTACTCAGTATATAAAACCAAAATGAATGATAGAAATGTGGTAGGTACAGAAATGGTTTGTGAAATAAATTTCTAAATTAATCATATTATGAAATATGCTCAACTATACCGAGATCATTGAAAATTTTCAATTGTCACTAATTCTGAAAAATAACATAGTCCCATTTCTATCACAAATATTTCCACTTTTTATTCAAAAAGATTTTAAAACATATTAACTCTCCACATTAATATAAAATTATCATGGATGGCAGAATGATGATAGATAAAGGAGATGGTCGTGAAATAATTGCCAATTCAAAGGTAGTATAATAAATGTTCAACCATCATAAAAAATCTAAATAAAATATCCTCTTGTTGTGAAATATACTGTAGTCACAATTCATCCCAATTTCAAAATCTGATAATAATTTTGATGAATTATAAATACAGTTCAGTTTGGTTATTGATTTCAATTTCTGAATGAATAATCAATAAATAACTTTAAAATTGAAAATCAATTACAAGAGGGATATGAAGATCTATACATGCCAAGAGAGATAAGAAAAAAATATACATAATAATTCAGCACTTCCAATACCAATTGTGGTGTCTCTATTAATGAGGATTGTAACAAGAACCAGAAGACAAACTGGGATATTTCAGACAGAAGAAATTTAAGCCCAATGTCCAAGTAGACAAAATAATAGATTTGGCACATTTATCAAAGCAGCAGACAGATCAAAACAAGCAGTTATCTAAGATCATTTTCAAAAGCAGTATCAGAGAAGCACAGAAACCAATAGCACAATAGACTTGTTATAAGATGTTTCCGATGATCACAAAATATGATTCATTATCCAAGATTAAAAATACCGTTTATTTGAAATCATTTGGGGAAATATGAAAATCTCAAGATTCAATGAATTAATCACACCAGATTATAAATTTCAGATTTAGGATATGTGTGAGATTCAATAAATCAATAATTTCAAATGATTTCAAACAAACAAATATTTAAATCAAATAACCATGAAATATCAAAGGGATTTAAGACCGGATTTTCAAAGATTTTTTCACAAGAATTTCTGACAAGCACAAGAGTAATTTCAGATCATTTACATCCGGTATGAGATATAATTCATGATCCAAAAATTAAGAAATAATTTATTTGAAATCACTTGAATCAATGTTAAGTTTTGAGATATAATGAATCAGCCACACAAAATTGATAATTTCAAATTTAAGAGGTGTGTGATATTCAAAATATCAAGGATTTCACATGATTTCCAACAAACAAATTTCAACAATAATGATCAAGAATAAAGATGTTTTTCAAGATGTATCACTGATTCTAGACTATTCTAAAATTTCCAAGCCAATCTGAAAATCAATGAAATTATCACAACTGATAAATAGCAGAGTGCTGTAATGAGTATAACATTTCAAGATTTTCTAAAATGAATTAGAAGAAACTCAAAAATAGCAGAGGTGTGTGAAATTCCATTAATCTTTCAAATCTTCAAAAATTTAGAATTCAAATCAACAGTGTTCAAGATATGACAAGAATACATCAACACTATTATGAATTCAGTAAACATAAAATAAACTTCAAAACAATTGCAAAAATTTACAAGTTCAAATTCATGATCTGGAAATGATTAAAACATTAGAGTTTTATACAAATGAAGTGAATTTCCAGAAAATATGAATTCCACAATTGGAAGTTTAAGGAAGCCCGGAATAAAAGAAAATAATATGGCAGTGTCAACTCAAAGATTAAAAAAAAATAGAAGGGGGCAGAAGGAGGAATAAACAAAGAGAATATTTACAAAGTTAAGTCTAGAGATCATGCTAGATTTCAGTGTAAGCAAATGAATCTCTAACCCAACAAACTTGGCTAAGGACCGTGAATAATCTGATGATATAAAGCAGTTTGAAATCAGTATCTCCTTCGCAAAGCAGTTCCTCAACCTCCTCTGGTACCTAACAATTTAGAGGATCAAGTGGTCTAACAAAATTTGTAAAACCGCTCTGAAATGTGTTCACGATTTAGGTACCCAAACCTGTTTGTATAACAACCCATTCGAATCTATCTTTGTACCTTTTGGAACCCAAACTTGTTTAGTTTTTCCAAAAATCATTTTATTTCTTTTTGGGATCCAAGATCGTTTAAATGGATCGTTATACAACAACTTCACATCTCAGTTGTGATTTAAAAACCTTTTGGAATTTTCAAAGTTCAAATTTTCAGAAAGACCCTTTTTGAAACAATTCAAAGGATTTTTAAAATCACAAGAATTCAGTTTTTCAAAACCATTTGTTTTTCCAAAACAAAGACCTCGTTTATGTCCAACTGAAAATTGGTTTTGTAACAGCATATTCAACTATTTTTCCCCATTAGAAAATTTATCAAAAGTTGATTCTAATCATTGAATTTTGGATTTAAGATCAGAATTTTCTTTTATTAGATTTGAACAACAATTAATGCTGATCTTTCTCCTTTCGGTATCATTTTGTTTCAAAAACAAAATTTCATTTTCAAGTAGTTTGATTTTGGTCTTGGACTCAAAGATTTCATACTCAAATTTAATTTGTTTTTCAAATTCAAGTTTCTTGAAATTTTCAATCTCTTTTTCAAGCTCATTTAAAATCAAATCACTTTTCAACAAGCTTTCTTTTTCAGCAATTTCATGTTTGGAATTTTTGATGGTCTTAAAATTATTAAATTCTTTTTGCAAAGAATTGTTTGTACCTTTTAACTCAATCTCGTTATCTTTTAAAATCAGAATTTCTTCTTCAAGCTTTTGAATGTTTTTATTGAGATGAACGAGATTAGTTTTCAATTTAAAACAATTTTCACAGGCAAAATTTCATGACATTTGTAAAATCTGATTCCAAACATTTAATTTTGCTATTCAACTCGTGATTTTTAGATTTTAAAAATTTGTTTTTACGATGGAGTTTATCAATGATTTTTGTTAAATCATTACACATATAAACCAAATCTTCATATGAGAAGCTTTCAGTCTCAGTGTCTGTTGTGTCTCCATCGTCTGATCTACTTGAATTTTCATTTGTTTCTTCTCCCGAGTATAGATCTGAATCTGAGCTGACCATTTTGGGTTTTGAGCTGTTGTTGTCAATTTGTCCATACTTCTTATTGAGAGTATTCCAGATTTCCTGCGCAGTCAAGCAATGAGAGATAAGGTTATATTGGACATCAACAACATGAGAATACAAAATGTGAATAGCACGAGAATTAAATCCAATATTGTTCCTACTGACCATATCATACCCATCTATAATGTTATTCCAACATTTAATATCAACAGATTTTAAATAGGATTCCATTTCTGATTTCCACTTCAAAAAATCTGTACCATTAAAAATAGTTGGAATACGACTGGACTGACTCTCTATGGACTGACAACTAGGGATCACCATTTACTCTAGAGTTCACAGAATACCTTCTCTGATACCACTTGTTGGATCTGATTAACCTTAGAGGGGAGGTGAATAAGGTTTTATTCAAATTTTACGGGATATTAAATTTATCACAGATCACAGAATATAGCAGAAATAGAAATGCAGGAAGTAAATAACACACAGAGATACCCAGCTTCAGCAAAACTCTGCCTACTGTTGCATTCCTAAGATTTCTACTAGGTAATAGAACACATCCCGCTTACAAGGCAATGTAAACTCGCGAACCTCTCGCTCCTATTCTAATCCTACACTCAAAATCCTAGACTGGTCTAAATCCCCTAGACCAGATTTTCCCCTAGTTTTACAGACTCTAGTAACTGTCAGTTAACCCCTAACTGAATCCTCTAGTTTTTACAGACACTAGAAAAACTGATCGAATCGTTTTACAACTCAAATTAAAACAATAAAATAAAACAAATAAAACCCTAGTTTGAAAATAGATTTAAACTCCCTTTAAACTCAAACAAACTTGGCCGGCCCCTTTTGAAATGTTTGCACCCTTATTTCCTTTTATTCGATCACTTTCCTCTTTTAAAAAAATGGTGGTTGATCAATTGGGGCTAGGGTTTTCTAAGATCCCCCAAATCTGCAATCGATTGATGACGTGAAACTGTGGTGCTCGAATTTGTCTTCTCAACTTGGTGCTTCGATTTGGGCTTGCTCTCACTCGATCAAAACCTTCTAAAACGTTGTGAGTGAATCTGAATTTTAATTGCTCTGTTTTTTGAATTACTGATGCTTGGATTTCGATCGATTTGTGCCTGTGATGAAGAGGTGTTATGTTTAGGGTATAGAAACCCTACGATTAAGCTCTGATTTCATATTAATGACTTGGCCGATTTTGTGTTGTGTGATTTTCCAATTGAAGAAATTCTTGCTCGAATTGATACTGTGAAACCTTGCATGATTTAATTGATGAACTTAGACTTGATTTCGGTCTTCAGTGAATCTCCAAATCGCTTGCATGATATTTTCCATTGTTGCTTTTAAATTGATATTTCCTTGATACAAAAACTGCTGTGAATATCATAAATGAATTCTACAAATTGATTGTTGCCTTTAATCTCCTTGCGTGAATAACTTGATTGATAAAATTTTCCGAGAATTCATTTTTGATTTCTGGAAGGAATTTGAAACATGAATTGATTTACTTCATAAATCATTCCCTTGGTATTTCTGAAAACACTTAAAAACCTTACCATATATGTTTCTTGCTGAAAAAAATGTTTCCTTCCCATTTTGTTGTTGCCATGTTTACTCTACACTGTTTATTTCTGGAAAAATAATGAACTGATTATTTGCCTTAAACAAACTTTGCTTCTTAATCTTTGGAAAACTTGGACATAGATTGTTTGTTGCACAAGTTCTCATTCATGATGTTCTCTTGCTTGGCCACTGTCATAGCTGCATGTAAATTTCTGATGCAAAAAAAAACATATTTCTGGAAAACAATATAACTGTATTTATGGCCCTTCAATACACTTGCCAAAAATATTTCACTGACTTCTGAAAATCTTGCTCTGCTGCCATGTAAGCCTGTGCATATATCCTCTGTCTTTCACCATAGACACATCAAACTGTGTCCATTTATGATACTTGCACTGCCTGAATTAAAATGTGCACACATGCTTGAATCCATAATGAATGCCCACTTGCACTGTCCCATTATTTTGACTTTGTCCATGTTGCTTTGAAATGCTCTGTCATTTGTTCATTTGTTTGAACTCAGTCATTCATGCTACGACCTTTGTTTGAACTTCACCATGTACTACTGCATTTGTCACCACTGCTGTTGCTGAAATGAACATGCTTTCACCCATTTCCATTTCCCTTCACCATGCTGATTGACTTTCCATGCATTTATTCATTTAAATGACCTCAACCATGTTAACTTGCTTGTGCCAAACTGAGTTGTGTTGATCTGATGCACTTCATGTTGGCTGCTAGTTCCATGAACCATCTATATCCTGCTTTGTTCATCTTGCTTGTGCATGCATGTTTTGTACTTGGGTCATGTTTTATATGCACCATTTATATTTGCTGTGTTCATTTGAATGCTACTTCACCTTTGACCACACTGCTCTTGTCATATGAACTTGCACTTTCTCATGAGCTCTGACGTGCTCATTTCAGTTTTGCTGGCTTGTGTTGATACATGAATTTTAAACTGGGCTGAACCTTTCATGTACACATGTTTATGCCCTCGCTTTCACTATGGCTTGTACTTTGACTTTTTCATGAACATGCTTTTAGCTACTGTCTTGTACATGAGCATGCACTTGCTCGATCACTTTCTGCAGTAACTTGTTCCTATTGTCATTTGGAAAATGTTCACCATCGTGCTCGACCATGATCGTAACTTGTCTTCACCATGTTCACCTGTACATATGTGTATATATACACAACAGTGTGTGTATACGTATATCGTGCACGAGTAATTTATATTACGTATCAACAGACTACTGCACTGTGTTGTGGTTGTTCAGAATCAACTGTTTCTGATCAGCAAACCAGTGTAGTATGTTGAGGCTGATCACTGTGTATGAACATATCAGATCTAGTCATGAAAAATGATGAGAAACACACCGAAATTCTAAGGCAAATCAATTTTTAAAATAAAAATTATATTCGCTAGAACTTAGAATATTATTTTTGTTCTAGATACTGTGTGTGTTTCTATATATGATAGGTAAGCAAATGATGACTGGACTGACTGTAGAATGCTATGAAGACAGAAGACAAAGAAACAGAGTGTCAGTGTGTGTCTGTATATATGAAATGTAACTGTGTCAAAGAATGTACTGAGTGATGAGTGATAAGTGATGTAGTGAGGAGCAAATGTATGAAATTGAATATTCAATGAATTTGTGTTGTATTACAGAAATGTACAAATAGTGGGGTTTAAAAGTTGTACTGTTTGATATTGAAATAAAATATTTATATTTAATAAAATATTGTTTGAATATTTAATTCTTGTCCAGTAGTATTTTATATAAATATAAATATTATATTTCTGTCTGTGATATAGATTAACAGTGCAGTAACAAACACATTTAAAATAATATTTATTTGGTTGTTATCATCAAACAAAAATCATATAATTGTGTATACAACACCGTTATATACAACACCTGGGACGTATTGGCTTTGCAAACCAAATGGCGATCTCATTCCAAGGACATGGAACTTGGAACATTTAAGACCATACTTCACTATGGTAAATAAGTAAAGGAAGATCTTCTCCCAAAATATTCACACGACTAAGGGCATGGGAACCCTCTCAAGGCCCAAATTAATCCAAGACGGGTCAAACTACAAATGGATAGGAACCCTTGTCATCGCCAAGATTGGTCAGGCTAAGGCATCCCTCAGAGGGGAGTGGTGTGTAAGTCTTTCTCTGCGCCTCAAAACAGAAAGGGCCGGATTAAAGCATCAAAAGCGTAAGCCTCCGACCCATACCGAAAACGGTCGTGACAGAGCATCTAATTAGCACGCCCTTCCTCTGCTCACAGAAGAGTACGCCCCTGCCTCTGCTATGAACTAAGCATGTCCTACCTCTGCTCGTAGAAGAGCACATCCTACCTCTTCTTATGTTCCTCGTTACCGGCAAAAGAGAGCACAAACCCCTATCATCGCCTACGGTGGTCAGGATAGGGCACCCTTTGGAGGGAGAGGGGTGGAGTGTAAGCCCTCTATCACCACCTACGATGGTCAGGATAGAGCATCAAAAGAGTAAGCCTTACTTCCGCGTCTACGATGGCCCGGTTTAAGCATCTAACACCTTATCATCGCCTACGATGGCCAGGATTAGGCGCCTCTTGGAGGGAGGTCGGGTAAGTCCTTTGGCCCTGCTTGTGGATAAGCTTGCTAAGCGCACCAGATGCAAAAGCCTAGAGAGTGGCAAACAAAGCACGTACATCCTCTACTTTAACGATAAATGCCTAGAGAGTGGCTCAAAAAGCATGTACATCCTCTGCTTTGATGATAAAAGCCTAGAGAGTGGCTCAAAGAGCACATACAACCTCTGCTTCATAAATTAAACCTTAAGGAGGCAACGAAACTTTAATACCAGAGGTGGAATTCTGGTCTCCAATCTTTAAAATTACCCGAACAAGGGTTGGTCTGGAACTTCTATTATTGCCAGAAATGGATTTATGGTCTTCAATTCTTAACTCGAACAAGGGTTGGTTCGGGACTTCTATTATTTCCAGAAATGGATTTCTGGTCTTCAATTCTTAATACCTGAACAAGGGTTTGTTCGGGACTTCTATTATTGATAGAAATGGATATTTGGTCTTCAATTCTTAATACCCGAACAAGGGTTGGTTCGAGAATTCTGTTATTGCTGGAAATGAATTTCTGGTCTTCAATTCTGAATACCTGAACAAGGGTTGGTTCGGGACTTACATTATTTCCAAAAGTGAATTTCTGATCTCTAGTTCATAATGCCCAAATAAGGGTTGGCTTGGGACTTCTATTATTATCAGAAACAGACTTTCGGTCTTCAATCCTCAAATACCCAAATGAGGGTCAGTGGCCAATACAAGAAAAGGGTTACTTATTTTCAACCCTAAGCGACGTCCGGGACAAGACTTTTCTTACTTTCCGAAAAGCAAAGCTATAAGCTTATGCTGTGGAAACCTTAACGAGAATTCTGTGTACTTCCTCCTTATATCCCACGGCCATCTACGGAGACGATGATATGAACATTTCATTGTGGAATTCTATATTAATAATGATATCCGTTCATAGTTAACAGCCAGGAAGTTCTCTAAACTCACTTCTTCATTTTTCTTGATAGAATATAAAGCATGAATATGCATTTAACAACAAATGCAGGATTAAATATGTTGTTAGGTTAAAATTTAAGAAAAAGAAAAGGAAGTTTAGAAAAGGAGTTTGACTTGAAAAGTCAAAAACACCCCTTCACTAAGGGGGGAATGTTACTACCAAAATAAAGCACTGGAACAGGCTGGCGGTGAAGGGGTAGCAGACCAACACAAGCATAAAGAAATCTTCCGTCAACTAAGGTTCGACACAAGAAAAAGCCGACAACATAAAGGAACGGTTCGAGAGCTGCACAACTGACACCATCATCAAAGTGAAGAGCTCAAAATCTATGCAAAAGAAAATGCCAGCAGGGTAGTTCCGGCATGATTAGTAGAAAGTCATCTAGGACCGGAAGCCAATAAAGAGAAAGACTAAGAATCCTACCGACCGAGACCCATAAGGATGGAAGGGATATCGGTATTAACTCGCTTAATACCGATACATTAAGAAATAAAAAGCACCGAAAACGCCCTTCCGGAAGGATGAGATGCTCCTCAGGAACAAACCGAAAGGCATGCCGGAACCTTAATCAGATGGACATCGAGAAGCCACTTTTGATAAACAACAAATGGAGTACCGGAAGCAACCTTTCGGAAAAGCAAGGATACACTCCGGGAGTTTACTGACAGGCAAACCGGAACCCCAAAGAGAGATAAGCTACCAACATTAATCTGCTTAGTGTTGATACCGATAGGTGTGGCAGACCTGGCAACCTTTCACTTGAATCACAAAGGCAATCTCCACAGAGTGTTGTAATAAGACCAAAAGTTCAAATCCGGAAACTCACATCCGAAAGCTTTCATCCGAAAGCCATTCACACTGATAAATTCTAGACCAGTATGAAGTAGATGGACAAGAAATCTAAAAGTTCTACAAACCGGAGCCATCCTCCCGAGAGCAGAAACCGACACCTCAAAGAGCCGTATGCAAAGTCTTCAAAAACCCACAAAAAGGCAGCCGAGAGTTAGAATTCCCGGAACCAAAAGGAAAAGCGATCAACAGGGGTTGCTGTTGGCCCAATAGCAAAAGGGGCCCTGGTTTGTCTATAAATAAGACCCCATGAGTCTCATTTTGGGGACCAAATTCTCATTTTGGGGACCAAATTCTCATTTTCTCAATCTCACTCTCTCTTTTCCTCTAGACCAAACCCTAATTTCCAAATTGAATTGGGGATTTCTTCAACTCGTGTAATATACCTGTAATTAATAAAGAAAGGAAGTCTGGGACTTAAGCATTTTCTTAATTTGATAATCATATCGTGTCTATAATGATAAGACAAGGAGTTAACATTAAGCTTTCTTATGAAAGAGTTGATCACAAGTTCTTTCGAAGGAAGGAAAGTCTTGAGTAAAATCAAGACTTCCCCCCTTTTCGGAACTTTCATACGTGGTTTAGCTCTTCCATAGTAAGCCTAATGCAACCCAACCTTGGAAGGGATCTTGCTATAAACTTGTGGCTTGATAACTGATGCAACCAAGGCCTACCTAGGCTGGTTCGATGCAGAAGTGTCATATAAGTTGATAAGTATGATAGCTTTAAAATTAATATGAGTGTTGTGAGGCATTAGCCTATTTCATCTCAGCATAGTGTATATTATTTTATCCAAGATCCAAAGGAGCTTATTACATAAGGCATCAGTTTCGTTTAACTAAAAAAGCCTTTCTTTACGGTTGTCTTCGACTTCATAGTTTTGTAAACGTGATACTCACCCCCTGAGGGAAGAGTAACTAATCTTCTAACTAAAGGTCTTGACGCCTAGGAAATGGCGAAATTAGCTAAAGAACATTGATTCAGGACTGCACTTTAATAACCTTTGGATCGTCCTTACATCAAACTTCTAAATGTATGCATTGTCCATTCTAGATCGAGTGTTAATGAAAAATATCGTTAACAACCTGTATTTTACGCGTTGTATAATCATAAAATAATTTTTATTTAGTTCTTTAGTGTTCGGACATTCTCGGATTTTGATACGTTGTTCATGGGCATGTGAGACATATCCATAGTTTTTACCGAATTCAAGTATGACCATTTTGCCCTTGAATTTACTGTTTGGACTGTAACTTTTGGTAGATGTTGAATCCGATGCTGAAATCGATATATTTGGATCGAAATGGTTGTTCACAATTCTGTAGAGTGGTCACACGAAGGTTTTGGTTCAGTGGTTTGGGAGGAATCGTCATTTTAAGTTCAGCTTGTGTTAGGCAGACTGGTCAGCAGCTAATGGGCTGGTTAGCTAGACCCACTAGACTTATTTCCTGCAGTTATTAATTGGGGTGTTTGGGGGAGAGAACTAGGGTTACTCTCTTTATTCTAAGTTTTAGGTTGGGCGTCTGTGATACTTCGGTTCAACTTTAAAACCCTATCTCTTCATCTTCTTCATTTATATTCATAATATATTGCATCTAGAAGGTCGATCAACATCAAGGAAGGTTAGATCTCATCAGGTTGCATCAAATTTGGGGAATTTCATTGCTATCTAGATCCGAAATCACCAAGTTTGCATTGGATCTAGAGATTAGGTGAGTGATATATCTCTCTCATACGGAAAATACAGATTGTATGGGTAGGATCATATTCATATGTTTCATGTTAAAATCACCTTAGATCTAATCATATATGTTTAATTCAGATTTAGAAACCCTAGAAAACCTAATTTGATCATATTAACTATATAATTGTTAGATTAATCATGTTTATTCATATGTTTAGATCCAAATCATGCTAGGTCTCATAATTGTGATATGTTTATGCATTAATTGTGTCTTGTTTGTGTGATTATGTACGGCTGAATTGATGTTTATTTTGATTGTATTGATTGCGTTGTTTGTTAGAATTGGATGTCATAGATCTTAGGGTTGAAGAACAGAGCAAATCAGAGGTTCAAATGATCGGATTCAGATGAAACTTGGCAGAGGCGCTCTGGAAGACAATGGGAGGAGGCACGAAAAATCTCATGCCAAAATTCACTAAGTGCATGGATCGGCACCGACCCATGATAGGTCGGCACCCACCCATCACCGTGGGTCTGATAATGGTTAAATCTGGTGGGGAGCATCGTGTTGATATATCGAGGCTACTGGAAGATTTTCATGCCATTGGGAATTAGTTTGGATTGGGTCGAAGACTGAATGCTTGAGATACGAATAGACCAACAGAAGTTGCTACAGGAAGGTCAGAATGTTTGGGAAATGGACCAGAAGGATATGCTCGAGGCAAGGTTGGATATGGGCCAACCACTTATCCAAAATTGGCTAAGTGGATGGGTCGACACCGACCCATCCGGAAGGCCGGATGGATGTGAGTTTTTGGGAGTGTGATAGTAATGGCTTCCGAAGGTTGTTGGTGAAGTTTGGATTGAAATGGACTTTAGATAATTTATGTGCAACTCATAGATGAATGGTGCTTCGGCTGTGCACTCACGATGGAGTGGTCAGACCCGGATTCATGTAAAACTAGTCGTGATTCGATATACGATCCTGTACAATGATGGATTAACAGAATGGGAGTCAATCATGGATGATAATGGAATGGTTCGAGAAATGAGTTAATTCGCCAGACCGAAGGCTTGACAAATTTGAAGTGCCAAGGAATCATTGGTTATCGAAGTGTTCTAGCGAACTCAAAGCAGGGGTATCGTGGGGACGCCCATTAAGATCGGATTTGAGAGATCGTGTACCCTGGGCAGTCAAGATGAGCCTAGTTGTCATGAATGGAAAAGTCAAATATACGAGTCACGACGAGGCATGGTAATTTGGCCAGGATTGGGGTTTCTCCATTAGCTCTTTTGATTATTGAAAAGAAAATTCGATAATCAATGGCTTCAAGGTTGTAGGCGATGATATCTAGGATATTGGATGTTATGGATGCTATGGTTGAATTATGTGCTTTCTCTCTCTTTTCTTGGGGTAGGCTATCACCATAGGTTGACGAAGAGAAGCAGGATCGAGGTTGTCCTTTCCTATTTCCGATGAGACATGTGATAGATAGTTTTCACATGTTAACTTGATGGTTGCTGGGAAGATCAGATAGTTGATCCGCATATACTCATATTATCCTGTGTAACTATTGTTAGTTATTTTATCGCTTACTAAGATTGTTTTCTAACTCAAAATTTTATGTTTCCCTCTTATAACCTTGGGATGTTCATCAATGTTTATTGGGGAGCAGACTGGGATAGCAGGTAGTAGGGTTGGTGGTGATGTTGATATTGTGCAAAGACGAGCGGGAGGCTTATTTATTATATGCTATCTACTATACTACTACTGCTTTCATGTTCCCACCGTTTGTTGAAAACTATTTTTATTATATGGGATGTAGTGAGGCATATTGTATTGAGAGATTCATGTACCAATATATATTTTACTTGAGATTCTATGGTTTATAATGATTTGATTTTCTGTTCAGCTATGCTTCACTACTATATCTTGTTGTATATTTTATTATTATACACTATTCATGCGTTGTGAGTTATACAGCAGGTTCACTTCGAGTTATTCTACCCTGATGATCGTCCCGTATCGGCCTGGCACATCATACAACGCCCCTTTTCCTCAGTTCGGTGTAGGAGGTACATAAACCCTAAATGAACTGGAGAAAATTTAAGCAATTGTAGTTTCATATTTTATGGGCATAGACTTGAACCAGTGTACTTGCCTGGCAAATTTTGGACAATAAAGCATACTTGGATTTGTCTTGCATACTCAATTCAAACTTCTTTTATTTTACTTGAATTTCTAAGCATACCGATTTTACTTTACATAGCCTATCACACTTATGACAA
Source organism: Allium sativum (assembly GCA_030737875.1). Lineage (NCBI taxonomy): Eukaryota > Viridiplantae > Streptophyta > Magnoliopsida > Asparagales > Amaryllidaceae > Allium > Allium sativum. Next base: position 853,497,693 of record CM060919.1, read on the forward strand.
TTAATATGAACTATCTCTTTTGGGTTAGCTTTTCTTCCTGGAGTTGGAATAAGACTTGAATAGTTTAGGCTTACTCAAGCCTTTCTGTGGGTCATAAAGAAATTTGCTAACTGTATATTTTATATATCTTCTTCTTTTCGACCCTCTTTGTTATTCCAAAAGACACACTTTTATTATATTTATAAAACACGATAATTATAGAAATTTACATTGCTATATTCCAATGAATCAAAATACTACTTAAGTGTAAATCCAAAATATAATAACTTCTACTTAACATTTGCTCACACATATCATTCAATCAACAAATATGTAGTTATTATACAGTTATTATGAATTTAGAGACCACATCCACCTATACCTTCCAGATTCAAGTACATGCAATATTTAATCAAAGTTAATAATTCATGGAATATACAGGCATGGTTTTCAAACATGTAATTTATATATTTAAGTCGGGGATTCTTAAAGGGACTCCAAATTTGGTTAAGAGGGAATAATTTTAAGGGGACTCCAGCTTGAATTTATTTTGTTAAGGGAGATCCAGATTATTTTAAAAGAAAAAGAGACCTAAATGCCCCTAGCTCGTCACTTGTGTTAAAATCTAACATACTAAATTCAACTTAAATTACATGCGCATGCTTCCAGAAATAAAAAAATATATTGTAAAAAAGAAAAAAATTGTTGACAAAATAAACAAGAATATAAAATACGCAGCATGTTAAATCAAAATTTTCATTTTTGCATTTAATTTAAATTGAACATATCAATTCCAATACGAAATTACATTTAATTACATGGTTTGATGTCTTCCGATCTTCCACCAAACTTTCTTGTGTCTCCATTACATTAATTATATTCATTTTTTATTTTTACGTGCAACGTTAAATTGTAAGTATTAATTAAGATTTAGGTTTTATGAATTTTACTAATAAGGATAAGGATTATAGGGGGTTAATATCGGAATTTTAATTTATATGTTTAAGGGGAGGCAAATTTATTTTGTACCCCTCATAACAATTATTAACCAAATTAAGATTGATCCTCCCCTTAACCAAATGTGGAGTCCCTTTAACAATCCCCTTTACGTCTATATCTCCAAATTACTTTCATAGTACAAGGAACATATTTATGATGGTACGAATCCAATACCGTAGGAAAATATATAGTTCGCACTCACCTTTAAGTTTACAAATCTCATATCTAAATTCACTCCTCTTATTTGGCTTCCCTTTCTTTCTAACAAAATATGCATCAAAGCACATACATATTTATTAAAATTATAGGTCTAAGATGAGATTGAATCAATGTAGTTAGTTTCATATTTAGAATTTACTTCTTCTTCACATAATCGATTCATCCTTTATACCTTTGTTTTCTGCTGCCCTCCACATACACACCCACAAAAACTATTTTATGACTTCTACTTTTGTGGAATTTATGGGGATACATATTTAAAATTTAATAGTAAAGCTTTTAATGTATGAAAATCAATCAAAAAATCACCATAAACATACCAGTGCAAGTATTTTGTGTGAAATCTGATACCTTAGAAAATTCCATTTTCAGCTTTACTAATTATTTATCAGTTGACACATAGAATTATCTAAGTGACTAAGAACTTTCATATAGTGTTGAATGCCACATGTTTGAATCCCGACTTGTAGTGACTACATTATACCATCTATATCCAATTTAAAAAATTATTTATTAGTATCTTTTCTAAATTAGTCACTATTCAATTTATGTTGTTACATGCATACTTTTTAGTTGTTATTTACAGTAGCATGCTTAAGTATAGTATTTCGTTTTAACTAAATCCAAAAGTACAACGTTTAATTTTCCAAACATGTAGCAGCATTTCATGTGTAGATTCTATTTAATAATCTCATTTTAGGTAAACTGAAATAAGAAATATATTATTTTTATTCTTAGAGTCTAGTAGCATTTTTGTACAATTGATATGGCTTAGTAGCATAACGAATTTTCAATATAAAAAATACAAATATTTTTAATCTTCTAGTAGCATTTCATGTTTAAATGCAACTACAAAGTTGCATCTTTTGTTTACAGAATTAAAAAATAATAATATTCTTCACTGCTTGCATTATAGTAACATTTTAAATTTTAATGGTATTGCTTAATATCATTTTGCACTTACTATTATTTTTCCATATTTTTGCCCTGTAAAGATACTCTATAATACCTTTTTCTATTTATTCTATTTTTTATATTATAATTTATAACTGATGAGCAAGATGGTATAAAAAATGATGTCATGGTATAATGAAGATTAGATGACATGATAGATTCATGAGAAGAGATATGTATTTCTTTATAGGATTAGGGTTTTGACAGCTATAATAAAGTGGTGGGTAGACCTCCGGGGTCTTGGGTGGAGTGGTAGCTCTAGTTGTAACTACAGTAGTGTTAGATATTCAAATTCAAATTCATATTCCTATTATTCATTGCATTAATTAGGAGTTATTTTGGATTGAATTAATTGTATTAATAATTGTATTAATGGTATAGATTCAAATTCGAATGCTCTAGAATAATGCTTTAGAATATTATATTCTAGAACGCTCTTTCCCAATAGGAATAAACCTTTACCAATAGAACCTTTGAGATAATTTCCGGAGATACGGAATTGAGTATCCAGCTGCCAACAAGATCGTTGCAGCGGCGCCAATTGGCAATGTGAAGGGTGGACTCTTAATGTTTATACAGGGATTATTTTATAAATTCCCGGATGTGGGACTTATTTCAACACGCCCCTGCACGTGTGGCATATCATGAGCCTAACACGTGGACCTTTATTGGGTGACGTGGATAAGTGTGGCATTGTGCGCACGAATTAAACCTGCTCTGATACCATGTTAGAACTGAGAATAGAATTATCATTATCATGTGAAAACAGAGAATAGAATTGTCATTTCTTGTATTTCTTGTTGTACATTACATAATTACATGATTACATATTTATACATGGGAAAGAGCATTATAGAATAGAATATTCTAAAGCATTATTCTAGAGCATTCGAATTTGAATCTATACCATTAATACAATTATTAATACAATTAATTCAATCCAAAATAACTCCTAATTAATGCAATGAATAATAGGAATATGAATTTGAATTTGAATCTCTAACACCCCCCGTCAAGTTGGAGCCGGGAGAGAAATGTCGATCACGTCCAACTTGCTAAGCAATAGTTTGAAATTATCAGCACCTAGAGGTTTTGTGAAAATATCCGCTAGTTGGTCGCAAGAACGAATATAGGAAACAGTCGGTTGTTTCTTTGATTTCCAGGAGATGGGACTAAGCATTGTAAAATAACCGATAGTAGAACGACGAGTGACGGGGCAACTTGCCCAGTCAGAATCAGCAAAACTGACCAGAAAAAAACGTTGCCGATAGGAATAAACCTTTACCAATAGAACCTTTGAGATAATTTCCGGAGATACGGAATTGAGTATCCAGCTGCCAACAAGATCGTTGCAGCGGCGCCAATTGACAATGTCGATTTCCACCGTTGGGATCGGTAAGGAACCGTCGACAAAACCAAATTTGCTCTTGGCTCGTAACGCCATTGTAATGGCACGACTCCGAGAGCCATAATTATCACCAGTTAAGAGAGGTGTGACAAGAACAGTAGAGGGACTATCAGAGTGATGGATAGCATAAGGATCAGCTCTGATAGAAACAGTTATCTGAATGCTGAAATGAAAAAACCGAATTTAGATGAGAAATATCCTCCAAGTAGTAAAGACCACAATGAACTCTACCCCGACCAATCTTCCTGTTCGTTAACAGGTCTTGGAAAACGACATTGAGATTTAGAAAAAAAAATACTTCACAATTAAGTTGTTTTGTTAATTGTGAGACAGATAATAAATTGAATTTGAATGATGGGATGAAAAAAAAAACATCTTTGAGAATAAGAGATTTTGAATGTTTAACAATCCCAATGTGAGTCACTGATGTAAAAGTGCCATCAGGTAATTGAACAGACCTATGTTCTTCCAATGGAACATATGAAGAAAAAATTGAAAATGATGTGCATATATGATTTGATGCACCTGAATCTATAATCCAACAAGAAGACATACAAGAGAGAAATGTCATCTTTGGCCAAGAGAGCAAGCAACTTATTGTACTCTTGAGTAGTCAGATGATTGTTTTCATTAGCCATGATAAGAGATTGCCAATGATAATGTGAAGGGTGGACTCTTAATGTTTATACAGGGATTATTTTATAAATTTCCGGATGTGGGACTTATTTCAACACGCCCCCGCACGTGTGGCATATCATGAGCCTAACACGTGGACCTTTATTGGGTGACGTGGATAAGTGTGGCATTGTGCGCACGAATTAAACCTGCTCTGATACCAAGTTAGAGAACCCCAGATTATCACAAAACCAATTGGCAATGTGAAGGGTGGACTCTTAATGTTTATACAGGGATTATTTTATAAATTCCCGGATGTGGGAGTTATTTCAACAGGTAGGATGGATTGACTGTAGACGGGGTGGTAGCTGCCTATCTATAGTGATAGTATATGCTAATGGTGTGAGCAACAGGATCGGAAGAGAGGAAGAAAATATTATTTGTTTCATCCTTATGACCAATTTTTGAATGTGGTGACTTGGGGATTGAGTTTGATCCATGTTTGTCCGTTAATGAAAATATGCATATTAATATATTATATTATAGGAGCTAAGATGAAATTCCATTTAAAGTACGTTACTAGTTACTATTTGGTATTAAAAATATCGAATATCTAAAAATGACAATGAAGTTGCGATGTAGGGTCTAAAAAGGTAATTTTTATTCTAATCCACAATTTTAGTAAGTTAATCCACCCTACTTTATATGATTATTGACTTTCATTAAAATTTAAATTTTAATCAATGTACCCACCCGAAAAAACGTACGTATTTTTCTACTTCTTAGTCTTCTTCTCTTCGTTTTCAGTAAATCTAAGTTTTCACTAGAGTTTTATGAAATTTCAATAAATTTGAGTTTTCAATAGATATTGCTAATGATGAAGGAAAGTGATCAAAATGTACTAAATTCAAATATTCTTTCTGCACTTCAGTTTTAAATATTTCGCTATCTATTACAATTTTTGATGAATGCAATTTTTTGTCTTAACGGCTAAACCTTAGGAGGTTATATCACCAATTTCAGTACAAAAGGAGGTAGGACCTGCTCTTGTTAAGCCAGAAAAATGTACTCGTGGGAAGAACAAAAATATTTTTGCTAAAGTATTTGGATTTGGTTCAAAATGATGGTATTGATTCTTTGAGGCTATGTAAAATGACTGATGTATTCCTTATGTTTGGTCAAAATATCTTGTGGTAAATCTAATTAAGCAACACAACATCAAAAATCTACTCATTTTGGTCTGCTGAAAGGCCAGGAGCTTGGTAATGCAACTTTGTGTACATATCCAAGCTGACGGGGAAATGTTTTAGATCATTCATTGACTTCTATTTGATTTGCAATTTTCTGGTTTCTTTCTTTTGTTTATATGTTTGCTGCATTCGATTTTCCAGTTGACTGAGGCGTTCTGTAATGTAATAGTAAAACAAGAAGCACAAAAATCGATTGTAAGCTATATGATAGGGTGAAATATTTAAGTTAATCCACTCGTGGATTAACTTACAAAATAGTTGTGGATTAACTTATTAAAGTAAAATGGTGGATTAACTTATTAAAACCGTGGATTAGAATAAAAATTACCGTCTAAAAAAGGTTAACTTCGATTTAATTAGTGTGAAATGGTTTGATGCTATAAGAACTAACGGTGTATATATTAAAAAAAAAGCACATTCGTCATTATTTTAAAGTTGAAACTAGAAAAATTCTCATATATGGTTATATTAAAAAAATATTCTATTGAAATTTATTGAGGTATTCTGTAACACCCCACCTCCGTTAAGGTCACTCACAAAGGGAATGCCTTAACTTTGATGGAGCGTTTTAGTAGACAGAACAGAATATTACAAGACAAATAAGTAGTACTTGAAAATTATAACTTTATTACAGCAGAAGCAGAAATAAGTTTGGTTACATCTTTCTAAATCACAATACCAAAACTCAAGTACATAATTATCAGTCTTATACAAAATCCTTCAAAATGTAAAGTTTCAAAGCCATAATCCCCAACATAAATTGCCATGAAAAGATAGAGTCAAAGCCAAGCAAAACTCCAAGCACTTCAAGCAGAGAGAATCAGAATCAAGCTCCTATGTTTCCACCCTGAGCACCTGGGGGGGAAACGGAAAGAAAAGGGGCGAAAACAAACGAGGTCAGACATAAAGTCTGGCGAGTCCAGTGACTTCCAGCATATAAACAGATAATATTATCATGACATGTAAATAATGCTGGATGAGAGATTACATCAACAGGAATACCAGATATACTTTAAGTTAACAGAAGAAACAGAATGATGTAAACCAAGTTATGTTCCTTACTTACATCTTACTTCTCTGCACTAATACTAGTATAACAGGGTTAGGTGTTACCCTAATGTATAAACTGAAACAAAATAGAAACAGAATGCTAGTAATGGGCCTTCATCACCCCAACAGACAGAAGGTACAGAAGCAGAATACTAATAATGGGCCTTTACCACCCCAATAGACAGAAGGTACGGAAACAGAATCGAAAACGGAATCAGAGACGGAAATAGAATAATCCCTACGGAAACAGAATGTTAGAATTAGGTGTACACTAGTAATGGGCCTTTACCACCCCAACAGATGGTACCACGCAGAAACAGACAGGTGTTACCACCCAACAGAAATAGACGGTACCAACAGAAACAGACAGAACTAAGTGTACCCTAAGTCCTACCCCAAGCGATCGGCTTCCTAATACATAAATACCCTGTGTCGGCCCCACAGTAGGGTGTATCACTCCCTAAAGTGGCAATCTATTGGCACAGACCTATTTATAGATGTCACAGTGTCTTACATCCTCAGAGCAGACCGGATCCATGCACACACATGACCCGGTTGGAATGCACCATCAACACCCCTCGCCATTATCAGAATGAACCGCTTATAATTAGTTCAGTAAGCGTGCCCGGACCCCTACATAGCGTGGGGTCAAAGTTTTTGATACCAGAAAGGGTTACTGACTAATATGGGTCCCAAACAACAGATGACATAAGTATTTCCCCTCCTAACCTTGTGTCCCCAGACTAACAGATTTCAGATTAACTTGTTTACAAGTTTCGGACATACAGAGTTCAGATTTACTAGTTCACAGATCAGACAATCAAGTTAACAAGTTTTCAGACTAACGGATCAGATGTACAGTTTTAACAGACTTATAGATTGTCTAACTTTGTATTGGGCCTACAGATTCACGAAACGGGTTTGTTAAATTCATCAGTCCAGTTGGTTTAACCCTATCCACCCAACACGTTTTAGACATCATATTTATCTTAGATTTGCATTAATTAAATATTAATGCACAGACCTCTCACATTAGGTCGGTAGCTTGTGGCCGCTGGATATGCCAGGCGGTTCCAGGCAGACTTCTGCCACAAGCCAGACCTAACCTCGTGTCTAAGCATATTTTAGTTATGCCTACGACCTCTCACATTAGACTGACAGTTTGCGGTCGCTGGTTAAACCGGTTGGTTCCGGGCAGGCTTCTACCGTAGACGAAGTCTAACCTCGTGTCATAGCCACTTTATTCCATTACAGAAAATATCAGACTAATTATGTCCATTTAGCAGATTTAACTTCTTTACAAGTTACGGCAGATTACCCAAAGTTCTATTAACATGTTTTACTCAATTTTAGATCGAGCCTCCAAATTAAAATTATTCAGCTTTCAACAGATTAAGTAATTCAACAGATTTAGCAGATAACAGATCTAGCAGATTAGGAAATTTAGCAGATTAGCAGAACAGGCAATTCAACAGATTTAGCAGATTAGGCAATTCAGCAGATTAGCAAATTTAACATTTCTTAAAAATTCTATTTACATATCTTGCCTAATAATAAATTAAGCCTAAACTTACATGCTCAAATCATAGTCATAATTCATAATACAATATATGCCCCCAAATTTTCGTTAAACTTTGCACAGTGCAGAACACTCTCTAAAAGCCCCAAATCATGATATGAATTATGCCAAATTATAGCCTTTAATGCCAATATCCAAAAATCCATATTTAGGCGCATTCACATTAATAGTTATCCTATTTTAATATAGGTCCTTACACTTAAGTTTCATATTCCTTTTTCAAGTCATGAATCATTATATAAAATATACCCAAAAATCTAGATCTTTAAATTATATCCTCTCAAAATCAGATCTTAATTTTTATATGCATTATGTCCCCAAGTTTCAAGTCATATGTTATCATTCAATGATTCCTCTTCTTCCAAATCACAGAGTATGCACAGACCTAGATCTAATTTACAACATATGTCCTTTTCTCAAATTAGTCACATATCAGTCATGTCCAATTATGCATTATTCATTATTTACTCCAAAATTTAGCGTTCGTGCGTTAGTCTCTTATGAGATTTGGCGCAGACTCGTAGTAGCCTGGCTATAGAACAGAAAAGAAAGAGAATAGTCACAGAAAAACAGATCTGACAGATAAGAATATGCATAACCTCAGATTCAGATTTATAGCCATGTCAAGATCATAATTAAAGTTCATATCTGAAAATAACTGTACTCACAAAAAGGGAACGATTCTTGTATTATGGAATCTGTATTCTGATACTGAATAGCTCTCCTTTGGCGTAGACTATCGATTAGATTAGAAAATAGTTGTTCTCTTTTAATTCTATTCAGATTGGAAGAAGATGCACTAGTTCTAGCTTAGATTTCAGCAGAGTAGCGACGCCATCATTTTATTTTAATTAGAATAGAGGCAGAGTATAGGCAGAATGAAATTGTGTGGAGAGAAAGTGACGTTTGGAGGGTGTTTTTATAGGAGAATAGGGTGATTTAGAGCCTTCAGATCAGTCCAGAAGTCATCAGAACCACCCAGCTCGAAGACAGGTCATCCAGCCACTCAAAAGAAGACACGTCATCACAGAACACTCCAGAATTCTGTGCTGGATCGGTATGGGCGCACTTGGCAGGTCCGCCAGTGTATTTTTGTACTGGCGCACTTCACAAGTGGGCCAATGTATTCTGGCTTGTTTCCGGTTTTTCTGCCTAACTTCGTTTGTCCATATCTTCTTCATACGGTATCCGTTTTACGCAAACTCGGACTCTATCTCAAGCAGAATTTCGAGATGAACACAATGGCACAACCGTTTCCCTTAATTCTTCTCCTAAAATTAATTATACTTTAATTTGTTACTTATACGTTCATAGAAAATACGGGGTGTTACATATTCAAAAAATGATTTTTAGTTTAATAGGAAATAAAGACAAACATTAATCCTTAATTGAGCATGTTTCATTTTCTCTTGTAAAACATACCCCATCGGAGTGCACACCGTAAATGATTGAGCTTCATTTAAAGTGTCAAAAAATTTATATATAAATTTTTTAGTTTTGAAAATTAATGCTTTTAAGATTTTATACTTTGCTCTTAGTTTGCTATAAGTATATATTTTAGTTACAGATCTAATCTTAAAGAGATATAACATAAGCCATTAAATCATAAATATGGATAAGGTGATTGTATTGAAACTTCATACAAAATGGGAACAAAACCCAACCTGTAAAGATGTAATTTTCATGATAATTAATTATTTTTCTATTTAATTTTAAGGCGTGACCAAATGTTATTAGTCTTGAAATTTCAGTCCTCATTCAATTTTTTTGTAGTGATGAATGTAGTTTGTTCTTTTAATACCATATTAGTTTTATTTTATTCACTTGAAAAATTCAGTCAAAAGAAAATCACAAGAGGGATTGACTTAGGTTGAGGATCACCATTTGACATTTTACAACTATAGACTTTACCCTAAACGGTAAGTCTCTCGATAGATACTTTCAAATGTGGATAATATTATATATATACACATCTGAAATCATTTTTAGATATTGAGAAGCTAAGTTCATATATATGAACTAATATCAAATAATTATATTATCCATGATCAATAAATCAAGAAGCATGAATAAAATATTTTGATTTGACGTAAAAAAAAGTTAACCTCGATGATTATAAAATATGAAAAAATAATATGATAATAAATAGTTTAAGCAGATAATATGCATTAAATGCATCTAATACAAACTGTTATCTCAATAGAATAATAAATACATATATTTCATTGAGGTAACTACGGAGAAGGACAGACTTAGGAAAAACTCAGGCTGAAGGACAATAAGTTTTATTTTTAGGTGGAACAACAAACATAAAAAAAAATAGACTAAAGAAAAATGCTAAATATAACTAGCATTATACTTAGTTTTTGCACTATACAAAAATGCTAGTTACAACTAACATTATATTCATAATGCTAGTTCTATTTAGCACTATCTTTCAGCCTAATTTTTTCTAAAGTTTGTTTTTCAGCCTAAAAATAAAACTTTGTGTCCTTCAGCCTAATTTAAAAAAAAATGTTTGTCTTGAGTCTATTTCCCACTATTTCGTTGTATTAAATACACATAATATAAGGTATAACCTTGACAAGAAATGGATGAATAATTTTCCGATGTAGATGCCATCGTACCACACTCATGTCCCTTTTGTAGGACATCACAAATTTATTTGCTTTCAAATATGAATGCAAACAGTTTTTAGATTAGATTTTTAGAATATTCATTGACATGCTTACTAGGTGAAAACCATTGTCTAATAATAAATTGTTGTAGTACTAATATATAAAGGAAGAGATTTTGATGATATATTTTAAAAAGTGAAAATTAGGCTAAAGTGCATTTTATTTCAGAGTAATAAGTTTTAAGGACAACGCTTCTGAATATTTAGTTCTAAGGATAATTTACAGGAAAATGATAAACTATATTTTTTTTAAAGTTATACAGGAAAATAATAAATTCTTTTATCATTAGTTGTACATAACCGAAAATGATTTTCATGCAAAATCAGCTTAAAACTAATTTTTCAGAAGTGCTGTCCTTAAAACTTATTACATTGAATAAATAAGTCATTTAAGAGAAAATCCCCTTTTAAAAATACTGTATCATAAAAGGGAATCATGATGCTTCCAATCATCAAGTGGTTGTGTATGGTATAAAGTAAAAAATATACCAGATTGAGGATTAACAAGTAATTTTGGTTTGAGACAATTAAGTAAATTTAATTTGGACAAAAAATCTAAAAGATGCAGATAAATTGAGAAAATTTAATAGGGTTTGAGGCTTTGAATTCCTATTATCAACCTTCTAGTATTGGTAAATTCCTATTATCAACCTTCCAGTATTGGTGCGCTCTCGACGAATGATAATAGAAAATTTAAATGGAATATTCGAGCAGGGCATTTGAATGGAAAAGTTAGGAGAATGAAGAATGCATTTGTGTGCAATTTATAATCTAAATGAGTTCGAATATGTATTTAAAATAAAATTAATTTAAATTGAAACAACAGTTATTTGTTTTCTAATGAATAAGGTGTATCATTATTTTCAAAATTAAATAAATAAATAAATAATAAAATTGTGCATTGCTCGTATTCAATTCAAACAAATTCCATAATACTGATCACTATGATAAGAACGCAGTGCAAAAAATTCAAGGTTTAAATAAACCTTGTTGCAAGTTATTAACTGTATAAATTTATATTAAGAAAAAAACTAAATTTAAGTAATAATACATAAAAAATAATGCTAAATTAATTTTTGTCATAATCCACGGCCATAGACATTAAATTCGTGGGTTCACAAACATAGTTATGTAACTAGCTCTGTTGAATTCCATTACTTTAACCAACAAAACTAGAAGTCCGAAATAGTGATAAGAATTTATGTCCAAACATAATATATTGGTTGATAAATAAAATTCTTCAGATTTTCCTCTTGAGTTTTCATCCAAATCCATTCAGATTCACTTATCCAGTTTCGGACTTCGTAGCATATTTGGGTTTTAACTATTCGCACTATTAACCATTAACATTTTCCAAATTAAAATTTAAGTAATAATAACTACCCTATCAGCCTTCAACTATTTGGATACTACTCTCCTTTTGGTCCGTTACCATTGTGTTTATTTCAAACGTTCAGTTTAACCCGTCAAAATAATACATTACACGTCCAATGCGAGTGTAATTAATTGTTTTTTAATCCTTTAATCATCTCTTTAATATTTATTTTAGTTTTTATCAATTAATTATTATATATTTGCTCCAGGAAAATAGTGTGAAGGACAAAATGAACAAAAAATTGTTTCATAAGGACAAAAGGCTAAAATTTTATCCATAAGGACAAATTTTAGTGTAAAGGGATGAATTACAGTGGGCCCCTGAATTCCTCACTTTACACTAAAATTTGTCCTTATGGATAAAATTTTAGCCCTTTGTCCTTATGAAACAATTTTTTATTCCTTTTGTCCTTGAGGCTAAAACCCCTTTTCATTCAACAATTCTCCTTTTAAATACACAAAATCAAATTGTGCGCTCAATTCATTTTTTCTAGGGGTGGACGCGGTTTGGTTCGGTGCGGGTTGGAGCTCAAACCGCTTCATCAAACGGTTTTTCAAAAATACAAACTATTATACTAACCGTTCAAACGGTTCGGTTTCGATGTAATACGGTCCGGTTTTGATTCGATCCGGTTTGAACCCGTATTAAATATCAAACAAGAGAAGTGCTTCCATCAACAATGAATTTACGATTGTATGACCTTGTGTCACCTGAAAGTTAACACACATAGTGTTATCTTGAATTGATATAAATACAACATACGCTGAAAATAGAATATATATCATTAAAATAAAAAGTTAGATAGGAATTTGTTCATTTTTTATCATAACATTACCGGAGTAGCTATGCGGTTCGGCTTGGTTTAATATGGTTTGGTAACAGTTCAAACCGCAATCGAGCCGTATCGTTGCGAGTCGGTTCGGTTTAGATTGTTGCTTTAATAAGAGAATCTGGTGCGGTTTTCCGCACTGTTTTTATAGTCCGATCTGGACGGTTTCCGCATTGCGGTGTGGTTTATGCTCATCCCTAATTTCATCCATTCAATACCGGTTCAAAGTTCAAACCAACCGTTTATTATAGCCAGTAGCGCACCTTGGCTTCCTTCGACGGCCCATTTGGGTCCGTCCGAAATTTCCGTGCCAAAATCCTTCATCTTCCTGAGCACACCCTTTCGCTATGCAAACCTGAATTCCGCAGTCATAGGGACAATCCTTTTTTTGGCAAGTATGGGAGCGCCTTTTCGAATTCGCACCGAGCAAAGGATGGGTCACGCAAATTTGGCGAACTCGCATTCTGGAAACGACGGCTTTAAATCGCGAACACGGTATTTTTTTTTTTTTTTTTTTAAATTGGGTATTTTTGCTTGGTAGATTGTATTTTCGGACGACGCGTTGTTATTATTTTACAAAATTTTGAAAATGGGAACAATATATATTTTTATTTGAAAATCCGCAGTCGAGTCTGTCGAAATCATCATAGTCTTGTCCGGAAGTATGGACTAATGTACTGCAGGGAGTGCTTCAGTATCAATGACGGTGATTCTGGATTCATTGAGGTTGGTCTCATTTTAATTCAATATATCCGTTTGTAGTATAATTATTAGACCTGTTGTGTATTCGGTCTGATTTGACATATCGAAAAGAATGACACACTTCAGAATCTCAGATGAATAGGTTAGAAAGCTAATTTTAACTTTTAACAATGATAATTATTATTGTTATGTAACGTACATACATGTATCGCATTTTGAGAGGATGTAGTTAATTTATCAAACCAACTGATTCTACAATTTTATACCGAATCAATATGTAGGTTCATTAATGCATTTTTTGTGTGTGATTCATTCAATAATGATTTACGCTTTAAGTTAATTATACTAGAATTTCTGGAAGTACAAGAGGAAAATTGAGTTCTATTGGAACTGGAGAGGACAATTAGTTGGGCTTAATTTTATCGTGGTGAAATTAGCTTATCCAACTATAGATCGCCAACCGAATGACATTTTATCGAACAATTCAGAGCTAATATACATTGATTTTTACAGCAAGTTTCTTATGCAAAGGAAAGGTAGTGGACTGTTAACAACTTAACCATTAACAATAAGGTTATACAAGATTTTTAATTCGGCAATAGCAACAAAATAGACGTCGATTTCTTGTACATTAGATTGCTGAGGGAAATGCATTGCCAATCAAATATTTTAGATTTATTTTTATATTAAACTTATGTAGAAAAGAAATATTAGTTCTAAATTAAATGACAGTTGTGGTATTAAAGACAAAATATTTATACGTGACTAATGAAGGAAGAAATGTAATTTGTCTATCTATAATTGAATGATTATTGTTCTAGTTGATAATTGAACAAACTATACTGCATTGCATTACTGGTATATGTTGCTGGATTTTCAGAATCAAGAGTTTTTGCCTTGTATCCAAGGAGATTCGCTTGTAATCGTTGATGACGAAGATGAAGAAGAAGACGAGGAAGAGGAGGGGGAGGAGGAGGGAGAAGAAGAAGAAGAAGAAGAAGAAGAGGAGGGGGTGGAGGAGGAGGGAGGAGAAGAAGAATTAAACGACTCGGTAGCTATTTTTGTGGATTTAGCAATGAAGTTTTTAACATTCGAAGTTATTCGCTTTCATGCTAGAACTTAAATCGTGCGATAATTGATAGTGATAATATATTCTTTGACAGGGTAACTCTGAGAAACCGAGAGATCTATTTCATACACCAGAATTCATTGCTTTGAAAAGAAGGTACGATAATGCAACGTCAGACGAGAAAAGAATAATTTTGGCAAAGCTGAGAGATATAGTGAACCAATTCTCGATGAGTAAGGTAATTTCTTTCAAATACGAGTGTTTCATTAAACTGTACAAACTTGACTTCACTTTCTGGCAACTTCAGCTGACCTATTTACCAATTTCCATTCTTTCAATTTCCATCTGTGAGGTATACAACATAGTGCACCCCATTCTTACACTTAATATCAAGATTAATACGATTTCCACTTCACATTATAATTTTTTAATATCCAATGATGTAGTAATTGCGCTGCACACTAAACTAAAATAGTGTAGTATATATTACTTGGTATTTTTGAACTGTGTAACATCGCACATTCAAGTTGTCTACACCCTAATTATTGCATCACTATTCATTACTACACAGAAGTGCTTGATCGGTGATAGATGATAAAAGACATTTTTTATGAAATTGAATGATATATCAAGGTCATCACCTATTTCATTGCTTGAGCCCTACAAATTTTAGTGCTTAAGTTGTACAATCCCGATCTGTTGAATTTTTAGGTGACTTTTGTGTGTTTCATCCAAGGTTCGAAATCTCAGTTTCTGGTTCTGTTCCGGTCACGTAGAAAAATTAGATTTCCGGTCTCGTTTTGGAAATTCCGGTTCAATTCTGGTTTGATAATTCCGGTGCTTTTTTTTATGAATATGCAATGCTAATTAAGGTTTTTAATTTCGCTTTGTCTCGGTCATTAAGAAATTTAACCGGACCGAAATGGACGGGATTTCAACGTGCCAGCCGAAACTTCGAACCATGGTATTTTCTTTTCTGTGTACTTAGAATAATACAACCATTCATATAAGTATTTAAAACTTTATTTTAAAAAAATGCTTGATATAAGTTCTATAAAAGTTACTTTAGAATTCTCACTGTTACGTGCGAATTTCGGTGTTTCTTTATAAAAGCTGCTTGATATTATCACATCATAAATAACCAATGTTAATACAAATTTACAGTACATTTTTAGAATTTACGAAGGTAAATGTTTTTTTTTTTTTTTTTTTTTTTTTTGGTAATTTAACACCACACTATGCATCATTAACCAATAAAAAGAACGAAGACCAACTGGTGTAAAAGGCATGTTACTACGAGCTTTGCTGGTTTATATTTGTTATTGAGAATGTTCATTCATGGTAACAAATAGAAATATCCACACTTATAAAAATCAAAACGCAAATAAAAGTCAAGCCTAATCTGCACTGATAAAAATCGAACCCAAAATATCACGCATAACCCTAATTAAACGCCTTCTAGCTCCCTCTTTCTCTTCCTTCGACTGTATCCCTTTCTTCCTGCTCCCTCTTTCTTCCACTCTCCTCAAGTTTTAATGAATATAACTCAATTTTTTTTTTTTGCTTTGCATTCGGAAACGGATTTATGGGGACATCTCGGTCCGGTCATCGCCGGAACCGGACCGGTCGAAATTCCGGCGTGCCGGCCGGAATTTCAAACCATGGTTTCATCTTCATTTCCACTCTATCAATTTGCATTAATGAGATATACACCTAAACGGGCTTCGTTTTTACATAATTATATCATAGATCAATGTTATTACCCAATTTTCACACCGAAATATTTCTCTGTGTATGAATACTAGTATTTGGGCAATACCTTCGTAAAATCCTAAAGTCTTTCTTTATGGATTGTGATTGTTGATTATTTTCAAGCGCTGATCTTGCGAACCTTCTGGATACTCTGAATCTTGTGAACCTGCACTTTTTCTGTAATACCAGAATCTTGTAGTTGTACTTCTGATTTCATAGGATTTTTTTTTTTTTTAAATTTTTTTGTTAAGTGTTTGTATGCTTCTTCAGTAGAATGATACTGTTCAATTTATCCTTTTTAAAAGACACAGTTAGTACATTGTGTATTTGCTAAACAAAAATGAAAATAGGCCAGGTAAATTGACAAAAAAATTTAACCGCATGATTTGCATCCCTCCCTTATTTTCAGGATTTCCCCCTTATTTTCAGCCCTCTAATTGTAGATCCGCACATTTTGACAAAAATTCTTTCGGGCCTTCTAGCACCTATACAGTTCTTCTGAATTTTGATTTTGCCGATAATACCTGGCTGAGCGAGTACAACTTCATAATTCATATTTCCTCTCCAAATCAACATATCGTAATACTTCATACTGCCATCCTACGTGCTTTTATATCATCGTGATTGTTGTAAAACAGACAATCATAATGTTTTATTATTGCTAATTTATGACTCACAATATTTCATGACATCACACTTTTTTCTACAAATTTTGCCCGTAACAATAAAAATTTGGTGACCTATTTACAAATAATATATGATATTTATATAATATGGGCACCAACTGCCCGTTAACAATTATTTATAACAATACAAAGTTAAATAATATTTTCTTGTTAATGACTACTAGCTCAAGTGACTAGTGATATGACATACAACATTGAAGTCCTAGAGATCATGAGATTGAACATCGGAAACATTGAAATGAGTGTTTTGCTTGAATAAATTATAAAATACAACTTTTATTCTTAAAAAATGTTTATCCATTTCACTTACTTTTATTCCTCGCAATGCCAAGTTATTTGAAGAAGCAAAACGTTTGTAACTAAATATTGTCAATATTTTCTCGGGAAAACAAACACGTTTCCCTTAAAGTTGTGCCTTGAAATGTTTGTAAATAAATATTGTATATATATGTACGATAATCACTTTGTAATCAATTTCCACCTTTTCAAGTTTGTACTTTTGAACGGAAATCCTGTGGCTTTTGTATTAAGCATTGTGTAACTATTGTAATATCTCTTTCAAAGAAAACAAATACATTTAAATCTCCATTTTTTCTTTCTTTTTTTGAACTCACGTCCCATACACCCAACAATTCATTCAATTCTACAGTGGAAAATAAATTCAAATCATCAATAGTTTAGTCATTCATCCTCTTCATTTACACGTTTAAAAGTAGGTTTGATATTACCATAAAAAATTCCTTTCCTTCCTTTGATCTGCTTAAATTTTTCAATGATCCCAATTTTCTTTTTCTTTTTCTCTTTTCTTTTCCTTCAAGTTTTTTTCTTTGATTTTTTTTTTTTTTGGATTGATAATGAGTGGGAAGAATTAGGGTAAATCAAAATTCCACTGGGGATGATACATGTAGTGTATGTGTATTCAGTAAAATGTAGAGAATATTTATTAGGTAAAATGAAAGATTTAACAAAATACATCGACATTGTGATTTATATGACACCACCTTAAATTTGTCATGTAAACTAATTTAGTTAAGACGTTTGGTGAAATGCAACGTTATTAGTGGTTTGAGGAAGCTTAATTACTGTATGTATTGATGATTTATTGTAAGTGTTTTAAAACTAAACATCTGTGCAAAAAAATTGTACTTCCATTAGCATTGTAATTTTAATTTATCTGGTTTCATAAATATGTAGATTTCATACTGTAGTCAACATAATAATGCACATATAAATCACACCCTGTAGACATTATTTATAATTTTCGTTTAGGTCGATGTCTGCAACATATGTTTGATTTCAAATGGGAATGCAAAGTTCCCATGGTCTGCATTACACAACTTTAATGCATCTTAATGAATTTTGGTTGCTTTATATAAAACATCCACTTGGACAATAAAATATTCCGTTTCTGCGTACTCGAAAGAATATGAGAAATCACGTAGCAAACTTTTTACTTAAAAATCAGATTTTCAACAATATCCTAAATGTCCTTAGTTAAACTTAGTAATGCAGATAATTCACCTTATAAACTTTTTCTCAATATCCAAAATGTCCCTGGTAGGTATATGTGTTTCTATTATATAATGAAAATACTTCACCATTCGCTCTCTTATTTCCACCTGGAACCTAGAGTTCTATGATTGCTTGTCTATGCCGAGAAATGTAAATTTGTACTTTTCTTTTGGCAAAGCCAAGTAAATTTTGTACTTTGTTACCTAGTTGAAATTAGTATGACAATAATTGGTTTTTGTTTGATAATGTTGAGACTAAAATAATCACGATTAATTTCTTCATGCTATACTATTAAATTTTGATGAAACGATATTTTAGGAATTGGAATACAAGATGATTAGAAAAAGATATCGTTTTGAGGCGTAAGATACATTTTGACATTTCTTTAAAAAGTTATTCGTCCTCACTTGAAGAGGCTATCCCATAGGATTCAACTGAATATTTTTCCAGTGTACAATGAAGCCTAGGAATGTAGAGAACAATTTTTATTTCCTCAATAAATATTTTTGGAAGAGAATACATTTTGTTGTTTGGAAAGAGGATAATGGCAGTATTTATAGATTAGCTTGTGTCAGTTCGTGTGGTCACGTCCATTAAAACCAATGATTATATCCACTTTCAAAATTCAAATGGAAAAATTAATTAGACATGAACAGCAGGGCCGGCCAACACAACTTTGATGTCCTAGTCCATCAAAGAAGGTTATGTTTTGTTGTTTCCCTTATTATTCAATAAACAACATACAGGCAGAGGAGCATTTGCTGAATAATATAAAGTGCAATTATGTAACAGACTTAGGAGGTCAATCGAGAAAAAATGCTATTCAACTTTGATGTCCTAGTCCATCAAAGAAGGTTATGTTTTGTTGTTTCCCTTATTATTCAATAAACATACAGGCAGAGGAGCATTTGCTGAATAATATAAAGTGCAATTATGTAACAGACTCTAATAATACTGGAAAGTAGGCAGACTTGCTTTCAAAACAGAGCTACAACATGCATAAATCATTACCTGACATGATATTAATCATTCTAATTCTTTCTCAGTTCAACCTTAAGTACACAAAATGAACTGTCCAACAACTCTTCTGGCTACAAAAAAGTAGATTGCAGGGTTGCAAAATAGAATATCATGACTCTATACTGACAAAATTACTACCATTGGACAAACAAGATCATCAGCTTTTCCTATTTTCTAGAAATATGCACTAGTCCAGTAATGGTCTGAGCAAGGCGCTTAGGCCATGCAACAGTGCTAAACTTAATGCGCACCATTAAGTGGACGAAAAGTAGAAGTTAACTACATATGATTAAAATGACGAATATCAAGGCATCCGTCAGTGTTTTATATTTTGTTTGAGAATTAGAAATTAGGGCATTTTGATTTATCTTAAAATTAACTCAATTAGAGTACGATCAGTTAAAAATAAGTAAGCTGACGTATAATTGCAATGATGAAAATTTGACTTGATATATCGTAAATTAAACACTTAATTCAGGAATTTGGGCAAATGAAAATTACAAAATGAACTGGCAGGCCGACAACAAATGATTGATGATGACGACCACGAATTGATGTCAAGAGAGGCATCTGGTGATTGGCATCGACTATGCTAGCTGGTGATGGACATGGAGGCGGCTAATGATTGGCATCAAGGAGGTTGTCATCGTTGGCTATGTTCATGTTTGAGTGGAGAATGATTGGCGCCAAGGAGGTTGGCTTATGATCATAGTTATCAAGTCGCGCGCTTAGGCGCGCCTAAGCGCAAAAAAGCCTAAGGCTCAAGACTTGCGCTTTTTTGCAGTTTGAGTGTGCCTTTTTGTAGTTTGAGGCACTTTTTTTTTTTGCTAAATTCAATTTTTTGTTTATAAATAGTTAAATAAAAATTTAATTGTTAAATCAATTATAAAACGTGGTTTAAGATTTAAATCTCATTAATAAAATATGTAGATAATTGAATGAATTATAAAATATGGTTTAAAAATTAATTTATAGTTAGTAAAATAGTAGATTAAACTCATATAAAAGGCACTCAAAAAAGCCCAAGGCTCAAAAAAACCCAAGGCTCAATGCTTGCGCCTTAGCGCCTTGACTACTATGCTTACGATTGATGGCTAATGAATGACATCAAGAAGAGTTTGAGAAGAGAACAGTTTTTCATTTTTTTTGTTGCCCCCAGTGTATTGATGCCTTAGACAATGTATCCCTTGCCTATGCTTAGGGCCGGGTCTGACGAACACTGTGGTGACGAAAGCATAATTAGAACCGCAACATAAAATTCAAATGAAAAAAATAATTAGATGTGAAAACTGTGGTGCGTGTGAAGTGCATGATAAGTGCGTTTAGAATTTGTTGGTACTCACGCGCTGCCCTGCTCAACGCATGCTAACCCATGTCATGTTATTTGTCTACTCATTAGCAAACTAAACAGTGTCACACACACACATATGTATATATAATAAAACATTTTTCATAGAATTTTGGTGATGCGGGAATGAGATAAAACATGGGATCCCATTACACAACTAAGTACCCAACAAATCCTCCACTAAATTTTTTTTTTGAGCAAGACGAGTGTAGCGCTCGACTACGCAGTCGATGATAACACCAGTAAAATAAAGTATATAATCCGGTCAACACGTCCGACCAGTTGACAAAATAATGCCATTGTCTAGCTGAAGTTAATAGTAGTTTAAGCTACATATTATCTAGGCAATACAAACATAAACAGAAGCCCAGGGAGTGGCAACACCAAAGCCAAAACCAAAACCAAAATGAGACAGAAAAGAGGCAATGTAACACGACAGCTACCATGGTCTGCAGAATGATCTGAGGCTAGAAGGATCAGGAGCATCAAAGTTGCCAACGCATTCATCGGATGAGGCACGAGCATCGCCTATTCTGTAACGGAAGGAGGCAAATTCTGTGTACCTATCCAAATAGTGAAAAGAAATGAGATTCTGAGATAAATAGCAGTCATGATTCGTGCAGTGTGGTGGAAACAAACATTTCTCTCATGCCAAACGGCTCAACAATAGGCAACAATGAATGTATCGAGCGCATAGTTAGGGCTGAAGTGCTACCGATGATCGTAGAAGGAGGAGCAAGCTGGAATAAAACCGATGATGTGAGCAGATGAGGAGGCACATATATGGTATGAGAAGTCACATTTGAAAAAAGGTGGTTAATGGATTCCTCGTGGGTGTAGCAGAGAACACATGTGGGGTTGACAAGGATGTTCTTGCGAATCGGCCTATCCTTAGTACTGACCTTATCATGGACAAGACACCAAAGGAAGAATCGAACACGTGTGGGAAAGGTGCCTTTTTAGAGTCTGGGGAAAGAGAAAGCTCTACTAGTGAAGTTGAGCAGGTGATAGCAATAGGAGACAGACGATGAAGCAAGAATTAGAGTTAGGAGCCCAAATGTAATATCCACAATTGCCCTCATGCCCCATTCAGATCGTTACATTTGAGTTCTTGTACGATCACTGGCAGTACTCCAGTCTGATTCTGCGCCCGACACCTTCTTACTGTTGGGCCATTTGGCATGAGAGAAATGCCCGCTGTTTCCACCACACTGCACGAACCATGACTGCTATTTTTTCAGAATCTTATTCTTTTTAACTATTTGGACAGGTAAACATAGTTGGCGGCGCTCGTGCCACATCCGTTGGCAGCCCTGATGCTTCTAGTCCTTCTAGACGTAGATCATTCCGCAGACCATGGTAGCTGTCGTGTTACATTGCCTCTTTTCTGTCTTATTTTGGTTTTGGTATTGTCATTCCCTGGGCTTCTGTTTATGTTTGTATTGACCAAATAATATGCAGCTTAAACTACTGTTAGCTTCAGCTAGACGTTGGTATTATTTTGTCCATCGGTCAGATGTGTTGATAGGATTATATACTTTATTTTACTAGTATTAATATTATAATCGACTGTGTAGTCGTGCACTACACACTCGTCCACCGTAATTGTATTGTTCTGCCTCACTGGTTTTAACTTATCTTTAAAACTACCTGATAAAGGATTATCAAAGCATTCATATAGGGTGAATAGATTTAAACCTCCTGTTAGTATAAAATATATCAAAGTGCCGAGTGCTTTCTGTCTTTGCATATTACCTTTTGAATAATATTAGATACATAACATATACATGTTATATCCGACTTAAAATAATTTATTAAATATATTTAGTATTATTATGGCTATGTGCTACCTTGCTAGATTCATGAATAATCCACAGATCAAACCAAAAACTCTTGTGAGCGACACCATTCCTGTGTTCACATATGGAGTTGTTATATATGGCCTCGCTACTCTGGAACTTATTTACTTCATTAAGGGCGATTCTCAACTTCCTAGTCGCATTGTTGTCAAAAATCTTAAAATCCTACGATTTGAATCCCGTTTTAAATTGAATCCCTCACTTTACGATTCGATTTATATTCCGATTCAAAACAAGCTAGTACTAAACATTAGAAGTATCATTCAGTTCAAATTAATACATTCAATATACTTATTTGAGTCTACAATTCCAATTTTAATCATTTAAAAATAAATTAAAATTGGAACAAGAGAGAAAATGATGTTTTAGGTTTAGATGTAGAAGTTTAAACATCAAAATTAACTTCAAAGTGTGTGCAAATTTTGAAATGTATGTTTTTTGAATCCAAGATTTACGATTTAAATCCCGTTTTGATTCATAGTTTGAATTTTACGATTTACGATTGGAATCTCATTTTGAAAACCTTGCCTAGTCGTACATTGTTATGCCAATTCCAACCGTTTGGCAAATGGAGCATCTTTTGTGCATTATCATATTTCAGTCACTTTTAAACTGATTTGTCGTTACCCTTTAAAGCTTTTAGTAATCGAGTTATGCTATTATTTGTGATTTCATGCTATGTCTTTCAATCCTATTTCCGTTGATGCCCCTTTTGTCACATCCACAGGGATGCGATTTCTGAAAGGGTCAACCAAGTTCGTACTAGTTCTTACATGCGTTATTGTGATAGTTTCATCTCTAATCAATTGTCCCATATATTCATGTCTTAAGCTTACATGCTTAGATTTTCCATTGTAAGTTATACGTTAAGCCCTAGATTGAGTAGCTTAACTATCATAATGTGTAAAAACAAAAGGCATGTGTTTTTGCTATAACTGGGCGGTTAAAGCGCTTAGCGATTCTATAGCAGTGGAGATGCAAAAATGTACAGCGAGGATAAAGAGGAGAAATAGCGGGGCTACAACGGAGGCGCAAAAATGTCCATTAGATGTGAAACCAAATATTAAAAATTAATAAATTATCGATCTCACATTACATGTATATCAGAAACTAACATCGATTAATCTTATATAACAAAATAAAAGAATATCATGGTTATGCACACTAGATTTGATAATTATAATAGATTTCAATAATATATTGAACACTTATGCCTTAAAATTAGCTATTTGCACTAACTTTATTGATTGATTTCTTAAAAAAAAGAACTAGTCAAATCAAGCTTTGTATATTGATATTGCTAAAGCGGATGCTAAAAAACTTTGATTTAGCGAATGCAGCGGGAAAAAGCGGGGCTAAAAGTAGATTTACTGTTCTTCAACGCTAAATTGAAATAGGGTAGCGGTTGAAGAGCGCTACGAGCTATAGCGGGGGTTTTGCGGGGATTTAACTGCATAGGCTTATAATATTATATTCAATAATAAATCCGTAATTCATTCTAACTCTTTACCAGCAGCTGCTAATGCAATAAACTTTGATTTCATTGTTGACTTATCTGTGTTTGTTTCTTAGATTTTCATGATATGACACCTCCACTGAGGAGAAATAACCAAGCAGATGTTGGCATATTGTCCTTTTTTATTTGTACTCCAGCTAGGTTATGTATATTCATTTAAGTATTGTTGAAAATAACCCGAATTCTATGGTTTTCTTAAGATAGTAAGTACTCACTAATTGTCTTCCAATGTTCTCCGCTTGGACTGCTAGTAAATCTTCTTAGTTTCGATATTAAGAAATCTAAATCTGATCCAGTACAACGCTTAAGATATATTAGACTGCCAATTGCACTAGCGTATTCAACTTATGTTATTGGTCAACCATTATTTTTTGCTGTATCTTTTAAAGATCCATTTATGCTGGCTGATTTTTATCCTATTGGTGAAATTTTAGAGTTCATCTCCTCAGTTTACTTCTTTTCGAAAGACAACATCTTGTGAATTGATGGCCTTGTTATAAGTTTTAGGATCCTCTTTGTTTAAAACAATACACTCTTTATTGATTATGTTTCTCTATCTCCTTTGACTAAGTAAAGTAAGGCTTGTGGTAATATGAAATCCGGATGCTATTCTTTTTCTTTTCATTACCGTTTGGACTTTCTTGGACCTTCACTACAAAAATCCAATTCAATATTCGGGTCATCAGCAACGTTTGAATCCTTATACCATTTTCAAAGAAGTCTACATCACGGGATTCAAATTTTTTGTTATAGTTAAAATCAAGAAGTCCCTATGCTACTATGATCAGAGTATCCAACAAACACTTAATACACTCAGACGTAGTTTAATTCCTTTACTACGAGGAATCCTATAATGGACCAGACGTTCCTACACTTCTAAATATGATAAGATTGGTTTTCTTTTTTTTCAAAGTCCGTGCGGACAGAAGTTGATCTTTCTAGGTATAATTCTATTATCTTACAAGCATGCAATTTAACATTTCGGCCAAAGTACAATTTTTCTTTCAGCAAAGTTTTGTTGTGGAGTATAAAGTGTGATTTTGTCATGTATGATTTCGTTTGTTTCACTTAATTCCATCAAATTCATTGGAAAAGCATTCCAAACTTCCATCACTTTAAATTTTATTCTTCTTATTTATTTGGTTTTCAACTTCTGCTTTGTAAATAAAAAATTAACTATTTGTTCTTGTTTGTCACAAGATACGCATAATTCTACTTTGGGTAATCATCAATGAAAATAACAAAATATTCTTTGCCATTACGGGTTAAAACATCATTCAGTTTGCATATCAGGATGTATTAAATATGAAATTTCAGATTTTGTTTAACTTTAGCGCGAGGTTTCTTTATGATCTTTGCCGTGCAAATATCTCACATTTTATCATAACCAGATCGTTGAGTCGTAATTAGACCAATTTTAAACTTGTTCGTAATGGATTTAAATTTTAAATGTGGCATCTATTATGTCATATTCTAAAGACTCAACATTATGAGTATGAGAAACTTTACACTTTGCTTGTATATTTGATTGCAGCTATATCCCTTTCCTACAAAGGTTTTCAATTTAATTTTCTAGTAATTCTTTTTGATTAAATTACTTTGCATGGTTGTGTTATGAATGCATGTCGGTGTATTAAGTAAAATGGGGAGTTTATTAGATAAAATTAAGATTGCATATAGTACTACTGACATTTTATTATTACAATAACAACGCTTATATGCAAATTCTGTAGTATGTTTGGTGAAATAATATATTGTAAGTCGTTTGAAGAATCTTGATAAATGTAGTATCGTTGCTAAATAGCCGGGCAAACAATTTATACTTCCATAAGCATACTAAATTGCAATTTATCTGGCCACTTTGTTATGTAAATTTAAAGATTTCTTACCACACAATAACGCACATATAAACCATATCATGAAGATCTAGAATTTTGGAATGCAACTTTGCTTTATGGTTTCGAATGGGAGTGCAAGGTTCCATGATCTGCTTTATACAGATATTATATCCCACTTCAATACATCTGAAACTAAAAAAGTCATGTTTAAACCGTGTCAAAGCACGCTCCCTTTTAGTCATCTCAATCTGCCAAAAAAGAAAATTGGTTTGCATATATAAAATATTTGCTTGGATGATCATTTATTCCATGTATTCAAAAGATAAAAAGAAAATAAAAATATATAACAATTTGTTATATTGGGTAAAGCCAGTATATTTTAAGAAATGTTAGTAACTTAGTATATCTGTCTTTATTGCAAAGTGAATGTTAGGCCTTAGGTCTTTAAAATCAAACCTAATACACGAAAACTCATTCCCATAAAAAGATTGTAAATTGGAACTCATTCCCATTAAAAGATTGTAAATTGGGTCCCTAAAATGTAAATACCGAATAACTGAATACGATTATGCAATTATTCAACGAATAATTGTAGACATTTATGCAATTATATCAAAAAATTGCATCAATGTCTGCAATTTTTCTATGAATAATTGCGGATATTTTCTTAAAAAATTTTGGGTGAATAATTGTGCAAATTTCCGCAATATTTTTAGAGAATTATTGAAATTTCCACAACTTTTTGGTCAATAATTACGGAAATTTCCGCAAATTTACGTTGAATAATTGCGGAAATCTCCGCAAATTTTGAACATAATTGCTTATATGTCTGCAATTATTCAGTATATAATTACATAAATTTATACCATTATTAGTTAACTTAATTCTAGGGATCTAATTTACCTACTGTTGGTAATGATGTTTTGTCTATTTTGAAGCTTAATATGGACTTTAGACGAACTGTCCCTATTGCCAATGGTTCGGTTTTGTAAATTCTCTTTTGCAGTATCCAAAATGTATATGTTTCTATTATGTAATACAAGTTCATCATTTGCTTTCTTATTTCCTCTTGGTAGATTGAGTTCTATTATTTCATCTATACAGAAAAGGTAAATTCTGCAATTTAATCAATTGAACTAAAATCTATGTTTTTATTTTGTTTAATTTTCCTTTTTGGTATGGTATCATTAACTAGTTAAAGTTGCCTCAAACTTGGAGCACTATAATCAGTATCCCGCTGTAAGCTGTGAAGCTGCTCAATTTCTTATGATCTTTTTTTCATCATTATGCATAAATAAATGTTTTTTGTTCAATAGTGTTGAGCTAATACAAAACATTACCAGTTTCTAAGTGCTTATACTTGAGTTAATTCTCACATAGTACGTGTAAATATGATGCATAAATATTATTTCATAATGTTTGTTTCTCAATGCTTATAAATAAGAGACAGTTTGACTAAAGCTCCTATTAAGTTTCACAATAGCCAGAATATCTTTCTCAAAAAACATATGTAAATTAGGTCCTTAAAATTAAGTTAGCTAATAATTGTATAAATTTATGCGAGTAATTAGTGAATGATTGCAGACGTTTATGCAATTATATACAAAATTTGCTTAAATTTCCGCAATTATTCATCAAAAAAGCTTTGCGGAAATTTCTGCGACTATTCACCAAAAAAAATTGCTGAAACATCCGCAATATTTTTCATAGAAAAATTGCAAATAATTATGCAATTTTTGATATAATTGCATAAATTTCTGGAATTATTCATTGAATAATTTCATAATCAGATAATCTTATGCAATTATTCAGTAATTAAATTTTAGGGACCTAATTTACAATCTTAGGGAAGGGGTTTGTGTATTAAGTTCATTTTAAGAACCTAAGCCTAATTTCACACATAAATAATATATATTTGCAAATTGGCTTATTACATTTACCCTTTTTTCTCTGTTGCAGGTTAATTGATGCATCATTTTGAAGTTCAGACGGCAATATTGCATCATTTTGAAGTTAATATTACTGAATGTTTTTGTAATGTTTTTGAAGTTATGGATATTTCGCTTTTGTGATCATGCAATAGTTTGGGTTTAAACTAAGTTACAGGTGAATTTTAAGTTTTTGAGATCATCCAACATATAAATCCTGGGTTCGCTTACCTTCTATCATAGGACTTTCCTGTATGCTTTCATTCTATAAAATACGGTATTTTGAACCTGAATGAGTTATATTTTACCTGATTTCCTGATTTTTTTTTTTTTTTTTTTTTTTTTTTTTAGTTTAGTTCAGATAAAGACTTGATCTCTTCCTCTCTGTTTTTACGTGTTCAAACTGCCTTTATTATGAGCAGATGAACTTATTAAACAAATAAAGAATATGCAAGGTGTTGATTTTTGATTCATATTATAATTTACAATATAAGAAGCGTGTGGCACAATATGATCTAAATATGGAACATTCAGTTTATATTTTGTGTGTTCGACCCAGTCTTGTATAAAACGACGTAACTCTATTCAGGAGCCGTTGGTTGAGCAAGACACTAAAAGGGCAAATGTTGAGAAAAGAAAGGACTCAAGATCCCAAATTCCCAAAATACTTCACCATTTGAAGAAGCAACAACAGATAATGCTAAAAAGCCTGCTACCATGTGCAATCTGGAATTCATTCCATCCATTAAAACTAGTTATAAAATGACTGGTATGGAGAAAAAAAATCTGGCAGAGAACGGAAAAATGCAATTCTTGCATATGTGGTTGATGCAAAATCCTATTTTGTATGTTTTCAAGCTTATATTCAAATAGTTTGGAAACCTTAAGGGGAATTTGAAATATATTATAAGGGAAATTGTTTCTTCTAGATTTAATTTAAAGAGTCATCGGGCTGCGAAAGAATCCTCAAAGGAAATCCTTTTTTTTACATTGAATGGTTCATCATTATGAGAGGATGATCTAATCATCCAGCATTATCAAACTGGATAGAGATCTACTATCCACTATGCCGATTTTAACAAAATTACCAAACGTTAACCTAAATATATAGGATCGAGAGAGAGGCTTTCAACATAATGGCCAGTGCAATTGGAAAACCAACTAAATGTGACGCTGCAACAGTTAGAGAAATGAGATTAAGTTTTTTTTTGAAAAAAGCAATAATGTGTGATCCTCCTATAGGAAGAGAGCACACATATGTATATAAAGGTAAAAACATGGTACAATATCCGAACACAGACCCAAACAAGAATGCCTAAAGAATGTAAGGAATGATAGATAGATGAGTTCCGGCAAGACCACCACCCATCATACCACAATCTCGAGTTCCGGCAAGGCCACCACCCGATATTGGGTATATCTATTTCCTTACAATATGACAAACTGAATAAAAGACAATGGGGCTAATCATACCCCTACAACATAACACATCAACACTGACAACATATCAGACTAAATAGATAATAAATCCCAATCTGGATAGCACTCTCATAGTCTCATGAGCTCCCTGATTAAGTCCATAACCTGTAACCTGAAATACTAAGAAAAAACATCAGTAACAAACAAGTATATATGAGTATATACCTTTATCTATATATGTATGTATAAATATACATATTAGTATAAATGATTATACTAATATGTATATTAACATGTATATATAAATATAAGTATAAAATCATATATACCATAAGAAAGAAAGATAAAGCATACTAACATGTAGGGTAAGTACTAATAATTAACAAAAGGTCAGCAAAGACGAAATCTATTACATCTAAAATATCTAGAGAATCTAATAAACAAACACAGATTTGATCTTACCTTAAACAGAAAACAGTCAAATCGTAAATAACCAAAAAGCTTATAATGTGAATTCGACATCCAATCCAGACTAAATTTCACAATACTGATTATTAAGTTATCAGAAGGGTCAAACTTAAGATGAAATAATCTCTGGTTTCTTTCTAACCAAATAAACCATCCCGCGATTACTATCAAGGAATCCAATATATATCTCTGTCTATTATTATACCTTAATCTAATACAATTCCAATACTCAGTACAATCATTTAAAACATTGAAACCATCAAATGTGAAATTTTTTAGAATCGTGTTAAAAATATAAAATGTAAAATTACAAGAAAAGAATAAATGAACGACATGCTCCTCACTATTAAGACAAAAAGCACATTTGCTATCGAATATGATATTCTTTCTTTTCAATTGCTCAATCGTATTAAGTTTCTTATGTAAGATCAACCACATAAGAAACTTGGCTTTGGGGGGAGCATTGGACTTCCATAGAAATTTAAAAGGATATGTAGAAACTCCAGAGAAGTTAATAAAATTATACATTGAATTAACCGTGAAAACTGATTTTTTATCTAAATTCCAACTCAGAGAGTCCCCATGCTCATCCAAGTTATACATATCTAACTTTGCTTTAAGTAGAGCTAATTGTCTTAACAAGTCTTCTTCTAAAATGTTATCAAAGGAAAACACCCACGGTGGGTGAAGATCAGCCTTATAAACATCTATGATACGTGCGTACTTAAAATTACAATTTTCATAGAGCTCATTGAATTCAGTTTTTAGTGGCACCCTAGATATCCAAGGATCATGCCAGAAGAAAGTAAGGTCCCCAGAGTGAACTATTACTTTACAACCTAATTTGAAAAAAGGAAAACAATTCAGAACCGATTTCCAAAAATGTGATAGTCTATTTTCCCATACACTACTATTCCCCACTATAAACTCCCCTCTAGAATAATAGACCTTAACTACAATAGACTTCCATGAAGTCTTAATGTCCGGGCTTCTAAATTTCCATAGCCATTTGGCAAGCATGGAAGAATTAAAATTGTATAAATTTAAAATACCCAAACCCCCATCTTTTTTAGCCTTACAACACGTGTCCCAGTTTACTAAACATTTGTGTACTCGACCTAAGGAATCACCATTCCAAAGAAAGTTTCGTCTAATCCTATCAATCTTCTCTATGACCCATAAAGGAAATCGATGTACAGCCATCCGATATGATGGAACAGCCGAAAGTACCGAATTGACTAGAACTAATCTACCTGCTCTCGAAAGGAATCTGTTATTCCAACTAAGTAGTCTATTATTTATCTTATCAATGATCACTAGCCAATCTTCTTTTTTAAGCTTTGTAGGTCTAATCTTAAACCCAAGATAATCAACAGGAAATTTCATAATGGAACAGTTTAAGGTATCAGCTACCAATGTCTCCACATTATTAGTATCATTAAAAACCATAACCGCACTTTTATCAAAATTAATCCTAAGACCGGATAACATTTCAAAACAGTAAAGTATACATTTAAGAGTAATTATGTGCTTTGGCAAGTGGGACGAGAATAATAAAGTATCATCTGCGAATTGGAGGATAGATAATTCATTATTAAATTCCTCGTTCCCAACACTACCGAGTATCCCTAGTCTACTTGCTCTTTTAATAATCCTAGAGAAGACATCTACCGCTAAGTTAAACAAAAAAGGCGATAAGGGATCCCCTTGTCTAAGACCCCTCTTAGACCGAATCTTCTTTCCCACTATCCCGTTAACCATTATATTAGAACTACCAGATTTTAACAATAGCAAGATCCAATTTGTCCATTTTACACTAAAACCCCTAGCCAGACATAGTTCGCATATGAAATCCCAATCTATTGAGTCAAATGCCTTCTCGAAATCTAACTTTAGAATGGCACAAGTAATGTTATTCTTGCAACATACATTGATATATTCCTGTACTGCTGCCACACCATCAACTATATTTCTACCTTTAATGAATGTTGTTTGAGAACAATCTATAAGATCATTCATTTTAGTACTAAGTCTGTTAGCTAATAGTTTAGATATAACTTTGACGGATACATTAATAAGAGAGATTGGCCTGAAGTCCTTCAGAGAATTAGCTCCCTCTCTCTTATGAATAAGGATGACATTTGCACAGTTGAAACTACCTAAACGTAACTCACCGTTATAGAATTCGTTAAATAGGTTTATTATGTCTGGCTTTAAGACTTCCCAAAATTGCTTATAAAAATTAACAGAAAATCCGTCTGGTCCCGGAGCTTTGTCGCTAGGCATATCACATATTGCCTTCCAAATCTCCTGCTCTGAAAAAGGTTCGTCTAAATTATTTAGATTGGTCCTACCTTCGTATGGGTATAACTCACTCCATCTAACGTTAGTTCTCCTCTTGATCTTAGAACCAAATATCTTCTTATAGTAACTAGTGAAAGCTTCATTTAGATCTTTTTGAATATTCAAAAAAATGAGATTAAGTTATGCTCGTATTCTTGTGAAAGTGGCAACAAGTGATGAACTTCTTGAAGAATTTCACTTGACATCTGACAACGTGGAAACAAAAGTGCAAAGGGTGGAATATGAGTTTTGGAAAAGCCATATCACCTGAAAGTAACTCTCAACTCAACATGCATTCTATGTATATCAATGTTGACACTTCACCTTAGAAATCTAAAGAAAACATAAATGCAGAGGGGGGATCAAACAAATAATCAGGTCTTAGAATCTGAAATCACCCCGAATTCGGATTCTTGTTTAATTACAGACCATTTACATTATAATGCTCTTAATGATCAAAGTATGGTTCTGTCTTTGGACCTAGCAATGGCAGGGCAGAAACCATGAATATTGAGTTAGCTGAGATATAAGAAGGTGCTATGTTTGCTAACATCACCCTCAATGATATGCCTTGCAGCTAGATCCACCAAATAACAAGCAGCAAGCAGTAATTCTGCATTCAAAGAGCGTACAAAGAGAGGTTAAAGGTAAAAGAAAAGAAACATAAAGCTAAAAACAAAAATATATTTCATACGAACCTTAATTGAACGATCTTACTAAAAATCTAAAAGCTAAAGGGTCAAAATACAAGAAAAGAGGTAAAAATTGCCAATCCACTTTGTATGTTTTCAAGTTTATTGTTGACGTCTAAAATTGTCGTCAACATCCGAGAGTTCCAAAATTTTGAAACTTTTATGTCTAGAGCGGAGAAGTACAACAGATGTAGTAATAACATGCGGGAAAGTAAGACACAGTTATTTATAGTGGTTCGGCCCGTCGGGGGCTACATCCACTTTGAAGGTTATACTGATTTTATTCCACTATAATAAAGTACAATAAGACGCTTTTACAAGGAGCTACATTGATTAACAATATCCTATTAGTCCGTGCTGTCGAGCTTCCTTGTTGTCGAGAGTAGTCGAGGAGTTGCCGATGTTGTAGCATAGCCAAAGGAGGCGGAGTCGAGTCCGAGGGAGGCGGAGTCGAGGCTCAGGGTTTGAGGTTCGGGATCCGAGGCAAGGGGGCCGAGGCCTTCTTCTTCGTTGAGTGGAGGAGGTGTTGACTTGGTCAACAATGTCCGAGAGATCCGGAAATATCCAAAGATGGTATGAAGGTCCTCGGCCATGTCTGAAAGTAGGCGTGGAGCGCGTGTGCTATGTTCTAGTGACGTATACCATGTACAATGGCCATGGGGAAGAGGATGGAGACCATTAATGGTGTTTGGGAGCCTCATGAAGTCCGAAGGTGGCTTGATGTCCCAAAGTATGTTTGAATCTTCACGATTATGCTCATGGGTCCAAGCATATGTGTCTTCTTCCTTGCTTGATGAAGGAAGGTGCCTAGGAGGCTTTGGGGAAGAAAATGGAGCCAATAGAGCTTGAGAGAGAGAGAGCTTAGACCAACCTCTTGAATGTAGGAAGTGAGGAAGTATTTATAGTGGAGTGGTTAGGTGAGAGTAGGTAGGATATGAGACCCACAATAGTACAATTCGGGTTCCAAAGCATATTCCTCCAGAAATTCGTGTCTCATCCCACGTGCCTAGGAAATTCTTACCTCCTTCTAGGGGTACGAAAATCATACCCCATGGGGTACGAGTTTTATATTGGTTGGCACAGGGGATTCGGGATACGAAGGTGTAGATGTGGCCTAGTTTTAAGGGAAGGTCATGGAAGTTGTTGGTCGAATCCTGACTTTGAGTCGAACCGGTGATTCTGGGTAACACACTTGTTGCCGGAAATCGGATAAACCGGGCGGTGCCCACATGTTCGACCTAATCGGTTAGGTCGATCGCCGCCGGGACTGTGGGGCCCCGGACCCCCACCGGCGCTGCGTCCGGACTCGCTGACGGCTCGCCTTCGGCTCGGAGCACGGCTCGCTTTCGGCTCGGCTGCGGATGGATACTGATGGTTCTTGCATCCAAGGGATGCGAGATTCTACCGGTGGCCCAACTCGAGTCTTCTGGTACTGGACCCCCTGACGATGTTGGCAACACCTCTGGGCTGTAATATCACGCGATATGTTGAGTCGAGCGTGCCTTGCGTACTTTTAGGAACTGAACCAAAAGGCTGGTTAATATTTGCCCTCTCAAAGTATATCTTGTGTTACCGGGATATGCTTTGAAGTAAGACAAGTTTGGCCATGGACGGAAAAATCTGCATGCCATGCTTATGATTGGTTGTGACCTTCCCCTTGAGTTGTACGTCGGGAGTGCACTGCTTTAGAGCGGATAAGACGCATTTCTGTAGGCCGTTGGTATGAGTTTGGGACTCCGACATTGTTAAGGGTTTTGACTTGCTTATGTTTTGCCGCTTGGGTTGGAACCTGTCTAAGGCATCTCATTTCTGTAGACTAAAGACATTAAAGTTAGTCGCCAACTCCCGATTGCATCGAAGTGCAAATGGTTCGTTATCGGGTCATAATCGCGTATGCAATCACAAGTTTACACATGGTTTTGTGCGATGTGATCTGAGTTGGAAGAGGTAATCGTGAAGGTAAATTGTACGCCATGGGGTTGTGATCGCGCAATTTAACTTTTCGAAGAGTTTTCGGATCGAGAGTTGATCGTTTGGTGTGTACGCTTGAGCTATTAAGGCTTGTGAGCACACATTTATTAACGAATCGAGTCGATCTACTCGGTTGAGATTTCGAAAGCGGGTATGTGTGGTCATTGTCGTGGCTTGGGCGTACGATTGCAGAATGTGGCTATCGAAACGTCGTTGGACTGGAGCTTAGTGATCTGGCGCATCTTGCTGAATCACTTGGACTCATAAGCCCAAAACCTTTCAATGATCTAAGCTGGTCCAAATGGTCAAATTTTCGGTGACTCGTATACGCAAATGTCGTTGTAAGGTCAATGCTCGGCGTATGTCGAGGCATGTGATCACATGGATCGGCCTTCGGAGCGAAGTCGAACCCAAATGCCAAGTGCATGGACTTTAATGGTTTGGCATTTGGTGAGCACATGATTGGTCGTTCAGCCGTGATTGACTTGGTAGTCGGGGATTCGAAGACAAGTGGATACGACCCTAGCTTGGTGTATGCTCCTGAATTCCGATCCCAAAATGCTCATTTGGAGCATGCTGATACCTTAATTGTACTTACTTCCTTTTTTCTCTACTCCGGACGGAAAATCAGCTTAAGGCGTGGCGGATGCAGAACACTGGTTTTGCACTTTGGATGTTCAGGTTACCTTTAGGTTTATGGAGGAGGGAAGGGAGATATGGACAGTGAGAGGATTCCCGGGATTGACACTCAAGAGCGTGGAGTGGTGGATTCTGGGAAACGGAAGTAGGGATTCGAGGACAAGTCGCCATGTATTCGCGGATACGGGATTGGACTTTGTATCCCAAATACCTAATAAATCTTTCAGGCTCTCCAGGGGCTTGAAGCTTGTTTGAGGACATGATAACTTAGCTGGTGCACAGGAGGATGTAACATAACTTCGTACTCTAATAACTTTGTCGAGCCCTAGTTTCGATCTTCAGTTTGTAAACTTGAACCTTTGCACGATGTCACGTGATCTGATCGGTATTGGTGAGTTGTGGCCTTGTGGCGTAGCACTCAAGAAACGGATCTGTCTGGACTGGCGGCTTGGATGTGCATGCATGATGTGGACACATAGTTGGATGTTAGTTTCAGGATCGGATCCATAATCCAATCACGATGTAGTCGCATCTCGACTGAAGCATCGTACTGGTTGTTAGTGATAGCCACAGTGCTAGGTGCTGAGGATAAAGGTTGCCATTACGTTCCGTAATGTTTGCTTTAGTGGAGTTTCGGTACTAATGGTATGTTGAAATCTTCAGAGGCTAAAGGTTGCCTTTTCGCAAGGTGGACGTTCCTCTTTAGAATGGTTGGATCGAAGGTTGTGGTGATGGTAACGCCAGTGCAAGAATTGGTAGAGGGATGCCACCGAGCCTGTGTCCTTGTAAACTGAAGAGGACATGAGCTATCCATCATCAGAAACCAAATAGTTGCATCTTTTGTTATCCATTCCCCTTTGGAGTGGAGGCTACACCATGCTTTGCCCCCATGCTTCCTCAGACGTCCGAGTCTGGATTAGGGTTACAGCGAGAACAACCCGAAGAGGTAGGAGAACCTGTGGATACATTCTCAGACGTGGATTTGGGATCCAGCATTTATAAGAGCCTTCTCGAAGAATGAGAAGTTGTGGATGGCCGAAGTGCTCCGGTGTCGGGCGTAGCTAATTCGAGTGTGCAAATTATGCACGACGCGGTGGAATCCCAGGAAATCCAGATGGTGGCAAAGCCTGAGGAGCAAGGGGAGAAGATGAAACAGGATGAGGCTGCCATATAGGAGGCATGGGAAATGGCTAGGCAGGATGCCAAGGAGAAAGTTGTCGTTGTAGTGGCGGAGAAGTTGGCTGATGCAGAGGCGGAGAAGGAGTGGGCTGCTGAATTGGCTAGGAAAAAGGAAAGCTATCGATGGTGACTGCGTGAGTGGGGCGAGGAAACCTTTAGTAAACACTAAGCGGATGTATTTATGCGACTCCATGCCGGAGAGTTAGTTGCTCAGAAGGCCGCCAAAGATGCCAAGAAGAAAGCAGAGTTAAAGGCTAGGAAGGCTCAGGGAGAAACTGAGGTTGTGCTCGTTCTTGCTTCTGATATCGCCCCTAAACCGTTGCCATGTTTTGCCTTTGGGGAGATCATAGTGATTACAAGCGGCGAGGATAATGGCGGGATGTGCACATTGGTGCCTCATGAGTCCGCTACTCCTATGAAGAGCAGAGGAGGAGAAGGCGGAAGTGGCTCTGGAAGGAAGGGGTCCATCACTGGTGGTGACCCTCCTGGTGCCAAACCTGTACAGAAAAAGAAAAGAAAGGAGAAGAATTAGTAGCATCAATAATTGTTACAGAAATTATAGATACTTTGGGTTAGGTAGACCGATATTATATGCGAGTGTGGCCCTCGCTT
The DNA here is from genome assembly GCA_030737875.1 of Allium sativum. Classification (NCBI taxonomy): domain Eukaryota; kingdom Viridiplantae; phylum Streptophyta; class Magnoliopsida; order Asparagales; family Amaryllidaceae; genus Allium; species Allium sativum. The sequence continues at coordinate 853,535,180 of CM060919.1, forward strand.
TTGGTCCTTAAAGACATGGTGTGGTTTTCATGTACACCCTGTCATCAGAAAGAAAAGATGTTAGACATGTAGTCTGTTTAGCGTGTGTGTGTGTGAAAGGAAATATTAATTAGTAAAAATCACATTTCATGTTAAGTGTTCGAATGTTCTTCTCGTGTTTTCCAGCATCGTGTACTTGCACAAGCGTACTTATCGTTACACTAATAGAAATGCGATCAGAGGTCTCGCTCCGGGTCGTTTACAGATGTGTGAGATTGAGCGCTGGTAGTGCTCGTGGGGGGTCTCCCTCGGCTCAGGAATCCCACGGAACACCATGAACCAGGCCAGTGGCCTTCTGTCTTGGGCTGCCCGGAGTTAGTCCCAAGTAGAGCGAAGGCGATGGATGTCGCGATTCGTCCGATGGGAGGCTCTCATGTCGTTCATTCGTGTTATGAGCGCAAGCGTCGTTTATTCGCCGGAGTAAGCCCGGATCATCAGCCCGTAGGGTCCGATCGTGGCCATAGGATGCACCTAAGCCTTTAGGGCTTAGGGAAGGAAACGATTTAAGGTCGGTCTCGGTGCTCGCCAAGATTAGACCGACATTCATAGCCAGATGAGAGGTTTGCATCACACTAGGTTGGCTGTTGGGCGATCCCAAGTCCTGGGACTTGGGCGCGGAATGATTTATCCTCGGTCTCGGTGCGGGGACGAGATTCGAGTTAGTGGTTATTTATACTCGGTCGCTTCGCGGGCCAGGGACTCGAGTAGCGATGTTGGCTCTCATGCTCGGGGTGTCGATCGATGTCGTAGTGTTTGTCCTCAGTGTTGGCTCGAGGTTTGGATGGCGGCATCAGCTCCCATGCTTGGGGTGCCGATGCGACGATCGAGAGTGCCTCTGGTTGAGTTTTTCGGTCGTTCCCCCAATTAACTGGAGGGTTGTTAAAGCTTAGCAGGAGGAAGATGGCTTCGACACAACGGTGAGGAGGTATGCCTTGGAGAAGGGGCCTTGTTTTTCGTTTCTTGTTTCGCTTCCGATGAGGGAGGCAAAGGTAGGAATTAGTTGCAACTACGCCATGGAAGTTGTGGTCCTGACGAGCCAGGGGGACGATCTTGAGGGATTAGTTATCGGTTGAGGTCCTGTTTAGTGGAAATCTTTGATGAGCGCTGAGTGGCTCGGAGATCCCATGCAGTGGGAATCTTCGATGAGCATCGAGTGGCTCGGAGATCCCATGTAGTGGGAATCTTCGATGAGCGTCGAGTGGCTCGGAGACCCCGTGCAGTGAGAATCTTTGATGAGCGTTGAGTGGCTCGGAGATCCCGTGTGGATGAGTTTCTCGATGTTGTCCTGCAAGTGGTGCAGCATGTTTGTGTAGTGTGCGCGAATGCTGTAGAACCGACAATATCCTGTAGAGTCCTTTGGTGCGCTCATCCGACTTTCAGGCCTTAGCCTTTTGCATGGTTGGGAATTGCAGGTTCCAAGATGGATTTTCTCCGGGGTGTCACTGAGAGCAGTATAACTGCGGAAAGACGGAAGTCGAAGACACTTCCTTTTATTGTTGCGACTACCTTTGAGGTTGCCGGCGTGAGCAAGATTGCGTAGAGCAATGGAATTAGAATCGCTGGAGCTTTGGGCTTCGTCACGAGGCAGGATGTTGTGGGGAGGAGCTTGATTCCTTTGTGTTAAATTTCGGCATAGGAAGTAGTTGGCATTCATCCAGAAGGTCTCCTGAATCTTCGATTGCTTTGGATCGGTCCATGCTCTGAGTTCGGAATTAGGAGGTATGCCCTTAGTAAGTTGGACGAGTGCTATTCGAGGAGTAGGTTTCTCGACTTCGACCAAGGCGGTGTGGGATCTTTCGAGATAGCCATTGAGAGTCTCACGGGTGCCTTGGTAAATGTTCGAAACTGAGAGTATGTCCTTGGACGTTGCGACGTGCATCCTAGATGGCGCGACCCATCTCCTGGCGAGTTAGTCGAAAGTTGAGATAGTTCAAGGCGGGAGTCGAGAGAACCATGATAAAGTCGTCTTGGACGAAGACGGGGAAGCACTTGCACTTTGCGGCGTCGGTAGCACGTGATGAATCCGTGCACCATTCGTGGTGGCTAATGAAGTTCCGAGGATCATAGTCCTTTGAGTAAGGAATAGAATTTGGCATGTCGAAGTGCTTGCGCCATTCGACGTTAAGGATAGCTGGAGCATAGGGTTAAGCCTCGTACTGGTTTCCCAGATGTTGTCGGTGTGCCCCCGCGATTCCCTCATGATTCTACAGGTCATGTCGGCGGGAATCAGAGGTTGGGTTCCTGCAGTATCGTGGCGGTCATCATCCAGTTGAGGAGTTTGGAGCCTAATGCCTTTTCTCGAAGGAAGGTCTTCGTCGATCTGTGAGTCTCCACCCTCGATTGTATGATTCTGTGGAGGTTGGTCTAGGTGAACTTTGTTGGATCTAGATTAACCCTAGAGGGGAGGTGAATAGGGTTTATTAAAATAATTCGAGATATTACACAGAACAGATTGTTGTAGATAAAATAAATGCAGAAAATAAATAACATAGAGATTTTACCCTGCTTCGGCAAACCCTGCCTACTGCTGCATTTCTAAGATTTTTTACTAGGTATAAAAACAGATCCCGCTTACAAACCCTGTAAACTCGCAAACCCTGCTCCTGTTTAATCCTACGCTCAAAAACCCTGGACTGATCTATATCCCCTAGATCATATTTTCCCCTAGTTACAAACCCGTAAGTAGTATACCCTAGTTTTTACAGATACTAGTAAACTCCTAGTTATTACAGACACTAGCAAACTGTTATTTAAAACCCTATAACTAGACGACCTAGTTTTTACAAACAAAACTAGAAAACTGACTGAACCAGTTTACAATTGAAAAATAAAATACAAAACAAAATAAAACCAAAACTAAGCCCTAGTATTTTAAAACCGTAGTATTAAAAACAAGGGTTATCCCCTTTATAAAAATTATAGCCGACCCTTTTATTATTTCTCCATTTGAAAGCTTTGCCCCAAATTAAATGTCGGTCGATCAATTCTAGGGTTTTAACTGCGTTCTCCAAATCGCGGCTTGTTGAATACGAGTGATTCAATTCTCTAAAGCTTGAGAAAATTTATGGCTTGCTTTGTTGATCGGCTTGAGCTCTCTCTCGAACGAAACCGTTTGAGTAAATTTTGATTTTGAATCCTTTTTGCTCTTCAATTCGTTGTGCGTTCGATCAAACTTGCCTGTGATGTTGAAGGTGTATAAATAAGATTATAACATCCTAAATTGACTTTGATTTCGTTGAATGACTTGGCCGATTAATTGCGTGTTGTTGCTTGGTTATCTTGCTCGAATTGTTGCCTTGTCATGGTTGATTTGTTTCCATTTCCTTTGATTTGTTGCCATAAAAATGGTTGATCATTTCTGGAAAATTTTGAAGGCTAATTGATTTTCCTTTATCCTGACTTGTGTGAGATTTCCCCATAGTTTCTCTTGATTAAACCATGACATGAATGCTAAGTGATTTTTGGAAATGTTTAAAAACTTGCCGAACTAAACTTGTTCAAACCTGGGGACAAATGAATTTATTTGCAACTTAATTTTCTAAAAAAAAAATCGATCATTTGAACTTTATGGAAAGATTTGATTAGCTATTCCTGTCTAAAAAAATCTGCCTGGAATTCTTGCTAAAAACACTTTGGCCAAATCTGATACAGACCAAAAACTTGATCACCGAATTTCCAGAAACTATGATTTTGATTGATAATTTCTGGAAGTAAATTCTTTTTTCAGCCGTGATTGTATAAAAGAATTCTTGCCAAGATTGTCCTCGATTTGTTACATTCTTGCCAAGTAAATTGGATGCACTTTTGTGTAATGGTTTGGAAACTAAAAATTGTTGCTCTGTAATTAAAATCTTCCCAAAAATATTCCTTGTCCTTTGTACAATCTGGAAAGACATGAAAATATAATTGGCCATATATGAATTCATTTCTGGAAAAGAAAAACTAGCCAAGCTTAATTGCAGTTGCTTCATTTCCTTGGTTAAGTCTTGTTCGCAAACTTGTGCATTTCTGAAATTTTGTTGATGAGCATGTTAACCCTTGTACACTGATGCATGCACATTAAAACTGAACTTCTCATGTCCATTTTTGTTTGCGCTGGCCATTTCCCTGTATATGCTGTTGTTTTGTGATTTGTATACTGGCATGTTCAATCTGATCGCGCTAAACCATTTACATATATGAGTGAACCTGTAATGACTAGTACACGTATGTGCTGTCTTGTTTTGATCTCAAAGAAATGAATTTGAAAACTGCTCCATGTGCACACTTGTGACTTGCTGATTTGGCTTTGGCTTGACTTTGTATCCTTGCATTTGTTTTTGAGCTGAACCATATTCATATATCACCTATCTCTTGAATGCAATGTAGCACCATGTTGCTGCTGCCATTTGCTCTTAACATTGCCATTTTGGCTCCACCATGTTGCATTGAATTTTGTTTGGTTATGCATGTATTTCTTTTTTCCACTTGAGCCGTGTTACTGTTTTGTCCCACGCTAACTTGTACATTCATGTTGCCCCCACTTGGCTGTTGCATGTATATGTGAAACTGCGCACACTTGAAATTTTTGTGTACATTTGGCATTTAATTTTAGCTCGGCTATGTTGAGAAATACTTGAAATTTTATGACCATGCATTTCACACTGTCTTGTCACTTGTGCACTGGGTCGAGCTTGGTCATGTGTATATATGTATATATATATATATACCAACTGTATATATATATGTATGTATGTATGTATGTACGTATATGCAAACATATGTGTGTGCTATCACTTCATTGTTCCTCTTGTGTTGTTCATGGACACCTGATCCATGCACTGTGCATGTGTGTCAGTCTTTACCTGAACACAGCGGCCTAATATATTTGTCCCTTGCTGACTGTATTGTCCCTTCACAAATATGTGTATAGACATACATATGTATGTGTATACATGTATAGTGTACGTCCAGAGAATATATATACGTATACACACACACACATGAGCACTACAGACGATGTCTACCTTGTGGTATTATAGTGTATCACTGTGAATATCACAAGCTGTCTAGACATAGATGGGTGTCCATAAAAATCAAATCATCATGAAAAATGATGAGAAACACAACAAAAATTCTAAGGAAAATAAAATTTAAAAATAAAATAATATTTGCTAGAATATAAAATTATTTTTGTTCCAGATTATTGTGTGTGTGTTTCTATTTGTGATAAGTAAGCAGATGACTGGACTAACAGTGAAGCAGACAGATATAAGACAAGTAGCAGTGTATGAGAGAGACTGTATATATTTGTACAAACTTGAGTGAAAAGAACTAAGTGTATTGTAGTGAGGCAACACTATAAAGAAATAAGTGACTGTATAACTGAGTGGTGTAGTGAGGAAACAATGTATATGAAATTGAGTATGAAATGAAATGTACTATATTACAGTGAGATATACAAATAGTGGAGTTATAAATTTGTACTGTTGAAGTATTGAAATAAAATATTGTATTAATTAAAATGCTGTTTGAATATTTCAATTCTTGTGCAGTAGTATTCTACTTAAATATGAATATTATATTCTGTCTATGATGTAGTATAGCAGTACAATTATAAATACATTTATAATAATAAATATATGTTTGCTATCATCAAACAAAAATCACAAAATTGTTAGATACAACAATCTCCCCCTTTTGATGGTGACAAACATAAAATAAGATTTTGAATATATGTTTATAATAAATGTGTTTGAAACTGAATTATTGAACTCCCCCTATCTGAATGCTCCCCCTACAATAAAACTCCCCTTAGATATGTGCGTGAGTGAGAAATAATAATTGAAACTTCAATATTAAAATATTTAAAGAATATCCACTCATCGATCAAAATCTTAACCCATTCTTCCCTTTTTGTTATCATCAAAAGGATACAGAAATTAAAATAGTGATGAAATAATGGACTAAAATATAATATCAGCTTAAGAGGAAGAGTGTTCATCATAAATCTCAATAAGTCAAACAAAATCATAATATTATATGAACTAGTGGCACATTTCACATTGTAGAATGACAGATTTACGATGAAATTTATAAAAATGGAGCGACTTTTAAAAAATGTGGATTCCAATTATTTTCAAAAGAATTTTTATAAAAATGATCACAAAACACAGTGATGGATTTGGACTAAAACTATGAATTCAATTTAAGTGATGCAATCAAATAATCTCAAATTCCAATAGCTATCAATTAACAAATCATGATATATCATAAAATATTAACACATTTCACAAAATAGAAAATGGATTGATAAGCTGGTTTTTTCACACCATGGAGAATTTCATATAAATTTTTATTTATTCAAACTATTTTCTTTACTTTTTCTTATAATTTAAGAGCAAATTGTTCATGCATAACCAGATCTTGGATTTTTAAATGAGATCAGTTGCAGCTTAAATATAAGTAATCTCTTAACCATGCATGACCAGAGCTTAGATTTTTAAATGAGGTTAGAGAAACACTTATGAATTTTCATTATTTTTTGTTCCAAAATGTAAAACTCCTCAGTATATAAAACCAATATTGATGATAGAAATGTGATAGGCACAGAAATGGTTTGTGAAATAAAATTTTAAATTAATCACATTATGAAATATGCTCAATTGTACCGGGATTTTTGAAAATTTTCAATTATTACTAATTCTGAAAAATAATATAATCATAATTCCATCACAAATATTTCTACTATTTATTCAAGATGATTTTTAAAAATATTAAACTCTCCACATTAATATAAAATCATGATGGATGGCAGAATGATGATTGACTAAGAAGGTGTTCGTGAAATAATCGTCAATCAAAGATATTATAAAAATTGTTCAATCATCACGAAAAAATAAAAAATAAAATTTCCTCTTGTTGTGAAATATACTGTAGTCACAAGACTCACAACTCATCACAATTTCAATAATCTGATAATAATATTGATGAGTTGTAAATACATTTCAGTTTGGTTCTTCATTTCAATTTCTGAATAAATAATCATTAAATGATTTTAAAATTGAAAAATCAATTACAAGAATGAAAAGATATATACAAGACAAAAAATATATATAGGATGAGAATCAGATCAATAAAAAAATTCAACACTTCAAATATGATACACTGTTGTCTCTACTAACGAGGATTTAAATACCACCTAGGTGGAAAAAAAAATTAAAGACAGCAGTATCCAATCACCAAGTTCAAGCAAATAATTCTAACAATTCAATTCCATCAATCAAAGCAGCAAGACACATTTAGAATAAGTTTCACAAGAAGGTTTTCAGAAAATTTTACAAGTCTAAGAAGACAAACTATAACAATCCGGAATTTCTGAACTAATTTAGAATTTTAATTTTAGCTATTTTAATGGATTTTGAATATTTAAAATGATTTATTTTAAATAATAACAACTAAAAATTTATTTAAATCAAAGTTAGAACGTATAAATTTATTTTAATTATAAAACGAGCCTGAAATGGCGCGGTAGTTTGAAAATTCGATTTTAATTTCAATCGAATGTATAGGATTCAATATAAATCAAAATTAGATAAAACGAGAAACATTGGAATATTTTGAAATGTAATTTTCTAACGAATGCAAGAAACTAAGATTTCACTTTTTATGTCGTAAGTTATGTCCAGTTTAAAATTTAAAATAGTCTCTATGGAATATACATATTTTAATATATATATATATATATAGCCCTTAAAAATAGCCATTTTGCAAACGACCTCCGTTTTCGACGAAATCACTTTTGTTGGATCCAGGGTATCAAATTATTTTTAGGTTTCAAATTTTATAATTTTTGAAATCAATATGTGAGCGTAGTAAATTTAAACGTGTTTGGAAAATTCAATTTGAATTTAATCAACTAGAAAAAGGCCATTTTTCAAACGGTCTCCAAATTCAAAGAAATTAATTTTGTTAGGACTGTATCATCAAAACATAGCTAGATCTCAATTTGCATAATTTTTGGAGTCAGTATGTGGCCCTGGTAAATTAAAATGTACGTTCAGATTCAATATTGACTGATATATTAATTTATATTTTAATTTTGATGAAAACCGATCGAAATGATAGAATTGGCTTACGAAAAATATCCCATTGTGTTCGGAATGGGGGTATTTTGCTAGAAACGATAGTTGTTGGGTCCGATTTGGAGTTCAGAGATTAAACGGGTTATTTTCGAATTAAAATAATATTATAAAATACTATATATATTCCCAAAATCCTCCCTAACCCTAATTTTTCCAGGCCCACCATCATTCATTTCTTCAAGGGCCAGAATTTTTGGATCTTTAATCCCTTCGATCTCCCAATCCGCGCCATAATATTCAATGCCACCAAAACAAAAATCGAAGTGCTAATGGAGATCTTGAACTCCATATGAGTTTGATCGATCCTCATGAGGTATGAGGCTTGAATTCCAACTTCAAACTGGCCACGTTCATGGTGGATTTCAAGGTGGCAGAGGGGCGCGAGTTCGTCGAGGTTGGGGGTGGTGGAAGCTCTGGAGATTGCCTTCGTCGTGGAGTAGTTGGATCGGGTCCTAGACCCTCCTGGTGGCGTGCGATATCAAGGGGAGGAGCACAATTTTTTTTCCCGTCGGTTACAGAAATCATGATCGAGTGGAAGGAGATAATTAAGGGGATGATGAAGTAATTAAATAAATTAATTATATTTAATTTATAAATTATGTTATCCAGTGTATTAAAATTCAAAGCTTTGTCACACGAGGTCGGAATTCGACGATTTCAGTTGCATTGGATTCGCAAAAACGAACTCTACAACATGAGACTGACCAAAACGGAAACGGAGCAAATTGAATTTTAAGCTAAATTAAACGGTTGTTTAATTTAGTTTAGAAACATAAATTCAGAAATAAAGACTGACGGAGTGGAAACCAAAGTGAGAATTCTCTCACTAAAAAATTTGTACAGTTATTTATTTATTCTATAATTGAAAATAAATAAATTGTCATTGTTGATTTTTATCTGTTGTATGTGACATTGCTTGAGTTCAACACATGAATTATTCATGACTCATCTGCACAAGAAGCGTTGTTTGAATATACGGCACTCGTATTTCAAACAATGTGGATAGACACTATGTGGTTGTTGAAATGAGATATAGATATCCATATATTATTTGAACAGTAAATTTTCATTACTTGTCTAAGTAAAATTGGTTAGTTAGAAAAATAATTCAAGCCAAATTAGAATTGGTTAAATTTATTAACCAATGATTTATTTAAATAGACTGTTGTTGTTTGAAAACCCCACACGGGTATTGGGATGATATTTGACATACACTAATCCCAATATTTAGTTGTATGTCAATCGATTAACTGATAGACTATGGTGAGCGTCGTTTATTTATTTTAATGCTTATACAGTTGTAGAATGCACTCTGGATGATGTTTGAATGTTAATGATTATTTATCATTATTGATTGAATACGTGCGATGTATGAAATCCATATAACTGAAATTATATGGTAATTGATTGAATCGCTTTCCGATTCAGAATATGAACGAATATTTTAAATAATATTCAGTGAATAATCAAAATATGATTTTGATGTCCGATTTTGGATGGACATGAAAATATATAAAAATATACATATATGAAGCCGAGTTAAGTAGAAATGCACCATTTTAACTCGAACGAATTTTTATATCGATTTTATTCATTTTATAATGAATATCGAAAAGATTTGATTTTAAAATCTAGTATTTTGAAAATATTATCATTTTAATATTATAATGATACAGTATATTCAATTTTGATTTAAAATTAAAGACGAACTCGAAATCGTTTTAAAATGAATTTATAAACAATTTATAAAATATGTTTCAAATAGAAATCCTCGATATATATATTATATATATATAATGGCTTGGATAGAACGCGTCGCACAGTGACCGTTAGCGAATTTCAACCATTAACTTCAAATTGATGTAACGGAAGATCCGACTGTCGGATTCTCCTAAACCCGAAACCGTTGGGTTCGTATCGAAAAGATCTTTCCTTTGAATATAAGAGATTTAAACTTGAATGATTGGATTTTAAATTATGTCCAAATCAATTTTGGAAAAGGTCGCTATGGATGTAGTTTGGTGGTCGTTATTGGAAACCGACTGTAAAGGCCTTAATAATATTATTAAAAATATGGAAAAAATTTGTAAAATCATAATAAATGATTTGGAAAGATTTTAGATGGAAAATTTTAAGTTTTGAAAATATAAAAGATATTTTTATCGAAATTAACTAGTTATTAACTAGAATAATAATCCAATGTTTTTAAATAGATAAATTGGATTTGTAATGATTTTTGAAATAACCAGAATTTTCCAATAAATAAATTGGATTGGATTTGAATGGAAATAATCTTCGGAGTATTTCGATATTGGATTCCGTGATTATACAGATATGGTTGAGGAATTTGGAAGATACAGATATCGTTATTCTCAATATGATATCCGTTGGTTTCAGAATTTGATATTGAATATAAGCCGATATCAATTTCTATTCAAAGCCTTGTGTTTAATATCAAATTGGATTTTGGGTTTATCGTGAACAATGTTTTAAATAACATTTTTTCTTTAACCCAATGAATAGTAAAGTTATGATTTGGAATTTATGAATCTTTTTATTGAGATTTAATGGAAAATTTCCAAAGTAAAGTTTTCCAATTTAACATATTAAATTGGAATTGAATGGAATTCGATTAGGGAATAATCGAGATGAGCTTATGTGAAGGAAGACTGTTACTATATATGGAATTTAAAAGGCTTTGCCATTATTCCTTTTATATTATTAGTCTGATACGGAAATTTATATCAATTATATATTGATCTGTTTTCCATGAAGATTCCATATTTAATGGAAGTTGATTTGGGGTTTATTGTTAACTGTGTTTTAAATGACATTGGTTCTTTGACCCATTTAAAGACATGATTAATTTCCTAAAAAGTGGAATAATCATTAAGCAATGATATTCGAGTTTAAAACCAAGTTGGAGTTTTTAATAAATCGTTAATTAGATTGGAAAGTGAATGAGGTAATTAAATTTACCGAATTCATGAAATGATCAAGAGTGGAGTACCGCCAGTTTTACTCCATGTGATAGTTAAATCTTTAATTAGAATTGAAACGAGAAATGGTAATTAAGTTTATCGATAACACAATGGGTGTTAGATATGGGGTACTACCAGTTTTTCTCCATGGGATGAATATGTTGGGATTGGAAAACAAACTAAATGATTACTTCGGTAAGGTTCAATAATCCCGACTAGTTAATAAAATATATTGAAATTGATATCCAAAGGAAGATTAAAGAATAAGTTTAAAAGAATTTATCTTTGATAAAATTAATGGGAACCTTTCCCTAAAGGTGTGAATATTTGAATAAAAGAATATTCTGAATTGGAATGAGGTGTATGATGTGTTTTTATAGCACTTGATTATTGATTATAAAGTACGCGAGTTATTCGAAAAGACCGGGTTTAACCCATTCTGAATAACTGATACAGTGACTAAAAGTCGACGATGAAGACTGTGGTTGAAGACCAGAGATCTTCACATCATATGGATGATTACTGATGTCTTGATTGGGTTGTACCCCCAAGACAAGGTAATAAGTGGTGATCGTCCCGATGTACTTGGACATCGATCGGATATGCGAGGACCTCTATCCTGTATTTGACATATGGGACGAGAAATAAGGTGCCTCCGGTTTCGTTCAGACCCAGAACGGACTTGTAAATGGATGTCTGTCTGACATTGGATTTCATTCTGTGTTGATTGATTTCTATTAAATATATATCTTTTTGGTGGCAGAGAATATATTCTCTTGCTTAACACCCTTCTCTGAGACGTACGAGCTTAGAGGTTATATATTGATGGACATCAGTTGTATGGCGTGAATTGTCAGTGTGGCATGCTGAGATGCAAATGACCAAGGCTTTTGTTGAAAAGCAGAGTCTTGTGGTTGATGATCAAAGCACGGCTTTAAACAGCATAGCTTTGTGTATAGCGTTAATTCGCAAGCCTCACACCCCCGTATGAGTCAAAAACGGGATAGTGACCGTAGGGAGAACTTGCATTTCTTTCTAGCTAGAAGTGGTGTCATGGTATGGAGCCCCGACATTTTTACTCATGTGGATAATGGATTGCAAGGCGCCTCAGATATGATTGGTCGACGTCTGACCATTTTGGGGGTCCGATAGGACCGGAAAACGTATTGTTCAGGAATAATTAATCCACTAAAGTAAGTGTGGACCGGCCCTACCGTTCATAGGGGTCGCCAGCGTCCGAGTCTTGAGGCATTTGCTAGAGTGTCTCGAATCGGAGAGGAGCCATCCCTTGCCTCAACTCATGGATGGAATCCAATTTCCAATACGCGACTTTTCGGCTTTAGTTGTAAACCTATATGGAGACATAGTAGGATGGGGTACTATGTCATCTATGATTGATACATTTATATTCGAAGTTGATTTCTTCACTTATAGTAATAATAAAAGATAAATTTCACGTACCAAGTATGTTTGGCCATTATAAGGTAAAACTCTATCCTTTGGTTTGTGTTTGCATTGTGTGATGGGACCTGAGTCTTATAATGGCTTCATTTTTTCTTTTAGCATTGTGTTGTTCGTTTTATGGTATTCTCGGGAGGAAACCCGTTCCATGTTATACAGCATGGTCCCTTGATTTACCCAACTTTAAAATAAAGTTTATAACTGTTTTAGTCTTCACACCAATCCCGTGATTGACTCAGAGTTTATTGTTTTTACCTAAACTCTTTGTGCCCATATTTTCCACACGAGCAACTAGTAGTTTTGGTTTTTCGCAGATATTTCTTTTCCCGGGATCCTGCTAGAGCTATATCCAGAAAGCTTTGTATCTGTGTATTTCTTTCAGTTGTGGTAGTTGATGTTTTCCGCTGCACATTGTATTTATATATATATGTATATTTTACGTTGCTGTAAATTATTAATCTCTGATATTGTTTTTCCATTGTGTAATACTTATTCATTCTCTGATATTCTTGTATTCTGATGTAAAAATAGCAATGAAATGATCTAGTGCTTGTGTTCCAATGCGTCGTGTTCTCAAAACAATCTGGTCTCCTTCGTCTCCTCGAGGATCAGGAAGTCTGGGTCATTTCACAAATCATGATCTAAGATTTAAAGAGACGGTTTATTTGAAATCACTTGAAGGAATGTAGAAACTTCAAGATTCAATGAATCGATCACATAAGGTTATTAATACCAAAGCTAAGGAGTGTGTGAGATTCAAGATATTAACCAATATCAAATGATTTCAAACAAAACAATATTAAAGTAAGTGATCATGATTTCAGAATGAATTTCAGGATTAGTACAAGAAAGATTTTCAATTCAGACTAGTTAGGTCAACCAAAAAATCTTTGAACCTTTTATCAGAATAGCAGATGATACCAAAAACAAGCAGTTAACCAAAAACATTTTCGAAGCGATTTCTTTTATCAGAGCAGCACAACAACCAATTTCTAACCAGATTTGTCAAGATAATTTTTCTCACAAATATTTCTGACAGTCACAAAAGGTGTTTAATGACCCAAGATTAAAAATACAGTTTATTTTAAATTATTTGAAGGAATATGAAAAACTCTTATTCAATGAATTGATCGCACCGGATTACATGTTTCAAATCTCAGATTTGTGTGAGACTCACGAATTAATAATTTCAAATGATTTCAAATAAGCAAATATTCAAATCAAGTAATCATGAAATAATAGTGAGTTTTAAGACCAGATCTTCAAAGAATTTCTCACAAATATTTCTAACAACCACAAGAGAGATTTTCAACATATTTACATCAAGCATGAGAGATATTCATGATCCAAAATTAAATATAATTTATTTGAAATCACTTGAATAGATGTAAATTTTGAGATACAGTCAATCAATCACACAAGATTAATAATTTCAAATCTGAGAAGTGTGTGAGATTCAAAATATCATAAATTTCAAGTGATTTCAAACAAACACATCGTTAACAAAGATGATCATGAATAAATATGAATTTCATGATGTATCACAATGATTCAAGCCAAAAAAAAATTTTCAATTCAGAAATAATCAAGCCAATCCAAAAATCAATAAAATTATCACAACTGAAAAATAGTAGTGTGCTGTAAATGAGTATCAATTTTCAAGCCTTTCCAAAATGAATTAGAAGAAACTCAAAATAGCAGAGGTGTGTGAAATTTCATTAATTTTCCAGATCTTCAAAAATTTAGAATTCAAATTAACAATGTTTAAGATATAACAAGAATGCTTCAACACTGTTAGGAATTTAGAAACAAGAAAATAAACTTCAAACAATTGCAGAAATTTACAATTTTGAATTCAAGATCTAGAAATGATTAAAACATGATAGTTTTATTCAAATAAAGCGAATTTCCAGATTACCAAGGATTCTGCAATTATAAGTTAAGAAACTCGAAATAATAAAAAAGTGTCAATGTCAATTGCAAATCAGAAATAACCAAGAGAAAATAGACGGGGTAGAATGAGGAATAAACAAAGAAGAAAAAGAAAAACATATTCACAATAAAAATATGAGTCTAGAGATCATACCTGAATTCGATGTGAGCAAATGAATCTCTAACTTAGCATACTTGGCTAAGGAACTCTGAGTAATTCAATGATGTGAAGCAGTTTAAATACATATCTCTTTTTGCAAAGCAGTTCCTCAGCCTCCTCTGGTACCTAACAGTTTAGGGAATCGAGTGTTCTTACAAAATTAGTAAAACCACTCATAGTTTTGTTCACATCTTTCGGTCCCAAACCTTTTATATAACAATCTATTCAAATTTATCTTTGTACCCATAGGAATCCAGATCAGTTTGAATTTAGACGAATTCATTTTATTTCTTTTTGGGGTCCAAAAAGGATTGTTACTAAACAAGTTTCCATCTTTTTATGACTAAAAAATCCTTTGAAATTATATGAATTCAAATTCTCAAAACAAAGATTTCCAGACTAATTTGAAGGATTTTTAAAATCATTAGAATTCATATTTTCAAACCCATTGAGTTTTCCAAAACCAAGGCCATTTTTATTTCCTGAAGAAAATTGATTTTTCAATAACATATTCAAAAAAAATTCTCCAGTTGAAAATCATTTCACACTCAACTCAAGACCGTTGATTTTGGATTTCAAATAATTATTCTCATGTATTAGCTCGGAGCAATGATCGGCCAAAATTTCATTTTTCTTTGATTCATTTTGTTTCAAAATCGAATTTTCACCTTCGAGCATTTTAATTTTAGTTTTGGATTCAGAGATCTCACATTCAAAGCATTTTTATTTTTCAGATTTGAGTTTTTCAAAATTCATGAATTTTTCAATCTTGTTTTTTTGCTCATTCAGAATTGATTTAGTTTTCAACAAATTTTGTTTTTCAGCAAAATCATATTTGGAATTTTTCAGTCATCTTAAAATTTTCAAATTCCTTTTGCAGAAGATTGTTCGTACTTAATGAATCAATCTCGTTCTCTTTTAAGATCAGAATTTCATTCTTATGTTTTTAAATATTTTTATTGGAATGAACAAGATTGGTTTTCAATTTCAAACAATCTTTGTAATCCGAATTTGAAGAGTTTTTAGAGTATTCAAGTTGTGCTTCCAAATCATTAATTTTGCTGTCCGACACAAGATTTCTAGATTTTAGAGTTTTGTTTTTCGTTGGAGTCTATCAACAGATTTAGTTAAATCAGCACACATATAAACCAAATGATCTTCATATGAGAAATTTTCTGTCTCATTGTCCGTTAAGTCTCCGTCGTCTGATGTACTTGAATTTTCATCTGTTTCTCCTTTTAAGCACAACTCTGAATCTAAGTCCACACTTCGGGGTTTTGAGCAGTTGTATTCTTTTTGTCCATACAATGCATGGAGAGTACTCCAGATTTCTTGTGAATTCAAACAATGGGAGATAAGGTTATATTGATCATCATGAAGATGTTAATATAAAATATGTGTAGTACGGGAGTTAAAACCAATGTCATTCCTATCTGCCAAATCATACCCATTAGAAATAATATCCCAACATTTACTATTAACATATTTTAAATAGGACTCCATTTTTGATTTACATTTTTAAAAAATCTGTACCATTAAAAATTGTTGGAATACGACTGGACTGACCCTCACTGGACTGACAACTAATGAACACCATGGCTCTAGAGTTAATAGAATAACCTGCTCTGATACCACTTGTTGGATCTGGATTAACCCTAGAGGGGGTGAATAGGGTTTATTAAAATAATTTGAGATATGAAAAAAATCACATAATAGATTGGTGTAAATAAAATAAATGCAGAAAATAAATAACATAGAGATTTTACCCAGCTTCGGCAAACCCGGCCTACTGTTGTATTTCTAAGATTTTTTACTAGGTATAAAAACAGATCCTGCTTACAAACCCTGTAAACTCGCAAACCCTACTCCTGTTTAATCCTACGCTCAAAACCCCTAGACTGATCTATATTCCCTAGATCAGATTTTCCCCCTAGCTACAAACCCGTAACTAGTATACCCTAGTTTTACAGATACTAGTAAACTCCTAGTTATTACAAACACTAGAAAACTGCTAGTTAAAACCCTATAACTAGACGATCTAGTTTTTATAGACAAGACTAGAAAACTGACTGGATCAGTTTACAAATGAAAAACAAAATACAAAACAAAATAAAATCAAAACTAAGCCCTAGTATTTTAAAACCCTAGTATTAAAAACAAGGGCTATCCCCTTTATAAAATTATAGCCTGCCCTTTTATTATTTCTCTATTTGAAAGCTTTGCCCCAAATTAAATGTCGGTCGTTCAATTCTAGGGTTTTACCTATGTTCTCCAAATCGTAGCTTGTTGAATATGAGTGATTCAATTCTCTGAAGCTTGAGCAAATTTGCGGCTTGCTTTATCCATCGGCTTGAGATCTCTCTCGAATGAAACCATATGAGTAATTTTTGATTTTGAATCCTTTTTACTCATTAATTAGTTGTGTGTTCGATCAAACTTGCCTTTGATGTTGAAGATGTATAAATAGGATTATAACATCCTAAATTAACCCTGATCTCGTTGAATGACTTGGTTGATTAATTGCGTGTTGTTGCTCGATTATCTTGCTCGAATTGTTGCCTTGTCGTGACTGATTTGTTTCCACTGCCTTTGATTTGTTTCCATAAAAATGGTTGATCATTTCTGAAATTTTTTGAAGGATAATTGATTTTTTTGTCCTAAATTGTGTGAGATTTCCCCTTAGTTGCTCTTGATTAAAACCATGCCGTGAATGTTGAGTGATTTTTGGATATGTTTAAAAACTTGCCGAACTAAACTTGTTCAAACTTGGAAACGATTGCATTTATTTACAACTTAATTTTCTGAAAAAAAATTCGATCATTTGAACTTCATGGAAAGATTTGATTAGCTATTCCTATCTAAAAAATCTGCCTGGAATTCTTGCCAAAAACACTTTGGCCAAATCTGATATAGACCAAAAACTTGATCACTGAATTTATAGAAACTGTGATTTTGATTGATAATTTTTGGAAATAAATTCTTGTTTCAGCCGTGATTGTATAAAAGAATTCTTGCCAAGGTTGTCCTTGATTTGTTGTATTCTTGCCAAGTAAATTGGATGCACTTTTCTGTAATGGTTTGGAAACTAAAAACTGTTGCTCTATGAATTAAAATCTTCCCAAAAATATTCCTTGTCCTTTGTACAATCTGGAAAGACATGAAAACATAATTATCCATATATGAATTCATTTATGGAAAAGAAAAACTAGCCAAGCTTAATTGCAGTTGCTCCATTTCCTTGGTTAAGTCGTGTTCGCAAACTTGTGCATTTCTGAAATTTTGTTGATGAGCATGTTAACCCTTGTAAACTGGTGCATGCACATTAAAACTGAACTGCTCATGTCCATTTTAGTTTGCACTAGCCGTTTCCCTGTATATGCTATTGTTTTGTGATTTGTATACTGGCATGTTCAATCTGATCGTGCTAATCAATCTGATCGTGCTAAACCATTTACATATATGAGTGAACCTGTAATGACTTGTACATGTATGTGCTGTCTTGTTTTGATCTCAAAGACATGAGTTTGAAAACTGCTTCATGTACACACTTGTGACTTCCTGATTTGGCTTTGGCTTGACTTTGTATCCTTGCATCTGTTGTTGAGCCGAACCATATTCATATATCACCTATCTCTTGAATGAACTGTAGCACCATTTTACTGCTGCCATTTGCTCTCGACATTGCCATTCTAGCTCCGCCATATTACATTGAATTTATGGTTATGCATGTATTTCTTTTTGTCACTTAAGTTGTGTTACTGTTTTGGCCCATGCTAACTTGTACATTCATGTTTCTCCACTTGGCTATTGCATGTATATGTGAAACTGTGCACACTTGAAATTTCTGTGTACATTTGGCATTTAATTTTAGCTCGGCTATGTTGAGAAATACTTGAAATTTTATGACCAAGCATTTCACACTGTCTTGTCACTTGTGCACTGGGTCGAGCTTGGTCATGTGTATATATGTATATGTATATACATATCAATTGTATATATATATATAAAAACATATGTGCGTTCTATCACTTTATTGTTCCTCTTGTGTTTTTCATAGACACTTGACCCATGCACTGTGCATGTGTGTCAGGCTTTACCTGAACACAGCAGCTTGATATATTTGCCCCTTACTGACTGTATTGTCCCTGCACAAATATGTGTATATACATACATATGTATGTGTATACATGTATAGTGTACGTCCAAAGAATATATATATATATACATGAGCACTACAAACGATGTCTACCTTATGGTATTTACAGTGTATCACTGTGAATATCACAAGCTATCTAGACACAGATGGATGTCCATAAAAATCAGATCAAGTCATGAAAAATGATGAGAAACACACCAAAGATTCTGAGGCAAATAAATTTTGAAAATAAAATAATATTTGCTATTATATAAAATTATTTATGTTCCAAATTACTGTGTGTGTGTTTCTGTTTATGACAGGTAAGTAGAGGACTGGACTAATAGTAAAGAAGACAGATAGAAGATAAGTAACGGTGTATGAGAAAGACTGTTTATATTTGTACAAACTTAAGTGAAAAGAACTGAGTGTACTGTAGTGAGGCAACACTGCAAAGAAATGAGTGACTGTATAGCTGAGTGGTGTAGTGAGGAAACATTATATATGAAATTGACTATGAAATGAAACGTAATGTATTACAGTGAGACATACAAATAGTGGAGCTATAAATTTGTACTATTGAAGTATTGAAATAAAATATTGTTTGAATATTTAAATTCTTGTGCAGTAGTATTCTATTTAAATATAAATATTATATTTTGTCTGTGATGTAGTATAACAGTACAATTACAAACACATTTATAGTAATAAATATATCCTTGTTATCATTAAACAAAAATCATAGAATTGTTAGAGGCAACAAACTTGGGCCCAGTTGGATGCTAGAAGCGTAGGCCACAAGTCCAGACTTATGGCATTTTGAGTATGCCTAGTGGAGGCTCAAGCACTATTCCTTGGGTCAAGACTAGGTTAAAGTTGGGAACGGCCGGGATGACGTATTCCGTCTCTGATGGTGATCTTAACATTGCCGAGATTAGGGGTCAATCGTGTCGTCATAGAACGCTATCTGTGGCATGTTGAAGTGGTAGGGCCACTCGTCTTTATGTATGATCCTAGCGAAGGGATTACGCCTCGAGTGTTTTTCCCACGAGTTATTGGCGTTCCCTCGCATATCTTTTATGATCCTTCGAACCAGGTCGTGGAGATATTTTGGATACGGATCTTACAGCGGAAATTCATTAGTTTCGGCAAACTTCGGGAGTTCTGTTCCGGAGATGTCTTCTTTAGTGCCCATCCGGCCCGCCCTCTTCCATGTCATCGACATCAATGGTCTAGTTTTGGTATGGTTGGCGAGGTTGAGCGGGTTGGTTTGCATTCTGGTCCGGAAGTACTAGGGCCCGATGGGCTGTTGGAAGAGTAGGCCCCTGGCTCTAAGCAGCGATAGTTGGGTTCTGTCTAGTAGGGGTCAGTTACGCGGACCCAGTTCGTTATTGATAATCAACCGGGAGTGGTTACGGTATTGTGTCCCCTTTAGCAAGTGACGGTGGTTCGATCACCATTTCTATTTTCGTTGACGTTGCCGTTCGTACGAGCATTGGAGCAGACGGCAACGTTGTTGATGAGGTCGAACCTCCTTCTTCCCTTGAGTTTGAAGAAGAGGTTGCCGAGACCGTATGTCGTGGTCGGGCGTTGTTCCAAGCAAGTTGAAGTTGTGCGAGATGCGTTGACTTTCTCGAAGTTGGTGCATAAGGTCGAGGATATTCTTCGCCACCTGGTTAATTTCGAAAGCTATATTCTCATACTTTTTATTAAGTGCATGAATCAGTTCTTAAGTCACAGGAGCTTCAAGGTCCACAGGTAGAAGTAGATCCGTTTTGGTCGGGTCCTCAACCGCTCGGGACTGATGAGAGGTACCAGCGTCAATTGCGGCCAACGGGAGGAGCGTTTGGTTTTGCCAGATTTCTGCTTAATGCCGTTGAGAGTTCTGACGCTTTTAGGACGAGCTATGTTGACTCTAAATTGTTCCACAAATCGGGTGTTCGAAGCATTCCAAGAAGTGACGGAGTCCGGCTCCAGCTGCATGTACCACATTGCAGCTATATCTTTTAAGAAAAGCGAAAAACACTTGGCCATGACATTTTCCGAAGCTGAGAGAACTTCCATATGTCGACTGTATCTCACGAGGTGAGCAGTCAGGTCCTTGCAACCATCATAAGGATCCTTGACTGGTAGCTTGAAATCAGGTGGGTTACAAGAGTCCCTGGTACTCAAAGAAAGCGGACTGCAAGTCACGCAATCCATACTCGTTGAAGAAGCACTGCCTCGAGTGTATCAACAGATGATATCAGCGATCTCTGACCCATTTCACGAAGCAAGTAGTTGATTTAGATTGTCCAAAGCAGCACTGGTGCCCCAAATGTTTGAGTCCGAGTTGGAAATCGGTTGATTGAGAAGAAAGTCTGGTTGGATTCCAACTTCAAGGGCCACATGGAGAGTAATGCTGACTCTTGGAACCGTGGGAGCACTACCATACAAAGTTGCGCACGTCGGTGCTTGAGCAACATTTCCGACTGTGGAGCCCGCAACATGGCCAACCAAAGTGTCACGGGCTGGAGCGACATCGGGATTAGGGGTGCCCCCGAGTGTAGTGGGACCGACACCTTTTAGAGGAGCGACGTTGGCCGGCTGGTTAGTTTGTGTGGTTGCTCCCAAGTCCCGAGTTGCGGGTGGAGGAACATTGGTACTCGTCCCAATAATGTATGCATGTCCAGTCGGCCTCAAGTACTTCTTATTCTGTCTTCAATTCGAGCGAGGAAGGTATTGAAATCTTCTTCCCGTCGCTCAAGTCGAGCTTACAAATATGTGGTAGGATTCTTAATCATTCTATCGATCCCTTCCTGAGTGACATAGTTCGATGGAGGTCCGGTCGAGGAGAGTTCTTGACTTCCTCCCACTTCTACACCTTGAGCTTTGAATATAGCTTCGAGCTTCCTATGCTTAAACACCATGATGAGAAGCGAGTATTTGAGTCATAGCCGAGAACTGATGACGAAATCCGAAGATGGATCGGAGGAACTTATCCACAACATTCTGTCATTTGATTCTTTGTTGCTTAGCCATCATGAGTGGACTCGACTGTAGGTTATAGAAGGGACCTAAAGCGTGTCGAAGTCGAGATGGAAATTTGCGACAAAGTAACAAATCTGAGTTCTCTCCATGATGCGCTCGCCTTTTCGTGAAATAAGCGATGCCTCATTGAGCATATCGCTAGACTAACTCCCTGTTTTGCCTAAACTGGGCTTCGAGCCATCGCTCGGTTTCTTCCAATCTTTGGGTAAGCGCGAGAAGCTATACTTGTGCTACCAAAGCCTCGGGGGCTGGAGGTAATGCCACATCAGCTATGGTTAAGATGTCAGAAAAGTGGTCGTTGATGAACCGAAGTGCCTTGATTATCGTTAGATGGTCTACCAAGGATTGATTTTTTCCTTTCTCGCCATTATCGAGAAGTTTTCTCGGTTGATAAGGCAGAATCCGAGTAGCATAAACAAATTTTTGGTTGAGAATCACTGGGAAAAATCGGCTTTGTTAAGTTTGAGCAAAGGTATTGCTTGATGGAGGCTTAGTGCCCAAGTCTGCCTTAAGGTGGAGAATATCTCGTTGATCGTATTGTCGAAGCCATTGTGTTAATTCGATGTTCTGGCAGATTTTGTCAATAAGGCATCGTCAAGTCTCGCCCGAATTCCTTGATGTTCTATCAAATTGGGCATGATCAACGAATGCGTCGAGGTTAGGAGCATTAAGGTTGGTCGGAGCTTCGGGGAGTCGAGGCTGAGGAGGAAATTCTAAATCAGGATTGACAACGGAAGGTCCGACCATGGGGTCCTTTCCTTTATTCACCATTATCGATAGGCTTGGTTTGTAAGTCTTAAGAAATCCTAACTAGTGTCTCAAGTCTTGGTGACTGAATAGAAGGAAAGGCGAGGTTTCGATTCTTCGAAGGAAGTGACAGATAGTTGACCGTTGGTGCGTGCTTTACTCCTTCCTTCCTAGAGCGCCAAAATGTTGACGCCTAAGTTGTTGTCAATATCTGAGAGTTCCAAAAATATGAAACTTTTATGTCCAGAGCGAAGAAGTATAAGAGATGCAGTAATAACATGCAGGAAAGTAAAGGACATAGTTATTTATAGTGGTTCGGCCCATCGGGGCCTACGTCCACTTTGAAGGCTACAATGATTTTATTCCATTATAATAACGTACAATAAGTCGCTTTAACAAGGAGCTACAATAATTAACAATATCCTATTAGTCAGTGCCGTTGAGCTTCCTTGCTGCTGAGAGTAGCTGAGGAGTTGCCGATGTTGTAGCATAGCCGAAGGAAGCGAAGTCGAGGCCGAGGGAGGCGGAGGCGAGAATCAGGGTTCGAGGTTCGGGATCCGAGGCGAGGGGGCCGAGGCCTTCTTCTTTGTTGAGTGGAATAGGTGATGACTTGGTCAATAATGTCCGAGAGGTCCAAAAATATCCAAAGGTGGTACGAAGGTCCTCGACCATGTCTGAAAGTAGACGTGAAGCGCGTATGCTATGTTCTAGTGACCCATGCCATGTCTAATGGCCATGGGGAAGAGGATGGAGACCATTAATGGTGTTTGGGAACCTCACGAAGTCCGAAGGTGGCTTGACGTCCCAAAGCATGCTTGAACCTTCATGAGTATGCTCATGGGTCCAAGCATATGTGTCTTCTTCCTTGCATGATGAAGGAAGGTGCCAAGGAGGCTTTGGGGAAGAAGACGGAAGTCATTAGAGCTTGAGAGAGAGCTTAGACAAACCTCTTGAATGTAGGAAGTGAGGGGGTATTTATAGTGGAGTGGTTATGTGGGAGTAGGTAGTATATGAGACCTACAATAGTACAATTCGGATTCCATAGCATATTCCTCCAGAAATTCGTATCCCATTCCACGTGCCCAAGAAATTCGTACCCCTTGTAAGGGTACGAGTTTCATACCCGGTGGGGTACGAATTTTGTACCCTAGGGGGCACGAAATTCGTACCCTGTGGGGTACGATTTTTCTATTGGTTAGCATGGGGGATTCGGGATACGAAGGTGTGGATGTGGCCTAGTTTTGAGGGATACGAAGGTCATGAAATTTGTTGGTCGAATCTTGACTTTGAGTCAATCCGGTGATTCTGGGTAACACGCTTTTTGGCGGAAATCGGATGAATCGGGCGGTGCCCACTTGTTCGACCTAACTGGTTAGGTCGATTGCCGCCAGGACTGTGGGGCCCCGGACCCACACCGGCGCTGCGCCCGGACCCGCTGACGGCTCGCCTTCGGCTTGGCTGTGGATGGATACTGATGGATGTCGCATCCAAGGGATGCGACATTCTGCCAGTGGACTGACTCGAGTCTTCTGGTACTGGACCCCCTGACGATGTTGGCAACACCTCTGGGCTGTAATATCATGCGATATGTTGAGTCGAGCTTGTCTTGCGTACTTTTAGGAACCGGACCAAAACGCTTAACGCTTATATTCAAATAGTTTGGAAACCTTTAGGAGAATTTGAAATATATTCTAAGGGAAATTGTTTCTTCTAGATTTAATTTAAAGAGTCATCGGGCTGCGATAGAATCCTAAAAAAAAATCCGTATTTTTACATTGGATGGGTCATCATTATGAGAGGAGGATCTAATCATCTAGCAGTATCAAACTGGATAGAGATCTACTATCCACTATGCCGATTTTAACAAAATTACCAAACGTTAACCTAAATATATAGGATCGAGAGGCTTTCAACATAATGGCTAGTGCAATTGGAAAACCAACTAAATGTGACGCTGCTACAGTTAGAGAAATGCTATTAAGTTATGCTCCTATTCTTGTGAAAGTGGCAACAAGTGATGAACTTCTTGAAGAAATTCACTTGACATTTGACAATGGGGAAACAATAGTGCAAAGGGTGGAATATGAGTGGGTTCCACCCAAATGTGACATGTGTTTATTTCAAACACCGTAATAGTCTATGTAATTGAAAAAAGTCTGGGTTCCAAAAATTAAAGCTCCCAAGAAAATCAAGAAAATAATAGTCCGAAACAATTTTCAGAAAAAAGTACAAACCCGTTAAAACCAATTCTTTTCAAGAAAATCAAACCGTAGATGAATCGACGATAAATAGAGTTTTGGAAAAGCCAAATCACTTGAGAGTAACTCTCAACTCAACATGCATTCTATGTATATCAATGTTGACATTTTACCTTAGAAATATAAAGAAACCATAAATGTGGAATGCGAAGCGAGGGGGGGTCAAACAAATAATCAGGTCTTAGAACATGTAATCACCCCGAATTCGAGTTCTTATTTAATTACATGCCATTGCCTTCGAATGCACTTATTGATCAATGTATGGTTCTGTCTTTGGACTTAACAATGGCAGAAACCATGAATATTGAGGTAGCTGAGATATCAGAAGGTGTTATGTTTGATAACATTAGATCCACCAAATAACAAGCAGCAAGAAGTAATTCTGCATTCAAAGAGCGTACAAAGAAAGGTTAAAGGTAAAAGAAAAGAAACATAAAGCTTCAAACAAAAATATATTTCATACGAACCTGAATTGAATGATCTTACCAAAAATCTAAAAGCTAAAGGGTCAAAATACAAGAAAAGAGGTAAAAATTGCCAGTCCACATATGAGAACTAAACTAAGGGCTTCTTAAATCTTTCTTCATAACGACGATAATTTCATGGAATATTAGGGGCACGAATTCCCTTTATAAGAAACTAGAGGTTCTCAGTATCAAAGTATAAATCTTCTATTGTCATTATTGTTGAAAACAAATTGAATGACATTAGCTTATACCAATTTTGCTTTAAATTTTCTAGTAGCTGAAAAGGTATGAACAACAACACAAGTGGCGGTAAAGGCATAATGAGATTCAAATACTTGGGATATCAATGATATTACCATAAAATACCGATTCATTAGTTGTGTCATGTACAACTATGGTGGCTTAAAATTTCAAATTTCGATTATATGTGCTAGTAACTTTGAAACCGAAAGAGATTGTTTTATGGAAACAACTCTTTGAAACCATTACAAATAGCAATTTTCCTTGGCTTTTATCCTGCGATTTCAATACAATTATGAAATATAGAGAAATGAGTAGAGGAAACCCAATTCCTTTTAGAAAGCTAGATAAATTTGAGGAAAGGTTATTAGAAACTGGTCTAATTGAACCCTTGCTTAATGGGAACAAATTCACTTGGAGATCAAATGAGTTTAGAAAAATTCAATGTAAATTAGATAGAGTTTTAATCGATGAAGCTTTCTTAAATAAATTTGGTGTTGTTTCATGCAAAAATATTGAGCAAAATACTAATCATACTCCCATTTTGATTAAGTTTAATGACATCAATGATAATTCTAAAAATAAGCCTTTCAGATTTACTAATGGGTGGATACAAGATGAAATTGCTAGGGTACTAACCAGTTTAAATTTAACAAATTCTTAAAATTCGCTAAACAAATGCTTAACCAGTGGAAAAAAACTAACTTAAGCATGATGACATTAGAAATAATTTAAAATGTGAAGGTAAAAATTTTCAAGACCTGTTTGATGCCAACTTTGAAAATCAAGATTTTGCCTTGATCTTTTTCTCTAATCAGACAAATTTATCTAAGGAACTATAAATTAAGGTTAGCAATCTAAAACAAAAAGCTAAAATAGATTAGTTAACTCAAGGAAATTAAGTTAATAATTCTTTTATGTCAAAATACCTACTAGAAGTCATATTAATAACATTAATAATATTTTTAATGATTTTGGTAACACTGTTAACGGTTTTAAGAAAATAGCTATGGAAGCAATTAACTTTTGTGATGATCTGTTTAACAGTTAGGAAATGTTTGCCGATTTTCCTTATATTATTTGCGAAAAGAAAATCATTCCGACTGCATTTGAAATTCCTTTTAGAAAAAGTTAGTGAAGAGGAAATCATGAATATTATATTTGACTCTAATGACAATAAAATCCATGACCTAGACGGTTTTAATTCGAAATTTTATAAAAATCACTGGGAGTATATCAAAACTAATGTTCTGAATGAATTTTCGAAAGTGACAATTTTCTCAAAAGTTATGGCCATACCTTTTTTAAATCTTATCCCTAAAACAAAACTCCTTGAGATATTAAAACTTTATACTCAATTCACGTTGCAACTATATTTATAAAATTACTGCTATAGTTCTTAGTTTTAGATCAATTTTTTTTTACTCTTTTTATTATTTCTGAAAATCAAAGTGTCTTTATTCCTGGAATACTTATTAATGAAAACTCATTTCTTACACATGAAATGGTGAGAATTTTTAACAAAAGAATAGGTAGCAATATGTGTATCAGAATAGATTTGCAAAAAGATTTTGATAAAGTTAACAAAAAAACTCATATTCAAGTTAACGATTGAAATCGGTTTTGATAGAAAATTCTATGAGCCAAATTTTAAATATGTCAATACTGCTACCTTTTCTATGCTAACTCAAGGTCAGCCTGTTAGCTTTATTAAGAGCAACATATGGATTATGCAAGGTGGTCTCCTCTCCCATAACTTATTCACCATAGTAGTGGAATATTTCACTATTCTTATGGACCTAGAACAGATCAAACATAATGTCAATCATGTTAATAGAGTCAAGCCTAGCATTATGCATTTAATATTTGTTGATTATCTTATGCTTTTTACGAAGGCTAATATTATTAACACTAAAGCTACTAAAGATATATTTCATCTTTTGTCTAAACATGCAGGTTTGCAGGTTACTAAATTTAAAAGTAAAATCTACTTTAAAAAAGCACCGACATACTAAAATGGAAGTCTTAGATTACACTGGGATGAAGGCAGCTTGCCAATAAAGTATTTGGATCCGTCTTTTAAAGATAGTGACTATGATGCTCTGTTAGATAAAATCAAAGATAGAATGGAAACATGGTCTTGCAAATTATTACCTATAGCAAGCATAATTAAGCTTATCAAGGAAAAGATCTATGCTATCATCCCTAGTTGCAGAATTTTCCAATTCCTGAAACTTCTATTGCCAAAATTGAGAAAATATGTGCAATTTCTTATGGAGAGGTTCTTATCATGTTTTGGGATAAAGTGTGTTAACCTAGAAAATAAAGGGGTCTAGGTATTAGGAATTTTAAAGATCTCAGTATCATTTGTAATTTAAAAATTATTTGGAGATACCCGACACTCCTAGCTCAGTTGGTTAGAGGCGGGGAATTTGGATGAGACAAAGGAGGTCTCAGGTTCGAGGGACGCCTCTGCCAAACTTCTAGGGTGACTATCTTGGTGGTGCGTAAACGTTGAAAAATCGGGGTATACACGGGTTTACTAAGACCAACAAGCAATGCCTTGAGTGAAGTCTTAGGTTCCACACAAAAATAAAAATAATAATTATTGGAGATCTATCATTAGCGATTCACTTTGGTATAGAAGGGTTAAAAATAAATAAATAAAGAAGGGTACTTTTGGATCACTGTTCAAAAGACCGATCAATCAAGCTGCTCCAAACTAATGCTTAAGCATAGGGATACCCAAAAAAATTTTAAAAGAAATTTTAAAAATGGTGGAAACACTATTTTATGGTTTGACTTCATGGCTGAATCAGGAAGAATTTATGAATGTTTAGGATGGGACAATTTTCTTATAGTGGGAAATGCCAAAGCCATAGCAGTAGACGTTATAAATAATCATCAGTGGCATCTAGATCTGCATGTAGCTACTACTTACTTTAGAGATAGTATCAACATATTACCCTTTTATGCTGATGCAGGCAACGATGAATGGAATTGGATATTATCCAAATATGGAAAAAAATCATTTAGAAAAAACTTGATAATTCAGTAGAGAAAAATAATCTAAAATTGAATGTTTGGAACAAAATTAATTGTCCAAAAATATCTTTCTGTCCCTACATTGCTATTACAAAGATCTTCTACTAAAATGAGAATTTGTAGATGGGGAAACATTAACTATACTAAATGTATATTATGCAATGCTGATATTAAAACTTGCAAACACTTATTTTCTTCAATGTGTTTATGCAAGTGATTTATGGAACTATTTACCTGCCTTTTAGCAAGGCTGTCAAAGAGTCAGGCACTCATGGCTAAGAAGCCTTAGGCCTCAAAACTAGGCTAAAATAGAGACTATCTTTCGGTTCAAAGTGGCCGGATCGAACGAGAGGGCTAATGAAGTGTCAGATCAAAGAGGTCTGATGCCATTCACCTCGAGCTCAATGAAGCTCTGGCTCGAACAAAGGATAAAGCACGTAATGCACCCTGGCTCGAAGAAGTTATACTCGAACTCAGTTCTGGATCGAATGGGATCATGCACCAGAATTAAGTAAGTATCGGGTCGAATATAATATGGATTGAGTGTTTTGATCAGAGATGATTCAACCCAGACAAGGCAGTTATGCAGAAGACTCGCTCCAACCTTGAGCATACCTTCTTCACGACCTCCTGATACACCAGATCACATAACACGTGTTCTCCTTCGAGCCCAGCAGCCTCGAACCGACCCAACATCTGTTACGGACTCGGGTGTCTACAACACAACGTTAATGGATCTTAAGGCTATTCAGACACTAGAGTGGTGAAAATTATGTGTAACAACCCGGAAAATCAGAACCAATTTAAAAATTTTATTTTGGGAATTTTAACGAATTTTGAATATTTAAAATGATTTATTTTAAATAATAACGACAAGAAATTTATTGTGAATAGAATTTGAATGTATAAATTTATTTAAATCGAAGTTAGAATATAAATATTTATTTTAATTACAAAAGGAATTGGAAATGGCGCGGTAGTTTGAAAATTCGATTTCAAATTTCAAATGAATGTACAGGATTCAAGATAAGCTGGATTTTAGTGAAACCAAAAATATTTGAATCTATTTGAAAATATCTTTCCAACGAATCTGAAAAATCCAAATTTCATAGCAGGAATAAAAAGTTATGTCCAGTTGAAAATTCAAAATAGTCGCTATGGAAATATAGCCCTAAAAAATAGCGATTTTGCAAACGACCACCGTTTTCGACGAAACCACTTTTGTTGGATCCGGAATATCAAATTGTTGTTAGATTCCAATTTTCATAATTTTTGGAATTAATATGTGAGCGTGGCGAAGTTAAACGTGTTTTAACAGTTTCAGTCAATTTGGATCGACCAGAAAAAGGTCATTTTTCAAACTGTGTCCAAATTTTATGAAATTAGTTTTGTTGGGACTATATCGTCCCAACATAGCCAGATTTATTTTTCTGGAAATTTTGGTATCCGTATGCGACACTAGTAGAATTAAAATGTACGTTCAAATTCAATTTATATTGATTTATATTTCAATTTCAACAGAAACTGATCGTAATGGCCGAATTGGCTTACGAAATATATCTCATTGTGTTCGGAATGGGGTAATTAGCTAGGGGGCCACAGTCGTTGGGTCTCATTTGGAGTTAGGATGGAAAACCCACATATTCCGAAGTAAATAATTTTAAATATAATATATATATATGTATATATTTTAAAACCTAATTCTTCCTCATTCGTTCAAAACTCACTGTCCAACCTCATTTCCCCCAAATCGACTCCTCCGATCTGCCGCCAGTCATCGCATCCCCCCTCCCCCGCCCCAGTGACGCTGCGCGCGGCCTCCCCTACCTCTGGCACTCTCCCCCTCGCCATCGACCTTCCCTCTCTCCCCTTCCTCCTCAGATTCGAACCCAAGCCCCCTTTTCACCTGAAAACGATCTGCCGCCAACCCAAGAGCAACCGCCTTCACCATGCCACCGCCGACCTGCAATGACACCCCCGCCGCCTCAAACCTCCTCTGCGCCTCCTTTTGCTCCGCCTCCATCAGTCAGTCGTTCACCCGCACCCAACCATCGCTGAAGTCGACCGGAGCACATCCCAACGACGCCAACGATTGACCACCTACTTCGCTATCCTCACCCTGAATCCAACGGTGAGCTTTTATTTTTGTTTCATACATTTATGTAAATAAATGTGTGATTTTTATATGAAAAATATTAAAATAAAAACGTAATATATATATATATATGTGAAGCTAGGATTTTTATTTAAATAAAAATATGATTTTTATGAAGTAAACATATAATTTTTATATATAGAGAGAAATATAATTTTTATCACATAAAAGAATTTATTTTAGTTGTATAAAAATATGATTTTTGTCGTATGTATGAGAATATTTTTAGAAAAATAAAAGTACCATATATAGAACATTATAAAAATATGATTTTTATAATATATGAAGCGGTGTAAAAGTTGGGTTTTATATATGAGATAGCGGAATAAAAATGTGGTTTTTATATAAGAGGTAGTAAGACAAAAATTCGATTTTTATATATGTAGATTTGAGATAAAAATATGATTTTACCCATATGGCTCTGAAATAAAAATATGATTTTTAACATAAAGATGTGATTTTTATCTATGTAGCGATATAAAAATATAATCTTTTATATACATGTAGCGATATAAAAGTATAATCTTTTCTATAGAAGCAGCGATAAAAATATGGTTTTTATTATATGTATAACGAAGTAAAAATATGATTTTTAGTTAGATAAATATATGTAAACATCATATTGAGAATGTGATTTTCAATATGAACAGCGTGGAAAAGACGGCGTTGAATTTCGGGCGAATCCAAACCGTTCAGAAAAAAGGAATGGAGGAGTGGATCACAAAGATGAGAAATTCTCGCTTTAATTTTATTTTCTAGTTAAAATATATACTAGGATGCAGACGGTGCTTAGCAGCACCCGACACCTGTCGTCCACAAACCATGGACGACCTGTTTGATTTGGTTGTGTTGTGAAAATTGTTTGTGATGTGGAATGAAATGAAAAAAAATATTCACATATTGAATTAAATATTTATAGTTAAAAATATAATTTTTAACGTGTATATGAATAAAATAAATATTCATTTGCAAATCGGACGATTGGTTTATGTACACACATTTTACTGATATTGATATGGACGATATATTTTACACATTGCCCAACTGCACAAATATCTGTGTTTGTTGTTTGAAAACCTCACATGGGTATTGGAATGATATTGGACATACACTAATCCCAATATTTAGTTGTATGTCAATCGATGGATTGGCAGGCTGTTGTAAGCATTAATTATTTATATTTAACGCTTATGCAGTTGTGTAATGCACTCTGGATGATGGTTGACTGTGTTTGATTGTTGTTGTGTACATGTGTTGTATAAAATCCATATAAATAACATTATATGGAAATTGACTGTGTCTGATTCCAGTTCATAAAGAAGAACATTTTAAAATAACGAATATTTTAGAATAATGAAATAGTATTCAGTAATGGATCGAAATATGATTTTGATGTCTGATTTGGGGTGGACACGGAAATATTTAAATATATGAAGCCGTGTTGATTAGATTAACGCCATTTTGATGTGAACGATACTTATATCGATTTTATTCATTTTTATAATGAATATCGAAAAGGAAGCGATTTCAAAATCTAATGTTTTGAAAATACTATCATTTATATATCGATGATATGGAATATTCAATTTTGATTGGAAATTGAGTATAAATTTGAAATCGTTTTGAAAAAAAATTTAAAACGATTTATAAAATACGTTTTAAATGGAAATCGATGAAATATATATAATATATATATATACACACTATAGATATAATGGCCTGGATAAAACGCGCCGCGCCGCGGCAGTTCGCGAATTTCGACCATTGACTTCGAACGGACATTACTGGAGATCCAACCGTCGGATTCTCCTAAAACTGGAACCGTCGGGTTCGTATCGAAAAGTGCTTTCCAACGAATATAAGAGATTTGAAATTTAATGGTTGGACTTGGAATCATGTCCAAATCAAATTTGGAAAAGGTCGCTGTAAGTGCAGTTAGATGACCGTTTATGGAAATCGACTGTACGGGCCTTGATAAAATTATTAAAAATATCAATAATTTGTTTAAAATCATAATAAATGATTTGGAAAGAATTGGGATGAAAAATTCGATATTTGAAAGGATAAAAATATATTTTTATTGAAATTAACTAGTTATGAACTAGAATTAAAAATCAAATATTTTTAAATAAATAAATTGGGTTTGAAATGGTTTTAAAAATAACCAGAATTTCCAATATATGAATTGGAATAGATTTGAATCGAAATTATCTTCGGAATATTTCGATATTGGATTTCGTGATTATACGGATATTGTGGAGGAATTTGGAAGATATATATATATCGTTATTCCAATACGATGTTTATTGATTTCAAAATTTGATATTGAATACAAGCCGATATAATTTCTATTCAGAGCCTTGTATTTAATATTGAATTGGATTTTGGGTTGGTCGTGAACTGTGTTTTAAATGACACTTTTCTTAAACCCATTTTGAAAAGAAAAAATCTTTCAATTAAGATTTAAAGAAGAATTACCAATTAATTAACATTTAATCGGAACTGAAAATGGAATGTGAATTGGATTTATTGTGAACTGTGTTTTTAACGACATTCGTTCTTTAACCCGATTTACAGTGAAATGTGATTTGGAATTTATAGATCTTATTAATAAGATTTAACGGGAATTTTCCAAAGTAAAGTTTTCCAATTTAATATATTAAATTGGAATAGAATGGAATCCAATTTGATAATAATCGAAGTGAACTTCTATGGAGGAAGACTGTTAATACATATGGAATTTAAAAGGCTTTGCCGTTATTCCATTTATATTATTGGTCAGATACGGAAATTGATATCGATTATACATTGATTTTTTTTTCCGCGAAGATTCCATAATTAATGGAATATGATTTGGGTTTATTGTGAACTGTGTTTTAAATAACATTAATCCTTTAACCCGGTTAAAGGCAGGATTACCTGTCTATCATTATATTTCGAACTGTATGGTTGATCTCTGCTAAATATATATCTGTTTGGTGGCGGAGAATTTATTATGTTGCTTAACACCCTTCTCTGAGATGTACGAGCTCAGAGGTTATATATCGGTAGAAATCAATAGTACGGTGTAGATTGTCGATGCGATATGTTTGTGTTTCCAAAGTTAAATAATCATTAATATTGATTTTTGGGAAGATTAAAACTAAGTGGGGTTTTAATGAATCTTTAATTAGATTGAAATGGGAATTGATAATTTAAATTATCAAATCCGGGAGATGATCGAGAACGGAGTATCACCAATTTTGCTCCTAGCGATAGTTAAATCTTTAAATAGATTTGAACGTGGAATGGTAATTAAATTTACCAATAACACCGTGGTGTTAGATATGGAGTATTACCAGTTTTTCTCCAATGGATGAATAGGTTGGGATTGGGAGATTAAACAAATGATTGCTTCGGTAAGGTGCGCTAATCCCGACTAGTTTGGAAAACCGTAACATGGTTTGAATTGATATCCAAAGGAAGATTAAAGAATAAATTTAAAGAATTTATCTTTGATAAAATTAATGGGAACCTTTCCCAAAGGATATGAATATTTAAATAAAAGAATATTCAGAATTGGAATGAGGCGTATGTTGTGTTTTTATAGAACTTATTTATTATATACGCGAGTTATTCGAAAAGGCCGGGTGTGTACCATTCTGAATTACTGATTTGACAATAAGTCGATGATGAAGACGGTGGTTGAAGACCGGAGGTCATCACATCGTTTGGATGATTATTGATGTCTTGATTGGGCTGTACAGCCAAGACGAGGTAATAAGTGGTGATCGTCCAGACGTACTTGGAGATCAACAGATATGCGAGGGCCTCTCTCCTGTATTGGACATGTGGGATGAGGAATAATGTGCCTCCGGATTCGTTTAGATCCAGAACGAACTTGTAAATGGGTGTGTGTCTGACATTGGATTTTATTCTGTTAAATATATATCTGTTCGGCAGCGGAGAATTTATTCTCTTGCTTAACGCCCTTCTCTGAGATGTACGAGCTCAAAGGTTATATATCAATAGATATTAGTCGCATGGCATGAATTTCCTGTGTGGCATGCTGAGATGCAAATGATCAAGGCTTCTGTTGAAAAGCAGAGTCTTGTGGTTGATGATCAAAGCGTAGCTTTAATATAGCGCCGCTTTGTGTATAGCATTAATTCACGGGCCTCACACCTCGGTATGAGTCAAAAACGGGATAAGGGACCCAAGGAGAACATGACGTTTCTTTCTAGCTATGGGTGATGTCGGGGTTTTGCAAGCCCTGACATTTTTATATTTTTACCTTTTTGGTTGTTGGAATGCGAGGCGCCTCAGATATATCAGCTACTGCGGGAGCCGATGGATATAGGTCCTATAGGACTGGGAAACGTGTGTTCAGGAATACTAATCCTCAAACGTAAGGGAGGACCGGCCTTGGAGGATCCAAGGGTCTATTGCGGGAGATCCTGAGGCATTTGCTAGAATGTCTCGAAGCCGGCGAGGAGTAGATCCCTTGCCTCGACTCATGACGGAAATCCAATTCCAATACATGACATTTCGGTTTTGATTGTAGAGCCTAGTATTGGCGACATGATAAATGGTACCCATGCCGCCTTTGATTGATACATTTATATTTGAAGTTTTTTTATACACTATGCACTTATAATAGTATCAAAATGATTTGTTTTAAACGTACCAAGCATGTTTGGCTATTATAAGGGAAAACTCTATCCTCCGGCTTGCGTTGCATTGTGTGATGGGACTTGGGTCTTATAATAGCTTCATTTTTTCAAAAAGCATTGCGCTGTTTATTCTATGTACTGGTATTCTTGGGAGGAAACCCGTTCCGCATTATACGGCGGGATCCCTTGATATACTATATTTTAAAGCAAAGTTTTAAATAACTGTTTTAGTTCTCACACCAGTCACATGACTGACTTGGAATTTATTGTTTTAACCTAAACTCTGGGTGCCCCTATTTTCCACACGGGCAACTAGTAGTTTTGGTTTTGCAGAGTTATATTCAGAGGATCCTGGTTTACAGCTGGAATGAAATTCAGAAAGCACTGTATCCGTTTATCTCTTTCAGTTGTGTTTTGTATTATTTTCCGCTGCTATGTTATGTATTTTAATCTCTGATATTTATCAAATGTATATTATTTGTTCATACTCTGTATATTCTTGTACTCTGATGTAAATGTTGTAATAAGCAATGAAATGTTCTTCTGTTTGTGTTCTGATTTGTCATGTTCTCAACTCAATCCAGGCTTTCCTTTACGGGGAAGTTCGGGTTGCTTCATTTGGTATCAGGGCTTTGGTTTACAGAGCTCGAGAACAAGACACATTAGAACCATACGAAAGAACTCAACAGAGATTGGATTAGTAATATCCAATGAGAATGACTCGTTAGAGATGAGATCAGTAGTATACTAGAACGAGTGTGAAGAGTATATTTTTAAAATGAAAACAAATATTGTTTTGAAAATTTAAACCATTTCATATGTATTTGAATATTTATTTGTATTGAATTTGGACAATCCAATATATAAGGATTTTGCATATATGCCTTGCAAACGTATATTCGAAGTTTTAATATACTGGATAGATATAGAATCATACTCTAGTCGCCCGGAGATAATTCTGGTTATGCGTCCGCATTATCAATATTTATGTTCGAGTTTGGAAAGTGGGATTTCTATATATTTCCAATTGGCTGGTGTGAGAACCAGAACTAGACAGGGTTTATTGTTGTGATTTGGCATCAAAAATATGATTTTTGAATATATAAATATTATGAATTTGAAAAGATTATCAACAAATTAATTGCTGGTTGTGTTGTTTGATTATTGGTTGATTTATTAAAATTTTGAACCATTAGCCAATCGAATCAAAATATTGAACTGACTTGAAAATTGTTTGAGATTGCATGCATGTACATATATATGTGTGAACAGGTCATAGCAAGGAGGCTAGAGAAGAGGAATAAAATTGTATGCCCGACAAATAGGTACATCTTTACTAATTTATTGGGTTTGGATGATTTTATGAGCCGCTTGGCTTTTTCTTTTTCTTTTTGAGATGAGAGGGCCTGTGTGGCGGTTTGGGGATTTTCCCGATGCTCCCCGTATAAAGGAGGTTATGGCGAATTTTTTTGAAAATTTAGGGTGTTAGCTAAATTTTTGAAGAATTTGAAAATTCTTAAAAACTGAAAAGTTGAAGAATGAAAGCCAGAATGAAAGTTGAGTTGGTTAGTTAAACAACTTTCAGCTCCGTTCCTTTTCGAGGACGAAAAGATTTTAAGTAGGGGAGATTGTAACAACCCGGAAAATCAGAACCAATTTAAAATTTTTATTTTGGCAATTTTAAGGAATTTTGAATATTTAAAATGATTTATTTTAAATAATAACGACAAGAAATCTATTTTGAATAGAATTAGAATGTATAAATTTATTTTAATCGAAGTTAGAATATAAATATTTATTTTAATTACAAAAGGAATTGGAAATGGCGCGGTAGTTTGAAAATTCGATTTCAAATTTCAAATGAATGTACAAGATTCAAAATGAACCGGATTTTAGTGAAACAAAAAGTTTGAATCTATTTGAAAATATCTCTCCAACGAATCTGAAAAATCCAAATTTCATAGCAGGAATAAAAAGTTATGTCCAGTTGAAAATTCAGAATAGTCGCTGTGGAAATATAGCCCTTAAAAATAGCGATTTTGCAAACGACCTCCGTTTTTGATGAAACCACTTTTGTTGGATCCGGAATATCAAATTGTTGTTAGATTCCAATTTTCATAATTTTTGGAATCAATATGTGAGCGTGGCGAAGTTAAACATGTTTTAACAGTTTTAGTCAATTTGGATCGACCAGAAAATGGTCATTTTTCAAACGGTCTCCAAACTTAACGAAATTAGTTTTGTTGGGACCGTATCGTCCCAACATAGCCAGATTTATTTTTCTGGAATTTTTGGTATCCGTATGCAACCCCAGTAGAATTGAAATGTACGTTCAAATTCAATTTATATTGATTTATATGTCAATTTCAACAGAAACTGGTCGTAATGGCTGAATTGGCTTATGAAATATATCCCATTGTTTTTGAAATGGGGGTAATTAGCTAGGGGCCATAGTCATTGGGTCTCATTTGGAGTTAGGATGCAAAACCCACATTTTTCGAATTAAATAATTTTAAATATAATATATATATATATATATTATTATTTTTAAACCTAATTCTTCCTCATTCATTCAAAACCCGCTGTCCAACCTCGTTTCCCCCAAATCGACTCCTCCGATCCGCCGCCAGCCATCGCATCCCACCCAGTGACGCTGCGCGCCGCCCCTACCTCCGACACCTTCCCCCTCGCCATCGACCTCCCCTCTCTCCCTTCCCTCCTATGATTCGAACCCAAGCCCCCTTTTCGCCTGAAAACGATCCGCCGCCAACCCTAGAGCAGCTGCCGCCTTCACCATGCCACCGCTGACCTACAGTGACACCCCCGCCGCCTTAGACCTCCTCTGCGCCCCCTTTTGCTCCGCCTCCATCAGTCAGTCGTTCACCCAAGCCCAACCATCGCTGAAGTCGCCGGAGCACCTCCCAGCGACACCAACGACTGACCACCTGCGTCGCTATCCTTACCCCGAGTCCAACAGTGAGCTTTTATTTTTGTTTCATATACTTATATAAATAAATGTGTGATTTTTATATGAAAAATCGTGAAATAAAAATGTAATTTTTATACATATATGAAGCTAGGATTTTTATTTAAATAAAAATACGATTTTTATGAAGTAAAAATATAATTTTTATTTATATAGAGAAATATAATTTTTATCACATAAAAGAATATATTTTAGTTGTATAAAAATATGATTTTTTCGTACGTATGAGAATTTTTTTAGAAAAATTAAAGTATAATATATAGAACATTATAAAAATATGATTTTTATAATATATGAAGCGGTGTAAAATTTGGGTTTTATATATGAGATAGCGGAATAAAAATGTGGTTTTTATATAAAAGGTAGTAAGATAAAAATATGATTTATATATATATATATATATATATATATATATATATATATATATATAGGTAGATTTGAGATAAAAATACGATTTTACCCATATGGCTTTGAAATAAAAATATGATTTTTAACATAAAGATGTGATTTTTATCTATGTAGCGATATAAAATATAATCTTTTATATACATGTAGCGATATAAAAATATAATCTTTTCTATAGAAGCAGCGATAAAAATATGATTTTTATTATATATATAGCGAAGTAAAAATATGATTTTTAGTTAGATAAAAATATGTAAACATCATATTGAGAATGTGATTTTCAATATGAACAGCGTGGAAAAGACGGCGTTGAATTTCGGGCGAATTCAAACCGTTCAGAAATAAGGAATGGAGGAGTGGATCCCAAAGGTGAGAATTCTCACTTTAATTTTATTTTCTAGTTAAAATATATACTAGGATGCAGACGGTGCTTAGCATCACCCGACATCCGTCGTCCACAAACCATGGACGACTTGTTTGATTTAATTGTGTTGTGAAAATTGATTGTGATGTGGAATGAAACGAATAAAATATTCATGTGTTGAAATAAATATTTATAGTTAAAAATATAATTTTTAACGTGTATATGAATAAAATAAATATTCATTTGCAAATCGAACGATTTGTTTATGTACACCCATTTTACTGATATTGATAGAGACGATATATTTTACACATCACCCAACTGCATAAATAATAATCTGTGTTTATTGTTTGAAAACCCCACACGGGTATTGGAATGGTATTGGACATACACTAATCCCAATATTTAGTTGTATGTCATTTGATGGGTTGATAGGCTATTGTAAGCATTAATTATTTATATTTAACGCTTATGCAGTTGTGTAATGCACTCTGGATGATGGTTGACTGCGTTTGATTGTTGTTGTGTACATGTGTTGTATAAAATCCATATAAATAACATTAAATGGAAATTGACTATGTCTGATTCCAGTTCAGAAGAATGAATATTTCAAAATAACGAATATTTTAAAATAATGAATATTTTAAAATAATATTCAGTAATGGATTGAAATATGATTTTGATGTCCGATTTGGGATGGACACGAAAATATTTAAATATATGAAGCCGTGTTGATTAGATTAATGCCATTTTGACATGAACGATATTTATTTCGATTTTATTCATTTTTATAATGAATATCGAAAAGGGAGTGATTTCAAAATCTAATGTTTTGAAAATACTATCATTTATATATCGATGATATGGAATATCCAATTTTGATTGAAAATTGAGTATGAAGTTGAAATCGTTTTGAAAACGAATTTAAAATGATTTATAAAATACATTTTAAATGGAAATCGATGAAATATATATACTATATATAATGGTCTGAATCGAACGCGCCGCGCCGTGGAAGTTCTCGAATTTCAACCATTGACTTCGAAAGGACATTACGGGAGATCTGACCGTCGGATTCTCCTAAAACCGGAACTCGTTGGGTTCGTATTGAAAAGATCTTTCTAAAGAATACAAGAGATTTGAAATCTAACGGTTGGATTTTGAATCATGTCCAAATCAAATTTGGAAAAGGTCGCTGTAAGTGCAGTACGATGACCGTTTATGGAAATTGACTGTACGGACTTTGATAAAATTATTAAAAATATTAATAATTTGTGTAAAATCATAATAAATGATTTGGAAAGAATTGGGATGAAAAATTCCATATTTGAAAGGATAAAAATATATTTTTATTAAAATGAACTAGAATTAAAAATCCAATATTTTTAAATAAATAAATTGGGTTTGAAATGGATTTACAAATAACCAGAATTTCCAATATATGAATTGGAATGGATTTGAATCGAAATTATCTTCGAAATATTTTGATATTGGATTTCGTGATTATACGGATATTGTAGAGGAATTTGGAAGATATATATATCGTTATTCCAATACGATGTTTATTGATTTCAGAATTTGATATTGAATATAAGCCGATATAATTTCTATTCAGAGCCTTGTATTTAATATTGAATTGGATTTTGGGTTGGTCGTGAACTGTGTTTTAAATGACACTATTCTTAAACCCAGTATGAAAAGAATCAATATTTTAATTAAGATTTAAAGAAGAATTACCAATTAATTAACATTTAATTGGAACTGAAAATGGAATGTGATTTGGATTTATTGTGAACTGTGTTTTTAACGACATTCGTTCTTTAACCCGATTTACAGTGAAATGTGATTTGGAATTTATAAATCTTTTTATTAAGATTTAACGGGAATTTTCCAAAGTAAAGTTTTCCAATTTAATATATTAAATTGGAATTGAATGGAATTCGATTTGATAATAATCGAAGTGAACTTCTGTGGAGGAAGATTGTTAATACATATGGAATTTAAAAGGCTTTGTCGTTATTCCATTTATATTATTGGTCGGATACGAAAATTGATATCGATTATATATTGATTTGTTTTTCCGTGAAGATTCCATAATTAATGGAATATGATTTGGGTTTATTGTGAACTGTGTTTTAAATGACATTAGTTCTTTAACCCAGTTAAAGGCAGGATTACCTGTCTGTCATTGTATTTCGAACTGTATGGTGAATCTCTGCTAAATATATATCTGTTTGGTGGCGGAGAATTTATTCTCTTGCTTAACACCCTTCTCTGAGACGTATGAGCTCAGAGGTTATATAATGGCAGAAATCAATAGTACGGTGTAGATTGTCGATGCGACATGTTTGTGTTTCCAAAAGTTAAATAATCATTAATATTGATTTTTGGGAAGATTAAAACTAAGTGGTGTTTTAATGAATCTTTAATTAGATTGAAATGGGAATTGATAATTTAAATTATCAAATTTGGGAGATGATCGAGAATGGAGTATCACATGTTTTGCTCCTAGCGATAGTTTAATCTTTAATTAATTTGAAAATGGAATGGTAATTAAATTTACCAGTAACACCGTGGTGTTAGATATTGAGTATTACCAGTTTTTCTCCATGGGATGAATAGGTTGGGATTGGGAGATTAAACAAATGATTACTTCGGTAAGGTGCGCTAATCCCGACTAGTTTGGAAAACCGTAACATGGTTTGAATTGATATCCAAAGGAATATTAAAGAAAAAATTTAAAGAATTTATCTTTGATAAAATTAATGGGAACCTTTCCCAAAGGATATGAATATTTAAATAAAAGAAGATTTGGATTTGGAATGAGGCATATGTTGTGTTTTTATAGCACTTGTTAATTATATACGCGAGTTATTTGGAAAGGCCGGGTTTATACCCATTCTAAATAACTGATTCGACGATAAGTCGATGATGAAGACGGTGGTTGAAGACCGGAGGTCTTCACATCGTTTGGATGATTACTGATGTCTTGATTGGGCTGCACACCCAAGACGAGGTAATAAGTGGTGATCGTCTAGACGTACTTGGAGATCGACGGATATGCGAGGGCCTCTTTCCTGCATTGGACATATGGGACGAGGAATAAGGTGCCTCCGATTTCGTTCAGCCCCAGAACGAACTTGTAAATGGATGTTTGTCTGACATTGGATTTTATTCTATGTTGATTTATTTCTATCAAATATATATATCTGTTTGGCGGGGGAGAATTTGATTTATTTCTATCAAAAATATATATATATATATGTCTGACATCCGATTTCGTTCAGCCCCAGTTCAATATTTCTTGTACTCTGATGTAAATTGTTGTAATAAGCATGAAATGTTCTTTTGTTTGTGTTCTGATTTGTCGTGTTCTCAACTCAATCCAGGCTTTCCTTTACGGGGAAGTTCGGGTTGCTTCATTTGGTATCAGAGCTTTGGTTTACAGAGCTCGAGACCAAGATACATTAGAACCATATGAAAGAATTCATCAGAGATTGGATTAGCAATATCCAATGAGAATGACTCGTTAGAGATGGGATCAGTGGTATCCTAGAACGAGTGTGAAGAGTATATTTTTAAAATGAAAACAAATATTGTTTTGAAAATTTAAACCATTTCATACGTACTTGAATATTTATTTGTATTGAATTTGGACAATCCAATATATAAGGATTTTGCATATACGCCTTGCAAACGTATATTCGAAGTTTTGATATACTGGATAGATATAAAATCATACTCTAGTCGCCCGGAGATAATTCTGGTAATGCAGCCGCATTATCAATATTTATGTTCGAGTTTCGAAAGTGGGATTTCTATATATTCCCAATTGGTTGGTGTGAGAACCAGAACTAGATAGGGTTTGTTGTTGTGATTTGGCATCAAAAATATGATTTTTGAATGTATAAATATTATGAATTTGAAAAGATTATCAACAAATTGATTGCTGGTTGCGTTGTTTGATTATTGGTTGATTTATTAAAATTTTGAACCATTAGCCAAATCGAATCAAAATATTGAACTGATTTGAAAATTCTTTGAGATTGGATGCATGTACATATATATATGTGTGAATAGGTCATAGCAACGAGGCTAGAGAAGAGGAATAAAATTGTATGCCCGACAAATTGGTACATGTTTACTAATTTATTGGGTTTGGTTGATTTTATGAGCCAATTGGCTTTTTCTTTTTGAGATGAGAGGGTCTATGTGGCGGTTTGGGGATTTTCCCGATGCTCCCCGTACAAAGGAGGTTATGGCGAAATTTTTCGAAAATTTAGGGTGTTAGCCAAATTTTTGAAGAATTT
Source organism: Allium sativum (assembly GCA_030737875.1). Taxonomy (NCBI): domain Eukaryota; kingdom Viridiplantae; phylum Streptophyta; class Magnoliopsida; order Asparagales; family Amaryllidaceae; genus Allium; species Allium sativum. The sequence goes on from CM060919.1 coordinate 853,578,670, forward strand.
GAAAATTCTTAGAAATTGAAAAGTTGAAGAATGATAGCCAGAATGAAAGTTGAGTTGGTTAGTTAAACAACTTTCAGCTCCGTTCCTTTCCGAGAACGAAAAGATTTTAAGTGAGGGAGATTGTAACAACCCGGAAAATCAGAACCAATTTAAAATTTTATTTTGGCAACATTAATGAATTTTGAATATTTAAAATGATTTATTTTAAATAATAACGACAAGAAATTTATTTTGAATATAATTAGAATGTATAAATTTATTTAAATCGAAGTTAGAATATAAATATTTATTTTAATTACAAAAGGAATTGGAAATGGCTCGGTAGTTTGAAAATTCGATTTCAAATTTCAAATGAATGTACAGGATTCAAAATAAACCAGATATTAGTGAAACCAAAAATATTTGAATCTATTTGAAAATATCTTTCCAAAGAATCTGAAAAATCCTAATTTCATAGCGGGAATAAAAAGTTATGTTCAGTTGAAAATTCAGAACAGTAGTTATGGAAATATAGCCCTTAAAAATAGCGATTTTGCAAACGACCTCCATTTTCGACGAAACAACTTTTGTTGGATCCGGAATATCAAATTATTGTTATACTCAAATTTTCATAATTTTTGGAATCAATATGTGAGCGTGGCGAAGTCAAACGTGTTTTAACAGTTTTAGTCAATTTGGATCGACCAGAAAATGGTCATTTTTCAAACGGTCTCCCAACTTGATGAAATTAGTTTTGTTGGGACCGTATCATCCCAACATAGCCAGATTTATTTTTTTGGAGTTTTCGGGATCCGTATGTGACCCAGTAGAATTGAAATGTACGTTCAAATTCAATTTATATTGATTTATATTTTAATTTCAATGGAACCCGATTGTAACGGCCGAATTGGCTTATGAAACATATTCCATTGTGTTCGAAATGGGGGTAATTAGCTAAGGGCCACAGTCGTTGGGTCTCGTGTGGACTTAGGATGCAAAACCCACATTTTTTGAATTAAATAATTTTAAATATAATATATATATATATATATATATATTAAAACCTAATTCTTCCACATTAGTTCAAGACCCGCTGTCCAACCTCGTTTCCCGCAAATCGACTCCTCCAATCCGCCGCCAGCCATCGTATCCCCCCCAACGATGCCGTGCGCCGCAGCCCCTACCTCCGACACCCTCCCCCTCGCCATCGACGTCCCCTCTCTCCCCTCCCTCCTCAGATTCGAACCCAAGCGCCCTTTTCACCTGAAAACGATCCACCGCCAACCCTAGAGAAGCCGCCGCCTACACCATGCCACCGCCGACCTACAGTGACACCCCCGCCGCCTCAGACCTCCTCTGCGCCCCCTTTTGCTCCACCTCCATCTGTCAGTCGTTCACCCATGCCAAACCATCGCTGAAGTCGACCGGAGCACCTCCCAGCGACACTAACGACCGACCACCTGTGTCGCTATCCTCACCCCAAATCCAACGGTGAGCTTTTATTTTTGTTTCATTTATTTATGTAAATAAATGTGTGATTTTTATATGAAAAATCTTAAAATAAAAACGTAATTTTTATGTATATATGAAGCTAGGATTTTTATTTAAATAAAAACCCGATTTTTATGAAGTGAATTTTTTTTTATATATATATAGAGAAATATAATTTTTATCACATATAAGAATATATTTTAGTTGTATAAAAATATGATTTTTGTCATATGTATGAGAGTATTTTTAGAAAAAAAAAGTATAATATATAGAACATTATAATAATAGGATTTTTATACTATATTAAGCGGTGTAAAAGTTGGGTTTTATATATGAGATAGCGGAATAAAAATGTGGTTTTTATATAAGAGGTAGTAAGATAAAAATACGATTTATATATGTATATATATATATATATATATTTGAGATAAAAACACTATTTTACCCATATGGCTTTGAAATAAAAATATGACTTTTAACATAAAGATGTGATTTTTATCTATGTAGAGATATAAAAATATAATCTTTTATATACATGTAGCAATATAAAAATATAATCTTTTCTATAAAAGCAGCGATAAAAATATGATTTTTATTATATATATATAGCGAAGTAAAATTATGATTTTTAGTTAGATAAATATATGTAAACATCATATTGAGAATGTGATTTTCAATATGAACAGCGTGTAAAAGACGGCGTTGAATTTCGGGCGAATCCAAACCGTTCAGAAATAAGGAATGGAGGAGTGGATTCCAAAGGTGAGAACTTCTCACTTTAATTTTATTTTCTAGTTAAAATATATACTAGGATGCAGACGGTGCTTAGCAGCACCCGACACCCGTCGTCCACAAACCATGGACGACTTGTTTGATTTGATTGTGTTGTGAAAATTGATTGTGATGTGGAATGAAATGAATAAAATATTCACGTGTTGAAATAAATATTTTATAGTTAAAAATATAATTTTTAACGTGTATATGAATAAAATAAATATTCATTTGCAAATCGGACAATTTGTTTATGTACACACATTTTACTGATATTGATAGGGACGATATATTTTACACATCGCCCAACTGCACAAATAAAAATCTGTGTTTGTTGTTTGAAAACCCCACGCAGGTATTGGGATGATATTGGACATACACTAATCCCAATATTTAGTTGTATGTCAATCGATGGGTTGACAGGCTGTTGTAAGCGTTAATTATTAATATTTAATGCTTATGCAGTTGTGTAATGTACTCTGGATGATGGTTGACTGTGTTTGATTGTTGTTGTGTACATGTGTTGTATAAAATCCATATAAATTAAATTATATGAAAATTGACTGTGTTTGATTCCAGTTCAGAAAGAATGAATATTTTAAAATAATGAATATTTTAAAATAATATTCAGTAATGGATCGAAATATGATTTTGATGTCCGATTTGGGATGGACACGGAAATATTTAAATATATGAAGCCGTGTTGATTAGATTAATGCCATTTTGACGTGAACGATATTTATATCGATTTTATTCATTTTTATAATGAATATCGAAAAGGAAATGATTTCAAAATCTAATGTTTTGAAAATACTATCATTTATGTATCGATGATATGGAATATTCAATTTTGATTGGAAATTGAGTATGAAGTTGAAATCGTTTTGAAAACGAATTTAAAACGATTTATAAAATACGTTTTAAATGGAAATCGATGAAATATAATATATATATATATATATATATATTATACACATAATGGCCTAGACAGAACGCGGCACGCCGCGGTAGTTCGCGAATTTCGACCATTGACTTCGAACGGACATTACGGGAGATCCGACCGTCAGATTCTCCTAAAACTGAAACCGGTTGGTTCGTATCGTAAAGAGCTTTCCAACGAATGCAAGAGATTTGAAATCTAATGGTTGGATTTGGAATCATGTCCAAATCAAATTTGGAAGAGGTCGTTGTAAGTGCAGTTAGATGACCGTTTATGGAAATCGACTTTACGGGCCTTGATAAAATTATTAAAAATATCAATAATTTATGTAAAATCATAATAAATAATTGGAAAGAATTAGGATGAAAAATTCCATATTTGAAAGGATAAAAATATATTTTTATCGAAATGAACTAGTTATGTACTAGAATTAAAATTCCAATATTTTTAAATAAATAAATTGGGTTTGAAATGGTTTTAAAAATAACCAGAATTTCCAATATATGATTTGGAATGGATTTGAATCGAAGTTATCTTCGGAATATTTCGATATTGGATTTCGTGATTATACGGATATTGTGGAGGAATTTGGAAGATATATATATCGTTATTCCAATACGATATTTATTGATTTCAGAATTTGATATTGAATATAAGCCGATATAATTTCTATTTAGAGCCTTGTATTTAATATTGAATTGTATTTTGGGTTGGTCATGAACTGTGTTTTAAATGACACTATTCTTAAACCCAGTGTGAAAAGAATAAATCTTTTAATTAAGATTTAAAGAAAAATTACCAATTAACTAAAATTTAATTGGAACTAAAAATGGAATGTGAATTGGATTTATTGTGAACTATGTTTTTAACGACATTCGTTCTTTAACCCAATTTACAGTGAAATGTGAGTTGGAATTTATAAATCTTTTTATTAAGATATAACAGGAATTTTCCAAAGTAAAGTTTTCCAATTTAATATATTAAATTGGAATTGAATGGAATTCGATTTGATAATAATCGAAGTGAACTTCTGTGGAGGAAGAATGTTAATACATATGGAATTTAAAAGGCTTTGCTGTTATTCCATTTATATTATTGGTCGAATACGGAAATTGGTATCGATTATATATTGATTTGTTTTTCGTGAAGATTCCATTATTAATGGAATACGATTTGGGTTTATTGTGAACTGTGTTTTAAATGACATTAGTTCTTTAACCCAGTTAAAGTTTAACACCCCACCTCCTCTACTGTCACTCACAAAGGGAATGCACTAGTTTTGGAGGAGCGCTATCTAGGTAAACAAACACAGAGATATCACAAGACAGAACATAAATTTTTAAACAGCGGAAGAATAAAAAAAAAACTTTCGTCAAACCTCTTACATTCAAAATACCAACTGTCATTATTCCATTACAACAAGTTCTAAATAAAGAAGCATAAACTTGAAATAACAAAAGTAATTTATTCCCCAAAGAGAGCGGAAAAGCAGCCATAACATAGCTCAAGACCAAACCGTACATGAGCTGAACAGAAAGCAAGAGATATCCAAGCTAAGTGCTAGAGTTTCCTCCCTGAGAACCTGGGGAGGGGAACGAAAGAAAAAGAGGCGAAATAAATCAGGTCAGTCATAAAGACTGGTAAGTCCTAGTGACTTTCAGTATAAAAACTAGTAAAGGTAACAAGACATGTATAAACTGAAAATAAACATAAGGATGATGATAAGTCTGGCATGATAAACTAAGATAACAAGATAACTCAAGTATAGCATCGCATGTTCAAGGTTCGCTGCACCAATTGTACTAGTATCCTAACCCATGTCAAGTATTAACCATGAAATGATCCCTTGGCCCAATATCATGAAATGACCCAATTCGGGGTCCTACGGAACGATTCACTAATCGATCGGCTCCCTACAAGTTCTAGCTCGTCGTGTGTCTGTGTCATACGGCCCTATCACGAATGTAGTCACCTGTGCTAGGTCCACCATAGGGTGTATCAAGCCCTAGGGTGCCAACCACTGACACGAATCAAGCACGCACAGTGTAAACCTACTGGTGCCCAATGCCTACTTTTTCAACTCCGTACTAAGTGCACGACCATAGTCCGCCTGAACCTACAATGGCGCACCTACTCAGCCGTCATTCTGGTCGCTTACAATCAGCCAAAGTAATCTTGCCCCAACCTGCCTAGTCCTAGGGTATCGTGATACGTCTAGTGGGTTACTGCTGAAAAGGACCGCGTAACTAGGGTTTCTAATGGGTTAAGTGTTGTCATTCAAATTCGTAACTCAACCTCATCCAATCATGTATCAAGTTGGTTACGTATGTTCAAGTGGTTCATGACTTAACCCTATCAAGTCATCGAGTCAAATTGGTTAAGTATATTCAAGTGGTTCATGACTTAACCCTATCATGTGGCATTTACTAAATGCACCCCAACCTCTCACATTAGACTAGTTGTGGTTACTGGACATGCCGGGCGGTTCCGGGTAGATTTACACCACAACATAGTCTAACCTCGGGTTTTTAAGTGCGATATGACCAACTACTCACATTGGATCCTATTGTTTGCAGTTACTGGATTCGCCGGGCGGTTCCGGGCAGGTTTATACTGCAAACTCAACCCAACCTCGAGTTGGCCATTTTCAAGTTTATTCTAAGTGTCATGTCCAAGTTCAAGTTTAAGTTTTGTGTCAAATTTCATGTCGAGTTCCATGTCTAGTTTCATGTCAAGTTCGTGTCCATTTACAGGTTCAAGTTATAACAACGTTCATGTTCAAGTTCATAGCCAATTCATGTTTTTGCCTATTTTACCCAAATCGTATTCCCATCGCACGTAAACTCGAATGGATCCAAATTACTAAATAAGGCTAATAAGGGAATAACATAAAAGGGACGGGTATAAGGTGATAAAAGTGATTGCTAGCATAACATGGTATAACTTGAGATAAATGATTTCAACATTACTGGCATATGGAATATCGGCCTCAAACATTAAGATTCCAAATCTAGCTCAATAAGGTACTAGTCATGATAACAGTTGACATAAGGTGGTAGTCATGGTAACGGTTGACATAAGGTGATAGTCATAAACTTGTGACTAATAACAGATTCAACATTACAGGCATGATAATATGAGGGGTTTTGATTTACAACATGAATAGGCCCCAAGTCAATGTCATAGTAATATACCCAAAAGTCAAGATCCAAGATGAACAAGAATGGATGTGAAACAGTCATCATACACAGGTCCAATTTCAATTTACAACATATTCATACTACGTTTACAGTTTAAATCTAAAAGTAACTGGGGCTTACAGATCGTGGTTCGAGAATTAGAAAAAGAAAGTCGATGTTGAATCTTTATATGCTTAGTCGAGTCCTAACAGAAATCCCCAAATCAGCAAATCTCTCAACGTAGTTTCGACGTAGGAGAAGTAGTCCCTTTCTTTAACTTTTCAACCAGAATTTGAGCAGCATAAGGTCAGAGAGAATTTGTGTAGAGAGACTAGTGTTAGGGGCTGTTTATATAGGGTCAGGCCAATGAATGTAGACAGAAACGAGGCCAGAAACATCAAAACGAACTCAGGCTCAAAAACGGGTTCTGTCACCAGGCCGACCCCCAGGTCGACTCTATGGTCGACCTGGTCCTAGGCAGGTCGACACTATGGTCGACCCCCAGGTCGACCTGGTCCTGGGCGGGAAATTTCCCGCCCAGTCTGTTCTGGGGTTTGAATTCAAAATTTGAATTCGAATTCTGAGCTGTTTTTGAACTTGAAATTTCTGAAACTTTGAAGGGTCATAACTTGGTCATACGGACTCCGATTTTCGAAAACTCGGACTCGTTTCCAAGAAGAATTTCGATATGAACGTAATGGCGTAACACATTTCCCTTGATTCTTATTTTAAAAATTAATTCTGTCTTGATTTACGGTTATAACACGTTATTAAAATACAGGTTGTTACATAAAGGCAGGATTACCTGTCTGTCATTGTATTTCGAACTGTATGGTTGATCTCTGCTAAATATATATCTGTTTGGTGGCGGAGAATTTATTCTCTTGCTTAACACCCTTCTCTTAGATGTACGAGCTCAGAGGTTATATATCGGCAGAAATCAATAGTACGATGTAGATTGTCGATGCGACATGTTTGTGTTTCCAAAGTTAAATAATCATTAATATTGATTTTTGGGAAGATTAAAACTAAGTGGGGTTTTAATGAATCTTTAATTAGATTGAAATGGGAATTGATAATTTAAATTATCAAATTTGGGAGATGATCGAAAACGGATTATCACCAGTTTCGCTCCTAGCGATAGTTAAATCTTTAATTAGATTTGAACGTGGAATGGTAATTAAATTTACCAATAACACCGTGGTGTTAGATATGGAGTATTACCAGTTTTGCTCCATGGGATGAATAGGTTGGGATTGGGAGATTAAACAAATGATTACTTCGGTAAGGTGCGCTAATCCCGACAAGTTTGGAAAACCGTAACATGGTTTGAATTGATATCCAAAGGAATATTAAAGAATAAATTTGAAGAATTTATCTGTAACAGCCCGCACCTCCGTTCACGCAAGATATTATCCCCAACTTAGCCACCGTATAGGTGTGGGGTTTTGTTCCTCAAAAGGCCTCGGCGTTAGTAAGAGATGGGCTCTACTATACAAGTACCCACTTCACACAGGCTGTAACAACCCGAATTTTAATAACCTGTTAAGAAAAGAATCGAGGCAGAATTAAATTTTAAAATAAGAATCAAGAGAAACGGGTTGCGTCGTTGCGTTCGTCTCGGAATTCTGGTTGGAAACGAGTCCGAAATTTCGTAAATTGGAGTCCGTATGACCGAGATATGGCCTCTAGAAGTTTCACGAAAAATCAGAAAACGAAAACAGATTTTCAAAATTCGAATTTAGCCCCAAACAGACTAGGCGGGAAATTTTCCCGCCCAGCCCCAGGTCGACTGGGGAGTCGACTGGGGAGTCGACCCCCCAGGACCAGGTCGACTGGGGAGTCGACCTGGGTGTCGACCTGGGGGTCGACCTCCTTGGTCGGGCCAGGTTGGCCTGGTGCACCTGCTTGCTTCTTTGGGTCTGTTCTGTTGGCCTGTGACGAGATTGGATGGTTCAGATCTAAACTAGGGTTAATCTAAGGGCCTAAATTACTCCTAACTTCTATAAAAACACCCTAAGACCTAGCCTAATTCACTGCAAACCATCCTAACAACAAAGTGCTGCCCAAATGTCTCTTGATCATGGCCTCCATCTTCAACTTCAAAGGCTTAAGCATGCAAACTAGATTCAAGTCAAAGGAGCAAGCTTTCTATATCAAATCAAGGAAGTAGAGCATCATCTCAACACCGTTCTACGACAAATGCTTGCTCATAAATCTCTAGCCACGCTTTGTAAGTTCTAGCTACTTTTAGATCTAAACGGTAGTCCTAATGTTGACATGAAATAAAATGAGATGAAACGTAAGTATGTTAGTCTATGTGAATCTAGTCTTGCCCCTCTCTTGAACCTATGACTTTGGGTTATTTCTTAGTGATTAAATCATGTCATTCATGTTGTGTTTGACCTAGTTTATCATGCAAGATTGAATCTTGACTTGTGGAATGTTGGCATGAACCCTTAGAACAATTTGACTTGTGGAACATTCATATGAACTTGACTTGGGGCTTATGCATGTAAAAGAACCTAAACCCCTCATGACCATTTACACGCCTATGATGATGAACCTAGTGTTATGCTATCATACATGTTTGAGGCCAATCCCTTTATGCTATCATACATGTTTGAGGCCAATATGTTTGCATATTATTCCTACTATGTTGACTCGCTTTCACTTGCGTTGGGAATACGCCTTGGGTAGTTTAGGAAAACTTGAGATGGGCTATGAAACTTAACATGAATTAAGTAATGGGACAATGGGCATAAGTGGAAAACGTGGACTTTGTCGTGGCCTAAATTTGACATGAACATGACAAGTAGGAAAACATGAAAGTGGCCAACTCGAGGTTGGGTTGAGTTTGTAGCATAAATCTGCCCGGAACCGCCCGTCAAATCCAGTAGCTACAGACAATAAGACCCAATGTGAGTAGTTGGTCATATCGCAATTAAAACCCGAGGTTAGACTAGGTTGTGGTGTAAAGCTGCCCGGACCCGCCCGGCGTAACCAGTAACCACAACAAAGTCTAATGTGAGAGGTTGGGGTGCATTAATTTACTTAATGCCACATGATAAGGTTAAGTTAGTTTGACTAATGGCACTTAACCGATATGACATGAATGGGTAGGTTAAGTAAGACCGGACTTGATTACTTAAAGACACTTAACCATATAACACGATTAGCGGATGGGTTAGTTTAACCTAAATGGGATGATAACACCCGATTGGGATAACGCGATGCGTGGTAGGGTTAAGTAAACCCACAAGAATGATACTTAACCATTATAAATACGACTAGTGGATGGGGTTAAGTTAACCTATACTTAACCAATCCGACTCGATAATTTAATGGGGTTAAGTTAACCTACACTTAACCAATTTTACTCGATGATTTGATGAGGTTAAGACAACCTATACTTAACCCATCTGACGCGGTAATTTGATAAGGTTAAGTTAACCTATACTTAACCAATCTGACACGATAATATAGGGTTAAGTCATGAACTTCTTGATATACTTAACCAACTTGATACATGGTTTGTAGGGCTAAGTCTTGAACTTGAATACTTAGCCAATTTTGACATGATTCGTAGGCGGGGTAAGTCATGAACTCGAATGACAACACTTAACCCATTAGACAAAACCCTAGTTCAGGGGACTAAGTGGAAAATCGTAGTTAATAAGGATAACGGGAAGGGAAACTAAGTGATAAACCTTAGTTAAGGATAACTAAGTAATAATTCTTAGTCAAGAAAATTGGACCAGTTCACAAATAGATGAGTAACATGATACGATAGGTCATCGTTTAAACGAACACACGAGGAGGAGCGAATATTTATCTGACTTAGATAAAGGCTCCAGCAAACGGGGTGACGAAGCGGTAGCTTCGGGGGACGTGAGGGTACTCTTGGTATCCCTCTGTGAGGTTGCAGATGATCCGCCTGGGCTCACAGAGGTTAAGTACTGCGGTAGAAGAACTAAGAGTATGCCTTGGTTGCTGTGCGAGCAGCCTAAAGAATGGGGGTGGATTAGCGTGGAGTCGGCGATACTTAGTTTAGCCCTGTGATTGCACGTCGTCGACTACCTACTATCTTTAGTCAATCGTGTACGTATGCGGAAAGGCAGAGAACTCCCAACAGACCATATACTTGCTATCTAGTTATGGGTGAGGTTGGCCAATAGGAAAGTGGGGCATGGATGGCCGGAGTATAGTTCTCGTGCATGATTTTCTTGGATTGCCTTTCAGTAGTTGAGGGAGGGGTCACGTGGGACCATAACCACCGGTAGAAAAACGGACCTTGATATCTGCATCGGCAGATAACCTAAAGCTCCCGACCGAGTCCTGTATTTCTTGATTAGCCCTGTCACAGGACTCGGATGGCACATTGAGATACATGTGCATCTAGACATGGAAAAACGATTCACGATACATACGTGGGAAAAAGGGCGTAGTTGACGGGTAGCGTAATCCCTAGCGGTCCTAGGTGGCTTAAACCCAAACCGAGTTACGAAACATTTAGTAGGTAGCGTAATCCCTAGTGGTCCTAGGTGGCATAAATCCTAGCCGAACATTCGAGAATTCATGGTAAGAAAATACAGCTAGATCAAGGGTGACAGTCCAAACGATTTCAAGGATAATGGAACTACGTTGAAGTAGTATAGAACTACGTGAGGAAGCCCGTAGGATTTATGGCAAAGGACTAACATATACATGGAAAGAAACATACGAGTTGGGAAAACCTACATTAGGTTGACATGGACCATTTCATGACATTGGGCAAGGGACATTTTGTAGCTAACACATGACACGGGTTGGGATACTAGTACGGAAGGTACAGGGCAAATATACTCGATAGAACCTTGGGGTGTTATACTCGATAGAACCTTGGGATGTTATACTCGATAGAACCTTGGGGTGTTATACTCGATAGAACCTTGGTGTGTTATACTCGATAGAACCTTGGGATGTTATACTCGATAGAACCTTGGGATGTTACACTTGATTCATAGTGACCGTAGTTTATCTTGATACAGTAGTTCATCCTGTTACCTTGGTTTAGCTTGTCTATCTTGTCATCATCCTTATGTTTACTTTCAGTTTATGCATGTCATGTTACCTTTACCTGTTTTTATGCGGGAAGTACATAGGACTTACCAGTCTTTATGACTGACCCCATTTTCTTTCGCCTCTTTGTCTTCCGTTCCCCCCAAGGTTTTCAAGGAGGAAATACTGTTATTTAGCTCGGACTTCTTCTGCTTCATGGTCATCATGTATGGCTTGGATTTTTCTTGGCTATGGCTGCTTTACCGTTTTACTTGGGGAATATTTTATGACTGTGGTTTTATGCTTCTTTAACTATTGCAAGACAGGTTTTCAATGTAATGGCTTTTAAAGGCATTCTGATGTAAAAGGCTTTAGACCTTATAATTTATGAGGTAATGAAATTTGGTTTTTCTTCCGCTGTTTTATATGTTCTGTCTTGTAATATTTCTGTGCATGTTTACCTAGACAACACCCCTCCAAAGCTAGTGCATTCTCTTGTGAGTGACCCTGGCGGAGGTGGGGTGTTACATTTGGTATCAGAGCAGAAGGTTACCAGACTGGGCAAAAGTTTTAAAACCTTCTGAAAACTATTTGAAAACCGTTTACAAAGAAGCATTTTTCAAGGAAAGTTTTATTTTTAAAGGTTATTCCCCAAAGGCCATTAGCATTATCCTTTGTTTCCTTGATTGAATCTCTTTTCCTTTCTTTCCTCCACCTGTAGTCACAGTGGTTTGAACTGCGACTAATCCTTTTCTAACTACGTCAGTGTTTTCGGTACGATGGAGGCAGTTCTCGAGAGACCTGTTACCGCGTTATAAGAAAGGATAGTAAGAACAAGGATAAAGGATACAAGCTTAAGGACAAGAAACTTGTTGGTATGGCTTAATCCACAAAGGAGGAAAAGGGTGAATGATAAAACCCATGACAAGAGAGAGAGTATCTCTAGTAGGGTAAAAAGGGAAAGATAGTCAAGTATTATGAGACGAGGACAAGATCATCGAGATGGCAATTGTATGCTCTCACTGTTAGCGTACCTAAGAAGGATGGTAACGTTTCTGTGAAAGGTTTAGCTTTTCTTCTCTATCATCCCGTCAGGACTTTGCTTTGATCACCGCATCATTTAAGTCTGCTTCGATAGTTGAATCTCTGCACCTTCGTACTAGCATAGTAAAGGATCCCATTTTTGTCTCAAATCTTGTTGAGGAATTGGTCCATTTATTCATGACTTGTTTGGATTTGAGGACGTCTATGACTTTTGGGAATAATGCTTATGCTTTTAAGCTATGGGTTGAATTCTAGGAATGGAGTGGTTATCCAGTAAGGGTGCCATTCTCGGTTCTGAAAGGAGGGTAGTTAGGCTCTTGACTTGCCTCGGTAATACCCTCGAAGTCTCGTGTAACCTTTAGGGGTCTGTCATGATTGGTTATCTAGAATCTCTTGATGCATTTATTGGTAATCCGTTCGAGTAGAGTTCGCCACTAAGGCGGATGGTTCATTTCGCTTGTGCATGAGTTATGGAAATCACTCTAGTAAGTACACTTGGTAACATGGTTGGCATCTGTTTGTTTTCAAGAGATAAGTTCTTCTGCGTGGAATGCCGTAGAGCGAGTAAACGAGATCCATGATTCACTAGTGAATTTCGGAAAGCTTACATGAAACCATGAGTGCACGGATATGGTTGAGCCAAGTATACTAGAGGGAGAATAAGTAAAAGTGGAACGAAAGGCGACAATGAAGTGAGTTCCAGCTCATATTTGGAAATAGGAGTTAAGAGGCCACGAAATCATGAAGTTAAAGATGGTCAAAGCACAATGGAATTAAGCTCAAGGAAATGCGACTTAGAAGATTGAAGACAAGATACGCGCATCATATCTCTTTTTAAGAGTATATTCTTGATCCCTGTTTTCCTATAGAGCTTACCCGTATGCTATCTTTTATGCATATCCTCTCGGTCCTATTCTCGATCTTATTTCTGTTGCAAACTCCATAGGGGGTATGACTCGTCGGTTAATAATACATGTCAGGGTTTGAAGGTGTCCGTTAGGTTGACTAAACCTTTTGGGCTTTATAGGATATGGGTTGGGTTTAGAAAGGGATTTCTTTTAATCCAAAAGGAGTTTATCTTGCTTATCTTCTCGGTCCTATCTTGAGGACCTTAGGTAGAACCCTGTGGATGTAAACATGTATTTGAAAACATGTTATGATTGATATGGTTGCAAGTGGTTGCTCGTGGATGCGCGAATACACACTAGGCACTAGATCGGCTCAGTCACATTTCATATTTCATATGTATATGTGTTTATACTTGTTTATGGATGAATTTGAATGTGTTCTCATGTGAATATTGCATATGGATGAATGGTTGTGCACACATATAGTGTTTATGTGACTAGGACTATTTGCATACATGTAGGTTCATGGCACTAAACATATTTTGCATTTAGAAGATCAATCAGGCCTGATCATTTGCATTAGATACGAAACATATACACACACTTTCTGCATATGTTCATATGGTATTAGAAATCTTTTAAGGACAATGGTTGCTTGTGGATGATGTCTTGAGTAGATAGACGATGGAGGGTAGGATACGTTCTTCCTAACTTAGAGATTTCGGGGACGAAATCCTTAAAGGAGGGGAGAATGTAACAACCCGAATTTTAATAACGTGTTTAGACAAGAATCGAGGCAGAATTAAATTTTAAAATAAGAATCAAGAGAAACGGGTTGCGCCGTTGCGTTCGTCTCGGAATTCTGGTTGGAAACGAGTCCGAAATTTCGTAAATCGGAGTCTGTATGACCGAGATATGGCCTCTAGAAGTTTCACGAAAAATCAGAAAACGAAAACAGATTTTCAAAATTCGAATTTAGCCCCAAACAGACTGGGCGGGAAAATTTCCCGCCCAGACCCAGGTCGACTGGGGAGTCGACCCCCCAGGACCAGGTCAACTGGGGAATCGACCTGGGTGTCGACCTGGGGGTCGACCTCCTTGGTCGGGCCAGGTTGGCCTGGTGCACCTGCTTGCTCCTTTGGGTCTGTTCTGTTGGCCTGTGACGAGATTGGATGGTTCAGATTTAAACTAGGGTTAATCTAAGGGCCTAAACTGGTCCTAACTTCTATAAAAACACCCTAAGACCTAGCCTAATTCACTGCAAACCATCCTAACAACAAAGTGCTGCCCAAATGTCTCTTGATCATGGCCTCCATCTTCAACTTCAAAGGCTTAAGCATGCAAACTAGATTCAAGTCAAAGGAGCAAGCTTTCTACATCAAATCAAGGAAGTAGAGCATCATCTCAACACCGTTCTACGACAAATGCTTGCTCATAAATCTCTAGCCACGCTTTGTAAGTTCTAGCTACTTTTAGATCTAAACGGTAGTCCTAATGTTGACATGAAATAAAATGAGATGAAACCTAAGTATGTTAGTCTATGTGAATCTAGTCTTGCCCCACTCTTGAACCTATGACTTTGGGCTATTTCTTAGTGACTAAATCATGCCATTCATGTTGTGTTTGACCTAGTTTATCATGCAAGATTGAATCTTGACTTGTGGAATGTTGGCATGAACCCTTAGAACAATTTGACTTGTGGAACATTCATATGAACTTGACTTGGGGCTTATGCATGTAAAAGAACCTAAACCCCTCATGACCATTTACACGCCTATGATGATGAACCTAGTGTTATGCTATCATACATATTTGAGGCCAATCCCTTTATGCTATCATACATGTTTGAGGCTAATCCCTTTATGCTATCATACATGTTTGAGGCCAATATGTTGTCATATTATACCTACTATGTTGACTCGCTTTCACTTGCGTTGGGAATACGCCTTGGGTAGTTTAGGAAAACTTGAGATGGGCTATGAAACTTAACATGAATTAAGTAATGGGACAATGGGCATAAGTGGAAAACGTGGACTTTGTCGTGGCCTAAATTTGACATGAACATGACAAGTAGGAAAACATGAAAGTGGCCAACTCGAGGTTGGGTTGAGTTTGTAGCATAAATCTGCCCGGAACCGCCCGGCAAATCCAGTAGCTACAGACAATAAGACCCAATGTGAGTAGTTGGTCATATCGCGCTTAAAACCCGAGGTTAGACTAGGTTGTGGTGTAAAGCTGCCCGGACCCGCCCGACGTAACCAGTAACCACAACAAAGTCTAATGTGAGAGGTTGGGGTGCATTAATTTACTAAATGCCACATGATAAGGTTAAGTTAGTTTGACTAATGGCACTTAACTGATATGACATGAATGGGTAGGTTAAGTAAGACCGGACTTGATTACTTAAAGACACTTAACCATATAACACGATAAGCGGATGGGTTAGTTTAACCTAAATGGGATGATAACACCCGACTGGGATAACGCGATGCGTGGTAGGGTTAAGTAAACCCACAAGAATGATACTTAACCATTATAAATACGACTAGTGGATGAGGTTAAGTTAACCTATACTTAACCAATCCGACTCGATAATTTAATGGGGTTAAGTTAACCTACACTTAACCAATTTTACTCGATGATTTGATGAGGTTAAGACAACCTATACTTAACCCATCTGACGCGGTAATTTGATAGGGTTAAGTTAACCTATACTTAACCAATCTGACACGATAATCTAGGGTTAAGTCATGAACTTCTTGATATACTTAACCAACTTGATACATGGTTTGTAGGGCTAAGTCTTGAACTTGAATACTTAGCCAATTTTGACATGTTTCGTAGGCGGACAAAACCCTAGTTCAGGGGACTAAGTGGAAAATCGTAGTTAATAAGGATAACGGGAAGGGAAACTAAGTGATAAACCTTAATTAAGGACAACTAAGTAATAATTCTTAGTCAAGAAAATTGGACCAGTTCACAAATAGATGAGTAACCAGATACGGTAGGTCATCGTTTAAACGAACACACGAGGAGGAGCGAATATTTATTTGACTTAGATAAAGGCTCCAGCGAACGGGGTGACGAAGCGGTAGCTTCGGGGGACGTGAGGGTACTCTTGGTATCCCTCTGTGAGGTTGCAGATGATCCGCCTGGGCTCACAGAGGTTAAGGTCTGCGGTAGAAGAACCAAGAGTATGCCTTGGTTGCTGTGCGAGCAACCTAAAGACTGGGGGTGGATTAGCGTGGAGTCGGCGATACTTAGTTTAGCCCTGTGATAGCACGTCGTCGACTACCTACCATCTTTAGTCAATCGTGTACGTATGCGAAAAGGCAGAGAACTCCCAACAGACCATATACTTGCTATCTAGTTATGGGTGAGGTTGGCCAATAGGAAAGTGGGGCATGGATGGCCGGAGTATAGTTCTCGTGCATGATTTTCTTAGATTTCCTTTCAGTAGTTGAGGGAGGGGTCACGTGGGACCATAACCACCGGTAGAAAAACAGACCTTGATATCTGCATCGGCAGATAACCTAAAGCTCCCGACCGAGTCCTGTATTTCTTGATTAGCCCTGTCACGGGACTCGGATGGCACATTGAGATACATGTGCATCTAGACATGGAAAAACAATCCACGATACATACGTGGGAAAAAGGGCATGGTTGACGGGTAGCGTAATCCCTAGCGGTCCTAGGTGGCTTAAACCCAAACCGAGTTACGAAATCGTTTAGTAGGTAGCGTAATCCCTAGTGGTCCTAGGTG
The DNA here is from genome assembly GCA_030737875.1 of Allium sativum. Lineage (NCBI taxonomy): Eukaryota > Viridiplantae > Streptophyta > Magnoliopsida > Asparagales > Amaryllidaceae > Allium > Allium sativum. The sequence continues at coordinate 853,595,725 of CM060919.1, forward strand.
GCATAAATCCTAGCCGAACATTCGAGAATTTATGGTAAGAAAATACAGCTAGATCAAGGGTGACAGTCCAAACGATTTCAAGGATAATGGAACTACGTTGAAGTAGTATAGAACTACGTGAGGAAGCCCGTAGGATTTACGGCAAAGGACTAAACATATACATGGAAAGAAACATACGAGTTGGGAAAACCTACATTAGGTTGACATGGACCATTTCATGACATTGGGCAAGGGACATTTTGTAGCTAACACATGACACGGGTTGGGATACTAGTACGGAAGGTGCAGGGCAAATATACTCGATAGAACCTTGGGGTGTTATACTCGATAGAACCTTGGGATGTTATACTTGATAGAACCTTGGGGTGTTCTACTCGATAGAACCTTGGAATGTTATACTTGATAGAACCTTGGGATGTTATACTCGATAGAACCTTGGGATGTTATACTTGATTCATAGTGACCGTAGTTTATCTTGATACAGTAGTTCATCCTGTTACCTTGGTTTAGCTTGTCTATCTTGTCATCATCCTTATGTTTACTTTCAGTTTATGCATGCCATGTTACCTTTACCTATTTTTATGCTGGAAGTAGATAGGACTTACCAGTCTTTATGACTGACCCCGTTTTCTTTTGCCTCTTTGTCTTCCGTTCCCCCCCCCCAGGTTTTCAGGGAGGAAATACTGTTATTTAGCTCGGACTTCTTCTACTTCAAGGTCATCATGTATGGCTTGGATTTTTCTTGGCTATGGCTGCTTTACCGTTTTACTTGGGGAATATTTTATGACTGTGGTTTTATGCTTCTTTAACTATTGCAAGACAGGTTTTCAATGTAATGGCTTTTAAAGGCATTCTAATGTAAAAGGCTTTAGACCTTATAATTTATGAGGTAATGAAATTTGGTTTTTCTTCCGCTGTTTTATATGTTCTGTCTTGTAATATTTCTGTGCATGTTTACCTAGACAACGCCCCTCCAAAGCTAGTGCATTCTCTTGTGAGTGACCCTGGCGGAGGTGGGGTGTTACACAGGCTTCCACGATGTGGGACTTAGGGGTGTTACATTCTCCCCTCCTACAGAGCCCAACGTCCCCATTGGCTCACAAACACCTCACTCAGACGATGTGGTCCACACATGAGCCACAATTCCGGCTGGGTATTGACACTGATACCATTATAATAGCCCGCACCTCCGTTCACGCAAGATATTGTCCCCAACTAAGCCACCATATAGGTGTGGGGTTTTGTTCCTCAAAAGGCCTCGGCGTTAGTAAGAGATGGGCTCTACTATATAAGTACCCACTTCACACAGGCTTCCACGGTGTGGGACTTAGGGGTGTTACATTATCTTTGATCAAATTAATGGGAACCTTTCCCAAGGGATATGAATATTTAAATAAAAGAATATTCAGAATTGGAATGACGCGTATGTTGTGTTTTTATAGCACTTGTTTATTATATACGTGAGTTATTCGGAAAGGCCGGGTTTATACCCATTCTGAATAGCTGATTCGACGATAGATCGACGATGAAGACGGTGGTCGAAGACCAGACGTCTTCACATCTTTTGGATGATTACTGATGTCTTGATTGGGCTGTACACCCAAGACGAGGTAATAAGTGGTGATCGTCCAGACGTACTTAGAGATCGACGGATATGCGAGGGCCTCCCTCCTGTATCAGACATATGGTATGAGGAATAAGGTGCCTCCGGTTTCGTTCAGATCCAGAACGAACTTGTAAATGGATGTGTGTCTGACATTGGATTTTATTCTGTGTTGATTGATTTCTATTAAATATATATCTGTTTGGTGGCGGAAAATTTATTCTCTTGCTTAACGCCCTTCTCTGAGACGTACGAGCTCAGAGGTTATATATCGATAGATATCAGTCACATGGCATGAATTGCCTGTGTGGCATGCTGAGATGCAAATGATCAAGGCCTTTGTTGAAAAGCAGAGTCTTGTGGTTGATGATCAAAGCATAGCTTTAATATAGCACCGCTTTGTGTATAGCGTTAATTCACGGGCCTCACACCTCAGTATGAGTCAAAAGCGGGATAAGGGACCCAAGGAGAACATGACGTTTCTTTCTAGCTATGGGTGGTGTCGGGGTTTTGCAAGCCCTGACATTTTTATATTTTTACCTTTGTGGTTGTTGGAGTGTGAGGCGCCTCGAATATATCGGCTACTGCGGGAGCCGATGGATATTGGTCCTATAGGACCGGGAAATGTGTGTTCAGGAATACTAATCCTCAAACGTAAGGGAGGTTCCGGCCTTGGAGGATCCAAGGGTATATTGCAGGAGATCCTGAGGCATTTGCTAGAGTGTCTCGAAGCCGGCGAGGAGTACATCCCTTGCCTCGACTCATGACGGAAATCCAATCTCCAATACGTGACATTTCGGTTTTGATTGTAGAGCCTAGTATTGGCGACATGATAGATGGTACCCATGCTGCCTATGATTGATACATTTATATTTGAAGTTGTTTTATACACTATGCACTTATAATTGTATCAAAATGATTTGTTTTAAACGTACCAAGCACGTTTGGCTATTATAAGGGAAAACCCTATCCTCCGGTTTGCGTTGCATTGTATGATGGGACCTGGGTCTTATAATAGCTTCATTTTTTCAAAAAGCATTGTGCTATTTATTCTATGCACTGGTATTATTGGGAGGAAACTCGTTCTGTGTTATACGGCGTGGTCCCTTGATATACTATATTTTAAAGCAAAGTTTTAAATAACTGTTTTAGTTCTCACACCAGTCAAATGACTGACCTGGAGTTTATTGTTTTAACCTAAACTCTGGGTGCCCCTATTTTCCACACAGGCAGCTAGTAGTTTTGGTTTTGCATATTTATGTTCACAGGATCCTGGTTTACAGTTTGAATGAAATTCGGAAAGCTCTGTATCCGTTTATCTCTTTCAGTTGTGTTTTGTATTATTTTCCGCTGCTATGTAATGTGTTTTAATCTCTGATATTTATCAAATGTATATTATTTGTTCATACTCTGTATATTCTTGTACTCTGATGTAAATTGTTGTAATAGGCAATGAAATGTTCTTCTGTTTGTGTTCTGATTTGTCGTGTTCTCAACTCAATCCGGGTTTTCCTTTATGGGGAAGTTCGGGTTGCTTCATTATGTTTCAATTCTATAAACTAACTTATGGATTTAATATTATATCCATTCAAATTCAAAACAGAATGGAATAAGTAATAAAATAAAATGCAGTAAAGTAAACAACACCAGGATTTTTATACTGGTTCGGATTAACCAATCCTACATCCAGTCCTACACTCCACCGTGCATAATTTCACTATAATCGCTTGGTTTCCACGGGTGGCAAGAACACCTTTACAATCTTGATTTCACGGACTACAAGATACACCTTCTCCTTATCAACAACAATAATCAATGGCAAGTAGTCATATCTTCAACACAGATTCTTGCAGATTTGGTACAATAATCCTAAGACCTCCAATGGTAGTATATCTTTGAGTTCTTTAAGGAGATAGGATGAAATGAGAGAGAAAACGATATGAATTAAAGTACAACTCTCTAATATTGTGTGGCTTGCAAATCAATGAAGAATTGAAGTCAAAGAGAGTAGATTTGCAAGAATAATTGGATAGTATTCAATGGATTTGTATAAAAAATATATGGAGAAGAAGGAGTAGAAGAAAATGTGAAAAGTTGCTGAAAAAATTCTCTTCTAGGATCCTTTAAATAGTAGTTGAATGGATGTGTCTTTTGACGAAGGGATGGAGGGAAATAACTTATATTCTGTAAGTTGAAAATGTAGAAAACTGTTATATGTCGACATACCAAAACTTGTATGCCGTCATGGTGTTGCTAATTATGAACAACAACACTTATAAGTGTTGCAAATTTTCTACACTTCAAATTTCCTTATATTTGTGAGTTTTGTGATTCATTGAGGTCAATGGTTGATTCGCTTGAAGTATAATTGCCATGATATCTTTAACGATATAATCTAAGGTTCAACCAACTCCTCATCATTTCAAACACCTATTTTCTTCAGCATTCTTCTTTAACAGGCTTTGATCTTCAATAATATTTTGATTATTCTTCCTCTTTTATTCTTCCATTGCTCTAATTAATCTTATTTTGTAATTCCTATTGTACTCTTGTTTATCTCTATAAATGAATTCATCCTATATCTGATATAACTGCAAAACTCAAAGATATGTTAGTAGTAATGTTTATATGGCTGTTGTCATCAAAATCAATACCTAGGGTATTAACAATCTCCCTCTTTTTGATGATGACAATCATATAAATATTTTAGAGATAAAATATAACACTTTTTATATTTGACTCCCTCTAATTATTTGCATTCCCCTATCATTTTGTCCAGTATATTTATACATTTTCTCCCCCTTTGTCATCAATAAAAAGGGTAAAAAGAATTGTCTAATTTACTACTAGACAACATGTAGTGTTTGTAAAAGCATAAAAATGAAACAAAAGTGAGGAAATCTATTAAATTCAAAACATAACATAAGCTTTATTAAATAGTTAAAAGAGTTTTAGAATTACCGACTTTTCCGATGTCAATAACAAATTCTTTTCATATTTATCCATGGTTCAATAGATTTCTCTTCATATGCTTTGAGCATCTGCTATTTGGTACCTGAAAAATAATAAAATATGCACACTGGTACCCTTTTCACTTTAGGGTCCATGGGATTAAGTTTGGATGCCAAACCATGAAGAGTTTGATTGCCCTTTCAGAATATAATTATTTGATAAATAAACTTTATCAATATATTTTTCTTTTTCAGCATTATTAAACCTTTTTGGAATCCATAAGTTAGTGAACCTATTTGGAGGATTAAACTTTATAATTTCCTAAGTTTTTTAAACTTGTTAGCCTTAACAAACTTAGTGCATTGAGTACTATTTTTCTTTGATTTAGCCTCAGGGATATATCCAAGTCCATGATTATTCCAGTATGTTTAGATGTAGATAATAATTTTTCTAGATTATCCTTCCCTTTGTTAAATTTTATCAATATAAATTTTCATTTTATCAAAATCCTTACTACAATTAAGAATAGCATTGTTCAGAGATGTTATTTTGTCATTCAGATTGGTGATTCGTGACTTCATTGAAAGATTTTCTGATTTTAAGGACTCATTTTCATTTTTTAGTTTTTCAAAACTTCCAAGTGTTAAATCTTTTCCATTTTTATAACTATTAAATCTTCCAATTTCATCTTCTAGACATTGTTTTTCTTTACTTAACTTTTCCTTAGATATTTTTAATCTATCTATTTCTACTAAATTATCACCGTACTCTTTCCTGAGTATTTCATATCTATGATGCATATCATTTAAAACTTTAGTAATTTCTTTATCAAAATTCCATACCTGGTCATCAATTGCCATGAAGCATGCGTTGGCCTTTTCTGTTTCTGAATCACTATCACTTAATGAATCATCCCGTGTTGCATTGAATGCCTATTTCCTCTCCTTATTGAAAGTACTTGAAATATGCTTTGGTTTCTTCTAGTTAGGACAGTCTCTTTTCAAATGACTGGGTTTATCACATTCGAAACATTTAACAACATTCCCATTTCTGGAATTGTTGTTGGTAGTTTTTCGAAGTTTCTTTATTATCCAATACTTCAAGAATTTTTTGATCTTCTTGGTAATAAACAAGAGATCAACATCAACAGTATCATCTTCTGATTCATCATTGTCGATCATAGCATTAAGTGCTAGTGATTTCTTCTCATTCCCCTGATTCTCTTTTCTAACCTGCAACTTTACTTCATAGGACATTAATATCATTGGCTTCTTCGATTGCCAGAGTCTTTTGATCCCACTCACTATGAAGTGAATTCAAGATCTTTCTGACTTGGTCTTCTTCAGTAATTTTCTTTCCTAATGATATTAAAGCATGTACTGTATCTTGAAATCTAGAATACATATCAAACATAGGCTCATATGGTTTCATTTGAAAGAGTTGAAATTGGTGAGTTAGCATAGATATCTTTGTCTGTTATACTTTACTGGTCCCTTCATGTGTGACTTTCAGTGTTCTCCAAATTTCATATGCAGAATTATAATTAGGCACTTGATTAAATGCATTTCTATCTAAAGAGCAAAATAATTTGTTCATGGCCTCATAACTATTAAGTGCTTGTGTCTTTTGGTCTAGTGTCCATTTTGAATATTCAATTTGAGGCTCTATGTATTCTATTTGGGTAATGTTCCAAATATCTAAACCGTTAGACTGTAAATAAAATTTCATTCTACAAGCCCAATAAGCAAAATTGCAGCCATCAAATAGAGGGGGTCTAGTGGTAGATTTCCCTTATATGACATTATTAATAAAGGTGTTACTAGTGTCATTAGTCATTTAAACTTTTCAAAAACCAGTTGACTAATTTTTGAAAACCAGTGGTATGACACCAACTGTTGGGGTTGTGTTGTCTACAACACGTTGTTAATGGATCTTAAGTCCATTCAGACACTAGAGTGGTGAAAAGTATGTTTCAATTCTATAAACTCACTTATGGATTATTAATACTATATCTATTCAAATTCAAAACAGAAAGACATAAGTAATAAAATAAAATGCAGTGAAGTAAATAACACCGGGATTTTTACACTGGTTTGGATTAACCAATCCTACATCCAGTCCTGCACTCCACCGTGCCGAATTTCACTATAATCGCTTGCTTTCCACGGGTGACAACCACACCTTTACAATCTTGATTTCACGGGCTACAAGACACACCTTCTCCTTATCAACATTAATAGTCAATGGCAAGTAATTGTATCTTCAATACAAATTCTTGTAGATTTGGTACAATAATCCTATACACGCCAATGACAATATATCTTTGAATTCTTTGAGGACATATGATGAAATCGTTGAGAGAATAATATGAATTCAAGTACAACTCTCTGATATTGTGCCGCTTGCAAATCAATGAAGAATTGAAGTGAAGGAGAGTGGATTTGCAAGAATAATTGGATAGTATTCAATGGATTTGTATAGAAAATATATGGAGGGGTAGAAGAAAATGTGAAAAGTTAGTGAAAAAATTTTGTATCTTAGAGCCTTTAAATAGTGGTTAAAGGGATGTGTATTTTTGTGAAGGGGTGGAGGGAAATAACTTATACTTTGAAATTTGAAAATGTAGAAAACCATTATATGTCGACATACCAAAACTTGTATGTCGACATGGTGTTACTAATTATGAACAACAACACTTATAAGTATTGCAAATTTTATGCACTTCAAATTTCCTTATATTTGTAGATTTTGGTGATTCGGCTGAGGTCAATAGTTGATTATCTTCAAGTTTAATTTCCATGGGATCTTTAACAATATATTCTAAGGTTCAACCAACTCCTTATCACTTAAAACACCGTTGTTCTTCAGCATTCTTCTCAAATAGGATTTTATCTTCAATTGTTTTGATTATCCTTCCTCTTTTATTCTTCTACTTCTCTGATTAATCTTCTTTTGTAATTCCTATTTTGTACACTTGTTTATCTCTAATAATGACTTCATTATATATCCGATATAACTGCATAATTCAAAGATATATTAATAGTAACGTTTATATGGTTGTTGTCATCAAAAGCAATACCTAGGGTATTAACAACATCTTCTTTAAAGCCCACACTAACGACTTAGAGAACGTTCCCATTACTTCCCTACTATCCCGGATCGAAGGCTAGGTGGCCTGTTCGATCCAAACACGCACCAGGTCTATAAATATGGCATTGCGAAGCTAATTCAAGGACATTTGGCACCTACATACTCACGCACTCCCTCAACAACCAATATCCAAGTTATTCTTCGGATGGACCATTGTAGTTTGAGAGATTGTGCATTGTAATTCGTGTGTTAGAGAATTACAAGTATAGTATTCATAATTTCTAAGTGAATCAAGAAACTATAAAGTGGATGTAGGCTCACTAACATTAGACCACTATAAATTATGCGTGATTGTTGTTTTTCCTCATTTATATTTATCGTTTATTTCTCCGAAACTCTCTACTTTTGGTATGCCATTTTTTGGTCAAACATTTGGAGCTTCCACTGAGAACACTTAAATTATCAGCTTTTTTGGATTGTTTACCTATTGTTCGGATCACCAAGTCCGAGGGAATAATCCACGTTTTCAACATCTTTGACAACCATGGTTTCCAAAAGAGACAGAGCTCAGCAAGCTGCCCTTAGAGCATCATCCAGCGATGCGCAATAGATAACCTCGTAGCCAACACCAACATAGGCTGCTCCCGGATCGGATGCCCCAGTTCGATGGTCCCTGGATCGATCGTCCTCGGACCGATGGTCCCCGGGTCGAACTCAAACCGAGAAGGGCCCAGCAATGATCTTGCTGCTACAGTGAGTAACTAAGCCCTTCCTTCAGCGCTTTTCACACGTGATGACTTCACGCTCTTACTCAGTAAGTTGGATGAGGCCACCACGACCTTGACCGCCCAAAAACGAGAAAATGCCATGATGAGGCATGATATGGATGTGATGACGAGGCAGTGACAAGATTTCCAAAACCAACGTGCTACATCTCCTTCATAGCACCAGGATGACAAAGCGTATTCGTCATCAAGAAGGAGTGGAGAGGACCAGGGATGTCAGATCCAGTAAGCTCGTAACGTGAACGAGCTATAGTTTGGAAAGATCTCGGCTCGAATGGGTTAACCATCCGGGATTGAAAATATCGATCTGGGACACCTCAAGCCGGCCAATATATGCCATGAACTGGAGCCACCCTCTCCTTGGGGAACATGGCACTTCCTGAGCTTCTCGCGCACCCATTCTTCCACCCACTCATCCTATGTTTGACCGGGACAACAATGGGCAAGGATACCACCTGAACGACAATTCAGGCGGCATTTCCTGAAGCGGGAGCAGGGGAGCTCGACAAGCTAAAAGTACTGAGCCAGAACATATGCTAACTAATGAAGAAGTAGAAGCGATGGTACGACAAATAATGAACGATATTAGGGGAGATACTAAATTACTAATGAGTATTGGGGCTTGGATCGTAGCCACACTCCTTTTACCGTTGACATTTAAGAAGCTCAGTTCCCAAGATGATTCAATATACCCTAGATAAGCCATTATTTGAGTAGGACAAACCTACAACATCATTTAATGCGTTATTTAGCCGTAGCTCCCGAGGCCATCATGTGCAAAGCCTTCCCGATATACCTCGACGAGGTCACATTGATATGGTTTACCAGACTTCCTCCCTGATCGGTTACAAGATTTAAAGATCTGAGCGAGAAGTTTTTAACTTAGTTTAGACTTCATGTGTCTAAGACAAAGCATGTAATGAAGGTTTCCGTAGTTAAGTAATCCCCTAGAGAGACTTTGAGGGGGTATCTCGACCATTTCAGCATGGTATTACTGAAGTAAGCAATCCTAATTCGGAGACATTTTTAATGGAAATGGTCGATGATGTTGACACAGAAATGGATTTCAAGAGGTACTTGATTGGAAAACCTCCTACATCATTGGAAATATTTTATGACAAAGGAAATGTACACTTGCAACAAGAGGATGCAAGGGTGAACCGAAAAAGAGGGCTAGTGGGGTGGTGAAAGAAGAAATTTAGAGCGATGTGGTCATAAAACAGTCTGTTGTTAGTTTAGCAAAAGTGGAAGTAAATGTTGGGAACCAAAGCAAGAAGAATGGCCGCTAGGGTAAGAAGGGTAACAGAGGAAATCATAATCAAAAGAGGGACGTTATGAAGCAACCCCAATTCCAGTCATTCAATAACTACACGCCGTTGAGCGATACCTTGGAAAATATATATCTTGATACGTGCAATGTGATGTAGTATGAGAAACCTCCACCGCCGGATTCTACGGAGAAGGAGCGTGAAATGGGAAAATTTTGTTTGTTTCATGAGACTTACGACCATACCACGAAAGAGTGTCGCCATTTGAGAGATGTAATTGAGAAACTGGTGCGAGGAGGGAAAGTAGATGAATATATGGTCGCTCTGAGGGACATGGGGCAGGAGACTTGGCCCTTAATCAAGGTCAGGTGGCTCTTAAAGCCACCGCCCAACAAAAAGCCAAGGGATTGTTATAAACCCTATCCTCGGAGGGCCACATCTAGCGGGGTTTAGTACAAGAACAATGGAATTATATGTGAACGCTGCGAAACTTGTGGATGTGGGGAGTGCACCACCCCCGTAGATGCTATTCCGATCAAGCAATGGAAGACGATGATGGATGATATGTCTTATAGGATAGAGAGTTTGGGGGAGTGGAAACTCTAAGCATAGATCCACTGGTGATTTCGACCATTATTGGCCCAACAACTGTACGAAAGATCCTTGTTGATTGCAGGAGTTAGTCAATATTTGATTTAAGAAAGCTTTTGACTAGATGAAGTTGGAAGCAAGAGATTTAAAGCCATGTAAGGAAAGGATACATGGTTTTAATGGCTCTACCACTGAACCAGTAGGAGTAGTTGAATTACTAGTGGAGATGGGTGAGGGAGATTGTAGGAGAGTGCAAATCTTTATGTTTCTCGTGATGGATATCAACTCTCCGTATAATGCCTTTTTGGGCCGATTGGTCTTGGCAGAATTCTGAGCATGCATAGCTCCATGGTCCCTGCTCTTGAAGTTTCAACTGAAGTTGGAGTTAGAATGGTCCAGGGAGACCAAGTAGCAGGACGAGCATGCTACTTAGAGGAATTGAAAGAGGTCCGCAATGGAGAAGGCGAAGAGTCCAAAGTTGCCCCTCCTATTGGTAAGGAGGCAACATCATAGTGAGTAAAGGAGACATCCCGGTCGGAATCGTACAACTGCCAGCTCAAGGACGTTGATCCCAAAGAGAATGAAGAATCGGGATGTAGAAAGGTGACTCCCAACGAGACTATAGTGGAGATTCCAATCGATATCGATGACTCGACTAGGGTCTTGAAGATCGGATCCCATCGGGATCCTCCCCGGATGAGAGAATCAACTGACTTTCTTCGTGCAAACCTTGATACGTTTGCATGGTCTCATGCTGACATGTATGAGACATCTCCAACGATCATGAGTCATTCGCCAACGTCAACATGAAATACGTCCCAGTCAAGCAAAAGAGGTGTATGCTCAACCTAGAGAGGCTGGCAACTCTGAAAGAAGAAGTCGAAAAACTGAAGGGCAACAAATTCATTCTGGATGCGACGTACCCTAAATGGATATCGAATCCAATTCTTGTGAAGAAAGCAAATAGGTAGTGGCGGACATGCATTGATTTCTCGGACTTGAACAAGGCATGCCTGAAGGACAGTTTTCCACTTCCTTGGATTAACGAGCTTGTCGACTCAGCAGCTGGACATGAACTCCTTTCATTTATGGATGCTTACTCTGGATACAACCAGATCTCGATACATGTCTCGAACCAGGAACGTACTAGCTTCATTACGGATCTTGGGCTATATTGCTATGTGGTCATGCCCTTTGAACCAAAGAACGTTGGGGAAACATATCAGCGGTTGGTCAACCGCATGTTCCATAATCAAATCGGAAAGATGATGGAGATATACATGGATGACATGCTTGTGAAGTCAAAGTGATCAACTAGACATGTCAAGGACTTAGTGGAAATGTTCAGTGTTCTTCGACATTATGAGATGAAGCTCAACCCTTTGAAATGCTCTTTTGGCATTGCATTGGGGAAGTTTTTGGTTGTTATCGTCATCTCTCGAGGGAGTTATATCAGCCCAAATCAGATTGAAGCAATCAAGGGAATCCAGGAACCTCTAGATCAAGTATGTGCAGAGTTTAGCAGGAAATGTGGCTGCTTTGGGCAAATGCAACCAACAAGTGAATTCCCTTTTATGACTTAATAAAACGAGGGAAACACAACTTTTCTTGGACCCCGGATTGTGTTGAATCTTTTCAAAACCCGTTGAATCACCTGGAGAGGCCTCCCATATTATCCAAGCCAATAGATCACGAGGACTTATTCGTGTACTTGGCAGATCCCTACATGCTACTAGCTCGGCCCTCGTCTGCGAGGAAGACAGGGTCCAGAAACCAGTGTATTATGTGAGCAAGAAGTTGACAGGAGCAGAACGCAACTACCGAAAGATCGAGAAGCTCGCTTATAGCTTGTTGATCGCCTCAAGAAAGCTCTACCACTACTTTCAGGCTCATCCAATTAAAGCGTACACCTACCAGCCGCTGCAATTGGTCCTTCAATGATCTGAGGCGTCTGGGAGGTTAATCAAGTGGAACATCGGGCTAAGCCAGTTCGACCTCACTTTCCTTCCACGAAAGTCGATCCGAGGACAAGCATTGGCTGATTTCATAGCCAAATTTACAGCCCTCGTGGACAATATCTCGGCGATGGAGAAGACCCTCCTGAACTTAAATCAGGACCAAGCGCTTGGAAATATGTGAATATTAATTTGATTGACTTATTTAATTTATTTGACTTGTTAGACTTAATTGGCTTGATTTACTCATTTGACATGGTTGGATCTAATGTGTGTATATATAGGTTTGTTTGAAATTTACTTATAAGTATGTAGGTATTGAATAATTATAATATAACTATACTCATCTTTTTCACATTTCGTTAATTTTTTCTAGCCTTAGTTTAAAAGGGAATTTTATAGTTTTATAGGTGTATAGTTTTTTAGGATAAGTAGAAGTTACAAGAAACGTTTGATTTTGTGTGCTTGGTATGATTGAATTTGAATTGACAGTATGTGAAAACATAATTGGAATTGATTGTACGTGAAAATTTAAATTTGAATTAATGGTGTGTAAAAACATAAATTGGTTGTATAAATTGGTTTGGATTGATTATATGGTTGAGTGTTAACATTATTCTGGTTTAATCTCAATACTGCTTGTTTAAATCTGGATATTGTTTGTTTAAATGGTACCATAGTTTTAGAGGAAGTATTAAGGTCATTTTTTAGTCTAGGTTAAGTCTTATATAAGTTTAAGGGGGAGCATTATGGATTAAATATAGGTATATAGTTTTTGTTGATGAGAAATGGGGAGAATTATAAAATAAGGCTTAGATTAAGGGGGAATTAGTTAGATTAAGGGGGGAGTTAGTAGTTTCTGAAGGATATATTGGAGTTATGGGGAGTAACTGAAGAATCAAGGTATCAGGTAAGTATATTTTATAAACAAAGGTTGTCATGATCAAAAAGGCGGAGATTGTTAGAGATTGAGATGATGGTGATGATGATTTTGATGACAACAACCTTGTTTGAACTATTATTATAAAATATATATACTAACACTATTATATAAGAATATATATGCAGGATACATATGCAAGTATTAATTTTGAAGTTTATACAGTTCAGAGATTCAAAATTGCAAAGAAGAAGAATTCAAGATTGAAAACTCATGAGTAACAAGATTTCTAGAGTTCAAGAAATCAGGACAAGTAATAGAATCTAGAATTTTGGTTAAAACTCCGTAATAACACTTAAATCCTTATTCCAGTTTTCTCACCATTTTAGCCTTATAATATTTTAAAATATTCTTAACTTTTATTTTTAAATTGATTTCAAAATTACTTCGTATTTAATATATGTATATATGTATGTATATGTGTGTGTGTATATATATATATGTATGTATATATATATTTGCTTTCTTTTAATCTAACTCCTGATTTAAATATTTTAACCTTTCTTACTTATATTTTTAGTCTTAATTATATATGATTACTTAAGTTTTAATATTTTTATTTCCTTATATTCATATTTATAGTTTTATACATTAAGATTTAAAAGTTTCTTATATTTTTATATATAGTTTTATATATTAAATCTTAAAAGTTTCTTATATTTATATTTATAATTTTATATCACTTTTATAGATTATAAATATATGTTTTTAATTTATATTCTTACCTTATTATACTACTATAATATGTACGAAAACAGTTTGTTTAAACTCCAGAATTGGCATCCTTTACATTGTTTTCAAAATGTCTTAAATATCAAATTTCTCTAAGGCATGTCGACATCCCTACCCCCATGTCGACATGGTTACTATTATTTTCAAATTTCAATTTTCAAAAGATGTGTTTGTTCATTTAAATTTTTTCCTGAAAGGATATGACTATTGATAATCTATAAATACCCATCTAAATTCGAAATTTTTCAACCACTTTCATTATCTTCTTCTCTTGTCTCCTCTCAGTTAATGCTCTTAATTCCAAGTTTTATAATCGAACTCTGCCCAAATCCAAATAGAATTAAACCAATTCATTTTTAGTATGATTCTCCACCATTCTCTCTCAAAGAATCAAGTGCTATTCAGAGTTACGGGAGTATTTGTAATCAAAGATCGCAAGATCAAGGTTCTATCAAGCTTTTCTTCCAAACTGATACTGAAAAGGTGTAGTTGTAGCCCGTCGAAATCAATTGGGTGTGATTGCAACCTGTAAATCAATCAATTAAATGTGATTGCAGCTCAAAAAATAATTGAGTCTCACTATACTCTGGAAGCATGTGGGGTGTACCTCGTGGCCTGTGAAATCGAGGATTGTAATTTGAAGATTATTTGAAAAAAAAATCCACATCAACCCAGAGTTGTGTGAGATTGAATTTAGGGTAACTCCGTACCAGTATAAAAATCCCGGTTTGTTCTTTTCTTTCTTTATTTATTTACTTTTTATTTTGCATCTGTGTCTGATTCTGTGATTGTTTCATTTATGTGATTTGTATTTGTTTCTGATATATTCAAAAAGATTTCATAAAATTCATAAATTCCATCAAACATTATTCACCCACTCTCTAGTGTTAAGATTGCCTTAAAGATCCGGGATCCACATTTCTCACCAATATCATCCATTCAGATAGAATAATTTTACCCAAATTTGATATGAATAACCGAAGATTCTACATCCTAGAACTCAACCATTATTGTTTTGCTTTGATTCCATTATGCTTTGTTGGAATGAAAACAGTAAATCTTTTACCTGTTTGTAATGAAGACATTTTCTATTACCTATATGATTCTGAAACAATGTTTTCTTCTTTTGCATGTTCCAGTGGTTGATGGTAGCCAATTTATTCTAATTTGGTTCTTTTTTCAATGGTGTTTGTGCTCGAAAGTCGAAACCAACAAATATGATTCCCTTCTTATGATTTTCCAAAACACATGAACGGTTATAATTGTGATTCATTAAGGGTTTGCAAGATTTACAGGTCTAGGTCCTTCAGTGCTCACAGACCATGGCATTGAAATTGATGTTCAATATTACAGTTTCCAATATAATTATTGATGCAATTTACCACAAACCCAAAAATTCCTAAACATTGAGTAAGTAATACATAGTATTTTCTTTTTACAAATAGGTCATTGAAATATGGACTTTCAATCACTTTTACATTCGCAAGATAATGCTATATCATTTCCAGCATCAGACCCGTGTGCGAAAGACAGGTTCGTCCTGGTATAAATTTGGATTACACTGATACAAATGAATGCATGTCCTTCCTCTTCAATGAAAAATCTCTGAGTAAATGTTTAGGTTTCACAAAAGTATCAGTTAGATTTTGAAGTAGCCTGCAAATCGCATGATCGGTCTTTGCAATCCAGTTTACCCCACCTTGCATTTACTCTTTGACATGGAAAGTTCAATTTTCCCAAGCTGCAAAGAAATACAAACAATAATTATATGTAATTTACCTTTTTATTTCATGTATTTTCTGAAATATTTATCTACTTAAGTCATACTAACTCTTTCTACTATTTTACACACACATGCACATACGTACGCGCATCTTAAAACGTTGTGTGGTATACTAGTAAGTGTAGCAGATACCTTCGATTTACGACATTATGCACGTGGCACAGCCACAAAGAGAATTCAGACTGTGATCCTGCTTGTACTGGATTTGCTCTACACATTGAGAAAAAAAGAAGCATTGTAATGAAAATTCTACTCAGAGAAGTCTTATTACTAATATGCAAGTTACTTCAGTCTATTCGGATTGAAACACCTAATAGAATTAACAGTTTGAAACTGCAGGTTCATAATGCATGCAGCAGATAATGTTTTGTAATCAATTTTTGTATCAAAGATAGGGAAAGCTTGAACATCAGAATATAAGGTACTAAATATGGGTTGGGTTGATGTATTAACTACAAATATACAAGGATTTAATAAGCACAAAGCGCAGTGAAGTTTTTTTGAGCTATTGCTCAATGTTATGCTATTGAGGTGAGCATATACTTAAGTATTCAACTCTGAATACATTTAAGTATTCAGCTCTGAATGAAAAAGAGAAATGGATGGGGATGTGATAATATGCAAAGTAATAAGCGGTTTTTAACAAATAAGAATTCAACATTACTTACTTCAGGACTTCCTTGAAATGATCAGCACATTCTTTACATGGATAAAGCCGAGATAGTATAGCCATCTTCATGTAGAAGAAAACAAACAAACATGTGTCAATCATAAGTATAATAAGCAACAATAAATCATCAAGATGTAAACATTAATTATGACAATATACTAAATTGTTTTCTATTATTCTGATACCATATTAGGCAGCTTAATTAGGCATTGCAGTTGGGTTTTCGGCCAATAAATAATGTACGTGGAGGCTTTCTTGCAAAAAAAAAAAAAAAAAAAAAAGGAAAAAAAAAAAGAGGCAGACGAACATTTTCTAAACCCGCGGATTTGTGTTGCACTCATATCAATTTTCGGAAAGCAAAACGGTAGGAATGTATAGCATTGTCCAAATACGATACCGCATTGATATCTTTTAGTTTAAATACTGGCGTATAGAAGAATGGGTTTCAAACAACTGCAGTTAAACCAATCCAAATTTCATTTTTGGTTATGGTTTAATGACACCAATTCCTTTTGTTTATACATTGTCCTTTTCCGAATATAGTTACTATTAAGGATGCAAGATGCAAATCATTAAGCAACCAATAACATGTTCTATGTTGGAAAAGAGTAAGGGGGTGCGTCCCCCGGGAGCAAAAGGAGCATTTGCCCAGAACAGGAAAAGGAACAAAATAGAGTGAAGTGTATTAACAAAAAAGGCATTATATGCCCACACACTTAGCAGAGTACATGACTGAAATCTATTAATTAGTAATTATTTATTAATTTATTAATTAATTAGTTAATTAACTATTAGTGAATGTTAATTTATCATGTTAGTTATCAAATAATAATGTAGAAGTTTGGTAATCAATTATAATAGTAAAACACATAAAAATACTATGGACACCAAGATACTATATATCAGAGGAAAATAAGACATAAAAATACAGAAATACATCATAATAATAAATATACAATAATATAAACACAGGAAACATACAAATCCTGCTACAACCAATTCATTTCTTATGTTATCTCATATTATCAATATTTCACTTCTTATGTTTAAGTTTATCTATTCACTTTCTCCTCCTTACAGTTGCCATTCTATATTCTTTAATGTAATTTTTGGAACAAGGCGAGAATCATCATCATACGAGAAAAAAATTGTACCTTTCAGACCGATTTGAAGTAATACGATACTAAAAAAAAGAATCAAAGAAACAGATAATTTACTATCTCATCTTGGGGTTCTCTCGCTGGTTGCTCGATTTGAAATATAGCGACATGGTATGGAAAAATTATTTCAGTTCTTGAATGCAAACTGTCGTCGTTCCTTTCAGACTGCAGTTATATTACTGACAATTTCACCAATGTATGAAACACGGTATTTCATAGGAAACTCTGTTGACAATGACTATGATGACCAAAAATCGAAGGATCCTGCTAAAAAGACGGGGGGGGGGGGGGGGGGGGGGAAGCAAGAAATAAATATATTGAAGGAGGAATTCACAAAGAGCTCCAACTATTGATCCACATATCTCCACCGAATTATTGTCGGTTGTAGAACCCAACTTTGAATATTTATATCTTCAATTGAGTCTACGAAAATAAACTTAGACGGGCATTTTAATTATGAGTTCTCTCATAGTCATAGTTTAAGAATATGACATCAAAACAGGCAAAATGAGAACACTAAGCAAGTAGTGAAGTAAATTTCATATAGTTACAGAGCAGCTCAAGTCATAGGACCCGCCCAAAGATATTTGGTGCCTTAGACGAACAATTTCATATTTTTTTTCATTTTGTTGCCCCAATTTTTGGGAAAAAGAAACAAAAATACTTTTATAAGTACAAAAGTTTGAACCAAACAGGAATTCAACAAATAAAATTTTAAGTTGATCACAAAATATTACTAAATTAAGTCGTTCAAATTACATGTCAAAAAAAAATCCAAATGCGTACATGATATACAACATATTAATATATACTACCAAAAACAACTCCTTGCCTTTTTTTGATGCAAATTCATTTGTTATCTTCTCACAGTTAACCTTATCCAAGTAATTTAAATAATAATTAATCTCATTAACCTCTGTTGCGATATAGTAGTTCAACGGTACCCTCTTTACATATTTCAATTTCAAAAAAATTCTTTCCCATGTAGCTATCATGAACGGAATAGTCGATAAACGCGAGAAGCAAACCAAACATTTGTAGACTCTTCGTCTTCATGGATATCAACACTAGGATCAAAATTCTTAGGTTAAAAACATGTTTGTTTGACTTTAACTTGACGTTTGAGAATTTCTTTCATGCATGAAATAAATTTGAAATTGAGCTAACTAATGGTTTCTCTTCATCTTTGCACTGTTCTCCCTTCCTATTTCATCTTTTTTTTGGTTCCTGTCTCAATCTAAGATACACAATACAATTAATGCAAAAATACAAGCATTTTACACAGTTTAAAAAAATTAACACTGTTAAATTTTGATTAATTATCTCAGTTTATGACATATTATCAATATCAAATATGATATTGGAATAATTAACACAATTTCTTATTCAATCATTCAAAAAATATGACAGCTACTTCAGTCGTTCATAAAATATATGAAAACAATACATCCACAACCACTAATTTTCTATTATCCTACAAATTCTATTTTGTTAATAGCAAAAGATTTTAATATTTAATTCTTAGCAGTAAATGATATATATATTTAAATATTTAATTCTTAGCAGTAAATGATATAAATTAACACCTAATTTGTTCAGTCAGCGCTAACTCTTAATCAAAAAACTGAGTGAGTTAAAATGAGCACAAAATCCATTTTGTCTATTTAAAACTCATCTTGAATGTTGTTTAAAGAAGACTTAAACAAGAATATTTTTAGTCAAAATTAAATCAATAAACCATCGACTTCTAAATTGAAAGTCTTACATTCTTATTTTAATTAGCACTTCAGTCGTCGATCAGCAATTGAGCAACAATAGCATAAGCACAATCAAAAGTAAGGTAGTCGAGACTATGGAGCAACTGACTAGACAGATGCAGGCGGAGCCTGGGGTAGTGACTTAAGTAGGAAAAGGAAGTTGCTGTGGCGATTGACGGCCGGTGCGATTAACGGAAGATAGGTAGACAACTATGGTGGTGTGGGATGAAGGAGTTAGGATTGAAGTCACTGATTTTTTTCTTTCATAGCAGAAAGAATAGTAATAGCGGGAGGAATGTGTTGCCTCCTTGTTTTGATACCCTAAACATATATGTCTTGCCTGTCTAGGTCTTGGGCCGGGCCTGAGAAGACATTATGGTTAACCAGTGGTTATATGAGTTATCCGAAGAAGATTGTTTAACCCATAATCAGTTTCAATCGTTCTCAGGATTCAACATTATGAAAATCGTAATTAGAAATGCGAAGAAAGAAAGAAGAGTTGAATAACGAGTAGAATAATATATTCTGAATTATGAGTAATAACTTCTACAAAAAATGTTGGTGTGCTATGCGTCAAGCAAAAAAGATAGATTGGATGCTATGGCTTGTGTTTGCTACTCCACGCAGAATGTAGCTTGCTTTCAAACACAAAAAGTTCTACCATTCTGATAAAGTATGCACAGTTATGTTTAGATACTATCGAAATACAAAGACACTAATTTTTTTTTTTTTAAAAAAAAATGATGATTTACCAGTTCTTTGACATCTCTTTTTTGTTGCCTTGTTGGTTCATCTGGGTACTAACAATCAAGACAAACATGATGTAAGAATAAAACAGTTTTATACAATTAAACACTAAAAAATAACTAATACAGCGATAGAGGAAAACTGACAAACACCTGAGCTGCAATTGTGTGGAGAAGAGCCCAAGTGCCTCTTCCAAGTTCTTCTTTCGTCAAAGGAGTCACATTTTTGCCCTGACAATGAAAACATTACATAGACGTAACGATCAACTCCAAGCATGCTCAAAAGACGCAACTTACACAACAAACAAGGGTACCTTCATAAGTTGATCGCTGCCAGTAGCAGAACCAGATTTAGAACGATGGCTGGTAGGTAATTCAAACGTGAACTTGGGTCGAGAGTCGTTATTTGAACTGCTTTGAAGAGGAGAAATGAGTTGGGACAAATGGGTTTGAACGCAACTGGTAATAGAGGTTATGGTATTGATAATTGGTTCAAACAGATTTTCAGCCATTTAAAATTGGTGCACTAAAAGGAAAATTTGAGATAATTTTGATTGAAATCAGATTAATTTCTTGGAGGCTTGAACTGTGAAGAGAGTGCAAAGTATTTAGCGGGGGAAAGCAACTTTCTAGGGGGAAAGGAACATGGACAAGGATTTGCACTGTGAGTTTGTTCACACCACTTTATGTGGTGTGAACATAACTCTACCACCCCATTGGTGGAAATCAGGAGGACCCATATGGGCTCCCCTGATTTCCACCAATGGGGAACCGGTGTTATGTTCACACCACATAAAGTGGTGTGAACAAACTCGGACTCAAGGATTTGGGTTTGCGACACGCAAGAATTGCTTAGGCGGATTCTATTTAAACCTCTATAATTGCTGAGTTGCCCCCCACCCCTCCCCTTTTTTTATTTTTTCATTGGTCAAAAATACCCCCTCCTCTTTCCTTCATTGGCTTTCTTCTCCTAACTCATCCTCTCAAAATTCAAACTAACCCACAAACCCTAAATTTTGCAATTTTCAATCAAAGATCTTGAAAATTTCGGATTTTTATCTTTGGGAATGGATTCTAATGAGTACACAGCACTTCTATGCGATATAGAATAGGTAAAATTTAGTTTTTTTTTTTTTTCCTTCAAATTTCGTCAAAAGTAATTTGCAGTTCGCGGAGGGAAATATGTGGGGGACGACGTGAAACCACGTAAGCAGTATACGTGGTTCATATACATACCACGGAATAGAAATTCTAGGTTGTGATGAAAACCACGTATCGTCAGCCCGTGGTTTGTTGTAGGACCACGTATACCTTCCGCATGGTTTTTGTTACCTCCACGCAGCTTTCTTTGTTGTTCAGTTTAATGTTGTTTGTTTGACTCGAGTTATACTGTTGATTTCAGGATGGCGATCATTCGTCTGATGTAGACGTGAATAATGAAATATTGATGGATTATACCAATGAATTTACAACGTTTGATTTAAGCTTATTTGTGTTTTCTATGTTTGTTTTGGTATAATAAGTTTGTGTAACGACCCGGATTTTCGGCGACTTTGGTTATCGACATAAGCACGATGTCGATAACCAAAACGTCGAAAAATCCTGGTAATTAGTGAAAGAAATTAGAGGGTGAGGAAAGATAAGATAGAAACTTAGAATAGAAGAAGAAGAAGAACACAACATCAGAGTAACACGAATCTCACAGCGGAACGAATAAATATATTTCATAACATAACTTTGAAATACAAATCAGTACTTGAATATACATATCATTATCAAAGTACAGCACTTACAACACAGCGGAAATAACTATAGCTATATGATCCTGAAGCCTCCTGCTCCAAGCTCTTCCAGTATATCTGTAAATCCCGACTACTTGACTGCCCGTACAAATTTAGGCACCCAAGAGTTTAGGGAAAACAACAAAGTAAACTCCGGGTCAGTCATGGGACTGGTATGAGTAAAACAGTTTAAAAACAGTTCGAGCAAGTAAATGATATCTCATAAGACCACGCCGCATAACGGAACGGGTTTTTCCCTTATGAGAATCCAAAATATCTTTATATCAAAAACCTTTTGATATTATAATAATGTCTATCAACCACAGTATATATATAATCATCTAGCAGAAACGCTTTCATCTCACGTTCTACATATATAGTATACAATCAAAACCGCAAGCACGTATTGGGTAATGGATTTCCAACTATGACAAGGTATGGAATCACCTTTCACTCGTGTACCTCTAGAGAGGAATACACTGGGTTCAACAAGAACATCTTGCAACCCGGCCACACATGACCGACCACTCATTTCGCTTGAGTGTATCGAATGTATATCACCAACAGTTGGGATCAACAACTGTTTCCCGAATGGGACAACATCAACAATAGATTTTTAGAAGTAAATGAAACTCTAGATCAGGTGATTATACACCCTACTTCGGGGCGACCGACTTAGCCATGCTGCCTGCCCGATTTCTGTCATTTACCGGATGTGAGGCTAGAAGCTACGTTTTAACATCATATCAGATTCACTTTGAATGTCACATCGTCAAATCCATCAAATCACCGATTGACGTCCTCAACCATACATTATGTGTTAGCTAAAAGAAGTTTCCTTCTCCGCTTCCACTCTTGGTACAGTTGGAGAAATCAATATACGTGATCGTCTGGAAATACTTTGTCAGACATCCATCCATACGAGTCATCCAGGAACAGGATGAACCGAAGACACTATTCTGTAAACAGGATAGCCGTTGCATTACTCCGTCTTCAATTTCCTTTGGCATATATGATTCGCAACGCTTATGACAATACAGAGTGGTTCTTTGGATAATAATCCAACCGGTCTCTCCATATTAACAACGTTAAAATGGTCAAAAACTTCGATAGTCTGTGATTTAACTATCGAATAAAAATAGGTGTGCAAACAATTTATTTCCAAATGGAAATTCTATCGATCAAACATCATTCAACATTTATCCCTTTATTTCATTAATTTACTTATCTCCTATTTGCCTACGTTCAATATTCCTTATTTTCTAAATTGGGAAAATATACGTTATTAACAAATGGAAAACATTTCCATTTCTTGTTTTCTTTATTAGAAAACATTTCTGGTTTCTTATTTGGAAAACATTTCCAAAGCTTCTTCATTGGACTTAGACAGATGTTTAAACAAACCATCGCGATGCCAAATCAAACCATTTCCTTACCGTCGAACCTTAACTATTCCTTAGTTAAAACGAAGCCAATCAAGTTGGGGTAGAACTACCTCTCAGACCTTAACTGAACAACATTTCTAACTTTGAAATAGGCAAAGTTCACTTTATATTCCTTTTACTAACTTCCTTACTTAACCCTCCTTCGAATAGCTATATTCGATTGACTCTTTTGCTTTAACTCTAATCGATTAAACTAACATCGATTAGCTTCTTTGACTTTCTTCGAATAAACTATATTCGATTAACTCCTTTCACTTTATTCTCTAATCGATTAACTAACATCGATTAACTCCTTTGACTTTCTTCGAATAAACTATATTCGATTAACTCCTTTTACTTTAACACTAATCGATTAAACTAACATCGATTAGTTCCTTTTATTTTAACACTAATCGATTAACTAACCTCGATTAACTTCTTTTACTTTTATCACTAATCGATTAACTAACATCGATTAACTTCTTTCACTTTTATCACTAATCGATTAACTAACATCGATTAACTTCTTTCACTTTTATCACTAATCGATTAACTAACATCGATTAACTTCTTTCACTTTTTTCACTAATCGATTAACTAACATCGATTAACTTCTTTCACTAAACTACGTTTTCCGTTACAACTATTTTCTTTTTTTATAACGTTTACTTACCGTTACAAATATTTCCTATTTATAACTTCTATTTACCGTTAAAAATATTTCCTATTTATAACTTCTATTTACCGTTACAAATATTTCCTATTTATAACTTCTATTTACCGTTACAAATATTTCCTATTTATAACTTCTATTTACCGTTACAAATATTTCCTATTTATAACTTCTATTTACCGTTACAAATATTTCCTATTTATAACTTCTATTTACCGTTACAAATATTTCCTATTTATAACTTCTATTTATTTTCTAAATAAATATCCCTTTTATAAAACCGTGTTCGTTTTATAAATAATTCCTTTTATAAAAGCCTGTGATTTTATAAAATTCCTTTATTTCAATATACATTGAAATACTTCTTTTTACATCCCAGGGTCTTTTATGATATTTACAATATCGAATAACAATGATCAACATCATTCCAACACACATAATCCATAACAGATTATGTAACACATCATATATCACAATATATGAAAACAGTAAAAATAAATGTTGAGGAATCCAGTCGGATTCCTCTAACCTGTTTCCCTGCATCACAGATGTTAAACAATATAGATAACATCACTTTCAGTTCCATAGGATATATTCTGTTAAACAGAATCAATATAGAAAATTCAACTAACTGACTAGCAGTTCAATCAAACAGTCAACACACAGTCAATCAGCCAATATCTAACAGTTCTAAAAATACAACGTGAAATTATAAACTGTTCAGAATTAGTGAGATTTACTCACATTGGCGCGTTAATCGTTAAATAACGGTTTGCGTTATTTGATTCAGTCAGACAATTTATTTCGCCATAAATTGTAATGAACTTCGATCCACTCCCAGTCAGCTCCATTGTGAAGCTCTCGTCCATACGATCCCAATGCAACTTGTTTCATATGATTCCGATACCGTATGGATTAGATAATTGAGTTACAAGTCAACACACTATTTAGAATTTAAAATAAAACTAAGTTATTTATTCATGGGCCTTCACCTTTTCACTTGGCCCAAGCCCAGCCTTCTATCCCTCTTATACGGTGTCGCCCCCTTCTTAAAGCCCAACCCCGATTTTCCTTCTCCTCCTGATGAAATCCCGTACTCCACGCATTCCTCAAACACCATCAGCCGATCCCTTCCAGTGCCATTCACGCATTAATCTGAGTTCTCTCCTGTAACGTTTCTCATACCTTTTCAGGTACTGCTCCCTTGTTGAGCTTCATACGTCATTTGATCTAAACACACAAAAACTTCCTTTTTTAACAAATGCTAATCCCATGCATAATACCGCAACCACTATCTTCCAGTATTTAATTAACAATATTTTCAAACAATAATTTATCAATAATCTCCTCACCTTAAACAACCTCTACTCAGCCCAAAAATGAAGGACTCGCACTGCCTGGGAGGACACGACACACAGTAGCCTCCATTCCCTTTCGAAATGCTCGATCCTGTATCAAGAATAATGGCCTTCCACTTCCACTTCAAACCGCACATCTCCCCTTCACCCAAACTTAAGCCACGGTCCTTCAAAACTAAGTAGCCGACACCTCTCCACTCCCTACAGTAAACTCCACTCACGTTTTAACCTCCCTTCTCCTCTTTACTGAATCGAAACCCACCCTTAGCTCTGCATGGAAATACTCCGTAACCCAGATGGGAATCGCACCTCATAAATTTGGACAAAGTATATTGGGGATTTCTTTTAATTGAAGAATTTACCTGGTTTCGATTTTTGCTTGCGAAAAGAGTGAAAGTTAGAAAGAGAGGCAGACGCCTGTAGGGTGTACATATTTATATATAGTATTCTATCCTTCATTGGTAAGTAGAAGTTACCTAAGGATTTAAATGATCCACGTTGCACGGCAGAAAGAGGTTGAAAGAAACGGATGTGGGCAATTTTATGAAGAGTGGACGTGGTTCAGTTTTTGATCTTTCGTTATGGAAGAAGGGATGTGGCGGTGGCTTATATTTTGGTCTTGGATTTCTTCATTTGCAAAGTAACTAATAAGTACAGAACTATTTAATAATATTGTCTTGCTTTTATACTATGGAAGGGATGGTGTGCAGAAGGTAATATGCACACGTCAATGTCTGCTGTAGATTAGTCGGCTTAGCATACTTCTAGTCTGTATAAACTTAAAACCAGAAGCATACATCCTAGTATATTTTATATTTTAAAAGCTCGGTATACTCCATTTCGTAAAATTTCATTTTCGTACTAACCGCTATGGACTGAAATAACCATACCGTTGTGATCAGCGATGAGCCACGATCCCAAAAATATAATAATACCAGTAGATTAACTCATATTTTGAGACCCCAAAATGTTGACTACAGGGTGCAAAATACTCCAAATTAAAAGTTGCTAATTTAATTAATTAAAAATTACCATAAAATTCTAAAAATTAAATTATCACTATGTCTCAAAAGAACCTTGTCTAAATTCACGCTGTTATCTAGTTATTTTGAAATAACCGTTATGGCCGATAAACGATTCTATAGCGACTATTCTGAAATTTGATTTGGACATATCTCAAAATCTACACGATGAAATCCCGATTTTTCTCTTCCACTAGAAAGATATACTCCACCAGCTCCACACGTTTCTTGTTTCACAGGAATCCGGCTTAAAACGAATCCTGTACATTCAGTTGAAGTTCGAATCACCAAATAGCGAACTGCCGCGCCATTTCAAGCTCTATTTTAATTATAATATAATTCCACATTCAAACTGTCGTCGATTGAATATATTCGTCAATATAATTCAACTCTAAGCTGAATTAAATCTTTGGGATGACCCTGTTCACAGAATATTTTGACTTCCAATATTTTTGATTATTTCTGAATTAAATATATTATTTAATTATTTAATTAAATTAATTATTCCATATTATTTAATTAAACCACCATTTAATTCACTACATCACTATTTATATAATTAAATAAATTAATTATAATACCTCTGCCAATGCGGGTCATTACAGTTTGCATTTTGATACGTTTATGTCTTTTTTTTCCAGATTTATCCTTCTCGGCAACAACTAATTGATTGGGTTCGTAACACCGGTAAACGTCTTGGTTTTGTTATAATAATTGTTAAATCCGACACTGGCGCTTCTACTAAGAAACCGAGAGTGGTGTTTGGTTGCGAACGTAGTGGTGTGTACACTAGGAAAAAAGTTAAAGACCCTGACAACTATAGATTGACGGGTACCAAAATATGCAATTGTCCTTTTAGGCTTAAAGGATTGAAACTTCCGTCGGTAGACAATTGGCATTTGGTAGTTGTTAATGGAGTGTATAACCATTCGGAACTAAAACACAGTGAAGGTCATTCATATGCGGGAAGATTAAGTGCGACGGAGATACAGTTAGTGATGGATATGCATAGGAATATGGTTAAAGCTAAGGAAATTCTACATACTTTAAAAAGAAATGATTCGTCAAATAGTACCACCATCAAAATCATATACAATGTTATTCATGCACAAAACCTTATAGAGCGAAGTGGACGATCTCAAGTTCAATATTTGCTTTCAAAATTAAAAGAGTGTGGATATTTTGAATGGCATAGGCAAACTCTAGATGGGACCGATATTATAAAAGATATATTTTGGGCACATCCCGTTAGTTTGGATTTTTTACGAACATTCCCCCGAGTTATAATACTTGATTGTACCTATAAAACTAATCGATACAAATATCCGCTACTTGAAATCGTTGGTGTCACATCTACGGATCATACATTTTGCATTGCCATAGCGTATTTAGTTGCCGAAGCTGAAGAAAATTATATTTGGGCTTTAGAACGTTTGAAGTCTATTATGATTGATTGTGATGTGGAAATGCCCAATGTATTCATTAGTGATAGAGAGTTGGCATTGATGAATGCAATTGGAATTGTTTTTCCCAAATCCGCTCATATGTCATGTAAGTGGCATATTAAAAACAACATACTTACATTTATGGGAAAGAAGAAGACTCTCAAAGAAATGGATGTAATGGAGAGAAAATCTTTTTTGGGGGATTGGAATGAACTTGTATGTTCGAAAAATAGTATGCAATACAATGAAAATTTACAGTTGCTACATGAAAAGTATAACAATCATGGATCTCTGTTGAAGTATGTGCATGATAGTTGGTTGGATCCGTACAAAGATCGTTTTGTACAAATGTGGACCGATGAATATATGCATTTTGGAAACTATACATCGAATAGGTAATTTTCATTATATTATTTCTTGTATGAAAGTTAACCGTTAAGTACTATTTCTTTACAATGGTTACTAAGTGCAGGGCCGAAGCAGCACACTCAAAGTTAAAGAAGCACTTAGCTACTTCCAATTGTAACTTCGAGCAAGCGTGGGTAAAAATGCACTCCTTACTAGAGTTATCTTTTGTCGAGCTAAAGGCCTCATTCGAGCAAAGTTTAAGTAGAGTGAAACATGTATTTCATGTTAGAGAGTTCAAGTTCCTACGTGGTGCTATTTCAAATGTGGCTATTGATTTACTTCATTCAGAACTCGTACGGATGAAAGCGGTTGGGGACGATGAATTTCTTTGTGGTTGTGTCATTCGAAAAACACACGGACTTCCATGTGCCCACGAATTGGCTCGTCTTGGTCCTTCTACCCCAATACCTCTTGATTTAATTGATGTACATTGGACACGGCTAAATATAATTCCATCGGGTAAGAGTAATGATGTTGGTGTTGTTGACAAAATGGAAATGCTATTGAACGATGTAAAAAAAATGGACTGTAACGACCCAGGGGTTTTCGGCCTCGAAAATCGATATAAATACCTTTACCGTATCTTATATCGATCCTCCAAACACCGAAACACTGGAGCGTCTAGAAAGAAGTTAGAGGGTGAGGAAAGAAAGAAAGAAATATTAAAATAGAAGAAGAAGAAGAAGAAGTATCAACACATCACAGAGTCTCACATCGCAGCGGAACAAAATATAATACAGAAATAAATCTTTACTGAAAGCTTTAAAATACTTACAATATCAGGGTACAACACACAACTGGACAGTTTTGATAATCTGTCCTCATATATATATAATCACACAGCGGAATATCATTCATCTGAACATCTTCAG
This sequence comes from Allium sativum, assembly GCA_030737875.1. Lineage (NCBI taxonomy): Eukaryota > Viridiplantae > Streptophyta > Magnoliopsida > Asparagales > Amaryllidaceae > Allium > Allium sativum. The sequence continues at coordinate 853,624,740 of CM060919.1, forward strand.
CTCGTCTCTGGACTTCTCAGTACCTGATGACCTGAACCTGTACACCTCGGTCTAACCCGAGCATTTACAAAACACCGGGTCAGTCTGGTGGACCAGAGTGAGAAAAACTCGCACAACATTTAGAGTATCACACAACTTAATTTTAAAGTTAAAATCCTTTTGAAAGAAAAGGATAATCGTAAGACCGATCCACACATAAACACGGACGGTTTTTACCTTACGATGACCCAAACCAGTTTTTCGAAATCAATATCTTGATCTGATATTATGATAATGTCTAGATACAAATAATTAACAAATCTAGAGGAACGCTTGCATCTCACGCTCCCCGTATACAGTATACAATCGAAAACCGCGGGCGCTTATTGGATATTGGATTTCCAACTTGACAAGGTATGGGACCACCTTCCGCACGTGTATCTCTAGAGGCGAATACACTAGGTTCAACAAGAACATCTTGCAACCCGGCCCTCACATGACCGACCACTCATTTCGCTTGAGTGTATCGAATGTATATCACCGACGGTTGGGCTCAAACCACCGTCTCCCGATAAGGGACAGCATCGAACATAGATTAAGAAGCAATTGGAATTTCTCTAGATAGGTGATCATACATCCTAATGGGAGCGACCCACATAGCCATGCTGCCTGCCCGATTTTTGTCATTTCCCGGTTGATGAGGCTTGAGGTCAGAACACATCTGGTCATCATATACTTTGAATGCCACATCGTCAGATCCGGCAGATCACACTTGATTGACGTCCACAAACATACTCTAGCTATCTGGCTAGAGAATAACCATTTCTCCGCCATCAACTATGGTACGTTTGGAGAAATCAACGCGTGTAATTCCTTTTGGAAATACTCCGTCAGACATCCGTCCATACAAGTCATCCAGGGACAGGATGAACCGAAGGTACTCTCCTACTGCATCTCATATAGGAATCACCCCATGGATCAGTAGCGATAGCCCTTGCAATCCACAGATCCCAACCACGACAGAACCCCAGTATATCTCTGGCGCGAATCAGAGATTGTAAGTGGTCCTTCCGCTTAATGAAGATCTATGGTCTTCAATGCTCCATCTCGATCATCTTTCGATCTCTTCACGTATTTGTTGGCCGGAATGGTTTTCGAATATTAATTCGATCCCGGTCTTTCCATACCAATAATCGTATTGGTCAAACTTCGATAGTCAGTGATTTAACTATCGAATAACAATAGTGTGAACACAACACTTGGCACAACTCGACCACTTTTAAAATATACTTAACGATATAAAACAATTTTTCTCTGATTAACTCTGTTTGAATTACTTTGTTTGGTTAACTTTACTTAATTCACTCGACTTATTTAACTCGATTAACTTGACGTGATTACTCTTATTCGATTCATCTATATTTGACTTATCTCCATTTGCTCGACTCTAGATCGCAGCAATCACAATGGTTACGCCTGATTCCCTCAGGAAACATCCGACCGCTGTAGGCTATCTACAGCCCTGCGAATTACGCTAGCAGTCGTACGCAATGGAACTTCCCTAGATAACTTGATTTGTCTATCTCTAACAATTTCGATCAATTCTAATTGACTAACCAATGGTTGCTATAGTTTGAAAACAACATTTTCATCTCTTCTGAACTCATATCGTAATATTATTTAATTTCCAAAACCTTGCATCAGAGTTTGATATTCTCGTAAAGGATAAGACCAATCTCAATACTTCACTCGATCTAAACTAATAATATACCTTGATAATAGTGAAGCCCATCAAGTTGGGGTATTTTAGTTACCTCTCAGACCTTGATTGACCCGTTCTTACCTCAGAATAACATTAGTTCGTCCACTAACCTCAAAAAGCCCCTTTGCCCTTTGGGTTTAAATTTGGTTTTTAAACCCATCCCTTATATTTGAAACTTCATTCAAGATCTTTTACTTAATTCTTCATTTAAGTAAACATCCTTTTAAAACACCACTTAATCTTCGGATATTCTTTCATTTATAAACCCTTGACTTATCATGTCAAACCCTCGCCAAATGATTTTATTCCATCTACTGGGACATTCTATAATAAACCCTTATCGCCTCTTTGGCTAGAACTCATCGTCAGTTAATCACTTGTTAATTTGATTCCCATTTATCAAATCTTGTTTGAAACTTGGATTTTACAAATCTCCTTATTTAAAATTCTTACTTGGCATTAAATTGACTTCACTACTTCAAATCATTTTAAATTAAAGAATAAATTTGCTTTGACATCTACTACATTAAAATATAATTAACTTTAACCTTAACCAAATATAGCATTATTATTATGTTTACAAGATTACTCAATAATAATCCAGGTTATTCACAATAACGAATTCAATTATTTCTTTAGATTATAGTTAATCAAAGATTAACTAATATTCAACACTATTCGTTAAACTTTAACGAATATCTAAACCGATATTTATTTCCTTCGTCCATTTTACTCGCAAAGGTGAATTTTACCAACCATACACATCAGTTAACTATTAACTGAATTCCAATTGTCATTTCCCCTTTCTTAAATAAATTAATTAACTTAATTAATTAAAGTCACTTTTTAATTGTTTGAAAACAATTATTTCCTTTTTACCAATCCATGGAAAATTCTTGATTTCTGCTTCCCAACTGGGCTAAACTATTTAACTCAATTCCATACTATCTCGATTAAAAATATTTATTTGTGAAATTTCAAATTTTAAATCCTGTACAAAATAATTTGAAACTTGAATTCAGTTATAAATGAATTTATAACTTTTAAAAAAATACGTCACTTCACCTGTCGGGTCGAATGACGTTAAAACCTCACATTTGGCCATTTACTGCCAATTATCAAATCAACTAACATCCAATTCAAACAAATCCAATAATTCCAAACACGTTTATAAACATGATCAACCCAAGGAGTTACTTTGTTATGGGTCATCCCCAACAGTTAAATTTAAACAATTGATGATCAATAGTACGTATATACCTAACAGTCAACTACTAACAACCAGAACGCTCAAAATAAAATTCCCAGTTTATATAAAATATAAACGAGGAGGCTGAGTGAGTTTAACTCACCTAGATTCAAAATCCATCGATGAACAGTTTGTTTTAGTCCAATTAGACTGACGTTTAATTCGACTAAAAATTCCAGTCACTTCAGATCCGGACCAGGCCTGCTCCATCTCGAAGTGCTCGTCTCCACGATCCCAACGCAACTGACCGCGTTTGAATCTGACAACGTATGTTCGAGAAATCCTATTACGAAAGTTGTAAGCTAATTAAATTATTTAAACATGGATTTCTTTTGAAATTTGATGGGTCTTACCTTATAATCATCCGGCCCAAACCCATACCTGCTTCCACCTTAAAACCCTACCCTTCAATCCTTTTTCCCATTAGCAAGCCGCCTCCACAAATTCTCCAGACCGAAACCCTAATCAGCATGGCGTCGCAACCTTCTTCTCGCGCCTCTCCACTTCCATTGATCGGTCAGCCACCATCAACAAACACTTCGACTCCTACCACAACACGATGATCCCCCCCAAACACCCAGATCCACTTCGGATTCAAAACGAGGCCTCCACCGTGAAAGATTTCAACAGAAATAAGTCCAACGCCGCAAGCTAAGTCTCCTTTTTACTTGATTCTTTACTTGCTGTAACGTTTTTATTTGATTTTCCTTTGGTTTGTTGTGTTGTTCGAATGGTCCTGGGGTGAACGAAACACTACTGTATTTATAGTTGCGGATCGCTCTTAGATAAGATTACTGTCCATCCATGAGTATGAATTGTTATTTCAATCACGTTCGAATCCGTAGTTGGATTTTGTGTTCGGATTTCAGTTTAGGCTTTTGATTGAACTTGGATAGGTTTTAGATAGTTGTGCTATGTGTTGTTCATTCAATTATAGACATTAGGATCTGCCCTTAGATTTTGTTCAGATTTAAAAAAAAAAACGAAAAACAGTGATCCTCTTTACTGTTCATCCATGTGATTTTACTGGTTCAATACGGAATTTGTGTATACCAATGTTGATGTATTCATTACTTCCTTTCAACAATACTCACTGATTAGTTTGCATCCTTTTTTTTTCTTTTTTTCTTTAACTATGAATCGTCTTGTCTTTCAAGCTGTAGGGATTTGATGATATTATATATTTTTTCTTTTCTTAGGTATTGTTTGAGATCAACTGTATATGAACATATATATATATATATATACAGTTATGTGGATTCGATGTATGAAAATTTCTTTAGCTGTCCTATATATCTTTTCCTTAGCTGTTTTCTTTATACTGTTCTAGATCATAGCAAACTGCTTAGCTATGTATTGTCTATTACATAGCTGTGTATTTCCTGCTTTCATTGTTCATGCATGTGAAGACCTTTATGTTTTTACTTTTATTTTTTTCTTTTGCTGTCTATTATCATTTCTTTAGCTGTTCATTTATATTTCTGATATACTAATAGGTTTTACTGTTTTCTTGTGTGTTATCTTGTCCATGATCTTTCCCTTTTTAATGGGTTTTCTTCTTTTCTTTTCGCATATCAACTTTTCGCAGATCAAAGTTGATCGAGGTGGATCCACCAGCATTGGAAAGGGTTAGATACTGCAGGAGTGGATTTCCAATATTGATTCTATTTATTTTTCTTTGAGCATTTGTAAATGTATATATATATAATTTATTTTTTTTAGCTAGTCTCTGTACAAACATTTTTTTTTACTAACAGCAACTTGATTAAGTGATATATACATGCGGTTCTGTACATTGATGGGGACAGCCGAATAGGCATTGTCAAACTAGATTGATTGTTGTTTATAATGGCTATGTATAAGCTGATTTTCTAAAGACTTTGGGACTTGTTTTAAATTGATGTTTCTTTCGTTCCGAAGGGTTTATTTCAGTTGTTAATGGGCTGACGGATCAATGCAACATCCAATTTCTATTATGCAGATTATGGTGTCTTTTACATTTTCCTTAGCGCAGGCTCAATTTTTGTTTATATTTAATTTTATAACATACTTACTCAAGGCCTAGTTTTTCTTAACAAAAGTTGTAACTGTAAGTGAGTTCAAAATGCCTAATTAACATATTACTGTGCGTGATCGAGTTATATAGTCCTAAACTAAGTTAAACTACCTAGGTATTAATTATAATAATACTTTAACTTCAATCAACAAAGGACAGGTCGAACTAAAAGAAAATGTTGACCTATATGTCAACATATACATTCAGGTGATTATTTATAAATCAAACGGTTAGATTAACGAAAATATCATTGTATTTATTTAAGCAACGTTTTAAATTTCAAATAGTAGAATTCAACTCGACACTAACATTCTGGTTTTAAATAATATATAAATATATATATATATTCAAACTCTATTAAATAAATTCGATTAAGTATCCATCATATTTCAAATATAATATATAAACAATGTAAATATTCGAATTTCAATGGCCGAAAAATCCAGGACGTTACATTCTTCCCCCCTTAGAATAATTTCGTCCTCGAAATTGCAAAGTAAGAAGAATGTTTCGAACCATATTATTTTTAAAATCATTACTGTTTGAATTAAATTCAATCTAATTTTGAACTCTAAAATTTTTCTGAAATTTTGCCAGCCCCTCCTCTGTAAGGCTCGATCGACATAACTGCAACTGCTATTTCGGGCCTCAACCTCTTTGAAACTTCAAAATCCAAACGGCAATCTATTTTATTTGAATCCCAATTTATTTATCCAATAAATTTTTAATCCCCAATTTATTTGAATTCATTCTTAAATTGGTTTTACTTAACCAAGTTACGTTTTTCTTCCATATTCGATTTTATTCAGATTAATAATATTTTAAATTTATTTTCTAATTTTAATTCTTCCAATTGTCGATGAATCTGATTATACAAACAATCAACACAATCCAATCATTCCATATTAACTTATATATTAACTTCTGATTTATTTGATTTCTTTAAATTACAAATTCCACTGGTTAAATAGACCCTTTTTTTTTTAAAAACAATACTGTATCGAATTGTTCTGTTCGAAAGTTTAGGAATACCTATCGATACAGTTGTACACCCTGTATCGACCAGTATCCTTAAACCATTCAACAAAGCAGTCAACACAATATAGACAAATTTTATATCAAATCTACAAGTACGCTCATATATATATATATATATATATATATATATACTCAATCTAGGGTATTGCTAACCCCATCTCTATTGAGTCACACCACAGAGCCAAGGTTATTTCTAAACCTATAGCTCTGATACCACTGTAACGACCCAGGGGTTTTCGGCCTCGAAAATCGATATAAATACCTTTACCGTATCTTATATCGATCCTCCAAACACCGAAACACTGGAGCATCTAGAAAGAAGTTAGAGGGTGAGGAAAGAAAGAAAGAAATATTAGAATAGAAGAAGAAGAAGTATCAACACATCACAGAGTCTCACATCGCAGCGGAACAAAATATAATACAGAAATAAATCTTTACTGAAAGCTTTAAAATACTTACAATATCAGGGTACAACACACAACTGGACAGTTTTGATAATCTGTCCTCATATATATATAATCACACAGCGGAATATCATTCATCTGAACATCTTCAGCTCATCTCTGGACTTCTCAGTACCTGATGACCTGAACCTGTACACCTCGGTCTAACCCGAGCATTTACAAAACACCGGGTCAGTCTGGTGGACCAGAGTGAGAAAAACTCGCACAGCATTTAGAGTATCACACAACTTGATTTTAAAGTTAAAATCCTTTTGAAAGAAAAGGATAATCGTAAGACCGATCCACACATAAACACGGACGGTTTTTACCTTACGATGACCCAAACCAGTTTTTCGAAATCAATATCTTGATCTGATATTATGATAATGTCTAGATACAAATAATTAACAAATCTAGAGGAACGCTTGCATCTCATGCCCCCCGTATATAGTATACAATCGAAAACCGCGGGCGCTTATTGGATATTGGATTTCCAACTTGACAAGGTATGGGACCACCTTCCGCACGTGTATCTCTAGAGGCGAATACACTGGGTTCAACAAGAACATCTTGCAACCCGGCCCTCACATGACCGACCACTCATTTCGCTTGAGTGTATCGAATGTATATCACCGACGGTTGGGCTCAAACCACTGTCTCCCGATAAGGGACACCATCGAACATAGATTAAGAAGCAATTGGAATTTCTCTAGATAGGTGATCATACATCCTAATGGGAGCTACCCACATAGCCATGCTGCCTGCCCGATTTTTGTCATTTCCCGGTTGATGAGGCTTGAGGTCAGAACACATCTGGTCATCATATACTTTGAATGCCACATCGTCAGATCCGGCAGATCACACTTGATTGATGTCCACAAACATACTCTAGCTATCTGGCTAGAGAATAACCATTTCTCCGCCATCAACTATGGTACGTTTGGAGAAATCAACGCATGTAATTCCTTTTGGAAATACTCCGTCAGACATCCGTCCATACAAGTCATCCAGGGACAGGATGAACCGAAGGTACTCTCCTACTGCATCTCATATAGGAATCACCCCATGGATCAGTAGCGATAGCCCTTGCAATCCACAGATCCCAACCACGACAGAACCCCAGTATATCTCTGGCGCGAATCAGAGATTGTAAGTGGTCCTTCCGCTTAATGAAGATCTATGGTCTTCAATGCTCCATCTCGATCATCTTTCGATCTCTTCACGTATTTGTTGGCCGGAATGGTTTTCGAATATTAATTCGATCCCGGTCTTTCCATACCAACAATCGTATTGGTCAAACTTCGATAGTCAGTGATTTAACTATCGAATAACAATAGTGTGAACACAACACTTGGCACAACTCGACCACTTTTAAAATATACTTAACGATATAAAACAATTTTTCTCTGATTAACTCTGTTTGAATTACTTTGGTTGGTTAACTTTACTTAATTCACTCGACTTATTTAACTCGATTAACTTGACGTGATTACTCTTATTCGATTCATCTATATTTGACTTATCTCCATTTGCTCGACTCTAGATCGCAGCAATCACAATGGTTACGCCTGATTCCCTCAGGAAACATCCGACCGCTGTAGGCTATCTACAGCCCTGCGAATTACGCTAGCAGTCGTACGCAATGGAACTTCCCTAGATAACTTGATTTGTCTATCTCTAACAATTTCGATCAATTCTAATTGACTAACCAATGGTTGCTATAGTTTGAAAACAACATTTTCATCTCTTCTGAACTCATATCGTAATATTATTTAATTTCCAAAACCTTGCATCAGAGTTTGATATTCTCGTATAGGATAAGACCAATCTCAATACTTCACTCGATCTAAACTAATAATATACCTTGATAATAGTGAAGCCCATCAAGTTGGGGTATTTTAGTTACCTCTCAGACCTTGATTGACCCGTTCTTACCTCAGAATAACATTAGTTCGTCCACTAACCTCAAAAAGACCCTTTGCCCTTTGGGTTTCAATTTGGTTTTTAAACCCATCCCTTATATTTGAAACTTCGTTCAAGATCTTTTACTTAATTCTTCATTTAAGTAAACATCCTTTTAAAACACCACTTAATCTTCGGATATTCTTTCATTTATAAACCCTTGACTTATCATGTCAAACCCTCGCCAAATGATTTTATTCCATCTACTGGGACATTCTATAATAAACCCTTATCGCCTCTTTGGCTAAAACTCATCGTCAGTTAATCACTTGTTAATTTGATTCCCATTTATCAAATCTTGTTTGAAACTTGGATTTTACAAATCTCCTTATTTAAAATTCTTACTTGGCATTAAATTGACTTCACTACTTCAAATCATTTTAAATTAAAGAATAAATTTGCTTTGACATCTACTACATTAAAATATAGTTAACTTTAACCTTAACCAAATATAGCATTATTATTATGTTTACACGATTACTCAATAATAATCCAGGTTATTCACAATAACCAATTCAATTATTTCTTTAGATTATAGTTAATCAAAGATTAACTAATATTCAACACTATTCGTTAAACTTTAACGAATATCTAAACCGATATTTATTTCCTTCGTCCATTTTACTCGCAAAGGTGAATTTTACCAACCATACACATCAGTTAACTATTAACTGAATTCCAATTGTCATTTCCCCTTTCTTAAATAAATTAATTAACTTAATTAATTAAAGTCACTTTTTAATTGTTTGAAAACAATTATTTCCTTTTTACCAATCCATGGAAAATTCTTGATTTCTGCTTCCCAACTGGGCTAAACTATTTAACTCAATTCCATACTATCTCGATTAAAAATATTTATTTGTGAAATTTCAAATTTTAAATCCTGTACAAAATAATTTGAAACTTGAATTCAGTTATAAATGAATTTATAACTTTTAAAAAAATACGTCACTTCACCTGTCGGGTCGAATGACGTTAAAACCTCACATTTGGCCATTTACTGCCAATTATCAAATCAACTAACATCCAATTCAAACAAATCCAATAATTCCAAACACACTTATAAACGTGATCAACCCAAGGAGTTACTTTGTTATGGGTCATCCCCAACAGTTCAATTTAAACAATTGATGATCAACAGTACGTATATACCTAACAGTCAACTACTAACAACCAGAACGCTCAAAATAAAATTCCCAGTTTATATAAAATACAAACGAGGAGGCTGAGTGAGTTTAACTCACCTGGATTCAAAATCCATCGATGAACAGTTTGTTTTAGTCCAATTAGACTGACGTTTAATTCGACTAAAAATTCCAGTCACTTCAGATCCAGACCAGGCCTGCTCCATCTCGAAGTGCTCGTCTCCACGATCCCAACGCAACTGACCGCGTTTGAATCTGACAACGTATGTTCGAGAAATCCTATTACGAAAGTTGTAAGCTAATTAAATTATTTAAACATGGATTTCTTTTGAAATTTGATGGGTCTTACCTTATAATCATCCGGCCCAAACCCATACATGCTTCCACCTTAAAACCCTACCCTTCAATCCTTTTTCCCATTAGCAAGCCGCCTCCACAAATTCTCCAGACCGAAACCCTAATCAGCATGGCGTCGCAACCTTCTTCTCGCGCCTCTCCACTTCCATTGATCGGTCAGCCACCATCAACAAACACTTCGACTCCTACCACAACACGATGATCCCCCCCCCAAACACCCAGATCCACTTCGGATTCAAAACGAGGCCTCCACCGTGAACGATTTCAACAGAAATAAGTCCAACACCGCAAGCTAAGTCTCCTTTTTACTTGATTCTTTACTTGCTGTAACGTTTTTATTTGATTTTCCTCTGGTTTGTTGTGTTGTTCGAATGGTCCTGGGGTGAACGAAACACTACTGTATTTATAGTTGCGGATCGCTCTTAGATAAGATTACTGTCCATCCATGAGTATGAATTGTTATTTCAATCACGTTCGAATCCGTAGTTGGATTTTGTGTTCGGATTTCAGTTTAGGCTTTTGATTGAACTTGGATAGGTTTTAGATAGTTGTGCTATGTGTTGTTCATTCAATTATAGACATTAGGATCTGCCCTTAGATTTTGTTCAGATTTAAAAAAAAAAAACGAAAAACAGTGATCCTCTTTACTGTTCATCCATGTGATTTTACTGGTTCAATACGGAATTTGTGTATGCCAATGTTGATGTATTCATTACTTCCTTTCAACAATACTCACTGATTAGTTTGCATCCTTTTTTTTTCTTTTTTTCTTTAACTATGAATCGTCTTGTCTTTCAAGCTGTAGGGATTTGATGATATTATATATTTTTTCTTTTCTTAGGTATTGTTTGAGATCAACTGTATATGAACATATATATATATATATATATATATATATATATATATATATATATATATACAGTTATGTGGATTCGATGTATGAAAATTTCTTTAGCTGTCCTATATATCTTTTCCTTAGCTGTTTTCTTTATACTGTTCTAGATCATAGCAAACTACTTAGCTATGTATTGTCTATTACATAGCTGTGTATTTCCTGCTTTCATTGTTCATGCATGTGAAGACCTTTATGTTTTTACTTTTATTTTTTTCTTTTGCTGTCTATTATCATTTCTTTAGCTGTTCATTTATATTTCTGATATACTAATAGGTTTTACTATTTTCTTGTGTGTTATCTTGTCCATGATCTTTCCCTTTTTAATGGGTTTTCTTCTTTTCTTTTCGCAGATCAACTTTTCGCAGATCAAAGTTGATCGAGGTGGATCCACCAGCATTGGAAAGGGTTAGATACTGCAGGAGTGGATTTCCAATATTGATTCTTTTTTTTTCTTTGAGCATTTGTAAATGTATATATATATAATTTTTTTTAGCTAGTCTCTATACAAACTTTTTTTTTACTAACAGCAACTTGATTAAGTGATATATACATGCGGTTTTGTACATTGATGGGGACAGCCGAATAGGCATTGTCAAACTAGATTGGTTGTTGTTTATAATGGCTATGTATAAGCTGATTTTCTAAAGACTTTGGGACTTGTTTTAAATTGATGTTTCTTTCGTTCCGAAGGGTTTATTTCAGTTGTTAATGGGCTGACGGATCAATGCAACATCCAATTTCTATTATGCAGATTATGGTGTCTTTTACATTTTCCTTAGCGCAGGCTCAATTTTTGTTTATATTTAATTTTATAACATACTTACTCAAAGCCTAGTTTTTCTTAACAAAAGTTGTAACTGTAAGTGAGTTCAAAATGCCTAATTAACATATTACTGTGCGTGATCAAGTTATATAGTCCTAAACTAAGTTAAACTACCTAGGTATTAATTATAATAATACTTTAACTTCAATCAACAAAGGACAGGTCGAACTAAAAGAAAATGTTGACCTATATGTCAACATATACATTCAGGTGATTATTTATAAATCAAACGGTTAGATTAACGAAAATATCATTGTATTTATTTAAGCAACGTTTTAAATTTCAAATAGTAGAATTCAACTCGACACTAACATTCTGGTTTTAAATAATATATAAATATATATATATATATATTAAAACTCTATTAAATAAATTCGATTAAGTATCCATCATATTTCAAATATAATATATAAACAATGTAAATATTCGAATTTGAATGGCCGAAAAATCCGGGACGTTACATGGACACTCCTCATCAACTTCATATTTACAAAAAGTTGATGGAAGTTGTGCATCCACAAACGTCCATGCTTAGTTCACCAACTAGTAAGGTGAGAACCAAAGGAAGAGAAAGTAAGAAATCGTCGAATACGTCAACAAAGAGAATGCCGTCTTCGTTTGAATTAGCCGGTAGTTTGTCATCACACGACCCATCTAGTCAATTGAGTGTTAACAAACCAAAGAAGCAAAAACTTCAAATCCGAAAGCCATTGCAATATGACCATTGTAGTTTACATATGAAGCGGTACATCAACCAAATTCCTTGGGAATTAAAGCCGTATGTCCAAGATATTATGGATGTTGAGGCGGATGGAAATTGCGGATTTCGTTGTGTTGCGGCACTACTAGGAATGGAGGAATCGTCTTGGTCTCAAGTTCGGCAAGAATTGTATGACGAGTTGTATGAAAATCAAGAACTATATGCAAAAGTTTTCGTAGAAAATGATCGATGCAAAGAGTTACTTGCGCAATTACAACATTATGAAGATGGATTTGCACCGGCGGACAAATGGATGACAATGCCGGACATGGGTTATCTTGTGGCGACAAAGTATAGCGTAGTGGTAATTAGAATTAGTGAAAGGCTTAATTTAACGATACCACCGTTAAAAGGAAGAGTTCCGCCTCCTATTCATCGTGTAGAAATTGCATTTGCTTTTGTTAACGATAATCATTTTGTTCAAGTAAGTATAATAGTTATCATATATATTTTACTCAATGTTAAAATTCGACATATTTTGTCAATATTTTATGCAGGTAAAGTTGGAACCTAAGCATCCGGTGCTACCTATAATTTCAAAATGGTCGGCCCACCGACATCCGGACGCAGCTAGTTGGGGGGATATTTACGGAGATCGACGGCAAGTATAGGAAGAAAGAACTCAAACTGTTGACTGGAATTGAATTGCATTCTATTGTATTGTATGAGTATGACATTGTATTGAATGGCGTAGTATTGTATGACATTCTTTTGCATCGTAGTAAATGACATTGCTAATTTTATGGCTCTTTCTCCTTCTGCGCACGTTAGTTTTATGGTACTGTATGGAATGGCACTGAATTAAGTTGCATTTTCTATTTATTTTTCAGAATTTAAATTACCATGGGTTGGGAGTGCGTGATACAGGTTCCAGGTCGGGGAGACCCAATGCGGTTTGGAAGAAAATCACGTATGGAAAATACGTGGTACGTTTGCTTACCACGTAGACTTTATACGTGGAATATATAAGAACCACGTATACACTCCCAAGCATCTCATGTATTTGCCAACATATTTGTACCTACGTCTGTGTGCATGACATTGTTTTAAGCAAGAAACAGCGTGAGTGCATAATGTCATGTTTATGTCACATATTCAGCTACCACGTATGGGGACTACGTGATTAACGTTCCAGGTCGGGGATCGTATACGAGGTTTGGGAAAAAACCACGCGTCCTCTCTACGGCGTTCTTTTGACTTCCTCGTTGGGGTTATACGTGGTTTTTCTACTTACCACGTATTTGCTCTCCGTGGTGGACAAAAATTTTAAAAAAATATATAACAGGATTGCACTGCACAAATCGTACATACCAGAAAACAGACATTCCACATCTTTCTACAATAAAATCAGACATTCTAGAAAATAGGAAAACATGAAAAACAAGAAATCAAACAACCCAACATACTTGCATATCAAATACATACCAGAAACAATATCCGTACATAACAAATACATACCATATCCGTACATAACAAATACATACCATATCCGTACATATCAAACACATCCTTAAACCCATACATATCAAATCGATACATACCAAAAAAATCCTTAAACCCGTACATAAAGCAAGGCCCAAAATAATCCATCCCATCTACAAGCAAACTAATCATGATGATGCATGAAACGTCCAGCGGCAACTCTAGCAAGGTCCACTTGAGGGTTAGCCTCATTCAAAAGGCCATGAACATCATGAAGAGTCTACAACAAGTATAATGAAATTCAATATGGTTTAAAATTAAATGTAACATTAACAACAAACGTACCATAAACATTTGATCATAGGTTGGTTGAAAATGTGGTGCTCCCATCATTACATTATCCGGTAAATTTGCGGGATTGTGAACACGTGGGACACAATGATACCTATACCACTTCATATAATCATCTGTGCAACTCATAACATACTGGTGTAATGGAATCGATCTACGATCTTCTGCAATCACATGATGAAACCAACTCTCCCATATACTTTCCAAAAAATGATAACGTACACGAGTGTATGTAGTCGAGGTTGTACCGCGCCGTTCATTTATTGCAACAGGAGGAATAGGAGCCATTGGAATGTTCTGCACTCTACCAAACTGTCGCAATACTCTATCGGGATGGTATGGCTCCACAACATTTAAGCATAGAATGCACCCCCTATACCACGCTATACCATGAAATGGATGATAATGCCGAGCACATATATACAGATCAAAAATAACCTGTTCGACGATAGTTGAATTATCAAAAAAACTCAATACATACAGATGGATAAAAGTAGAAAGCTGAATAATTCATAAAAGGTACCTGCTCTATCTGAATACTATCAAGAAAAATGCGTATATTAGCGACTGACGCACTGGCATCAGTAGAGGGATTCCAGCGAGCTGCACGGGGTAAAATCTCATAGTACAGCTTTGTAGAAGGATGGAAGCAAGGAAAATGTTCGAATATCCATGACTCGAGCAAACATAGAAATCCTGCAATCTGTTTGACCCCCATCCGAGACGCTAATCCAAGCTATCTATACAGGAATGCTAGTGCCGCTGATCCCCAAGAAAATGTGTTGACATGGTTCAAATTTTTTAGCGGTTCCAAAAGAGATACGTGCACATGAGTCTTGCTTTTGTCAGAAAATATTGTGTTGCCAAGCACATACAAAAGATAAGCACGAGCAGCACGCCTAACTGCACGATCATTCCACTCATCACTAACATCCTCAAATATACCTAACTGCTTTGACAAGCTTAACTT
This sequence comes from Allium sativum, assembly GCA_030737875.1. Classification (NCBI taxonomy): domain Eukaryota; kingdom Viridiplantae; phylum Streptophyta; class Magnoliopsida; order Asparagales; family Amaryllidaceae; genus Allium; species Allium sativum. The sequence goes on from CM060919.1 coordinate 853,639,952, forward strand.
ATATCCAACTCTCTCATTCATTTCATTTCTAGCTTCCGCTGCACTAAGACCTAGATACTTCGTAACAAAAGAAACCGCTTGTTCTGTATCATACCCCATGCTCTGTATAGGTTTGCCTTCGACAGGTATGTGCAATAATGAAGCTACATCATCAAGAGTAATGGTCATCTCACCAAATGGTAAATGAAAAGTATTAGTCTCTGGATACCATCTTTCTACAAAAGCTGAAATCAAATTTTTGTTCACACACTTGTAACACGTGCTAACAATTGGAACCAAACCAGTGATGTCGATAAGGGCTTTGAACCTAGTAGCATTATCTGGAATCCTCCATTCCGATACCTTCTGCGCATGGTTGACACAAGTGAGAGGTGCTCGATCCTACACAAATAAAATTTAAAGTCAATACATAAATAAATAATTGACATTCGGAACATAAATAAATAATTCACATTCGTAAATAAATTACGGACACATACCTGATCATTCCATACCAAAGAAGCAACATGGGTATCGAACTCTCTAATAACATCATTACTTTTTAGTCCAGCTTTATCCTGCAATTCTTCTTCGGCTTCAACTTCCTCCTCCGGCTGACCTTCTGGCTCATCATCATCACCTGTCTCAGAATCCTCCCCTGTTTCATCTCCTTCTTCTCTTGAAGAGTCTGAACCATCTTTGTCTCCTTCTTCCCCCGAAGAATCTGACCCGTTTCCTTCTTCATCTTCCCCTGAAGAGTCTGAACCATCTCCGTTATCATCACTACCCCGTGCAGCTACCTCATACTGTGAAGGATCCACATCCTCCTGTTCTTCGGTGCTCACGTCCGCACTTGTTTGAGCAGCTGCTTTTTCCGCTCGTCGCTTTCTTTCCGATGCTGTCATAGGTATGCGGCCCATCTGTATAAAACGAAAAATCAATCAAGTGGACTGGTTTATTAAGATGCAAAATGCAACAAAAAAAAATCATGTACATTGAATAAAATGACAACCTTATGGCACCTGCATAACGCGACAGCCATTAGCATGTCAGAATAAGGTACGATTAAACACTGCTTTTTTTTTTACAGTTACCACGAAGACAGCATACGTGGTAGAAGGAGAAACCACGGGGTATACCTACGTGGAAGTAATTCATACCACGAATGCCTTCTACGTGGTTTACTTACGAACCACATAGTATTAGTCTGTGGTTTCTTGCGCTTCCCCGTATGTCCTCTACGTGGTAAACTGAATTGTAAAAAAAAAAGGTCTCTGCGTGGAGTTCAAAACAACTGCAATACAAAAACATTCCATCCTCAATTCGTTATCACCTCTCAATTCTTACACAGTTTCTTTACCACCACATCGGTTAGAGCTAGTAAGAATAAAGGAAGAATACCTTCAGAGTTGTAGAGCTGGATGGAGGGGAACCACTGAAGCGGCGGCGTTGAACTGAGGCGGCGCTGATGACGCGGTGACACTGGTGAGGCGGCGGGTGAAAGAGACGGCGCTGGAGAGGTCACGCGTGTTTACTGCTAGGGTTTAACAATTGGTTTTGAGAAAGGAGGGTAATATTGGAATATGGGGTGGGCTACTCAGCTAAAACGGGGGTATATCCTTTTTTTTCCAATGTGGGGGGGCAACTCAGCAATAATAAGGGTCTAAATAGAATTTGCCAATTGTTAGCCTACTTTGTGAACTAGGCAACACAAAGTCAAGATATCAAGCATTGGAGAGCATTTCAAATTAGAAGACTTCGGTTCGGATCGGAGAGACCATCACTACTCAGGTCGGAGGAGACGCTACAGCTTCGATCGAACAGATGCAATCATCCGGGTCGGGTTAAAGCAACGTATCGGTTCGGATCGGATAAAGTCTCCTGTTCGGAGCGGCGAGCTATTGTTGTTGAAAACAGAGAGCGCGCGTTCGGATCGGAGGACAGTCTTCTTCGAGATGGATCGGAAGGCCACCCAGCTGCTACAGAGATGGTTCGGGGGAAGAGCAGAATAAAGAGAAGAGAGAAGTGTCACCAAGTCAATTCGGGTCGGATCGGATATCCCGATCCGAACCCCTGATACATACACCTCCGACCCGAACCCATTTTCCATACTGTCCCCCTGCATAAGCGCCTGAATATTCGGATCGGCTATGACCAGTTCCTGCCCATAACGTTCACTATTTTGATGCGTTGTCAGCACAGTAACCCATCCGAACCCGAGGCTAATGGGATGGACGACACGTGGCTCCGATCCGGATCGGGTTCTGAGCAAATTCACACCTATAAATACCCCGTCTGGAGACAAAGAAAAGGATCTTTTTTTCAGCACTTTGAGAATTCAACCACCTCCATAATCCGAACTCCATTACTCCCGGAGAATCCAAATCATCTTTCATTTTTGTTTTAGTCAATTGAGTGAGTATAAGTGAGTTGTGAGTGGAATTGAGTGAATCTTACATTGTATTTGCAACTGAATTATTGAATATAGTAAAAGATAAGTGGACGTAGGCATTTCTTCGCCGAACCACTATAAATCCTGTGTGTTCATTTTTACTTTTATCTCATTTCATCTTGCTTTTAATCAATTTGGGTGTTAGAACCACTTTTGGGTCTAACATTTTAGTGCTTTCATTGAGAGACCTCATCTAAATTCTTTATTTTCCGGGATCTCTTTCTACTTTTTGGACCGTAGAGTTCAAAGAAGTGATTCCTTAAGTTTCTCCGCTTTTTTATATTTGTTGAAGTGATTGTCAAAGACTCATGGCCAAAGGAAAAGGCAAGGAAGTTCAGTCTGTTCGAGGAAATGGAGCTGGCGAAGATCAGCAAAATGCTGTTGTAACAAGGTCTCGGGGGAAGAGTTCAGCAGCAGGAAGAGCCAATGCAGGAAATCCGAGCCGCCAGCAGGGGGAGAGCTCCGATCCGATCCGGGTAGGAGATTCTGAAGCTGTGCATTCCCCCAATCTGAACCGACCCGAGCAGCTCGCCACATACCGATCCGACCAGGCTCCCCAGCTCCGAACCGACCCGACCTCCTACCTCCGATCCGACCCGATCCTTGGTGAAGCTGGAACCTCTACTCGAGTCCCTACGAATGCTCCGATTCCAGCCACCAGGGTTGGTGATCAGGTCAATCTATCTGCGCCCATCACCCAAGGAGATTTCTCGCGCTTGCTAGACATGCTTGAGAGCACAAGGGAGGCTATGAAAGTTCACGAGCGCACTAATCTCATGATGCAGGAAAATATGAGGCTCATGAGTCGGGAGATTGGTGAACTCCGTCGACAGAGAACTCCATCACCGGTTCGTCACACACCAGTGGATCAATCTTCATCTTCCGAGGAAGAGCGGCCCCGTGAACGAAGGCCACTCGAACGACCTCAGAACGTGGAGCAGCTGACATTTGGATCTTTGGGATCTCGTGAGGATATTGCACGAGCGTTAGGAAACAATGACCCCACTCGGGGGCAAAGACTCCAGTCCCCTCCTCCCGAGATCGACAGGGAGCGCAGGGAACAGAATCGAGCAGAGGCAGCTCGAAGAAGAAGGGCATCTCCTGAACAAGGGCCTAGAAGGAACTCGGATACTAGGGCCAGGGAACCTGAGCGGCCCCTAACTAATACTGATGTACAGACAATGGTTCGCCAGATCATGTCCGAGAGCCGAAATTATACAAATGAAGATTATGGCATTGAGCGAAGCCATACTCCCTTCACCGATGATATCCTCGACTTCCAATTTCCCCGACGCTTTAACTTGCCACAGATGGACAAGTACAACGGAAGGACTGATCCGGGACAGCATTTGATGCGGTATTCGTGGCTCATGAATGCTGCTGCTGCCCCTGATGAAGTGAAGGCAAAGCATTCCCAATCTACTTAGAAGATGTGGCATTGTTCTGGTTTACCCGACTTCCTCCTCGTTCGATTTCGAATTACAAGGAACTAAGCGAGCGTTTCATGAACCAGTTCCGACTCCATGCCCGAAAGTCCAAAAGTGTTATTGAATTATCGAGGATCAAGCAGGCACCAGGAGTGTCTTTGAGGGCATATCTTGACCGTTTTAACCAAGCTGTGACTGAGGTCAGTGACCCGCATGAGCCCACTATCCTGATGGCATTGAAGGAAGGAGTCGATCCTGAATCTTAGTTTGGAGACTACCTTTCTGGTAAAACACCGATATTTATCTAAGACGAGAGGAGGCCAGGGCAAACCGAAAGAGAAAGTCTGAGACGGCTTCAAAGGAGAATGTGCAGAGTAATATCGCCGTGAAGCAGTCTGGGGAAAGTTCTGGCAAGGTTGAAGTAAATGTAGGAAACAAGGGTGGGAACAGTAATGCTGGAAGCGGGGGTAACAACAATAATAACCGTAATCCAAATGGTAACAGAAGAAACAGAAATAGGGGAAGTGATCCTAACAAAAGACCCCGATTCCAGAACTACGAGAATTATACACCATTGAACGACACCCTGGAAAATATTTACCTGGATACGTACAATGTATTACAGTACAAAAGACCGCCACCTCGTGATTCGACCGAGAAAGAAATGGCGACAGGGAAATTTTGTTTGTTTCATGGAACTCATGGGCATTCAACCAATGAATGTCGGCATTTGAGGGATGTGATTGAGAAGCTGCTGCGTGAAGGGAAGTTGGACGAGTACAAGGTTGCCCCGAGGGACAGGGGGCAAGGAGAGCAGGTTCCAAAACAGATTCTACCTGCCCCCAAGCCTACAGCGCAGCAGAAAGGTAAAGGAATTGTTATCAACTCCATAGTAGGCGGACCTCACCCAGCAATCCGAAGTTTCAGATCAGTGGATCAATATGTAAATGCTGCCAAGCATCTAGACGTGAATGAAGGTGATGATTTGGAAGATATCACCCCCATAAAACAACAGAAGACCATGTTTGACGACGTGGTATTTCGCAGCCGAGACAATACTGGGATCCAGTCACCCACCGATGATCCGTTGGTTATTACTACCACCATTGGGCCGGCCTTGGTCCATAAGGTATTAGTAGACAACGGGAGTTCCATTAATATTTTGTTCAAGAAGTCATTTGATCAGATGAAGCTTGAATCTGAAGATTTGAAGCCATGTGAAGGATGGATCAGAGGCTTCAACGGGGCATCGACAGCCCCCATGGGATATATAGAGTTGCCCGTGACCCTGGGGCAAGGAGAACGTAGAAGAGTGCGGATGCTCCAGTTCGTAGTATTGGACGTAGATTCGCCTTATAATGCATTTTTGGGGAGGCCTGCTCTTGCTGAATTCAGAGTTTGTATCGCCCCTTGGTTTTTGTTACTTAAGTTCCCAACCGAAGCCGGAACTGGAGAAATGAGAGGGGATCAAGTTTCCGGACGGGCCTGCTATGTGGCCGAATTAAAGATGTTGATGAAAGGACTTAGCGTTGAAAGTAAAGATGCCTCGTCTCCCTCAAAGGGGGGCTCGGCATAGTAATTAGAGAGGTTGACCCCAAAGGAGTTGCCCAAAGGAACGCCTGAAGACCTGGATCCCAGAAGAGACGAGAAACCAGAGGCTAGGAATGCAACTCCTAATGAAGCGACAGTGGAAATTCCCATTGATGAAGCTGATCCGACAAAAGTTTTGAAAATTGGTTCTCAATTGGATCCACGTCGAGCTAGAGAATTAACGGACTTCTTGAAGGCAAACTTAGACGTGTTTGCCTGGACCCATGCTGACATGTGTGGGAAATCGCCATCCATTATAAGTCACAAATTGAATGTAAACCCGAAACATCCGCCTGTGAAGCAAAAGAGACGCATGTTGGGCCCAGAGAGGTCGGCTGCTCTCAAAGAGGAAGTAGAGAAGTTGAAGCAGAATGGATTTATTCGAGATTCGACATATCCCGACTGGATATCGAATCCCGTCTTAGTAAAGAAGCCAAACGGAAAGTGGCGGACTTGCATTGACTTTTCAGATTTAAACAAAGCTTGCCCAAAAGATAGTTTCCCACTTCCCAGGATTGACCAGCTTATAGACTCGACAGCAGGTCATGAGCTTCTCTCTTTCATGGACGCATATTCTGGATATAACCAAATTCCTATGCACGTGCCAGATCAAGAACACACGAGCTTCGTTACGAATTTGGGATTATATTGTTATGTTGTAATGCCATTCGGATTGAAAAACGCTGGAGCTACTTATCAGCGCTTGGTGAACAGAATGTTTTATAATCAGATAGGAAAAACTATGGAAGTTTATGTGGATGATATGCTTGTCAAATCGAAACAGTCCTCCAGCCATACGCAAGATTTGGCGGAAATGTTTGGTATCCTGCGAAAGTACCAGATGAAATTGAATCCTTTGAAATGCTCATTTGGAGTGGCATCGGGAAAGTTCCTTGGCTTCATTGTGAGTTCCCGAGGAATTGAAATCAACCCTAGCCAGATAGCAGCGATTAGAAATATCGAAGAGCCGAGGAGAATTAAAGACGTTCAAAGTCTTGCAGGGAAAGTAGCGGCGTTGAGTAGATTCATCTCCAAAGCCACAGACAAATGTGTTCCATTTTTTGATTTGATTAAAAGAGGAAAGAAGAACTTCGAGTGGACTCCAGACTGTGTTGAGGCCTTTCGGAATTTATTGGAACTGCTAGAGAAACCGCCGATTTTATCAAAGCCCGTAGATCACGAAGAATTGTTTGTTTACTTGGCAGTCTCGGCTCACGCCGTCAGTACAACCCTTGTTCGAGAAGAAGATAAAGTGCAAAGGCCAGTGTATTATGTAAGCAAGAAATTAGCGGCGGCAGAGAGCAACTACCCAAAAATTGAGAAGCTCGCTTACAGCCTCCTGATCGCATCCCGAAAACTTCGTCACTATTTCCAAGCCCATCCAATAACCATATACACCGACCAACCCTTAAGGCAGGTGTTGCAGAGACCCGAAGCATCAGGAAGGTTGATCAAATGGAACATAGAACTAAGTCAGTTTGATTTGAATTTTCAACCACGAAAGTCAATCAGGGGGCAAGCTCTAGCAGACTTTATTGCGGAGTTCACCATTCCAGAGGAGGAAGTAATCAATGACAGAGTGGTTAAGTCCGAGGATGAGCTAAAGATAAATCCGTGGAAACTATATACAGATGGAGCCAAGAACGACCGAAGGTCCGGAGCTGGAATCGTCTTAGTCACTCCCGAAGGACGGTCGTTATATTACGCCCTGCGATTAGAATTTTCGGCGACTAACAATGACTCTGAATATGAAGCCCTGATTGCCGGGCTGAAGCTTGCTAAAGACCTCGGAGTGAAAATGTAGACATATTCTGTGACTCTAAAATTGTTGTTTGCCAAGTGCGAGAGGAATTTGTGGCTCGAGGACCTCGACTTATCGCCTACCTTAGGAAAGTGAGAGAGCTATTGAATAGCTTAGAGCGGTACAACATAACACACATTCCCAGAGTTGAAAACCAGAAAGCGGATAGGCTGGCAAAGCTGGCTAGTTCCGACAATCCAGAAGAGACTGAAATAATTCCAATTGAAACGTTGGAATCGCCAAGCTTTGAGTCAATGGAAATTGAATTCGCCCTTGAAGCGGAACCAGAGAAGGAGTCGTGGATGACTCCAATTAAGAATTTCCTTAAGAATGGGACACTCCCATCAAAGAAGAGTGAGAAAAGAGCTATAGTTCGCAAAGCTACCAGATATGTCATACAAGATGATACTCTTTATAGGCAAGGATTTTCTATGCCCCTGTTGCGATGTATAGCACACGACGACATCAAGCGTGTACTAAGAAAGGTACACGAAGGTGAGTGTGGAGATCACACAGGAGGTCAAACTTTAGCAAAGAAGATATTGCGGTACGGATACTTCTGGCCTACGATCAATAAAGATGCAGCTGATTATTCACGACGCTGCGATAAGTGCCAAAGATTCGCCAAAATCCCCAGGGCACCGTCGACCCAACTTAAATCAATGGTGAGTCCTTGGCCATTTGCCACGTGGGGAATTGATATCATTGGAGTTTTACCAATTGCTAAAGGAGGAGCTAAGTATGCAATAGTGGTCGTGGACTATTTTACGAAGTGGGTAGAAGCTGAGCCCTTGACCAAGATCACAGCAAGAAAGGTGATAAGTTTTGTGGTCAGAAATATTATATGTCGGTTCGGGATTCCAAGGACAATTATAACTGACAACGGAACCCAGTTTGATAGTACTGAATTCAGAAATTTCTGTCAGAAGTATAAGATAGACAAGCGATATACTGCAGTTGCCTATCCGCAGTCAAACGGGCAAGTAGAGGCAATAAACAAAGTAATAAAATCCATCCTCAAGAAGCGGTTAGAGCGTGCAAAGGCAAGATAGGTTGACGAATTGCCCCTAGCTTTGTGGGCATATCGAACAACATTTAAGACAGCCACCGGTCATACCCCTTTCTCTCTCTCCTTTGGCTCAGAAGCAATAATTCCAGTTGAACTGGAAGTTCCTTCCCACAGGGTGACATATTATGACCCAATGACGAATCGGGCGCTCTTACTTGAGTCTCTTGATGAAGTCGAAGAAAAAAGGGATGAAGCGGATTTGCGTGCGGCAAGACATCGACGTCAGATGGCATGCTATTATGACAAAAAAGTTCGCCTCAGGACTTTTGAACCAGGAGATTTGGTGCTAAAGAGAGTCTTTCCATCCCTTCCTCACCTTGGTCCAAAATGGGAAGGACCCTTTGTCATTCAACGGAAACTTGAAAAAGGAACCTTCAAGTTAATGACCGTAGATGGCGAAGAAGTCCCCAGAGCATGGAATGCCCAACACTTAATGCGATATTTGAATTAGAGATGCTGTACTTTGTGTTATTTTTCTTATGAACTCTGTAATAAGGCACGACTTGCCTTGGGAAAATCTGACGATATGAATAAAGGACTATAAAGTGGATGTAGGCTACGCCTTAGCCGAACCACTATAAAAATATTGTGTGTTATTTACTTTTGCGCATTTACATTCATCAGTTATTCTGTTGTGATTATAAAATACAGGATGACTCAAAGCCTAAAAAGGTTGATAACAGTTTAGACAGAAAAAGAAGCACAACGACTATTTGTGCGATAAGACATAAAAGAATGAGAAAACGACATTCTTAACTCTAACTCTCCAGAGAGAGAGAGAGTATAAAAGCGTCTCCGACTGAGCGCTGAAAAAGAAATTCTTCTCTTAACTCTAACTCTCCAGAGAGAGAGAGAGTATAAAAGCGTCTCCGACTGAGCGTTGAAAAAGAAATTCTTCTCCTAACTCTAACTTTCCAGAGAGAAAGAGAGTATAAAGGCGTCTCCGATTGAGCGCTGAGAAAGGAATCTTTCCCCGCTGAAAAACCGGGGAATGAATAGATTACTGAGCTCGAACTCTAACCCTCCAGAGAGAGAGAGAGAGTATAAAAGGAATGCCAGAAAAAACGACAGGCACTGTCGACACATGAAATGCTACCCCGTCAGAAAATCGGGAGCATTCAGGTTGCTTGATTAAGCATTAATAATTTATTAGAATTAACTGGGGGCATATATGTATACACATATTTCTTTGCTCCGTGACTTCATTTCATAACTATAGCAAGACATGCATTTTTATATAAGTACAGAACTACTAACAAACGAACATTGCAAAAAATGAGTTATTTTTATTTACAAATGAATGAATTTGTACAGGAAAACAGCTAAAAAAGAAAGTGCAGGAGCTACTTTTTTGGCAGCAATTATTGGTTCACTAAATGCTAAAAAGATACAAGGCAATCCACTATTTAGATTTTGAATGAGCCTTGGATTTCTTGGCAGCTTTCTCCGCATCCTTTGCTTCCTTCTCAGCTTCGGTCAAGATTCGTTTTGACTTCTTTTTTCCTGAAGATGCGGTGCTGGAGCCAGTAGACTTCTTCCCGGAGGGCGGGGCACTGGAATCAAGAGAAGATTTTTTAGCGAGTTCCTCTGTAATAGATCTAGTTGAGAGCTTAACAACTAACCTTGATCCCGCATCCACGACTGCGAGGGGTTTGAGGACTTCGGGGTCTAGCTCTTCGGCTTTTAATTGCAAGCGTTTGTCTTGATCGGCTTTCATTGCAGCCAAGGTAACATCATCAGCATTTTTTGACTCCCCGACTATTGCAACTTCTGGTTACTCTTCATGCCCGCCGTTTCCTCCATCATCCTTCAGAGCTGCTATCATTTCTTCATTATGGGGAGTGGCGACCTTAGTTGGCTCACTTCCTTCTCCCAAGTCTATAGGGGCAGCCTTATCCTCCCCTCTTTTGGCCTTTTCTGCGGACTTTGCCCCGGCGGTGGCTCCCTGAGTCACATCTGTCTTTTCGGATGGCTCAACACCTGTAGAATGAGAAGCAACAGTTATCAACTCAGGCGAAAACAATGGGTTTTTCATCGATTGCTCAATCACATGGCGAAAGGTAGAAATAGCCTTGACAAATTGAGGAGAAAAGGTAGGGATACCTTCTGAAGACTTCTCTGCGGGGGTGACTACTACTTCCGATGTTGTTTCAGGAATAGGGGATAGCAAAGTTGTTCGGGGAATTCCCGGATTTTCAGGATCATACCCCTCTATTTCAGAGGTCGCAGGGGCAGAAGAAGAGGAACCAGCTCCGAGAACATTCTTCTGTTTAGACTTTCGTCTCTCCTCTTCCATGGCCTCAGCAATAAGGCGGCGCCCTTCGGCTAGGCGCTCCGGTTCATCATCCCTCAAGTATTTCTCCATTAGTTTATCTTCATCGAGGGAATCGACCTTAAGTTCCTCTTTTTCCCACTCGATAATCTGATTCCACACTTGAACTAGAGTGGATGGATAGTCCTCGATCCAAGAAATGTTTCGGCGACGAATAATATGTGCGAAGAATTCAATCATTAGTTCGCCGAAACCCTGAATATCAGCCTCTGCCTCTGATAATTGCTTGCGGGCTTCCTCCGCAGATTTAATAGCACACTCCACATTGCCCTCGGCCAGGGCAGCCCTGTTCTCTGCCTCCAACAGCTTTGAAGCCAAGTCGGCATTCTTCTCTTCTAATTCAGCACTCCTCTTTGCTAACTCGGCGTTTTTCCGTTCAAGCTCAGCATAAGCAAGGCGTGTCTTAGCAGCTTCTGACTTGGCCTCGTCAGCTTGCTTTTTCAATTCAGAGCGCTCCTGAGTGTGGGATTCAAGCAAGTCGTGATAACGTTTTTGCGTGTCCTCAAACTGTTGTTTGAAATTAGAAGCGTCCCTTTGAGCGACAGCTAGTTGAGCTTGAGTGTCTTCCAAATCTTTTCCTAAGGCTTTTAGAGCCTTGGCATCCTCCTCCGCGGTCTTTTGCATTGAATCAGTATTTGTGATTAGAGTGCGGATGATTTTAGAAAGATTGCGTGAATACTTGAACATCTCGGTATATTGTTTTTCCACCAAGTCAATCTTTGCTTTGGCCTCATCTGCCCACTTAGAAGAAATGGGTTCAAGGGCAGGTAGAAAAGTCAGAGTCTCGAAATAGTGTTCGGGAAATTGTTCCGTCAAATAGGCCCGCTTTACTGCAGTTGCCGCGTCTAGTGGGGGGGAGCGGAGATTGTCAGTTCGGTGTCCCTGTGTGAAGGAGATTCGGTAATCTCTTTGTCTGTCCTAGGTCGTTTAGTAGCAGGAACCTTGTGCTTGCTTCGAGACCCAATTTCTTTTGGAGGAGTTCTTTCTCTGCTGCGCTTTTCATGGGAAGAAGTGGAGTCTTTAGATGGTGGTCTGTCCTCTTCCCTGCGGCTTTGATAACCCTTATATTTCTCTTGTTCCGATCGAACTGGTGAGCGAGAACGTGAGGATCGAGAACGATGGGGATCATAAGATCTTCTCTCCTCCCTACCACGATTATCCCGGCGATCATATCCGACATCCTGAGGAGGATTGGACATGCTGCGACGAAGATTTCTTATATCGTAGTAGGATCGAGACATTGTACCTGCACGATAAAATAAACGAAGTTTAGAATTAATGGATTCACGGAAAAAGAAGTGCAATGAATGCTGATGCTGTTGTGTAAAGTGTATCCTAAGTGGTGTGCTCCCCCCAACCAACCCGAGTCTGAAGCTAGACTAGTACGGACAGGCTCTTTGGCCTTAGCGGGAGTGGTCTCTTCAGAAGAGGTGAAGACTAAAGGATCCTTCCTGAAATCCTCTGAAGTGTATATGGTCTCAGGTAAGGGGAGATCCCCCAAACCCTGAAATATTTGCTCATCAGTACTAGGAACATCCCCCTCGGAAGCATGAAGTGGCGACTCTTGGGAGGATTTTGACTTGTCTAGAGAAGTAGTTTCCTCGGGGGCAATATATCCTTCACGATGCTTTGCGGTCAGATTAGCCAATTCATCATCTTGAGTAGAAGAAGGAGAAGGTGAAGTTTGAAGAGGCACTGTAGGAACTCCCGAGCCTTCTCCTGTCTCTGGAACTACCTCCACTGGAGGAATGTATGCGTAAGGGACCGTCCCATGACCGATGCTACGAAAAACAGATAATAGCCCATGGAAGTGAAGATATTCGTCTTTAAGGACTTCGTCGATAGTCAAGAATTTCTGATCGCCATTAAGAAGTCGGTGCATCCGATCAAAGAACACCTGATCTGATATCTGTTTGGGGTTGTCGACTGCAAACAAAAAGGAAAACAGGTCAAGATGATGATTCAAGTGTATAGGGCCTGGATTTAGAAAATCAGTGCTTTACTTGATTTTGTCCATCTACTGGCGCATCCAGGCTGTCGCTTCACGTAGAACCATTCTAATCTGGAATCTCCAGCTTTACTGCTAAATGGTGCAGAGATTATCTTCCTTTTTGGAACTGATTCAAAGTAGCAGAAAGATGGAGTCTCTCGAGTCCGATGTTTGAAATTGTAAAAGAAGTGAACGCTATCGAACATGAGCTCTATGCCTAGGATTTCACGATATGCTATGTACAAGGTGTGCAGATAGGCATATGAATTGGGATGCAACTGCATGGGGGCAATCCGTATTTGTCTTAAGAAATCAACGATGAAAGGAGAGAATGGAGGAATGGCACCGACCATGCACATTAATCGAGTGACCGCCATATATCCTTCTGGAGGGTTGTGGGGACGGTCAGAGCGTGAAGGCACTAGAGTGTCCCTTTTCATTATCCCATATTTTAAGCAAATTCGGACAAGTCGATCGTTGTCGATTGTTGATTCAACGGAGTCCGAAGGTGATTCCAATATAATGGCTGATTCAAATTCATCAGGGGCTCGATCGTCACCAATCCCTCCTTCCTCCTCAAAACCCAGAGAAACTTCATTCTCTGAAGACACCTCGTCGCTTTCCCAATGTCCAACCCCGTAATCTGGACCCTTGCTGTCCCATTCTGGATCCGAAGAAGAAGATATATCCTCAAGAGTGATTTTGTTAGAAGTTTCCGGGGCTTCTTTCCTCTCAGCTAGTCTGGAAGAACGTCTGGGCCTCATTGTCATGGAACTATTGAAGAAGCAATAGCACAGATTAGAGTAAATTAGCCCGTACCCCCCTGTGTATGTGTGTCAACTAAAAGGTGTGCAGCGAATGTGAGAAATGCAAAGTAAAAGTGCAGCAATGTAAGACGAAACTTTGAAGAGAAAGTGATAGTCAGAATAGTTCTTAATGTTCATTTATGTCCGCAAGGCACTATCCTAACTATTCATGGAGTTGGAAGTAATATCTTTTAAATAATTGGACGAAAGTTTGTGTTTTAGATTGAGTAGTGTTCGGTTCGGATGCAGACACCAGGTTCGGATCGGATAAGCAAAGACACATGTTCAGAGAGATATATCCGGATCGGTTCGGAGATTGACACCCGGAGCGGATCGGGTTGACTTGGATGACCAAACCCCTATTCTCTCTTTTGTTTCACAACCGGGTCCGATCCGAGCGCATAAGTCTTGACTTTCATTGTATTCATAGATCCGACCCGACCCGGTCAGACAAGTTAATACTCATTTCTTGGCCCTATTGCTCCGACCCGATCCGGCTCTGTGAATTTCTCTCTTTTCCTTTTTCTCCTACTGTTCTCCTATCTGAACCAATTTTCTTCAGTTTCCTTCCTCTTCCTCCTCTTAAGTAACGAACCCAACTCGAAATCCCAAGCCTTAATTAAAGTCGAGAGATTAAACATTCAAGTATTCAATAACGAGTTTCAGTATCTTCCTCCAACGCCTCGAAATGGCGTCGATGCCATTGACGACGAAGGCGGAGGATGGAAGAGGTCGTGGTGATGGAATTATTCAATTACTTTGCTAGAATCGCTCAAACTAACCGCGGATGTAAATTAAAAGCGATTATGGCAACAAGATTCAAGATTACAAGACTACCTATGTATTCGATTCGAAGATGGAAGCGAAAATTTTGAATTCTCTTGGAAAGACTGAAGTTTCGATGTGGAATCGGTTCGGATGAGCAGAAACGATGAATGAGAGAAAAGAAGAAAAGAGAAGTGAATTTATATAAAAAACAAGCTGACTATTCGTATTCCCGATCGGACCGGTTCGAAAAGCCCAATGACGCAGCTAGGCCCACTAATACACTGCAGAGAAGAAGGAGATCGGTTCGGGTCGGAACCCAAAGCAGAAATTCGTTCTGGTCGGAATCCGAACCAAATGAGATGAAGTGCGACAGCTTGGCATGCATATTCAAAAGGAAGGATGAAGGCGTTCAGCAATGGCAATCAAAGCATGCTCCATTTCCAATAGAAGCATCCTTTGAGGGGGCAAAGTGTTAGCCTACTTTGTGAACTAGGCAACACAAAGTCAAGATATCAAGCATTGGAGAGCATTTCAAATTAGAAGACTTCGGTTCGGATCGGAGAGACCATCACTACTCAGGTCGGAGGAGACGCTACAGCTTCGATCGAACAGATGCAATCATCCGGGTCGGGTTAAAGCAACGTATCGGTTCGGTTTGGATAAAGTCTCCTGTTCGAAGCGGCGAGCTATTGTTGTTGAAAACAGAGAGCGCGCGTTCGGATCGGAGGACAGTCTTCTTCGAGATGGATCGGAAGGCCACCCAGCTGCTACAGAGATGGTTCGGGGGAAGAGCAGAATAAAGAGAAGAGAGAAGTGTCACCAAGTCAATTCGGGTCGGATCGGATATCCCGATCCGAACCCCTGATACATACACCTCCGACCCGAACCCATTTTCCATACTGTCCCCCTGCATAAGCGCCTGAATATTCGGATCGGCTATGACCAGTTCCTGCCCATAACGTTCACTATTTTGATGCGTTGTCAGCACAGTAACCCATCCGAACCCGAGGCTAATGGGATGGACGACACGTGGCTCCGATCCGGATCGGGTTCTGAGCAAATTCACACCTATAAATACCCCGTCTGGAGACAAAGAAAAGGATCTTTTTTTCAGCACTTTGAGAATTCAACCACCTCCATAATCCGAACTCCATTACTCCCGGAGAATCCAAATCATCTTTCATTTTTGTTTTAGTCAATTGAGTGAGTATAAGTGAGTTGTGAGTGGAATTGAGTGAATCTTACATTGTATTTGCAACTGAATTATTGAATATAGTAAAAGATAAGTGGACGTAGGCATTTCTTCGCCGAACCACTATAAATCCTGTGTGTTCATTTTTACTTTTATCTCATTTCATCTTGCTTTTAATCAATTTGGGTGTTAGAACCACTTTTGGGTCTAACACCAATTGCTTATGAACGATGAACGTCTCCGAAGATTGATGTTACACCAGTCCACGTTTGATTAAGGAGTTGCAATTTTAATTATTAAAAAAAATTAATAATTTTTTTTTAAACTAAGAGAGACTCCACATTTGATTAAGTAGTTACAATTTTAATTTATTGCATAATTATTACGAAAAAAACAAAATAAATTAGTCTTTTCTTAAACCTACAAATTAAAATTCCAATGTTAATCCTCTTTAATATGAACATTAAAATCTAAACCCTAATTAAAAAATATAATTTAATGTTGTATATGAAATAAAAAATAAATATAGTTAACGTAATAGAGACACAAGAAAGCCGTGTGAATGATCAGAAGACATCAGATCAGATAATTAATGGTAATTTCGTATTTGAATTGGACTGGTTAATTTAAAACAAATAAATAAACGAAAATTTTGATCCAATATGTTGAATCGAATACCTTAATTGAGATGATTACATATTCTCGCATTGATGTTGATCACAAAATTGTATACGTTCGATTACATAATATCGTTGATCACGAATTTAGAACGTTAGAGTTTTACCAGAACACATGTTGTAGGTGACAACCCAAGAGAAGTTTAGTCTCCATTTTTTTAATTAAAAAAAATCCAAATTGCCTTAACAAATAAAAAGTAAGATGGAGTCTCTTTAAAATTGTCCTTCTCTTAACCAAATGCAGACTAATTAAATATACTCCAAAATTCTACTTCGCTTGTTATACGAGACTAAGTGAAATAATGCTCATCCGAAATCGAATAAAACAGAGATATATACGAACTAAACTCAAGTTATAAAACATAGTAATTAATTTTAGTATTAACAATAATGATAGAAAACACTAAAATAAACGATGCAACTCAATCGTTTGTTGACACTTTTTGAATAAATCATTATTTGATTTATTATTATTTTTAATTGCAAATTAGAATATTCAAAAAGAAATTGCTTTTTCTATTTAGATTCAAGGTTGAATTTGTTGTAGTCTGTACTGATGTTTATTGAGATGGCAAAAGATACAATTTAAATTTTTGTAGAAACTATGTCACATAGGATAATATGTTCATTATAATTCAAAAAATGAGTTTCAGAAGTGATCGACTTTACATTTAATTTATATACTACGTTTGTCATCATTGGGTTGCTATTATTTATCGTTGTAGAATATTTCCTAATATAAAACATAAATTATTAATAAAATTATGGACTTTGTTTCATTCAACATGTCAATTCAGTTTCTATACAGTACGTTAAGAGAACAATTTGATGAACCAGTTGTACCGAATAATTTTGAAAGGAAGGGAAGAAGTACGAGAGTTTTTGATGAAAAGTGATTTTGCATATAATAAATATATACGTGGATGCGCGATTGTGTGAGATGAGTAAATATGAAAAGAATGGACGAAGAGGTATAGCTAGTAAAAAGTCCTAGAAAAATTTCCTGAAAAAGCTTGGCAGCCATGGCTGCTCCTAAATCTTTTCTAAATCTGATCTTCAACGACAACCCTTGTAGTGACCCGCATTTTTAGCTGTTGAACAATTAATTTATTTAATTATTTAATATCGATTTATCGATATCGAGAACGTGAATTAAATAATATTGAATATTTAATTAAGATTTATAATGAATAATAAATTGTAAATATCGAAATAGTCGGAAATAGTGAAATTCACCATATCGGGTGAATTGAATAGCATACGAGATTTGGTGGAGTTTCGATTCGAAATATAATAACGATTATATTGAATCAACGACAGTTGAACGTATAGTTTATAATATATTTATAAACGAGTTTGAAATGGCGCGGCAGTTCGCTATTTGGCGATTTGAACTTCAACTGAATGTACAGGATTCATTTTAAATTGGATTTATATGAAACAAGAAACGTGTGGAGCTGGTGGAGTATATCTTTCTAGTGGAAGAGAAAAATCGAGATTTCGTCGTGTAGATTTTGATTTACGTTCAAATCAAATTTCATAAAAGTCGCTATGGAATTCCTTTATAATTCGTAACGCTTTATATACGTTATAAAAGGATTTTTCAATATAAATCGAATATCGATTCAACCTGAGCTTAGAATATTGAACATATAATTTTCCTGGAGCTGTATGGTATTCCACTGTGAATATATACGATAATATAAATTTATTTATATTTAATTTAATTTATTTAAATATATTTATATATTTAAATGGATTTATTCAAGGGTCTAAAAATAGCCAGTTTTGCAAACGAAGTCGGAATTCGACGAAACCAGTTTTGTTGGATCCGCAATATCAAATAGTTGTTAGATTTCCAGTTTCGTGATTTTTAGAGTCACTGTGTGGTCATACGGATTTTTAGAGTGAAAAACAGTCAGTATTTTGACAGTTAAAAATACGCTGTGTGAGCATATGGAGTCGGAATTCGACGAAACTAGTTTCGTTGGGACCGTAGCATCAAACTGTAATTGCATGCCAATTTTCATGATTTTTGGGTATCGTATGTGATCACAGGAATTTTTAAGGACGAATACAGATAGCGGTTGGTTATAAATTAATATTTAATTCGAATATAAAAATATTAATTCTTCTCTATAAATATCCCACAAATCCCTTAAACCCTAAAATTTCATTTTTTCCTTTCTGGTCAATGGCATTTCTAGGCCGCAGAAAGTTTTTTCCAGTAAAGTATTTCGAACTTCAAAAATCAACAACAATTGGAATCAATTTCCATAAATCTAAATCCTTATATATTCAAACTCCTGTCAGTATACTCTTCAATTTCATGTATCTATCATAGCGTCCGAACCTCATCAGTGCGCTGCCTCGTGTACAGCGTAGAGTTCGTGAGCTAGGGCTGGGGTGTTTGAGTTTTTGGTGCATCAATACTCGATTTGGAGGATGGATATGAGTTCATGACATCGTTTAGGAGATGGTGGGAAAGTTTTGAGGGATTTGGTGCCAAATGACTTCGGTGTTTGACTGTAGCAGACCGCTGAAAGTCGGAGTCCACCAAGTATTGTCGAGTTGCGTTTTGAGGTGCTGGGGAGGAGGAGTTCCAGAAGAGGAGCACGGTGGTGGCCTTGTTCGTGAAATCGATGGAGAATTGAGGGAGCAGGCATCGGAGAAAATTACTGGAAGAAGTTCGGTGATGGTTTGTGTAAGTGCGATTTACTGTAATGTTGATTTGGGGGAAGAAGGATGGTTCAGCGGGTATGGTATTGTAGTTGGGTCTTGGGCCGTAAAGGAAAGTGTAAGGCCCGAAGTTATATAGGTTTTATTTAATTTAAATTTAATTAGTATATACTAACTTTGAATTATCGTATCTGGCACATACGATAACAGAATTTCGAACGGTTGGATCCGTTAGAACCGTATGGACGAGAGCTCCACAATGGAACTGACTGAGAGTGGATTGGGGCTCATATGAATTTACGGCGAATTTAATTGTTTGATTCAAATCAAATAACAGTTTATCGTTCTTTAACGATGAACTGCCAATGTGAGTAAAACTCACCAACTCTGAACAGTTTATAATTTCATGTTGTATGGTTAGAACTGTTAAAATTGTCTGTTTGACTGTGTATTGATTGTTTGATTGAACTGCTAGTCAGTTAGTTAAATTTCTATATTGATTCTGTTTAACAGAATATATCATATGGAACTGAAAGTGATGTTATCTATATTGTCTAACATCTGTGATGCAGGGAAACAGGTTGGAGGAATCCGACTGGATTCCTCAACAGTTATTTTATTGTTTTTCATATATTTTAATATATGATGTGAATTATAACCTGTTGTTGATCGTGTGTGTATGGACGAGATTAGACATCGTGATTTGATATGATTGAATACCATGACATACCGGAATGTGGATAAAGGAGAATTTTCAAAGTGATATTGAAAATAGCATATTTATAAAATGAGATATTTATAAATAAGAGATATTTATAAATTTAAATATTTATAAATAAGAAATGTTTATGAATTGGAATATTTATAAGTAGGAGATATTCAAAAAGGAAGTAATTTCAAAACATTTTCTTTTTGAATGGGAAGGCCTGTGTGGCGAGTTTGGGGATTTTCCCGATACTCCCGTTACAAAGGAGGTTATGGCGAACTTTCCCGGGAATTTAAGGAGTTAGAATATTTCAAGAATAAATTTGAAAAGGAAATATTTGTAAACCATTTACAAATAGAATTTGAAATAAAACATTTTAAAAAGGAAATCATTTTTTAAGTGTAGAACCGTTATTTAAAAGTAAATCTTTTCAAATGAATAAAACGTTGTTAAAAAGGAAATCTTTATAAAGTGAATAAAGTTAATCGAATATGGTATTCGAAGTTAGTTAATCGAGTATGGTATTCGAAGTTAGTTAATCGAATATGGTATTCGAAAGGAGAAATCGAATATGGTATTCGAAGTTAGTTAATCGAATATAGTTTATTCGACAGGAGTTAAGTGAATTAGTTAAGTTAAACTAAGTGAATTAGATAAGTAAATCAAGTTAGGTTAATCAAGTTGAATTAGTCAGTCGAGTTAATAAATTGAGTTAGTAAAACCAGTTGAAGTTAAATAAGTTGAGTTGATCGGGTGGTTCGACCAAGTTAGTCGAGCCTAGTTAATCGAATCGAATTGGTCGAACCAAGTAAGTCGAGTTAGTCGAGTCAAGTTAAGTTAGTCGAGTTAAGTTCGTCGAGTTGAAGTTATCGATGAAGGGAGTTATCGATTATAGTTTAATCGAAGTGAGATTTTCAAATATAAGATATTTGAAAAGGAAGAGTTATCGAATATTAGTTATTCGAAGAGATATTATCGAATATCGTTTATTCGAGAAGAAGTTAATCGAATATAGGTTATTCGAAGAAGAGTTAATCAAATAGAGATTTCTCGAAGAGAGTTAATCGACAAATTCGATTATATCGAATTCGGGAAAGTACTTATACTTTCCAGTGTCTAAGTAGAGATTTATTTATAAATAAATAAGTGTTAGGTTAATTATTCACTAATAAGAATAGAAGTTATAATTAAAGTTAGATAATTCGAAAGTAGGGATTATAACGTTATCGTTATAACCAAGGTTTTAAATATAGAAGTAGATTAGTAAAATTTAATCCGAGGAAGGCGTAAAGAAGTTGTTAAAGATAAAAAGATAAACTTTGACCATTTTGAAGTTATAACGTTGTTCAGTTAAGGTCTGAGAGGTAATTATACCCCAACTTGAGTGACTTCCTTCTTAACTAAGAAATGGTAAGGTTTGATAGTAAAGGAGTTTTGGAAATGTTTTCCAAACGAGAATCAGAAATGTTTTCTGATAAAAGAAAAAAAAATAAGAATTTAGAATATAGGGAAAACAGGAGATAAGTAAATAAATGAACTAAAGAGATTTATGTTGAATGATGTTTGTTCGATATAATTTCCATCTGGAAATAATATCGTTGTTTGCACACTTGTTTTTCTTTGATGGTTAAATCACAGACTATCGAAGTTTTGACCATTTTAACGTTGTTAATATGGAGAGACCGGTTGGATTTTTTCCATAGAACCACTCTGTATTGGCATAAGCGTCGCGAATCATATATGCCAAAGATAATTGAAGACGGAGTAAAATGCAAGGGCTATCCTGTTTACAGAATAGTGCCTTCGGTTTGTCCAGTCCCAGGACAACTTGTATGGACGAAGGTCTGACAGAGTATATCCAATGGATCGCGTAAATTGATCTGTTCAAACGTATTCACGTTTGGTGGCGGAGGAATTCGTTTCTCTTAGCTGTATACCCGTGTTATTTTTGAATAAGTCAATTTGTGATTTGGCGGGTATGACGATGTGACATTTCTAAGTGAATGAAGATGGATGTCTGACATAGTATTTCCAGACGGTCACGTACATTGATTTCTTCAACTATACCAAGAGTGGAAGCGGAGAAGGAAACTTCTTTTAGCTGACACGTAATGTATGGTTGTAGACGTCAATTAGTGATTCTGATGGATCTGACAATGTGGCATTCGAAGTGAATCTGATGTGATGGTAAAGCGTAGCTTCTAGCCTCATCAACCGGTAAATGACAGAAATCGGGCAGGCAGCATGGCTAAGTCGGTCGCACCGAAGTAGGGTGTATAATCACCTATCTAGTGAATATTCATTTGTTCTTAAATCTATCAATGCTGTCCCATATATATATACGGGAACGGTTGCTGATCCCAACCGTTGGTGATGTACATTCGATACACTCAAGCGAAATGAGTGGTCGGTCATGCGGGGCTGAGTTGCAAGATGTTCTTGTTGAACTCCAGTGTATTGTTCCTAGAGTACACTGATCGGAAGGTGGTTCCATACCTTGTCATAGTTGGAAATCCAATCATCCAATACGTGCTTGCGATTTTGATTGTATACTATATATGTAGTAACGTGAGATGCAAGCGTTTCTGCTAGATTGATATCTATGTGTACTTAGACATTATTATAATATCAGAATAATATTGCTTTGAAAAGTTATTTGGATTCTCATAAGGGAAAAACCCGTTCCGTATTCACGGCGTGGTCTTATGAGATATCATATACCTGTTTAAATGATTTGAGTTTATTCACACCAGTCCCATGACTGACCCGGAGTTTATTTGTTTTGTTTTCCCTGAACTCTTGGGTGCCTAAATTTGTACGGGCAGTCAAGTAGTCGGGATTTTTCAGATACATTGGGAGAGCTTGGAGCAGGAGGCTTCAGGATTCTATAGCTATTATTATTTCCGCTGTTGTTGTAAGTGTTGTACTCTGATAAGTGTTATTGTATACATATACTGATGTTATTTCAAAGATATGTTATGTTATATTTTATTCGTTCCGCTGTGAGATTCGTGTTTACTCTGATGATGATGTTCTTCTTCTTCTTCTATTCTATAAGTTCTATCTTATCTATTCTCACCTTCTAATTTCTTTCATTAGTTACCGGGATTTTTCGATGGTTTGGTTATCGACGTCGGGCTTACGTCGATAACCAAAGCCACCGAAAATCCGGGTTGCTACAACCCTAATCAGAAAGGGGGGTCTTCTTCCTCTCCTCATCTTTCCTCCAATCCTTCTTCTAGCCTCCCTCAATCTTCTCCTGATTTCATAGTAGATGGGGATGGGATCACAATGGTTCATTATCGAAAGAAAGGTGCAAAATCTTTATCGAATTGAAATGCTTCTGTCCATATTCGAAGGGGGCAGGTAAATCCAGCGAATACCCATTCAAATCAAAACGGAAGCCTTTTCCTGCTTCTAATGGCACACAATTTCAACCCAGAAATTCAGCCAAAAACATTCAAGAGCCTAAACAGCATGCAAATAATTTGCCAAAAGATCTAAAGGTTTCTTCCTGGGCTGAAATGGTCAAGAACGGTGGTCAAGATTCAAATTTTGACCTGAACTACATTTCTCCGGTAGAAACAATCAGTGAGAAGATCATAGTGCTTTCTGAAGAGACTAGTATCTGAGATGAAGGAAAATGAGGGCTGTCAATAGTTGCCTATGTGTTTGGCAAACAACCACCTTATCATCATTTTAGGGCTTGTGTGGTTCGCACATGGAACCCTATTGGATCCTTCGAGATATTTACTCGTGAAAATGGGTTTTTCATTATCAAAATTACAAACTCGGAGGACTGCGAAAAGCTCCTGAAAGGAGGGCCATATTTTATTAATGGCAAGTTGATTATTCTCAAGAAATGGACCAAGAAGTTAGTTCTTGATCGAGACTTATTGAATACCATGCCAATTTGGATTAGACTTCCTGAGTTAAATCTTAGATTATGGGACAAGGAGGTTTTCAGTGTTATAACAAGTTTAGTTGGCGTTCTCTTAAAATGGACGAACAAACAACTAAAGAAACTCGTTTGAGTTATGCTCGCATACTTGTTGAGATTAGAGCAGGCGTTGAGTTACCCAATGAGGCATCCATATACATGCACGATAGGGAAATCATTACACAAAAAATTACGTATGAACTGATTACTGACAGATGCAAGATCTATAAATGTTTTGGACACTCTCTAGAAGATTGTATTCACAATACAGAATCGAGAGTTGATCCAAAAGAATTTACAAATCTTGACAATAATTCTGATCCCATTGATACTGGAATCAATCCACACGTTCCTCATCCAGATATCCCTAATCTTGCACACATATTGATTCCCAATAATGCAGAAGCAATGAATATAGATACCTCTGCTACCCCATATTCTGAATTGGGTAGTTTTGATCTAAACTTATCACAACAAAAGCAAGCATCTGCTCATAACAACAAATGCAAGCATCTGCAAGTTTTCATGAAAACTTGCAGACTGGTGTTGCTTTAAGCAAAATTGAGGAAGTCACCAAAGATGTATCCTCAGATTTGTTAGAATAACACACTGAAAGTAGCGAAAAACAAAACAACTCAAAGGGGATCAAAACAACAGAGGTCATTGAGTCCTCCCCCCCCCTCAAAAGGAGGACCCAAGTTTAGTTACAAACTTCGCAAATAACAAAATGAAAGAAAAAGAGATTGATTGCGGCAATCTATTATCTGCTAATCCAATCTTCACCGATGTCAATCTGTTGGCTGCTGGACTTGCTCTTGTTAAGTTCTCTTCTATCACTGATGATAATATTCAGAAGGCGGTTAATCATTCATTAGTTGCCTCTAAGTCATCAAAACCTGCATCGCCAGACAAAAATAAGAAGAAATGCAGAACTAAAAGCTTAACAGATATAACTTCAGTATAGGAAACAGAGGATACTAAAGACCATGATTTCAGGAAAAAGTATATAAATAAGAATGCCAAATGGGAGAAACAACTAAAGCCATCAGATAATACCTGTTTCAAAAAAAGTGGTAAGCAGATGGAGGTTAAAGTGGACAGCAGAAAGCTCAGTGGTCCACCATAGCTATCATATCCTTTATTTTACATACATATGTATATATAATAGGATATTATAGCTTGGAATATAAGGGAACTTAATTCCCCTGAAAGGAAACTTGGCCTTGCCAATTTTTTTGAGTAAGTATAAGCCTAGCATTATAGGTTTAATTGAGTATAAGCCTAGCATTGTATGGTAGGATCATGGTATTACATAATCCTATCATTTGGACTCTTATCAGTTTTTTTAATTGATTTGCAGTATATTCACTGCACATTTAAAAATAAAGGTGGTCTTGTTTTAAAGATCACTTTTATGTATGCTTCCAACTTTGAAAATGATAGGTCATTGTTATGGAATTGTATTGATCAACTTAGCCATACAAAAATAGTCCTTAGAATTTAATTGGGGATTTTAATACTGTATTCCACAATTATGAGAAGAGAGGAGGCAATTCAATTCCGTTTTCTAAACTTGAAAGAGTTGCCAATTTCATTTTAAAATCTAGATTAATTGAACCACCTATCCTTGGTAATAAATTTACATGGAAGTCGGGTGAATATAGAAATATTCACTGCAAATTGGATTGAGTTCTATTTAATCAAGATTTTATTAACTTCTTCTCTAATGTGAAGTGCAATACTCTTCCTCAAAGTTCCAGTGATCATACTTCCATACAAGTCCCATTTCAATTTAATAAAGGAAATGCTAGTAGCTTTCCTTTTAGATTCGTAAATGGATAGGTTTATGAAGATAAGTATAAAGAGGTTGTATCCAATAGTTTTAAAAACAATTTGCATATACTGTGCAATACAAACTCAATAAAACTCTGCAGATTGTTAAGTATAATCTCAAAAATTGGAACGGTTCTAGGAATAAGAATGACATTAAAGCTATTAGAGAAGAGTGTGAGAAGCTTCAAAATGAATTGGATGATAATTTTTCTGATAAGTTTAAAGTTGATTCCTATATTAATGCTCAAGCTAAACTTATTAATGCTCTCCATATAAACTTTGTCAATCTTAAACAAAAGGCTAAGATTGACTGGTTAACATATGGTGATGAAGCCAGCAAGTTCTTTTATACTAGGATGTCAAATAGAAAAAACAGGAATGACATTGGGAAAATTATAGATGTAAGGGTAAAAATAATTAATGAAGCCTCTCTCATTGAGAAAGAGGCTATTAATTATTTTTTTCTCCTTATATAACATTTCTAATAATTCCAATATTTTTCCTGATATTGAGTTCAAGTTTACTGTTAATGGCAATAGTTCAGATATTCTTCTTGCACCTATTAGACAAGAAGAAATCAAAAACATCATTTTTAATGCTAACAATGATAAGAGTCATGTCCCTGATGGGTTTGGTGCTAAATTCTATAAAACTCATTGGGCTGAAATGCAATTTGTTTTATATGATTCTGTTTCAGAATTTTTTAGTTCTAGAAAATTGCTAAAACATACTAATCACACTTTTTTAACCTTGATTCCTAAAGTTGAAATTCCAATTGGTCTTGATGATTATAGACCAATTGCATGTTGCAACTTTATCTATAAAATCATTTCTTCTATTCTTTGTAATAGATTAAAATGTTTCCTAAAGTTTGTCATCTCAGAAAATCAGAGTGCTTTCATTCCAAGGAGGTTAATTTCTGAAAATTATTTATTAGCTCATGAACTAACAAAGAATTTCAATGTTAAAAATAAAAACCTCATGTGCAATAAAATAGATCTGCATAAAGCATTTGATAAAATTAATAGAAATTTTATCATTATATTATGCAGAAAATGGGATTTGATAATAAATTATGTTATCTGATTAAAGAATGCATATGTAACGTGACTTACTCTGTGATGATTAATGTTTCCCTTATAGGCTTCATCCATAGCAATAGAGGAATTAGACAAGGGGATCCATTGTCCCCTTATCTATTCTCTATTGTTATGGAATACTTTTCTATTCAAATGGAAATTGAAGTATTAAAAGGAAACATTAAGCCTATTAACAGATGCAAGCCACATATAACACATTTAATATATGCTGATGACGTGCTTTTATTCTTAAAAGATGATAGAAATAGTGCTAATGCTGTTTTCAGATTTTTAGAGAATATAGAAAAAAATGTTGGATTGTCTGATAAGAGCAAGATTTATTTTAGCAAGGAGGTTTCACATAAAGAAGATATTCTTTAATTATGAATTTTAAAGAAGGAAATCTCCTTGTTAAATATCTTGTCCTGCCATTAAGTGTAATCAGATTAATAAAAGAGACTGCTCTAGATTATTTGATATTATTCATGGCAAACTAGAGGGATGGTCGAGCAAATTGTTTTCATTAGCTGGTAGAATGGAACTTACACATACTGTAATTACTGCAGTTATGATTTACTGGATGCAAGCTCACAATATTCCTATAAATGCCATTCAAAAGATTGAAAAAATGTGCTCAAACTTTATTTGGAAAGGAAAACAACATAAAATTGCATAGGATAAAATTTGTAAGCCAAAGAAGGTTGGTGGGCTCGGGCTTAGAAATATTAGAGATATTTCTGAGGTTTGCAAATTCTTAGATGGTAAATCACTTTGGGCTAGATGGATGAGGGCAAAATACTTTACAAAAAAAATGAATTCCCAGAAAGGAAAACCATCATTCATAAGTTTGGAAAAACATTTTAGACTGTAGAGATATGGGTAGAAATCTTATTGATAGAAAAATAAAAGATGGTAGTCAAACCAGCCTATGGTTTGACCCATGGATAAGTGGAAACTGACTTATTAATCTACGGGGTTGGAATAATCTATATGTCCTAGGTGGAGTTAATGATAATGTGTAGAAAATTATCTCTAATAATTGTCGGAGCTTTCATAATAGTCCTGCTGCAATTATTTTTAGAAATGCTATAACAAAGCATTTTTAAAGATTATTGGTGTTGGAAGCTTTGCTCAAAAGAAATTTTTTCTTTTAAAAAAGTATGCGAGTTTTTAGAAGGGGATGAGGTTGAAGTTATTTGGCATAAGGTTATCTGGTGTAAAGCAAATAGCCCAAAAATGTCACATTGTGCCTTTTTTGCTTTATTAAATAAACTTCCTACTAGGGAAAAGTGCAGCAGATGGAGTAAAGATTCTAAAAACTTTTGTTTACTTTGCAAAAAGGAAATAGAACGCTCCAATCATTTATTTTTTGATTGTACATATTCCCAGTACATTTCGTACATGCCAAATGTACCTTAGGATTCAATCATCAGTATGATGCTCTAAATATTAGGGACAGTGTTGAATACATTTTGAAATATTTTAATCCCAAGTCCACTAATTTTAATAGAGCATGTGTTTTTTTAAATGCCTCTATTTACTATATTTGGAGGGAGAGGAATCAGAGTTTTCATACTCGCAAAGAAACAAGTTGTTATCAACTCTAAAAATTAATTGCTAATGACTGTCATATTATCATGAAAAAAGTCAACAGACACAGGAATGAAAACTTGCCTAATCAAACTATTTATAGCAGAGATGCAGATTATAGTAAGCAAGTTGAAGATCTGTTACTTAGTGGTAAGCAGCCCTCCAAAAAGATGGCAAGGCATCACTCCATCACATATGCCAATGATATGAGTGATTTTAGTAGAAATCAGAGAGAGCACTTTGACTTCCTTGCTGGTGAAGATCATCTTTGTCCTGATAACATCCATCTACCCTACAAGGGAAGTAAACAGATTTCATTAGAAAAAGAATTTTTCTCTAAATGTTTGGACAATAATATGCTTTCCCTACCTATTACAGGGGGAAGAGATGCTCTTCTAACAAGCAGTGATTCATAGTGCTTTCAAGATGCTCATGTTAGACCAGGCTTCCTCCCTGGGGCATCCATCTACTCTAACATCAGAAAATATCACTGCGTGGGAAGTAGATAGATCATTGCATCAAAAAATCATATTTTTAATTACATAACAAATAGTAATGCTTTGTATTTACATGATGCAGAGCGAGGTTCCTCCAGCAGTGATCCTGATCTTGGCAAGCATCTAAAAAAGAAGATATTTGCTCAAAACTTCAGTTGTTTACAAAGAATAGGAGATTATGACTACAAAAGCATGTTGAACAACCAGATTTATCACTTACCTAGTTGGTCAGAAGGGGAAAGTAGTAGCAGTGGAATCACGGAAGTCATCAGAGACTCCCAAAGGCCAAAGAGAAGCTTCGAAAGCTCGATACTGACAAATCTGAAGGAATTGAACAACTCATCTATAGATCTGAAGGAATCGAGAAACTTATCTACAGATCTAATGGATTTGAGCAATTCACATAACATTAAGCATCAAAGACACAACCCAAGGGACTAAGTCAAATCCAAACTCTATTCTACTGAAAAGAAGAAGGGTGATGTTAAGGACTTCGTATTGAAGCTATTGAAGCTTGTTTTCCTCATAAGCTCGCCATTTTCATTTGTAGGGTTTGGGTTATTTGAGCCGACATGTTTGTGGCTAGGGTTATGAATACAGTGTATTTGGTATTCAGTTTTATCGTGGTTATACCCATTTCTTGGGTACCCATTTACATTAGGCTTTGGGCCTTGCTTTTTAATGTTTAAAAAAAAAATTGACGAAAATGGTAAAAAAAAATTGTGTAGAGAGTAATAATGTTTATGAATGAGGAGCGTCCAATGACACTCTAAATCTTCAACACTCGAAAAGCCCCTTATTTTCACCACAAATGTCTATTTAAACAATGACGCTAGTGGTAGTGGGAGGGAATAGAACGTGCATTATTTAATTCAGATCCTATGGTGAAAATCAAGGACTTTTTGACATGTTGCATTGTTTACGGTGTTGTTATATATATACACATATATATATACATATATATATAAGGAGCGTTCCGGGGCACCATGTTTTGTAGCACTCCTTTAGCACCCCTACCCGTTCGTGAGCTACGCTAATCCAAATCCAACAAGATTTTGTAGATGTTTTTCTGGCATGGTCGACGGGGTTGAGTGGACCCCTACCACTTTATTAATGCACTGGAGAGAAAAAAGAAAGTTACAATACACACAAGAAAACATAGAAATATGGTACATTAAACACCGAGAAAACAAATGTTAAACACTTATATACTTTTGCTTCAAAGAAGTTGTTGCATGACACCAGGATCAAAAGTGAATGTCAGTAACTTCAGTCCATTTCTTATCTCCATTCTAACACTTCTCATCAGTTGTTCGCTAGTTTTGGCTCCTTCTGGCTTGAAAATTCTCCCATTTCTCTCTCTCCAAATAGATGCAGTGAACTTCTTCAACGTGAAACATAATAGTCTGCCTTTACTAGTCTTCCTGCTTGATTGATTCTCAAGATTTCTCCACTCAGTGTCATGAATACAACTTGCACCTCTTCTACCTATCTTGTTCATCAGGTCAACCCAGATAAGATAAACGTTCATGCATTCAAAAAAGATGTGATCAAGAGATTCATCCTGAACACCACACATTGTACACTTCATATCAGTTTGCATGCCCATTCTACTTAACTTATCTTTGGTTAGAACAACATTGTTGATTACCTTCCATAACAACAGATTCTCTTTTGCTGAATTATCTTTGAACCAAATTCTTTTGTTTCATTTGCTTCTATCCAAATCAGTAAAACCAGATAGCTTATTGAACATACTCTTAATGGTGTACGATTTACCTTCATCTCCCTAGTTGACCGATGCCATTTCTACCAGTCGACTATTAGAGATTACCAGTCATATTTATGAAAAGTCACCTTCTTTCATGAAGAGATTCCTCTTCAATTATGATCAGAAATAGATACAACTCGTTGCCAAAACTTTTCATGAAAGAATGCTACTTTTCTACAATTATATAAGCACTACAAACATGTTTTCCAAATCACTGATTCTCACATATTCTCTCTAATTTATGATTTGCACTTCTATACTCATTGCATTCTAAAGCTCTCTTAAATTCAAGTTACTTGTTGAATCTTTGATATTATTTCAAATCTCTTGATTCAACAAGAAACATACTTCCTTCAATCTTCACATACACTTTCAAATACTTGAGGATAAGATTCTAGGAAGGGTGTACTTCATCGTGGCAATTCCATGTTGATTAGAGAACACATTCAAAAGTCAAAACACTTGTAAATTGTGAAGTCCTATGTGGGTGCTCAGGCGTGGACATCCTTGTTGGTGCTCGAGTGTATTGAGACCTATTCCTCCGGGTTAAGAGAGGGCGTGATAGTGAATTCCGAAGAGGAGCTTCGGGACTGGACGTAGGGCTGGAAGTCCAAACCAGTATAAAATTCCTAGTGTTTTTACTTACTACACTTTATTTTATTTGTGATATATCTCTATAGCTTAGTTTTACCTGCATAACTATTGTTTCTTACTAGTTAGTTTATCATATACCATTCCGTTATGTCCATATAAAGATCCTGCTTAAGTCATACACATCGACTTATCAGTTGGTATCAGAGCAAGGCCATCATTTAACCGTAAAACCATTATCTAATGCATAGTTAATATGGATAACAGCACTAGTACTAACACTGGATATACTTAAGGCCAATCTACTGCAAGACCACCTTTTTTAATGGCATGAATTATAGCTATTGGGCTACACGAATGAGAATATATCTGCAAGCTAATAGTTTTGATGCTTGGAACATTACACAAAAAGAGTATACACAACCCACTACTCTATATACTGAATGGTCTGCGAATGAAAAAGCAGAGGCTACTGCCAATGCTAAAGCCATGAATATGTTGCATTGTGCCTTAGATAGAAATGAGTTTAACCGGGTTTGTATGTGCAACACAGCATATTAAATCTGGCGAACACTCAAAGTAACTCATGATGGAACTAACAAGGCCAAGCAAAGCAATATATCCATGCTTAAAAACTAGTTTCAAAATGAACGAGAATGGGTCTATAAATGACATGTACTCACATTTTCAAAATATTTATCATTCTCTATTGGGATTAGGAGAAAAATATTCTGATTTTGATATATTTCAAAAAAAATTAAACTCTTTGAAGGATGAATAGGAAAGAAAGGTGTAAGCAATCGAAGAAGCTAATGATCTATCTGCCATGAAACCCGAAGAGTTAATCAGTAATCTCATGTCCTATGAAGTAAATTTGCAGGCAAAGAAAACACATATAGAAGACAAGAAAAATTTATCTTTCCATGCTGAGAAAGAAGATTCAGATTCAGATGAAGAGGATATTGCTTTTGCGACAAAGAATTTCAAAAAATTCTGAAATATAGAAAAGGACAAAGCAAAAATGTGAAAAATAATTCATCAAATGAGCCTGACCCTGCCCTGATGGAATGCTTTAATTGTCACAAAACTGGACATTATCAAAAGAATTGTCCAGAATTGAAGAAAAATCGCAATTAAAAATAAAAATAAAAAAACACGGGCATTTTCAGTCACTTGGGACAACTCAGATTCATCATCTTCCGATAGTGACAGCGATAGTGACAACAAACAAGCAAACATATGCTTCATGGCAAAGGATTCTGAGGTTAGTGAATTTACTTATGATGAATTAATGGAAATTAGTACGGAGATTTTAGAATCTAGAAATAATTTTAAGAGAAAGTATAAACAAGCTAATGAAGATAGAAAAAGAGCATAATTTGAAAGAGATTATTAAAAGATGAAAAAGGGATTTTAGAAGACGAGATTAGAAAATTGCAAGAATCTCTTTCAGTAGCAAATTCTCAGATTTCTATGTTGAGTCAAGAAATTGAGACTCAAAAGAATAAAAATGATATACTAGCTTCTGAGAATCATGATTTGAATACTAAGGTTAAAATTATAGAACTAGAAAATTCTAGTTTAAAAGTTAAACTAGATAGTATGTATAAGAATGTTAACAATTTTAATAAAGGTATAGAGAACTTATCTAAAATACTAGAAAATTCTCAACTGATTTCTAGTAAAAAAGGACTAGGATATGATCAAAAAGCTAAATCTAAAGAGAAATCTAGTTCTAAGAAATCTAATATTAAACCAGTAATTCCTAGTAGTAGATTAGATATTTCTACTAAGAAAAATTACTTGGAAAATATTATCATATGGGTTCCAAAAACCAATAACGTTCTTATTAGAAATAAATATATTAAGAATTTTTCATATACTGTTCACAACAATATTAATTATATTTTCAAAAAGGATTCTGAACCCTTCTGGTGTTTGGCTTCCTAAGATTTAACCCTTAGGACCCTAATGGAGGAAGTGGGTACCAATAAAATTTATCTTTGCAAGTACCACCAATATATGTCAGTGACTAGCTCAAAAAGGAGTTTTTAGTGCTCACTTATATCACTTCTCAAAGTTATTTATTTATTCATAGTTAGTATAATATACTTCTAAAAAAGTTTTAATAATATATGCTTAGATTACTTAATATGCTTTCATTTTTAACTAAGTTAGAATATAGTATGTTAGTAAAGAACATTGTTTTGCAGACAAACCTTTATTTACTTTCTATACCTATTTTTTTGCAAACTAATTTCATTTTAAATGAATGGATGAAATTAGTTTTACCAGTCATTTGGAAATACTATATTTAGCATTTGTTCACTTATAAATACATTAGAAAAATTTCCTACATTCACCAAAACAATAGAAAATATAAATATATTTAGCATTTCTTCGAAAAGCTTTCTTTTGACATGTCGAAAAAAGCAAGCTCTCCATCTACACCAACTAAATCCTCTGAAAAAACATCATCCAAATCTATCAATATTATTACTTCTCCTATGCTAAATAAAGAACAAACTCTTCAGTGGCAAGAATACCGAACCGTATATACTTCGGATGCTAAGAAAAGAAGGGAGCTTTCGGTATCTCCATCAACGAAACAAAAAATAGATGAGATACGTCATTATCAACATGAACAGATTAGGTTGCAACGAGAATTATACTTTGAGTAGAAACAAACCTCGGATAGATTAACTTTTTAGAAACAATCGCACTTCGTATTTGCGGTAGGTCGGCTGTTCTTGAACCCAGACATCATACTCTCTCTATGACTCCAGAAACACCAAGGAGGCCATCTACTTCATGGAGTCCATGGAAATAATCTCCCAAAAGTACGAAGACGAGTCCAAATTCATGGAAAAAGAATTATCAAGAGAATGAAGGAGCCGGTTCTAAGACTCCCAGGAAATCAACTTCATCAGAAGAAGAATGATGCATTGATCATAGAAAATTTTCTTTTTGTTTAATCAGATTTGCATTGATCGAAAATGCAAAATTTCAAGACCTTGATTCTTATAACCATTGAAATAAGTTTGTATTTTTATCGTTATGCTTAATAAAAAATACATATTCTCTTTTTAAGATAATAAACATAAATATGTATAATATACATAAGAAAAGTATTCAAAAACAAAGATTGTTGTTGCATTTACCAGCAACCAGTCGACTAGTAATATACATACCAGTCGACTGGTTAATGGAAATCCGAAAACCCAAAAACTGCTACAGTTCGGTCCTTTATAAACCCAATTACCTCACTTTGCCTCATATCTAACGTCTTCTCTTTACCTCTGAAAAATCCTAGCCTTTAAAATTTCGATTTTCCCTTCTCAATCATCAATTTCAATGGCACCTCCAAAAAGACAAAGAGATATTGGTTCATCATCAACAACTAGGGCAAAGAAGCAAGTTGATCCATCCACAGATCAATGGTTATGGAATGATCTTGCTAAGAAAATTTGGAAGCCTATGTCAAATCTGAAGTTCATTTCAGGACCTTTGTCAAGTTTCAAGACTTTGGTTCTTATGGATTACTACAATTGGCTCGACGAGGTAGACTTGAATCTCTTTTGGACTATTCTCAAAATAATAAGAAAATTAATGTTACGATGATCAAATTGTTTTTGGCTAATTTGAATTTGGATCATCAAACTCCTACCAATACACGAAATTGTGTTTGGAGTATGGTTTGCAGGCAACCTATCATTATAACAATTGCAAGACTAGGGCAAATTCTAAATTCTCCTACAAATGGCATAACTTTATCAGAATTAAATTGCAAATTTGGAGTTAGAGATGAAGTAAGCCATCTCTTTATTGATGATAATTCCAATGGCTCTCGAACCAAAGGCTTGCGACCAAGTGCAAGAATTCTTCACCATGCTCTTGCACGTAAAATTTTACCACGATCTGGAACACATGATCTTCTATATGCGAATACATTTCGAGCTTTATACGCAACTTATGGCAACATAAAGATAAGTTGGATGCAAACGATAATGGATCATCTCTTGCTCTTCACACATGGTATGGGTACTTATTTTCATTTTGGTGAATATTTAATTAGAGTGTTCGACAATGCAAACATCCCAAACTAGATTCCGATATGATTGTGATTAAACTCTTAGATAGCAAAAACTTAAAAAAAAATTGCATATTCCTCCTCCAACTATTAGAATCATGAGTTTAGAAGAATGGAAAAAGAGAGATATGGATCGACCATCTTCAAGTTCGGCTCATTCAAATCTAGAGGATGTCCGTTTGACAGAACCATCATAAACTTCTAGACAAGCACTTGATGCCATCGCTCGCAATCAACTTCTTTTAGAAGACCGCCTTAAGAGGATGGACAAGAAAATGGATAAAAAGTTCGATAAAATCAAGGATTTTCTTGGAAAGATATGCACATCGATATCATGGTTCTGGCATCTACTGGACATGTCATGGATCCGAAAAAGAGGCCTATATCTCCTTTTAACTGGACTTCTTCCAAAAGTACGGAATTCGACGAAATTTAGCTTGCATGCTCGTGTCCTTAGTACTATATGTGTGTTTTTGTTTTAAGCATCTCTTATTTTCCGAACTTGATAAATCATGAATCATTTGCTTTTTATTGCGTAAAATCTTTTACTAAAAAGCTTTGTATTTTGGTTGTGCTGAACAATATGCATGTATGAAATAATTATGTTTTGTTTTGCATCTATGGTTTATTTGATATTCGATTACTTTGAAATCATATTGTCTA
Organism: Allium sativum; assembly: GCA_030737875.1. NCBI lineage: Eukaryota > Viridiplantae > Streptophyta > Magnoliopsida > Asparagales > Amaryllidaceae > Allium > Allium sativum. The sequence continues at coordinate 853,675,474 of CM060919.1, forward strand.
ATGCTTTTTAATCGATGACAAAGGGGGAGAATATTATATATGCTCATAAATATTATATTCTCATAATATTGGATTTACTCATTAAAAATATATATGCACTAACATTTTGTTGCAGGAATCCGAACGTTAAGTTTTATACATTTTTGAATTAACAAAATGTTGCAGAGATTCAGTGGGAGCTAAATATGTATACAAACATACATTCAGGCAGAGAAATTTATTTTTTTCAACAAGAATGCAATATGTTGTCATCAATCAAAAAGGGGGAGAATGTTGATTTACAAGAATTTCGATTAATGACAACAAAGAGAAGTGCAATGGCAATCATGTCAAGAAGCTAAGTTTATATATATAAGTATTAAGTCATGTTAGAATTATGCTAAAATCTATCTTCGAAGTATAATACGAATGCACGAATGTTTAGTTTATATATATATGTATGTATGTATATATATATATATGCTCTAAATACCAGCTGATATTGGACTGGTTCTATAACCAATCGACTGGTTACTGGTCATAGACCAGAAGTCCAGTAATGGCTAGTTGTTGAATCATATTTAAATATATATATATATACACTATTAAAACCCAAATTAGATTTTAACACCAAAAGGTACAAACTTTGTACTTCACCAATATAGTAAGAGATTAAAAGAAGCCACAATCATAAATGCAAGTAAAAAGACAATGACTTTTATAGTGGTTCGATCTTAGGAAAGATCTACAACTACTTTGAGAGAAACTTTCATTATTGCATGTAAATTTACAATACTTGAATACTCTCTCATTACATAGATTTTCACCCTCACATACTCTTCTCCTGATTTAGTTCAAAAAACCAACGAAAGTAGAGAAATCCTCCAAGTATAACAATTTGAGAAGTATATCTATGCTTCATCAAGCTCTTGATTAGATTCCGTGGTTTGATGTAGAATTCCACGTTTGATCTTGGATTGAAGGAGACTGGAAATGTAGAAATCACTTAGAATTGTTGATGAAATGGTTGGACAGCCCTTCGGGGTCATAAACTTCGGTTCCCCTCAATGAAGGAATGAGGGGGTATTTATAGGTGAGATTCAGGCTAGGTGGCAGTTCTGTAATTATCTCGTACTTCCTTTAGACCGTCGAGCGACCTATAGGCTCTAAACTTGTGCGGTGCGACCTAATTTAGTCAAGTCCAAGGCGGGGCGAGCAGAGTAAGGCGGAACGGCCCAAAGTAGTGCGACATGATTTAGAGCTTTCACCAGTTATAGTAGAACGACCCGATCTTAGAATATGGGGGCGAACTAAGGATCTCCTGCGTTTTAAAGGATCGGACGATCTAAAACGTTGTACAGCTCTAGATATCCGACGACCTAAAGAGCTTGGCGAGCTAAAAGCCTTTTGCGGGTTAAGGAGTTGGACGGTTTAAAGACCTAAACGACCTATAATTCATAAATGACCTGGGGAGCCTGAACGAGCCAAAGGCTATCAGTCCCCAAAACATGCCAAAGTATAAATAGATTTAAAGCTTTGCCATTCCCACGAACTAAAGACTTGTGACCTATCATTGTTTTCTCTAAAATGACCTAAACATGTTTATTATTTTTGATCCACATTTTATGGATTAAAATTTGTCCCTCGAAATCTGTATCCATTGAAAATGGTAAAGGCTTCGACTTAGACAACTTCAACACATGTTAGGTCAGGATTTTTCAATTACAATGCTATGTCGCGCTAAGCCTTGTTAAACTCTAGGTCATTGGGGAATTTTGGATTGTTTGAACCCTTAGATCGCTCCTGGCTTTAGATCGTGCGAACCCTTCAGCCGCCACTTGGCCTTGGATCGCTGGTGGGCTTTGGACTTGATCTTGGCTCGCCAGAATTATGTCTTTTTATACCCTCATTTTAGGTTGATATCTCCTGTACTTTCTTCCTCCAACTTAAAGCTTGTTAATGACGGCCTTCTTCTAAGAATTAGCCGATGCCTTGAAACCAAAAACAACACCAATCTAGTTGTGCTATTTTCCCGCAATTTTGATTTCAGTGAGTCCACTCAATCACTTGATCGAAGTCGATTCAATTCATCTGGGAATCTAATCACTTGGAGCCTCTTATCGAATCATCAGAAAATCAGTGCAAACAGCCTTTGCTTGGAATCAGGTTTGATTCTTGTTTTGATCCTCTCGATTCTTAGCTCTGAATCAAGTTTGGGGATTTTGTTATGTGAGATGTTTTTGGATCGGGTTCGTACAGGAATTTGGAGGGCATGGGAACTTATGTAATTTGATTCCGAAATTGCAATTCGAAATTTTCTTTGTAGCCTTGATTGCTTATAACTCATGTATGATTGTGAATTGTTCATGGATGATGATCCAGTTGGGATCTTGGATGCTTTCGAGCTTTAAGCTAAAACTTCATCATAAGTTTACTTTATCGTTGAGCAGCTTGTGCATTACATTCTGAAACACCTCAAACTTTAGGCTGGGGAAATCATAATAGGTTTTAGATCGTTATTGCGAGCTTGGATCTTAGGTTGTTACCACGATCTTAAACTTTAGGTCGTTAGAATGTCTAGGGCTCTTAGGTTGTTAATCGTTCAAAGATCTTAGAAAGTTAACCACTCACGGATCTTAGGTCGTTATTGCTAGCCTAAGCCTTAGATCGTCTTAGCTCATTATTGCATTCTGGATGTTATAAGTCATGGTCATGGCCTAGGGCTCTAGGTCGTCAGTGGTTTAAAGCCTTATCTTGTCGACATGACCTAGATCTTTTGAATAACAAATTTACGATCTAAGGTCATCAAGATGACTTAAGTCCTTGGTCCATTAAGACAATCCAAACCTTTTTGAATTGCGGAACCACCTAAGCCCCTAAATCACGGAGTGACCTAAGCCTTTGAGCTATGAAACGACCTAAACTCTTGAAGCTTTATCTTTTGAGGCTTGTTAATTTGAACACTTCAAATCTCATGCACTTTTAGCTTGCACATCTTCTTTCCCTGTTTTCCTGCCTTAAAGCAACAACAAACGTATGCATGCTTTGGACTTATACAATGTCATTGTCTGTCCACTTCGATGACAGATTAATTAGTCATATTCCAAGATTTAAATCAGACGACGCATCTATGCAAGTTTATTGTATTTAATACCTTATAACTTGTCAATTTCCTACTTGCACATCATGATATCTCTAATTTAAGTTACTAACGGTGCTCGACACAAATCATGTCAAGTCCCGTTTTTGTATGACTTATAGCAAGGTGCTTTTTAATAAACGCATGCCTGTGATTTGTTTATGAATAAGGTTATTTATGTAGAATGACTACTAGACAACAATCTCGCCTTGAAACAGAAGGGACACCGTCTGCTCAAGTTGAAACCTCAACAACAACCATGGTTCCCCCCTTGGCTTCTGATCAGCCTTTTCCGGAACTCATCCCTCTGAGGAGTTTGCCGTCGGGAAGGCATTCAACCACCCTTAACCATGATCAATTTAAACAGCTTTGTAGCCAGTTTGGTATCCCCGTTACCGATCCAATTCTGCCAGATGAGGGCGTATTCGCTGACCAGCCCCCAGTGGGATATATAACCGTGAATCGTTATATGTTAGCAGGAGGTGTGTTCCTCCTTTTAACCCTTTCATAGAAACAATCCTGAACCATTTAGCCATTGCTCCTTTCCAACTTCATTCAAATGGTTACACCATATTATTAGGGCTTTATATTCTTTCTATGCAAGTTAGGGAGCAAGAACCAACTTTTTCAGAGATTTGTTACCTTTGTTCATTTAGAAAGAGGAAGGGCACCCAATATATCATACATGTCGAGGGTGCAAGAAATCCCTAGGCTTATAACCAATCTACCATAAAGTGTTTCAGGATTCTTAACTCAGTTTTTCTTCATTCGCTGTCCTAAAACCTTTCGTGGGCATTGGACAGAAGGAGGTAAACACATTATGTGGACAACTTTATCTTTATTTCTTTAAATAATAGTTTTTCGTAACTTTTCCTTTTAACTTCAGTTGTTCCAGCCCCAATTAAGGATAACAAGGCATCTGCCCCACTCAAGGCTGTATTCGAAACCCTGAAAGCCACTGATGAGACTAGGAAAAGTAGGAAGGTTTTAGTTATAGAATCAACACTTCGCCGATACGAATTTCTCCATCCTTTGAGAAAGTTTCCCTCAAAAGGAGGGCCTCCAACTCCCAAGTCTAATCCCGTAGGACCGAACATTGGCACTTTTAATGGCGACAATGAGACTCAGGACCAAACTATTGATCAGGACCAAATTATTGACCCTGCTCTAAAAAAGTGTTCAGAACTTGTTGATGGTAGTACGTCGCCATCAAAAATGGATTCTAAGGAGGGTGAAATTTAAACAACGTGAGGGAAAGGGTCCTCTGATATCAACTGAACCGGTTGAGAAAGAAGGTACTTCTCCGAATTCTAAATCAGAAACGAAGTCTGAGCAGACTGAGAGAGATGACACAGAGGGAAACGTTCTAGATTTTGCTCATGAAATTGAACATGTTGGAGAAGGCGAAATCGCACTAGAGATTGATCCAAATACCGAAACGATGACTGAAAATTCCTTTAAAGTTTTCACAATTTGCCCTAATACTTTGTAGTTTAGATACTGAAAATTTGCTTTTATCTTATTTCAGGTTCAGAAATGCATGGGAAACACTTGTCTGATTTTAGGAAGAAAGGTAATAATCTGAAGAATTTGCTACAATCCGGCTCTTCGCAACAGCCGCATCATTCTAAGCAGTCTTACCCTCCCCCGCCCTTAAAATCTTCTCACAAGCCTTCACATGCATCCGAATTGGATTTGATTGATGAGTAAAGGCAGAAGATACGTGAGGAAGAAAACGAGGAAAGAAGAAGACGTGCTTAGCTTAGAGATGATACTCCTGATGTAGAGGGTCGCGGGGAGAAGAGAGGAAAAGATAATCGAGGGAAGAATGGCTCTCATAAGCTCCCTCGACTGAAGAAACTTCCTATTGTCCTCGATTGATTCCATCTTTCGGTCCTCCTGGTCCTTCTGCTGAAATCCACTCAATTATTCACAAGAACCATTATGAACCCGAGCAACCAAATACTACTCTGGCTGGACGATTCAAGGATTGGAACTTGAAAGGGACACTTTTTGATCGTGGTGTGAAACCAACTGATGTTGAAGACATAGCTGAAGAAATGAATGCCGTAATATGGCAAACACATACCCAGCTAGACACCACTAAGAGCCAACTCGACACGAAGCTGAGTATTGTTAGGGACAATGCTAAGAGGTAGCTGCACAGATGGAATAAATTTGGAAACGAACTCCAGAAGCGTAATGATATTAACCTTGCTAAGATCGCAACTTTGGAGAGTGAAAAGACCAAGTGGGAGGAAGTCTTAGTTTCCCGTGATGCTACCATCGCCTCCCTTACTATAAGAATTACAGAACTGGAGGGATTGGATATCGAGAATAAGAGACTCAGGGAAGAACTTGAAGCTGCTAAGCAAAAGGAACATGAAGCCCTAACTGTCAAATGCAACGCTAAAGTTACATTATCTGTGGAAAAGGATTTTTCTAAATAATATCGGGATGAAGCTGCCTAACTTAGAGAATCCATCAATTCCTTGAAAACTTCCAATCATACATTGACAGCTAAGGTTAAATATCTTGAGATAGATAAGAAGACTGTTGAGGAAACTCACAAAAAGGCTATGGACGAGGCTGATGCTGACATATTTCGGTTTTACCTTTTCAGCATTATGAGCCATGGGAGTTTACACTACTTGGGGGACAGCTTTCCAACTACCTTGGCACTCGTTTGGGAACAAGTTCTTGAAATCAATGGCGGTGATTGTAGCAAAGATGATTTCATTAATGATCTTTAAGATGACAGGTCCAAGAAGGCTCTAGCTGAGGCAAAAGCCCGGTTGGCAGATGATAGGGTCGGTACTTCCGGAGAGAATGTTCAGAGTGAAACCTATATTGATCCTCCCGTCGATCCTGCAACTATTAAAGCTTCTAGTTCACAGATTCATGTGAATGCTCCTATCACTTTAACAGAGAAAGACGTAAGCACTGAAAAGTGCATTACTACGGAGAATGTTATAGAGGAACACGACGGAGATGAAGAAGGTGACGATGAAAACATAGACAACTGGATGATGACAGCCACAGAAGCAGATGAATGCCCAAAAGATGTTGCTAAGGGTAAGGGAAAGAAAGCTGCCAAGTCCCCATCATCTACTAAGCGCCAGAAGAAGAAGCATGCTATTTAGAATATAGAAGCTATTACTTTGTCTTCTCAATAAAATCCAAGTGATGTGGCAAAGACTCCTCCTCCTCCTCTTAACAAACCAGCTCTAAGATCAGGTGGTAAGAAGAAGTAGTGCTTGGTACCAGCTTATTTTTCTTCTTGACTATTCTCTTTAATATGTTGTATTAAGATCGGTTGTATATGCGGGTGCCGGTCCCCGCTTACTGCTTTATGTTACTCCACATCTGAAATTTCTATACTAGATTCGTGACTTTGTGACTTGACTTGTGATTCTGCTATTTGGTTTTGTGTTGCTGAAATGAAACTGTGTTCTGCGTACTGTACTTAAGCTTTTACTTTTAGCTTTGTTGTATCTTCTTGTCTCGCATTCCACACCTGCTTTCTTTTCATGTCTACAACAAGAATTTTATGCTACAAGTCATTTGTTATTGGAATGTTTGGTATTATAGTGACCTCTTAGCACATTTTGTAAATTGGTTTTCAGTTGTAGCCACGAATCATTATTAGCTGGATTTATCTGAACAATTTTACAGAATTTCATTGATTCTGACTGGGGCAATTTTAAGTCTACTTTTTTATGAATAGTCACCCTTGTGCTTATCATAGTATCGAAGTTCTTGGATTTGCCTTAGCCATTTCAGGGTTCAGCTTTGTTGGTCAGAGTAATCCTTGTAGGTGCCAAACCTTCAGTATGAAGTTGTGACGAACTTATGGTATGTTTTAGTGAGCATTATTAAATTTCCTTAATGAGGTGGTAATGCACCCATACCAAAATTCATCACGAACTTTAAAGTTCGAGCATGACATTTATGATCGATTATATCTGGAATTCCCTGGCCTATGACCCAAGGGTTCCTGGTTTAATCGATCAAGCTCATACCTTGTAGTAAAGAGGAATCTTTGTTATTGTGTCCCTGCTTGAGAGGTCTTGTATTTTTTCATGTTCTATCACGTTTCTCGCTAACCTGGAAGTCCAAGCCCTTCGGAGATCAAATTTGAACATGTGCCCCGAAGAGGTCTTGGTTTTCGTGCCTTCATAGAGGTCTTTTTGTAAACATGTTATTCGTTGTGGCTGAACAATTCAGCCACTTGTAGAATTTGTAGGGCGCCTTCAAAAAGGTCATTGGGTCCGTCATTTACCGAATTTAGAAGATTCGGCTTATAGTCGGATGCCCTTGAAGAGGTCTTTTGAATCCCTAGGTTCGTCGTAATCGGCCCATGTATTAATGATACTGACGATCGATCTGGTGCCCCTCGAGGAGGTCTTTGGTTTTAAAGCCCTGTGTTTGTCGCAGTTGGGCCATGTATCAATGGTACTAGGGATCGACTAGGTGCCCCTCGGGGGGGGGGGGTCTTTGGTTTAAAGCGATGTCGTTTCACAAGGCAGATGCTAGTTCATTTATCGTTTTGACCACGATTTTTTAGAACTAGGGCCTTGGACCTTGCAGTCAAGAAGGTGCCCCTACGGTGAAACTTACAACCTTATTTGTAATTTGAACGTTGCATCATTTGACCATTCATGTCCTAGTGTCCTTTATTTGCAATGTTGCGCTCCACACCTTCGTTTTTGTTGTGAAAGATGTTTCGGGCACTTGGCAGTGGGCCCTTGAGTTATCCCAATTGGGATGTGCTGCAACAGTCACCAGGGTTTACTAGGTTATGGGTGCGTTGACGCTATTTTTAAGGAACTTGCAATCAAAATCGAACCTTAGCAACTCATAAGCAATAATTTGCAAATGTACGATTTAGGCAGGTAATGTAGTTTCTTTCATTAATACGTACAGATCTTTAGACAACGTTGCATGTATTTACAATGCATGATGCTTACAACTTGCAAAATGAAAGAGTTATCAAACGAAGTAATGGCGAAGATGTATGATATCCCATGCTCTCGGAAGTTGGATGCCATCCGTTGTTTTTAGCTCGAACGTGTCGTTTGAGAATTTTTGGCTTATCATATACAGCCCTTCCCAGTTGGGTCCAAATACTCCAGTTCCTGTCATGATTCTTTTTAGAACGAGGTCCCCTACTTGGAAGGTTCTCTATTTTACTTTGGCATTAAAGTGACGAGCTATCCTTCTCTGATGTGCAACGATTCTGAGTTCAGCTTCTTTCCTTCTTTTTTTTCAAGTTGGTCGAGTGCTTCGAGCTACAGCTTCTCATTCTCTTCTTGGTTAAAGTGGATTCTTCGGTGAGTGGGAACTTCCAGCTCCATCGGGATTATGGGCTCAGATCCAAATGCAAGCGAGAATGGAGTGTGTCCAGTTGCAGTTTTATGAGTGGTATGATATGCCTATAGTGTAAGAGGAAGCTCGTCTAACCAACCATCTTTAGCTTTTTCGAGTCGCTTCTTAATGGTTGACTTCAAAATCTTATTGATTGCTTCGACTTGCCCGTTGGCATGCGGATGAGCAATGGCTGCAAAACTCTTCTTAATCTTGTATTTAGCACAGAAAGCTAGGAAATCATTGCTCTCGAATTGAGTTCCGTTATTGGTGATTATTTTCTGAGGCACCCCGAATTTGTAGATAATGTTATTCAAGACAAAGTTGATTACCTTTTTCGAAGTAATAGTTGCTAATGGCTCGGCTTCGGCCCATTTAGTGAAATAATCAACGACCACGATTGCATACTTCATACTCGACTTAGCTGTCCGCAATGCTCCGATCAAATATATGCCCCAGACGACGAATGGCCACGGACTAATCATCTGAGTCAATTCTGTGGGAGGTGCTCTTGGAATCTTTGCAAATCTTAGGCATCTATCACATTTCTTGGCATAGGTCATCGCATCCAGGTTCACATCGGGCCAAAAGTAGCTATATCGTAGAATTTTCTTGGCCAGTGTTTAGCCGCCTGTGTGACCTCTGCATTCCCCCTCATGTACTTCTGCCAAGATTGCTCTGGACTCTTCCTTGGTTACACATCGCAGCAGTGGCATGGAGAATCCTCGCCTATACAACCTTCCGTCTTGGATAAGGTATAATAGAGCTTTGCGCAATATCTTCGTTCGCTTTTTCGGCTCTTTTGGAAGTGTTCCGTTGAGGATATACTCCTTAATCGGAGTCATCCCGGACAAAGATTCTTCGAAAGTCTCCATAATCCAGTCAACCTTCTTCTTCAATGGCGGAGTTGAAAGGACTTCAATGGGAATCAAACCCAACAACTGTGCATCTGAGAAACTGGCATACTTGGCGAGAGAATCTTCCTTTGAATTCTCCTCCCTGGGAATATGAGATATAGTGTAGTAGTCAAGGTCGTTGAGAATTTCCAAAGCTTTGGTAAGATAAGTAGGAAGGTTTCCAAGTTTGGTCTGGAATTCCTTTAGGACTTGACATACTACCACCTGCGAGTCACTAAGGATTTGCAAGGTCTTCAGATTCAATTCTTTTGCTAATATCAGCCCTGCGATTAATGCTTCATATTCTGCCTCATTATTGGTTGATGGGAATTCCAATCTTAAGGTGAGCATAAGGAATGGCCATCTGGAGTTTCTAGGACAATTCCGGCTCCTGAACAGTAATCATTTCTGGATCCATTGATGTACAACTTCCAACTATCCACCGTCTCTGCTGGTTCTTCCGTTTCTTCTCCCCTATCCATGAACTCGGCGATGAAATCCGCTAAAGCCTGCCCATTAATAGCTCTTCGAGGGTGATAAGTGATGTCATATTGACTGAGCTCTATGTTCCACTTCAGTAACCTTCCCGAAGTTTCTGGGCGACAGAGAACTTGTCTTAGCGGTTGATCGGTGAGAACCTTTATAGGATGGGATTGGAAATACGGCCTTAGCTTTTTTGAGGCAATGAGCAGAAAATACGCAAGTTTTTCCAGCTTCGAATAGTTTAATTCTGCCCCAGCGAGCCTTTTACTGATGTAATAAACTGGCCATTGGATCTTGGCATCCTCCCGGACAAGCACAACGCTTAAGGCATGTGACGAGATAGCCAAATATAGGAATAGCTCCTCTCCATCTTTGGGTTCAGAGAGCATCAGTGGTGACTCCATGTGCTTAATCATTTCTTCAAAGGACGTTTGACACTCAGGAGTCCATTGGAAATCTTTCTTTCCTTTCTTCAAAGCATCGAAGAGCGGAATGCATCGATCTTTTGCCTTAGAGATAAATCGGTTAAGCGCAACTACTTTCCCATTTAGGCTTTGAAGCTCTTTCTTTGTCCTTGGAGCATGCATTTTCCGTAAGGCTGTGACTTGAGATGGATTTGCTTTAATGCCCCTCACGTTGACTATGAATCCAAGAAATTTTCCTGATGAGACTCCAAATAAGCATCTAAGAGGATTTAGTTTCATCCCATATTTCCTGGGGATATGAAACATCTCAGCTAGATTCTCCAGATGATCATTAGCTTTTTTCGATTTAACCAGCATATCATCTACGTAGACTTCCATTATGTTTCTGATTTGAGATTTGAACATGGAATTCACAAGGCGCTGGTATGTTGCTCCTGCATTTTTTAGTCCGAACGACATAACTTTATAGCAATACAAGCCACTATCTGTTATGAAACTTGTGTTCTCTTCATCTGGCTTATGCATCATAACCTGATTGTATCTGGAGTACGCATCCATAAAAGATAGCAGTTCATGCCCCGCTGTTGCATCAACAAGTTGATCAATTCTAGGCAATGGGAAACTGTCTTTTGGATACGCTTTGTTGAGGTCTGAATAGTCTATGCATACCCTCCATTTACCGTTGGACTTTTTAACAAGTACTGGATTGGAAACCCAATCAGGAAATGTAGATTCTCGTATAAAGTTATTCTTGAATAACCTATCTACTTCTTTTAACGCTACAGATCTTTCAAGTACTTGAATTCATCTTTTTTGTTTGACTGGAGTTAAACTTGGATTAATATTCAACTTATGCACAATTACATCAGGTGATATTCTGCACATATCAGAATGTGTCCAAGCGAAAACATCTAAATTTGCTTTTAAAAACAAGATTAAACCTTTCTGCAACTTTAGGCCCAGCTGAGAACCTGTTTTCAAGACTCTATCGAGATCTTTATCATGCACCGGGATAGAGATGGTTGCTTTAGCTGGTGCCGCTCTATTTCTCCCCACACTGGCTTTTCTTGGATCAATATCCTTCTGAGCTCTGCTATGCTCGCCAGTGTGAGGGCTCTGCCTTAATTGCTATAAGGAGGAGTCATGAATGCGAAGCGGAGGCTCCACATCCTTCTTCACTTCTTTCTTCCTAGCTTCGACCAGTTCTGCCATATAGCATTCTCTCGCTGCCTGTTGGTCGCCTTTAATTATGCTGACTCCGTTTTCAGTAGGGATTTTCATTGTTAGGCACCATGGAGCCATTGTTATCCTAAAGGCCGCGAGGGTTGTTCTTCCAAGTAAGACATTATATGCCAAAAGCTTATCGACTATAACAAAATCTTGCTTCATGGCAACCTTTTTATGTCCTTCTCCGAGTTCGACGAGCAAGTCGATGATGCCAATTGGTTGAGTGGGTTGCTCTGTGAACCCATGGATATTATTTTAGCAAGCTCTCACATCATCCATGGAAAGGTTCATCCTATTGAATGCATTAATGAAAAGGACACTGACATATGCCCCATTGTCAACCAAGACTCTTCTGACTATGGTTGGACCCAAACCGATGGTAATCACCATTGGATCTACCGTTGGTGTTAGCAATCCGTCCGAGTCTCTTTCCTTGAACACAATATCATCCCATGGGGTTTTCGGCATCTTTGTCGGAAAGGATTCGTTTATGACCATGAGTTCTTCTTCCTCGAAAGGCTCTTCATTTCATTAGTATATTTCACAATGTCCCCCCAGCTTCTTCCGGCTGGGTGACGCCCACCTGAAATAGTGTTGATGATTAATCTTGGAATGACATCAACCGGAGCGTTCTCATTCTGCCTAGGTTGCCCCGTAGATGTTCCTTTTACTTGAGCGGTTTGAGTGTTCTGCGGGTTCTTTGTATATTGTTCGAGTTTGTTTTTCCTTATTAATTCCTCAATCAAATTTTTAAGATGCCTACATTCGTTCGTATTGTGGCCCGGTTGGTTGTGAAACCTACAGAACCTGCCTGACTTTATTGTAGCATCACTGAGCTTTGCCTGCTTTGGCATCAGATACTCCTCAGTGTCTTTAATTGCCATGAAGATGTTTTCTATGGTGTCATTTAAAGGAGTCAATTCTGAATTTTTAAAGAAGCAGAATTTCTTGTTGGCTCGATTCCCTTTTCCTTCATTGCTCCTTTTCTGACTACCAGGATTCTTTTGGATACCTTCTACATCATTATTTTTCTTCTTGGGTTGTGCGCTGCTTTCAGGAACATCCATAGCATAGGCTGGATCTTCATCCACACCTATATATTCCTCAGCTTTGTCGAACAGTTCCTCAAGCGTACTTGGTTTCCTCTTCTTGATCCATCGTCCAAGCTTAGTCTTTTTTCTTATAGCTCCCTTCAAAGCCATTACAACCAAACGAAGATCATAATTTCCAACCTCGATTGTGGCAGTGTTGAAGTGAGTAAGAAAAGCCTTGATGGGTTCTCCTGGCCTTTGCTCGAGCTTGTTCAACTCCATGACATCTCGTATCTTCGTAGCTTGGATCCTGAACTGCTCTCTGAATAGGTTGGCCAAAGTAGCAAAGTCATCCACAAATTTAGGTGGTAACTTTGTGAACCAAAGTGATGCCACCCCTTCAAGGTAAGTTGGAAAGTACAGGCATTTTAACTCGTCTGTGGTGTGTGCTCCGTCCATATGTTGACCATATTTGAACATGAACACGTTGGGATCACTAGTCCCATTATAGGCTTGCACCGTTAGAGGTTTGAACTTATTTGGGTACGGAGCCATTTTGATCCTCTACATGAGTGGGTTTTGGTAGGAGCGAATCCCCAATCCTTCTCATCATCTTGCTTTTTCAAGCTTTTCTCCATGATCTTGTGAACCATTTCTGATGTGCGCTCCTCTTCGTCGAGCTGGCCCACGGGGCGGATGCCATCATCCTTACCGGATATCTGCCTGAGCAAACGGTCACGGTTCAGATTCCGGGGCCCTAGGCCTCCCGCTTGGGGAGGTGCCCCTTTGGTGGTTCCAAGCGCTTGTCGAGAGGTGGCTTTATTATAGTGGTTGCGCATGGGCTGTTTAGCTTCCTTATTATGAGGATCATCAGGATTTGCAACCTCCTGAATATAATTTTCTCGATTTGGACTTGAAGAGGAAGATCCTACATTTTCTGTATGATTTGTCTGAGCAGATTTAACATGAGCGTTATTCATGGTAACTTTTGTCGTAGCAGCTTGCGTGGCAAACATAGACTCGAGCTTCTTTAGTATGGCACTATTGGCAATATCCATTTGACTTGTTAAACCCGCAACAAATTCATCCAACTCCCTTTTTTTTCCAGCCATTCCAGCCTTATAAGTTTCTCCAACTTCAAATTGGTTGGTGAGTGGAGTATTTTCGTTGCTAGTGGCATTGTCGATCTCTTCGATAGTTTTACTAGCAGTCTTCCTCGATGGTTTACTCATGATTTTGGACAAGGACTTGAATTTGAAAGAAAGTTCGTTGATTGGCTTAGATCGTAGTCTTGTAGGATCTATGATAGGAGTAGGCTTAAAACCTCAATGCAAGGCCTTCGACCTTGTGATCGAGTGTGAGAGATGGAAGTGCGAATGCGGCCCCACAGTGGGCGCCAAATGTTAAAACCCAAATTAGATTTTAACACCAAAAGGTACAAACTTTGTACTTCACCAATATGGTAAGATATTAAAACAAACCACAATCATAAATGCAAGTAAAAAGACAACGAATTTATAGTGGTTCGATCCTAGGAAAGATCTACATCCACTTTGAGAGAAACTTTCATTATTGTATGTAAATTTACAAGACTAAAATACTCCCTCATTACATAGATTTTCACCCTCACACACTGTTCTCTTGATTTAGTTCAAAAAGCCAATGAAAGTAGAGAAATCCTCCAAGTATAACAATTTGAGAAGTATATCTATGCTTCACCAAGCTCTTGATTAGATTCCATGGTTTGATGTAGAATTGCACGTTTGATCTTGGATTGAAGGAGATTAAAGATGTAGAAATCACTTAGAATTGTTGAGGAAATGGTTGGACAACCCTTCAGGGTCATAAAATTCGGTCCCCCTCTATGAAGGAATGAGGGGGTATTTATTGGTGAGATTCAGGCCAGGTGGCAGTTCTGTAATTATCTCGTACTTCCTTTAGACCGTCGGGCGACCTATAGGCTCTAAACTAGTGTGGTGCGACCTAATTAAGTCAGGTCCAAGGAGGCACGAGCTTAAGCAAGGCGGGGCGAGCTAGAGCAAGGCGAAACGGCCCAAAGTAGTGCGGCATGATTTAGAGCTTTCACTTGTCATAGCAGAACAACCGATCTTAACATATAGGGGCGAACTAAGGACCTCATGTGGTTTAAAGGATTGGACGATCTAAAATGTTGTACAACTCTGGATATCGGACGACCTAAAGAGCTTGGTGGGCTAAAAGCCATTTGTGGGTTAAGGAGTTGGATGGTTCAAAGACCTAAACGACCCATAATTCGTGGATGACCTGGGGAGCCTGAACGACCCAAAGGCTATGAGGCCCCAAAACATGCCAAAGTGCAAATAGATTTAAAGCTTTGCCATTTTCACGAACTAAAAACTAGCGACCTATCATTGTTTTCTCGAAAACGACCTAAATATGTTTATTATTTTTGATCCACATTTTATGGATTAATGTATACAAAGTTCATTCTTAACCAGTTGACTGGTGCCATTTGTACCAGTCGACTGATCAGAGATTAACAGTCATATTTATGAAAAGTCACCTTCTTTCATGAAGAGATTCCTCTTCAATTATGAACAGAAATAGATACAACTCTTTGCTGAAACTTTTCACGAAAGAATGCTACTTTTCTACAATTATATAAGAACTACAAACTTGTTTTCCAAATCACCAATTCTCACATATTCTCTCTAATTTCTGATTTGCACTTCTATACTCATTGCATTCTAAAGCTCTCTTAAATTCAAGTTACTTGTTGAATCTTTGATATTATTTCAAATCTCTTGATTCAACAAGTAACATACTTCCTTCAATCTTCACATACACTTTCAAATACTTGAGGATAAAATTATAGGAAGGGTGTACTTCATTGTGCTATTCCATGTTGATTAGAGAACACATTCAAAAGTCAAAACACTTGTAAATTATGAAGTCCTGTGTGGGTGCTCAGGCGTGGACATCCTTGTTGGTGCTCGGGTATATTGAGACCTATTCCTCTGGGTTAAGAGAGGGCGTGATAGTGAATTTCGAAGAGGAGCTTCGGGACTAGATGTAGGGAAGGAAGTCCGAACCAGTATAAAATTTCTAGTGTCTTTACTTACTACACTTTATTTTATTTGTCATATATCTCTATAGCTTAGTTTTACTTGCGTAACTATTGTAGCTTACTAGTTAGTTTATCATATACCATTCCGCTATATCCATATAAAGATTCTGCTTAATTCATACACATCGACTTTTCACCAATGTCTCTTGCAAATTCTATCAGAATCCACTGGTGAATAATGGATTTAGATCGCTAAAAGTACTCTTTGGAATTGCATGGAGTCGACCTATCCACTTAAGATATAACTAAGCCAACTTCGATGCAATTTTAGTCGATTTGACAGGAATAAACCTTATGCTTTTAGTTAAGTGATCCATGATAACCTAAATACTATCATTTCTTGGCCTTGTCCTAGGTAATCCATCAATAAAATCCATCGATACTTGCTTTCATTTCCACGTAAAACTTCTAATGGCTATAATAATCTACTTGGCTTCTTCTACTCAGCTTTAACCAACTGATAGTTCATACACTTTTAGATAAATTTCCCGACATCTCCATTCATACCTTCCCAGTAGTAAACTCGCTACATGTCTCGATACATCTTATTACCACCAAGATGAATCGTCAATATAGAGTGATGACATTTTCTCAAAACTTCATCTCTTAAACAACCTAAGTCAGGAACAACCAGTCGTCCATCCTTACGAAGCCAACCATCTCGATCGACTTCATAATCCTTATTCTTCTTTGGTTCTATTCTCATCTGTAATCTCTGTATGATTCACATGAGCTTATTTTCTCGCTTTTGGCTTTCGCCAATGCTTTCGATGAGAGTCAGACTAATCGATAAGCTTGCTAACATCTCGGGCTCTAACTCACAATGAGGTTTGAATCAAATCCAGCAAAATACTTGAGATGCTTCCATTATGAAAATATGACCCCCAAATTTGCATGTCTTCGGCTTAACGCATCAGTCACAGCGTTACCTTTACCCAGAGTACAGGCTATTCCAAAATCATATGATGCCAAAAACTATAACCATTGTTGCAGCCGAAGTCTCAAATTCTTTTGAGAGAAAAGGTATCTCAATGACTTATGTCCATAAATAATTCAAATCAAACTCCAAACAAATAACGTTTCCATATCTCCAGAGCAAACACTAACGCCACTAACTCCAAATTATGAGTCGGGTAATTCCTTTCGTGTAGCTTCAGTTGTTGACTTGCGTAAGCCACAACTTTATCCTTTTGCATTAGCACCATTCCAACTCCAATGCCATATGCATCGTTATATACCACTACCTCTTTATTCCCGATAGGAATAGTCAACACAGGAGCACTCATTAACCTTTATTTCAAAATTCCAAAGGCTTGCTCACAATTCGCATCCCACGCGAAGATTTGATTTCTCCTCGTTAATTTTGTTAATGGTGCAGTTATCATAGAGAAATCCTTGATAAATCTTCGATAGTATCCAGCTAAACCAAGGAAACTCCTGACATCCCTTGCGCTCTTGGGTCAATCCCAATTTTGTATTGCTGCCACCTTAGTGGGATCCATGCTATTCCTTGTCCCAACACAAGATGACCCAAGAACCTCACTTCTTCCGTCCAGAAGTGACACTTCGAAAACTTAGCCTTCAGTTGAGATTTTCGTAATATTTCCAAAACAATCCTTAAGTGCGTCATGTGTTCTTCCTCAGTCCTAGATTAAACCAATATATCGTCAATGAACACAAGTACGAACTTGTTCAACTAATCCATGAAAACCCGATTCATAAGATCCATAAAATACGCTGGCGCATTATTTAATCCAAATGGCATCACCAGCCGCTCATAAAATCTGGACGGTTTCCTAAAGCCAGTCTTCGACACACTATTCCTATCCAATCTCAATTGGTGAAACCCCATCGCCAAATCCATTTAGGAAAACACTTAGGCTTCGTGAAGCTGATCAAACAAGTCATGTATTCTCGGCAATGGATACTTGTTCTTCTTAGTCGCCTTATTCAGCTCACGATAATCCACATATAATTGTAATGATCCATCAGCCTTGGTTGCAAACACAACTGGTGCACCCCATTCGAAGATTCAGATATATTTCTCCGAATAAATCCCTTACTCAAACGATCATTCACTTGCACCTCTAACTCTCGCTGTTCCTTAAGCGCCATCCGCCTATAGGGAATAACAAATGGGTATGGCTCCATCCACTAAGTGAATCTGAAACTCAATCTCACGATGCAGCGACAATCCTCTGACTTCATCAAAAACATCAGAAATCCCTCGAACGATTGGCATAGATGACAACCCGTCCCATGGAATTACAAGTGTTTATAAAAAGCTAACCAGAACCCCATCCTCTTGTAGACAAAGTATCACCATCGTTCGCCCTTCCACATTCCCAGTTGTCACTTCAAGCCTCTCGCAAGCTATAGTAGTTGCATACCTCTTGAGCCAGTCCATACCCAAAATAATCCCAAACCCAGCGAAGTTTAGAACAAAACGATTTCACACAAAAGAGAAACCATGAATCGATAAAACTAGACCACAAAGAAACATACAAAGATAAGACGAACCCCCTACTAGATTAGTCACAACCAATGGTATATGAACGATATTAGGTTCTAAACCTAACTTGAAAACAAGCTTATTACAGATATAAGAATGTGATGCTCTAGTATAAAAAAAATAACTCCTACAGAAAGCGTACCTTACACAACAACACTCTTCCCTTTCTCCTCAGAAGTCGGACCCCTTGAGGAAGACGACACAGCATCCAAAGCATACGCTTTCACAACCTTCTTATCCTTCAGTGGTTCTAGATAATGCTTCTTTATATTCCTTGGGCTTATCGTAGTTAATGCACTTCCTTTCCACCTTAGCGTTCTTACAATCCTTGAAAAGATGGCCCTTCTATTGATAGTTATAGCAAGTAATCTCGCCCTTCAGTTTCTTCTGGCTGTTCTTCTCTTGCTGTGCATTCTACCTTTTCTTATTACCACCACCTTGCTGTGATTTTGACTCCTCCTTATTCCAAACAATAGCCTCAACCTTCTGTGGAAACAATCTTTCCTTCCTTAAAGCCTTCTTGACTTGCTTCTCATAAGGATCATCAGTATGGTCAATCAATTATTTTCTAAGACTCTCATCCAAACCCATAATAAATTTCGTGTTCTTTTGATTAGGAGTCTCAATATATGAACGAGCATACTTAGATAAAGCTTTGAACTCCGCCATATACTCAAACATGGGTCCACCTTCTTGCTTAAGCTCAATAAACTTCTTAAAGAGTATCGACTTTTGGACCATAGAAATGAACTTCTCCTCAAACTTATTTATAAACTAATGCCAAGTGATCTGGTCCTCTGCAGTCTCCAAAGTAATAGAGTTCCACCAATCCATTGCTCGACCTTGTAGCTGTGTCGATGCAAGCTTCCTCTTAGTTGCATCGACAATTCCCAAATCTTTGAAAATCTAAATAAAAGATTCAACCAATTCATAAAATCAACCATAGGTTCCGTACCAACAAACGACTTG
The DNA here is from genome assembly GCA_030737875.1 of Allium sativum. Classification (NCBI taxonomy): domain Eukaryota; kingdom Viridiplantae; phylum Streptophyta; class Magnoliopsida; order Asparagales; family Amaryllidaceae; genus Allium; species Allium sativum. The sequence continues at coordinate 853,694,608 of CM060919.1, forward strand.
CCACCCAAAGAAGTATAGTCCTTAGATAGCTTCGCGAAATCAACAGGCTAGGTGTCTGTATAGGAACACCACGCTTTACTACCGCTTCTGGAGTGGCCATCCTCCTCATGATCGCTACCGTCATGGCCTCGAACATAGTAGAATAATCGAGTATACCAGTTGCAGCTCCTGACTGGTTACCCTCATCTACCCCTCCAGTCGCAGGCTCATCCCTAGCAATGTGTCTGAAAGTTCGTCGGCTCATTCTTTATCTAAAACGAGAATGACCAATCCTCATTATAGAAAGGCCTCATTGATGATTAAGTGCCAACTGACTTGTTATACTATATATTATTATTTATTAATCATGCATTAAAAATTACAAGTACGTCTCTCATACGGTTTTATGCTTGCAAAAGTTGGGTAAAATTGATTATCCAGGGCTTAGATACCAAATGTGACGACTGCTCCATACCTCTTGCACCGGACTAAGGATAAGGCGCATTGTATGATGTGTCACACCGATATGAGACGATCATCAGGGAAGAATAACTCGAAATAAACCTATCATATAACTCACAACACATGAGGAACATATAATAGGAAGATACATAACTGATATAGTAGTAAAGCATCACAGAATAGAAACTAAAATAGATAACATCTCAGAATCTCCAATACAAACATCTTTGATAATGAGTAATTCATAAATCAAGCCTCACTACTTATCTCTCAGAGTCAAGTAAGTTTCAACAAACAACGTAAATAACCAAACTATAAATATAGTAGGTAGCAATAGTACGACAACCTCCTGCTCGTCATCACACAACATCCTCGGCACCAAAACTTGCTAGCTGCTATCTCAGTCTGATCATCAACACAACTAATGAACATGCTAAGGTAATAAGAGGGAAACATAAAACCTTGAGTCAAACAATAGTCTTAGCGAGCGATAAAATAACTAACAACAGTTACACATGGTATAGACGGTTCAACCATTTGTTCTGTCTAGCAATGCAAGGATTAGCATGAGATAATCATCTATCATATGCCACTCCAGAATAGGAAAGGACATACCCAAATCCCACTTCTTCTTCGACAACCTACGGTGATAGCCTACCTAGAGAAAAAAAGAATTGAGCACATAGTCAACCATATCATCCATAACAACTAATATCCTAGTTATCACCGACTAAAGCCTTGAATACATCAATTATCGATCTTGATTTCAATGATAAAAAGGGCTAACAGGAAACCCGGGTTCTAGCCAAATTGTCATACACCATTGTGACTACGTATGTTTGTCTTCATCAAGACAACTAGGTCCATCATGACTACCTAAGGTATTTGATCCATCGTGATCTCTATGGGCGTCCCCATGATACCTCTGCTTCGAGTCCGCTAGAACCTTCGATAATCATTGATTCTTTCGCACTTCAAACTATCAAGCCTTTCTTTCTGAAGACCACATATTTAATTCGAGAGACTTCTCAAACCAATTCCATTATCATCCACGATCAACTCCCACCTGAGTAAATCAATCATCTTACTGGATCGTACATTATCCTGCGATCAATATCACATAAATTCGGCTCCGACCATTCCAATTTGAGTTCACAATTGAAGCACCATTATCATTCAGTTGCACATCAATCATTCAAATCCCATTCATCACCACACTTCATCAGCAATCCTTGGAAGCCATCGCAAACAAGCTCCCCAAAAACTAGTCCATCCAACCTCATATGATGGATCGGTATCGGTCCATCAGTTAAGGACCAGTACTGGTCCATACAGTTAGCTAGACATGGCTAAGCATTTGCACTTCTGTGATCCATAATTCCATTTGCATTCTACTGGTCCAATTTTGTAGTCAATATCCAATCATGCTAAAACTCTTGTTGATCCATCATTGCACTTGAGCGATCAACCTTCGACCCATCCTATATTTCATCCAAATCTCTTGAAAATTTGCATGAAGCCTCAATTCACCACCGTGATGCCACATATAAAGTTTCACAACAATACAATGAACAATAATGGAGCGGTGCCAGTCCATCGCCCATGGGTCGGTACCGGTCCATGCATTTAGTGTATTTTCAACCCGAATTTTCAGGGTTCTCTCGTCTCGTCATCCAAAGCTCTTCCACCAAGTTTTGTATGAATCCAATCATTTGAACCTCCTATTTGCTCTGTTCTTCAATCCTAAGATCTACAACAACTAATTCTAACAAACACATACACAATGTAATCAATTTAATCAAAACAAACATCGATTCATAAAATACTGATCATACAAACATGAACATATAAAAATTATGGCATAAACATATCATAAGCATGATATCTAACATGATTTGGATCTAAACATATACATGAACATGATTAATCTAACAATCATCTGGTTAACATGATCAAATTAAGTTTTCATATGACGTCTAAATCTGAGTTAAACATATATGATAAGATCAAGGGTGAATTTATTATGTAATTAACATATGAATTTGATCCTAATTCACCCATATAACTCGTAGTTTCCGTGTGAGATATATCTATCACTCACCGATTTCTAGACCTAATGTAATACCAACGAGATCAGATCTGGACAGCATTGAAAACCCCTAAAATTGATACAATTTTATGTGATTTGTTCTTTCTTGACGATGATCTAGCCTCCAGATGCTTTCTATAATGAATTTAAATGAAAAGAATGGTGAAATTAGGGATTGGGTTGAACCAGAGAATCACAAACGTCAAAACTAATGTTTGGATGAAGAGAGAAACCCTAATTCTCTCCCCGATCCCCTCAATTTATAGCTTCAGTTCATTAGCCTGATGGGCTTGACTAATCAACCCATAGAAGCTAATTAGTCCACCTAACAGAAGCTGAAACTTAAAACAGCGATTCCTCCCAAATCGCTAAACCAAATATTTCATATGACCACTCTACAAAATCGTAAACTATCATTTTGATTCAATGAGACCAATCTAAGTACCTAATTTGATCTCTATCAGAAGTTATAACTAAAACAATATTCACAAGGGCAAAATAGTCATAATTATGTTTGGTAAAAGTCATGGACATGTCTCACTTTCCCATGAACAATATATTAAAATATGAGAATGATCCGACCACTAGGGAATAAAATATAATTATTTTACGATCCTCTAATACGTAAAATATGGGTCGTTACACTATGCACATGTGTTATAACTTATTGTCTGTGAATTTGTGTGAGTTGCAACTGTTAAATTACTATATGCATGTTATATATATATATATATATATATATGTGTGTGTGTGTGTGTGTGTGTGTGTGTGTGTGTGTGAGTGTGTGTGTGTGTGTGTTGCCATAATCTAAATCTTACATTAGTTGTTGTAACTTCTTGTTGTTATGAGTTTTAGTTTCTTCTCTTTAGGGATTGTGTTTCACTAGCTTTTGTTCTTATTGGCTTAGTTAACTACTGTACGAAATTTCCCACACTTGATTCTAACGTGTTGCATTAATATAAAGAGATGTTGGCAGGTCCAGATCATTTTATCGTGTAATGACCCAAAAATTAGGATAATTAAAAAAATTGTTTTTTCATGATTTTTAATAAGAATTTATAACTAAGATAAAACGTATGTAAATTAATTATGTTTGTAAGACAGAATTTAAATTTAGTTTACATAATTAAATAGGTTATTTAAAACTATAAAATATGACTGGAAAATATGCCGATAAATTATCAGTTTTTATTTAGGGTCAGTTTGTCTCAGGTCCCTAAATAGGTTTCGAAATTAGGCTCACATCCCTTCCTTAAATTTTAATAAATTACATCCCTATTTTTCGTAAATCATCGAAAAAAAAACAACAAAAAATCACGTAAATTCATAATTAAATACAACAACTAATCGTCTTCAAATTTAGGTATAAAAACTACTGAAAAACGCATCAAAAACCAAAAAAACAAAAAACAAAGAATCTCCAGTATATTGCATCAAATGATGCGGTTATTTGTAATTTCTGCATATATTTTAGCATATATTGCAGTTATGCATCAAACTGCAGTATTACTACAATAATGTATGCAGTAATACTACAATAAATGCATCGTTTGATGCAATAATTCAATCGTCACCTGTTTTACCATTTTTAACCATTATTGCTCATATTTCATCATTTCTAAGAAATAAATGCATACATGTCAACACATATTCATAAGCCTTCATCCGTTTTAACATTTCTGCATACATTCCAGCATTTATACCGTATAACTGCATACATTTCAGCAACAATTCGTAACCCATGAAAAATTGTTCATTTTTATCTGCATACATGTCATCTATTATAAGCAATAACTGCATACATGTATGTAGTTATTGTTTATAATTGCATACTTTGCTAAAAAAATCTGTTTTTTCCAGCATGCATCTGTGAATATTTGCAATTTTTTGATTTTTTTTACATAGTAGCGCTTTTTTTTTTTAAAACACGTAAGTCCCAAAAATAGGGACCTTCTTTGAATAGAAACTTCGGGGAGGTTGTCGTTTGTATTTCCAAACTTTTTAGGGACGTGTGGCTTATTTTCACTTTTATTAAAACAAGTTGTTCGAACGTTGTCTTTACTAAACCATTGTCTAAAATATATGATAGCATTTTAATAAGCTATGTCTAAACTATAAGATAACATTACAGGACTTATGATAACATTTTAAAGACTTACAATAACATTTTAAAAACTTATGATAACATTTATACATATGTGTTACAAATGGATATAAGTTAAAAAATTAAGATATGTTAAAATATTCCTAAGAAACATAATCATCACAAAAATTAAAAGAAATCAACGGCTTAATTGTCTTGTCACCTTACATGCATACTAAGCATGTTAGTATCATGACATGCGTCCTTACATTATCCATAAATTTATTAAATTTAAAATTTATATGTTAAGTTTTCTTAACCTAAAAGAAAACTATATTCAATTCAAGACCACCAATAAACCCTCATGGCCACCAAATTCGGCAGACCATAACTTCTTCAAAACAGATCCAATTTAAGTGTTTCATTTTTTCAAACCATATATAACTCCAGTGGCTACAACTTTTGTGTTGAGCACTTCTTCTAATTTTGATCCTAGTAAGTCCAAAATTCCATATCTTTTAAGACCATTTTTTGGGGCTTCATTTTATTGAATTTGAGAATACCAACCATATCTCACCCAAAACTAGAGCAAATTGGACGATTCTTTTTTTCAAATCAGAGAGAAAAGAAATTCCTATAACTTTGTAGTTGATCACTTTTCCAAATTCAGAGAGTAATTAGTCCAAAAACCCAAAAAAAGTTGTCCTTTTTTCAGAGTTCGAAAATGCAACAAAACTAATGTTAGATGGAGTGGAAACCATAGGTGAGAACTACTATTAGCCATGTTTTGATGTTTATTATAATCTTAGTTCGATTATAAAGTTGATTTGTTTGAATGGTTGAAATAGTTATAGATTTGTTTGAAAATATGTTATAAGTGTTAAAAGTCGTAACACTTAACTGATTATGTAATAAATCAACGGATTATATTAATTGATTGTAATGGATGATGATTTAGTTGTTAATATTGCCATGATAATACCATTTATATGTTATACACAATTTTATGGAATTATTCGAGTATTTGTTAAGTTTCATTTCAATTAAATAATATAAATGAATATTATATTCATTTAAAGCCGAACAAGTAATAAAAATAAATATTAAAATTTTATACTCGAAATTAGATAGATATAAGATTAAAGTAGTTATGAATTTTTTTTTGTAAATGATATTAGTTTTCAAATGAAAAAAGAAAATTTAGATTTGAATTCATAGAATTTGATTCATGTTCAAATTAAATTTGGATAAAAATTGTTGTATTGTAGTTTAATGATAAAAACGGAAAATCTTGGAAAATGACCATTTTTAAATTATTAAAAATAGGGAAAAAATTATGATAGATCATAATAAATGATTTAAAAGTGATCTGAATTGAAATATATGAATTTAGAAGTTAGGAAAGTTATTTAAATCAATTAAGATATACCATTAGGGTATGTGGTTCGCTACCATTAGGGTATGGTCATTCCCTTCAAGATTGAAAGATATACAATGGTATGAAGCCCATGTATTTTTACTTATGTGGATGATGGAAAAAGCATACTCGATAAAGGTCGGTTATGACCGGGGAATGACATGTTCGATGTTATCCAATTAAGGGATAACCCAATCTTGTGTTGGCAGAGAATCTATGGTTGTATCGGATTCGCGAGACATACTTCTAGAGGTGTAACCATCGTGGACAAGGAATATCCTTTTCCTTGGTTACTGTTGGAAAATACGTTCTCTAATACAAATCCGTACGGTTTTAGTTGTATAACCTACCAGGAAATGGTACTATAGCAGGAATTTAATAATGTAACAATTCCATGCTAAGATTCCTAATTTACTTGTAAAGGTTTTTCAAACAATGTCAATAAGCATAATATCAACTATTTTGATATATAAAAGGTTTTGGTCATCATAAGGGAAAATATATTCCATGTTTATTTGTAGCGTAGTATTATGAGATACCTTTTGTTTACTGATTCAGATTTTATCGTTTTCCCTTTTAAACATTGGGTGCCCTTATTTTCCACCGAGCAGCCAGTAGTCAGGTTAGCAATAGGAGTACTTGAAGTTGGAGCTTTTTGGATTCACTTTTTGAAGACTTTGTTTATTTCCACTATGTATTTTGTATTTCAGTAGCACTTTAAACTGGATTTATGTTATGAACTCTGATCAATCACCTAGTGTGATTTCATATAAATTGATGTAAATTATGTTTGAAATGTAATGAGATTTATTCTCTGCTTCTATTCTAATGTTTTATTACCCCCGACTATCTACCCTCTGGGCACTTGAGATTTCGGCATGTGAAAACCAAGGATGTATTAGTGTCGATTTTAAAGGATTGAGAAGATAGGTCATCACACGTGGTATCAGAGCTAAAGGTTGAGTAAGAACTTTAACTTTTGGGGGTATGACTCATTAGAGATAGGGTTAATAATGCCCTAGATTGAGCATAATCTGAGAGAGCGTAAATTAAAAAAATCATTCGTATATATTCAAACTGTTTAGCATTTCCCTGTGATATCTCATCAATATGTCCTAAAACCGTTTTCTTACTGTTTACTGATAGTATAGGATACCGAAAGAAGAGGACGTGTAACAACCCGCACCTCCGTTCATGCAAGATATTGTCCCCAACTTAGCCACCATATAGGTATGGGGTTTTGTTCCTCAAAAGGCCTCGGCGTTAGTAAGAGATGGGCTCTACTATATAAGTACCCACTTCACACTGGCTTCCACGATGTGGGACTTAGGGAAGTTACATTCTCCCCTCCTACAGAGCCCAACGTCCCCGTTGGCTCACAAACACCTCACTCAGGCGTTGTGGTCCACATAGGAGCCGCAATTCCGGCTGGATATTGGCTCTGATACCACTGTAACAACCCGCACCTCCGTTCACACAAGATATTGTCCCCAACTTAGCCACCGTATAGATATGGGTTTTTGTTCCTCAAAAAGCCTCGGCGTTAGTAAGAGATGGGCTCTACCATATAAGTACCCACTTCACACAGGCTTCCACGATGTGGGACTTAGGGGTGTTACGTATCAATCACAATCCATATCAATAACCAAGTATATTTGGTTCAATCACATTTCATGTTACAATAAAAGAGTATTTTATTGTCTACACATATCCTACATTTCCTATGTATACAATAAAAAGATATTTATATACAATTTCTACATTTCATATGCATAAAATAAAAGAATATTTTATTATTCACACATTTTTACATTAACAAATGTAATTTCTTATGTTAACATATTTTATCAAACGATACATCTTTTTAATGATTCATTTTACATTAACAAATGTAATTTCTTATGTTAACATATTTAATTCCAAAAATTATGAAATTTGAAACCTAGCAATAATTTGACATTCTGGATCCAACAAAAGTGGTTTCATCGAAAACGGAGGTCATTTGCAAAATGGCTATTTATAATTTTAATATATAGTAATAAAGTCCATAACGAGTATTTCTAATTTTAAACTAGACAAGACTTTTAATTCCCGCTATGAAATTTCAATTTTTCAGATTCGTTGGAAAGATATAATTAAGCAGATTTAAATATTTTTGGTTTTACTAAAATCCGACTTATTTTGCATCTTGTACATTCAATTAAAGTTTGAAATCGAATTTTCAAACTACCGCGCCTCCTTTTATAATTAAATTAAAAAAATTCGTTCTAACTTTGATTTCAATAAATTTTTAATCCTTGTTATTTGAAATAAATTATTTTAAATATTCAAAATCCATTAAATAACTAAAATAAAAAATTTAAATTTGTTCTGAAAATCCGGGTTGTTACAATCTCCCCCACTTAAAATCTTTTCGTCCTTGAAGAGGAACAGAGCTGAAAGTTGTTTAACACCTAAATTTTTGGCTTTAATTCTTCAACTTTTCAGTTTCTAAGAATTTTCTAATTTTTCAAAAATTTGGCTAACACCCTAAATTTTCGAAAAATTTCGCCATAACCTCCTTTATATGGGTTGATATTTAAAACTGCAACTAGCCACGCAAGGCCGTCAGGACCGGGCAGTACGCACCCTAACCGAACCAATATATATATATATGTGCACCTAACAGCTACACTGAAAATGCACCATCCCACCAATTGGGGAAGACATGCAGGCCCTCACATTGTTAGTCAATTTTCGGGTCACTCGCATCTTCAGCCACATACTTGCTAAATCATTTTATATCCTGAAGTAGGGAAAATCATTTCACAACATAATCACAAGTATAATCAAATCTATATAGATTTCTACTTACAAATCATTTCGAAATCAATAGGTATAGCCCTCGAAATCCTTTCTGTTTTATAAAACATTTTATAAAACATTCCCTGTCCAAAACCGGGAATAACATTTCTTTTTTACTTAAGAAATCTCATTTCAAAATCGTTTATTAAATTTTGAAATAAACAACATCGCTAAACACCTTATAGTCAAATAGTGAAGTGTTTCACAAGGTGTTAGCACATAGGTATTTTTTACCCAACCCAATGCTAAATGTAAAAGCGTATTTTCCTCATAAACTGGTCGAGCGTAATCCAAACAATCAACAAGTATGTCCGGACGTCTAGAACTGTATCCCCTTCATGGTAGCTACTCCAATCGTGGGAATTAGTAGTAACACATCCATTCGATGTGAAGATCGTCGCCTTCTGGGAAAGCCCGAATTGTGTTGAGAACACGACAAATCAGAACACAAACAGAAGAACATTTCATTGCTTATTACAACAATTTAAATCAGAGTACAAGAATATATCAGAGTATGAATACATATTACAAATTGGAAATACAATATCAGAGATTTAAAATTAGATAGCAGCGGAAAATAAAACATAAGTATAATGCGTAGCGGAAAAGCTTCCCGAATATAGATCCAGCTGTAATCCAGGATCCTGTTAAATAGAAATCTGCAAACCAAAACTATTGACTGCCCGTGTGGAAAATAGGGGAACCCAGAGTTTAGGAAGGAACAATAAACTCCAGGTCAGTCATGGGACTGGTATGAGAACTCAAAAACAGTTATTAATTTGATTTTAAAGTTAGGTAAATCAAGGGACCACGACGTATAGCATGGAGCGGGTTTATCCCCAAGAATACCAGTGCATAAATAAACCACACAATGCTAATTTGAGAAAAATGAAGCTATTATAAGACTCAGGTCCCATCACACAATGCAACGCAAGCCGGAGGATAGAGTTTTACCTTATAATAGCCAAATATGCTAGGCACGCGAAAATTCTCTTTCATTATTACTAGAAATCAATTTCGAATGTAAATGTATCAATCATAGACGGCATGAGTGCCCCATCCCACTATGTTGCCATATATAGGTTTACAATTAAAACCGCAAAGCTCATAGTGGAAAGTTGGGTTTCCATCATGATGGCTCCTGATTCGAAAGATCTATCGCATATTGCAATACTCCACGGTTTACGTCGCAGGCATGCGAAAACACCGTAATGCACATCCGCACTTTTGGGAAATCAAGTATCACTGCGGCTTACGTCCCGGCGAGAGAAAACACCGCTTACTCTATCCCTATATGGGAATCGGGGGAAATGCCTTATCCCTCATCTCGGTCGGCTGAATCCATACTAATATCGAAAGCATACTGATCTGACCATCAGTTCACCATCATACCGGGGTGTGAGGCTCACGAAGTTACGCTACACAAAGCTATGCTAAATAAAGTTGTGCTTTGATCATCATCCACAAGGCTCTTCTTTTCAACAAAAGCCTTGATCAATGCATCTTAGCATGCCACATTGTCAATCCATACCATACCATTGATTTCTGCCAATATATAACCTCTGAAGTCATACGTCTCAGAGAAGGGTGTTAAGCAAGAGAATAAATTCTCCGCCACCAAGAAGATATATATTAGCAGAGATCAACGAATACAGCATAAAGGAATACAACGTCAGACATACCATCCATTTACAAGTCCGTTCTAGGTCTGAACGAAACCGGAGGCACCTTATTCCTCGTCCCATATGTCCAATACGGAAGAGAGGCCCTCGCATATCCAAACAATCAATAAGTACGTCCGGACGGCTACCACCGTAGCCCCTTCAAGGTTGCTACTCCAATCATGGGCATCAGTAGCTACTCGTCCATTCGATGTGAAGATCGTCGGTCTTGCACCGTCTTCAATCTCATCGACAGTTAGTCGTCGTATTCATTATTCAGAATGGGTTAAACCAGGTCTTTCTGAATAACTTGCGTAATTTATAATCAGGTGCTATAAAAACACGTCCCACGTCTCATTCCAATTCAGAATATTCTTTTAATAAAATATTCACATTTTTAGGGAAAGGTTCCCATTAATTTTATCAAAGATAAATCCTTTTAAATTTATTCTTTTTAATCTCAAAAATCATTACTTGATGACTATTCGAATTTAAGAAATAAATCTTATCTTTAACTGGGTTAAAGAACTAATGTCTTTTAAAAACATTGTTCACGATAAACCCAAAATCATCTTCCATTAACTATGGAATCTACACGGAAATCATAATAGTATATAATCGATATAAATTCCCGTATCAGACTAATAATATAAATGGAATAACGACAAAGCCTTTTAAATTACATATATAGTAACAACCTTCATTCACAGAAGCTCATCTCGATTATTACCAATTCGAATTCCATTCAATTCCAATTTAATATATTAAATTGGAAAAATTATTTTGGAAAATTCCCATTTAAATCTTAATAAAAGATTTATAAATTCCAAATTATTCCTTCATTGTTAATTGGGTTAAAGAACAAATGTTATTTAAATCATTGTTCACGATAAACCCAAAATCCAATTTGGCATTAATAATAAGGTTCTGAATAGAAATTATATCGGCTTATATTCAATATCAAATTCCGAAACCAACAAATATTGTATTGGGAATAATGATATATACATATATCTTCCAAATTCCTCACAATATTCGTATAATAATGGAACCCAATATCGAAATATTCCGAAGATAATTTCCATTCAAATCCATTCCAATATATATATATATATACATATTGGAAAATTCTAGTTATTTTAAAACCATTTTCAAATCCAATTTATTTATTTCTAAAAATAATTAAATAATTATTCTAGTTAATAACTAGTTCATTTCGATAAAAACATATTTTTATCTTTACAAAGTTGGAGTTTTTCATCAAAAATCTTTCTAAATCGTTTATTATGATTTTACATGATTTTTCCATATTTTTAATAATTTTATTATCGCCCGTACAGTCGGTTTCCAATAACGGCCACCGAACTGCATCCATAACGACCTTTTCTGAAATTGATTTGGACATATCTCCAAATCTAACCATTAGATTTAAAATCTCTTATATTCATTGGAAATCGCTTTTCGATACGAAGCCAACGGTTCCGGTTTTAGGAGAATCCGACGGTCGAATCTCCTGTTACATCAAATTGAAGTTAATGGTCGAAATTCGCGAACGGTTGCTGCGTGGCGCGTTCTATTTCGGCCATTACATATATATAATATATATATTATATATATTTCGTCAATTTCCATTTAAATCATATTTTATAAATCATTTATAAATTCATTTTAAAACGTTTCAACTTCATTTTCAATTTTATATCAAAATTGAATATCCTATATCCAAACAATGAATATTTTGATGAATCATACTTACATAAAAAAATGTAATTCTTAATGTTACAACATTTTTATTCAAACAATGAGTCATTTTCACCATTTCTTATATACAATGAAAATGTTATTTTTTATCCAAATGAAACGACCCAAACTTCCCCTTCGGGGAAAGCCCAGATTGTGTTGAGAACATGACAAATCAGAACACAAACAGAGGAGCATTTCATTGCTTATTACAATAATTTACATCAGAGTACAAGAATATATCAGAGTATGAATACATATTACAAACTAGAAATACAACATCAGAGATTTAAAATTACATAGCAGCGGAAAATAATACATAAGTATAATGCGTAGCGGAAAAGCTTCCCGAATATAGCTCCAACTGTAATCCAGAATCCTGTTAAATAGAAAATTGCAAACTAAAACTACTGACTGCCCGTATGGAAAATATGGGCACCCAGAGTTTAGGAAGGAACAATAAACTCCAGGTCAGTCATGGGACTAGTATGAGAACTCAAAAACAGTTATTAATTTGATTTTAAAGTTAGGTAAATCAAGGGACCACACCGTATAGCATGGAACGGGTTTATCCCCAAGAATACCAGTGCATAAATAAACCATGCAATGCTAATTTAAGAAAAATGAAGCTATTATAAGACTTAGGTCTCATCACACAATGCAACGCAAGCCGGAGGATAGAGTTTTACCTTATAATAGCCAAATATGCTTGGTACGCGAAAATTCTCTTTTATTATTACTAGTGCATAGTGTAGAAATCAATTTCGAAAGTAAATGCATTAATTATAGACAGCATGAGTGCCCCATCCCACTATGTCGCCATATATAGGTTTACAATCAAAACCACAAAGCTCGTATTGGAAAGTTGGGTTTCCATCATGATGGCTCCTGATTCGAAAGATCTATCGCGTAGTGCAATACTCCACGGCTTACGTCGCAGGCATGCAAAAACACCGTAATGCACATCCGCACTTTTGGGAAATCAAGTATCACTGCGGCTTACGTCCCGACAAGAGAAAACACCGCTTACTCTATCCCTATATGGGAATCGGGGGAAATGCCCTATCCCTCATCTCGGTTGATCGAATCCATACTAATATCGAAAGCATACTGATCTGACCATCATACCGGGGTGTGAGGCTCGCGAAGTCACGCTACACAAAGTTGTGCTAAATAAAGCTGTGCTTTGATCATCATCCACAAGGCTCTGCTTTTCAATAAAAGCCTTGATCAATGCATCTTAGCATGCCACACTGTCAATCCATACCATACCATTGATTTCTGCCAATATATAACCTCTGAGGTCATATGTCTCAGAGAAGGGTGTTAAGCAAGATAATAAATTCTCCGCCACCAAGCAGATATATATTAGCAGAGATCAACGAATACAGCATAAAGGAATACAACGTCAGACTTACCATCCATTTACAAGTCCGTTCTAGGTCTGAACGAAACCGGAGGCACCTTATTCCTCGTCCCATATGTCCAATACGGAAGAGAGGCCCTCGTATATCCAAACAATCAACAAGTACGTCCGGACGGCTACCACTGTAGCCCCTTCAAGGTTGCTACTCTAATCATGGGCGTCAGTAGCAACTCATCCATTCGATGTGAAGATCGTCGGTCTTGCACCTTCTTCAATCTCTTCGACTATTAGTTGTCGTATTCATTATTCAGAATGGGTTAAACCCGGTCTTTCTGAATAACTCGCGTAATTTATAATCAGGTGCTATAAAAACACGTCCCACGTCTCATTCCAATTTAGAATATTCTTTTAATAAAATATTCACATTTTTAGGGAAAGGTTCCCATTAATTTTATCAAAGATAAATCCTTTTAAATTTATTCTTTTTAATCTCAAAAGTCATTACTTGATGACTATTCAAATTTAAGAAATATATCTTATCTTTAACTGGGTTGAAGAACTAATGTCTTTTAAAAACATTGTTCACGATAAACCTAAAATCATCATCCATTAACTATGGAATCTACACAGAAATCATAACAGTATATAATCGATATAAATTCCCGTATCAAACTAATAATATAAATGGAATAACGACAAAGCCTTTTAAATTCCATATATAGTAACAGCCTTCATTCACAGAAGCTCATCTCGATTATTACCGAATCGAATTCCATTCAATTCCAATTTAATATATTAAATTGGAAAACTTTATTTTGGAAAATTCCCATTTAAATCTTAATAAAAGATTTACAAATTCCAAATTATTTCTTCATTGTTAATTGGGTTAATGAACAAATGTTATTTAAAACATTGTTCACGATAAACCCAAAATCCAATTTGACATTAAATATAAGGTTCTGAATAGAAATTATATCGGCTTATATTCAGTATCAAATTCTGAAACCAACAAATATTGTATTTGGAATAACGATATATACGTATATCTTCCAAATTCCTCACAATATTCGTATAATAACGGAATCCAATATCGAAATATTCCGAAGCTAATTTCCATACAAATCCATTCCAATATATATAACTATATATTGGGAAATTATTGTTATTTTAAAACCATTTTCAAATCCAATTTATTTATTTCAAAAAATAATTAAATCATTAGTCTAGTTAAAACTAGTTCATTTCGATAAAAATATATTTTTATCTTTACGAAGTTGGAGTTTTTCATCAAAAATCTTTCCAAATCATTTATTATGATTTTACGTAATTTTTCCATATTTTTAATAATTTTATTATCACCCATACAGTCGGTTTCCAGTAACGACCACCGAACTGCATCCATAGCGACCTTTTCTGAAATTGATATGGACATATCTCCAAATCTAACCATTAGATTTCAAATCTATTATATTCATTGGAAAGCTCTTTTCGATACGAACCCAACGGTTCCAGTTTTAGGAGAATCCGTCGGCCGAATCTCCCGTTACATCAAATTGAAGTTAATGGTCGAAATTCGCGAACGGTCGCTGCGTGGCGCGTTCTATTTAGGCCATTAAATATATATATAATATATATTATATATATTTTGTCGATTTCCATTTAAATCTTATTTTATAAATCGTTAAATTCATTTTAAAACATTTCAACTTCATTTTCAATTTTATATCAAAATTGAATATCCTATATCCAAACAATGAATATTTTGATGAATCATACTTACATAAAAAAATGTAATTTTTAATGTTGCAACATTTTTATTCAAACAATGAATCATTTTCACCATTTCTTATATACAATGAAAATGTAAATTTTTATTGTTAAACCTTTTTATTTCAAACAAATGAATATTTTTCATTATTTCTATACTCAATAAAAATGCGAGTTTTTATTGTTTAACTTTTCTATTTTAATCAATGGTCATTTTTCATTATTTCTACATGTACAATAAAAACGTAAATTTGATCGTTAAGATATTTTCATTTCAAACAAATGATCACTTTCATATTTTCTACATATAAATGATTTACATTTTAATAAATAAAATCTCTTTAATAAATCAAACATACAATAAAAATATAATTTTTATTGTCTAATCTTTTTATTGAATCATGATTCTTTTTACTGATTTTACAATACAAACAAAATGTAATTTCCATTGTTTAGACATTTTACTTAACATGGTTCTTTTTAATGATTTTATAATACAAATAAAATGTAATATCCATTGTTTAAACATTTTACTTTAAAACATGGAATATTTTCAATCATTTCTACCTACACAATAATAATGTATATTTTTATTGCTGACATATTCTATTTCAAACAATGTTTATTTTATTTATTCATACGTACAATAAAAATGTGATTTTTATTGTATAAACATTTTCTTTTCAAAACAATGAATATTTTATTGGTTCATACATTCAATAAAAACGATATTTTTTTTATTTAATTTTTTTATTCAATACATGAATATTATTTTAAAATATTCTTTATTTTCCAAATTTGAATGAAACCCAAACAATTACCATTATTTATATGGATTTCATACATCGCATGTATACAACAATAATGATAAATAATCAATAAAAATTCATACGACATCCAGAGTGCAATTTACAACTATGTGAGCATTAAAATAAATAACGCTCGTCACAGACTGTCAATCCACCGATTGACATACAACTAATTATTGGGAATAGTGTATGTCAAATATCATCCCAATACCCATGCGGGGTTTTCAAACAACAACGGTTTATTTATTTGTGCAGTTGGGTGATGTGTAAAATTTATCGTCCCAATCATATCACATAAACGGGTGTACATAAACAAATCGTCCAATTTGTAAATGAATTTTTATTGATTCACATATACAATAAAAATATGATTTTTATTGTATAAATATATTTTATTAAACATGAACATTATATTATTAATGTCGCTAACATGACAATGTTTTAATCTGATCTACATACACAATAAAAATGTATATTTTATTGTTAACATATTTTAGTTCAAACAATGAATGTTTTTAATGATTTTAAAACATACAATAAAGGTGTGATTTTTATTGTAAAAATCCTTATCTTTTAAACACAAATATTTTATTTTCTTTACTAACATGATAAAGATGACACTTTTATCAACAAAACATATATTAATAAATAATTCTTTTATTGGTCTATACATACAATAAAAATATGATTTTTATTGTTAAAACATTTTATTTTAAAATTGAATCTTTTTAATGATACATTCATATAACAAAAATGTAATTTTTATTATTTAAACGTTTTATTTTCGAACTTGAATCTTTTTAATATTCATACTTACATTAAAATGTAATTTTTTTATGTAAACACAATTTTATTATTGTTGAGTCCTTTTATATGATTCATCTTACATTAAAATGTACTTTTTAATGTAAACACAATTTTACCATATTTGAATCTTTTTACATGATTCAGTCATGCATTAAAATGTAATTTTTAATGTAAACACTTTAACAAGTTTGAATATTTTTACATGATTTAGCCATACGTTTAAAAATGTATTTTTCAATGTTAAAAACATTTTTATCAAATTTGAATCTTTCATACCTTAAAAATGTGATTTTATATGTTAACACATTTTAATTCAAATTTGAATATTTTTAAAGAATTAAACATCTTGTAAAAATGTATGTCTTATTGTTCAATCATTTAATTCCAAGAAATGAATATTTATATGAATCATACTTACATAAAAAAATGTAATTTTTAATGTTACAACATTTTTATTCAAACAATGAATCATTTTCACCATTTCTTATATACAATGAAAATGTAAATTTTTATGTTAACATATTTAATTCCAAAAATTATTAAATTTGAAACCTAGCAATAATTTGACATTCCGGATCCAATAAAAGTGGTTTCGTCGAAAACGGAGCTCGTTTGCAAAATGGCTATTAATAATATTAAAAAATATATATAAATTCCATGGTGACTATTACTAATTTTAAATTGGACATAACTTTCAATTCCCGCTATGAAATTTTAATTTTTCAGATTCGTTGGAAAGATATAATTAAGCAAATTTAAATATTTTTGGTTTTACTAAAATCCAATTTATTTTGCATCCTGTACACTCAATTAAAGTTTGAAATCGAATTTTCAAACTACTGTGCCATTTTAAACTCCTTTTATAATTAAATTAAAAAATTTCGTTCTAACTTTGATTTAAATAAATTTTTAATCGTTATTATTTGAAATAAATTATTTTAAATATTCAAAGTCCATTAAAATAACTAAAATAAAAAATTTAAATTTGTTCTGAAAATCCGGGTTGTTACAGGACAAGGCAGGGAAAGGGGAAGTACCACCACCAATGGTCGAAACCCCACCACAACAGTAAATGAAGAGGCAACTATTCAAGTTCCACCTCAACCCAACTTGGTAGTACTATATAAGAATTTCACTACGCTGGGTGGTAAGTCGTTCAAAGGCACAGGAAATGTTATCAAAGCACAAGCTTGGATTCATTCGTGTGAGGGGATATTTAAAGGACTAGACATGTATAATAATCAGAAAAGATTATTGGCTTCCTGGCAACTCCAAGACAAATCTTTATTCTGGTGGGAAATTATTACCCTAGAAGAGCCGGAAGAGGAATTCTCATGGGAGCATTTCAAGGAAGTCTTTGAAGAGCAGTATATGCCATCGTCAGGGCTATCTCATCTGTACTAAGAATTCATGGATTTGAAGTAGAAGCGTATGATTTTTGAAGAATACGTAAACAAGTTCAATGAATTATCTCGTTTGGGGCCTGAATTAATTAGCATTCCAATCAAGAAAAATAAGCGGTTCATAAAAAGAACGAAGAAGTAGTACTATGAAAGAATTACTGCACATGTGAAATAATCTTTTGAAGATTTGGTAGATATGGGATACCGACATGCGACAATGGATGAACATGATTCACTGAATGAAAAAGAAGGAGACAATAACAATAATAACTTGAGAAAAAGGAAGTTTAAAGGAAAGAAACCAAGGCAAAATAAATCAAAGAAAGGAACTTAGGAAGATCTCTTGAAGAATGTTACTTGTTACAACTATATAGAGAAGGGTCATTTTTCAACTAATTGCAAGAAGCTAAAGAAGATGAGGAAGCAAGGTCGGGAAACTAGAGAATTTTACAATTGTTGTAAGCCAGGGCATTTGTTTAGGGATTGTCCTCTAGCGAAGAATGCTAATATGGCAAAAGCCTATGCAATCAAAGATGAACCTTCAACCTCACACTACACCATATATGCTAATTAAGCTGTGTTTTTAGCCGTATCTAAAGCTCTTAAACATGGCAAAAAGTCGTATCAAAAAATGACATGTTAAATTTTTAGATACGGCTATAAACCGTATCTCACTAGTGATAACGTACGGCTTATAGCCGTATCTAAATTGCATTCAGACACGGCCTTTAACCGTATTTAATTATATATGTGTGTGCATATATATATACACACACACACACACACATACACACACTCAAAGCATTACAAGATTTTTCATAACATGAACACAATGTATAACATACAAACATATACAAAGGAAACTGTCAAAGATTTTCATAACAGTACGAACTAACAATAAAAGGTAAAAACATAGGATCATCCTGATATAACTCCAGTTGAGGCCGGGAAGATTGAGCATACGTGCTGATCATGCCGATGAAATCCATGTGTTTGCTGTAAATCAAAGTAGTATGAGAATAAACTAGCTGATGCTGATAAAGTTTTATAACAGCATAAATATTTATATATATACATAGTTTAAAACAAAAGCTTAAAAGGCTAACCTGATGATTGGCAGTAAAACTGAATCGGATAGCCAACATGAGTTACAGCAGCACAAAAGCACCAAAATCTATAGGAAAAAAGAAGTAATTTTATGCCTGATTGCACACAAAATATCGTGTCTTTGTGTTCGTACTGATAACAGTGAAGGGCATATCGTGTCTTTGTGTTCATGTGTGTATATTTGTCAATTATATGTATAACATGTTTATGATGCTACTAACATGATTTCATGAACTTGTAACCTAGAAACATACCAGCATCTCACATGTTTTGTGGTTTAACATGAAATCCAACATCGTATATAGCTGATATACCTCCCACTTTTTCTGTTTTCTCCAACAGGACTACATATAACACTGGACAGGAGATCGACATTATAACTCACTATAGCATACATAAATGAGCTAATTAATGGAACTTGTTTAATGATATATATATATATATATAGAAATGATATGTGTTTGTGTAGTCAGTAAGTATATGTCTCAAAGATGAATGAAATGCCCGTCGTTAAAAATGCAAGGCATCATCCATGTAAGATACTACGTAGAGATAAGTGTAAAATAATATATACCTGCTCCAATGTCTAAAGATATCGAATCATCATCTTTGGATGACACACATACTCGACTTTCTGATTAAGAATTTACTGGGCAATCCACCAGGTGGCTGCATTTTAGCTCACGCGCAGGGTCAGTAATCCATGCTTATTAGCTTTATTCAAATGTCGAATGCCGCTTCACTTAACCTTTGGAAAAAGCTGCTTTCACTTGCAATTTTCAGTTTCTTTAAGCAGACTATTTAGTGCAAGATAACTTACACTACAGTCTCTGCTACAAAGTAGGGGAAAGTTGCTAGTGAAAGAAGCTTTTTACTAAGGTTAAGTGCAGCAGCATCCGACATTTGTATAAAGCTAATAAGCATGGATACCCGACACTATGCGTGAGCTAAAATGCATCCACCTGGTGGATCGCCCATTAAATCATTAACTAGAAAGTCGAGTAATTATCCATCTTCCCAGGTTTCAGCAAACCCGTTATTATATTTTCAGTAAACTTGTTATCTATCAAAACAGAGTAAACTTGTTATAAGACAACCCAATTTAAATTTCAAGCATAAGGCAAACAAGCAATCAAATGAGGATGAAATCATGGTTAAATATTGAACTATAGAATTATCCATTTGCTCAGTTTAAGAAATGGACAACTTTTAGTTGCTAAATAGTTAAACTATAAATCAATGACAACTTGTACATGGATGTGGTTACTACATTTCGGATTTAAAGTGGCAAGCGATCTAAAGAACATATCATCAAATGACTGTTGCAAATAGAATCAGGTTATGGTCAAATTACATTAAACATCTTAACATTAGTAAAGGTTACTACATCCTTATGACTAACTCATTGTTATTTCTTTGTTTCATGGATATATATACCGCAATCTAAAATTATACCATACATGTTTCCAATAGCAATTCAGATGTTTTTTACATTATCATAAAACATGATTCAAATTTGATTTCTTCGATTCCAGGGTATAACAACCAGCTAACACACTTGTACATACCAATTCAATTGAAATAGCCAACACACTAACACAAAGTAGCAATCGGCTTACACACAAAGACTTCAACTTGTTCCCTAATCCCTACTATTAGGCATGCACAACACAATTCAATTGAAACAGCTAACACACTAACACAAATTAGCAATCAGCTAACATGCAAAGACTTCAACTTGTTCCCTAATCCCTACTATCAGGCATGCACAACACGATTCAATTGAAACAGCTAACAAACTAACACAAAGTAAGGGTCAGCTAACACACAAAGACTTCAACTTGTTCTCTAATCCCCACTATCAGGCATGCAAAACACAATTCATTTGAAACACATAACTGCGGTCAACGGAGGGCTAGGGACTAAGGGTTGTTGCATCAAAGGAGAGGGTTATTCGTCTCTGTCGGTAGGGGAGATTCCAGAGAAGGGTGGAGGCACGATTTGGTGACTGAAAACCCTAATTTGGGTTTTCGGTCACCATTAAAGTAAAACAGAGGGAAAAGGGAGCGACCAAATTTTTAATTCTGAGTGCCTAATGAGGTGCACAATATGATACACATTCGATTTGGCCAAAAGTCATATCAAATTAATTGATCCGGAGCTTCTTTGATGGACGGTCAGATTTAGGGTGTTTGGGGTGGTGCGGATCGCAAAATGTAGTTTGATACGGATCTGAGCACTATCAAATATGATACGGCTTTAAACCGTATTTTACATCCACATCCTTGTGTGTCAGATTGGTTGTTATGGTGTAGCGTCAAAGGATGTGAAATGGGAAAGGTGTATTGGAAGATAACATTTTCATTTATGATAATCTAGTTAGAGTATTATTTGATACATGCGCTTCACATAATTTTTTTCAAAGAAATCTGTAGAAGAATTAAAACTCAATCCAAGATTCATTAAACAACTAATTTGCATAAAAAATCTTGTATGGGGTTCCACTAATCTCTTTCTATATTGTAAGAAGGTTCCTATTTCTCATTCTCTTCATCAATTTCCTCTTACCCTTTTTATCCTAAATTTTATCGGGTTTGATATTTTACTTGGAATGAATTGGTTAACCAAGAATAAAACTATTATGGATTGTTTAAAAAGAACAGTATCGGTATAGATGAAGTTTGAAAATCTTATAGAAATACCTCGTGAAGGTCCAAGACCAAGGAGAGAAATTTTTGTGTATGCCTTAGGTTCTTCCCATTCAAATTTAGAAACCATACCTACTTTAAAAGAATTTTTCGATGTGTTTGATGAAGTTAAAATCCTACCACCACATAGGGAAATTGGATTTAGAATTGACGTACTTCTGAATGCAAGACCAATTATCCAAGCAAATCGAAGGATGACACTAAAGGAAAGGGATGAGTTGAATAAACAAACCCAAGAGTTGCTAAAGAAAGGATTGGTACGAC
Source organism: Allium sativum (assembly GCA_030737875.1). NCBI lineage: Eukaryota > Viridiplantae > Streptophyta > Magnoliopsida > Asparagales > Amaryllidaceae > Allium > Allium sativum. The sequence goes on from CM060919.1 coordinate 853,717,114, forward strand.
CTAGTCATTCAAATTGGGGATCAGTAGTGGTATTCTTTGCAAAATCAGATGGGTCTTTAAGACTATGTATAGATTATAGAGACCTAAATAAATAAACAAACCATAAAAACAAGTATCCTTTGCCCCTGAATAGATGGCTTTATTGATCAATTGCATGATGCTAGAGTTTTCTCAAAATTGGATTTAGCTACAAAGTTCCATCAAGTAAGAGTCACTGAGGATTGTATTCACTTAATTAATCACTTTCGAAGGTCCCAACACTTTCTATGAATGGTTAGTTATGCCTTTCAGACTAACCATTTCCCTTTCTTATTTCTTAGACCTCATGAATAGAATATTTCATGAAATATTAAATAAATTGGTGCTAGTTTTCATTGATGATATTATTATATGTTCCAAAACTGAGGAAGAACACGTTAGACATTTAGAAGCTGTTATGAAAATATTAATAAATAATGTGCTAAAGGAAAAATTCTCCAAACGTTATTTTTGGGAGAAGGAGGTAAGATTTCTTAGGCACATTGTATTTGAAGATGTAATCACAGTCGATCCAGGTAAGATTTCCTCCATTTAGAATTGGAAGCAACCCATAACTCCCAAAGAAATCTGATGCTTTCTAGGTTTGGCTGGATATTACAGAAAATTTGTTGCAGATTTTTCTAAATTAGCTTGTCCTTTAACAACTAACAATGAAAAATGCAAAGTTTATATGGACTTCTGAATATGTAGAAACATTTCAAGAGCTGAAGAAAAGATTAACCACCGCTACAGTTCTAGCCATTATCTATGGAAATAGTGGACAGACTGTTTACACATATGCATGTGGAGAAGGAGTTGGTGCGGTCTTAATGCAAGAAGGAAAGGTGACTGCTTATGCAAGTAAGCAGCTAAAGCATCATGAGAGGAATTATGCAGCCCATGATTTAGAATTACTAGTTGTGTTGTTTGCTTTAAAAATCTAGAGACATTATTTGCTAGGTGAAAATTCACAGACCACAAATCTTTGAAACACTTTTCACTCAGAAGGACTTAATTATGAGATTGCAACGCAGGCTGGAATTTCTAGGATCTTATGATTTGGATATTCTATATACTCCCGGAAAAGCCAATGTATTTGTTGATGCATTAATCAGGAAACATGTTGTTATTGATTATCTAGTTATTACTCCAACTCTTATTGAGAAGATTATTAGTAAGAAAAATGAAGATGAATTTCTATAAAGAAACTATAAGAGTATCCAACGAGGTGATGTTTCAAGTTTTGAAGTTGATAATCAAGGAATTCTACAATTGAATGGGAGGCTATGTGTACCGGGCATTGAAGATCTTAAACGAGAAGTGTTGGATGAATGCCATAAATATAAACTTAGCATCCATCCAGGAGTTAAAAAAACGTATTGTGATATAAAGCGTACACTTTGGTGGAAGAAAAAAGGGGACATATCAATATATGTTAGTGGATGCACAACCTGTCAGCAAATCAAGAGAGATCAATAAAAGACTGCAGGATTACTCCGACCTTTAGAGATTCCGAAATGGAAATGGGATCAAATATCCATGGATTTCATTGATGGATTGCTCCCGAACAAGGAAGGGAAATAAAGGTATTTGGGTCATTATAGATCGATTAACCAAAAGCGTCCATTTTATTCCAGTAAAGCCAACCAGAACTGCTGCAAGCTTTGCAGAGTTATATGTGAAGGAGATCGTCCGTTTACACGAAGTGCCAAGCAATATAGTAAGTGATCGAGATCTGATCTTTACTAGCCATTTTTGGGAAGCACTATAAGCAGCATTGGGGATAAGACTAAGTTGCAGCATTGCCTATCATTCACAAATGGATGGAAAAACAGAAAGAGTCTATTGAATCTTAGAAGATCTTTTACGAGCTTGTGTCCATGACTTTGGAGGTTCATGGGAGAGTCACTTATGCTTAGTTGAATTCTCATATAACAATAATTATTAAGCTAGCATTAGTATGGCACCTTTTGAAACATTATGTGGTCGCCCATGCAAATCACCAGCCTGTTGGATAGAAACTAGACATGGACTTGTACTCGGTACAGACATGATACGAGAAGCCACAGAGAAAGTTGACGTGATTAAAAAGAAGCTAAAACAAGCAAAAAGTCTACAGAAGAATTATGCGGACTACAGAAGAAGAAATTTGGAATTCCTAGTTGAAGATTCGGCATTATCGAAAGTTTCTCCGATGAGAGGAGTTATAAGATTTGAGAGAACAGGAAAATTGTCACCTTGATACATTGGACATTTTCCTATTCTTGAAAGAATTGTTCCATTAGCTTACTGAGTACAATTACCTGAATGGTTGTCAGACGTGCACAATGTTTTTCACGTATCAGATTTACAGAAATATGTGCATGATCCGGAATAAATTGTTGAAGAAGCTTCTTAGTAAGATTTGGAAATTCCACCAAATTTGGCAGTCAAAAGACAACCTATAAATATTATTGGCTGAGATGAGCATAGATTAAAAAGGAAAATAGTAAAATTAGTTAAAGTACAATGAAGTAGAGATCCAAATGACTGCATTTAGGAAACCGAAGATAGTATGCAGAAGTCCTACCCTAACTGTAGGATTGGTATTCAAGCTAGCTATACCCACCCTCTTTGGTAAAATTCCTTATCTTCTATCTCTATATTTCATTGAATATATTTCTTTTCAGCCATTTCTTTTTTTATCTTATTCCGGGGACGAAATTTTCTTTAAGTAGGAGAGAATGCAACGATCCAGAAATTAGGTTAATTTAAAAAAATTGATTTTTCATGATTTTTATTAAGAATCTATAACTAAAATAAAATGCATGTAAATTGATTAAGTATGTTAGGAAGACCTAATTTAAATTACTTTACATGTAGGTAATTTAAAATCGTAAAATATGACCGGAAAATATACTAATAAAAATATCAGCTTTTATTAGAACAAGTTGTTCGAACGTTGTATTAGCTAAACCATTGCCTAAAATATGTGATAGCATTTTAATAAGAATTGTCTGAACTTTAAGATAGCATTATAAGACTTATGATAACATTTTAAAAACTTATGATAACATTTATACATATGTTTTACAAATGGAGATAAGTTAAAAAATTAAGATATGTTAAAATATTCCTAAGGAGCATAATCATCACTAAAGTTAAAAGCAACTAAGGGCTTAATTGCCTTGTCACCTTACATGCATACTAAGCATGTTAGTATCATCAAATTTTCCCTTGGAATATCCATAAATTTGATTTAAATTTAAACTTATGTGTTAAGTTTTCTATGACGGCCCGCCCTGCACCAGCCGACATTTCCCTGAAATGTGCCGTACAGATGTCCAACCAGCACGGGACAGTCGCCAAAGAAAGGAAAAGTAAGGAATTTGAACTAACAAGGAACCTGTAGAATGTCTCACAGCGCATAGGATAAGATATAATAATAACATAACTTTGACATAAAACAGGTGAGATAGTGCATAAGCTAAAAACTAAACCATCATAGCAGCGGAAAATTCAAAGTACAGCTTATGATCCAAACCATCATTATTACAACTTTGAAATGCTATCTCTAAAGCAAAAGAAAGAGGTACACTACTAATGCCCAAAGTAGTGACCAACAATAACATAGGGAGAATATGCATATATCCTACGTGAAAGCCTCCTGCTCGTCTCCGGTACAACTAATCGTGCATAATCACCTGACTTGTCTCTAGCTGCCCGTTTAAGAGCACCCAGAGTAATAAGAAGAGACATAAAACTCTGGGTCAGACAAAAGTCTGGTATGAGCGATAAGCAGAAAAACAGAACAATAACAGGTATACATAACCATATCTGAACCTGGACCTGCAACCAAAGAGTTAGCACAACAGGATGTACAATACTCTATGGTGACACTAACACATGGTGTGAAAATAATGGGGAGAGGGCGTGCATGTCATGGTGATAGCAAACATCAAACATAGCAATCATCCTCACATCTCTTACTCAGTGCGTAAAGCATACGATATCCACTGCTTTGACCACCCAAATCCTTTGCTATGATCACTCTGCCCCATGGAGTCATGATGGCTCCACTGCACTGATCCATAGCCACTAATCCCTTGCTATGTCCACTCTGCCCCATGAAGTCATGACGACTCCACTGCACTGGCTCATAGCCATGCTACGATCACTCTGCCCCATGAAGTCATAACAACTTCACTGCACTGATCCATAGCCAATAATCCGTTCCCCAGTGGTGAGTCAAAGCTACAGACATCGATAACCCCTTTGCACACGTCCCGCAGCAAAGTTCAACTCATGAAGTTATCTCGTTGATCCCTACTTGGATCTTGAGTAATAACCTCCCATTTGGGCTTCCTTTGCATCTCGGGTTTTGGTCGAATTGGAGTTGATCTTCAGAAGAGTTGTCGCGTAGTAGTAGTGAAAGTCTAAATCCGGTTTGGTTCGGTATATGGTGTCCAAGTCCCTTCCTATAGTCCGGTTCGGTCCTCCACATCACCTCGGTTCGGCTCGATCCCATCAAACCTCCAGCTTCCGGTTCGGTTCGGTTACACCGATCTGACCCATTAGTTGCTCCAGCTCCCTATGCCGATCTGGTCCCGTATTCTAATCCTATCCCGGTCCAATGCTTCATTTCGATCCACTCCCGTTTGCTCCAGTTTTGATCCGATTTGGTCCTAATGCTAAGCTCCAATCCGATCCCAGACCCAACTCCAACTCTATGCAAGTGGCCTTCCTTCTTGCCATGTCTCTTATGCCAAGTTCCGATCCGAATCGAATTCCCTTGCCTGGTTCTCCTATCCGATCCGAGCCCTATATCCGATCCGATCCGAAACCCTGCACATTTCCTGCAACTTTTCCAACGACTATTTTACGCCATACGACGACGTTTTCGACCACTCTAACTTTTCTAATCAATCACAAAGCATACCATTACTATACAGTCATAGCAACATAGAGAATCAACCATAAACATCAAAACAACAATTTAACATGTTTATACGGATCAAACATAACCAAAAACCCATGTTTTTCCCTTAATCACCCTTAATCATGTTTAAGCATACACTTAGCAAAACTTATCCAAATTAGCCCAAATTTCTATCAGAGCCCTAAAATAATATTTTAGAATTTTACAATTTTTTCCAGAATTTTAACATGCACAGATTCGCTAATTAACACTAATCACCCCTAATTAGCCATAATTAGCGAAAAACAATGCAAATCGCTCACCTTAGCCACAAATAAAACTTAGATCTGAAAATATCTCTGATTTGGGTCGAATCTCTATGCAACACAGCAACTCCAACTCTGATTTGATGCTATTCTAACTTGATTTGATGTTGATTAGCTTAATCCTTGATTAGATGATGATTTGGGATGATTTTAGAAGGTGGAGGCCATTGTTAGGGTTGAAGAGATGAAAAGTGGCGGCTGAAAAATGATAAAAACTGAATTTCCCAACCCTATCAGCCCTCCCATAACCCTATTCACGAAATGGATTATGGACCTAACTGCTAATCACTCTAATTAGGCCCAGTTAAGCTGTTTTTCACCTTCTAAACCCTAATTCAGCCATATCTTCCAAACGGTAAGTCCGTTTGATTAATGTGACCACTCTACGGAAAGGTAAACCATCATCCGGATCTAATGAAAGTGGTTTCAAGTCAAAACTCCTTACCAATCAAAAGTTATAGGTGAAGAAAGATTCACCAGGGGAAAAATGGTCATTTAAAAATCGGCAAAAATCGTGAACAATTGAAATGACCCCAATAGTCATTCCCCAAAGTTACACAACCATACGACCTCATATGAAAAAGAAATAAATATTCTACGATCCTTCGATACGTAGAATGTGGGTCGTTACACTCTTCCCCCCTTAAGAAATTTCGCCCTTGAAATTCCTTAACCAAAAACATACAGAGGTGTTCCGCATGCCTATCAGTCACTCACAAACAATCAAACATACACAATAAGCACAACAAGCCTACCCTAGCATGCGGTTTACTAACAAGGGGAGAAACTATCACTATTAAAATCTTACCAGGCAAAGAGTTCTGGATACGTCTTCCTTATGCTCTCCTCTATTTTCCAAGAACAGTCATTCTCATTCTCGCCCCACTGAACCTTGACCAGTTTCACTGCCTTCCTTCGAAGTCGCTTCGTATCGCTCTCGACAATACAGATTGGCTTGTGGTTGCCAACCGCCTCGGGTTCTACTTCGATGTCATCCAACTGATCCGGTGAAATAGTCATATCGGGGTCGTGCACGAACTTCCTTAACTGGGAAACATGAAACACATTATGAACTCCCGCCATCTTTTCAGGTAATCCAACTTTATATGCCAAATTCCCAACTTGCTCGAGAACTGGGAATGGACCAAAAAATCTTGGTGCTAACTTGCCTCTCCTACCAAACCGAATTATGCTCTTTAACGGAGAAATCTTGACAAACACCAAGTCGCCAATGGAAAATTTTGGATCTCTTCTCCTCTTATCAGCATAACTCTTCTGTCTATCTTGAGAAACCTTCATTCACTGTTGGATAACCCCGATCTTGTCTGAGGTTTCTCTTATCACATCTGGCCCAAGCACAAACTTCTCACCGGTTTTAACCAACACGATGGTGAGTTGCACGGTCTCCCGTACAAAGCTTCATATGAAGCCATACCAATACTGGACTGATAACTATTATTATATGCGAATTTCACTAGATGCAAATGGTCATCCCATGATCCACCAAAATCCAATATACAAGCTCTTAATAGATCTTCTAATATACGGTTCACCCTCTCCGTCTGACCGTTGGTTTGAGGATGGTACGCGGTACTGAGATGTACTTCTGATCCTAATGCCTCTTGTAAGCTCTTTCAAAATCCACTAGTAAATAATGGATCTCGGTCACTCACAATGCCTTTGGGTACTCCATGAAATCTCACTACCCATTTCATATACAGTTCCGCTAACTTAGCTGCTGTTCTATTCGACTTGATGGGTATAAACCTTGCACTCTTGGTCAATCGGTCCACAATCACCCAAATGCTATCATGGCCCGATCTAGTCCTTGGTAACCCATCAATGAAATCCATTGAGATTTTTTCCCATTTCCATTCTAGAATTTCTAATGGTTGCAACAAACCACTAGATTTCTTTTGCTCAGCTTTAACTAGCTGGCAGTTTATGCATTTGGATATAAACTTCCCAATGTCTCTTTTCATCCCTTCCCAGTAGTAGGTCTGCTTCATGTCTCGATATATTTTGTTACCACTTGGATGTATAGTCAGTTTTGAGTGATGACATTCTCTAAGCACTTCATCTCTCAATCCATTGACAATGGGCACAACTAATCTCCCGTTCTTTCTAAGCCTTCCATCTCGATCAAGCCCATACTTGTTCATCTCCTCGTCAATACCTATCTCTAACTTGTAGATGATTTCCAATAGATTAGGATCGTCCCTCTGACTGGAACCAATCCGCTCAATCAAAGTGGGTCTGATCATCAAACTTGCTAACATCTCTGGATCCAATTCGCACTTTGGTCTGAAATTGTACCCTGCGATATACTTCAGTTGCTTCCACTCAAGAAACATAGCCCCTAAACTGGCATGTCTTCTACTCAATGCATCAGCTACCGCATTGCCCTTTCCTGGTGTATATTTGATATCGAAATCATAGGAAGCTAAAAATTCTAACCATCTTTGTTGTCATAGATTTAGATCCTTCTGAGAGAAGAGATACTTTAACAATTTATGATCGGTAAACAACTCGAATCTTTCTCCCAAGAGATAATGTCTCCACATCTTCAATGCGAACATGATCGCTGCCAATTCCAAATCATGGGTAGGATATATTTTCTCATGCGGTTTCAGCTGCCAACTAGCGTAAGCTACAACCCTACCTCCTTGCATCAATACAGCACCTAGTTCGGTACCACATGCATCCGTGTATACTGTCATCTCTTCATTCCCTTTAGGAATGACTAACACTGGCGCACGCGTCAACTTTTCCTTTAGATTTTTGAATGCATTCTCGCACCTTTCGTCCCAGACGAATGCTTGATTCTTCTTGGTCAACTGAGTCAACGGTGCCGCTATCTTGGAGAAGTCCTGGATAAACTTACGATAATATTCAGCCAATCCTAAGAAACTTCTTACGTCTGTTGCATTCTTGGGCGTATACCAATCTTGTACCGTAGCCTCCTTCGCAGTGTCCACGGAAGTACCATTCTCTGAAACAATGTTCGACGACGAATATTCTATGAATTAGAAAACCGTCGCGAATATTGAAATAATAACCGCAAGCGCACGGCGTACAATTGTTAGTACGTGGCGAATACGAGTCGGTCCACAGGGAAAGAAGTAATTTCAATCTTATTCAATCAAATTAAACCGAATTCGAGTGATGATTTAACTACAACTAAACTAGTAAATTAAACTTAATAAAAACTATAAGGGAAATGGCAACTTAGGAACAAATTCACTCTCAAGATCACATGAATCAATATAGAATGAAACCATGATCTCTCTTTTTGGTTAATAGTTAATTTAATTGAAGTGAATACTCTAAGCATGACCTATTTGTGCTATTGATTAGCCCAACATAAGCCATCAAATTTTGTCACACCTCTTAAACAACTTTACTAATTTTATGAAAAATGATAACAAGTTGAAATTGAATCGTACTTTAAGCATGGCCTATCCCCTATTAATAGGAGTATAAACCATTAAATTTAGATTTCAATCTCCACTTAATTACCATAATCATATGTAGATGAAGAGGTAATTAGTGAGCAAATGAACAAGCATAGCCTATGTGGTGTCAACACTATAGGCTATCAAACTCAATAATGAACACAAAAACCATAACCATCAACATGAATTGAAGCATAAAAAGAGATCATGAATAAACAAGTATATTGAAACTACATGAATAAAGAGAGCTTCATTATCCCCAAGTTAAAAGGGATTAGCCTCTCATGTTTATTATTCTAACAACGAACATAAATTACAACATAGAACAAAAACAAGAGAAAAAGAAAATAAAAATAAAATAATGGATAATCTACTCTATTTGCATAAAATAAATCTAATCTACTTGCAGAAAAGAAAATAACATGTAAATAAAAAACTAAAACTAAAGAGAACAGGGAAGAAGAGTTTTATTCCAAGAGAAAGATTATAGGATAAAACTAAGTGTGTCTTTACATGAATAAGATACAAGGTATTTATAGTTGTATGACAAAGGCTACTTGGCAAATTCCATAATGTGGGACAAATCCCCTTTTCCAAACTATAACACATAAACTAACTAACTTAATGTGAACGCGTGCAGTACATGAATGAGAAGCCTTGCAAATAACTTAGCCCAATTAGCAACTAGACCAATGTGAATGCATGCAGATGTCATGGAATATAGGTTGTGGGCTTCAACTCCAATTGCCTTGAGAATGAATAACAACTCCAAGTGATTATTATGGAAAAGCATTGATTCTTGTCTTTAAAATACGCAGCAAAAGGTGATTGAATAACAACATTTCTTCAGATCTTCAAGCTTTAATCCAGCTCTAAAATTCATCACTCTTTTTGCACAAATTCTTCAAGCTTTTCAACAATTAAATGCATTAATCCATTAATCTCAAATAATCTGTAAACACAACTATAAATGCACAGTATCAATTATTTAAAAGATAAAATAAGATAAATAAGCGGATAAAATATACACATTTACGTGTATATCAAATACCTCCACACTTATCTTTTTATTCGTCCTCGAATAAACTAAACTAAGATATGTCACACTTTCGTAGGAAACACGATTGCATTTAGCGTATGCAACAAGCCTTTAAACCCCTATGTGTCCCTAGTAGGACGAGTGTTGTCTCGTGAGGGTTTTCAGCGGATACTACCCACAAAATCCAAAGCGTCTTATATACGCGGATTAATCAAACAATATATTTAAGGTCTTTCATGTTCCAAGGACTTTACCTAACTTCAATAATAACGGTTCAATCCCAAATTGTCCATCCCATTGTTGGTGCAAAAATGAATAAAAAATTTCAAGCTGAATCGTAATTCCTTGATAACACTGTAATTGTCTTGAAGGCTAAGAGCGTGGTGTCAACCAAAGTTCTACACATCGACAATGTACACCCAATCATTTCTTTATTATTATTATTTTTTTTGAATAATTTTGCACCAGTGTAACTGCAATGTATTGGATGTGAGTTATGCATAGATGAAGGAAAATTTTGTAAATTCTAAAAATGTTATAGATAAGAGGGCAAGTGTATTAGTTGAACTTCAAGTCACAAAAGATAAAGTAATACTAAGGCACATATAGACATTTTGTTTCCTTTCATCTCCTCTACTACAACACTCGCTTTCAAGTACGGTATGATGGATGTGGATGGAATGGAAATGAATGCTTTATAGTCAAGAATGACGAATGACTATTTTATTCTGAGAGACTCTCTCTTTACTTCATTTTTTTTCTTCTTTTTCTTTCTTTTTTCTTCTTCTTTTTTTTTCTTCTTTTTGCATGATGAATGATGAGTGGAGATGGAATGGAATGATACCGTACATTATTTCATTTGATTCCTCCTCTACCAAGCGAATCATAACCAACACTTCATGAAAGGAAAGTTTTGTGCCCTAGTTACTCTATTTCTATAACCATGGTTCAACACACAAGTCTAGATTGATGTTATATGAAAAGCTGAAAGGAAAGATAAGCAAAGTTTCGTAAGATAGATAACCCATATAAAATAAGATGTGGTATATGGTTATCCTACCTTAAAACAAGTACAGAGTGGGTAGTGTAATATTGGCATAAAAATTGACGTATTTTTACCCTTTAAACAAAAGGTTCTTATACCAATATAAGAAAAACTTGTCGAAACATGAATGTAAATCAACTAAAACTTGGGTTTGAATAATGTGGGGTATCGAAGAAGAACGCTACATTGAGTCATTTCTCCTTAATTGGGCCGAGTGGACTTTAGAACTTACAAGTGTGAAAATTTGAGTGAGAAAAAAAAATATTATGCATGAAAACGAACTCACAGAATCCAAAAAATGTAGGTGCAAAATCATTTTTATTTGATTTTTTTTTTGGATTTTTTTACTTGCACATTCTAACATGTATAACAAGGGTTGACACGCTTACTCCAGAACACGACTAACGTCTGCACAATCTCAAGTTAGCATCTTAAAAAAACACATTACACAATGAATAAATAATGTTCATTCCCATCACCCAACAATTCAACTTATCAAACAAGAACCAATGTGTTATTTATGAATTTAAGTTAGTCCTTGTTCAACGAAAGACCTAGTTCATAAAATTTGTTTGCTGAAGTAATGTAAATTCCCCCCCACACTTGAGTGTGACTGTGTCCTCACAGTCATTAATCAGACATATCTTAGAGGAAGGAAAAAAAAGAGAATATTTACATATGTACAAAGGCGGGTTAAACGTAACTTTCTTACTTCACGTAGCATGGCTCATGAAGAATCATGAACTCCTCCTCTTGATCAGTGGGCAATTCCAAGAATGGTTTTAGACGTTGGCCATTGACTTTGAATATGGATCTATCCCTCGGGTTTTCTATTTCAACAGCACCATATGGAAAAATAGTCCGAACAACATATGGTCCGGTCCATCTTGATTTTAATTTCCCAGGGAATAAATGAAGTCGTGAGTCATACAGTAGAACTTTTTGGTCTGGCGAAAACGTTTTTCTTAGGATTGACTTATCATGAAAAACTTTGGTTTTTTCCTTGTAAATTTTTGCGTTTTCATATGCATCATTCCTAATTTCTTCCAATTCGTTGAGTTGCAATTTTCGGTTTCCGCCAGCTTGTTCAAGATCAAAATTTAAGTTCTTTATTGCCCAAAGCGCTTTATGTTCAAGTTCAACAGGTAAATGACAGGCTTTACCGTAAACCAATCGGAAAGGGGACATTCCAATATTAGTTTTAAAAGCAGTACGGTAAGCCCAAAGCGCATCAATCAACTTTTGTGACCAATCTTTTCGATTTTTATTTACAGTTTTTTCCAAAATTTGCTTGATTTGATGATTCGACACTTCGACTTGGCCACAAGTTTGCGGATGATAAGGAGTGGATAACTTGTGGGTTATTGAGTATTTCTTCATTAAGGATTCAAAAGATCGATTACAGAAATGCGTTCCATTGTCGCTTATTATTGTGCGAGGTATGCCGAACCTCGAAAAGATGTTCTCTTTTAGAAATTTCACAACAATTTTATGATCATTTGTTTTACATGGAACGGCTTTGACCCATTTCGAAATGTAATCGACAGCGAGAAGAATATACAAGTTTCCAAAGGAGTTTGGGAAAGGTCCCATAAAGTCAATACCCCATACATCAAAGAGCTCGATCGTAAGGATGGGGTTCAAAGGCATCATATTTCGTCGAGAAATCTTTCCTAGCATTTGGCAACGATTGCAAGTTTTACAGAATTCGAACGAGTCTTTAAAGAGAGTAGGCTAATAAAAACCACACTGAAGCACCTTTTCAGCAGTTTTCGTAGGACCAAAATGTCCACTGCACGCATGATCATGGCAGAATGAGAGAACACTCCTAATCTCATTATCAAGAACGCATCGACGAATAATTTGGTCCGCACAATACTTAAACAAGTATGGGTCGTCCCAATAGAAGTATTTCACTTGGGAAGAGGGGATTTGGTTAGTGACTAGATAATTCACTATGTCGGCAAACCAAGGATCGATTGAAATAGAAAGAAGTTGTTCGTCGGGAAAGTTTTCATTGATGGGCAACGAAGGTGGCGCGTTAGGAAGACGAGATAAGTGATCGGCTATGACGTTATCGGATCCTTTTTTGTCTTTGATTATAAGATCGAATTCTTGAAGCAAAAGGATCCATCGAATTAAGCGTGACTTAGCATCCTTTTTAACAAAAAGGTGCCGAAGAGCAGAATGGTCCGTGTAGATCGTGACATGAGAACCAACCAAGTAAGATCGAAACTTCTTGAGCGCAAAAACGACGGCTAAAAGTTCTTTCTCGGTGGTCGTATAATTCATTTGGGCGTCGTTCAAGGTCATACTAGCATAGTAAATGATGTGAAGAATTTTGTTGATGCGTTGTCCTAAGACAGCACCAACAGCGAAGTTAGAAGCGTCACACATGATTTCAAAAGGAAGGTCCCAGTGGGGTGAACAGATTATCGGAGCTGAAATGAGTTCTTTTTTAAGACGTTCAAAAGAAGCGACACATTCAGAGTTAAATTCGAATGGGATATCCTTTCCTAGAAGAGTAGTCAAAGGACGAGCTATTTTGCTAAAATCTTTCACAAAGCGCCGGTAAAAGCCAGCATGCCCAAGAAATGAACGAATGTCCTTAACGCATTTTTGAATGGGTAGTTTTGAAATAACGTCAACTTTTGCTTTATCTACCTCAATGCCATTATTTGAAATTACATGTCCAAGGACAATTCCTTGTTTGACCATTAAGTGGCATTTTTCCCAATTCAACGTTAAGTGCTTTTCTTTACATCGATTTAAAACAAGTTCAAGATGTTGTAAGCAAGATGAAAAAGAATCTCCAAAGATCGAAAAATCATCCATAAAGACTTCAAGAAAGCGTTCGATCATATCAGAAAAAATTCCAACCATACATCGTTGAAAAGTTGCAGGAGCATTGCAAAGACCGAAAGGCATACGCCGGTAAGCAAAGGTATCGAATGGACATGTGAAAGTCGTTTTTTCTTGATCTTCGGGAGCAATTAGAATTTGGTTATAACCAGAATAACCATCAAGAAAGAAGTAGAATTCGTGACCAGCTAAACGTTCGAGCATTTGATCGATGAAGGGAAGAGGAAAGTGGTCTTTACGCGTTGCAGCATTCAGTTTTCGATAATCGATGCAAACACGCCAACCCGTTTGAGTACGAGTTGGAAGAAGTTCGTTTTGGTCATTTGCGACAACGGTGAGTCCGGTTTTTTTAGGAACAACGTGAATGGGGCTAACCCATAAGCTATCAGAAATGGGGTAAATGATACCGTTGTCAAGAAGTTTAAGATCTTCTTCGCGAACTACCTCTTTCATCTTAGGGTTAAACCTACGTTGTGCTTCACGAGTGGGTATGGCTTCATCGGTTAAGTGAATACGATGTTGAACGATTGCGGGGCTAAGTCCCTTGATATCAGAAATGGACCAACCGATAGCATCTTTATTTTTAGAAAGAATTGAGAGAAGAGAAATTTCTTGATCAGGAGTTAAATTTGAAGAAATTATGACAGGACAAGTTTCGTATCACCTAAGTAAACATACTTAAAGGTGATCGGGAAGAGGTTTAAGATCCAACTTTGGTGGTTTCTTGATCAAAGAACTTGGTTGAGATTTGGACTCAACTGAAAGCGATTCAAATGGAAGCGTGTGTTCGACTTCATTAGGACCGTCTTGGAACAATTTTTCGTATTCGACCTCACGCTCGTCATTAAGGTCAATCGATTCTTTTTTGGATTTCTCGTGAATGGCATTAAATTCCAAGGTTTGGGCACATGATTCATTTGAATTACTTTCAAGATTGAAAATGTTAAGATCAACAGTCATGTTTCCAAAAGAGATTTTCATTGAACCATTGCGACAATTTATTAAAGCATTTGAAGTAGCCAAAAAGGGTCGACCTAAAATCAAAGGAATTTGACTCATTGGATTATTGACAGGCTGAGTTTCCAAAACAATGAAATCGACTGGGTAGATGAATTGACCAACTTTGATGAGTACGTCCTCGATTTCTCCAACGGGTTTCTTAATTGAACGATTAGCAAATTGAAGAGTTATTTTCGTTGGTTTAAGTTCACCCAAACCAAGTTGTTGGTAAACAGAATATGGAATCAAATTGACACTTGCACCCAAATCAACTATGCATTTATTAATTGTTTTATCGCCTATCGTGCATGAGATAGTAGGGCATCCAGGATCTTTGTATTTGATTGGGATTGATTGGGTCAAGACTTCGCTAAGTCCAGCAGCTAAGAAGACTTTCTTGGGTACATGAGTGTGTCGTTTTTGGGTACACAAGTCTTTGAGAAATTTAGCGTAGGTGGGGACTTGTTGAATGATGTCAAGAAGAGGGATGTTAACTTTCACTTGTTTGAAAATTTCCAACATCTTTTCCATTTGGTTAGAATGTTTCTTTCGTTGAAGACGATGAGGAAATGGAATGCGAAACTCAGTAGGTCGGTCTACTAGAGTTGGGGCAGAACTAGACTCAAAATTTGGATCTTGATCGTTCGTGGTTTTAGAAGAGTCGAGAGGAACACTCGGTAAGTTATTTGGATCTTCAACTTGATTATCGACTTTCTTACCGGATCGTAAGGTTATGATAGCATTCAACTGAGTTTGATTGCTATCATGGATGACAGGAGCTTGGTTTGGATTAGGATTTTGAATCCTAGGATTTGGAATGGGTTGACTCGGGAAAGTGCCTCCTCCCCGTTCAGTTACAAAAGTAGGCAACTGACTCATTTGCATTTCAAGTTTAGCGATAGATTGACTCGTGTTTTGCATGTGCGACGTCAATAAATTTTGAAGATTGGTATTTGATTGGATATTTTGAGTCGTTGCTTTGCTCAATTCTTCGAGAGTTTTTTCAAGTGATGCCAATCGGTTATTGTCCTGGGGAACAGAAGATGGTTGCGCTTGATTTTGAGAAGGTGGCGCAAGATTCTGGAATTGATTTTGTTGAAAGGGAGGATTCGAAGGATTATTCGAAAATGGTTGAAAAGGGGGTCGAACCAAATTTGAATTTGCATTGTTTTGGGCCCAAGAAAAGTTAGGATGATTTCTCCAACCTGGATTGTACGTTGGGGAGAAGGGGTCGTTTCTAGCTTTGTTGAATGCGTTGATTTGTTCTAACGAATGTGGGCACTGATCGGCAATGTGGTTAGGATCGTTACATTTGTAACAAGAAGGCTGAGACGCTTGAGTTTGATTTATTTGGTTTGATGAAAGGACATTATCAAATTTGGTTAACATCGCGTCTGTTTTAGCTTCTAAAGCTACTGATGATCCTACTGAATGAGCGTTAGATCGGGAATAAATTGATTTCTCGCTAGATCTTTCCCATTGAGCTGATTTTTCGGCCAAATTTTCGAGAAATTGCCAAGCGACATTGTGATCTTGGGCTAGAAAATTTCCTTGGCACATTGATTCAAGCATGGTTCGAGAACTATTTTCAAGTCCATCGTATAAAATTTGACAAAGAGTCCATTTTTCGAAATTGTGATGTGGACATTTGACTAGAAGCTCTTTAAATCTTTCAAAATATTTTGCAAAGGATTCACCTCCAAATTGATGAAAATTGACGATTTCGATTCGAATTTTGGATGTTTTTTCCAGAGGGTAAAATTTCTTTAGAAAAATGTTCACTAATTCACTCCAAGTTCCAATCATATTTGAAGGCAAGCTATACAACCATTTCTCAGCATAATCGGTAAGTGCAAATGGAATTAACCTAAGTTTGATTCCATCGTCACTTAGTTGTTGAAATTTCATGGTTGCACAAACTTGTTCAAATTTGGTTATAAGGATCATCACGTTCAAGATTGCCGAATTTTGGAAGAGTATTTATGTGGTTCGAATGAATTTCAAAGTGGTTACCCGTTGGAGCGGGCAATATGATGCAAGATGGAATAGACACCCGCTCGGGGAAGTATCTATCCATAAGAGTTCGAGGGGGGTTTTCTTCGGCCATGGTTAAAGGAATGTAAGTTCGGACTAAACGATTAGTAGATGTATCTCGAGTCCAACTACGCATGCACTAGCGCAAAGAAGATGAGAAAAGGAAAAAGAACAAATTTAAGAAGAGGATCGAAGCGTTTTTTTTTTTAAAGAGAGAAAAGTTAAATTTATACAAAAAGGAAAATACTAGTGGCTCTTTTTTTTTGTAAAGATGGATGAACCTAATGCAATTTACAAATTTTCTAGAATTATATAATGACAGTTAGATTTATTTCAACAAAAGATTTCTCAGCCAGTTAACGGACAGGAGTTATCGGTGCACCAGGAATCACCCTAGCAATGCAGCCGAAGGTTTAAGTACCTTTAGAGGAACAACCAATATAATATTTACGAATCACCGTAATATTTATAAACGGTTATTACTCTGCCGTAGTCTAGACACCGAGAAATAATCCGTTAGAACTAAACCAATTTGTCAAAATATAATGAAGACCTTAGAAAATAAAAACAAAACTAAGATGAATGCGATTTTTTTTTTAATGTTTTAATCAGTCACAGAATGAACAGTCTCAGAACAGTCACAGAACAGACAATTTGCAGAAATAAACAAAAGAATTTTTTTTTACAAGCAAGCCGATGCCCTGCAGAAGAATTTTACAAGCAATGTTTATATATATTTTTTATTTGCAGCAGCAGTCCCTGTAGAGTTAGAAAATACTCACCTTGATCGGTAGTCCATCCAGTGCAGTTGAGTCGCGCTAGCGCGTTCACACCCCACTTGGTGTGCAACCGCTCCAACAATTCAAATCGACAATTTGCTTGAACCCGTTCCTTCACTTCAGCAGCTGGATTTTTTTTTTGTTTTGCTTGAAGTATGTTCGTTTGATTTCTTCCTTTTCCTTTGTTATTCCCCTTCTTTTTTTTTCTTTTTTTTTCGGAAAAGGGAAAAGAGAAGAAAAACTGTTGAGACTGAACAAGAGAAAATCTATAAACAATGACAAAATTAACATAGGCAAACAACCACACTTAACCAAAAATATAAAAATCTAATACTGGCCCTAAACGTCACAGTCCACTATCCCAAAAGAAAAATGCAGACTAAAATCAAAGGCAATTAAAACTAACACAAACGGTGGCCAACAACAAGTATAAAACAATAAAAACCGGCCTACTTTAAGAAAAAAGAGACCCGACCCTATTATTGAAATCAATGCACCAGGTAATATAAGTAAACCAAAAAATTGAATTTTTTTTGTTC
Organism: Allium sativum; assembly: GCA_030737875.1. Classification (NCBI taxonomy): domain Eukaryota; kingdom Viridiplantae; phylum Streptophyta; class Magnoliopsida; order Asparagales; family Amaryllidaceae; genus Allium; species Allium sativum. The sequence goes on from CM060919.1 coordinate 853,735,107, forward strand.
TGTTTACTTCTACAAAGAAGTACCGACTTCAAAATCAATTTCACCGAGTTTGCGATCCACCAATTTCTGAATCAAAAACCCAAATTTTGGTTCCCGATTAGGTTCGGTCTCCACTGGATGTCAGTCTTCACGAGAGGGGTTTCTAGTCGAGATTTGTGGGTTCTGGGATTTTGCGGATTCCGGTTGCTCGATTGGAGCGACTGGTGTTGGGGAGATTCGATTTAAGAGAACAGTGGGAAGGAGGATGTTGATGTAGCGTGGATCTGTGATTTGGGTTTGTGCGAAGGTGCGGAGGGTTTTGGCTAATGTTTGTGGTGAAATTCGTTGGCAGATGTTTAGTAAAAGGAGGGTGGATGGATCTAAGGATATGTGTGATGGCAGGTATGAACTAGTGGATCTGTGGTGATAATATTTGTCGATGGATGGACTGAATGTTTGGTAGGGAGAGGATTGAAGAATTGGCGAATTAGCAGAGGTGTACTGGGAAGTTTGGATATTGGGGAGGGGGGGGGTTATGTATGAGGAGGTGAAAGAATGGGAGATGATGTAGAGATGATAGTGGTGAATGGTGGAAGTTGGTGTATAAATAAGGCAGAGGCAAGAAGGGAAATAAATTAAAGAGGGAGAACAAGAAAAAAAATTGTTTTTATTGCTTTTATTTATTTATTTATTTATTTATTATTTGTAAAGAAAGGAAAGAATTGTGGAGAAGATTTGGGCAGAAATAAAAGAGAGAGAACAAATGAAAAGAGAGAATTTTTATTTATTTTTATTTGTAAGAATAGAAAATGGAAAGAAGGTGGAGAGAAATAAATGAGATGAAGATGGAAAGAAATTATTGAAATGAAACAGAAAAGAATTTGAAAACACAAGGAAAGTGTTAATTTTTTTTTTAATTCAATGCAAACGAGATCAATGCAATTGCAAATGCACGAACACGCAAAAATTAAAAGGCAAGTAAGCAAACACAATTTTCTTTTTAATTTAAACTAAAAATAAAAAATAAAAACACACACAGAACAAATGCTAACAACAAATGCAATTCACACAACTAACAACAAAATGGAATAAACTTTTTTTTTCCAGTAGAACACAAATAAAAAAAAATTCGAAGAATAAAATTAAAACTAATTTCTTTCCCCGGCAACGGCGCCAAAAACTTGTTCGACGACGAATATTCTATGAATTAGAAAACCGTCGCGAATATTGAAATAATAGCCGCAAGCGCACGGCGTACAATTGTTAGTACGTGGCGAATATGAGTCGGTCCACAGGGAAAGAAGTAATTTCAATCTTATTCAATCAAATTAAACCAAATTCGAGTGATGATTTAACTACAACTAAACTAGTAAATTAAACTTAATAAAAACTATAAGGGAAATGGCAACTTAGGAACAAATTCACTCTCAAGATCACATGAATCAATACAGAACGAAACCATGATCTCTCTTTTTGGTCAATAGTTAATTTAATTGAAGTGAATATTCTAAGCATGACCTATTTGTGCTATTGATTAGCCCAACATAAGCCATCAAATTTTGTCACACCTCTTAAACAACTTTACTAATTTTATGAAAAATGATAACAAGTTGAAATTGAATCGTACTTTAAGCATGGTCTATCCCCTATTAATTAGGAGTATAAACCATTAAATTTAGATTTCAATCTCCACTTAATTACCATAATCATATGTAGATGAAGAGGTAATTAGTGAGCAAATGAACAAGCATAGCCTATGTGGTGTCAACACTATAGGCTATCAAACTCAATAATGAACACAAAAACCATAACCATCAACATGAATTGAAGCATAAAAAGAGATCATGAATAAACAAGTATATTGAAACTACATGAATAAAGAGAGCTTCATTATCCCTAAGTTAAAAGGGATTAGCCTCTCATGTTTATTATTCTAACAACGAACATAAATTACAACATAGAACAAAAACAAGAGAAAAAGAAAATAAAAATAAAATAATGGACAATCTACTCTATTTGCATAAAATAAATCTAATCTACTTGCAGAAAAGAAAATAACATGTAAATAAAAAACTAAAACTAAAGAGAACAGGGAAGAAGAGTTTTATTTCAAGAGAAAGATTACAGGATAAAGCTAAGTGTGTCTTTACATGAATAAGATACAAAGTATTTATAGTTGTATGACAAAGGCTACTTGGAAAATTCCATAATGTGGGACAAATCCCCTTTTCCAAACTATAACACATAAACTAACTAGCTTAATGTGAACGCGTGCAGTACATGAATGAGAAGCCTTGCAAATAACTTAGCCCAATTAGCAACTAGACCAATGTGAATGCATGCAGATGTCATGGAATATAGGTTGTGGGCTTCAACTCCAATTGCCTTGAGAATGAATAACAACTCCAAGTGATTATTATGGAAAAGCATTGATTCTTGTCTTTAAAATACGCAACAAAAGGTGATTGAATAACAACATTTCTTCAGATCTTCAAGCTTTAATCCAGCTCTAAAATTCATCACTCTTTTTGCACAAATTCTTCAAGCTTTTCAACAATTAAATGCATTAATCCATTAATCTCAAATAATCTGTAAACAAAACTATAAATGCACAGTATCAATTATTTAAAAGATAAAATAAGATAAATAAGCGGATAAAATATACACATTTACGTGTATATCAAACAACATGGCCCAAGATCACTTCCCTCTTCCAGAAGTGACACTTAGAAAATTTCGCTTTCAATTGGTGTTTTCTCTACACTTCCATCACTACTCTCAAATGTTCCTTGTGTTCTTCCTCCGTCCTCGAGTAAACCAAGATATCGTCTACGAACACAAGAACAAACTTATTCAATTGATCTCGGAATACCCTATTCATAAGATCCACAAAATATGCTGGTGCATTGGTCAACCCGAATGGCATGACCACTCATAGAATCTAGACGGCGTCCGAAAGGCCGTTTTAGGAATACTCTCAGCTTCCACCCTAAGCTGATGAAAACCTATCGCGAGAACCAATTGGGAGAACACTCTTGCACCACTCAACTGATCAAACAAATCATCTATCCGCGGTAGAGGATACTTATTCTTCCTCGTCACCTTATTCAACTCGCGGTAGTCCACACATAAACAAAGGGAACCATCTGCCTTGGTAGCAAACCCAACTGGTGCTCCCCACTCGGAGACACTTCTTCTAATTAATCCCTTCTTCAAAAGATCTCTAACTTGCACCCCGAGCTCTCGCTGCTCCCTTGGTGCCATACGATGAAGTGGCATCACTATAGGTATGGCATCTTTCACTAAATCAATACGGAACTCAATCTCTCGGTGTGGTGGAAGTCCGGTCACTTCCTCGAAGATATCCGCATACTGGCTAGCCACAGGTACATCTGACAACTCATCATGCTGGATATCGAGGGAATTTAGAAAACTAGCCATTACCCCGTCACTAGGTAGGCCACCAAACACTACCCTCCGTCCATCATCTGCTCTAACTGTTACCAAAAATCCCTCACAGTCTACCACCACCCCATACCTTTAGAGCCAATCGACTCCCAAAATAATGCCAAACCCAGTAAAGCCCAAAACAAAGTAATCACAAACAAACATACATCCATGACTCGATAAGACCACATTTCGATAAATCATAATAAGGCTAGTCGAACCACCAATTGGGTTCGTCATAACTAAAGGTATATTGACTATCTCGGGTTCCAATCCCAACCTATCTACCAGGTCACTATATATGAAGGAATGGGAAGCTCCAGTATCAAACAATACTCGAACAGGAACATCATAAACATAAAGCATACCTTGAATGACGACATTCTTTCCTTTCTCCGCCGCAGTTGGGGTATTCGAAGAAGAAGGAACAACATTAATAACATATGCTTTCACAATCTGCTTCTCTTTAGGGTGTTGCGGACATTTATCCTTGTGATGTCCCACTTGGCCGCAGATAAAGCACTTCCTGTCCGCTGACTTCGCTCGACATTCTTTGGCATAGTGGCCCTGTTTGCCACAGCTAAAGCACTCAACATCTTTCTAACTCTTCTTCTAACCATCCTTAGTCTGATTCTATTTCCTTTTGTTCTGAGAGTTATTCTTGCCTTCACCGCTTGCTTGCGGCTTTGGCTCCCCTGCAGATGCAACAGCGACTTCAGTCTTGGGTTTAGGATAAAGGCTCTCTGACCTCAATGCTTTCCCAACAATCGATTCAAAAGTCTCATCAATGTGGTTTATAAGCCTTTCCCCCAAGTACTGATCTAAGCCTGTTACGAACTTCTCAGTCTTCTTCTCGGGAGTGTCAATGAGGGATAATCCATACTTTGATAAAGTATCAAACTCAGTAATATACTCTGAGACTGCCCTACCATTCTGCTTAAGCTCTAAGAACTTCCTAAACAACTCTGACTTCTGGGCAGCTGGGATAAACTTATCACTAAATCGGGCCTTAAAATGATCCCAAGTAACTTGATCCTCAGGGGTAGCTTCCTTAATAGCGTTCCACCAATTCATAGACCGCCCTTGCAGCTGGCAGGATGCTAGCTTTCTCTTCATTGTGTCTTCAATTCCAAGATCCTCGAAGATACGCTCACAACTATCAAGCCACTCCTGAACTTCTGTACCCGATTCCGTTCCGTGGAACGGCTTCCCACTAAGACTAGTGTAGTCCTTACAGAGCTTGGCGAAATCGGCCCTAGGCGCCTGCACCGCTGCACCATCACCGTTTGCATCATTATGAGCTGCCCTTTGAACATCCCTAAGTATCTCTCTCATGAAGTCAGTGAACATCGTCCTCATATCAGGAGCATTCCCATTATTAGCTCCTCTACCAGTACCACTCGTATGTCGGCTCATCGTTCAATCTGTAAGGAGAAAACGATTAACCATCCCTTCAGTGGTGCCAGTGCAGTGCGACTTCATCCCTAGATATACTAGTAATATATATATATAGCTTTTGAAAACCAAAATATCACAAATACGCGCTCTTATATACGTACAATCTCTCCCTAGTGTCTTTTCCTAGGTTAACTACACAACCTAGAATTCTGATACCAAGTGTGACGGCCCACCCCGCACCAGCCGACATTTCCCTGAAATGCGCTGTACAGATGTCCAACCAGCACGGGACGGTCGCCAAAGAAAGGAAAAGTAAGGAATTTGAACTAACAAGGAACCTTTAGAATGTCTCACAATGCATAGGACAAAATATAATAATAACATGACTTTGACATAAAATAGGCGAGACAGTGCATAAGCAGAAAACTAAACCATCATAGCAGCGGAAAATTCAAAGTACAGCTTATGATCCAAACCATCATTATTACAACTTTGAAATACTGTCTCTAAAGCAAAAGAAAGAGGTACACTACTAATGCCCAAAGTAGTAACCAGCAACAACACAGGTAGAATATGTATATATCATATGTGAAAGCCTCCTGCTTGTCTCCGGTACAGCTACTCGTGCATAATCACCTGGCCTGTCTCTAGTCTGCCCGTTTAAGAGTACCCAGAGTAATAAGAAGAGACATAAAACTCCGGGTCAGACAAAAGTCTGGTATGAGCGATAAGTAGAAAAACAGAACAATAACAGGTATCCATAACCATACCTGAACCTGGACCTGCAACCAAAGAGTTAGCACAACAGGATGTACAATACTCTAAGGTGACACTAACACATGGTGTGAAAATAATGGGGAGAGGGCGTGCATGTCATGGTGATAGCAAACATCAAACATAGCAATCATCCTCACATCTCTCACTCAGTGCGTAAAGCATACGATATCCACTGCTTTGACCACCCAAATCCTTTGCTATGATCACTCTACCCCATGGAGTCATGATGGCTCCACTGCACTGATCCATAGCCACTAATCACTTGCTATGTCCACTCTGCCCCCATGAAGTCATGACGACTCCACTGCACTGGCTCATAGCCATGCTACGATCACTCTTCCCCATGAAGTCATAACAACTTCACTGCACTGATCCATAGCCAATAATCCGTTCCCCAGTGGTGAGTCAAAGCTATAGACATCAATAACCTCTTTGCACACGTCCCGCAGCAAAGTTCAACTCATGAAGTTATCTCGTTGATCCCTACTTGGATCTTGAGTAATAACCTCCCATTTGGGCTTCCTTTGCATCTCGGGTTTTGGTCGAATTGGAGTTGATCTTCAGAAGAGTTGTCGCGTAGTAGTAGTGAAAGTCTAAATCCGGTTTGGTTCGGTATATGGTGTCCAAGTCCCTTCCTATAGTCCGGTTCGGTCCTCCACATCACCTCGGTTCGGCTCGATCCCATCGAACCTCCAGCTTCCGGTTCGGTTCGGTTACACCGATCTGACCCATTAGTTGCTCCAGCTCCCTATGCCGATCTGGTCCCATATTCTAATCCTATCCCGGTCCAATGCTTCATTTCGATCCACTCCCGTTTGATCCAGTTTTGATCCGATTTGGTCTTCATGCTAAGCTCCAATCCGATCCCCGACCCAACTCCAACTCTATGCAAGTGGCCTTCCTTCTTGCCATGTCTCTTATGCCAAGTTCCGATCCGAATCGAATTCCCTTGCCCGGTTCTCCTATCCGATCCGAGCCCTATATCCGATCCGATCCGAAACCCTGCACATTTCCTGCAACTTTTCCAACGACTATTTTACGCCATACGACGACGTTTTCGACCACTCTAACTTTTTTAATCAGTCACAAAGCATAACATACAGTCATAGCAACATAGAGAATCAACCATAAACATCAAAACAACAATTTAACATGTTTATACGGATCAGACATACCCCAAAACCCATGTTTTTCCCTTAATTCCCCTTAATCATGTTTAAGCATACAATTAGCAAAACTTATCCAAATTAGCCCAAATTTCTATCAGAGCCCTAAAATAATATTTTATAATTTTATAAATGTTTCTAGAATTTTAACATGCATAGATTCGCTAATTAACACTAATCGCCCCTAATTAACCGTAATTAGTGAAAACCAATGCAAATCACTCACCTTAGCCACAAATAAAACTTAGAGCTGAAAATATCTCTGATTTGGGTCGAACCTCTATGCAACATAGCAGCTCCAACTCTGATTTGATGCTATTCTAACTTGATTTGATGTTGATTAGCTTAATCCTTGATTAGAAGATGATTTGGGATGATTTTAGAAGGTAGAGACCATTGTTAGGGTTGAAGAGATGAAAAGTGGCGGCTGAAAAATGATAAAAACTGAATTCCCTAACCCTATCAGCCCTCCCATAACCCTAATCCCGAAATGGGTTATGGGCCTAGCTGCTCATCACTCTAGTTTGGCCCGGTTAAGCTGTTTTTCGCATATTAAACCTTAATTCAGCCCTATCTCCCAAACGGTAAGTCCGTTTGATTAATGTGACCACTCTACTTGAAGGTAAACCATCATCCGGATCCAATGGAAGTGGTTTTAGGTCAAAAATCCTTACCAATCAAAAGTTATAGGCGAAACAAGATTCTCTAGGGGCAAAACGGTCATTTAAAATCGAAAAAAATCGTAAACATTTGAAACGACCCCAGTAGTCGTTTCCCAAAGTTACACGACCATACGACCTCATATGAAAAAGAAATAAATATTCTACGATCCTTCGATACGTAGAATGCAGGTTGTTACATTTTCTTAACCTAAAAGAAAACTATATTTAATTCAAGACTTAGCCATGTTATCCAAGGACTTTGTAGCAAATATTTTAAGTTGATTTCAAGCATAAATAGCACCTAAGTTCATTCATTCCAAACTCCTTAAGAAAAAAGCTCTCTCCATATTAAAAACCAAGCTCCTCCATCACCACCTTACATTCTCGGCCACCAACTTCACAGTCCTTAACTTCTTCAAAACAGATCCAATTCAAGTGTTTCTTATTTTAGACCGTATAAAATTAGAGTAGCTACAACCTTCACGTTGAGAACTTCTTCTAGTTTTGAGCCTAGCTAGTCTAAAATTCCAGATCTTTGAAGACCATTTTTTCAGGATTCATTTTATTGAATCCGAGAATACCTCTATTGTTTCGACCATATCTTACTCAAAAGAAAAAACAAATTGGGGGTTATTTTTTTTTAAAACCGCAGAAAAAATCCTATAACTTTATAGCTGGTAACTTTTCCAAATTTGAAGAGTAGTTGGTCTAAAAACCCAAAGAATGTTGGCATATCTTTAGAGTCCGAAAACGCAACAAACCTAATATTAGACGGATTGGAAACCAAATGTGAGAACTACTATTAGCTATGTTTTGATGTTTATTATAATCTTAGTTTGATTATAAAGTTACGTAACACCCCACCACTATACCCATATTTTCCAAGAGCATTACTAAGTAATACCTTCGGATAATACGGAGAATGAGGCTGTAGGGGCGCATACGTGCAAATTCTCTTGGACTAACACTGGTACATATTTAAATTTCTGAAATATCCCTTACTCTTACGTACTTAACGTCGGTGCAAAACAATTACACGTGTGCCTCCAGGACAAAACAACATAGAATATATATAAGTACAGAGATCACAGAGTCAAACGCATCGATTAATATAATGTATAATATTTTAACATTTTATACACATTTATCTATTACACATCAACATATATACATCAATTCATACAATACACGATAATAAATGATACACTACGTTATTATACTCTTATAAGCCCAATAAATATAAGCTGGCCTCAAGGTGTCCCTGAATCTGTAATGTCTCGGTCTCACCCGAGTATTATATAAATAATAAACGGATTAGTCTATGTTTAAATCCATTATAGTTAAAATACAATGTTTGGGTGCTCTAAACTTGAAAGATCATCCAAGACGTAAACCTAGTCATTAGGAACTCTTTAACCAAAATGTTAAGAAGGTGGAACTCTATTGGAACGGAATAGACTACATTCATAGATCACAAACGAAGGGCACATAATAGACTACTTAATAGCACAAGGCTAAGTGATTCATTGTGCATATATTAAAAATGTTATAAAAGTCTCCAAAATCATCATATTACTCAAATGAGTCAAATACAACGAAAGGAGCATCAAATTCCAACACAGAAAAATTCAAAATGTTCATGTGAACTTAAAATCCAATAATCACCTTACTGTATGATCGTAATGATCATGTCACAAAATAAATATCGTCATAACATGGATCCCGGAAATAAATATGCATGTGCAATCACATGATAATATAGCTCCCCCCGAGCATAGCTCGGTACTTTTACGTATTCAAGTTAGGCGCCCGTCACTGCAACCCCCCCCCTCCCCGGTCGAGTGTATCTTGGCCCCCTCGGTCAAGTGAATACATAGATGTGACTCCCCTCAAGTCCTGGCTTGCCCCTGAAGCAAAGTACTGGCTTATCAAAACACACTATGTGTCATTGATTCATAGTCAGTAAACCGAGTAGCGGTAACAATGTGTCCCATACTACACGTTCTCAGTACTGGTTCACTAGCTACTTATCAACTCCGCGATGGAAAACATAGAAATATCACAAAATAGCTACAATTAGATGGGAATGAAATTTAACCAAACTCGTGTAATACACTTACCCTTCCATACTCTATATAACAAGTCTAGTGAATAAACAGAAAGGCGATACCGAAAATCCAATACCAAACGGTTTCACCAAACCATCTACTAAAATTTCTCGATACATAGAATAGAAATATTATAAAATCACATGAAAGATGTCATCACTGTATCATATTTAAATCATAAACCAAAAAAGTATCAATAGTGAATCATTCATAGCCTCAAAATTCATACAAAGGAAAATGAAAATAAATATAGTAAAAAAAATATAGAAATTATACAATGGAAATCATATTCATATTCCCAAACAATCTTAAAAGTAAAACAATTCCAAAATTATAATAATAATATTCATGAGACTTTCAAAAAGGCATTTAATCAATTAAGACGTAAATATTCATATATATATATATAGGGATACAACTAAATAATTTTATTATAAATCTCTTGTTAAAACTAAAAATGATTTTTCATATGGATCACTTCATATCTAACATAATACAAACTTATCAAATAATCTAACTAAAACTAACTGTAGTTTATCTTTATATTATTTTTTCCAAAACAACTAAAATTATTCAAAAATTTGATTTCTAACATAATGAACATACGTAATAAAAATTCATACAAGCAACATAATTTATCTTATTGGTATCTTGGTTGAAATATAGATTAGAATATTTATGTTTACTTAAGTATTAATTTAGGTTCAAAAAATTTATTATTCTAATACTACAGTATTTAGGAATCTATAATTTACTAAAAAAAACTGAAATTAATCAAAATTTCCAAAACATGATGAAGTCATTATCTGTGAATATTCCAGTTTCAAAAATAAAATGGACAGCATCTCCTTTGTATCATAAGACATCGAATAGACACAAAATTCTTCAATCAACCTAATTCATACACAATGGCATAGCACTCACATTATCAACCACGTAATCACGCAAGCAATTTGGTAAATAATGATATGCATAATGACGTATAACTATGTTGGACATAAACATAGATGTGAGTGAGGGTTACTTACCAAAATAACCACTGGAATTATGTTACCATCTTCACTCAATGTTTGCGAAGCTGACCATTATTGTGTAGCCTACGGCCATAGTTGTGTCTTGTAACATCAACTCCACATGGGTCTCTGCTTCAGCAAGGATCCAACAAGATGCCCCTTTCAGGCCTCGCATCTCTTTGCATGCCCAAACTGCACGTGCCACGATTCGAGCACGAGTTCTCCATCCACGATTGTTGCAGATTCAGGCGACTTCCCCTCTTCATCGGACGGCTCGCGTCCTCCAGCATGATTCGATTGAACTCTCTCTCTCCTTTTTTTTACAGAGGAATTGGATTTATTAGATTCCAACCGGAATCCACTTTCTCGAATTTTCTATGCATTTTTTTGGATAGCCGAAGTGGCTTCTAGAGGAAGTGACAAGAGAACAACAAGTTTTGGGCTCTGATTGATTTAGGCCCAAAGTCTTGTTTGTTGATAGTACATATCTTTATTTAACCCAACACTTGATAATTTATTTATTTAATAATCCTACCGTAATATAAAATAACTGTATTTTTATCTATATCAATTATCAATATATATAACTAAATTTCTTAACAGTTTTATTTAGGCTAATATATTGGTTAACAAAAGCATCATAATTTAAATTTAACGCTTCTATTTTACTTAAACTTGCATACAACTTTGACGGAAAAGCAGGGTTGTTACATACTCCCCCCCCCCTCTTAATAAAATTGCATCCTCGCAGTTTCTTATAGGGGAAGTAAACACTTACATTCTAATCCTAATGTACTCCATATTTTACATGAATTGCTTCAATATATAGTTTATACATTTGATTCAATTGCATACACAACGATTTTTAATTACATTAACTTTAATATCATATATTTTCTTTGTACAATTTTAGTTTAAGAAAATTTTCTATCTTCCGAAATTTTGAAAAATTTCGGCAGAGTCTCCTTTGTACGGAAGACATTTTGGAAAATCCAAATACAATATAAACACAAAATACACATTTTCGAAGAGGCATCCCTTCACAGGGCATCCAGAAAAACGGGGAAACAAAATAACACAACATAACAACATTTTGCAATATTTAATCCGAAAACATACCTTTTAATTAGTGTTTTTAGCAATTTACATCGTTTTTCATGCGTACGAAGCAAGTGATCTTCGTCGCTAGCAATTCATCAAGCTTCCGGGGTACCTACCTTAACTTAATTGTAAATATTAGTTGCATATAAGAAATATGGTAAATATAATTGTAAATATTAGTTGCATGTTATAGCAATTTTTCTTATACTCCAACATGCAAAAGCGAGCAAACGCCATCATTTTATCCAATAGATCCACATATACCTACATTTATCTCAAACGTACATATTAGTCGCATAAAAAAACGAAATGAATATAAATTAATGTAATGGATAATAAGCATAACATATTATTTTTAAATCATTTCTCTACACATTAAAACACCAAATAAAGCAAGGAATTACACTAACATACCAAACAGCAAAATCTGAAACTCGATTTTTGGAGCAGATCAGTTTCATAAAACTAAGTTTTTGAGCCAATAGACAGTAAAATTTTAGGAATCAAAATGAAAGTTGTAGCTCATGTTTTGAGCTTTCCGTAATGTACAAAACAATCAAAATCGGATAAGCCGTTCAAAAGATAAGGCCAATTTAGTACAGCCCAGTTCTAGTAAAATGTTCATCTCGGGGCTGCATTGCAAATTTGCATTTCTAACTTAGCAAACTTTAAAATTTTACAAAACACTTAAAATAAAGATTTTAGCTTAAGCTTCGAGCTTTCCAGAATGTCCAACATTGCTAAAAACAGAAAAAAATATCAAAAGTTATGATTTAATTAACATGGCCTACTGAAATAATAATCCACGCACAGGCCTGCACTCTAATTTCACATTTTTTAGCAAAGTAAACTTCAAATTTTTGCAAAACCCTTCAAAGAAAAATTGTAGCTTATAATCTTAACTTTCGGGAGTGGGTGAAATCGTCAAATTTGGATAAGAGAATTGAAAGCTATAATTATTTAGTCTTTGCTCAGCCAAACAAAAATGACAATGCTAAGGCTTGCATTGTAATTTCATGATTTTAGCTAAGTAGACATCAAAATTTCGCATGACATTTTATATAGAAGTTACTGCTTATGATTTTGACCTTTCCCGGATGTCTAAATCATTGAAATCGAACAATTCGATCATAAGTTATGATTAAATGAATTTTTGCGACGATCAACAAAAAGTAATCTAAAACTACTATATAAACCTTTGTTTTGCACTTTAAAATGAACCATTCTACTTTTATATATGTATAAGAAGGCCATCATCATCTTTAATTCCATTGGTAATTCTCGAATACCTGTTCTCACTTAAGTTCCATATTAATCACAATTAGAAACTAATTTATTAATATGCATTTTTTTGAATGAAGTTATCACATGTAACACCCCGTGTATTCTATAATAGTGAAATTCACAAAATAAAGTATAACTAATTTCAAATCAAAGAATTAAGGGAAATGGGATACCCAATTGCGTTCGTCTCGGAATTCTGCTTGAAATAGAGTCCGAGTTTGAGTAAAACGGACTCCGTATGAGGGAGATATGGCCTCCGGAAGTTTCAGAATTCAGTTTAAAATTCAAGCAGACCAAAACAGCTTAGAAAACAAATTTAAATTTCAAAAATCGGGCCAGATTGGCCAGGGCAGGAATTTTCCGGCCCAAGGCACCCAGGTCGACTGGGTAGTCGACCTGGGCTACCCAGGTCGACTACATAGTCGACCTGGGGGTCGACTGGGGGGTCGACCTGGCCCCTGAGCCAGGTCGAACCCAGCCCCCCTGGCTGGCCTGGTCTGTGTTTGGTCGATTTTCTGAGCCTTGCCTTGTCACTAGAGCTAGGTGTCAGCTCCTGATTGGTCTCTCCTTCTAACGAACGGCTATTATTAAACCAAGCTCCATCGACGGTCCTAATCAACTCACAAACTCTATAAAAAGGACCTAAGACTCCACCTAATTCACACAAACAAAAATGAATATGAGACCGTTATGCTGCTGAGGAAAGATTAGGAATAGCCATCAAAATTGAGAGACAATTAGGAGACAACTCGAAAGCTTAAAGCAACGTCAATTAAATCAAAACAACGCCTACAACAAAGGATAGCATCTCCAAATTCAGAATTCAGATTCCTGAATTGAAGATTCATCATACGTTGTAAGTAGAGTGCTATTCCGATGTGAATGAACAATTGAGTTTTGATTTATGTAAAATGGGAAATGGAATTGTACTTAATTTAATTCATGATTGTATGTTGCTATGAATCTAATTCTGAATCGATTTGGGATATTGTGGTATAACGATGTTAGGCCTATTGGATATTTGCGAGTATATGATTCATGTTAACGACCATATGTTGTGGTAGTTTATTTGAGATTCATGCGAGTATACGATTCACTATTATGCCAATATGATGTACATACTTTTATGATCACTTTTAGTGTGTAATTGGATTCAACTAAGTATTATTGTTTATATGAATTTATGTTGGAATTGGCATCGTGATTCAAGTGTAAAACCATACTTTTGTATTAGCGACAAAAGTAAGCATCTTTATGAACATGATTAAACTATGTTTGGTGTTATGCCTAGTTGAAAACATGTTTTAGGCCTATGTTGTTATCAAAATCATATTGTGATATATGTGACACATAATTAAGTTAGATTTACATTCAAATTGCAAGTTTACATGAATAGATTAAGAACCATGATTCATGTTTAGGTATGCTTATGCCATGATTATATGAATAGAATGGTTCATGTTTAGGTATGTTTAGGCCATGATTATATGAATAGGATGATTCATGTTTAAGTATGTTTATGCCATGATTATATGCTATTACAATGCAAGTTCACATGTGCCTAATTCATGTTAATTAGTTCGTTATGTTGCAAGTTCATGCGTTCACACTCCCCTTTTTATGTTACTTAGAATATATAAACACCATGTTCTAAGCCTCCCCTTTTTCATGTGGCTAAGTTGGGTTTAAATATTAAACCCAACATATGTTATATTTTGGCGAACGTTTAAAACGGGGGTAATGACGTTTGGGTTAAAATATAAAATATATGCGTTGGCATGTTTGACGCATGCCAACGACCTTGAAAAACAATTAAGAAGTATAAATTAATTTTACCCAATAAAGATGAATTTGAATAATGGGCCGCAAATATTTACATATAAAAAGAAAAGAGACAAAATATGTAAATTTAGAAAATACGATGTGTTTAACCCGAGGTTGGATTGAGTTTTGATGTAAACCTGCCCGGAACCGCCCAGCTGTCCAGTAGTCACAACAATACCTATCCAATGTGGGTGGTTAAACATGGAGCCCCATAAAGACCCGAGGTTAGACTGAGTTGTGGCGTAAGACTGCCCGGACCCAACCGGCAACAGGCAGCCACAACAATATCTGTCTAATGTGAGAGGTCGAGGCTTTAAATAAGACAATTAAGGCTGAGTCAGGATTGATAGGATTAAGTGAATTGAATTAATACTTAATCAAAATGGAACATGCTAAACTATACAGACTGATTGGGGGTTAGGTTTACAAAACACTTAACCAACTTAGCATGTTGGCTAGAAATAGAAAACCTAGTAGCGGGGGACCCTTTTCAGCAGTAACCCTATAAGGTGTATCAGGATACCCTGAACTAGGCAGGGTGGGGCACGATTACTGGGCTGACTGTAAGAGGTCAAATCGACGGCGGTGGTGCAGTAGTGTAGGTTCTAACGGGGTGCGAGCGTGCACACACTCCGGCACAGAAAAATAAGGCACTGGGCACCAGTAGCATACCTGTGCATTCTAGGATTGTGTCGGGCCGCCACCATGGGACTTGATACACCCCATGGTGGGACCAACATAGGTAACTACAACATCGGGGGCCGTAAGACACATGTAACTGTGCGAGTAGGAGCCGATTATTAGAAACGAATCACTTCACCCTGATTATGGGGTGCCTGTTAGGAATTAGTTTATATGAATGCAGAGATTAATATGGGGTACGATAAGTACATTCGACTCTAGACAACTTAACCTAGTTTATAGTGCTTTCCCATTTCCAGTTTATACATATCATGCCCAATTCTTTATTCATAGACTGAATAGTCCTAGACTTACTCAGGCTTTATGTCTGACTCTACTTTTCTTTCGTCTTCTTTTCTTTCGTTCCCCCCCCCCCCCAGGTCCACAGGGAGGGAATACCGCAGCTTGACCAGTTTTCACATCCAGCTTGAAGAGAAAGAATGTATTGCTTGGATCTTTTTCGTTTTGGACTATGGCTTTGGACAGCAATTATGGGACTTATGCAGTTTACTTATGTTTTTATGCTTCTTTAAATAATGTAATCAAGACATTTATGAAGATGTTATGTTTTTTTTGAGGTATTGTAAGACAAATTATGACATGGTTTGTGTAACACGTGTTTTGTTGAAATAAAAATTGCTGTTGTTTTCCGCTGTTCAAATATGTGTATTTATATCTGTCTTGTGTATCCGTGACTTATACTTATAAACCTCCACCAAAATTAGGGCATTCCCCTTGAGAGTGACCCTAACGGAGGTGGGGTGTTTCACTTGGTATCAGAGCATAGGTTTACCAGATAAGATAAAAAGTTTTGAAATTTTTTTTCAAAAGAAAATTTAAAGAAGCATTTTTTAAAAGATAAAATGTTATTTTATTTTAAAAAGGCAAAGTCCCCCAAATCCATAGGTACTATCTTTTATCCTTCGTTTTGAATCTATCCTTTTTGTTTCAGCATGTCCGAAGAACTTAACTTGCCAGAGGGTGTACCAATACCTGGTTGGTTTAGACGATTCTTAGAAGCAAGGGCCACTCAGCCAGGTCCTACCGTTCCTCCTCCCCCAGCTGCAGGAAATCATCCAGCTGCAGCAGCACCTCTTCCTCCACCTCCTCCGCGGGGAAATGCTTTTGCTAAGATATGTAAAGATTTTAAAGCTATGAGAGGAAAGGACTTTCATGGAAACGAGTCCTTCGTGGTAGCCAGGAATTGACTAAAAGAAACCGGGGACTTATTCGTCATCTTTGAGGTAGAAGATAGGCAGAAGGTACAACTGGCAGTATGGCTACTTAAAGGTGAGGCTTCCTACTGGTGGGAAGTCACTAATGCTGAAAGACCAGTGGAAACATGGGAGGACTTTAGGGCAAGGTTTGAGGCTAAATTTCTCTCAGAAGCTGAAAGGAGTCTTCAGTTGGAAAAATTCTTATTTCTTAAGCAAGGGAATATGACAGTCAAAGAGTATGTTAATCAGTTCGATCAGCTGGCTAGGTTCGAACTGGACCTAGTCAACACTCCACACAAAAAGGCTCTCCGCTTTGTCAAGGGGTTGAATGAGCCATTACACAGTTTGGCCATGACCCATATACCCATGGGGGCTACGTATGAAAGGTTGGTGCAGATGGCATTGCTGAACGAAGAGGATAAGGGCAAGAAGGAGACAAAGGCAGAAAGCTCTCAAGGGAAGAAAGAGGGTTTACAGCCTAAGAAGATAGACTTTAAGAAGGGCAGGAAAGACAACAAAGAGAAGAGGAAGTGTAATTTCTGTGGCAAAGTGGGGCACTTGGTGAAAGATTGCCGGAAAAAGAAGGCCAAGATGAATGGTGGGTGCTTTTCTTGCGGTGAAACAGGCCATATGGCTAAGGATTGCCCAAAGAAGCGAGGGCAGGGGTAGAGGGCTGGATCCACCTCAGGGGCACAAGTTCATGCGCTAGAAGCGCCACCTCTGCAGCAGCGAGGTATAAATACTTCTGTAGAAAGTGTAGTTTATCTTTATGATCACCCAGTTCGCACTTTATTTGATTCTGGCGCATCACACTCCTTTATCTCATCTGCTTTAGTAGAATCTCTGCACCTAGAAACTAGAATGGTAGAGGACCCCTTAATTGTTTCAAATCCAATTGGGGGCCCAGCTTATTTATCTATGATCTGTGTGGGATTGAAAATTTCTATTCTAAGCGTAGAATTTAAATGTAGTGCCTTTGTTTTGGGCTTTTCGGGATATGGTTTGATTTTGGGCATGGATTGGCTATCCAGTAATGGTGCCATCCTGGATTGTGAGAAAAGGATGGTTAGGCTTCTGACCCAACTCGGTAACACTCTGGAGATTACTTGTAATCCCTCGTATGCGGTTATGCTTAGTTATCTTGAATCGCTAGATGCTTCTGTTGAAAGTTTGCAATCGGTTAGAGTGGTCCGGGAATATCCGGATGTCTTCGAAGAGGTGAAGGGCTTACCTCTGAAGCGGGAGATAGACTTCCACATATATCTTGTAGATAATGCAAAGCCCGTTGCGTTTCCCGTTAGACACATGGCTCCACGTGAAAGAAAGGAGCTCAGTAAACAAATTAAAGAGCTTCTAGAGAAGGGGTTCATTAGAAGGAGCATTTCAGAATGGGGCGCTCCAGTGGTGTTCGCTACAAAGGCGGATGGTTCACTCCGTCTGTGTGTTGACTATAGGGA
Source organism: Allium sativum (assembly GCA_030737875.1). NCBI lineage: Eukaryota > Viridiplantae > Streptophyta > Magnoliopsida > Asparagales > Amaryllidaceae > Allium > Allium sativum. The sequence continues at coordinate 853,753,221 of CM060919.1, forward strand.
GATCAACAAGCTAACGAAAAAGAATAGGCACCCTCTCCCCAGAATTGACGATCTGTTTGATCAGCTTGTAGGAGCGTTTGTTTTCTCCCAACTCGATTTTGCGACCGGATTTCATTAGCTAAGGGTGGCTGAAGATAGTATCGATAAGACAGCATTTAGAACCCCAGACGGCTTCTTTGAATGGCTTGTCATGCCTTTTGGCTTGACAAACGCACCCGCTTACTTCGTGGACTTAATGAGTAGGGTGTTCAGAGATTTCCTCAATAAGTTCGTAGTGGTCTTCGTAGACGATATCTTGATCTTCTCAAAGAGTGAAGAAGAGCATGCTCAGCACCTAAGGGCAATCATGAAAACTCTGCGAGTCCACCAGCTCAAGGCCAAATTCTCCAAATGCCACTTTTGGAGAGAAGAAGTGAGGTTCCTTGGGCACATAGTATCCAAAGAAGGGTTAGCTGTAGACTCGGCTAAAGTAGTAGCGGTGCAGGACTGGAAGACACCAAAGAACGCAACAGAAGTCCGAAGCTTTCTCGGGCTAGCAGGCTTCTATCGGAAATTCATCAGAGACTTTGCAAAGATATCAGCTCCGCTCACAAAGCTGACCAAGAAGAATCTAGTGTTCAATTGGGACTTGGATTGCGAATTTGCTTTCCAACGACTAAAAAGGGCTCTTACAACAGCCCCAGTTTTGACGTTGCCAGATGGAAGCAAGATGTTCACAGTTTATACAGATGCATGTAGGACAGGGCTAGGCACTATCTTAATGCAAGAAGGAAGGGTAGTAGCTTATGGCGGAAGACAGTTGAAAGTGCACGAAAAGAACTACCCGACCCACGATCTTGAGTTAGCTGCCATCGTCTTTGCACTTAAGTCTTGGCGACACTATCTCCTAGGTGAGAAGTTCGAACTTTACACTGACCATAAATCGTTGAAATATCTTTTCTCGCAGAAAGATCTTAACTTGAGGCAATAGAGATGGATGGAGTTTCTTGCCTCGTACGATTTCGAGATCGCCTACACTCCGGGCAAAGGCAACGTGGTGGCAGACGCGTTGAGCCGAAAGAAACTGACCCTAAGCCCGCTGTTTGTTGAAAGACAAAGCCCAGAGTTTATAGCCAGCTTTGACTTTAGGCCCTCCTCCGATTTTGTACCGGGCTTGCTAGCATCTCTCGAAGTACGCCCGACTTTAGTGGACGCAATAGGGACAGCACAACGCGAAGACCCTCAGCTTGTGGAGACGATTGATAGGCTTATTATGGGTGAGACTTCAAGTCACCTCAGCAGATACTCCATCAACGACAAGGGTTGGCTAAGGCGAGACGGAAGACTATGCGTCCCACAGACAAGGGATTTAGTAAAGAAGGTTCTCGAGGAAGCACATCACTCCAAGATGACGATACATCCAGGCGGAGATAAAATGTACAAGGACATAAATAGAACTTTCTTTTGGAACAACATGAAGAAGGACGTGGCAGATTTCGTTTCTAAGTGTATGGTGTGCCAATAGGTTAAGGCGGAACAGAAAAAGCCTGGTGGTCTGCTCCATCCTCTAGAGGTCCTGCAGTGGAAGTGGGATAGCATCTCAATGGACTTCATTGATGGGTTGCCTAGGTCTAGAAGAGGCAACACTAGCATTTGGGTAATAGTGGATAGGCTTACTAAAAGCGCCCACTTTTTACCTGTCAAAAGCAAAAGAACTACCTCATCCCTAGCATCTCTTTACCTCAAGGAAATTGTTCGACTCCATGGAATACCATCCAGCATTGTTAGTGACCGAGACCCTATCTTCACAAGTGAGTTTTGGCGGAGTATGCAAGAAGCGGTAGGCACACAGTTATGCTTAAGCACAGCCTATCATCCCCAAACAGACGGCCAGACAGAAAGAGTGAACAGAGTTTTGGAGGACCTTTTAAGACTATGCGTCCTTGACTTCGAAGGGACGTGGGAAGAACATCTTCCTTTGGTGGAATTTGCCTACAGCAACAGCTACCAAGCAACCATCGGAATGGCGCCCTTCGAAGCCTTATATGGAAGACCGTGCCGATCGCCCACTTGTTGGTGGGAGTCTACTGATAAGCTTATACTTGGACCAGATATGATCCGAGAAACTTTAGAAAAAGTAGACTTAATACGGAAAAGGATGATGACAACCCAAGACAGACAAAAATCCTACGCCGACAAGAGGAGGACCGACCTTGAATTTGAGGTTGGGGACAGAGTTTTTCTTAAGGTATCTCCGCTAAGGAACGTTGTTCGTTTTGGAACCACAGGAAAGCTAGCACCAAGGTTCGTAGGACCGTTTCCTATTATTGAAAATTGGGAAAATGGCCTATAGATTAGAGCTACCCGAATAGCTGGCCGGAGTTCACAACGTTTTCCATGTTTCGCACCTCCGAAAATGTCTACATGAATCTGCTGAAGTGGTAGAGCCAAATATCCAAGAAGAAGCTGAAGTGGAACGCGAAGCAACCATGAGGAAAGTTCCAACCCGCATATTAGGAACGGAAGTGAAGAAGCTACGCAACCGCGAAGTCAAGCTCGTCAAAGTTCAGTGGAGCGACGCCGAGGGAGACGCAACTTGGGAAACTGAAGCTAGAATACGCGCAGCCTACCCTTTTCTTTTCGAGGGTACATCTTTGATCTTTTTTTTTTCCTTAAGTTGCGCTTTTATCTATCTTTTTAGGTATATCTCCTCGACCTTATCTTTTAGGTAGAAACTCTTTGGATGAAAACATGTAATTGAAACATGTTATGGATGATGGTTGCAAGTGGATGCAAGTGATTGCTAGTGGTTGCTCGTGGTTGCATATACACACACAATCTAGATTTTAGATCGGCTCAGTCACTTCATATTGCATATGCATATATGTGTTTATATTCATATATGGTTGAAGTTTAATGTGTTGTCATATGGATGATGCATTTATATGAATGATTGTGCACTCATGTAGAATCATGAATAGTAGAATTTGCATACATAATGGATTCATGGCACTTACATAACTCGCATTAAGGAGGCCAACTGAATCAGTAGACCGCCTGATTTTGCATTAGATAAGTACATGTACACACACTTCGCATATGATCATGAAACATTAGAAGTCTTTTAAGGACAATGGATGCTCGTGTTTGATGGATGAGTAGATGGATGTTTGGATGTTAGGACGTACATTCTTCCTGAACTTGAAGATTTCGGGGACGAAATCCTTTTTAAGTGGGGGAGAATGTAACACCCCGTGTATTCTATAACAGTGAAATTCACAAAATAAAGTATAACTAATTTCAAATCAAAGAATTAAGGGAAACGGGATACGCCATTGCGTTGGTCTCGGAATTCTGCTTGAAATAGAGTCTGAGTTTGAGTAAAACGGACTCCGTATGAGGGAGATATGACCTCCGGAAGTTTCAGAATTCAGTTTAAAATTCAAACAGACCAAAACAGCTTAGAAAACAAATTTAATTTCAAAAATCGGGCCAGACTGGCCATGGCGGGAATTTTCCCGCCCAAGGCACCCAGGTCGACTGGGTAGTCGACCTGGGCTACCCAGGTCGACTGGGTAGTCGACCTGGGGCATCCAGGTCGACTACATAGTCGACCTGGGGGTCGACTGGGGGGTCGACCTGGCCCCTGAGCCAGGTCGAACCCAGCCCCCCTGGCTGGCCTGGTCTGTGCTTGGTCGATTTTCTGAGCCTTGCCTTGTCACTAGGGCTAGGTGTTAGCTCCTGATTGGTCTCTCCTTCAAATGAACGGCTATTATTAAACCAAGCTCCATCGACGGTCCTAATCAACTCACAAACTCTATAAAAAGGACCTAAGACTCCACCTAATTCACACAAACAAAAATGAATATGAGACCGTCATGTTGCTGAGGAACGATTAGGAATTGCCGTCAAAATTGAGAGACAATTAGGAGACAACTCGAAAGCTTAAAGCAACGTCAATTAAATCAAAACAACACCTACAACAAAGGATAGCATCTCCAAATTCAGAATTCATATTCCGGAATTGAAGATTCATCATACGTTGTAAGTAGAGTGCTATTCCGATGTGAATGAACAATTGAGTTTTGATTTATGTAAAATGAGAAATGGAATTGTACTTAATTTAATTCATGATTGTATGTTGCTATGATTCTAATTCTGAATCGATTTGGGATATTGTGGTATAACGATGTTAGGCCTATTGGATATTTGCGAGTATATGATTCATGTTAACGACCATATGTTGTGGTAGTTTATTTGAGATTCATGCGAGTATATGATTCACTATTATGCCAATATGATGTACATACTTTTATGATCACTTTTAGTGTGTTATTGGATTCAACTAAGTATTATGGTTTATTTGAATTTATGTTGGAATTGGCATCGTGATTCAAGTGTAAAACCATACTTTTCTATTAGCGACAAAAGTAAGCATCTTTATGAACATGATTATGCCTAGTTGAAAACATGTTTTAGGCCTATGTTGTTATCAAAATCATATGGTGATATATGTGACACATAATTAAGTTAGATTTACATTCCAATTGCAAATTTACATGAATAGATTAAGAACCATGATTCATGTTTAGGTATGCTTATGCCATGATTATATGAATAGAATGGTTCATGTTTAGGTATGTTTAGGCCATGATTATATGAATAGGATGATTCATGTTTAAGTATGTTTATGCCATGATTATATGCTATTACAATGCAAGTTCACATGTGCCTAATTCATGTTAATTAGTTCGTTATGTTGCAAGTTCATGCGTTCACACTCCCCTTTTTATGTTACTTAGAATATATAAACACCATGTTCTAAGCCTCCCCTTTTTCATGTGGCTAAGTTGGGTTTAAATATTAAACCCAACATATGTTATATTTTAGCGAACGTATAATAATGACGTTTGGGTTAAAATATAAAACATATGTGTTGGCATGTTTGACGCATGCCAACGACCTTGAAAAACAATTAAGAAGTATAAATTAATTTTACCCAATAAAGATGAATTTGAATAATGGGCCGCAAATATTTACATATAAAAAGAAAAGAGACAAAATATGTAAATTTAGAAAATACGATGTGTTTAACCCGAGGTTGGATTGAGTTGTGATGTAAACCTGCCCGGAACCGCCCGGCTGTCCAGTAATCACAACAATACCTATCCAATGTGGGTGGTTAAACACGGAGCCCCATAAAGACCCGAGGTTAGACTGAGTTGTGGCGTAAGACTGCCCGGACCCAACCGGCAACAGGCAGCCACAACAATATCTGTCTAATGTGAGAGGTCGAGGCTTTAAATAAGACAATTTAGGCTGAGTCAGGATTGATAGGATTAAGTAAATTGAATTAATACTTAATCAAAATGGAACATGCTAAACTATACAGACTGATTCGGGGTTAGGTTTACAAAACACTTAACCAACTTAGCATGTTGGCTAGAAATAGAAAACCTAGTAGTGGGGGACCCTTTTCAGTAGTAACCCTACAAGGTGTATCAGGATACCCTGAACTAGGCAGGGTAGGGCACGATTACTGGGCTGACTGTAAGAGGTCAAATCGACGGCGGTGGTGCAGCAATGTAGGTTCTAACGGGGTGCGGGCGTGCACACACTCCGGCGCAGAAACGTAAGGCACTGGGCACCAGTAGCATACCTGTGCATTCTAGGATTGTGTCGGGCCGCCACCATGGGACTTGATACACCCCATGGTGGGACCAGCATAGGTAACTACAACATCGGGGGCCGTAAGACACATGTAACTGTGCGAGTAGGAGCCGATTATTAGAAACGAATCACTTCACCCTGATTATGGGGTGCCTGTTGGGAATTAGTTTATATGAATGCAAAGATTAATATGGGGTACGATAAGTACATTCGACTCTAGACAACTTAACCTAATTTATAGTGCTTTCCCATTTCCAGTTTATACTTATCATGCCCAATTCTTTATTCATAGACTGAATAGTCCTAGACTTACTCAGGCTTTATGTCTGACTCTACTTTTCTTTCGTTCCCCCCCAGGTCCACAGGGAGGGAATACCGCAGCTTGACCAGTTTTCATATCCAGCTTTAAGAGAAAGAATGTATTGCTTGGATCTTTTTCGTTTTGGACTATGGCTTTGGACAACAATTATGGGACTTATGCAGTTTACTTATGTTTTTATGCTTCTTTAAATAATGTAATCAAGACAGTTATGAAGATGTTATGTTTCTTTTTGAGGTATTGTAAGACAAATTATGACATGGTTTGTGTAACACGTGTTTTGTTGAAATAAAAAATGCTGTTGTTTTCCGCTGTTCAAATATGTGTATTTATATCTGTCTTGTGTATCTGTGACTTATACTTATAAACCTCCACCAAAATTAGGGCATTCCCCTTGAGAGTGACCCTAACGGAGGTGGGGTGTTTCATCACATGTCCCTTGATTTGCTTGAGCTTCTGTTTGAAAACAGACAAATTACAATGGGTTTACTCGCATTTTGCCTTTCAAAATCCTGAGGTATATTAGTTTCCAGAAACAAATAGATAACCACTGAAACAGATGGTAAATGAATGTCGTTGAGTATGTCCTTGGATGTAAAACTCGAGATATTATAAACGCTTTTATAGGCAATTAAACATCACTTGAGAATTTTTAGAGCTTGAAAACTTGTATCTCTTCAGAATCATAAAGGTAAATTTCTTGTTCTAAACATGCTTGAAGTAGTTTGAATTCTCAAACTACCAGTCGTTAATTTTAAAATGCAAGTATTATGATGTTTATCACTTCATGCATAAATAAATCAATCACCAAATAATTACAAAGAACTGCGTTTTCATGCATAATTACATGGCTACAGGAAGAATGAAGTTTTTATATCAATACTGGTGTTCATGTTATTAATTATACAACATGGAACTACATTAAAATTTTATACTAGACTTCCACATGCATGTATTTTTAAAGCTCTTTCACACTTGTATCAAGTCTCCAAAGCAAGCTTAAACAATACATTAACTATGTTTTAATGTATATATTTTTATATTATTTATAATATTATTGGGCATATTTCTTTTCCAATCATATTCATACCGAACCACATAAAATATAGAATGTAGTGTTCCACAGAAGTTGCATGCATCCAATGTTATATGTTAAATTAATTCACTACAAAATTTGATCAATATTTCTAGCTTTACGAATTATTGATTTTTTTTATATTTGTTATTGTCGTTTTTATGATGTGCCATCTATCTGTTTTATTTAGAGTTGTCAATTGATACCCAAAAATCCGAAATCGGTCCATTTTCTATTAAATATGAAAAAAATATCCGACATCCAAAATTGATATGGATGTAGGTACGACCACATCTGCATCTCATAATTATCCATCCAGTTTTTATCAAAATTGTATCTTTTTATTATTATTTAAATACGTAAATGATCATCATATACTATTTAATCAATCGTAAAGAAAATCTACATAAAAGTTCATACTTGCTGCTTAAAATTATTTTTCTTAGCAATTTAGTATTGCAACGAATTTTCAATTAATTACAGGTTTTTAGTTGTCAAATTTATTAGTTATGAATTGGTTGAAAAATATCCAATCAAAATCAAACACATGTTCATGGATACAGATATTCGAAATCCGAAAGTGATCGTGGATACAGATTTGAAACCAATTAGAATATGTATCTGATTGTTTATAGACCGCATTTTAGTTTGTTTTGCATTTAGTAATGTAATTCAATGTAGTCAACGGAAAATGATGCAAAATGACATTAAGCTTGAATCGTGCACTATTCTATTTACTTTAGTATCGGCTACACCATAAATTCCCTAATTTCCATCACATGTTCCAATTTAATTAATTATTGCTTCGTAAATAGTTCAACAGGAATTTATACATCTAGTCTAATCCAAAACTCTTCCAAAATAGTGATTTTTATTATCACTATATGGTCATTATTAGATAGCACTGCTTTTTAAAACTTGTGTTGATATGCCTCGTCGTGGTATTTGGGAATTCCTATCGATAGCATTGGCCAGGTGCATCGACCTGAATTCTTAAATTAGTACACGGACAAATTAACACAAAATTAATTCTCATATAAATATATATATATTTGCAGGTATATCCTTTAAACAATTCTCATCATTATTATTGTTTTTTCTATTATAACATTATTAGTTTATGTAAATTTAATAGTTATTTCATACTCATTCTATGCTACACTATATGCTGCCTACTAAACTGATTGACATGATTACAAGTGCGTTAAATAAATTTTTGTGGCATGGAAACCCTTTCTCTAAAAAGTTAATACCATTCGCCTTTCATAAGCTTTACGATGGGAAGAATTTTGGAGGACTTAGTATAACAAATTTATTATTTTGGAACAAAGCTGCTGTTTCTGTTTACTTTGAGAAGCTTTTTGCAACTGATAAAGGATTATGGGCAAAGTGGGTGCATAACAACTTGATTGGTAATAAGAACTTTTGGATTATATCAATCCCACAAAATTGCAGTTGGAGCTGGCGTAACATTCTTAATCTCCGTGAGACTTTCAAAAATTTCGTACATTGTAATTATAAAACCATTACAAATCTTCCATTTTGGCATAGTCCTTGGGCTAAAACAGGTTTAATCTTAAGTCAGGTGGTAGACTACATTTTCATGATGAATTCTGGTATTCCTCAATCTGCTGTTGTTTCTGATTATGTTCATGATGGTGAAATCATTCTACCCTATACTAGTTCGACAATCTTGAGGAACTTATGTCGAGAAATATCTGGTTACTTCAATTTTAATGGAAATAAGGAACTGCAATGGCTGGGAAGGATCATACTATCAAGACTGTGTATAATTTGCTTCAAAATGGTCGGCAGATATTTGCTTGGCATTCAAGAGTTTGGAATTGTGGTAGTTCGGCTAAGGAAAATCTCCTCCTTTGGAATATAGTGTCAAATGCTGTCAACACAAAGATTAAGCTTTTTTAAGTTTGGTATTATACCTGACGATGTTTGTGTATTATGCAATTCTCACTCTGAATCAAATGTGCATATCTTTTTTGAATGCCCATTTTTCCATGTTATTTGGTCCAGACTTCTTGCCGCTGGCGGATATCATAAACCATATTTTTCTAGTCAAATGGAGTGTACAATATTTTTAAGGCCACTAGATGGAAGGATATGAAGTCTTGCATCTTTTTCAAGATGCTGAAGAAGTTTGTCTACGAGATATGGCTTAAAAGGAATAACCATACCTTTGGCTTGGAGAAGAAGAATAGTGATCAGTTGTGTATTCATATAATTCACTGTATGCATAGGTCTGCTCGACTTTCTTCTTAGGATTTCTTGTTGCATGTTGCAAATTATAGTCATTCTTTGGTTACTATTTGTAACCTTTTTCAATAATGTTGTCATTTTTTATTTCTTCACGTTTATAGTTTGACTGTATTGAACCTGGTTCCTTGTAATTAATAAAATTTCTCTTTTGCCTTTCAAAAATAGAAATAGTTATTTCATACTCACTATTACATCAAATACTACACTAAACTATTTAAATTCCAAACAAAGATAAACACCAAAATTATGGGGGAGGTAAATCAATAATAATATTATTACATAAATAAAATAACAAATACGTCCCTTGATGATTACCCCAGTAATCATCGTATACCCTATTATCATATAATATAATAAAATCTATCTACCGCACACCCATGGGGATAGGGACACTAAGTCTTTTCTAAGGTTTAGAATTGTGTCTCTTATACATATGTATAATGTATTGTTCTAACCTTGCTCTGATACCAACTGTAACACCCAACCTCTATACCCATATTATCCAAGAGCATTACTAAGTAATACCGTTAGATGATACGGAGAATGAGGCTGTAAGGGCGCGCAAATTTTCTTGGACTAACATGGGTATGTATTATAATTTCTAAAATATCCCTTACTCTTAGGTACTCAATGTCGGTACAAAACAATTAGACGTGTGCCTCCAGGACAAAACAATACAAAATATATATAAGTACAGAGTCCACAGAGTCAAATGCATTGATTAATATAATGTATAATATTTTAACATTTTATACACATTTATCTATTACACATCAACATATATACATCAATTCATACAATACACGATAATAAATGATACACTAAGTTATTATACTCTTCTAAGCCCAATAAATATAAGCTGGCCTCAAGGTGTCCTTGAACCTGTAATGTCTCGGTCTGACCCGAGTATTATATAAATAATAAACAGATTAGTCTATGCTTAAATCCTTTATAGTTAATATAAAATGTTTGGGTGCTCTAAACTTGAAAGATCATCCAAGATGTAAACCTAATCATTAGGAACTCTTTAACCAAAGTATTAAGAAGGTGAAACTCTATTGGAATGGAATAGACTACATTCATAGATCACAAACGAAGGGCACATAATAGACCTACTTAATAGCACAAGGCTAAGTGATTCATTGTGCACATATTACAAATGTAATCAAAGTCTCCAAAATCATAAAAAATCATCATATAAGTCAAATGAGTCAAATACCACGAAAGGAGCATCAAATCCCAACTTAGAAAATTTCAAAATGTTCATGTGAACTTAAAATCCAATAATCACCTCAATGTATGATCGTAAAGATCATGTCACAAAATAAATATCATCACAATATGGATCCCACATAAATAAATATGCATGTGCAATCACATGATAATATAGCTCCCCGCGAGCTTAGCTCAGTACTTATATGTATTCAAGTTAGGCGCCCATCACTGCGACCCCCCCAGGCCGAGTGTATCTTGACCCCCCTGGTCAAGTGAATACGTAGGTGTGACTCCCCCCGAGTCCTGGCTTCCCCCCGAAGCAAAGTATTAGCTTATCAAAACACAACATGCGTCATTGACTCATAGTCGTAAACCGAGTAGTGGTAACAGTGTGTCCCGTACCACACGTTCTAACTACTGGTTCACTAGCTACTTATCAACTCCGCGATGGAAAACACAGAAATATCACAAAATAACTTCATTTAGACGGGAGTGGAATTTAACCAAACTCGTATAATACACTTACCCTTCCATACTTTATATAACAAGTCTAGTGAATAAACAGAAAGGCGATACCGAAAATCCCATACCAAACGGTTTCACCAAACCATCTACTCAAATTTCTCGATACATAAAATAGAAATATTATAAAATCACATGAAAGATGTCATCACTGTATCATATTTAAATCGTAAACCAAACAAGTATCAATAGTGAATCATTCATAGCCACAAGAAAGAAAATGAAGATAAATATAGTAAAAAAATATAGAAATTATACAATGGAAATCATATTCATATTCCCAAACAATCTTAAAAGTAAAACAATTCCAAAATAATAATAATAATATTCATGTGACTTTCAAAAAGGAATTTAATCAATTAAGACATAAATATTCATATATATAAGGATACAACTAAATCATTTTATTATAAAATCTCTTGTTAAAACTAAAAATGATTTGTCATTTGTATCACTTCATATCTAACATAATACGAACTTATCAAATAATCTGACCTGAACTAACTGTAGTTTATCTTTATATTATTTTTGCCAAAACAACTAAAATTATTCAAAAATTTGATTTCTAACATAATGAACATATGTAATTAAAATTCATACAAGCAACTTAATTTATCTTATTGGTATCTTGGTTGAAATATAGATTAGAATATTTATATTTACTTAAGTATTAATTTAGGTTCCAAAAATTATAATTCTAGTACTGCAATATTTAGGAATCAGTAATTTACTAAAAAAACTGAAATTAATCAAAATTTCCTAAACATGATGACGTCATAATCTGTGAATATTCCAGTTTCAAAAATAAAATGGACATCATCTCCTTTGTATCATAAGACATCCAACAGACACAAAATTCTTCAATCAACCTAATTCATACACAGTGGCATAACACTCACATTATCAGTCACGTAATCACGCAAGCAATTTAGTAAATAATGATATGCATAAAGACGTATAACTACGTTGGATATAAGCATAGATGTGAGTGAGGGTTACTCACCAAAATAACCACTAGAATTCTGTTACCATCTTCATTCAAAGTTTGTGAAGCTGACCATTACTGTGTAGCCTACGATCATAGTTGTGTCTCGCAACATCAACTTCACATGGGTCTCCGCTTCAGCAAGGCTCCAACAAGATGCCCCTTTCAGGGCTTGCATCTCTTTGCATCCCCAAACTGTAGGTGCCACGATTCGAGCACGAGTTCCCCGTCCGCGATTGTCGCAGATTCGAACGGCTCGCGTCCTCCAGCATGATTCGATTGAACTCTCTCTCTCCTTTTTTTCGGAGGAATTGGATTTAATGGATTCCAACCAAAATCTCCTTTCTGGAATTTTCTGTGCATTTTTTTTGGATAGCCAAAGTGGCTTCTAGAGGAAGTGACAAGAGAACAACAAGTTTTGGGCTTTAATTGATTTGGGCCCAAAATTCTTGTTTGTTGATAGTACATATCTTTATTTAACCTAACACTTGATACTTTATTTATTTAATAATCCAACAGCAATATAAAATAATTATAATTTTATGTATTTAAATTATCCATATATATATATATAAATAAATTGCTTAACAGTTTTATTTAGGCTAATTTATTGGTTAATAAAAGCGTTATAATTTTTAATTTAATGCTTCTATGTTAATTAAACTCGCATAAAACTTTGACAGAAAAACAGGGTTGTTATTAGTTGATTCGTTTGAATGGTTGAAATAGTTAAAGATTTGTTTGAAAATATGTTATAAGTGTTAAAAGTCATAACACTTAATTGATTATGTTATAAATCGATAGATTATGTTAATTGATTGCTATGGATGATGATTTGGTTGTTAATGATGCCACGATAACACCATTTATATGTTACACACAATTTTATGGAATTATTCGAGTATTTATTAAGTCTCATTCCAATTTAATAATATAAAATAATATTATATTCGTTTAAATCCAAATAAGTCATAAGAATAAATATTGAAATTTTACACCTAGAATTGGATAAAATAAAATTAAATATTTATGAAAACTTTTGTAAATGATATTAATTTTCAAATGAAATAAAATAAAATTTAGGGTTGGATTTATAAAATTTGAATTATGTTCAAATTAAATCAAAATAAAATCTCGATATTGCAGTTTAATGACCAAAACAGAAAATCTTTGAAAATGGCTATTTTTAAATTATTAAAAATAGGGAAAAAATTAAGACAAATCATAATAAATGCTTTAAAAGTGATTTGAGTTGAAATATATGAATCTATAAGTTAGGAAAATTATTTAAATCAATTAAGATGATTTAAGCTATTTAGCAACACTTTTTGTAATGCTTTTATATAATATTGGAAATTAAGTGATTTACAATAAATTTGGAAATTGAAATACTTAACCGAATTTAAGAAGAAGATAAACTCAATTAAACTGAGCATGTGGAAACCACTAGTATATTTTTCCTACCTTTGAGATCTGGAATGGTAATCAGGGTGTATAATTAAGGTAAGGGATGCAGCAATTAGTGCGTTGAACTTACCTGGCCAACATTTTCTTATTTGGGCAAGGGTTGGAGCATATCAAAAGGAAAGCCTGGATACTTTGAAATGGAATTGCAAATGATTTAAATTTTAATAATAAGTTTAAGTAAAGTGGATAAATCAAGGTGAAATGATTAAGGATTTTTCTTAAGTAAATCAAGGTTTTAATTAACCAAAATTTAGATGGAAGAGACTTAGCAATCCTATATATCCATATTGTTTTCGAATAACGACGATTATTCGAAAAGACTGGGATCAGATTATGGTGATTCCTATCCGAAAACCATTTTGAAAAATGATACAACGAAATGGAGCAAATAAAGATAATTGAAGAGATAGGAAGAGTGTAGTAAGGAACTACTTGTCGATTGATTTGGTTTAAAATCCCGATTTTCTTCGGAGTGACAGTAGTCCTTTGCTATGGTTTTATGATGCAAGTACAATTTGTTATTGATCCTAAAGTGGATATGTTAGGAATGTGCTTTCACTTTCATTCAGACCCAGAATGAACTTGTATGGATGTTAGTCTAACATTGCATTTTACGGCATATCAATTGATCTTTATTGAATGTATCATTTGTTGGTGGCGGAGAAGACACTTCTTATTTTAGTTTAACACATTTCTTTGAGACACTAAGAGCTTAAAGGTGATATCTTAGTAGACATTAGTTATGTGTTATGAATGATAATGTGGCATGCTAAGTGGAAGGAGCTAAAGATGATCAAAGCATGGCTTTGGATAAAGCATACTTTGTGTAACGTGACTTGAAGCCTCACATCCCATAAATGACTGAATCAGGATGAAGGCTATATGGTTCATTGCCATTAGGCTATGATCATTCCCTTCTAGATTGAAAGAATTAACATGGTATGGAGCCCAGGTATTTTTACTTATGTGGATGATGGAAAGAGCACGCTCAATAAAGGTCGGTTACGACCAGAGAATTGACATATTCGGTGTTATCCAGTTAAGGGATAACCCGATCTTGTGGTTGCAGAGAATCTATGGCTGTATCAGATTTCCAAGACATCCCTCTAAAGGTGTACCCATCATGGATAAGAAATAAACTTTGCCTTGGCATTGTTGGAAATTTCATTCTCCAATACGAATCCATACGGTTTTAGCTGTATAACCTACTAGGAAATGGTAGTTATAGCAGGAATTTAATAATGTAACAATTCCATGCTAAGATTCCTAATTTACTTGTAAAGGTTTTTGAAACAATGTCGTTAAGAATAATATCAACTGTTTTGATATATAAAAGGTTTTAGTTCTCATAAGGGAACCCCCAATTCTGTAACGACCCGCATTCTACGCATCGAAGAATCATAGAATATTTATTTCATTTTCATATGAAGTCATATGGTCGTGTAACTTTGGGGAACCACTATTGGGATTATTTCCTATGTTCATGATTTTTGCCAAATTTTATATGACCATTTTACCCCTATCAAATCTTGTTTTGCCTATAACTTTTGATTAGTAAGGAGTTTTGACCTGAAACCACTGCCATTGGATTCAAATGATGGTTTATCTTTCCGTAGAGTGATCACATTTGTCAAACGGACTTACCATTTGGGAGATATGGCTGAAATAAGGTTTGGAAGGTGAAAAACAGCTTAACTCGGCCAAATAGGGTGATTAGCAGCTAGGCCCATTGGGGGATTTCAGGATTATGGTTACATAAGGGCTGAAAAGGGCTAGAGAAATCTTTCTTTGTCATTTTTACAGCCGCCACTTACATCTCTTCAACCCTAACAATGGCCTCCACCTTCTAAACTACGTCTTAATCACCGTTTAATCACATATTAAGCAAAACCACACCAAATCAAAGTCAGATTTGCATCAAATCAGAGTTGGGGCTGCTACTATACATTGGAATTTGACCCAAAACAGTAGAGTTTCAGATCTAAGATTTTATTTGTAGCTAAGGTGAGTGATTTGCACTTTTATTCACTAATTACGGCTAATTGGGGATGATTAGTGTTAATTAACAAAATTATGCATTATAAAAATCTAGAAAAATATGTAGAAATTCATAAATATTATTTTATGCCTCTGCTATAAATTTGGGTTAATTTGGACATGTTTTGCTAATCGTATGGTTAAATCACAATTAAGAGGAAAAACATGGGTTTTGGGTATGTTTGATCCATATTAACATGTTATGTCGTTGCTTTGGTGTTTATGGTTGATTATACATGTTGCTATTACTGTTTGGAATGCTTTATGATTGTATAGTCATATCAGAATGGCCGAAAACGCTGTCGTATGGCGTAAAAAGCTTGTTGGAAAAGTTGCAGAAATTGGTCAGACCAGACCCGTTCGTGAGACACCCCCCCCCCCCCAACCGTGACACTACCTCCACGAGCCGGACAAGGAACCGGTCACCAACAAAAAATCACGAACCGGACAAGGATCACGAGCCGATAGCCTGAAGGCTTGACCACGAAACGGAGTGCCACGACCAGGAACCCCGAACAGTGGTGACAATTCACGAACCGGAGCTTGGTGCACCACCCACGAACCGGAGCTTGGTGCACCACTCATGAACCGGAGCTCGTCATTGGCACTTATATGTGGGTATACTGTATATATTACGTGTGACTCACTTCAGCGAGAATATATGAAGGACACCTGTTATTCACATATTTCATGTAAATTGTGTCTATCTACCTATATTCGGCTACATTTATGTTTCGAGAGTGAAGCAGATAAGCTAATATCCACATTAGCGGTATGATTATGTGGTTAAGCCCTGATTGCAACACTGTTGTTATTTATGTTATTTGATGTGATCATAAGATTGATAATTGGTTGGTTACCCCCTTGTCTCGAACATGCTAGCAATCAGTTAACATAGAGATATAGTCAGTAGTTGTGGCCTAAGAGGTTACGCGTTATCCTCCCAATAGTGAATAATTGTCATGATATAGAGAGGGTATAGACCATATAACCGATGAATATAGGAGTTATGCCATATATACCACATATGGCTCCTAAAACAAGAAAACACGACGTCAATTTTCCAATCAGTTTTGTTATGCTATACATATACATATATTATGTAAATGTTTACACTAAAAATGGCACAAACACTCAAAGATTGTTACGAGGAGAATAAAAATGAAGAACATATAACTGAAAATGAGAACAAAGCACACACAAACGATTTATAGTGGTTCGGCTTGAATTGCCAACGTCACTTTATAATCTTCCTTAATTTTGATACAAAGTACAAGAATACAAAGTTTCGGAGATATATAATCTCGAATACAGAGAGTATACGGAAAACTACATATGTTGGAAGAGCCAAAGGTCTCGTTTCTATTGTTTTAGGGGCTATTTATAGCTGAGATACGAATCCGGCTCCAACAGGAACATAGGCGAGGAAATAGGAGTAGTGGAAAGACTGGGTATATTGTGCCATGCCAGCTATCATAATTCGACTCGACATAGTCGAACCAGATTTTGCTTGACCCAAAATTTGCCATCAAAGTCTTCATCGAGCCCGAGTATAGGTCGATCCAGAGTTCAGTCTCTTCCCTACTTCGTTGTACTGAGTCTTAGTCGAGCTTAGCTTGGAGCCATGCTGAGATCACTTAGCTTGACTCCCTGATGTATGAATGTCTATCGATTAGGCTATGAGTACTTTGATCACGAATGTCTATGAACTTATCAGAGGAAGATCAACATTTTTCCCCCTAAAGCACGTTGCGTTGCAAACGAGGTATGCTTTGAACAAGTTGAGTTGCACACTTATGATAATACCATCCTTAAAGTGGTGATTTCTACCGAAGTGACGATTAGGAACAGTCGCGTCCTATTGTACAATCATGATGCTTGAACTTCATGTTTTCTGTATAAAGGTCCAAACATGCCGCATTTGACATTGATATCTCTTGTTGGACTTAAGAGTCGAAGTTAACCACCTGGATCCTTTTCCTCCTCATTTTTCATAAATTTTTTTACATTTGATTCAATAGTCGAACTGGACTTCTCAGTTGACAATCGATCCAAAGCTTTAGCATATCAAATCAGGCTGGGAAGGAGAAGAATCTTCACTTCTTCCTTATAAAAGTTGGGCCCTCATCATTATTTTATTTCTTTACATTTACTCACACTGAACCGTTACCCTTAATTATCTATGAAGCCTAATCCAATTTGACATTTAATGCAACCAACAATGGAACATCTCATGATTCAGTCCTTCTAACCATGAAGTCGAATAGATTTAGGTGAGTTTCGATTGCATTGTTTCAGGTTTATTATATGAATCAACATTGAATCTCGTACTTTAGTGTCGAGTTCGTCGTTATCCTTGCCACAAGCAATGGCGTATCTACGTTTTGGCGATGTCATAGTGAGGAGTGGCGCTAGGAAAATTTGGCGATGCAGAGAGATGGAACTTCTCAGTTGGTTGAATCCCTTGGAGAAGAAGGTGGAGCGCTACGAAGTTTCTGGAGTAGAGAAAAGTTGAACTTGATGATGGTGAAGTGTTGGTGTACCCAGATCGATAATAATTTTACTCAATCTGAAGAGTAGTCGAGCTGGATTGGAATACTCAAAAACATCGATCTGGAATCGTTCAACCATCGAACCGGGAATGTCGATCCGGACTTGATCAGACTGGCTTTTACATTCTGCCTCGACGCTCCAACCAAACTCGACGACTACTACGTTCTTGAGTGAAATGACAACAATAAACCAATTCTGAATTTGAATCTATTTACACAAGCATTTGGACAGTTAGGATAGAGCATATGAGAACATTCAAACTTGCATACAAACATAGCGTGACGTGTATATAATTCTGAATAGCATAAACAACACATTTCTAATGCTTTATTTATGTCATCGTATCTTTCACTGCACACACTACACTAGTTCACACACATAGGGGTATGGGTTTCTCATTCTAACCAATATTGTTTCTTGGATAACACAGTTATAATGTCTGGAGGACACTTGACTTGACTTTCCAATGCTGAAAAAGGAAAGTCTATCCAGCAAGATCCCAAAGTGAATTCTAGCTCAAGGACAGAATTGGATGATGATTCGCAATTTGAAGTCCATCCTCATAATGACGAGCCAAGTACTTCATCATCTGAGGAAGAATCTACGTTAGGAGAAGAGGAAGCCAAGGAAGAAGAAGCTCCCGACATGTTTTCTAAGGTCATCTTTCTAGACAATCCAGTTGATTCTTAGCCCACCTCCATGGACGAGATGAAGCAAGAAGGTTGTGCGCGAAGCATAGGATTCCTTTTGACCAAGTCCGAGTGTCGACTCAGAGCGAGTTTGCCCAAAATCTTTCGGCATGTTACATGATAGTCAGTCGACATATGTGCACGGTGGGGTGCATTCCTCCATTCAGTCCTTTTATCATCAACTTTCTTCATCGCATGGAATTGGCACCCATGCAACTACACCCTATGACGTGTGCCTATCTTTTCTTGCTATACGGAATATACAGGGAGCATCTACAGCGAGAGCCTTCCATCAAAGACATCGCCATCTTATATAACTTAAAACATCGAAAGAATACTCCAGCGTTTCTCTATTTTGAATCCGCATCGAGCAAGCGATTCATCATCAAAGATTCGGTAAGCTAGGGGATATAAGACCTGAATGGTTTTATGTTCCGCAGCAAGAAGGAGTCGCCAGAAGGTGGATTCAATGCTATAAGTGTCCAATCCTGATGTGCTCTTCTCAATTTCATTCTAGAGTTTGTAACATTCATAACCCTTTGCAGGTGATAGCCCGGGTAAACCTACTAGCGACATATGTAGAACCTACATGGCTACTATGAAGAGCATTTCAGAGGGCAATCAGAGTGTTAAGATATGCATTGCCGATGAATTTTCTGCATCGATTCAATCTGCTCGATGCAAATTGGACTTTAAGCATGGGCAACGCTCGAGCCCCAGCGGTTTTTCCAGCAGCAGTTGTGCCCCCAGTCGATGGACAAGTAGTTGTTAAGTCCAGGATTCGTCCCCTTAAAGTCAGAGGTGTTGCCAAAGGGGTAGCTGCCCTAGGTCCAGTCGGAAACCCGTGTGAGAAAAGATGGGTAAATCAGAAAAGAAAGGTAAATCTCTCGCGAAGAGCACCGAGAAAGTGCAGAAAACCCCTTATCCACATAAATTAGTCATCGAGAAATCCCCTGTTATGGTGAAGGGGGCGACAAAGTGGTCCACGTCAGAGCATATTTATCATCCACTGCCTTGATCACCAATCCAAGGGGTCGGATCGCCTTCCACGGAGAACATCTCTAAGGGTTTGGAAGAATTAGAACTGTCGATCGAGCAATATAACCTTTTTGGCTTGGCTCCTTAGACTTTCTTTCCCATATATGAGGGATATATTGTCTCAACTGAGGTGGGGAATTTACGCTAACCAGTAAAGCGCCGACAATAGGGCTGTCGGGGAGATGCTCTAGGACACACACGACATGCACACTGCATGTCACAACACTTGCCCATCACATAATTCCCTAGTTCTTATGTTGGTTCATCTTGACTTGTAGATTCCATGTCTTCTTGGTCATATGGTTACAACAAGTTTCAGAGAAACTTATTTAAGAGCGGAATCCCATCCAAATATTATTCAGATGAAGAGCGGAAGCGCCGAGAGGATCGAGATAAAGACGAGAGAGAGAAAAAGAAAGAAGATGCTAATATGTTTCCAAATACCATCCCCGATCTTATTCTTATTCTTCGGTCTGCCACGACACTGATAAGACAAAGCACCAGAAAGATATCTGTGAAGGCGATAAGTCGGTTGTCAAGGCCCTTATTCCTCATAAAGAGTCTCGTCCTAAAGAGTCATACCTCAAGAAGCCTTCAGAGACAAAAGACAAGAGCAAGGTGATGCAGATAGTGGCTCTTAGCAAGCATGCGCAAAAGGAGATATCCATTTTGGAGTCTACCGCGCTCCAGTCGACTATGGAGGAATGGAATAAATTATTAGAGAAACAATTTTCTTATTACTATTTTGTACGGATGCATTTTATTTTCTTCTGCATCCCATGTCGGAAGATGCAGGGGACAAGCTTAAAAACGAAATCAATGATGTTTTTGAGCAGTATAATGAAACACGAAAATACAACCGAAAGTTGTCTGAAATGATTCAAGACCTCAACCTTGACTTGCAAACATGCAACAACCATGGGATTGCAGTAATAGTTCTTTAGCCGTTGTCTATTAGGAACTTGAAAATTCCAAAGCCAAATTACAGATTGCGAAAGTGAATGCCGAAAAATATGCGTCATGAATTGCTAGATCATTTCCACATAGAGTTTGATTCTTATAGTCGAAGGATTAAAACACTCGAAGACCAATGCAAGACTGTTGCTCAAGAAAATGCTGAGTTGAAGCTTAAGTGCGACCGTTTTGAGGAAGATAAGGGTTCTTTGAAAAAATAAAATGCCGAGTTGAGAGCCAAGCTAGGCGAGGCCGAGGTCAGGGTAAAAAATGCAACGAACCGGATTTTTGAACAGTTTATTTTAAATATTTAATATGGCTTTAAATATTAAATTGATAATATAAATGGATTTTTATATTTAGTTACCGATTTAATAATCGATTTCGATTTAATATCGAATATATTAAATTATTGTAATACAAAAAATAATTCAAATCGAAGTCAAAAACTGAATTAAAACAATTCAGATGATCAATACTAATTGTGTTTGAATATGGACGATAAAAAAAAAATTATTACCAGTGAATTGATTAGTTCTGAATTGTTATTAAATTATATTAATTTAATACGATATATTTATTGAAATTAAATATAAAAATACATTCAGTTCGGTTCATAATAACACAATAACATTTAATTGTCGGTTTATACACTAAAATAGCGGTTCGTAATTTCAGTTAACGGACCCCAAGATATTGGACTGTGGATAGGCTTGAAATCAAATAGGTATCTATTTAAAAAGAAACAAAATCTCTTTATGTCTAATTGAATTAAATTAAATGATTTTTAAATTCAATTTCTTAATCCCTAAGTTATTCTTCATCTATAAATCGCTACTCTTGGTCTCTTTATTTCTTTGGTTGAAATAAAAAAAATCGAGAGCTTCAGATAAATTAACATGTCGCCCCTCTTGTTCATTTGTAATCCAACCATAATTAAACATTGCGATAACTTCTCATTTACTCCTTACCCTCGTTTCACAGAAGCTTCACAAGCTTACCGCAACCCATTTCTTTTGATAACCGAAGAGCAAAGTTCCTTTTTATTTGTCTAATCCTCAAATCGATCCTGTAAATCAGTCGTGAGAAACTCAGACAGTAGGGTAGCGCGCTATCAAATCATGGAAGGGAGTTGCGATCTCGGAATTAATTGAAGACGCTCGCGATTTTTGCAACAGGAAGGAGGGGTTTTCCACTATCGTTTATTTGCGTTGAGATTGAAAGGAGACTACGGACGTGGGATAAGGGGCGCAATGGGTTTAAGGAGCTGGGTTTGTGGTAGCGAGGGGACTTAGATGCTGCGTGGAGCGTGTATACTCAGGTTTCAGATTGCGATTTTTGTTTTCAAGGAGACAATGGTTTGTTGTTTTATCTGGAGGAACAAACGGAGGGCAATAGGGCAGTGGAGGTCAGTGACATTTGGCATGGTGGGGTGAGCAGCTGGAGTTAGATTCTTGTTTGTTCGTTGCTGATGGTGAAATAGAGATGATTAGTTTGCAAGAGGAAATGGAAGTGACGTCACGATGGATTGGATAAACTAAGTATAGCAATTCAAAGAGAGGAGTGTGGATCGAATGGCAGAAGGCCGTATTGAATGGAACTGGGGACTGTCAAATGGTGTTTCCAGGTGGTGTTTGTAACACTGATTTGATTTTTTTAATGTTGTTTTTGATTTTCGAAAAGCAAGGAGGGGTAACAGTTGGGTTAGATGGTGACAACATTAATGCGATTCAATGCAATGGGATACACGCTTTTCATTCGTTGATGGAGTCGAGGCTAAAGTGGCTGGAAAAGCCGAGTTGAAAGCGATGTGGTTTGAGAGCTTGAGTAGTTGATGACGATGCAGAGAGTTGTTCTGGAAAGGTGGACTAGCATGCTTATTAAGGTAATTAGTTTAAAATATAAAATAAAGTAAGCTAAGGTAATAATAAAATTTAAGGTTTATGCAAACCATAAATCTTTTAAGTGTGTTATTAAATTAGTACGAGGCCAAAATCACACAAAACCATGTCAAGCAAAATTCGTAGCTGCAAATACGAGCTAAGATGGATTCGAGATTTTTCTGATGCTAGTCGTTAAATCAATGTGAGTAAATCTCACTCATATTTTTAATTAGAATTATTTTTATTCGTTACAATAATTGTTCATTGGTTGTTTTGCTTGCACAGAAATATTATTGTGGCTATTATTAAATATATACTAGTTATTTAGGATTGGTGTTTGTGGTTATTATATATATATATATATACATATATATATATTGGTGATTGGATAGTTCCCGCAGTACCATTAGTGGATGCCCATAGTTTCTTTCGCGGATGACCATATACGCCCCATGCTATGATACTGGATGACCTTCTATACCGCAATATCTTGCCTCGAAGCAGGATGGGTATTATCTATGTTGGTTAACGTCTGTGGATGCATGAAAACAGGTTGGAGGGATCCGACTAGATTCCTCAAAAATATTATTAATTGTTTGTTTTCAAATATATTATCATATGTGATGTATTAGAAAATCTATGGTTGATAACTGATGTATTAGAAAATCTATGGTTGATAACTGTGAAAAGGATATTTGAGATGTAAAAGGGGAAATCTATTTTTAAAAATAGAATTTGAATTTTTAATGAGCTATAGAAATATTAACTTGTTTTGAATAAATAAAACAAGTATTGAATTTATAAACGATGTTTATAAATTAAAATATACAGGAAATTGAAGTGATTAATTTATAAACGATGTTTATAAATTAAATAAGACAGGAAATTGAAGTAAATTTATAAACAGTGTTTATAAATAAAAATGGAATGATTTTCATTAGATAATCAGGGAACTGAAGTGAATTTATAAACGTTGTTTATAAATGAAGAGAAATGAATTATCATTGGATAATTAGGAAAATGTAAATACAAGTGTGAATTATAAAAGGGAAAATTATTTTTCCAAAGTAAAAATTATAATTTCAAATGGATTTGAAATGAGACTTGTTTAAAATATAAACAGGTAATATAAACGATGTTTATAAAGAAAGGTGAGAAATTATCATTTGGATAATTTAAAATATTTAAATTAAAATATGAATTTAAAATAAATTGGGAATTGCGTTAAAAGGGAAACGATGAAATTTATTCCAATGTTCGGAATGTAAGTTGAACTAAAATAAATCCAAACGGATTTATGATATGAATTCGACTATGTCGAATTTATAAAACCAAATTATTTCCAGAAAGGGTATTAGATTTGTATTGGATAGAACTATAATTAAATATGAAAATAGATTCTACAATTTTATTTGTAAGTTGAAAAAAATAAAATATTCCAATAGGAATAGAATTTCAAAAGGGTTTTGAAGGAGAACTTGTTTTAGTATATATAAAACAAGGAAAGGAAATTGATAAACGATGTTTATAAATAAGGGGAGATAATTATCATTAGATATATTTGGCATTTTAAATTCAAGTATGATTTATAAAAGGGACTGGAAAATGTTTTCGAAAAGGGAACGATATATTTTATTCAAGAATTCGGAATAAAAATAGAATTTAGATAAATCTGAGGATTTACAATTAGAATTCGATTATATCGAATTTTATAAATAATTAATTTATAAAAGGGAATATAACGTCCCGGTTTTTGACTGAGTTTGTAATACAATTTAATTGTGATTATTTTAGTAAATTTTAATATATATACATATATATACATTAATAATTTAAAATTTCTTGATCAGTTTACAAAACCAGTAAGAAATGACCGGTCATTCTGTTTTGTATTTTTAATTGTGTTTTAAATTCTGGATAAAAATATTAAAGATATTAAATATAAATATTGTAGAAATTTGAATAATAATAAAAAAATGCTATGTGTATATTTTTAAATACTTGTTACATTTAAATATATACAAGTAAATGTTGTTTGAATATTGTGTTGTATTTAAACTTGTTTTAAATACATGTAAAATATAAATTTGGTTTAAGATTTATAAACTAATAAGAATATTTAAAACAAAATCTAGATTACTTCTCACATGGGTAGGCTGCAAACGTGAGAGTGGACATACGCATAGCAGCCAAGCATTTAATGTAAATAGCTATCCAACTTTCCAATCCTAGGAAACTGCAGGAAGCACACCCTTTTAGCAACATCCTTATCATGTCAAAAATCAAGACAGAAGGACATTTCTTTTCATTCATTAAATTGTTGTATTACTTGGATGCTAAGGTTGAATATATTTAAACATTAAGTACACAATTTCACGAGCTCCTTGCCTGACCATATACTACCTGAGAGTGAAATTGAAAGGGGGGAAAGCCTCAACATCCATCTCATTCCAATCAACAAATGTTGCAGCTATTCTGCCATGATTTGTCATTAGCAGCATATAGGATCAGCTAACAAATATAAACAGCTTTATTTCCAATCAACAAAAGAACAGCTGCTATGTTCCTCTCCAAACAAGCTAGTACCCCTGTCTATCAATCAAAACAAACACACAACTAAACTAAGCTTTCACATGGCTACATATACTCCATCTAGATGTTGTACAAAATAGGACTTCATGAATTTTTTTTAGTTTGATGGATAGGATCAGCTTTCAGCCTAGGATGGTAGTAGGTTGGCTTAGGAGCTGAGCATTTGATATGTAAGAGCATTTGTGCACATGGTCGGTACACTGCTGTAACGACACGGATTCTGCCCGGACTTAATCGATCGCAAAATCGACCAAGACCGTTCAATTCCCGCATACGTTAACTTTGGGAATACAACACATTAGAAAAATAACAACAAACTTTTATAAACATTACAATAATGTTACATCAGAGTACAGAATATCAGAGTACATCGATAAAGAAAATACAGCGGAAGACTTATTACAATAAATTAATACAAAATACAGCGGAAGACTTTCTATGCTATGGACACAGCTTTAGGATTCGATCCAGAATCCTGCTCAAGGGATAAATATCTGCAAAAGCTACTCGACTGCTCGTGTGGAAAAGAGGGCACTCGAGTTTGCCAGTGAAACAAACTATAGGTCAGTCATGGGACTGGTATGAGAAATCTAACTTAACTAATCTAATAATAAGGCTAATCACCGGACCACGCCGCTAACGCGGAACAGGTTTACTCCATTGGATTGCCAGTGCATAAAATAAAGTAAATCGTTAAACAATGCAATGCCTTTTAGAAAAATGAAACCATTATAAGACTCAAGTCCCATCACACAATGCAACGCAAACTGAAGGATAGAGTTTTACCTTATAATGGTCAAAAGATGCTTGATACGATAAAACGGATTTGATATTATTATTAGTGTATATATGTTTCAAAAACATTTCAATCATAATGTATCAATCATAGACGGCATAGCTACCATATACTATGTCGCCATACTAGTTCTACAATCAAAACCGCATGGTGTTGTATTGGAAGTTGGATTTCCATCATGAAATCGAGGCTAGGGATCGTCCTCTCCGATTCGAGACACTCTAGCAAATGCCTCAGGATCCCCCGTAGTGAACCCTTGGAGCGGTAGGGCCGATCCACACCTGTCGAAAGTGGATTAGTTATGCCTGAACACACGTTTCCCGGTCCTTTTGGACCTCTAGTATGACCACTTCCGGCCTATAAATCTGAGGTACCTCATAATCCATCATCCACATAAGTAAAATGTCAGGGCTGGTAGGTCACTGACACCACTCTAGCTAGAAAGAAACGTGTGCACTCCCTATGGTCCATATCCCGTTTTTGACTCATACCGGGGTGTGAGGCTCGCGAAGTCACGCTATACACCAAGCTACGCCTAAACAGGCTATGCTTTGATCATCAACCACTAGGCCCTGCTTTTCAACAAAAGCCTTGATCATGCATCTTAGCATGCCACATTGTCAATCCATACCATACCATTGATTCCTACCGATATATAACCCCTAAGCTCGTGCGTCTCAAAGAAGGGTGTTAAACACTAAACAAATATATATTCAGCAGAGATCAACGAGTTCAGCATAAAGGAATGCAACGTCAGACATACCATCCATTTACAAGTCCATTCTGGGTCTGAACGAAACCAGAGGAACCTTATTCCTCGCATATTCGAACAATCAACACTACGTCCGTACGGCTACCCCCGACTCCCCTTCAAGGTAACTACTCCAATCATGGGACTCAGTAGCAACACATCCATTCAATGTGAAGATCGTCGGTCTTCAATCGCCGTCTTCAACTCTTCGACTTAAATCGTCGAATAATCATTTGAAATGAGATTGAACTCGGACTTTTCAAATGATCCTCGCGTGTATATATATAGTTCAAAACCATTTCATATCGTTAATAGTATTTAATAACTATTTATCGCTATTTTATATATATAAAAATAGCTAAATCTATTTAGCGACGCTTCGGGTCAATGGGCGACCCTGGCGCTGTTTTCACCCAAATTTGTTTTACACATTTCTCTAAATCTAACCATTGGATTTTAACACAATTCATATCATTGGAAAGATCTTCCCAAGGCGAACCTAACGGTTTTAGTTTTGGGAAAATCCGACGGTCGGATCTTTCGGTATAATCGTTTAAAGGCATGATTCCAAAATGCGAACTACCACGCTCGATTCGTTTAATTTTGATTTTTTTATATATATAATTCCTTCGTCCATTTAATTATTGTGATTATCATAACAAGTAAAGAACACTTGGTTTCATTACATTTTGATATATAACATAACACACAATTTTTTTTTAATTTTTTTTAATTCACAAACACATCATAAACATAACAATGTATATTTTTCTTTTACCCTTCAATTCACAAAAAAATGTATTTTTCGTGTATCATTCCAATTTAACAAAAATGAATATTTTTGTGCCATTTAAATTTTCTAACAAAAATGCAATATATTTTGGTGTCAACCTCAATTCTACAAAAATGAATATATTTTTGTTTGTTTAATTTCAATGTAACAAAAATAATAGCTTTGTTATTCTTTCAATGCCAAGCAAAAATAATAATTTTGTTTATATCTTTCAATGCAAAACTAAAATGATAATTTTGTCTCAATCTTTTCTTTACAAGCAAAATGATGATCTTGTGTTTTAATCTTTTCACATGAAAATGTAAATTTCATATCTTTAATTCTTTTTAATGAAATCAAATTCACTAAAATGTAAATTTCCATCGTTATAACTTTCATTGAAAACCTATTTACATAAAAATGTAAATTCCATATCTTTAATCTTTTTAATGAAAATCCAATTACATAAAAATGTAATTTTCTTTTTAATTCTTTTAATGAAAATCTATTTACATGAAAATGTAAATTTCACTTTTAAATTATTTTAATGAAAATCTATTTACATTAAAAATGTAAATTTCACTTCTAAATTCTTTTAATGAAAATCTATTTACATTAAAAATGTAAATTTCACTTCTAAATTCTTTTAATGAAAATCTATTTACATTAAAAATGTAAATTTCACTTACTTTAAATCTAATTACATGAAAATGTAATTTCCTTCTTTAAATACTATTTACATGAAAATGTCAATTAATCCTTAAATCTTAATTACATGAAAATGTAATTTTTCTCCTTAAATCTTAATTACATGAAAATGTAATTTTTCACTTATAATATAATTACATAAAAGTGTAATATTTCACTTTTAATCTAATTGACAATGAAATCAATGTCCTATTTTTCATTCCTAACTAATTTACAAAGTAAATAATGTCGATTTCACTTCTAACAAATTGACAAAGTAAATAATGTCAATTTCATATTTAACAAATGGCGGTGAAAATAATGTCCTTTTTCATATTCAACAAATGACGGTGTAAATAATATCGATTTCATTTCTAACAAATGACGGTGTAAATAATGTCAATTTCTTTTCTAATAAATGACGGCGTAAATAATGTCAATTTCTTATCTAACCAATGACGGTGTAAAAAATGTCAATTTCTATTTAACACATGACGGTGTAATATGACACTTATATTCTAACATAAATAATAATAGAATTTGTTCCTTTTTATTATTTCAATGAAAGTGAAATAAATGTCCTTTTTATATGTCAAACAAAAATAATGTCTTTGGTTTTCTTTTTGACAAAAAGATAATATAACATGTGTCTTTTTTATTTCTAACAAAATTAACATTAAAAATGTCCCTTTTTAACTTACACGCAAAAATGATACTTTTGTACTTTGTTTCATTACACATAAAAATAAAAGTGACATTCTTTTTAATGACAAAATAAAAAAGGGAATTCTTTTTATTTAAAATCGAA
Source organism: Allium sativum (assembly GCA_030737875.1). Taxonomy (NCBI): domain Eukaryota; kingdom Viridiplantae; phylum Streptophyta; class Magnoliopsida; order Asparagales; family Amaryllidaceae; genus Allium; species Allium sativum. The sequence continues at coordinate 853,782,287 of CM060919.1, forward strand.
AGGTGAAATCTTTTGAAGTATAAACAAAAGTTAAATCTTTTTAGTTTGACAAAAACGGTGATGAACATTATGACTTTTAATTTTACCAATTCACATTAAAAATGTAACTAATGTTCATTTCAAATTTTGACACTTAACGGTGTAAAATAATGTTTCACTTCTAATTTGTATTTATAATATATATATATATATATATATATATATAAACACCGTTCCAATGATTGTTTCTAATGCATTAACATGCCACTTAAATAAATATTCATTCCTAATGCATTTACTTAGCACATAAAAAAAAATTCATAGGAATTAACATGACATTGAAATATAACTATATTTCGTACGCATTCACATGACATTAAAATGTGATTCTATTTCATATGCATAAACATGACATTAAAATGTGATTCTTTTTTTTTTTACAAACAAAAATGATTTCTTTTAAATCAAAAACAAAGTTGAATCTTTTATTTTCACAAACAAAGTTGAATCTTTTATTTTCACAAACAAAGTTGAATCTTTTATTTTCACAAACAAAGTTGAATCTTTTATACACTGATTCAAAAATAGAATTCAGATATACAACTTTAATTACAATCCCCACATACAATCAATTTTAATTTTTAATCTATGAACCAAAGGGGAATCACGTACAGTCAGTCACCAACAACAACAAATAAATCTGAATTACAACAATCACAGAAATGATTATATAAACATGTATATATGAGATTCAAACAACCAGGAATAAAATATAATTTTTAAAATAGAAATCTCACTATTTTCTAATTTACATAATTGTCAATTTTTGCATTAACAAATCTAGTAAAATAACATGAAAATTTGGTTTTACTATTTTCCTAATTTACACAATCGTTAATTAACACAAGATGAAGATTTGATTTTAAATCTTTCTAGTTTGTCAACACTAACAATTTTTGTCTAACAATTTTTTTTCTTCCACAAATTTGTTCTAACAGTTTTGTTCAGCACACATATCAACAAACCTATCAATTTACATAACAACACAATCATAGATCAAATCACGTAGAATATAATTTCACAATACAACTCCTAGAACAGACCACATATTATGATTTAGTAATTTTCATTACATAAAATAAAATAAAAAGGCATAGGATTTCTCACATTGATTTGGCTGAATTTTCAAAGGGTTCCGTTTCAGATCTAGTCTGATCCATGCTGTAGATCTCATCGCCATGAATCCCATGCTTCTGAAATCGTTTGATTTCAACGCTGTTTGACCAAATTACATTCGTTTAAAGATTTGTTAACTAATTAAATAATTAATTTACCAATATAATTAATAGATAAATTAGCTTTAGTGCTTTACTTCTCTGTATCGTCCCCGTGAAGATGAACCCATCGTTCAAATATGAACATCGCCCACCGCCATCGATCGGGACTGTTGAATTAGTAGTTCGTGAGAAGCTCTTCGATTATTTATTTGGAGATTTGAATTTTGTTATGTGGATTGGAAGAGAAAAGAGGAGGGAGATCATTGTTCTTCAGCCATTGAAACAAAAGAAGGGGCGGCAGCTATCTTTTGGGAAATAGGGTTTTAGGATGTTATATAGTAGGAGAAAATAATAATAATATTTTTTTTATATGATTATATATATATATATTTACTCCTTTACTTGTCTCTCTCTTCATATGCTGTAAGTTACAAAGAAAATAAATTGGCTGAGGTGGCGTATTTATTTCTCATTTATGTTTCCTTACATCCTCTTTTATTATATGCTACAATTACACAATTTCTTTTTCTTTTTATTATTTGAATTTCAAAAGTAGATAACAATGAAAGAGAGAGAGAGAGAGGATAAAATGGAAAGAATTAATGCTATTTGTTTATGAGCATGTAGTCTACGTTTGGAATTTCTAAAAGTTAAATTTGAATTGACAGGGGAAATATTAAGAGGACATCCAAAGATATGTACATATATATACATATATATATACATATAAATGTATTGTCAAAATTTATTTCATTTATAACCTACACTTTATTTTCAATCAATAAATGTCATTAAAGTTCCTATGTGACGTTAAAAGAATAAAGTTTTAATGTAAAACATTTCATGTTTCTACATGACATTAAAAGGTTAATTTTTAATGTTAACCAAATTCATGTTCTTACATGACATTGAAAAGTTAGGTTTTTTTTAATGTAAATTAAATTCATGTTTTACATGACATTAAAAAGTTGACTTTTAGCACTAATCAAAATATGTACATTCACATTAAAAGAATAACTTTTCAATGTAAAACATTTTTATATTCTTACATTTAAATAAAGACTAACTTTTATTTTAAAACATATTTCATTTTTTTATATTTTTAAATTCTGATGCATTTTCTAATAAAGTTTCCTTAAAATAAAATTTTAAATTGGTTTCAAAATTTCCGGTTGTTACAATATCCCCTACTTAAAATCTTTTCGTCCTCGAAAAGGAACGAAGCTAAAAGTTGTTTAATTAACCTATCTCAACCTTTAATCTTTATTCGTTTCAATAATTTTATTAATTGATTAACTCATTAAATATATAACTTTTATATATTCAAAAATCATATTTTCTAAGATCGGATTATACAAATACGTTAATTAAAGACTTGTCACTCTCAACTCATTCTAGGGCATTACTAACCCCATCTCTAATGAGTTTTCTCATTCTAGGATACTGCTGATCCTATCTCTAATGAGTATTCTTATTGGATATTATTAATCCAATCTCTGATGAGTCTTTTGTTCAGCCCTAACGAGTTGTACCCCAAAGATTTGAGCTAACCAAAGCTCCGTTACCAACTGTAATGACACGGATTTTGCCCGGACTTAATCGATCGCAAAATCGACCAAGACCGTTCAATTCCCGCATACGTTAACTTTCGAAATACAACACATTAGAACAATAACAACAGACTTTTATAAACATTACAATAATGTTACATCAGAGCACAGAATATCAGAGTACATCGATAAAGAAAATACAGCGGAAGACTTATTATAATAAATTAATACAATACACAGCGGAAGACTTTCTATGCTCTGGACACAACTTTAGGCTTCGATCCAGAATCCTGCTCAAGGGATAAATATCTGCAAAAGCTACTCGACTGCCTGTGTGGAAAAGAGGGCACCCGAGTTTGCCAGTGAAACAAACTACAGGTCAGTCATGGGACTGGTATAAGAAATCTAACTTAACTAATCTAATAATAAGGCTAATCATCGGACCACGCCGCTAACGCGGAACGGGTTCACTCCATTGGATTGCTAGTGCATAAAATAAAGTAAATCGTTAAACAACGCAATGCCTTTTAGAAAAATGAAACCATTATAAGACTCAAGTCCCACCACACAATGCAACGCAAACCGGAGGATATAGTTTTACCTTATAATGGTCAAAAGATGCTTGATATGATAAATCAGATTTGATATTATTATTAGTGTATATATGTTTCAAAAATATTTCAATCATAATGTATCAATCATAAACGGCATAACTACCATATACTGTGTCGCCATACTAGTTCTACAATCAAAACCGCATGGCGTCGTATTGGAAGTTGGATTTCCATCATGAAATCGAGACTAGGGATCGTCCTCTCCGATTCGAGACACTCTAGCAAATGCCTCAGGATCCCCTACAGTGAACCTTGGAGCGGTAGGGCCGGTCCACACCTGTCGAAAGTGGATTAGTTATGCCTGAACACACGTTTCCCGGTCCTTTTGGACCTCTAGTATGATCACTTCCGGCCTATAAATCCGAGGTACCTCATAATCCATCATCCACATAAGTAAAATGTCAGGGCTGGTAGGTCACTGACACCACTCTAACTAGAAAGAAACGCGTGCACTCCCTACGGTCCATATCCCGTTTTTGACTCATACCGGGGTGTGAATCTCGCGAAGTCATGCTATACACAAAGCTACGCCTAAACAGTCTATGCTTTGATCATCAACCACAAGGCCCTGCTTTTCAACAAAAACCTTGATCATGCATCTTAGCATGCCACATTGTCAATCCATACCATACCATTGATTCCTACCAATATATAACCCCTAAGCTCGTATGTCTAAGAGAAGGGTGTTAAATACCAAACAGATATATATTTAGCTGAGATCAACGAGTTCAGCATAAAGGAATACAACGTCATACATACCATCCATTTACAAGTCCGTTCTGGGTCTGAATGAAATTGGAGGAACCTTATTCCTCGCATATCCGAACAATCAACACTGCGTCCATACGGCTACCCCTGACTCCCATTCAAGGTAGCTACTCCAATCATGGGCCTCAGTAGCAACACATCCATTCGATGTGAAGATCGTCAGTCTTCAATCGCCGTCTTCAACTCTTTGACTTAAATCGTCGTATAATCATTTGAATGAGATTGAACTCGAACTTTTCACATGATCCTCGCGTGTATATATATAGTTTAGAACCATTTCATATCGTTAATAGTATTTAATAACTATTTATCGCTATTTTTGTATATATAAAAATAGCTAAATCTATTTAACGACGCTTCGGGTCAATGGGCGACCCTGGCGCTGTTTTCACCCAAATTTGTTTTACATATTTCTCTAAATCTAACCGTTGGATTTTAACACAATTCATATCGTTGGAAAGATCTTCCCAAGGCGAACCTAACGGTTTCAGTTTTGGGAAAATCCGATGGTCGGATCTTTCGGTATAATCGTTTAAAGGCATGATTCCAAAATGCGAACTACCACGCTCAATCGGTTTAATTTTGATATATATATATATATATATATATATAATTCCTTCGTCCATTTCATTATTGTGATTATCATAACAAATAAAGAACACCTGGTTTCATTACATTTTGATATATAACATAACACACAATAATGTTTTATTTTATTTTAATTCACATACACATCCTAAACATAACAATGTATATTTTTCTTTTACCCTTCAATTCACACAAAAATGTATTATTCGTGTATCATTCCAATTTAACAAAAATGAAGATTTTTGTGCCATTTAAATTTTCTAACAAAAATGCAATATATTTTCGTGTCAACCTCAATTAAATAAAAATGAATATATTTTTGTTTGTTTAATTTCAATGTAACAAAAATAATAACTTTGTTATTCTTTCAACGCCAAGCAAAAATAATAATTTTGTTTATATCTTTCAATGCAAAACTAAAATGATAATTTTGTCTCAATCTTTTCTTTACAAGCAAAATGATGATCTTGTGTTTTAATCTTTTCACATGAAAATGTAAATTTCATATCTTTAATTCTTTTTAATGAAATCAAATTCACTAAAATGTAAATTTCCATCGTTATAACTTTCATTGAAAACCTATTTACATAAAAATGTAAATTCCATATCTTTAATCTTTTAAATGAAAATCCAATTACATAAAAATGTAATTTTCTTCTTAATTCTTTTAATGAAAATCTATTTACATACAAATGTAAATTTCACTTCTAAATTCTTTTAATGAAAATCTATTTACATTAAAAATGTAAATTTCATACTAAATTCTTTTAATGAAAATCTATTTACATTAAAAATGTAAATTTCACTTCTAAATTCTTTTAATGAAAATGTATTTACATTAAAAATGTAAATTTCACTTTAAATCTAATTACATGAAAATGTAATTTCCTTATTTAAATACTATTTACATGAAAATGTCAATTAATCCTTTAATCTTAATTACATGAAAATGTAATTTTTCTCCTTAAATCTTAATTACATGAAAATCTAATTTTTCACTTCTAATATAATTACATAAAAGTGTAATTTTTCACTTTTAATCTAATTGACAATGAAATCAATGTCCTATTTTTCATTTCTAACTAATTTACAAAGTAAATAATGTCGATTTCATTTCTAACAAATTGACAAAGTAAATAATGTCAATTTCATATTTAACAAATGGCGGTGAAAATAATGTCCTTTTTCATATTCAACAAATGACGGTGTAAATAATATCGATTTCATTTCTAACAAATGACGACGTAAATAATGTCAATTTATTTTCTAACAAATGACGGCGTAAATAATGTCAATTTCTTATCTAACCAATGGCGGTGTAAAAATGTCAATTTCTATTTAACACATGACTGTGTAATATGACACTTATATTCTAACATAAATAATAATAGAATTTGTCCCTTTTTATTATTTCAGTGAAAGTGAAATAAATGTCCTTTTTATATGTCAAACAAAAATAATGTCTTTGGTTTTCTTTTTGACAAAAAGATAATATAACATGTGTCTTTTTTATTTCTACCAAAATTAACATTAAAAATGTCCCTTTTTAACCTACACTCAAAAATGATACTTTTGTATTTTGTTTCATTACACATAAAAATAAAAGTGGCATTCTTTTTAATGACAAAATAAAAAAGGGAATTCTTTTTATTTAAAATCCAAAGGTGAAATCTTTTTAAGTATAAACAAAAGTTAAATCTTTTTAATTTGACAAAAACGGTGATAGACAATATGACTTTTCATTTTAACAATTCACATTAAAAATGTAACTAATGTTCATTTCAATTTTTGACACTTAACGGTGTAAAATAATGTTTCACTTCTAATTTGTATCTATGATATACATACATACATACATACATACATATATATATATATATATATATATATATATATATATATATATATATATATATATATAAACCGTTCCAATAATTATTTTTAATGCATTAACATGCCACTTAAATAAATATTCATTCCTAATGCATTTACTTAGCACATAAAAAAAATTATTTTTCATAGGAATTAACATGACATTGAAACGTAATTATATTTCATATGCATTCACATGACATTAAAATGTGATTCTATTTCATATGCATAAACATGACATTAAAATGTGATTCTATTTCATATGCATAAACATGCATAAACATGACATTAAAATGTGATTCCATTTCATATGCGTAAACATGACATTAAAATGTGATTCTTTTTTTTTACAAACAAAAATGATTTCTTTTAAATCACAAACAAAGTTGAATCTTTTATTTTCACAAACAAAGTTGAATCTTTTATTTTCACAAACAAAGTTGAATCTTTTATACACTGATTCAAAGATAGAATTCAAATCTACAACTTTAATTACAATCCCCACATACAATCAATTTTAATTTTTAATCTATGAACCAAAGGGGAATCACGTACAGTCAGTCACCAACAACAACAAATAAATCTGAATTACAACAATCACAGAAACTATTATATAAACATGTATATATGAGATTCAAACAACCAGGAATAAAATATAATTTTTAAAATAGAAATCTCACTATTTTCTAATTTACATAATTGTAAATTTTTGCATTAACAAATCTAGTAAAATAACATGAAATTTTGGTTTTACTATTTTCCTAATTTACACAATCGTTAATTAACACAAGATGATGATTTGGTTTTAAATCTTTCTAGTTTGTCAACACTGACAATTTTTGTCTAACAATTTTTTTTCTTCCACAAATTTGTTCTAACAGTTTTGTTCAGCACACATATCAACAAATCTATCAATTTACATAACAACACAGTCATAGATCAAATCACATATAATATAATCACAATACTACTCCTAGAATAGACCACATATTATGATTCAGTAATTTTCATTACATAAAATAAAATAAAAAGGCTTAGGATTTCTCACACTATATAAAATAAAATAAAAAGGCATAGGATTTCTCACATTGATTTGGCTGAATTTTCAAACTGTTCCGTTTCAGATCTAGTCTGATCCATGCTGTAGATCTCATAGCTACGAATCCCATGCTTCTGAAATCGTCTGATTTCATCGCTGTTTGACCAAATTACATTCGTTTAAAGATTTGTTAACTAATTAAATAATTAATTTACCAATATAATTAATAGATAAATTAGCTTTAGTACTTTACTTCTCTGTATCGTCCCCGTGAAGATGAACCCATCGTTCAAATCTGAACATCGCCCACCGCCATCGATCGGGACGGTTGAATTAGTAGTCCGTGAGAAGCTCTTCGATTCTGTATTTGGAGATTTGAATTTTGTTATGTGGATTGGAAGAGAAAATAGGAGGGAGATCATTGTTCTTCAGCCATTGAAACAAAAGAAGGGGCGGCGACTATCTTTTGGGAAATAGGGTTTTAGGATGTTATATAGTAGGAGAAAATAATAATAATTTTTTTTCTTTTGACTATATATATATATATATATATATATATATATATATATATTTAGTCCTTACTTGTCTCTTTCTTCATATGCTGTAAGTTACAAAGGAAATAAATTGGCTGATGTGACGTATTTATTTCTCATTTATGTTTCCTTACATCCTCTTTTATTACATGCTACAATTACACATTTTCTTTTTCTGTTTATTATTTGAATTTCAAAAGTAGATAACAATGAAAGAGAGAGAGAATAAAATGGAAAGAATTAATGCTATTTGTTTATGAACATGTAGTCTACGTTTGGAATTTCTAAAAGTTAAATTTGAATTGACAGAGGAAATATTTAAGTGGACAGCCAAAGATATGTACATATATACATATAAATGTATTGTCAAAATTTATTTCATTTATAACCTACACTTTATTTTCAATCAATAAATGTCATTAAAGTTTCTATGTGACGTTAAAAGAATAAAGTTTTAATGTAAAACATTTCATGTTTCTACATGACATTAAAAGATTAATTTTTAATGTTAACCAAATTCATGTTCTTACATGACATTAAAAAGTTAAGTTTTTTTTTATATAATGTAAATTAAATTCATGTTTTACATGACATTAAAAAGTTAGCCTTTTAGCACTAATCAAAATCTGTACATTCACATTAAAAGAATAACTTTTTAATGTAAATCATTTTTATATTCTTACATTTAAATAAAGACTAACTTTTATTTTAAAACATATTTCGTTTTTTTTATATTGGTAAATTCTGATGCATTTTCTAACAAAGTTTCCTTAAAATAAAATTTTAAATTGGTTCGAAAATTCCGGGTTGTTACCAGTGGCGGAGCCAGAAAAAAAAACTGATGAGGTCACCTAATGCAAGCAAGTGGGGTTCTCACAATCAATCTTTTTAAAATAAACCAAACATAATTTGTTTTTTGTCGAACAACTAACCGATGGCAGAAAAAAAAACTGATTGTCCCATTGTCTGACAACAAAAATACTGATATGATTGTACTTCTTTTTGCGCAGCTTCTTTTATCCAAACAAAAATGTGGACATAAGTGTAACAGCTTGAAAAGTATTTATATGTGTGCAACGCCGAGTATGGGCAAGTTTTGTTGTACAGGGAAGTAGCAGGTGTATGGTGTAATGATGCAGGAAGTATGGACTGAAGGGGAAAAAAAGATAGATAGTACTATATTACAGGAGACATAAAAACAGTCAAAGTACCTGACACGCATTTCTGCCTATGCTTTTTTGTTTTCCAATATACTGGTGAGGTCACTTGACCTCACCAGCCATACATTGGCTCCGCCCCTGGTTGTTACAACTGCACATACACATTGCACATTTTCATGCATCTTCTTTTCAATCAAAATCATAGAGCCAGCTAAAATAATAGGATCTGTTCTCTTTAAATCAATCTATATACTAATGCACAGCTAGGACCTATGACCATTCCTTTCTATTCACATATAAGGCATGTACGTTTACCGCATTGCATACTTCAAGTGCAAGTATCATGCTGCATCTATAAATACACCAGTAGACCATGCAACCCCCCTCACAAAAATTAGCGAACTCAAAAAAAAAAAAAAAAAAAGTGAAGCAAAACAACAGCAAGCAAAGTAGTGGAGTCTGGAAACAAAACCTGAAAACGGAGAGTGAAACAGCAAGAACTGAGAACATTTTTATGTGAGTAAACTCTGTTTTTCCTTTGAATCTTTTATTGGTAATGCTAGTATATATAAATGCATAAATGGTTACTTGTTTGGTTAAGTAAATCTTCATACTAAACATAAAGCATTTAAAAATCTGGAAACAGTAACAAAACATGGAAATAAACGCAAAACAGAGGACACGCACTCAAACTAAAAAGGAAAATGGGATGAAAGGAAACCTGGGATAAGTATATAGAAATAAAAGACAAAAAAATTAGTGAGAAAACATAAGTCTGGACGGAGAACAAACAAAAGGCGAGTAAACTTCCTTTGTTATTTTTGATATACATGTAGGTATACATGTTTTGATAGGTGATATCACATTTTCCGTTGAAAAAGGAAAGCAATCATCTTTCTACTTAGAAGCACACTATGGTTTGTTTTAAACCTGAAATATACTAGTACATGCTTGTCTACCTGAACTCGCCCAAGCCCTGATATGAACCCTGACATATGTTCTTTTGTTTTGGTACCCTGGCATAAACATTTAGTTATTCAAACCCTTGAAAAATATGCGGAGCGAATGCTCTTGTTACTGAAAGAGTCACCATGAGATATTTGATTTATAACTAATTCATGAGGCCTTAATCACACTGCATCCATATATACAATGGTGGAACCCTACGACGAAACTTCTTGCGGTGCAACGGTTTGATAGTTTTCAGCGTTTAGAAAATAGTCTTGTTTTTTTTGCTGATGTAAACACATTTGAAGTTTAGGCTGATGCTAAGCTCACATGTTCATGTTCCATACATATAAACTAATGAATTACAACGGTTGGCATTGACAGAAGGATGTCCTAATTTAGTTAAAGTAAGATTAAGAAACGTAAGAAAATGTAAGAGTAAGAAAAAGAAAACAGTAAAAACAATGTATAGGTAAATGAACTATCCTATTTTAATTATGACCAAAAACTGTGTATATATGTAAGTGAATAAATTCCCTTTTTGTATTTTAACTATGCAAATACCTATATGTGTTGATATGGATAAGTAAACTAAGAATTGCTAATAAATAAATAAAAACTGAATAGAGAAAGAAAAATGAAATAGAACGCAAAAATGTCAAAAAGAAGGTAGGAAAGAAAGAAATAGGAAAGCTTGGCAATCACCGTTAAAATTGATACAGTGGGTTGCTTGGTCTTTTGGCAGTGGCTATGAACTCAGGCGGTGGAGTGACGGTTGTGTGGATGGTGGAAGATTCGAGATGGCTATGAGCATGGGTGTGGAAGGTGGCAAGGCAGTAAACAGGTGGCCATGCTAGATTCTACCAGTTACTGTTGTAATTTCACGATCTTTGAAGAATGTAGCACTTGTCACTGTTAGAGAAGTGTTTGGCGTTATTCATTAGTATAATGTTATCTGAATGGTTAGGAAGATTGTTTGGGTTTTGAAACTCTATGAAGTTTTGTGGCCTGTAATGACTCACTCAGTATATGAACAAATTGGAAGAGCACGCAATGAAAGAAAAGAAAGAGTGGGAAAGATAGGATGGCGCAGTGATGGGATAATATATGAGTGCAGGCGGTTTGATATAAATAAATAAAAAATAGAAACTGAAAAGAAGATAAGAACACCACGTTTCTAGAAAAAGAAAATGCAAGAGGACATAAACGCAAGTGACAAGGAAAGAAGAAAGTAGATGTCAGGAATGGGATTAGAAGAAACAAAGAAAGATGGAAAGGGAATTTAAGTGGTACAACAAGTTTTCTTTTGGTAATGTATTAATGTCAACGTTCATTAAATTGATTTAATTAACGGTGCTTTTAATACTAAATACCGTTTAAAATAAACCAAATGTAAATTAGTCATAAACTAAATTAATGTGTGAACTAATGATCAATAATGATTTGTAAATATAGTAAATACTGAATTGATCGTTCAATTATTTGATTGACTAATTTGGTGGTGTTTAATTACGTTGATCGTAAATATATATATATATATTTATTGACGCCTTGTTAGTAGAAATAAACACCATTGACTATATCCTTGATTGACTGAATTGTTTGAACACCCTGTTAGCAGAAATAAACACCGTTCTGCTATTGTATCAGTTTTCTATATTTTATCAGTTAATATATGTTGTTGAGTTATTATTAGTTGATAATACTGAATTCTATTTACAAAATTGTTTGTGCAAATGGGATTAACAACTTGAATGTTATATATTGTAAGAACTGTTATATACCGTGGAGACTACTAGGCCGTTTTCTGTAAAATAACTCACAAATATACTCAAGTTGACAATTGGATTAGAATTGTTTTTAAGAAATAATTGAATGGTTCATTTTTAATTAATTACATTATTAATTAATTTTAAAGGAAAGGATAATATAAATCAGGTAATCAGGATGTTTAGGTTTGATTTAAATCAACTGTTTTAAATGGAAATTGATTATTAATTGAATCTGTTTCCAACTAATAATTGTTAAACATAGAAATATTTCTAAAAGCTAATTAATGTTTTAATTAACCTATTTTGGATAATGGTATTGTTAAATAGAGAATTGGATAAAGTGTCCAAGATAATATTTATAACTTAATTAATCTTTTAATTAAGCAAGTGAGGTAGATAATTAGAAAATCAAGTTGATATACTGTGATAAATTCCCAGATTTGTTAATTAAGTTAAGTTAACTTAATGAATGGTTCATGACGACATCGTTGTTTTACAAATGTTTTAATATTTGGTAATTAAATTGGATTCACCAATTCTGGTTCGGCAGATATTTTGGATATCAAACTTATACGAATCTTAATGATTTCGATTTAAGGTTTGAGAGGTAATTAAAAAACCCCAACTTGATCGATTTCACCATTTTCCGATAATTCGTATTAGTTTGCATTCAGAATAAGTGTTAGAGTTAAATATCCCTTAAGTTCTAAAATGGACGTTTGAAAGTGAGATTATCACATCAGATTGATAATAAGAGTTTTGTTAATAATTATGCTTTCAAAAATTTATACATATACAAAGTTAATATTTGTATTTAAATAATTTAAGAATTATTTAAAAGAAGGCTTATCAGAACCAATGGAAATAAACCTGTTTATTTTATTTTATATTTGATAGTCAAATCACCGACTATCAAATCTGGACCTTTCCGTTATCGTTTTTGAAGAGACCGGAATCTAAATTCCACTTCGATTCGATATATACGTTCCAAGTCGAAGATTATTGAAGATCATTGAAGACGGAGTTATGCAGGGGTTATTCTGTTAATCCTAGGTAGAAATTGCCTAAGATGGATTTACAGGATAGTGCCTTCGGTTTGTCCAGTCCCATGACAACTTGTATGGACGAATGTCTGACAGAGTATACCTAATAAATTGCGTAAGTTGATCTCTTCAAACATATTTACGTTTGGTGGCAGAGGAATTTGTTTCTCTTAGCTTTATACCCGGGATATTTTTGGGGAAATCAATTTGTGATTTGGCGGGTTTGATGATGTGGCATTCGAAGCGAATGAAAACGTGTTTTATCCAAAGGTAAGTTTCAGCCTCAAGCCTCACAACCGAGAAATGACAAAAATCGGGCAGACAGCATGGCTATGTGGGTCGCTCCCATTAGGGTGTATTGTCACATATCTAGAGAAATTCCATTTGTTTCTTTATTCTATTCGATGCTGTCCCTTTCGGGAAACGGTGGGTAGCTCCCAACCATTGGTGACAATATATTCGATACACTCAAGCGAAATGAGTGGTCGGTCATGTGTGGGCCGGGTTGCTAGACGTTCTCGTTGAACCCAGTGTATTCTCCTCTAGAGATACACTATCGGCAGGTGGTTCCATACCTTGTCATAGTCGGAATCCAATCTCCAATAAGCGCCCGCGGTTTTGATTGTATACTATATATGTGGAGTGTGAGATGCAAGCGTTCTGCTAGATTGCTATTTATTTGTATTTAGACACTATCATAATAATATTGGTTTTAAAAATGTTTTGGGTTATCGTAAGGTAAAAACCATCCGTATTTATGTGTGGATCGGTCTTACTATTATCTTTTTTTTTTAAAAAGGTTTGAAAGTTAAAAATCAAACTATTTTTAATCGTTTACTCACACCAGTCCCATGACTGACCCAGAGTTTATTTCCTATGTTTTCCCTAAACTCTTGGGTGCTCAAATTTGTACAAGCAGTCAAGTAGTTCAGGTTTTACAGATTTATCTGGAGGAGCTCAGAGCAGGAGGCTTTAGTACTAGATATATAGAGTTTATTCTGCTGTGTTGTATATGTAATGTACTCTGATGATGTATGTAAGTCCAAATACCGTTGTATTTCAAAAATAATTTTTATATATTATATTTTATTTCGCTGCGAATGTGAGACTTTGTGTTATTGTTCAGTGTGATCTTCTATCTATTTTCTTCTATTCTAATTTTCTATCTTTCTATTTCTCATCCTCTAACTTCTTTCTATTAATGATTCGTATTTTCGTGCAATTTGGGTTGGACGTGGGTTGTATTCAGTCAGCTCAAACGGTACGGATTTGCGGGTTGTTACAGGGAATTGGAATTTAATATAGCAAATTGAGTATAAATAAATTATAACCAAGTAACGAAAAATCGACGATTTTAGATAATTCGAAATGTTAAGTTGAATTGGGAAAATTGTATTTAATATATATTAAAATATATTAGAATGGAGTTGAAATTTTATTACAAACAGAGTTTAAACGTTTATATATATATAAATATAATTTAAACTTACTTGCCGTAGCGCGGTAGTTCGTAATTTGGCGTTTCGAACTTCAATCGAGTATACATAACTCAATTTAAGTCGGAATTCTTTGAAACAAGAATTGTCAAGATCGATTTGATAATATTTTTCTAATGGAAGAGAAAATTCTGGATTTCGTCTTATAGATTTTGTGTTATGTCAAAATCAAATTTTCAGAAAAACAGCACCATAACCATTGTAAAACCATAACGGTTTATTTAAATTTATAAAAGGATTTTTAAGCAAATAAAATCCGAATCTTCATTAGACAAATCTAGATTTGAGATATAAAATATGCCTGAACTCAAGTGGAGTAATGAAATGATTTTTGAAACAAAAATCAGGTTTGTTAATTATTGAAGAGTATTAACTAATTTGAAGAATAATTAGTTAAAAGGATTTTGAATTGAAATTGGGCTTTGGATAAGTAAATTGGGTTTGTAAATTTATATTCGAAATCGAATATGAAACTTGAATTAAAAATGGAAGTCGATTGGTTTTTAACCAAATTAAAAATAGTATACGAACATGATATGTTCAATTAAAAAGTGGAATGGGCAAAAGAGATAATTAAAGAATTAATTAGCAAATTGAATTAAAATGACTGGATTGAGTTGGAATAAAATGGGAATGGACATATATGGGTTAGACAGGTATGGAATGAAGTGTATAAAGTTTATAATTCAAGTGACTGACAAAAAGGTACACGTTTAAATTCCATCTGAGGTTTTATGCGCCGAATCGGCAAGCCGCTTGGCTTTTTAATTTTCTTTTTTGAATGGAAAGGGCCCAGAGAGGCGTTTTGTAGTTGTACCGAGTGACCCGTACAAAGGAGGTTAGGCCGAAATTTTCCGGAAATTTAAGGAGTTAGAATATTTTTAAGAAATTTAACTAGAAAATCAATGTATTGATATATATATATATAGAATTCGATAAGGAAACAAACATAGAAACAGAATATTATAAACAAAAATGAAATTTATAATTAAATACGGTAAGATTAGAAAGAGAAACGTATACGGGTTTAAAAGTGAATAATTGGTTTTCATGATGTTGATTATTCGAGGTAAGTGGTCTTGTCCATTTTGAAGTTAAGGATGTTTTCAGTCAAGGTCTGAGAGGTAATTATACCTCAACTTGATTGATTTCATTTTTAACCGATAAATAACAAGATCCAGTCTCGAAGAGAAATGTTTTGAATAAGAGTTAGTTGAATGCAGTATTTTGGGTTGTTGTAACGATGTTTTACACAACATTCGTTTTAACTCATGTAAGTTGAATTTTGGAGATATAATAATATATATTTCCAAAGTATAGAAATGAATGGTCGTGAAAGGGAGAAGTACTTGGAATGTTTTCCAATTATTAATAGAAGATATTTTCTAGGTATAAAAAATAAAATAAGACAATATATGAGAAATACTTTTCCAATAGCGTACGAGGGCAAGATGATTATAGAGAAGTGATTTAATTAATGAAATATTAATTAAGGGTCTCAGCGATTGTTTGATGCTTTGGATGAATGTTTGTTTTTCTTCGATAGTTAAATACCTGACTATCGAAGTGTTTGCTAATATCGTTGTCAATATGGAGAGACCGGTTGGATTATTATTCGAGAACCACTCCGTATTGGCAGTAGCATTGCGAATCAGATTATATGAAGATAATCGAAGACGGAGTAGAGTGCAATGGATTTTTCTATTAATGGAAATTGTGCCTTCGATTGCGTTCAGTCCTAGAACGAAGTGTATGGACGAATGTCTGACAGAGTATTTTCAATGATCGCATATGTTGGTCTGTATAAATATATATGGTGGCAGAGAATTTATTCTCTTATCATAATATCCAGAATATATTTGTGCAAATCAATTAATGATTAACAGATCTGACAATGTGGCATTCAAAGTGATTGTGTTATCAATGAATGATAAGTAATCGTAGCCTCGGGCCTAAACAATTGGGAAATGACAAAAATCGGGCAGGCAGCATGGCTAAGTGGGTAGCTCCCATTAGGGTGTATTATCACCTATCTAGAGATATTCATTTAATTCCTTATTCTATTTGATGTTGTCCCCTTCGGGAAAACGGTTGCTGATCCCAACCGTTGGTGATATACATTCGATACACTCAAGCGAAATGAGTGGTCGGTCATGTGTCGCCGGGTTACAAGATGTTCTTGTTGAATCCAGTGTATTTTCCTCTAGAGATACACTATCAGAAGGTGGTTCCATACCTTGCCCAATAAGTGCCTGCGGTTTTGATTGTATATTATGTATGTGGAGCGTGAGATGAAAGCGTTCCACTAGATTTCTATTTATTTTATTTGGACACTATTATAATATCAAAAGATTTTTGATATAAAGATTATCATTTTCTTTCAAAATGATTTGAAAATTAAACCAAATGCTGGAAAAACTCGAACCGTGTTGTACGGCATGGTCTTATGCGATATCGTTAATTTTCTCACACTGTTTTAAATTGATTACTCATACAACTCCCATGTCTGACCCAGAGTTTATTTTGTTTTACCTAAACTCTTGGGTGCCCAAATTTGTATGGGCAGTTAAGTAGTTCAGGATTTTACAGATCTATCTAAAGGAGCTTGGAGAAGGAGGCTTCAGTGTTAAATATATAGTATTTTTATTTCCGCTGTGTTGTAAGTGTTGTACTCTGATAAGTGTATATTATACAGTTAATATTTTGTATTTCAAAAGTTATGATATATTATATTTTGTTCCGCTGCGATGTGAGATTCTTTGTTGTTATTTCTGTTCTTCTTCTACCTTTTTCTTCTAAAAAAAATGATTTATATTTTCTGTGATATTTGGGTTTGACGTGTGATGTATGTAGTCAACTCAGATAGTACGGATTTGCGGGCCATTACAGTTGGTATCAGAGCTTAGGTTAAGCGAACACCTAGGCTTTGGTGGGGTTTTTCTCATTAGAGATAGGGTCAGTAGAACCCGAGAATGAGTTGTGTGTATATACACGAGAGAGCGTATTTGTTAATTGATATAAAAAATTGTTTTATATTATGTTGCCTTGTTTGTTGAGTGGCCTATGAATTCTGATCGAATTGGGGGACGCCACAAAGTCGATAGGAATTTCTAAACACTTGAACAGAGAAATTTGACACAATATTGTTTTAAATGGGTAAATGAAATAATTTTAACCAAAATTCTATTTTGATAGAAAATGAATAATTTTCTGAAATTATTATATTAGATGGATGTGTTGGTTGATATTATAATCAGATAATATTATAAAATCGGAATGATTACGTATAATCAAATAAAATTTGTATATGAATAATATATACAAATGAGATGAGTTAAAGTTGAATTCAAACCAGAATTCAAATATTTAATCATGGGAAGTTGGAAAATATTTTCCAAAGTATATTAAAAGAATATAGCTTTGTTTTATAAAGATTTTTGATTAAAAATTATTTTAATGGATTCTAAAACTAATAAAGCACTGAACTCACTTCAGTCGCTGGGAAATAATTCTGATGATGATTGCAGCATCATCAGTGTTCATTTTCGAGTTTCTAAGTGATGGATTGCTACCTTAGAAAAGTTTTAATGGAAATTTGTTTGAAATAAAACAAGTTGGTTTAAGAATTCAAATATTTTGAATTTGAGCTGGAAATAAGTATGTATATATATTTATGTGATTTCATAAGGATTTGAAATGAAAACCCGGGAATTTAAATTTAACTTAGGCAAGTTAAATGGATTGAAATGGATAGACTGAATTGGAATCAATTTGAATGAAAGTGAAAGCATATGAATGGAATGTGAATTGGATATGAATGTATAGAATTTAAGTCATTCAGATTAAATGAATATAAACATAGATGTTGTGCAATATGAATTAAAACCAAAAGTTTTGGTTGGGATTAAATTTGTAGAAGTATGAAAAGTTGAGTTTAAACGTAAATAAGTTTTTGAAAAGTAATGGGTTCGTACTATTTTTCCTATCCTAGTAATTTCGGGGACGAAATTCTTTTAAGTGGGGAAGAATGTAACGAACCGGATTTTCGAACAGTTTATTTTAAATATTTAATATGGCTTTAAATATTAAATTGATAATATAAATGGATTTTTATATTTAGTTACCGATTTAATAATCGATTTCGATTTAATATCGAATATATTAAATTATTGAATACGAAAAATAATTCAAATCGAAGTCAAAAACTGAATTAAAACAATTCAGATGATCAATATTAATTATGCTTGAATACGGACGATAATAAAAATAATTTATTACCAGCGAATTGATTAGTTCTGAATTGTTATTATATTATATTAATTTAATTCGGTATATACAATGAAATTAAATATAAAAATACATTCAGTTCAGTTCAGAATAACGCAATAACATTTAAATGTCGGTCTATACACTAAAATAGCGGTTCGAGATTTCAATTAACGGACCCCGAGATATTGGATTGTGGATAGGCTTGAAATCGTATCGGTATCTATTTAAAACGAAACAAAATCTCTTTATGTCTAATTGAATTAAATTAAATGATTTTTAAATTCAAATTTCTTAGTCCCTAAGTTATTCTTCATCTATAAATCGCTACTCCTGGTCTCTTTATTTCTTCGGTTGAAATAAAAAAATTCGAGAGCTTCAGATAAATTAACATGTCGCCCCTCTTGTTCATTTGTAATCCAACCATAATTAAACATTGCAATAACTCGTCATTTACTCCTTACCCTCCTTTCACAGAAGCTTCACAAGCTTACCACAACCCATTTATTTTGATAACCAAAGAGCAAAGATCCTTTTTATTTGTCTAATCCTCAAATCGATCCCGTAAATCAGTCGTGAGAAGCTCACACAGTAGGGTAGCGCGCTATCAACTCATGGAAGGGAGTTGTGATCTTGGAATTAATTGAAGACGCTCGCAATTTTTGCAACAGGAAGGAGGGTTTTTCCACTATCGTTGATTTGCGTTGATTGCGAAAGGAGATGACAGACCTGGGATGAGGGGCGCGATGGGTTTAAGGAGCTGACTTTGTGGTAGTGAGGGGATTTAGATGCTGCGTGGAGCGTTTATACTCAGGTTTCAGGTTGCGATTTTTGTTTTCAAGGAGACAATGATTCGTTATTTTATCTGGAGGAACAAACGGAGGGCAATAGGGCAGTGGAGGTCAGTGACATCTGGCATGGTGGGGTGAGCAGCTGGAGTTAGATTCTTGTTTGTTCGTTGCTGATGGTGAAATAAATACGATTGGTTTGCAAGAGGAAATGGAAGTGAGGTCACGATGGATTGGTTAAATTAAGTATGGCAATTGAAAGAGAGGAGTGTGGATCGAATGCAGAAGGCCGTAGTGAATGGAACTGGGGACTGTCAAATGGTGTTTCCAGGTGGTGTTTGTAACGCTGATTTGATTTTTTTATGTTGGTTTTGATTTTCGAAAAGCAAGGAGGGGTAACAATTGGGTTAGGTGGTGACAACATTAATGCGATTCAATGTAATAGGATACATGGTTTTCATCCGTTGATGGAGTCGGAGCAAAAGAGGCTGGAAAAGCCGAGTTGAAAGCTATGTGGTTCGGGAGCTTAAGTAGTTGATGACGATGCAGAGAGTTGTTCTGGGAAGGTGGACTAGCATGCTTATTAAGGTAACTAATTTAAAATATAAAATAAAGTAAGCTAAGATAATAATAAAATTTAAGGTTTATGCAAACCATAAATCCTACAAGTGTGTTATTAAATTAGTACGACACCAAAATCACACAAAACCATGTCAAGCAAAATTCGTAGCTGCAAATACGAGATAAGATGGATTCGAGATTTTTCTGATGCTAGTCGTCAAATCAGTGTGAGTAAATCTCACTCATATTTTTAATTAGAATTATTTTTATTCGTTAAAATAATTGTTCATTGGTTGTTTTGCTTGCACTGAAATATTATTGTGGCTATTATTAAATATATATTAGTTATTTAGGATTGGTATTTGTGGTTATTATATATATATATTGGTGATGGGATAGTTCCCGCCGTACCATTAGCGGATGCCCGCAGTATCATTAGCTGATGACTCTATATGCCCCACGCTATGATAGTGGATGACCTTCTATACCGCGATATCCTGCCTCGAAGCAGAATGGGTATTATCTATGTTGGCTAACGTCTGTGGATGCAGGAAAACAGGTTGGAGGGATCCGACTGGATTCCTCAAAAATATTATTAATTGTTTGTTTTCAAATATATTATCATATATGATGTGTTAGAAAATCTATGGTTGATAACTGGGGGTTTTTGATTGATTAAATTTCACTGGTCCTAAAATGTTGAAATATAAAAATATCGTGAAAAGGATATTTGAGATGTAAAAGGGGAAATCTATTTTTAAAAATAGAATTTGAATTTTTAATGAGCTATAGAAATATTAACTTGTTTTGAATAAATAAAACAAGTATTGAATTTATAAACAATGTTTATAAATTAAAATATACAGGAAATTGAAGTGATTAATTTATAAATGATATTTATAAATTAAATAGGACAGGAAATTAAAGTAAATTTATAAATAGTATTTATAAATAAAAATGGAAAGATTTTCATTAGATAATCAGGGAACTGAAGTGAATTTATAAACGTTGTTTAAAAATGAAGAGAAATGAATTATCATTGGACAATTGGGAAAATGTAAATACAAGTGTGAATTATAAAAGGGAAATTTATTTTTCCAAAGTAGAAATTATAATTTCAAATGGATATGAAATGAGAATTGTTTAAAATATAAACAGGTAATATAAACGATGTTTATAAAGAAAGGTAAAAAATTATCATTTGGATAATTTAAAATATTTAAATTCAAATATGAATTTAAAATGAATTGGGAATTGCATTAAAAGGGAAACAATGAAATTTATTCCGATGTTTGGAATGTAAGTTGAACTAAAATAAATCCTAACGGATTTATGATATGAATTCGACTAAGTCGAATTTATATAACCAAGTTATTTCCCGAAAGGGTATTAGATAGAAACTATAATTAAATATGAAAATAGATTCTACAATTTTATTTATAAGTTGTAAAAATAAAATATTCCAATAGGAATAGATTTTCAAAAGGGTTTTGAAAGGAGAACTTGTTTTAGTATATATAAAACAAGGAAAGGAAATTTATAAATGATGTTTATAAATAAGGGGAGATAATTATCATTAGATATATTTGGCATTTTAAATTCGAGTATGAGTTTATAAAAGGGATTGGAAAATGTTTTCGAAAAGGGAACGATATATTTTATTCGAGAATTCAGAATAAAAACCGAATTTAGATAAATTTGATGATTTGCAATTAGAACTCGATTATATCGAATTTTATAAATAACTAATTTATAAAAGGGAATGGAATTTAATACAGCAAATTGAGTATAAATAAATATAACCAAGTAATGAAAAATCGACGATTTTAGATAATTGGAAATGTTAAGTTGAATTGGGAAAATTGGATTTAATATATATTAAAATATATTAGACTGGAGTTGAAATTTTATTACAAACAGAGTTTAAACGTTTATATACATAAATATCATTAAAACTTACTTACCGCAGCACGGTAGTTCGTAATTTGGCGTTTCGAACTTCAATTGAGTATACATAACTCAATTTAAGTCGGAATTCTTTGAAACAAGAATCGTCAGGACCGATTTGATAATAGTTTTCTAATGGAAGAGAAAAATCTGGATTTCATCTTATAGATTTTGTGTTATGTCAAAATCAAATTTTCAGAAAAACAGCGCCATAACCATTGTAAAACCATAACGGTTTATTTAAATTTATAAAAGGATTTTTAAGCAAATAAAATCCGAATCTTCATTAGACAAATCTAGACTTGAGTTATAAAATAAGTCTGAACTTAAGTGGAGTAATGAAATGATTTTTGAAACAAAAATCAGATTTGTTAATTATTGAAGAGTATTAACTAATTTGAAGAATAATTAGTTAGAAGGATTTTGAATTGAAAATGGGCTTTGAATAAGTAAATTGGGTTTGTAAATTTATATTCGAAATCAAATATCAAGCTTGAATTAAAAATGGAAGTCGATTGGTTTTTAACCAAATTAAAAATAGTATATGAATGTCATATGTTCAATTAAAAAGTGGAATGGGCAAAGGAGATAATTAAGAATTAATTAGCGAATTGAATTAAAATGACCGTTTTGAGTTGGAATAAAATGAGAATGGACGAATATGGGTTAGACAGATATAGAATGAAGTGTATAAAGATTATATTTCAAGTGCCCGACAAAAAGGTACACGTTTAAATTCCATATGAGGTTTTATGCGTCGAATCGGCTAGCCTCTTTACTTTTTAATTTTCTTTTTTGAATGGAAAGGGTCCAAAGAGGCATTTTGTTGTTGTACTGAGAAATATTTTTAAGAAAATTGGATAACTAGAAAATCAATGTATCGATATATATAGAATTCGGTAAGGAAACAAACTTAGAAATAGAATACTATAAACAAAAAGGAAATCTATAATTAAATCTGGTAAAATTAGAAAGAGAAACGTATATGGGTTTAAAAGTGAATAATTGGTTTTCATGATGTTGATTATTCGAGGTAAGTGGTCTTGTCCGTTTTGAAGTTAAGGATGTTTTCAGTCAAGGTCTGAGAGGTAGTTATACCCCAAATTGATTGATTTCATTTTTAACCGATAAATAACAAGATCCAGTCTCGAAGAGAAATGTTTTGAATAAGAGTTAGTTGAATGCAGTATTTTGGGTTGTTGTAACAATGTTTTACACAACATTCGTTTTAACCCAAGTAAGTGGAATTTTGGAAATATAATAATAAATATTTCCTAAGTATAGAAATGAATGGTCGTGAAAGGGAGAAGTATTGGAATGTTTTCCAATTATTAATAGAAGATATTTTCTAGGTATAGAAAATAAAATAAGACGAATATGAGGAATACTTTTCCAATAGCGTAAGAGGGCAAGATGATAATAGAAAATATCGTGTTAACAAATATCGATAAGAAAATGGAAAAGTGATTTAATTAATGAAATATTAATTAAGGGTCTCAGTGGTTGTTTGATGCTTTGGATGAATGTTTGTTTTTCTTTGATGGTTAAATAACCGACTGTCGAAGTGCTTGCTAATATCATTGTCAATATGGAGAGACCGGTTGGATTATTATCTGAGAACCACTCTGTATTGGCAGTAGCATTGTGAATCAGATTATATGAAGATAATCGAAGATGGAGTAGAGTGCAAGAGCTTTTTCTATTAACGGAAATTGTGCCTTCGATTTCGTTCAGTCCCAGAACGAAGTGTATGGACGAATGTCTGACATAGTATTTTCAATGATCACATATGTTGGTCTGTATAAATATATGTTGTGGTGGGGAATTTATTCTCTTAGCATAATATCTAGATTACATTTGTGCAGATTTGACAAATTGGCATTCAAAGTGATTGTGTTATCAATGAATGATAAGTAGTCGTAGCCTCGGGCCTAAACAATCAGGAGATGACAAAAATCGGGCAGGCAGCATGACTAAGTGGGTAGCTCCCATTAGGGCGTATTATCACCTATCTAGAGAAATTCATTTAATTCCTTATTCTATTCGATGCTGTCCTATTCAGAAAATGGTTGCCGGTCCAACCGTTGTTGATATACATTCGATACACTCAAGAAAAATGAGTGGTCGGTCATGTGTGGCCGGGTTACAAGATGTTCTTGTTGAATCCGGTGTATTCTCCTCTAGAGATACACTATCAGAAGGTGGTTCCATACCTTGTCATAGCTGGAAATTCATCACCCAATAAGTGCCTGCGGTTTTGATTGTATATTATGTATGTGGAGCGTGAGATGAAAGCGTTCCACTAGATTTCTATTTATTTTATTTAGACACTATTTTAATATCAAAAGAGTTTTGATATAAAGATTATCATTTTCTTTCAAAATGATTTGAAAGATAAACCAAGTGTTTTGGATTCTCATAAGGGAAAAACCTGTTCTATATTATATGGTGTGGTCTTATGAGATATCGTTAGTTTTCTCAAACTGTTTTAAATTGTTTATTCATACACGTCCCATAACTGACCCAGAGTTTATTTTGTTTTACCTAAAATCTTGGGTGCCCAAATTTGTACAGGCAGTCAAGTAGTTCAGGATTTTACATATTTATCTAAAGGAGCTTGGAGCAGGAGGCTTCAGTGTTAGATGTATAGTATTTTTATTTCCGCTGTGTTGTAAGTGTTGTACTCTGATAAGTGTATGTTATACAGTTAAAATTTTGCATTTCAAAAGTTATGATATATTATATTTTGTTCCGTTGCGATGTGAGATTCTGTGTTGTTATTTCTGTTCTTCTTTTACCTTTTTCTTCTAAAAAAATGATTCGTATTTTCTGTGATATTTGGGTTGGACGTGTAATGTGTGTAGACAACTTAGATAGTACGGATTTGCGGGCCATTACAAAAAAAGGCAGGAAAATGCCCATGCTTCCCTAGAGTCTGTTTCCAACTCCAAACTATAATACGCCATAAACATGTAGGAGTTAAGGAAGCAGCTTGATGAGGTGAGGATGGTGGATGTGAAGTTCGGGACTCTGGTTATGAGTTTCTTTGCCAAGATCCTCCAGTATACCAGCATATTTTGGGTAGAAGACAGCCCCCACTACTTTATCTGATGCTTAAAGCAAGCTGGTAGAGGAGGAGAATGTGCATCAGAAGGTTGAGTAAAGGATGAGGAAAACAGATGAAGAATTCCTTAAGGGATAACGAGCCCAAAGTTCTATCAAAAGGAAAAATACTGCAGAAGGAGGCCGCTAGGTTTCAGGCCAATGGAAAGACTACCTTTGAGGGAGGTTCTAGCTCTTTTTCTATAGCCCATGGATCTGAAGAAGGGCTACGAACCCTGTAACACCCTGTAAAATATACCCTCAATAGACATAGATAATTAAATTAAGTGTAAACAATAATAAATTAATAAAATATTAATGAGTTGGAATTAAATATTTTGGACTACTAGGAATTTGGCCATGAAGATGTTACAATTGTATTTATTGCGAGATTCTGATCCGTTTTCATATTTTATTTGCCGAAAACGGAGCTCGTATAAACAAGTTCCTAATAAAGCAAGTTAGATAATAATTATATACACACAAAAATTTGAGTTTCAGTCTAAATAAATATAAAGCTGGAATATAAATTTATATTGGTTGGCATAATAGAATATTCCTTAAGGATTTGAAATTTTGTGTAGATATATATACAAAAGGGAACAAAAATGAATAATAAACGTAAGAATTTATAGTAATTAATACCAAAATTAACACTCAAACAAAACAAATCTCCCCACGTCGATGCTAGAAAAGGGGTTGACCACCCCCACAAAATGGGTGTTGACTGGTCGGTCTGTTGTCCTCCTAGTCAAGGGTGGGAGAGAGGCACTGTTTTTGAGAGTTTTTCTATAGTTTTGCTTCTTTGGACTGCCCACATTAAATCTAACTAATCCTACGGTCCACATAAACACTAGAAACTATAAAAAGACCCCATAATCTTTCCTCAAAACCCTTCCTTTGTCTTCCTCTATGCCTCCATTTTCTTAATTCTAGAAATATGTTAGGTTTCTTCCCTTCTTCTAACCTATATTCTATCTCTTCTAATCTAAATTCTTATATAGATTTAGGAATTAAGTATAATATATATGAGATTCTAAATCCAATTCTTATATATATTTTATGAGAATTTGGAGTATGCTGATTCGAAGGTTCAATTCAAACCACTAGATTCTACATTGATTTGCTATTCTTCTCTTCCTACCTCTATGAGGGGAAATTACACCAGTTTTCTATTTTTTGTATGATGTTAGTATAGATTTGGACTATTATACCTAACGAGATTTAGATTTATACGAAAATAAAACATTTAAAATCCTTCAAATCTCTTATAATTTGCAGAAATAGTCAATCAACAATGTTTATTGGGATTTGATTATTGAGATAATAAATGATCGGCTTTTAGGTGTTGTACAGTTTTTGATAATGATCTGATTCACTTTCTTGTGAATATTTTAAATTTCATATGTATGTGTGCAAAGGCATAAGACTTGAGTATTGTAATTCTAATAGGTTTAAGGTTCTATTTTTAAAATGGATATTTTGAACGTATTATATACAAATCACTAAAATCATAAGTTTTCGTGTGTATATCTTAATCATATGAAAAGTGAAGCAGTACCAAAACGAAGGCTTTACATACGTAATTGGATTACCGCATCTTGTTTTTCTTTTGTTATCAAAATAGTCATTTAACCCTTGGTTACAAGTTTTATGTATATGTTATTATTTCCCTATTATTGATTATGATATACATGTTCATGCCATATTGAGATAAGTTCAGAGAACAAACTTGTAAACCTTATTTTGGTGTTAAGATTGACATTTCAAACGAATTATTCACGTGCTCTTAATTTACGTTTTATTTACTGATATACACGTAAATGTGTATATTTTATCCGCTTATTTATCTTGTCTTCTATTTAAAATAATTAGTACTATGTATTTATAGTTGTGTTTTCGGATTATTTAAGATAAATGGATTGATGCACTTAATTGTTGAAAAGCTTGAAGAATTGGTGGAAGAAGAGTGTTGACTTTTAGAGATAGATTAAAGCTTGAAGACTTGAAGAAATGTTGCTGTTCAACCACCTTCTGCCGCATATTTTAAAAGATTCAATGTTTTTTCATAAAGATCGCTTGTGCCAGATGTTACGGAGCACTTATTCATGCTCAAAACAGTTGGAGTTGATGTTGTTTGATGCCTGCAAGCTATGACATTTGCATGTCCATTCACATGCGTTCACATTGGTCTAGTTGTTATTTGAGGAAAAGGCTTTCGTCCCACACTGTGTATTTTGGCCACATTGTCTTGGTCATGGAAGCTATAAATACACTATATCTCCTTCATTTGTAATTAAATTAGGTTTTATTTTGTAACTCTTCTTTTGGAATAAAATTCTTCCCCATCTCTTCTTAGCTGTTATTTTATTTTATTTATGCTTATGTTGTTTATTTTCTTTTTCCCTATTTCTCATTTAGCTATGTCTAGCTAATCCCCTTTAATTCGGGGTGATGATGCTTAGATTAGATTCAATATGAATCACATAGCCAAAAAGGATTAGGACTTTATTTATATAGATCTAGATCTGAACCAAGGGTTAGATCAGAACCTTCATACTCTGAGCCGTGAGCTATGCTCCTTCGCAAGGTATATTCGAATTCGATCTAACGCCTATCAGATTAATTTAGATCTAACTTTTAGGGATTTAGAAATGAAATAGTGAATCTGTCCTAACAGCCTATGGTTGTTTAAGAGCTTAGCTTCTGCATAGGCTATACTTGTCGCTATTCAACTATTTGTTTCTAGAAACCTAATTATCGTTGATTCATGTGTGTTACATAAACATGAATTAGATCTGTATTAATCTGTTTGGTTATTAATTCATTTAATCTAGTTTATGTCATTACTCCCTAATTTCTTTCATTTATTGTTAAAAACTCTCTTTCTGTTTATTTTCTGTTATTTTCAAACAATCAAAATTTCAGAATAACTTGATTGGATTTATTATTAAAATAATTTTGGTTCTAGAATTCGACACCCTTTACAACAACCCTTGTTGTTTAGAAAAGCCGAACGAATTTAACAATTGTTTATATTTGTTCGCAAACAAATTTTGGTGCTGTTGTCGGGGATCAAAATAATTTTTATTAGTAAATCCTTTGGCTTATATTATTATTTTCTTGTTTTTCCATAAAAAAACAACACAAAAATATTTTTATTTTATTCCTTTTGTTTTCTTTCATATATAGAAAAAAGTCTTGCTGAGTTGATTAGGTATTAAATTATTGGTATTACAATCTTCTAATTAAGAAAAAAAATCATCAAATAAAAAAATGATTTTGCACTTACATTTGTTGGATTTTCTGAGTTCGTTTTCATGCATAATACTTTTTTCTCACTCAAATTTTCAAACTTGTAAGTTCTAAATTCCACTTGGCCCACTTAAGGAGAAATGACCCATTGTAGTGTTCTTCTTTGGTACCCCCACATTATTCAAATCCAAGTTTTAGTCGAGTTATATCCACGTTTCGACGAGTTTTTCTTATATTGGTATACTCAAGAACCTTTTTTATTGTTAAAGGTTAGAAAACGTCACTTTTACACCAATATTACACTACCCACTCCGTTCTTGTTTTAAGGTAGGATAACCATATACCACATCTTATTTTATATGGGTTATCTATCTTACGATACTTTGCTTATCTTTCCTTTCAGCTTTTATATAACATCAATCTAGACTTGTGTGTTGAATTAGGGTTATAGAAGTAGAGTAACTAGGAAACAATACTTTCCTTTGATGAAGTGTTGGTTATGATTCGCTTAGTAGAGAAGGAATCAAATGAAATAATGCACGGTATCAGTCCATTCCATCTCCACTCATCATTCATCATGCCAAAAAAAGAGAAAAAATGCAATGAAGAGAAAATCTCTCAAAATAAAATAGTCATCCATCATTCTTGACTATAATGCATTCATTTCCATTCCATCCACATCCATCGTACCGTACCTAGAAGCGAGGATTATAGTTGAGGAGATGAAAGGAAACAAAATGTTCATATGTGCCTTAGTATTACTTTATCTTTTGTAGCTTGAAGTTCAGCTAATACACTTGCCCTCTTATTTATAACATTTTTAGAACTTACAAAATTTTCCTTCATCTATGCATAACTCACATCCAATACATTACAGTTACATTAGCGCAAAATTATTAAAAAAAAGAGAGAATGAATAAATGATTGGGTGCACATTGTCGATGTGTAGAACTTTGGTTGACACTACGCTCTTACCCTTCAAGGCAATTACAGTGTTATCAAGGAATTACGATTCAACTTGAATTTTTTTATTCATTTTTGCACCAATAATGGGATGGACAATTTGGGACTAAACCGTTGTTATTGTAGTTAGGTAAAGTCCTTGGAACGTGAAAGATCTTAAATATATTATTTGATTAATCCACATACATAAGATGCTTTGGATTTTGTGGGTAGTATCCGCTTAAAACCCTCATGAGACAACACACGTACTACTAGATACACCTAGGGGTTTAAGGGCATGTTGCATACGCTAAATGCAATCGTGTTTCCTACGAATGTGTGACATGTCTTAGTTTATTTTATTCGGGGACGAATAAAAAGATAAGTGTGGGGGTATTTGATATACACGTAAATATGTATATTCTATCCGCTTATTTATCTTGTTTTCTATTTAAAATAAATGATATTGTGTATTTATAGTTGTATTTTTAGATTATTTAAGATAAATGGATTGATGCACTTAATTGTTGAAAAGCTTGAAGAATTGGTGTAAGAAGAGTGTTGATTTTTAGAGCTAGATTAAAGCTTGAAAACATGAAGAAATGTTGATGTTCAACCACCTTCTGCCGCATATTTTAAAAGATTCAATGCTTTTTCATAAAGATCGCTTGTGTCAGATGTTACAGAGTTCTTATTCATGCTCAAAACAGTTGGAGTTGATGCTATTTGATGCCCGCAAGCTATGGTATTTGCATTTCCATTCACATGTGTTCACATTGGTCTAGTTGTTATTTGGGAAAAGGCTTTTGTCCCACATTGTGTATTTGGCCACATTGTCTTTGTCATGGAAGCTATAAACACAGTGTATCTCCTTCATTTGTAATTACATTGGGTTTTATTTCGTAACTCTTCTTTTGGAATAAAATTCTTCTCCTTCTCTTCTTAGCTGTTATTTTTTTATTTATGTTTATGTTCTTTATTTTCTTCTTCCCTATTTCTCGTTTAGCTATGTCTAGCTAATCCCCTTTAATTAGGAGGTGATGACGCTTATATTAGATTTAATATGAATCACATAGCCAAAAAGGATTAGGACTTTATTTATATAGATCTAGATCTGAACCAAGGGTTAGATCTGAACCTTCATACTCTGAGCCGTGAGCTATGCTCCTTCACAGGGTATACTCGAGTTCGATCTAACGCTTATCAGATTTATATATAACTTTTAGGGTTTTAGAAATAAAATATTGAATCTGTCCTGGTAGCCTATGGTTGTTTAAGAGCTTAGCTCCTGTATAGGCTATACTTGTCGTTATTCACCTATTTATTTATAGAAACCTAATCATCGTTGATTCATGTGTGTGACAGGAACATGAATTAGATTTGTATTAATCTGTTTGGTTATTAATTCATTTAATCTAGTTTATGTCATTGCTCCCTAATTGCTTTCATTTATTGTTAAAAAATCACTTTCTGTTTATTTTCTGTTATTTTCAAACAATCAAAATTTCGAAATAACTTGATTGGATTTATTATTAAAATAATTTTGGTCCCAGAGTTCGACACCCTTTACAACAACCCTTGTTGTTTAGGAAACCTGTGACGACCCCAAAACCCGTACTGACGGTGTTAAGGGTAATCATTGGAATATAACAGATAAACAGATAACAGCAGAACAGAAATAAATAAATACACCAGATAATGAACCAATAATCACTGGATAAACAATAAACATCAGAGTTACACAGTATACAGGATCATACTTAGTACAAATACAGTTCAGCTATACATAAATGTCTACAGCGGAAAACAAACATAATATGTACAATAGGAGCTGAACAGCATAAAAAGAGATAAATGATAAAATCCATCTACAGCTCCAGCTATCCAGAAAGAGCCTGCTAAAACCTGAATACAAGGCTGCCCGTGTAGAAAAAGAGGCACCCGAGTTTGCAAGTGAAACAAACTACGAGTCAGTCATGGGACTGGTATGAGAAATCTACTTAACACATTATATAATTTGGCTAATCACAGGACCACGCCACTTTCGCGGAACGGGTCTACTCCATTGGATTGCCAGTGCTTTAAAACAATTTAATCTTTTAAACATCGCAATGCTTTTTATAAAAATGAAGCCGATATAAGACTCAAGTCCCATTACACAATGCAACGCAAACCGGAGGATAGATTTTTACCTTATATCGACCAAATTATGCTTGATACGAGCAAAACAAATCATTTGATAATCATACTCCAACTGTAAAATAGCAAGAGGATGACCCCCTAAGTATTAACCCCGAAGGCCGAAACCAACATCAGACCAATACTCAGGAAACCACCCATCTTAGCTCGTTTGCAGTTAGTTTCTAATTTCATACACAATCATAAATATCAATCATAGACGACATGAGCGTCCCATGCCACAATGTCGCCAAATATAGGTTTACAATCAAAACCGCACGATGTCGTATTTGGAAATTGGATTTCCGTCATGAACCAAGGCAAAAGATAGTCCTTACCGACTTCGAGACAATCTATCCCATGTCTCAGGACCCAGACTCAGGTGGGCCCTTGGATCGTCAGGGCCGGTCCACCGATGTGGATTAAAATGCCTGAACACTACGTTTCCCCGCCCTTTGGGGCATAAGTGAGCCAACGAATGACTCCATCGGTCCCGGATCGACCGATATAACCGAGGCGCCTCGCAACAGCAACAACCACATAGGTGAAAAATAGTATAAATGTCAGCCAGTTTAAGCACCAACACCACCTCTGACTAGAAAGAAACGCATGCCCTCCCCGAGGTCCTTCTCCCGTTTCTGGTTCATATCGGGGTGTGAGGCTCGCGAATTCACATCATACACATAGCTACGCCACACAGGCGATGCTTTGATCATCAATCACAAGACTTTGCTTTTCAACAGAAGCCCTGATCACTGCATCTTAGCATGCCACACAGCAATTCACACCATGTTACTGATGGTTATCAATCACACAAAATGAATTCCAATGTCAGACACACATTCCATTTGCAAGTCCGTTCTGGGTCGGAACGAAACCGGAGGCACTATATTACCTCGCAAACCCATCGATCTCCACGTACGTCTGGACGATCACCACTCATTATCCATATTTCGGGATGCCTCCCAATCAGGACATCAGTTACCATCCAAACGAGGTGAAGATTTCCGGTCTTCAACCACCGTCTTCATCTTCGATTTCTTATCGTCGATTCAGTTATTCAGAATGGGATAAACCCGGTCTTTCTGAGCAACTCGCGTATATAATAAACAAGTGCAACACAAACACACATACGCATCATTTCAATTCATTAGTCGCTAACCGTAAATCAGTAAGAGAACGATTTCCCAAATATTAACCCCGAAGGCCGAAACCAACATCAGATCAACACCCAGGAAACCATTCGACTTAGCCAACCTTCAGTTAGTTTCTAAATTTCACATCCATATCGTTTATAATATTTTATAACGATTTATCGCCATTTTTATTTATTTTAAAATAGCCAATTTATTCAAACGACGCTTCGGGCCATAACGCGGCCGTGGCGCTGTTTTTCTTCAGATTTGATTTACACATACCTGAAAATCTAACCGTTGGATCTTCACAAATTTTACATCATTAGAAAGATCTTTCCAAAACGAATCCAACGGTTCCAGTTTTAGGAAAATCCGACGGTCGGATCTCCCGGTATAATCGTTTGAAGTTTCGATTTCAAAATATGAACTACAGCGTCGTTATTCGATTTAATATAATTATATTTATATATATATATAAATATAATCAATTCTGGCGCT
The DNA here is from genome assembly GCA_030737875.1 of Allium sativum. Lineage (NCBI taxonomy): Eukaryota > Viridiplantae > Streptophyta > Magnoliopsida > Asparagales > Amaryllidaceae > Allium > Allium sativum. The sequence continues at coordinate 853,815,599 of CM060919.1, forward strand.
GTTTTTCTTCAGATTTGAAGTAAACATTCCAAACAATCCAACCGTTGGATTTTTAAAAAGTTGGGGTCGTTGGAAAGATATTTCCAAAGCGAACCCAACGGTTGCAATTTCGGGAAAATCCGATGGTCGGATCTCCCGCAGTAATCGTTTGAAATCACGGTTTCAAAATACGAGCTGCAGCTTCGTTATTCGATATATTTCAATTCTATATATATATATATATATATATATATATATATATATATCGATTCTTCGATTTCAAAACTATATGATTTTCATACATTTGATAAAAATGATATTTTTATCCAGCTGACTTCTATTTCAACACCTCACTATTTTTAACTATTCATTTATATGATAAAAATGTGATTTTTATTGTAAAACAATTTATTTCAAAACATGACTATTTTATATAGTTCGCATAGATGGTAAAAATATGATTTTTGTTATAAAACAATTTCTTTCAAAACACGGCTATTTTATATAGTTCATATAGATGATAAAAATATGATTTTTATTATAAAACAATTTATTTCGAAACACGAATACCATTCAACACATGAATTTCTATTCAACGAATGAATTTCAATTCAACACATGAAGGTTTTCTATAGTTTATATATAGATAAAAGGTGATTTTTATATTTAAAACACGAATACCATTCAACACATGAATTTCTATTCAACGAATGAATTTCAATTCAACACATGAAGGTTTTCTATAGTTTATATATATAGATAAAAGGTGATTTTTATATTTAAAACACGAATACCATTCAACACATGAATTTCTATTCAACGAATGAATTTCAATTCAACACATGAAGGTTTTCTATAGTTTATATATATATATAAATGGTGATTTTTATATTTAAAACACGAATACCATTCAACACATGAATTTCTATTCAACGAATGAATTTCAATTCAACACATGAAGGTTTTCTATAGTTTATATATATAGATAAAAGGTGATTTTTATATTTAAAACACGAATACCATTCAACACATGAATTTCTATTCAACGAATGAATTTCAATTCAAACATGAAGTTTTTCTATAGTTTATATATATAGATAAAAGGTGATTTTTATTGCAAAACAATTTATTTCAAAACATGAATGTCGTTCAATAGATGAATTTCTATTCAGCACACGAATATAGTTTCAACACATGAAAATAATTCTAACACATGAATATTATTCAAAATTTCGGCAGCATAATGGCAGGGTAGTTAAAACCGGGGCCGTCCCTAGTAGGGCTCCTCGCTCTACCTTAAAGCCTCGTAGCTTTTGACAATAGGGAATCATGCATCTAGTTCGCACGCATGTGGCATGTATATATATTTCATTTCCACAAACTAATCCTATGTGGTTTCAACCAAATAATTCTCAACCACAAACGGGTATTTTTCAACCACAATCAATCAGTTTCAACTACAAGCAATTATAATCAACTATTCACTATCAACCATTTTTCACACCAATCACAATCAATAAATATCGTCCATGGTTTGTGGACGAGGGGCGTATATACATATATATATTTTATATAAGCATTTCATTTCTATTTCAACATATATATAATTTTTACAACGCATATATAACTTATACATCGAACGTACAACCTATACAACGCTTATACATGAGGTGTCCAACGCTTATACAAGTCATACATTGACTATATAATTTATACATCGTCGTTTTCCATATCGTTTATAATTTAGAAATCTCACATTGGGTTCCACTCCACCAAAAATAGCAGAAGGCTCAGAAAAATATGCGGACTCTTCTAGAATGTAGAAGACGTCCCCACGAGTCCATTGTCTCTTGTTTCACTGAATTTCGTCAAGAAACGAAAAAGATATGATTTTTACAGATAAAACAAAAACGGTAGCGCTTAGAAGTGCTATAATATAGTTTATTATAAAACAGTCGTACCTCAGCAGTTTGGTTCGAAACTAGGTTTTTGATTTTCGCGAAATCCGTGTAGCTATATGTCGATCGGCCTTCGCCACCTTCAAGGGCTAGGAGAGGCGCCCAGATCGACCTTGGTGGGGCCCCACTCGGTGGCAGGAAGAACTCGCGGCGGCGCTCTGAACGGCGAAAGTTTGGAGGCTTCAATCTTGAGAAATACACAACGAAAAAATCCAAACTATATATGGATTTGAAGGTGGTGAGGAGCACTACAAAATTCTCCAAAGGGGCATGGGTTTTTATTGAGCGGATTAGAAGAAATCGAGGAGAGAAGGGAGGAAGGGGGTTCCGCTGTGCGATTTGAACTGTCGAGGAGAGAGAGAGTAAATATCTGGCCAATGAGGAATTTTATTTTATTTTATAAATTTTTTTTCTCAAAAATACCCCTCTTCACATACTAACACCAATCCAAACCCAACGACTATCGTCCCTAGCGTTTTACCCCCATTCCGAACACAATGGGACATGTTTCAAAGGCCTATTCGAATGTTTCAGTCAGTTTTCCTTCAATTTAAAATATATAACATTCAATATTTAATTTGAATGTACATTTCAATTTGCCATGGCCACATATTGATCCTAAAAATTCCCGAAAAATAAATCTAGCTATGTTTTGACAATATGGTCCCAACAAAACTAGTTTCGTCGAATTCTGAGACTGTTTGAAAAATGGCCCATTTCTGGTCGATCCAATTTAATAGAAGTCGACCAAACACAATTTCTTTTGCCACGCTCACATACTAGCTTCAAAAATTATGAAATTTGAAATCTAGCAATAACTTCACATCCCGGATCCAACAAAAGTGGTTTCGTCGAATTCCGAGGTCGTTTGCAAAATGTTTATTTTCACGGGCTATATAAATTCTATAGCGACCTTTCTGAAAATTCATTTGGCCATAACTTTTGCTTCCTATTATGAAAATTCGATTTTTCAGATTCGTTAGAAAGATATTCAGTAACAGATTTAAATATTTTTGGTTTCACTCAAATCCGTTTTGTTTTGCACCCGGTACAGTCAGTCAAAGTTTGAATTCAAATTTTGAAACTACTGCGCCATTTCAGGCCTTATTTATAATTAGAATAATTATATTCGTTTTCAAATGTTGATTCAAACTTACTTTTCATCGATATTATTCAAAATATTTATTTTAAATATTTAAAATCCACTAAAATAGCCAATTTAAAAAAATTTAATTGGTTCAGATTTTCCGGGTCGTTACAAAACCCGAACGAATTTAACAATTGGTTACAGTTGTTCAATTTGTTCGCAAACATTTACTATTATTTATTAGCTTAATTAATTTAATATTAATGCTTGTTAAATTCATATAAAAGAGCATACTATATGCGCTAAAATATAATTGAATTGTAAATGTCCCCATAGGAAATTTGTATGTGTGTGAGTTTAATGGCTTTTATTAGTATTATTGACACATAGACATGAGGTTAATCCCAACTTCTAGTAGTAGTCTGCTCGGAACCGACCGACATATCCAACATCTACAAGTTAATCGGATTAATGTGAGGGGTCTAGGTGCTATGGGCCATTATAATAATTACACAAAGGTGCAAGGTTAAGCCCAACTTGTTGCAGAAATCTACCTATAACCATTCGACAATTCCAACATCTACAAGTGGTCGGTTTAATGTGAGATATCTTATGTGTGTATGTGTCTATGTGTGTGTGTGTGTATATATATATATTTGTGTGAAGAAGGCCTGCCTAGAGGAGGTATTAAGTGGCTGACCTACATAGTTTGGGTATTAAATAGTTAGGACTAGGTCCATTCCTAAGGTTCACTCCTTGGTTTAGGACCCAAGTCATGGGACTCTCCCTTACAAAGGTCTTAAGTGGTCATGAGGTCTACTTTCTCTTAAAAATGTATTAAATGGTCTTAAGTAACGATATAATTGAGTGTGGTAGTTCTCCAGAAGTTGTTTGCTTCCTCCGTAGAGGCTGTGTAAGGGTATACCTAGAGGAATAGGTAGTATAAATGACAACACAATGTAAGCTTTCAAAATCTATCTATCTATCAGAAGTATTAAGCAGCTAGGATTTTACTCATAATACTAGTTAAATAGTAATAGAGGGGTCACCCGGAGGGTCTTAAATGACAATGAGTGCCTGTCTAAACTGGTACTAAGTGGTTGCTTACTTTTTCGTATTACAAAGGAGAGAGTATTTAACAGCTTTGACGACTTTATAATGAGATCTTAAGTGATTAGGGTCTGCCATAGGGCCTTAAGTGATGGGATCCACCCTTAAGTAAGTATTTATCTAATGGCCTTAGGTGACCAATGGTTGTCCTCCTCATAGGATATTAAGTAATAATATAATCCACCCTTATAATTATGCATGTTGGCCTTAAATGACTTTAAAATAGTCCGCCTAATTTATTCATGAATTTTTGTGTTAAGCTTGCATATACATAATTTGATAAAAGTATACTTCTATACATAGGAAATAGTCATTCCTTAAATTTATGTGATTTTCATTCACTAGAGCCTTTGATCTGACCTACCTCCTCTTAATGAATGAATAGGTTAGTGGGTGGGAACGCTTTGTTGATTCAGTTATGGATGATGAGGCCTAATGAAGAAGAATTTTTAGTTATTATTGTTATTATCATGGTTATTATTATTTTGGATATTGCTATTATTATCGATGTACCTTTGTGACAATTGAGGTTTTTATGCAATCAACATTTATGGGTTTTAGTTAATGGCACATATACTTATTGTTATTATAGTTTATCCCTTCCGCTGTGAGATTCAAATGTCATTGTTAGTTTTTCTCTATAAATGTAATCCTTATAGGAACCAATGAGCCATTTGGAATGGCTCTGGGTTATGATGGGCCTTTTCTAGATCAGAATTTAGGCCCATTGCAGGTGTGTTGTTACATTTCGTATCAGAGCATAGGTCACCTGATTTAGTGGAAATATACATATGGGAGATGTACTTGTTATTTGAAAAGTTTTCAAATTATATTAACATATATATATATATGTAGGTATGTATGTATTATACCCTATAGACATACACAACCATACTAAGCAATTTCTATCTTTCTTCCTTTTTTCTTTTGACTTAAATACTATGTTACGAATTTCCACTTTAGATTTTCCTTTTTTAGATAGTAGAAATGGCCGAAAATCAGCCTGAGCAAGGTAATCATGCAAGGCCTCGGTACTTCCCAAATGGTTCCAACAGTACCTTAGGACTATGGACCAAGTTCATGTCGCTCCCCTAGCCTCGGCGGAACCAGCAGCTCAACTGGTTGAAGCGGCTCTACACTTTCCTCGTCTCCAAAAAATTTTTGTGAACTTAAAACAAAAACCGTTTGTTGGAATGGAAGGCTTTCTGGAAGCTAAGGTGTGGATATTTGAGTGCGACTGTATCTTCGAACCTATAGGATGGGAAAACCCTCTGAAACGTAGGATTGCCGCTTGGCATCTTAAGGGAGGTGCACTAGTGTAATGGAACATGATTTCCGAAGAAAACATGGGCAGAGCGTTTTCATGGGATGAGTTTGAGACCCAATTCGAAATGAAATTCTTACCCAATGCGGAGATGAGCCAACAGTTGAAGAGATTTATTCGGCTTAAGTAAGAAAAGTTCGGTTGGAGGGAGTACGTTGCGAAATTTTCTGAGTTGTCTAAGTTTGGCTGGGATTGGTAGATATGTGGATGAGTAATGCATTAAGTTTGTAAAAGTATATAATTCCTCATTGAGAGAGACGTTGTTAGCTTAAGTGATCTTTGGAGCTACTTTTGAGTCATTGGTAGAGACTGTTATCCTATGCACCATTGAGGAGAAGAAGGAGAATAAGGATCACTACACCATATATGCTAATTAGACTGTGTTTTTAGCCATATCTAAAGCAGTTAGACACGGTAAAAAACCGTATCAAAAAGTGGTGTGTTAAATTATTAGATACGGCTACAAACCATATCTCACTACTATTAACATACGGTTCTTAGCCATATCTAAAGTCTAATCAGACATGGTCTTTGACCGTGTCTAATTATATGTGTGTATGCACACATATATATGCATGTGTGTGTGTGTGTATATATATATATATATATATATATAGAGTGAGAGAGGCAGGTTCAATGGCACCCAAATAGTGAGCACCCCTTTAGCCTCCCACTTTTCCACCACTCATTTCCTACAACTCCCCTTCTCTCTCCTTCCACTAACTCTCTCACTTCCCACTCCTTTCTTTAATATAAATGAGAGGTGGAAATCAAGGGGATTTTGGGGTGCTCCATTTTTGGGGTGCAACGAAACGCTTGCCATATATGTGTATATATAAAAAAAAAGAAACTGTAGCACATATCTTTCATTACATAGAGCATACATACCACAAAGTATACACAGGAATAACACAATATATATATATATATACTCAAAGCATTACAAGGTTTGTCATAACACAATGTACATACAAGCATATACTATAAAAGGAAACTATCAAAGATTTTCATCACATTACGAAGTAACAAAAATGAGCTAAAAAGATAACAGCTGAAAAAATTCCTGTCGAGGCTGGGAAGATTGAGCACGATAGCCAGCCTAGAGTTCAAGTTTCATTTGGCAGCAAAACTGAATCGTGATATATAGTATGCAACCTGAGTTCTAGCAACACAAAAGCACCATAATCTCCAACAGGACTGCCTATAAAATACAAGAAACAAGTTACAAATACTTCACAGTTGAATAGTAGATCGACATTGTAACTCATTGTGACTGAGATGCAAACATGAATACAGAGATAAGTGTATGTTAATACAGATATAAAATGAAACTAATTGAGTTTTTTTTTCCAAAGATTTGTCCTACTTTAGAATCAGTCCAAAATATGAAATATAATGCCTCTTCTTTACAAGATCTGTATTCAGAGTATGTTAAGAATGCGCCATTGAATGTTAATTCTGGTAGAAAAAGTGATAACAACAATGGTTCTAACAAAAAATCAATGTCGCAAGGTATATCTGAGTTTGAAATGTGGGATGATGAGTATTTGGATGTTATAGAACCGTATGAATCAGAGTTGGATGTATAGTTGAGGGAATCACATTACAAATATAATGGATTAGATGATAATTTCAATATTTTGGACTTGTGTAATTTCACTTGACACCAATAACAATGAAGGGCATATCATGTCGATCAGTGTGTTTGTGTAATTTAACGATAGTCGATCAGTGTGTTTGTGTACAAAACTTCACTAGGAACCAATAACAACCTAGTCGAATCGACTAGTCGACTAGTTTCTACCCATGTGGCCTAAATTCATACAAAATGCAAGTCGAGACTTCATGTCGATGGTTTGATCTCGATTAGTAGACAAGTCGACGACTAGTCGAGCGTCGTCCATGTGTTGGTGTAGTCGATCAGTATATGTCTTAAAAATTTAATGAATACACATTGTAAACTAGTTTTGCTATGACCATAGACGTTTAAATGAAATTAACTGTACATAGGAGTGGAAAATTGACAGTCATTAAAAATGCAAACCCAAAAGGAGAATCACCTGAAGTGTAGTCCGTCTGCAACACCGGTAGTTCGTACCCTAGCATACAGATCATCCTCCTATACACACAAAAAGGAACAAATAAACGAAAATAATATTCAAGATGTGCACACAAGTACATGTCCATTCGTTTCTTATGTAAGATACTATGTAGAAATAAGTGTAAAATAATATATAACTACTCCAACGTCCAAAGATATCGAATCATAATCGTTGGATGTCACACATACTTGACTTTTTGATTAAGAATTTACTGGGGGATCCACCATGTGGATGCATATTAGCTCACGTGCAGGGTCAGTAATCCATGCTTATTAGCTTTATTCAAATGTCGAATGCCCCTTCACTTAACCTTTGGAAAAAGCTACTTTCACTTGCAACTTTCAGTTTCTTTGAAGCAGACTGTGTAGTGCAAGATAACTTACACTAAAGTCTCTACTACAAAGTACGGGAAAGTTGCTAGTAAAAGTAGCATTTTACTAAGGTTAAGTGCAGCAGCATCCGAAATTTGGATAAAGCTAATAAGCATGGATACCCGACCCTACACGTGAGCTAAAATGCATCCACCTGGTGGATTGCATATTAAAGTATTAACCAGAAAGTCTAGTAATCATCCATCTACCAAAATTTTCAATAAACCTGTTAAAATATTTTTAGTACACTTGTTAAAACATCAAAACAGAGTAAACTTGTTATAAGACAACCCAATTTAAATTTCAAGCATAAGGCAAACAAACAGTCAAACGATGATGAAATCATGGAAAACTAACTCATTGTTATTTCTTTGTTTCATGGATATACCACAATCTAAAATTATACCATACATCCTATGGTAATTCTAACAAAAATTATACCACAATCTAACAAACATTCAGATGTTTTTTACATTATCACAAAACATGATTCAAATTTGATTTATGTGATTTCAGGGTATAACCACAGATCCGTCCCTAACACACTTACAAAAACACAGTTACACAAACCAATTCAACCGAAACAGCTAACACACGAAGTACTAACACAAAGTAGCAATCAACTATCACACAAAGATTTCAATTTGCTCCCTACTATCAGTCATGCATGCCAAAATTAATTAAAACACATAGCTGTGCTGTCGAAGGAGGGCTAGGGAGACCAAGGGTTGTTGCGTTTCTGCCGAAGGAGAGGGTTGTTCGTCCCTGTCGAAGGTGGAGGCACGATTTGGTGACCGAAAACCCTAATTTGGGTTTTCGGTCACCATTAAAGTAAAACAAATGGAAAAGGGAGTGGCTAAATTTTTTATTCTGAGTGCCTATGTGATGCACAATACGATACGGATTCGATTTGTCCCAGAGCTGTATCAAATTAATTAATCTGGGGCTTCATTGATAGACGGTCAGATTTAGGGCGTTTGGGGTGGTGCTAATTGCAAAATGTAGTTTGATACGGATCTGAGCACTATCAAATATGATACGGATTTTACCCGTATTATATCTCCGCATCCATCTGTGGCTAATTGGCTGTTATGGTGTAGTGGATGAGAAAGGTTAAAGTGCTTTTGGACAAGGAAAGGACAAGAAGAGAAATTTCTGGCTAAAGAAAAGGAAGAATGAAAAGTTTAAGAGATAGGCTAAACTACACGTGAGATGCCATAAGAAGGGCCATGAGGCCAAGGATTGTAGGGTAAGCCTAGGGAAGTTTGAGTTTAAAGGGAAATATTTCATTTATCATTAGGAAGGACACTTAGTAAGGAACTTTCCCAAGCAGAAGGGAGGACAGACTGGTCAGAATTATGTTTTAGAGTAACACCACTTTAGAATCAACCCCCAAGAGACCAAGGATAGTTAGCTTTAAAAGGTATAAGCTATATTCCAGGAACTTCTGTATCTACCTTATTTGATTCGGGAGAAACGAATTCCTTCATCGCTAAGAGTATCACTAATTTCTTAATTCTTCCTGTATATTTTGCTAGCAGTCCGATAAAGGTGTCCAACCCTATCAAAGGAGCTAAGCAACTTTCACTAATTTGTAAAGACCTAGAATTAGATATCGACGGTGTTGATTTCTTATGTAATGCGTATGTATTAGATTCCAAAGGGTATGGTTTTATATTGGGGTCGATTGGCTATTGTATTATGGGGCCATCCTTGATTGCACTAGGAAAGTCTTTTGCTTGAGAATCCATGGAGGTCGTATCTTAGAGATCCTTGTAGGACTGGAAATAGGATTCTACCTTATTACTTTCTTTTTCATCTGATTCAGAAGGACCATGTTCAATGCTTGTCATTTGCGAGTTTCCAAATGTATTTGAGGAAGTCATGGGACTTCCGCCCCATAGAGAAATCTCGTTTAGGATGGACCTCGAGAAAAACACGAGGCTAGTAGCATTACCGTTAAGGTACATGGCTCCTAAGGAAAGGAGAATTGGACAAACATATTTCTAAGTTATTGGAAAAGGGATTCAGTACGTCAGAGTTGGGAGCACACATGGTATTTGCCATCAAAGGTGATGGATTGTTAAGATTGTGTGCGGTTATAGGGAACCGAACAAGTTAACTAAGAAGGGTAGGTACTCTCTACCTAGTATGCATGACCTATTTGACCATTTGGTGGTTGGTTCCCAGATCTTTTCTTAGCTAGATCTGGCAACAATATTTCATCAATTGAGAATTTTGAAAGAGAGCAAACCTAAGATGACATTTAGGGTACCTAATGGATTATTTGAGTGGGAAGTAATGCCCTTCGTCATGACGAATGTCCCTGCTTTCTTTGTAGATCTTATGAGTGGAGTATTTAGGGGAATTCTCAACAAGATAGTTATGGTATTCATAGATGACATTCTCATATTTTACAAGGACTTTAAGGGGTATGAGGATTATTTAAGGAAGGTCCTAACAATTTTAAGGGAAAATCAACTCAAAGCTAAGTTTTTGAAATGTCGCTTTTGAAGAAAAGAAGTCAAATTTCTTGGACATACAGTTTCAGGAAAAAGGTTGTCTATAGAACATGCAAAGGTGGAAGCTATTTAAGAGTGGAGGATACCCGAAATGCATCAATGGTTAGTAGTTTCCTAGGGTTAGCGGTTTACTATTATAAAACTATTAATGAATCTACAGGGATTGCAATCCTTCTAACCCGACTGACTAAGAACTTTTTTACGTTCGTATGGAGTGAGAAGTGTAATAGTGCCTTTGAAGAGTTAAATGAATCTATTACGAGTGCAGTTTTCCTTATTATTCCTGATGGTACAAAGATGTTCATGGTTTACACCGACGCTTGTTGGATAGGGTTAGGAGCGGTACTCATGCAAGACAGTATAGTAGTTTCTTACACAAGCAGAAAACTTAAGGACCACGAGAAGAAGTACCCTGTGTATGACTTGGAATTTGCAGTTGTGGTATTCGCCTTAAAAATGCAGAGGTACTATCTTTTAGGAGAGAAGTTTGAGCTCTTTACCGACCATAGGTCTCTTAAGTACTTGTTTTATCGGCATGACTTGTACCTTAGGCAGTAAAAGTGGATGGAGTTTATAACATCATTCGACTTTGCTATTCAGAATACACCAGGGAAGGGTATTGTCATTGTTAACACTTTAAGTCGAAGCCGTACTACCCCAAGTGGATTATCAAGTGGAAGTAACTGGAGTTTCTTTCTAGCTTTAATCTTTAGCCACAATTTGAAGCATCTCAACGATTTCTTAGGACATTGGTAGTAAGACCAGCCTTAGTGGACAGGATCAAACACGTGCAAATGATTTCAAGAATCTTGGTAAGTTTATTAATAAAACTATAGTGGAAGAAAGTGAAGACGAATGGGAAGAGGTTTATTTCAGTGATGAATTGAACTTGGCATTAGATTCAGTCAGCCAACTAAATGTTGATGAAAAGAGCTTGGATGAGGATATAGAAGATGGTGTTGAAAGAAGTACGACTAGTTTCATTTTATAACCTTAAACATGACAGCATAGAGAATTGCATAAGGCACATGCATAAAAATCACAGTTTCTTTATTTCCTTATGTTGAATATTTAAAGGATCCCAATAGCCTCCTTACATATATTGGACTATTGTAAATTTTAAAATATATATGGGTTTAGTTTTTTTTTTGAAGAGAGAAGAAGGAAAAGAAGAAAGAAAGAAGGAAGAAAATTTATTTGTCCCATATCATGGAGTGAGAGGAAGAATCCAACAATATCAGTGGCTTCGTCAAGAGGATGTTAGAGCCTTGGGGCTCTCAAATGTGTGCTTTGCTGTAAAGAGAAAAGTAATGCACCACGCGCCATCGTCGACCGAACTGGGCTGGGTATGGGTTTCGGATCCAATAAGAATATTTTCGGATTAAGAATAAACTGACATTTTCAAACCATTTCAAATGAAAAGACGCGACATTTAAATTTGAACCTTTATTTCTTCTTCCTAGACTTCTGCAACACTGTCATTGCCGACACATTGAAAGTGTTGCAAATTTCTGAATTTGCAATGCTTGTAAAGTGTTGTAGAATTATTATTCAACTTCTCTTCATTCTTTTCTCTGCACCATCAGAAATCTAATTATAAAGTGTTCTTAGTCGGATTAGAGTCGTACAAACTTTGAATTCGATTACGCTGTTCCAAAGCTTCATTGAATCCTGAAGATCGATAGTTTGATAACCCATTTGTACCTTGTGGGTTGAACTATTGTCTAAAAGAATCCATTTTATAGATCATTGAAGTCTGAAGTACGACAATATCTTCCCCCAACACGTCTCAAAAAAAATCCCAACAAAATTTTCAGACAATATTCTTCAACCATGGAAGGTACAAGTGCTCTACAAGTTATGAATCAGCATTTAACTCGATTTGAGCGGTTTGATGGAGACAATTTCACTCATTGTCAAGAGACGATGAAATTCTTTCTTATTATTATCAAATTGTTCTACATTTTGAAAGATGATTTTGAAGTGATATCAGAGGAAAACGACAAGGATGATGTCGCTCTAAAGGCGAAACATGCAAGGCACAAAGAGGTCGATTTTCTATGCAAAGGGAACATTCTAAATGCATTGTCTAGTCCAATCTACAATGCTCGTAGGACCTTGAAAAATGCAAAGGCGCACTGGACTACGTTAGAAAGAAAGTGTCATATATCCGAGGCAAGTAACAAGAAATTTCTTATTTGTAATTTCATTGATTTCAAAATGGTTGCCAACAAGTCCATAGATGGACAAGTAAGCAAAATCTTACTGTTGGTGAATCAACTTAAAGATGTCGAAATAGATCTTCCTGAATCTTTTGTTGTTGGAGCTATTATTTCGAGATTTCGAAATTCCTGTAATGATTATAAGGAAAATTTGAAGCATGCAGAAACGGGTTATGATTTAGATGGTTTACAACGTCATCTTAGTATTGAAGAGGATTCTCGTAAACGCGAACTAGATGGTAATCCGCAAACTGAGTCCCATTCAAAGGTAAATAATGTTTTAATTACTAAAAAGTTAAATCCTAAGAGTGAGACACAGTTTAAAATTTATTCTAAGAACAACAAAAAGAAAGATGTTTGTTGCTATGGTAACAAACTAGGCTACTATACCTGAGACTGCCGTCTACGGAAGAAACAACAAAAAGTGAATGTAGTCGAAGAATCTCTTTTGGCTGTAGTACAAGAGGCGAAGTCTGTTAGTGGCGTTGATAATGATTGGTGGCTTGATACTAGAGCAACCATTCATATTTGCAAAGACCGTAATCTGTTCAAGGCTCACGAAGAGAATAATGGAGAAATAAGTGAAGTTACTGGCGCAAACAAAGTTGCAAGCAAAGTTTTGGGAAAAGATACAATAGAACTTACATTTACCTTTGGAAAAGTTCTTACATTAGTTAATGTATTTTATGTACCCAATATGTGTAAGAATTTGCTTTCTGGATACCTTCTTAACGAAGGAGCATTCAAGATAGTGTATGAGTTGGATAAGTTAGTGTTGTGCAAGAACAACAAATTTATTGGACATGGATATTCTTGTAATTGTATGGTTAAGTTGAATCTAATAAATAAATCTTCTGTTTATATTAATTCTGTTAGTTTATGGCATGGTAGATTAGGACATGTTAATTGTAAATATTTTAAAATTATATATAAATTAGGATTAATTTTTGATTGTGATCTTGATACTATCTCTAAAGGTGAAATATGTGTTCAAGCAAAAATATACCAGAAATCCTTTAAATCTGCAGAAAGGAAAACTTGTTTGCTTGATTTGGTATATAGTGATGTGTGTGACTTAAAATTCATATCCTATGGTGGTAACCAATACTATATAACATTCATTAATGATTATACTAGATATGCATATGTATATCTAATGAAATCTAAAGATGAGGCTTTTGATAAATTTAAAATTTACAAAGCAGAGGTCGAAACACAATTAGGAGTTAAAATTAAAGTATTACATTCAGAGCGTGGTGGTGAATATTGTTCAAATGAATTCACCTTATTTTGTAAAAAACATGGTATAGTTCACCAATGTACCACCTCATAGACACCATAGAAAAATGGTGTTGCTGAGAGGAAAAATAAAACTTTAGTAGAAATGGTAAATGCCATGCTCATAAGTTTGAATTTACCTTATAACCTATGGGGTGAGGCTATGCTATCTGCATGTTACATTTTAAATAGAGTAACACTTAAAAAGAATAATATTTCCTCATATGAATTATATTTTAATAGAAAACCTAACCTCACCAGACTTAAAGTTTAGGGTTGCTTAGCATATTTAGAAAACCAGACCCTAAACGACCAAAATTAGGAAATAGGGCATTTAAATGTGTTTTCATTGGATATTCATTTACTAGTATAACTTATAATTTCCTTATTGTTGATACCTTGGAAGTTATAGAATCTGTAGATGTAGAATTCTTTGAAAATCAAACTGTTAAAGTTCCATTGAGATCATCTAGTCTAGAACTAATATGACTAATGATATCTATGATGATGAATATGCTCTTGCCCAAAACAACAATGAAGTATCAATACCAGATAATAGTACTGAACACATGAGAAGTAAAAGAGCGAGAATAGAGAAGGACTGTTGTCCTGACTTCATAACATATATTGTAGAAGACAATAAGGACAAAGTCCTTAATGTGACAAGATATGTAATGAATGTCGATGACGATCCCAAAACTTATTCTAAGGCGATGAGTTCCAAAGATTCTGTTTTTTGGAAAGAAGTTATCAATGATAAAATGAATTCCATAATTTTAAACCAAACTTGGGTTTTAACCGATTTACCTCCTTGTGCTAAAAATATAGGATGTAAATGGATATTCAAGAAAAAGTTGAATACAAATGAATTCGTTGATAAGTTTAAAGCAAGATTAGTTGCTAAGGGATATAAGCAAAGAAAAGGAGTAGATTATTTAGATACATATGCTCCATTTGCTCGCATATCTTCTATACGTTGTTCAATAGCACTTGCATCAATTTATAATTTGGTCATATATCAAATGGATATAAAGATTGCTTTTCTAAATGGAGATTTAGAAGAAGAGATATATATGGAACAACCTGAAGGCTTCAAAACCCCATGCCAAGAAAAGAAAGTTTGCAAATTAATAAAATCTCTTTATGGCCTGAAGCAAGCTCCCATGCAATGGCATGATAAATTTGATATAGTTGCATTGTCATATGGATTCATCGTTAATGATGTTGATAAATGTATTTATAGCAAATCGGATGACAATAGTTATGTTATGATATGTTTGTACGTTAATGACATGCTGATATTTGGTTCTAATATATCTTATGTGAATGAAACAAGAAGTTTCTATCTTCTAAGTTTGATATGAAAGATGTGGGAGAGGCTGATGTAATTCTAGGAACTAAATTCATTAGAAAAGAGGGGGGGTATTACTAAGTCAATCTCATTACATTGAGTAGTTCTTACAGAAGTATGGTCATTATAATGACAAATCAACACCAACTCCTTTAGATCCTAGTATTAAATTAGAAAAGAACACTTGACGTACGATTTCCCAACTACAACATTCCAGTGTTATTGGGAATCTTATGTATGATATGGATTGCACTAGATCAGACATCATACATGTTATAAGCATATTATGTCAATTTACGAGTAATCCACGTTTTGAACATTGGAAATCTATTTCCAGAGTTTAGCTTATTTGAAAGGAACCATTACTTATGGTTTATCTTATAAAGGATATCCTGCTGTAATAGAAGGATATAGTGATGCAATCTGAAACAATGTTGGATCCAAATCCAAGTCTATGATTGGATTGATATTTACATTAGGAGACGCTGCTATGTCTTAGGCTTCCAAGAAGCAGACATGTATAATATATGCCTCTAAATAGATTTTCTTGCATGCTTTCAAATAGATATTTGAAGTGAGTAAATCTCTAATTTAAAACTGATTTATTGTACTATTTACTACTAGCATACTTTCCATATAGAGCGTTTTAATACATACATGCGCGTGTGAGAAAACACACACACACACACACACAGATATATATATATATATATATATATATGTATGTATATATATATGATATGCATATGTATATGTATGTACAAATAATAAATAACTATAATTCCTAATCATTTTGAAATAGTGGTTTGAAATTCTAATTACATATGTCTATATATATATATGTATATGTATTTATAAACGATAAATAACAATGATTACTAATCATTTTGAAGTAGTGGTTTGAAATTCTAATTACATACGCATAAACTTGTCCATAAAGCAATACACCTTTTGAGAGGTATTTTAATAATATTTTCATATTAAATTGCGCATTATCTATTGAAAGAGAATTTATTAAACAACATAATAAAACAAGTGATAGAAACATTCACGTCTATCATATCGTTTTATTCCTAGACTTGTTTGATTTAACTAATCTTATATACTAGTGAAGTTTACTAAATAATAGTAATTGTTTGGGTAAACCAAAGTTGTGTGGGATGCAGGTTGTTACTTATTCAGTTCTTTGAACATATATAGCATTTATCTCATTTTAACGAGTTTATAAGCTTGTTTGGAGCATTATTCATTTACGAGAAGACCTACTAGATCTACATGCCTAATATATTGAATTACAAGTGCAATATATCAAATTACAAGCCCGATATGTTGGATTTATAGGCCCAACATGTATTTCTCTTTTTTGGTATTATCTGTTTACAGATCCATTTGTTACATACATATTTGAAGAGTTTATAGGCTCTCCAATTTGCTGTTTTATGGGATGATCCAACTTTTATATTGATATGGATTTCAAATATTAATTTTTGATTTTCTAATTTATGTTTCCATCAAATGCTTTTTAGGATTATTTTCTTACATAGTTTATGTTAGGATTATTGTTTGGTAATAACATATATGGAGATGTTCTATATTCTCTTATGATATTATTACATGCCCTTGTGACTTATTGTGAGATTCATTTCAATATGTACATCCACATCCTACTGATTACTCACTGTAGTCTTGACTGACCGTTCACTATTTCATAATACTCAGGTAGTTGAGATGTTTCGCATCCTTTTGTATGATGTTTCTAGAATGGATCTTATGCCTATTAGTTTGATGCTTATTTATGTTACCCTTTTGTATATTCATGTATATATTTATGTAGTATTATATCTTTCCGAGCTTGACTCCCTTTGATGTATGTATTTGTATTATGGGACTGTAGTTTACGTACTACATAGATCTTTATGACCACATTTTTGTAGTTAGACACCATATGCTTATAACAACAGTTTGTCTTATATCTATCTGTATTCAATTGATTAAATTCTATGATATATGATTCTATACTATGTTTATATCTCATTTTGTTCTGAACTATCATCTAGACATTGAAGTTTTTTTCTTAATCATGTATTCACTTTGTTGATTCCACTTGAGGATGAAAAGAAATATGTCACCCAAATTGATGTATCAACCCTCTCTTAAATAAAATTCGTGGATGGTTGCTTGTAACTAACCCTATTATATACACTATACTCTATAATGCCTTTTATTAATGCGAGGCTCGGGGTGGTGTATCACATCATAGTATAAGAATTGAGTTCAAAATGAGATGTAACATACAAAGCAAGAATCTTGTTCTAAGTGAGTCTTAGAGACCATCCCTTTGGGAATTTTACGTGCTTACCTTTTCCTTTGCTGTAATTTGAATTTCTATGATTTAATCCTATATCTTTTGAATGATCCATTCTTGTCTTATTTATTAACCTGGCGTTTACTCGATTGGAAGTTAAAATATAGAGACGAAGCCAGAATGACTTGAAACTTAGCCAAAACGCTCAATGATTCATCCGATTCACTATGTTTATGGAAATTCATTGTTTCTAGCTCAAGTATTCGAAGACTCATCCAATTCAAGTTGCATTTCAAAATAACTCGATATGAAGTACCATCAAACTAAGTCAACAAGCTATGAAATTACTTAAGTAACATAAGCAATAAAAAAATCACAATACCGTAAAAGCATATTAGACTTAGCACCGACTCTGCAGTATGAAACGATATTAAGAACAATTATAGGTCAGATTGCTCTTATATTTCTGGCATGACTTTGGGCCTCCAATAAAAGTTTTCTAGTGTTCGTTATTTGGTCCAATTCATCTCCAGACACCAATAAATACCTGATCGCCTACAACATAGGCTGGATTTGGCATTGCCTGGCTACATGATGAAAAATTTATGTTAAATCATTCTTCAAGCTTTTTCCTCCTTTTATTAGTGTCCAAGAGGCTACTATTACTATATAGCTAGCCTTTACACTTATGATTTTCTTTAATTCGATCAATTGTACTCAAAATACTTGTAATAGGTATATTATGAATAAAGAATCTTCAAAGTGGGCATATGCTCCACAAATAGATGAATCACTCTAAAATCTTGTCTTCTTTCCTTTATTTTCTTCCTTTTTTAATTTTTTTTAATTGATTTGCTATCCAAATCAGATCTATAGTTGAAACTACTTAAATTATCTATAAAGTCTCGTGATTTCAGCCCTATTAAGCATTGATTCCTCTTTTAAGACAACATTTGGTTTTCTTTCACTAATAATTAAATAAAAGAGAAAGATTTAAGCTATCAACTTTAATTAAACCTATAAGGTCTAGATATTGGATCTATAGTTTGAGCCTTTGAAGAATTTCTAATAACTTGCAAGTTGATGAAAAGATCTATTTAAAGGAAAAGATGTCCTTAATAAAGAATCCCATCAAATTTGGTGGTGAAAAATCTTCTACAATAGTAGGAAGGAACATTGATACAAACCTAACTAATGTAGAGACTAACAATCAAACTGGAAACCGTTCTAAAACGGATGTAGTCATAAGAAGGGAATTGGACATTGTTTTTGAGAATATGAGTCAAAGGATGGACATTACTGGTAATCCTCTAATGGATAGGATGGAAGTTTTTCTCGAACCTCTACCTAAAGCTGATGTTGGAACTACTAGATAAAATGGAGTGTTAAAGGAGCAAGCAAACTCATTTTCTTCTAATAGGCATAGACAGAATCAAACTTGAGAGCTGAGAATACATGGTGGAATTGAAAAGAAACATAGTTGAAGGAAATGATATAATGCTTTCCCCTAGAAACCTCAGTTTTGGCACAAATCTATATCCTTAGACAGAGTCCGCCAATGATCTAGATAGAATTTTACAATGTATCGTGTGACTACCTACCAGACCACTAGCTTTTACTGGAATGGCTCTCTCGAAAGCAGAAGGACCGAGAAGTCAAGAAGCTTACCGAGACCGTTTGCAATGCCAAATACTTAGGGATTTGATGATTGCCCAAACGAAAACCAAGAAAGCAAAGAATATACTTCTGGTATGATCAAGAAAATAATTCAAGAGAATATGACTAGGAAGGACAAAAGCGAAGAATTGGGCCTTGCTCCAAGTCAAAATCCCTTCATCCTAGAGAATATGAACACTATGTTTCCAAAGAAGTTCAATATTCCAATAATGCCTTCTTATAACAGAATAACTAATCTAGAATCGTTTCTCTAAGTATGAATGATAAATGGATGGATGATGTCTTGCTCAATGAGTAGATGATTCTATTATCTCTCTCCAAAATAAATTATAACTTAGTGGTGGACTTTGCAAATCCACTATTTGACTAGAGAAATTTTCACTCCAAAAGAAGTTAATGGTTTAAGGTACGTTTCACTAGCAGGACTATCCATTTATTTTTCAAATTATCTAACAAAAAACATTTAACATAGTTTTAAATTATTTTTAAGTAAGTTTTTTATCATCTGCTTTCACTTGTACATGCACGGTAAAATGCAACAGTGCATCAGTCACTAATGGGTTGGAAGTAGAGGTAGACATGTCATTTAGATCAACAATCAAAGTGTGTGGGATAATCGGCAACAAAGAGCATTAAAAGAAGAGAACAACAAAGGTCACCATAACACCACTAACAGTGTTAGTGGTGTGAGGTTATGATTTAATGACAAAAATTCAGAAGCGAATCACAAACCCACAGCACTAACACCGTTAGTGGTGTTATGGTGAACTCAATTAAAATGAGTTCAACAAACTCATATTGAAAAGAATGGGCCAATGAGATAAGATGCACTTTAAAGGTTCGGGTTCAAAAGAGTGCATGCCATTGATTGATAGCTTAGAAAATATTTCCTTGCCTACGAAAGGAACTGACGCTATCGAAAACCAATCATCAAAGAAGCAACGGGAGAATAAAATCATTTTGGAAAGTATTGTCATTTTCACGAACCGCATAGGAATGACACAAATGAATATTTTTATGTAAAGAACTAATCAAGAAGAACAAGCTCCAGTAGTACATATAGAACGATAGGACACGAAACCATCATCTACTACATATGTACAAACGAAACCAATAGGCATGTCGAAAGACTCGAAACCTTGAAATCAAGCACTCTGGAATAAATGCATAATGATGGGAAGTTACTGATCAATAAGATTTCCAAATGACCTCACTCCACTCAAAAAAGATGAAAATATTTGCGAGTGCACATGACCATATGTCAAAAGTTGAAAGCTACATGACTGTTAAAGATAGGACCCTAGCGAAGCAGCAAAAGATATTCAGTGGTAATACGTACTTAAGTGAAGAGATATCGAAGACATTGAGGCCTCGACACTCGACCGAATGGTTATTACGATTGGGATGAGATCATTTTTTGTTAAAAGTGTTCTATTCTATATTGGTGCTTTGGTAAACATCTTGTTTTATAGAACCTTCAAGAAGACCGACTTTCCATGAAAGATGCACCATCTTATCAATTGAAGATTCAAGGACTCACTGGTAAGCCAAAGCAACCTATTGGAACAACTGAGTTACCTATTGAATTGGATGAAGGGGAACGAATAGTGGTGCTAATTCTAGTCATCATGATTATTGATGAGATGTCTGATATGCTTTTCTAGGCCGACCCGCTCTAGCCGATTTTAGAATAGAAATAGCCCTAGGTTTTCAAATGATGAAACATCCTATAGAAAATGCGGTTGACATTATAAAAGGCGATAAAAGTACTTTTAGAGAATGTTACATTATTGAGCTGGAGAAGTTAGGAAAAAAGAAATGGGAAATAATGAGGGGATGTGTAAACACCTCGCATTTTTTAAAATAAAATAATAATATAATTTGATTATGAATAGAGAAATTTAAGTATTTTTGGAATTGTCATAATATGGCCTTGAAACTTTTACCATTGCGTTCATGGCGATTGTTTGATTAATCTACATATATGATAGGCTCTAAATGGAGTTCATACAGAAAAGTTATTAACGTTCAAAGTTCCAAAACGAAAAATAATTGTTTGTGTAAACGAACGGGTATATATAATTTATTTTATAAATACATAATCATGTGGATTTTAGGAATAACGCACATTTGAATTTAAAAAATTGAACATGCAGAATAAATGAGAATTAAATGAAAAGTTAACCTTGTGGAAGTATAATGTTACAGAGATATAAACAGAATTAATTTAAATGTTAATGTTATACAAAAGTAACGTTATAAAATAATAATTCAAATTCAAAAAATGTTAACTTTATATAAGCGTAACGTTACAAAATAATTAATGGAAGTTAAACAAAAAGCTATGTTATATATGCATAATGTTATAGAGTAACAAATATAATATGACATTATCAAGGAATTAATTCAAGAATGGTAGTGCACATGTAAATGCACGTGCATATATCTATTTTATATAATATATATCTATAAATTCCAAAAGAAAAACACGTTTGAAAATGAAAAGTTAACATGCGTCATAAACAGAATTAAATCAGGCATATTGGAAATTCATTAAAACTTATGTTATCAAAATGTAACATTAAAAGGAAATTAATACATATTAATTCATAAATCAACACACGTTATTGTTCACGTGTATAAGACCCTATAGGTCGCCCTAAGAATTTATCATGTTGACCTATGAATGGGCTAGGTCGATCCATACGCGGGTTAAAAACCACGTGATAATAACGTAGTATACAAAATATATTTTGATTGTTTTCAACAGATGAACGATGTTGTTTTGTCCCTCTATAAATAAACGTGTAGTGTTACCCTTCAGACCCATATTTTTTTAAATGGACGCGAAAACCTTGTCAATTTTCTTCCTCATCCAATTTTTTAGAAAAAAGATACTATAGATTTAGGATTTTTGATTTACTAATTAGAGAAAAAATTGTAGATCTAGGAAAGAGATGTCCAAAATAAGCCATCCATGTGAGGTAAATTTTATAGATCTAATTTTCTAACGAGTTTATTTTATTTATCTAGATCCAGATTTATAAATTCGTGCAAATTCGGATTTGTGGATCCATATAAGTTACAAAAGGGAAAGCTATGGATAGTAGAACAGGATTTGAATTAGACCTAGAACTTGGAGTTATTTTTCCAGATGAGCGGACATAGATTATATGGTATATGACATTGTTTGATTTTTGTTGAAATTAATTAATTGACATTGACATATTTGGACTAGATTGTGGTAATTAGTTTATGCAAGTTATTTGTATCCAAATAGTAAATCTTAAGAATTGTAATTACATGCAAATATTGTTGTTATGGAATAGAATCCAAATAAATATACGTAATATTGGGCTTAAGAATTATAGAAAAGGCATAGGCCTAAAAGTGGAAAATATGAAAAATAGGGATCCTACTGTATTGCACTATCTAATAATTAAATTCAAATAGTAAGACAAACACCTTGTACTTACGGGTTACTTGTTATATTGTTTTATATTAAAATATGAAAATAGATTTGTAAAGTTTCTATAACCAACAAAGTAGAATGTGACTAGCTTCCTAGAATAAAACTTACAATGACGGTAAGAAGAGAAAGAAAGTAACAGACAAGGTGGAAAAAAGAAACAAAGATCATAATCAAGTTAAGTACTTGAGAGACCTAGAAAAAGAATAAACCAGCAATCTAATTAAGATCTTTCGTTGCAATGCAGATAATAAGAAATAAAGTAATCATTATGATAAATGATTTATGACCAATAGGCACGGTTTTCGATTGAAACTGTCGTAAAATATAAGAAAGATAAAGTGAATGTAATATCATAATAAAAGAATAAAAGAAGGTCAAAGGAAAGATAAGACACACATAAGAAAAGATTAGGCGTAGGGTCTAATAAAAGATGAGGCGCATTTGGAGCAGCCCAAAAAAATCTGGATGCGGGCATAACGAAGGAGACCATAGCAAATCCTTTAGAGTAAGCTGATCTCATGAGGCGCATTTGTAGCAGCATTCCCATCAAGCCGAGGACTGATGGTCTCAGATTTAGAATTAAGATCGAATGCACTTGGCTAGGGCAGGAAGTGGAGACTTTAAACGAGACGAGGAGGATACCTCAGGATGGCCCTCCAACGAAGGCATAGTGGAGCGGTACATTTGAGGAAGATCTATAGTGTCCATTAAGAGAGTTTTCCTTGAATCCATTTATATTATAGGCCTGAAAGGGCTGTTCTTTACAAGTATTCAAATGGTTGATGGGTGATTCGATGGTTCGTGCGGCTTCTTGGAGCAGGCTTAACGGTCAATACTCATAAGGGTAGTATCCATTCGGATACCTATCATCATCAGTCAGTTGGGAGCACAAGGAAGATTTGGATTAAACCAACAGGCTAATGATCTTTCACTTTCAAGATGCTAGATGAGGTAGTAACACCATTTGGTTTCGTAGTGTGTTTGTTGTAGGGTAAGGCCTTAACTGATTAGAAAATCTTTCAACTAGTTGGCGGTTGGCTGTTGTTGACATGCTTTTTGGTCAAAGTTGTCACACGTCAAGTTCCTAATTAGCAACGTGCTCAAGTGTCGAGAACATCATTAAAAAACACAAAGCAGCTTGGTCAAAGTCACGTTGTAAACTTAAAAAGGCCCGAAACTCCTATCAGATGACCTCTTTTGGGCCCGAGAACAGCTGTTTACGATGCTTTGCACTGTAACTCTTGGCGAACCTTCAGCGTGTCCAGGTGCAACGTTGGTAGGGGTCCAGGGCCCAACAATCCCGCTGGCGATCAAACTTCCAGTTAGGTCGAACAAGCGGGCACTTCCCGATTCATTCGATTTTCTCAAAGCCGGAAACTTGGATCCCTCCAGTTTGAACCAAAGAAATTCTGAATTCCCCCATCTCGCATCGCATCGCGACTCATCACCCAACATCGCCTCACATATGCTCCGCATCGCATCGCACCACATCAACCAACATCGCCTCACATCTGCTCCGCATCACATAGCGTCGCATCACCCAACATCACCTCACATCTGCTCCGCATCGCCTCCTACAAAAAAGTCGCAACCCCCATCATCATAGTTCGCATCCCTCGGGGATGCGAAAATTCGTATCCCTCGGGGATGCGAAAATTCGCATCCCTCGGATGCGAGTTTTCACATCCTTCTGATGTCGCATCCCTCGGATGCGAATTTTCGCATCCGAACGCGTGAACTCGCATCCCTCCAGGATGCTAATTTCCCTGTAATGCGAGTTTTTTAAGGGTTCAGGATGCGATTTTATACTTCAACAAGGCCAGGATGCGATTTTAGGATTCAGTGAGCTGTGATGCGATTTTTCACACCCAAGCACCATGTGTGATGCGATTTTTTGTATGTGGTATGTGCGTGATGCGATTTTCTGGCAGCGGATCTCAAAATCTCACCTACTCCACTACCAACATTCACATATAAATACCCTAAGCCTTGGCCTTCATTTGGATCTTTTTCCCTTGGAATTTTGGCCTTCTAGAGCTCCAAAATCTTCATTAATGGCATCCACCTTCTTCTCTATGGCCATTAGACATGGCATGGAACATTAGAACGTGGCATAAATGTTCTCCATCAACTTTTGGGCATTAACAAGCATAATTACACCACTTTTGGATCTCTTGTACATTAAGACTAATTTTGGACATAGTTGACCAAGTCAATTCATCTCAATGAAGAAGAAAAACGACAATTTAGTCAAATTTAGCATTTATACAACTTTGTACACAATATCGTCCGAACTTGTACACTAATTGTAATCGACAAAGATATGATAAATAATTACTATGTAGTGGATGTAGACGTTAATGTCGAACCATTATAAAAAGTTGTGTCTCCCGCATTGGTGGAAATGGTTAGTGCCATGCCCATTACTTTGTTATCTGCATGTTACTTTGGTGGAAATGGTTAGTGCAATGGCATGATAAATTTGATAGAGTTGCACTATCATATGGATTCATTGTTAATGATGTTGATAAATATATTAATAAAAAATTCGGATAATAACGGTTATGTTATAATATGTTTATACGTCGATGACATGATGATATTTGGTTCTAATATATCTTGTGTGATTGAAACTAAGAAGTTTCTGTCTTCTAAATTTTATATGAAAGATCTAGGAGAGGATGATGTAATTATAGGAATTAAAATCATTAGAAAAGAGAGGGAGATATTACTAACTCAATATCATTACATTGAGAAGTTCCTGCAGAAATATAGTCATTATAGTGACAAACCAGCACTAACTCCTTTAGATCGAAGTATTAAATTAGAAAAGAACACATGATAAAATATTTCTCAACTAGACTATTCCAGTGTTATTGGGAGTCTTATGCATTGTACTAAACCAGACATCGCACATGCTATAAGCATATTGTGTTGATTTACGAGTAATCAAGGTTACGAATATTGGAAAGCTATTTCTAGATTTTTAGCTTATTTGAAAGGAACCATTACATATGGTTTATCTTATAAAGGATATCCTTCTGTAATAGAAGGATATAGTGATGCAACCTGGAACAATGTTAAATCCAAATCCAATTTTATGACTAAATGGATATTTACATTAGAAGTTGTGTCTTCAGCTTATAAGAAGTAGACTTGTATATCTGACTCAATAATGTTATCAGAATTGGTTGCATTAGCATATGCATGTAAAGAAGTAGAATGGCTTAGGAATTTGTTAATGAAAATCCCATAATGGAAGAACCCATCTCTAGTAGTCTTGATTAACTATGATAGTCAAGAGACGATATACAATGTCTCTAATAAAACATATGAAGGGAAGTCTAGACATGTGAGTCTAAGACATCAAATGGTTGACCCACTTACAAAAGGTTTTCCAAAGTCAATGGTTACTATAAAGTCAAAAGAAATTAGACTAAAGTCTATGAATGAAGATTGATCATCCTTAACAAAAATCAAGCTTATGTCTTGAAAAGGATAGACAAAGTTCAATGGGTGCTAACAAGTTAAGAGAATGATTATGGAACACTAAATCAATAATCCTATAGTATTTAGTGTTGGGTTCTACAAGAACAAAGGATGGATAAATGTTCTTAATAAGTCTACAAACCTTAAAAGGTGCATCGCGGAAACACCTTATGGGACTTATCTATATAAGTATGAAAATCAGGTTGTTTCCCAGGAAAGTAAGACGGCTTTCTAAAGTAGACTCATGAACCAAGATTAAAAACACATGGTCATTAACGTGTTGAGGAATAAAAAGCACTTTACCTATGGAAATTAACATGTGTGATTATTTTGTTTTTATCATTAGGGATATTTGGTTCAAGATTCATTCACCATAGAATCTCGATAAGGCTTCGAATGGTTTATATTAAGTAAAAGTTCAAATCCAAAGATTTTTTATTTATGTGTTGGTTTCCACGATGAGGCAACACTTGATCTTAAAACTACAATGGATTGATCCCACTTGGGTTGTAGGAAGTTACTCTAGTGATTTAGCCGTCCACTTTATTTATTTTTCTTATTTTGAAAGGATGGGTGGAGATTGTTGTATATTTTCAAAATTATCTTAGGATGTTAGGTTTTGTTTTCAAGGAGGGAAAAAAGAAAGAAAGAAGAAAAATGAAGAAATTGGTCCTACATCATGCGAATTTGAGAAACTATTC
This sequence comes from Allium sativum, assembly GCA_030737875.1. Taxonomy (NCBI): domain Eukaryota; kingdom Viridiplantae; phylum Streptophyta; class Magnoliopsida; order Asparagales; family Amaryllidaceae; genus Allium; species Allium sativum. Next base: position 853,842,547 of record CM060919.1, read on the forward strand.
TAGTGTAAGAATAGCTTTCTCATGAGTATGTTGATGCCTTAGGATCCCTAATGCATGTTTTGTTGTGAGGAGGGAAGTCATGCACCACACATGCGCGAATCACTACCGTCCGTCCGATCGAACCAGGCCGGGTATGGGTTTTGGGTTTTGGGTCCGGATCCAATAAAGCATATTTTTGGATAAAATTTAAGAATAGTAATGGGACGAATTGCATCCGATTACAAACCCGAAAGTTGAATTTAAATATTGGCGTGAATATTTTGCAATGCCTTTTGCGGTTGGAAATGAAGGGACGCATCGTTTGAATATAAACAGATATGGTCGTTTTGCCACAGTGGCGAATAGTTCGAAACGGTCGCAACGCTTGGTGAAAAGATACCACTTCCACTGCTATAAATAGCAATGCCCAGAACTGTTCTAGATCAATCCACTTTCTCCTGCTTCCTAAAATTTTGCAGTGCCATTACCAATGCGTGGAAAGTATTTCAAATTCTCAATTTGCAATGCTTCTGAGCCATTGCAAAATACTATCTTTTTCTTTGTTCTTCATTCTATTCTCTACTTGCATCATTAGACATAAAAGTCAAGAGGTTTCTTGGTCGGATTGAAGTAGTACAAACTTTGAATTCAATTAAGTTGTTCCAAGGCTTAATTGAATCCTGAAGTCGGTAGTTCGATAACCCGTTTGTACCCGGTAGGTTGAACTATTGCCTGAAAAATTTATTCCATAGGCCTGGAACTCTGAAGTATGGAAATATCTTCCTCCGAGTCGTCTCTAACCACAAAATCCCCAACGTCCTCCACTCCTACCTCTCATGTTGGTACACCACCACCCCACTATGCATTTGCCTCCATTCTGACACCCTTATAGCCATTTCATCTAACACAATTTCTCTTATCCATGAATCACCTTACACTTCTGCTTTCTCACTGTCTAACACTTTCCTTATTTTTCATGTTTATCTCCTTGACACTATTACTCATGAAATTATTCAATCTAGAATCACATACCCACCTTCTTCATTAAACAACTCACATCACTTACCGTATATGACACACTAGCCATCCTATTCAACCATTCATTTCACCGTCTATGTCTCCATCATTTCTCATATCGATTTAACCAAAATTTTCAAAGAAGAATTTGTTATTTACCACAGGCACCATCCCCTGGAAACCGAAGAATAAAAGCATAAAAAATGTTGTATATATCATTTCACTGATTTAGAATTGGATATTAAAAAAGATGCAGAACGTAATAGTCAAGATAACGACTCCTCTAGAAATATCAGATCTAGCTTTTCAAGTAAGAGTAGAAACAAATCCTAATGGTAGACAAAATCTCATCTTGGAATATTTGGGGAACTCATCTGAATATTAAACAATAGGAAGTTAGGAACCTAATCTCAGTTCAGAATATTAGCTTGATAGCCTATTAGGAACATAATGCTCCCCGGATATGTTATTTTGTAACATAAAAGGTGTATTGTGCCGAAGCCGCTTATCAGGCTTAGCCTCCTTTTCCTATAGCCTACATATACTAGACCATTATGTACATTTCATTATTGGAAAAAAATAAAGCTCTTAACATTTTTGCTATTACATTTTGTACAATCCTTTCATCTACATCAATATTTTGATATGGTATCAGAATTATATCAATTGCCTAACAACATTAAAGATCCGCTTATCATCATCAATTGAAGTCAGAGCCTCATAAATAAATCCGGAACTTATATGCAATCTCGACATCAATCAAAGTTGGTTGTTATTGTTTCTCCCATCAAAGTTGCTTCATCATTTGGGAGTTTTGACAGTTCTTTATCAAAACCAGGTGCCTTACCATATAAACCTAATAGTTTAGGCTGCAACACTGATATCCAAAAAGAACTATCGAGAAAATCAAGAAAACCATTACAAGCAATTAATATCTCCTTCAAGAAATCAGTTGTCTCACCAGAGTCGTCCTAAATCCTTCATGAATTGGTTGCTATAGGAAAATTCATCATGTTTCTTGAAGAAAAGCAAAATACCTGTAGGCTTATCTTGATATCCAATCTATTTTGTATCTGTCTAGTCATCAGGTACATTAGTTTTCTGTTATATCCTAACTGTTCTATCGTCATCATCATTTGCAATGATTGGGGGTGCAAATTCTCCAATATCCACTACAAGATCTGTACCAACACAAAACTCTATCAGTCAAGAAGTCATGAAAGTAATCATTAAACCACAAAGTCAAATTATTACAACACAATTAATGAAAAAAACTTCTTGATGTGGAAGTTTCAGATAGAAACTACCATTAAAGACTGGCCTAGAGGAATACATGTTCAACACTCCTGCTATTCCACCCAGATATGTTACTACTGACGGTGAGGGAGAACTTGCCAATAACAATGAATATACCACGTATCAAAGACAAGATAATCTCATTAGTTCTTGCCTTCTATCATCTTTGGATCCAACATATTACCTCAACTAATAGGGTGTAAGACTACTCATGAAATCTGGCAGACAATAGAACAAATTTTCAGTTCACAATCTACAGCCAACGTAATGAGGTTTAGAAGGCAATTACAAAATATCAAGAAGGGTGATATGTGTCTCAAAGAATACACATTAAAGGTAAAGACTCTTTGTTATCAACTTGCTACATCAGGATACAAGGTTATATATTATGAACATGCGATGTTCCCACTAAATGGGTTAGATAACGAGTCTAAAGTTGTTGTTGTTGTTCTAGCCACAATAGTGAACTTCCACTATTACAATTTGTTCAGTCTACACTATTGTCTCACGAAGCAAGACTTGAACAAAAGAAAGTATCCACAAATTATTTTGCAAACTATATTGCAAACAACCAAAATATGACAACTACAGCAACAACAATAATAAAGATCAATCAGGTGGTAATCAAAGAGGTGGATTCAAACCTAGAGGAAGAGGGGAAGAAGGAATTACAACAATAATAGACTCAAGTGTTGAATCAATGAAAGAATTGGTAATGCAGCCAACAAATGTTACTTCAGGTTTGATATTAACTGCACCTCTTCTCAGCAAAACAACAATTCAAGAAACCCAATTGTAAATGTAGTGGACAACCAAAAAGATAACAAAAAAAATTCAGAATTAAGAAGTAATGAAACTTCAAAGGCAGAGGATATACCTAATGAAAGCTGGTACCCTGGCTCAAGAGCCACCAACCATGTTACCAACAATATAAGCAACTTGAATCTTGGAAACAAAGAGTACAAAGGTAATCAAACTCTAACAGTTGGTAATGACAAATCCATGAACATAACTTAAATTGGAAGTGCTTGAACTAATGGTATCAAACAAATATATCTGAATAGCTTACTAAGAGTACCATTAATCAGAAAAAAATTAATGAGTGTGTCTCAATTTTCTAAAGAAAATAGAGTATATTTTGAATTTTACCCAAAAGTATGCTTAACTAAAGACATACTAACCAAAGATACTATGTTGCAAGGTAAAGAATATAGGGGACTATACAGATTTGATATTGCTAATACAAGATGTACAAGACCTAAAGATAATGTCAGTAATATGTTTCAAGTTAGTCAGATTGAAAACTGTAAGAATTTTGATATTTGGCATTATAAATTAGGTCATCTTAGCATGAACATTGTCAGGGAAGCGCTTTGTAATAACAACATTGATATCAATGATATTCCTTCTAGCTATATGTGTTCATATTGTTAGATTGGAAAGAGAGCCGCAAGCTTGTTAGATTGGAAAGAGCCACTAACAAGCTTGTACCAATCTGCTTAAGATATAACAAGCTTGTTAGATTGGAAAGAGCCACACAAATTACAATTCAGGTCATCCTTCTATACGTTCTTAAGGTATGCAGATTGGTACAAAGGTTATAAGTGTCTTGATAAAAATGGAATTTTTTTATATCAAGACATGATACCTTTAATGAGCATGAATTTCCCTTTAGTAAAGTTGAAATTATACAACAAAAATGGTATATAATCCACAGTCCTCTATACCCATTATAACTAACACATTGGATGAGGTTATTCATGCGAAAAGTATAGCTACAGCAGGAGATCAAGGTATAAGTAATGAAGATGAATCAGACAATCAACACAATGAATCAAATGCTGAGTTGATATAAGAATATCAATCATATGAAAGTGATCAACCCATTAACATGGAATAGACAGAATAGAAAACTCAAACTGACACAAATCAAGGTAATACAACTTGCAGCACACCAATAGTCACCACTGAACATAAGGGATATCGTATGACAACAAGAGCAAAAGTGATTTTTCAAACCAAAATAGTACAATATTGCAGCAGATTCTGAGCCAGCTAATTTTCAGCAAGCCATTCAAAAGAAGGAATCGAAAAAGTACTATGTGTGAAGAATATAAAGCTCTTATTAAAAACAATACATGGAAACTAGTTCCAAAACCATGCAATAAAAATATTATTGGATGGAGATGGACATTTAAAGTTAAAAAGAATGAAGATGGCACAGTTTATAAATATAAGGCAAGATTGGTGGCAAAGGGATATTCACAACAGTGTGGATTTGATTTTAATGAATATTCTCACCTATTGTCAAACCCACATCAATTCAAATAGCTCTAACAATTTCCTTATCTAAAAACTGGGTCTTCAAACAATTAGATGTGAATAATGCCTTTTTAAATGGTGATTTGCAGGAAGAGCTATATATGGAACAACCAGAAGGATTCATATAGAAAGGCAAAGAAAAACAAGTGTGCAAACTCAACAAAGCACTATTTGGGCTAAACAAGCACCTAGATTGTGGTTCAACAAGCTGAAAGCAACATTGATCAACCTTGGATATCAACCAACAAAATCAGACAATTCTTTGTTCATAAAATTCTTTAACAACACTGTTACTACATATTAATCTTATTATGTTGATGATTTTATAATTACAAGTAGTAGTGAGGGGGAGATTCAAAAGATATCAGAATTCTCAATCAAAGATCTAGGTGACATTGCATACTTTCTCGGAATTGAAGTAAGCGGAAGGTCAGATTCTGAAATACACTTAAGTCAGAGAAATTATAATTCAGAACTTCTCAACAGATCAAATATGGACAAGGCTAATCCCATTGCAACACCTATGATGAGTAGTCTGCAACTATGAAAGTTCAATGGGGTCACATAACTAATGAAAAGCAGTACAGAAGCACTGTTAGAGCCCTGAATATGCCACAATAACTAGACTTGATATCACCTTCAATGTTAACAAACTCAACCAATATATGCAACAACCATTAAGTGAACACTGGACAACTGTGAAGAGAATATTAAGGTACCTTAAAGGTGCACTGGACTACAAACTAAAGCTTCAATTCAACATTGTACTTAACGTAAATGCATATTCAGACTCAAATTGGGCAAATGATCATGATGTTCAAAACTCAACTGGTGGATACTATGTGTTCCTAGGGAAGAATCCTATGTCATGGTGTGCAAAGAAACAACCCACAGTGTAACACCCCGTATTTTGGGTTAATACTAAAATTCACTAATTACAGAATAAATAATCTCAGATGTGGGAATTAGGGGAAACGGGCTGCGTTATTGCGTTCGTCTCGGAAAAATACGCGAAATAGAGTCCGAGTTTTCGAAAATCGGAGTCCGTATGGCCCGATTATGGCCCAAGGAAGTTTGCAGAAAAATTAGAGCTAAAAACAGATTTAGGAATTTAAATTTAAATTTAAATTCAGATTTGGAATGGGCCAGGCGGGGTCAAGCGGGAAGCTTCCCGCCCAACCCATGTCGACAGGGTTGTCGACAGGCCTGTCGACAGGGGTGTCGACATGCCTGTCGACTTGCCTGTCGACAGGGTGGCACCGTTCTGTGAACCTGGGTGCACCAGGTTGCACCAGGTTGGGTTTCAGGCTGGCTAGGAGGGCTGGTTCTAGAGGTTTCCTAAATCTAATGGACCTAAATTAATCTAGGGTTAATCCAAGGGCCTAAAACACTCTCTTAATCTATAAATACACCCTAAACCTACCTTAATCCTTACCAAAAATAGAAATAATGGCCTCATGCCGCCAAATTAAATCCTAAGAGAAGCCTCCACTAATCTAAGAAGAAAGTTGCAAGCTAATTCCTCTCTAATCAATCTTTAATCATCATTATCTTCATAGTTAGCAACTAATTCTACTTCATAAGGTTGCTAATCTTGAGTTTGGTGAGTTTCTATCACTTTAACATCAATTGTTAAAGTAAGTAGATTGGGTGTAATGAGACCTATGGTCTTAAATGCGGATTAGTGAGTTTGAATCATGTATAATGATATGTTACTCTATGTTGTTCTATGTTTATGCATATTTGATAAGTTGGTTCATGCATGCTTAATAAGTTGATTTATGCATGTTTAACAAGTTGATATATGCATGTTTAACAAGTGGATTTATGCATATTTAATAAGTGGAATTATGCATGTTTAGCAAAGTGAGTTATGCAAGTTGAAAGTGATATGCAAGTTAAGTATATGTTTAAATGCAAGTTGAAAGTGATATGCAAGTTATGCATGCTTATGCAAGTGTATGGATGCTTATGCAAGTCATGTATATGTTTAAATGCAAGATTTATGTGATATGCAAGTTATGCATGCTTATGCGAGTATATGAATGCTTATGCAAGATATGTATATGCTTAAATGACATGATATGCAAGTTATGCAAGTATGTGAATACTTATGCAAGTATGTGGATGCTTATGCAAGTATGTGAATGCTTATGCAAGTTATGTGTATGCTTAAATGCATGTTTAACATGTTATGCACGTTATGAGAATGCCTATATGCAAGTTCAACATGTTATGCAAGATATGTGTATGATAATATGCAAGCTCATATGCAACATGTTATGCAAATCATGTGTATGATAATATGCAAGTTTGGGTTATATGTAGTTGGGTTAATATATGCTCATATATGCAAGTTGACATCCTCTTAACCCATGACAAAGTTGTATGTTAAACCCATGATATTTGTGATGATCTTCCCCTTATTATGTCATGTAACGAGAACGATTTACGTGGGGAACGATGGGGTTGGTAAATATGTTAATAAATGAATGTTTGGGTATGATTAAGCATACCATAAAAATAAATTACCATAAGTGGGAATTTACCTATTGAGTTAGGTCTACCCCATGGGAATTTACCTATTGAGTTAGGTCTACCCATGTTATGGAAAACTTGATATTAATTAGGGATAATTAATATGGGGGTGATTAATTAGGTGTAATTAATCGACTAAGACACGAGGTTGGACTCATTTGTAGTGTAAAACTGCCCGGACCCGACCGGCTTAACCAGTTGCTACAAATGTCAGCCCAATGTGAGAGGTCTTAGCCATAAATTAAATACGTGATTAAGGTAAAGACACGAGGTTAGACTATGTTATGACGTAAGACTGCCCGGATTCTACCGGCTTAACCAGGCGGTCATAACAGCCAGTCTAATGTGGGAGGTCTTTACGGGAGATCACGGTCTTAATTAATTAAGAAACACTTAACCATAATAGCATGTAGTGGGACATGAGGGGTTAAGTGGGTGCCTTGGGTGGCATGAGGAAATTTGGTGGTTGCCTTGGGTGGCATGTGGAATCTAGTGGGTTGCCTTGGGTGGCAATAGAAAATACGATTAGAATACTTAACCAAGTGGAAACATGTAATTAAACATGATTAAAGGGTTAAGTGGGATACACTAGATATTTGACAAGCTTAAGTGGGTAGCTTGTGGGGGCCCATTTCAACCAATATCCCAAACGTATCTTTGTGGGCTCGACCCATGTCGAGTGACGGGACACGCATATTGGGCTTGATTATAAGAGGCCAAAACGGGTTAGCGGTGGCAACGCAAGTCCAACGGGTTTCATATGCGTGTGTGGGCCCGGGCTGGTAGATAAGCCGTTGTTGCATCGTGTAGATATAAAGCCGTGCACCGTTAGTATTGGGTAGCCACTTTAGGGGAGTGATACACCCCACTGTGGGACCAACACGGGTATCTACGGTAGGGAGCCGATCGCTTGGGGAGTAGTGGGTACACCTAATGAAGATAGGGGCAGACGGCACCTATGAAGGGGTACACGAAACTACTGGGCAAGAATTACTGAGTACACCTAGCGGAGATAGGGGCAGACGGCACCTATGTAGTGGGCTAGGAGTACACAAAACTACTGGGGGAAATTTTCTAAGTCCTTGGAAGGGATCAACCTTTAAGTAGGAATGACTGGTGTGGTGCAGTTAGTAATTATCCTTGGGTGGGTAGATGCATCCTGACGGTTATCTTAGTTTATCCTAAGTCTACCAAGCTGCTTAGTGTAGCCATTCATCCCCTGATATTACCGTAGGTCAAGTTTATGTCTTCTCTGGTTACTTTAATGATTGTATTGTTAAAGTTATAGGACTCACTCAGACTTATGTCTGACCCCGTTGTTTTTATCTTTTTCCCAACCCTCAGGTCCTACGGTGGATCCTAGCGGTAGTAGAGCTTGATCGGATTGCTGTTCCAGTCTTTAGGAGCTTGGGTAGATGTAAAGCTCCAGTTATCCAGTTATCTTTTCTTTTGTTCTGGCTATTGTATATGAGAGTGGGATTATGTACTTCTTTATTTTGATGGATATTGTACTTGACTTTTACCGTGGTTTTATGATGTAACCAGACATGTTTATTTCCGCTGTTATGAGATGATGTTTTAAAATTTCAAGTACTATTTATATCTGTCTTGTTGTAATTTTTCTGTTCTATATTCACCAAAATACTCCACCGATGCTATGGCATTCCCTTTGTGAGTGACCCTAGCGGGCGTGGGGTGTTACACGTGGTATCAGAGCAAAGGTTACCGGAACAGATAAAATTTTTAGAAAACTATTTTTCTAAAACATTTTTGGAAAAGATATTTTCAAAAACATGTCTTTTAAGAGAAAAGTTTTTGAAAGAAAAGCATAATCCCCAATAGCCATATCTATATCCTTCGAATTCTCCGTTTTGAATCTTTCCTTTTTCGTTTCAGCATGGCTGAGGATCTTAATTTTCCGGAGGGTGTGACGGTACCAGTATGGTATAGGAAATTGATGGAGGCTAGGGCCACCACTGCGGGTCCAGCAAATATTCCTCCACCAACCGTGGCACCCGATCTTCCTCCTCCCCCTCCTCCTCGCACAGATACTTTTGCTAAGACTTGCAAGGAATTTAAAGCTATGGGAGGGAAACCTTTTCAAGGATCAGAAACCTTTGTGGAGGCTAGAGATTGGCTTAAAGAGGTGGAAGAGTTGATAGATATCTTTGAAATGGAAGAAGGGAAGAAAGTCAAGTTGGCTGCTTGGTTAATGAAGGGGGAGGCCTCATTCTGGTGGGAGGTCACTAATGGAGAACGCCCCGTTGACTCTTGGGCGGATTTTAGGCAAAGATTTGTGGCAAAGTTTCTCTCAAGGGCGGAGGAAAACTTGTATATGGAAAGATTCTTGACTCTGAAGCAAGGAAATCTTTCGGTGAAGGAATATGTTAACAATTTTAATCAATTGGCAAGGTTTGGCCTAGACATGGTGAATACACCGGAGAAGAAGGCTTTGCGGTTCGTGAAAGGCCTAAATGAACCTATGCATGGGATGGCTATGACTCATATCCCTATGGGGGCCACCTTTGAGAAGCTAGTTGACATGGCACTCATGTATGAGGAAGAGAAGGGTCCTAATGCTAATAAGGCACCCGAGAAGAAGGGAGATCAAAAGAGACCTCAACAACAGCAAAGCAAAGGTGGGAAAGGCAACGGTGGCAAGGGCAAGAAGAAGAAGTGTTTCAATTGTGGGACACCTGGCCACCTAAGCAAGGATTGTCGCAAGAAGAAGAAGACCGGCTGCTTCCACTGTGGCGAAGCAGGGCACTTAGTGAAGGATTGCCCTAAGAAGGGGCAAAGGACGGGATCTACCTCAGGAGGACAGGTGCAAGCTCTTATGGCACCGAGTCAGGCTAGGGGGCAAGTACAGGCTCTCGCGGTTCCACCGATTCAGGAGAGAGGTAGAACTATTTCCGTTGAAAGTCTGGTTTTTCTATTTGACCATCCTGTCCGTACATTGTTTGATTCAGGCGCATCGCATTCGTTTATCTCATTATCATTAGTTGAGTTACTGCACCTAGACACCAGTCTGGTAGATGATCCCTTGGTTGTTTCAAACCCAATTGGGGGCTCCACTTATTTGTCCATGATATGTTTGGGTTTGAAGATTTCTATACTTAGCATTGAGTTTAGATGTGATGCTTTTGTATTGGGCTTCACGGGCTATGGGTTGATTTTGGGCATGGACTGGTTATCCAGTAATGGTGCCGTTCTTGATTGCGAAAGGAGAGTTGTTAGGCTCATGACCCGTTTGGGTAACACTCTCGAGATTTCTTGTAATCCCATGGACTCTGTTATGCTAAGTTATCTTGAATCGCTTGACGCTTCGGTCGAGAGTTTGCAATCTATGAGAGTGGTCCGGGAATATCCGAATGTGTTTGAGGAGGTGAAGGGCTTACCTCCGAAGCGGGAGATTGACTTCCGAATATATTTGGTGGATAATGCTAAACCGGTATCTTTACCAGTGCGCCATATGGCTCCTCGTGAGAGGAGGGAACTCCATAAGCAAGTAGGGGAGTTGCTTGAGAAGGGGTTCATAAGACGGAGCATATCGGAGTGGGGTACTCCAGTAGTATTTGCTACGAAGGCGGATGGGTCCCTCAGACTTTGTGTAGACTATAGAGAACTCAACAAGCTCACAAAGAAGAATAGACACCCATTGCCGAGAATAGATGATCTTTTCGATCAGTTGGTTGGCGCTTCAGTATTTTCTCAGTTGGACTTGGCCACGGGGTTTCATCAGTTGAGGGTGGCTGAGGATAGCATAGACAAGACTGCCTTTAGGACTCCGGATGGTTTCTATGAGTGGCTGGTGATGCCATTTGGGTTGACGAACGCCCCTGCATACTTTGTTGATTTAATGAGTAGGGTGTTCGGGGAGTTCCTTAATAAATTTGTGGTGGTCTTTGTGGATGATATCTTAGTATTTTCTAAGAGTGAGGAAGAGCATGCCCTACATCTTGGGGAGGTGTTGAAGACTCTTCGAGCACATAGCCTTAAGGCTAAATTCTCTAAATGTCACTTCTGGAGGAGGGAAGTGCGGTTCTTGGGGCACGTGGTCTCCAAGGAGGGGATAGCTGTGGATCCCGCGAAGGTAGTATCAATTCAGGATTGGAAGGTTCCAAAGAATGCTACCGAAGTAAGAAGTTTCTTGGGGTTGGCGGGTTATTATAGGAAGTTTATTAAAGACTTCGCGAAGATATCAGCCCCATTAACCCGCTTAACAAAGAAGAATCTTGTTTTTGCATGGGACGTAGATTGTGATGATGCGTTCCGACGGTTAAAGAGAGCTTTAACCACTGCTCCAGTTTTAGTGTTGCCAGATGGGAGCAAACCATTTGTTGTCTATACCGATGCCTGTGGGACAGGACTTGGCGCAGTCTTAATGCAAGAGGGAAGGGTAATAGCCTATGGTGGAAGGCAGTTGAGGGCACATGAGAAAAATTACCCTACCCATGATCTAGAGCTGGCCGCTATTGTTTTTGCGCTTAAGATTTGGCGCCATTATCTTCTTGGTGAGAGATTCGAGTTGTTCACTGACCATAAATCTTTGAAGTACTTGTTCTCTCAGAAGGATCTAAACTTAAGACAGCAAAGGTGGATGGAGTTCTTAGCATCCTATGACTTCGAGATATCGTATACCCCTGGCAAGGGTAACGTGGTGGCGGACGCCTTGAGTAGGAAGAGGTTGTCCTTGAGTCCATTGTTCGTGGAACGACGAGACTTGGAGTTTATCTCGATGTTTGATTTCAGACCTTCCATTGATTATGTACCCGGTTTGCTAGCTTCATTGGAAGTTAGGCCTACTCTTTTGGGGCGGATTGGGGAAGCCCAGAGGGACGACCCACAGTTGGTTGAGTTGATAGAGAAGCTCATGAGGGGGGAGTCGTCCAGCCATTTGAGTAGGTACACCCTAGACGATAGGGGGTGCTTACATAGAGACGGTAGACTTTGTGTACCGCAAGATGAAGGGTTGAGGAAGGCTATTCTTGATGATGCACACCGTTCTAGGATGACCATTCATCCCGGTGGGGATAAGATGTACCAAGATATGAAGAGGGTTTTCTTCTGGGCCGGCATGAAGAAAGATGTGGCCGAATATGTCGCTCGATGTTTGGTGTGCCAGCAAGTGAAGGCGGAGCAAAGGAAACCAGGTGGGTTGCTTCACCCATTGGAGGTTCCGCAATGGAAGTGGGATAGCGTCTCGATGGATTTTATTGACGGGTTACCCAGGTCGAGAAAGGGTAATACAGGAATTTGGGTGGTGGTAGATAGACTTACTAAGAGCGCCCATTTCATACCTGTGAAGAGCAAGAGGACCGCTCCATGGCTAGCTTCTGTATATCTTCGAGAGATAGTTCGATTGCATGGGGTACCCTCTAGCATAGTTAGTGATCGAGATCCTATCTTCACTAGCGAGTTTTGGAAAAGTTTGCAAGAAGCAGTGGGGACTCAATTGTGTCTGAGCACCGCATATCATCCTCAGACAGACGGCCAGACTGAGAGGGTGAATCGTGTCCTAGAAGACCTTTTGAGGCTTTGTATCTTGGATTTTGGAGGTACATGGGAAGAGCATCTTCCATTGGTGGAGTTCGCATATAATAACAGCTTTCAGTCCAGTATTGGTATGGCTCCTTTCGAAGCTCTCTATGGAAGGCCTTGTCGATCTCCTACATGTTGGTGGGAGTCTACGGATAAGATCTTGCTTGGGCCTGATATGATTAGGGAGACTTCTGAGAAGATTGACTTGATTCGAAGAAGGATGAAAGCGGCTCAGGATAGGCAAAAGTCTTATGCGGACAAGAGAAGGACGGATCTTGAGTTTGAGGTTGGGGACATGGTTTTTGTTAAGGTGTCTCCGTTGAGAAATGTTGTTCGCTTCGGATCCGTTGGGAAGTTAGCACCGAGGTTTGTTGGGCCATTTCCTATCAAGGAAAGGATTGGACGGATGGCATATAGGGTGGAGTTGCCCGACAGACTTAGTGGTGTTCATGATGTATTCCATGTATCACATCTGAGGAAGTGCTTACATGAGACGGCAGAGGTGGTAGAGCCGAGCTTCCTTAGAGATGTAGAGGTAGAGCGTGATGCGACTATTCGACGAGCTCCTACTCGCATCCTTGGGTCAGAGACTAGGAAGTTGAGAAACAGAGAGGTTCAACTAGTCAAGGTGCAATGGGGAGAAGATGAGAGCAACGCGACTTGGGAGACGGAAGCGAAGATGCGTTCATTATACCCATTTCTTTTTGAGGGTATGTCTTTACTTTCTCCTTTATCGCTTGTCTAGTACTTATCTTATCTTTGGTATGTCCTATCGTTGGTATCTTTGACCTTTAGATAGGGTAAACCTATGGTTGAAACATGTGTTTGAGACATGTTATGGTTGATGGATGCAAGTGGATGCAAGTGTTTGCTAGTGGTTGCTCGTGGATGCATATACACACACTCTAGGCACTAGATCGGCTCAGTCACTTCATATTGCATATTGCATAAAATTGTGTGTAGGAAAATATATTTATGGATGTATAATGGTTGTGTTATCACATGGATGATGCATTTTGGTGAATGATTGTGCACTCATATAGATATTGTATGTGTCGATAGGGTTCTCTCGCATACATAATGGATGCATGGCACTATCATGGTTTGCATATGTTCATACATTAGATAGGGAACATATACACACACTTTTTGCATATGCTCATACATCATTAGAAATTGTTTTAAGGACAATGGATGCCTGTGGTTGATGATTTGAGTAGATGGTTGTTTGGATGGTAGGATATGCATTCTCCTTAGCCTAGAGATTTCGGGGATGAAATCCTTTAAGGAGGGGAGAATGTAACACCCCGTATTTTGGGTTAATACTAAAATTCACTAATTACAGAATAAATAATCTCAGATGTGGGAATTAGGGGAAACGGGCTGCGTTATTGCGTTCATCTCGGAAAAATACGCGAAATAGAGTCCGAGTTTTCGAAAATCGGAGTCCGTATGGCCCGATTATGGCCCAAGGAAGTTTGCAGAAAAATTAGAGCTAAAAACAGATTTAGGAATTTAAATTTAAATTTAAATTCAGATTTGGAATGGGCCAGGCGGGGTCAAGCGGGAAGCTTCCCGCCCAACCCATGTCGATAGGGCTGTCGACAGGCCTGTCGACAGGGGTGTCGACATGCCTGTCGACTTGCCTGTCGACAGGGTGGCACCGTTCTGTGAACCTGGGTGCACCAGGTTGCACCAGGTTGGGTTTCAGGCTGGCTAGGAGGGCTGGTTCTAGAGGTTTCCTAAATCTAATGGACCTAAATTAATCTAGGGTTAATCCAAGGGCCTAAAACACTCTCTTAATCTATAAATACACCCTAAACCTACCTTAATCCTTACCAAAAATAGAAATAATGGCCTCATGCCGCCAAATTAAATCCTAAGAGAAGCCTCCACTAATCTAAGAAGAAAGTTGCAAGCTAATTCCTCTCTAATCAATCTTTAATCATCATTATCTTCATAGTTAGCAACTAATTCTACTTCATAAGGTTGCTAATCTTGAGTTTGGTGAGTTTCTATCACTTTAACATCAATTGTTAAAGTAAGTAGATTGGGTGTAATGAGACCTATGGTCTTAAATGCGGATTAGTGAGTTTGAATCATGTATAATGATATGTTACTCTATGTTGTTCTATGTTTATGCATATTTGATAAGTTGGTTCATGCATGCTTAATAAGTTGATTTATGCATGTTTAACAAGTTGATATATGCATGTTTAACAAGTGGATTTATGCATATTTAATAAGTGGAATTATGCATGTTTAGCAAAGTGAGTTATGCAAGTTGAAAGTGATATGCAAGTTAAGTATATGTTTAAATGCAAGTTGAAAGTGATATGCAAGTTATGCATGCTTATGCAAGTGTATGGATGCTTATGCAAGTCATGTATATGTTTAAATGCAAGATTTATGTGATATGCAAGTTATGCATGCTTATGCGAGTATATGAATGCTTATGCAAGATATGTATATGCTTAAATGACATGATATGCAAGTTATGCAAGTATGTGAATACTTATGCAAGTATGTGGATGCTTATGCAAGTATGTGAATGCTTATGCAAGTTATGTGTATGCTTAAATGCATGTTTAACATGTTATGCACGTTATGAGAATGCCTATATGCAAGTTCAACATGTTATGCAAGATATGTGTATGATAATATGCAAGCTCATATGCAACATGTTATGCAAATCATGTGTATAATAATATGCAAGTTTGGGTTATATGTAGTTGGGTTAATATATGCTCATATATGCAAGTTGACATCCTCTTAACCCATGACAAAGTTGTATGTTAAACCCATGATATTTGTGATGATCTTCCCCTTATTATGTCATGTAACGAGAACGATTTACGTGGGGAACGATGGGGTTGGTAAATATGTTAATAAATGAATGTTTGGGTATGATTAAGCATACCATAAAAATAAATTACCATAGGTGGGAATTTACCTATTGAGTTAGGTCTACCCCATGGGAATTTACCTATTGAGTTAGGTCTACCCATGTTATGGAAAACTTGATATTAATTAGGGATAATTAATATGGGGGTGATTAATTAGGTGTAATTAATCGACTAAGACACGAGGTTGGACTCATTTGTAGTGTAAAACTGCCCGGACCCGACCGGCTTAACCAGTTGCTACAAATGTCAGCCCAATGTGAGAGGTCTTAGCCATAAATTAAATACGTGATTAAGGTAAAGACACGAGGTTAGACTCTGTTATGACGTAAGACTGCCCGGATTCTACCGGCTTAACCAGGCGGTCATAACAGGCAGTCTAATGTGGGAGGTCTTTACGGGAGATCACGGTCTTAATTAATTAAGAAACACTTAACCATAATAGCATGTAGTGGGACATGAGGGGTTAAGTGGGTGCCTTGGGTGGCATGAGGAAATTTGGTGGTTGCCTTGGGTGGCATGTGGAATCTAGTGGGTTGCCTTGGGTGGCAATAGAAAATACGATTAGAATACTTAACCAAGTGGAAACATGTAATTAAACATGATTAAAGGGTTAAGTGGGATACACTAGATATTTGACAAGCTTAAGTGGGTAGCTTGTGGGGGCCCATTTCAACCAATATCCCAAACGTATCTTTGTGGGCTCGACCCATGTCGAGTGACGGGACACGCATATTGGGCTTGATTATAAGAGGCCAAAACGGGTTAGCGGTGGCAACGCAAGTCCAACGGGTTTCATATGCGTGTGTGGGCCCGGGCTGGTAGATAAGCCGTTGTTGCATCGTGTAGATATAAAGCCGTGCACCGTTAGTATTGGGTAGCCACTTTAGGGGAGTGATACACCCCACTGTGGGACCAGCACGGGTATCTACGGTAGGGAGCCGATCGCTTGGGGAGTAGTGGGTACACCTAATGAAGATAGGGGCAGACGGCACCTATGAAGGGGTACACGAAACTACTGGGCAAGAATTACTGAGTACACCTAGCGGAGATAGGGGCAGACGGCACCTATGTAGTGGGCTAGGAGTACACAAAACTACTGGGGGAAATTTTCTAAGTCCTTGGAAGGGATCAACCTTTAAGTAGGAATGACTGGTGTGGTGCAGTTAGTAATTATCCTTGGGTGGGTAGATGCATCCTGACGGTTATCTTAGTTTATCCTAAGTCTACCAAGCTGCTTAGTGTAGCCATTCATCCCCTGATATTACCGTAGGTCAAGTTTATGTCTTCTCTGGTTACTTTAATGATTGTATTGTTAAAGTTATAGGACTCACTCAGACTTATGTCTGACCCCGTTGTTTTTATCTTTTTCCCAACCCTCAGGTCCTATGGTGGATCCTAGCGGTAGTAGAGCTTGATCGGATTGCTGTTCCAGTCTTTAGGAGCTTGGGTAGATGTAAAGCTCCAGTTATCCAGTTATCTTTTCTTTTGTTCTGGCTATTGTATATGAGAGTGGGATTATGTACTTCTTTATTTTGATGGATATTGTACTTGACTTTTACCGTGGTTTTATGATGTAACCAGACATGTTTATTTCCGCTGTTATGAGATGATGTTTTAAAATTTCAAGTACTATTTATATCTGTCTTGTTGTAATTTTTCTGTTCTATATTCACCAAAATACTCCACCGATGCTATGGCATTCCCTTTGTGAGTGACCCTAGCGGGCGTGGGGTGTTACACACAGTATTTAGATCTAGTGTTGAAGCCGAGTATAGAAGCATAGCCAGCACAATAGTAGAAATAATGTATATATAGTTGTTATTAAGTGGACTGAAAATAAATATCAACAACACTATGGTGTGATAATATGAAGGCTATTGCACTTAAAGCTAATCCTATTCTTCACTCAAGAACTAAGCACTTGGAATTGGACACCTACTTCATTGAAGAGCAGGTTGAATAAGAAAAGCTAAGTGTAAATCATTAGAATTATTCATGACTGTCAACATACATGTTTTTCTATCTAACACAAAAGATCTAGGACTGGAAACATTAAATATGTACAATCCCTTATATTCATTACCCTACAAAATAATTTCATGTGTTAGAATATCCTTAACAATGCAAGCATTAGGGTAAAATTCAAAACATACATTGTTGTCCTTAGCAAATTGGGAAACACTCATTAAGTTTTTCTTGATAGACGGGACTCTTAAAAGATTTTTTTAGAATTAATTGTTTTGGCCCATCTAAACTTGCATTTCCAGTATGTGTAATGTGCACAGTTTTACCATTTCCTACAAGTAAATTCTGCATACCTTTGTACTCTTTGTTCCCCAAATTGAGATTGTTTAGGTTGTTCGTCACATGATTGGTTGCACCTGTATCTAGATACCAAATATCATCATTGAAACCATCAATAGTTGCTGTAGAATCAGCATTAATACTTTCAGCTTGACTTTTGTTGTTGCCTTTCTACACATTAACCTTATTAACACTAGAGCCGTTGCCAGTTTGTGATGGATTAAAATTTGAGTTGTATTTAAAATAGCACTTGTTAGCACTATGGCCAAATTTTTCACAAATCTGACATCTAACTCTACTGTTGTTATTTCTGCTTCTATCTCTGCCTCGATTAGTTTGACCACCTCTTTGAACATTTGGTTGACTTCTTGAAATGTTACCTTGATTCTTTCCTCGACCATATGAAGTATAATTGATTGACAGACCAGAATTAATATTTTTCTTGTGATCTATTCTTCCCTCATGAGCCAATAGTGTTGAATACACATACTGTAGTGTGGGATCCATTGACAAAATAATTGTTGAAACTGCTTCATACTCATCATCCAACCCACTAACAATTGATAGCACATGCTCAAATTCTGGTATTTTCTAACCTGTTGAGTTTAACTGATCACATATATTCTTTACCTTCAGTAGATATTCATTCATAAATAAATCACTCTTTCTTATGCTATGAAGTTGTCTCTTATAGTGCATAATACAAGCAGAAGATTGAGCAGAAAAATTCCTCTAAATTGTTGACCAAACATCTTGAGTAGATTTAACACTAATTAGCTGAGGCAAAATTGTTGCTCCAATGGATGACATCATCCATGAGAAGACCAGACTTTCTTGTCTTTGATATGCCAAGAACTCAGGATTTTGAATAAGTCTTTCTTCACTATCACGAACAAATTTAGATGGAACAATCTTTGTTCCAAATATGTAATCTTCAAGGCCATAACCATTGACAGCTGTTTCTATTTGTAATTTCCACAACCGGTAATTTGATTCATCGAGCTAGATTGAGATGAGCTGGCTTTGGGGTTTAACATCAGATCTTGAATTGGATCTGGCTGATTCTATGATACAGGTGCCCTTTTACTGGAAACATTGGCACTGGATTCATCACCTTGTCCAGGAGGATTAGTCATGGTTGAATTCAGATGAGGGAACAACAAGAAACAGGTAAAAGAAAACTGAATTTGATAGTCTTTGAATTAGGATATTAGATAAATGCTATATTTGATCACTATAGCAACCAAAAGGAACTTTAATGATGAGTTTTCTTGAATGGATTTCGTATGATTTCTGATGAACATATATCAAAAACTCTGATAAGTTCTTCTGGACGGCTTCTTGATCAACTGTAGTGATTTCTTTAAAAATCTTGATCGAGTATCTTGAAAATTCAGAACTTTTATCTCCAAGCTTTAACAAGGAGAATTGATGCAGCCAGCGTCTGTGCTCTGCGGGGCTCGGTTCTTCTTGTTTGAGCAACAACCCTCAAGTGATAAGATGCAAATCTTTGATGAGGGGTGTCCAAATGATGGATTCTCTCTGATGGACAAATATAATCTCAGAAAAATCTTTTTGTGAGAATCAACAATGATCAGAAGTTGAGATGATGTTGTTAAGCACTCTGGGATGCTCTGATACCAAGTTGAGATTTACAAAAGAATGATTTTATTTCTTGACTGAATTATAATACTGATAACGATATAAGGTTTGTACATTGAATAACAATATATAGTCAAACAGATGGATGGGCCAAGCCCAGGGACACAGCCCACTAATGTAATAAACGAACCAACATATATGTTATCTTATATTATCTGTAAGCCATCACTTTATTTAGCATTGATTCCTCTTTTAAGACAACATTTGGTTTTCTTTCACTAATAATTAAATAAAAGAGAAAGATTTAAGATATCAACTTTAAACCCATAAGGTCTAGATATTGGATCTATTGTTTGAGCCTTGGAAGAATTTCTAATAACTTACAAGTTGAAGAAAAGCTCTATTTAAAGGAAAAGATGTCCTCAATAAAGAATCCCATCAAATTTGTTGGTGGAAAATCTTCTACAATAGTAGGAAGGAACATTGATACAAACTAACTAGTGTAGAGATTAACAATCAAACTGGAAACCGCTCTAAAACGGATGTAGTCATAAGAAGGGAATTGGACATTGTTTTTGAGAATATGAGACAAAGGATGGACATTACCGGTAATCCTCTAATGGATAGGATGGAAGTTTTTCTTGAACCTCTACCTAAAGTTGATGTTGGAACTACTAGATAAAATGGAGTGTTAAAGGAGCAAGTAAACTCATTTTCTTCTAATAGGCATAGACAGAATCAAACTTAAGAGCTAAGAATACGTGGTGGAATTGAAAAGAAACATAGTTGAAGGAAATGATACAATGCTTTCCCCTAGAAACCTCAGTTTTGGCACAAATCTATATCCTTAGACAGAGTCCACCAATGATCTAGATAGAATTGTACAATGTATCATGTGACTACCTGCCAGACCACTAGCTTTTACTGGAATGGCTCTCTCGAAAGCAGAAGGACCGAGAAGTCAAGAAGCTTACCGAGACCGTTTGCAATGCCAAATACTTAGGGATTTGATGATTGCCCAAACAAAAACCAAGAAAGCAAAGAATATACTTCTGGTATGATTAAGAAAATAATGCAAGAGAATATGACTAGGAAGGACAAAAGCGAAGAATTGGGCCTTGCTCCAAGTCAAAATCCCTTCATCCTAGAGAATATGAACACTAGGTTTCCAAAGAAGTTCAATATTCTCATAATGCCTTCTTATAACAGAATAACTAATCCAGAATCGTTTCTCTAAGTATGAATGATAAATGGATGGATGATGTCTTGCTCAATGAGTAGATGATTCTATTATCTCTCTCCAAAATAAATTATAACTTAGTGGTCGACTTTGCAAAACCACTATTTGACTAGAGAAATTTTCACTCCAAAAGAAGTTAATGGTTTAAGGTATGTTTCATTAGCAGGACTATCAATTTAATTTTTAAATTATCTAACAAAAAACAATTAATATGGTTTTAAATTATTTTCAAGTAAGTTTTTATCATCTACTTTCACTTGTACATGCACGGTTAAATGCAACACTGCATCAGTCACTAATGGGTTGGAAGTAGAGGTAGACATGTCATTTAGATCAACAATCAAAGTGTGTGGGATAATCGGCGACAAAAGCATTAAAAGAAGAGAACAACAAAGGTCACCATAACACCACTAATAGTGTTAGTGGTGTGGGGTTATGATTTAATGACAGAAATTCAGGAGCGAATCACAACCCCACAGCACTAACACCGTTAGTGGTGTTATGGTGAACTCAATTAAAATGAGTTCAACAAACTCGTTTTGAAAAGAATGGGCCAATGAGATAAGATGCGCTTTAAAGGTTCGGGTTCAAAAGAGTGCGTGCCATTTATTGACAGCTTAGAAAATATTTCCTTGGCTACGGAAGGAACCGACGCTATCGAAAACCAATCATCAAAGAAGCAACGGGAGAATAAAATCATTTTAGAAAGTATTGTCATTTTCATGAACCACATAGGAATGACACAAATGAATATTTTTATGTAAAGAACAAGATAGAAGAACTAATCAAGAAGAACAAGCTCTAGTAGTACATATAGAACGATAGGACACGAAACCATCTTCTACTACATATGTACAAACGAAACCAATAGGCATGTCGAAAGACTCGAAACCTTGAAATCAAGCACTCTGGAATAAATGCATAATGATGGGAAGTTAATGATCAATAAGATTTCCAAATGACCTCACTCCACTCAAAAAAGATGAAAATATTTGCGACTGCACACGGCCATATGTCAAAAGTTGAAAGCTACATGACTATTAAAGATAGGACCCTTGCAAAGCAGCAAAAGGTATTCAGTGGTAATACGGTACTCAAGTGAAGAGATATCGAAGACATTGAGGCCTCGACACTCGACCGAATGGTTATTACGATCGGGATGCGATCATTTTTTTGTTAAAAGTGTTCTATTCGATATTGGTGCTTTGGTAAACATCTTGTTTTATAGAACCTTCAAGAAGACCACTTTCCATGAAAGATGCACTATCTTATCAATTGAAGATTCAAGGACTCACTGGTGAGCCAAATCAACCTATTGGAACAACTGAGTTACTTACTGGATTGGATGAAGGAGAACGAATAGTGGTTCTAATTCTAGTCATCATGATTATTGATGAGATGTCTGATATGCTTTTCTAGGGTGTAACACCCCGCATTTTTAATAGAATTAAAAAAGTACATAAAGGTGTATATACATAGCAAGGTAAATAATGGTGACGTACAATGAAAATTTATTAATATATGGAAGAGAAGGAAAAATTAATTCGATAATAGTGTATGTAATAGAGAAGACAATAAAATAAGGATACTTAATTTAAATATATGGAATTAAGTAAAACAGACATCACCATTGCGTTCTTCTCGGAATTCTGCTTGGAATAGAGTCCACGTTTTCGAAAATCGGACTCCGCATGGAAGAGTTATGGCCTTCGGAAGATTCAACAAAAATTCAGAATTTACATAGGAAAATACCCAAGCAGGTAGACCTAGGGGTCGACCTCCCCCCCTGATTTTTCCAGATCTGGGCAGTGATGATTTTTGATGTGCTGGACAGACTGGATGACTTCTAGGGCGATCTAATGGCTCTAAAACACTCTCTACACCTATAAAATAGTGCTTAGACCTAACCTAATTCATAAACAATTCCTTCTGACGCCTCTATGCCGCCAAACTTTAACCAAACATGGTCGCCGCCCCCAAAATCCTAAACTAAATTGCAAGTTCTTCATCAAATTTGGAGTTTAATCAAATCAAGAAGCAAAATTCTTCATCAATGATTCAAGCTCTTCACCACCAATCAAATAAGAAGATTAAATCAGCGTTCTACATCAACAAATCGTTTATTTCCCCAATCCAGTCAAGGTGAGTGGAATTATAATAAATTTATTGTATAATAGCATTATTAGCGTTCATCATTCCCTAGTTATTAATTTAATTCAAGATTCATCTTATAATAGTTGTTCCTTTTATCCTCCTTCCCTTTTTTTTCATTTGTGGATCTAGGTTATCTCGAACCTAGACGAAAATCTTATTATGCATACGTGCGGTTGGAATTTGGAAACGTTGGGCATAATCTATTTTATGCAATCGAGAAATATAACCTGTAATTTGGGGTTTGTATCATAACAATTGTTGTTGTAAATATTGGGCATAACTTATTTTATGCAATCGAGGAATATAATCTGTAATTTGGGATTGGGGCGTAACAATTTTTATTGCAAATATTGGGAAAATTGGCAAATTGTATATGGGGATTATTCAATGAAATAAAGTTTGAATTGATAATTTTGGGGCGTATTTCATAATGAATCTTTGGGTATGATTTGGGAACTTGAATCTATGGTGAATAGCACATAATTATGAATTCTGACTTATGATGTTAACATGAAATTCTGTAAATTTAATTGAAATTAGTGAATATGGAATGTGATTGGAATAATAGGTAGAGCCTATTAACGGGATTATGAGCAAGAATATGCTTGCAAATTTATAATTGGCCGATGACACCTAGAATAGACATGAATTGTAATTAAGTTGAATTTGGAACACATGAAATGAATTTGGGGTTTGGGTGAAAGACGATTGTTAATGAACGCCTATGACACGAGGTTAGGCGCGTTTGTGGTGTAAGACTGCCTGGAACCGCCCGACAAATCCAACAACCATAAGCGGACGTCTAATGTGAGAGGTCAACGGCAGGAACTAGAGGCATAATGGTCTATGACACGAGGTTAGGCGCATTGTGTTATAAGTCTGCTCGGAACCGTCTGGCAAATCCAGCAGCCACGAACGGACGTCTAATGTGAGAGGTCATACGTCGTTACGGCGTAATAAATAAATTAAAGAAATACTAACCATAATAAGACATGTGGGTGACATGGGTATGCTTAGAGGGTTAAGTGGGTGATATAAATGACATATAAAACATGACTAAGGTAGACTTAACCGTAGTAAGACATGTGTAAGACATGGAAACTATAATAAAGGCGGTTAAGTGGGACACGGGTGACATGTGAAACAAAAATTTAGATATGCTTAACCAAATGAGACCCGTAACAATATCATAAATTAATTGAATTGGGTAAAGGTTAAGTAACGGGTTAAGTAAATGGAAGGGTTAAGTCAAATCTAAAATTAATGACAAGAAATGGGGAATGATAAATAACCTATTATGAATAAACTTGAATAAGGCAAGAAAGGATAATAGGTGGAAATTATAACTTATGAGACAAGATAAGTTATAGGAAACGATAAGGAAGATGAGATAACACTAAACCAATTTGACATGATATATGGGTAGGTTAAGTCAACATGAACTGGTAGATAACACTTAACCAATTTGACATGACGCGTGGGTTGAATTGAATACGTGACTGGGGGTTAAGTTAACTTGGACACATGGGAAAACTTAACCAATATAACATTATCAAAGTAAGGAAAAGTGGGGAATGATAAGATTAAATAATAGATAAACTTATCCTAGGGATAAAGAAATGAATATGACATAAGATGTAATACAAGACTCGAAGGGTGGGACGAATTATACCATGAAATGAGTTAATCTAAGTTGGAAAGGTGGGAAAACACCCGTACGCTATCATTTGATAAAGAGAACTTAAGTCATGCTTGAATTCATTGGTAAACCTTAGTTAAAAGGAACTAAGTAACAAACCTAAGTTAAAGAGAACTAAGTAATAGAAACTAAGTATCAAACCTTGGTTAAGAGAACCAACTAATAAACCTTAGTTAAGAGAACTAAGTAAGTAACGAGAAAGAGAACTAAGTAGTAAACCTTAGTTAAGAGGACTAAGTTGTAAACCTTAGTTAAGAAAACGAACGATTAAGAGAACTAAGTAGTAAACCTTAGTTAAGAGAACTAAGTAGTAAATCTTAGTCAAGAAAGCCAAGTAGAACACGAGAAGGAGCGAACGACCGTCTGATCATGAAGAAGGCTCCAACGGTCAGGGTTACGAAGCACGTGGCTTCGAGGGGACGTGATGGTACCCTTGGTATCCCTCTGTGAGGTTGCAGATGATCCTCCTGGGCTCACAGAGGTTAAGGTATGCGTTATAAGAACCAAGGGTATGCTTTGGTTGCAATATAAGGCAACCTAAAGACTAAGATGGACCATTGTGAGGCAGCGATATCTAGATTTGCCCTGTGATAGCACGTCGTCGTCTACCTACCATCTTGAGTCAATCGAGAACGTGAAGCGGAAAGGCAGAGAACTCCAAAAGACCATATACTTGCTATAGTTATGGGTGAGGTCGGCCAATAGGTTTGTAGGGCATATGGGGCCTGCGTACAGTTCTCATTCTTGATTTTCTTGGGTGCCTTTCATTAGTTGAGGGAGGGGTCAAGTGGGACCATAGCCACACATAGTTAAAAACAGACCTTAGCATTTGCATCGGCAGATAACTTAAAGCTCCCGACCGAGTTTCGTGTTTCTTGATTAGCCCTGCCACAGGACTCGAGCCGCACATATAGAGGACATGTGCAACTAGACATCGATAACGATTCACGACAGTACGTGGGGAAAGTCTAGGAACATATATCGCTCTGGGTAGTTTGTCCTAGACTAGGGGGCATCGTTCGATAGGTAGCACAATCCCTAGTTAAACCTAGGTCGCGTAAACCCTGAATCCGAGAAGCGTTCAATAGGTAGCATAAACCCCAGTGGCCCTGGGTAGCGTAAACCCTGGTTGAATCTAGGAAGCGCTAGTTTAGATCTAGATGATACACGGAATCTAGCAAGATCGAGAGTGGTAGTCCAAACGATTTCGAGAATGGTGGCACTACACTAAAGTAGTATAGATTTACATGATGAAGCCCGTATGACATACGGCAAGGGACTGTATATATACATGGAAAGGATTAGACGAGTTGGGGGTATCTACATATACGTTGTATTAGGTTAACCTACTGGTGGGACATGAGTATAGCTTAAAGAGCTAACATTGTTAACAACCTAATAACTAAGAAAATGTCACTGAACGGTATATGTAGGATTATACAGAAGTTTATTGTAAGTCCACTCACACAGAACTTATGTTCTGACCCCCTCCTCATTACATACTTCCAGGTTAGGTTCATGACAGAGATGGCATAGCTTTGGATACTGGTTTAGCAGTATTGTTAATAAGGTAAAGCAACATTTGAATATTATACTATATTTCCTTCCGCTGTGGGATGCTTTACGAGTTCTGACATGTTTCTTTATCTTTGTCTTTTTTCTGCAGGATGTCAGAGCACCTAACTCGGGTTTCGATAGATTGGATTTTTGAAAAAAATTCGGTCTGTCGGAATCCGGGTTGTCACATCTGGTATCAGAGCCAGGTTCAGTGATCTTAGGGAGATAATGAGTGAACGTATTTGTATTTTCCAAAATATAAATATGTTACATATATAAACCTAAATCCATATAGTAGCCCACTAGACATGAAAAGAGTTGGGATATCTAGTTTGTACACTCAAGGAATGAACATAGGAATTTGGAAACCATTAGGTGGTTTGGAAAGCGTACAATATGACTTGAAGCTAGAGAAAGAAAAGTATCCCATAGGATGGAAACTGAAATATTAGTATTTCAGATTAGTGGGTTTAGGAATGAAACCTTAGAAACTAGTAAAGGTTGAAATATGAAAAATGGATTAGGAATATATAGTTAAGAGAATTGAATTCGTGAAAGTGCCTAGGAAAGTCTAGTTGAGTTGAAGACCCGCTTTGAGTCTAACCCAATGATAAACTTTTAAGAACTTGAATTTGTAAAAGGATTTGTGGTATTTTCCAAGATTTAATCTTAAAAGAATTTTGATAAATGCATGTTGGGTTTTAAAGTAAAGTGGGGTATATTGTGTAAAATAATGATTTCTTATTTTAAAAGAATTCTCTCATAAAAAATACAAATTATGGAGCATAAATAGCTCGCTAGTTTTCATATATGAAAAGAAGTTTTGAAATCTCTATTCGGTTAACAATAAATTTTGATTATTGTTTTAAAAAGAAATTTTGTTGGGTGAACAAAATAAGCGGTAGAGTGTAAGAATAGAATAGATACTTGCACCTTAGCAGCCAAAGTTAACATTGTGAATAGGAATAGTGTAACCCATTAGTTGTCTTTGTCTACTCCAGTTTTGTGATTTGAATTTTTTTTTTGCAATTATACTTTGTAACATGTTTTTATGTTTGCCAAAAGCAAGTTTTTGAGAAAAGAAAATAAAGTTTTAACACTTCTAATTTTTGAAAGAAAAATGTAATGAAAAGAAAGGAGGCCAAACCATGTTTTAAAAAGAATGGAGTAGGTAAGGATTAGTGCCTAGAATAGAACGAGAGAAAGTTAAAGCTATGAATTAAACAATTGGAACCAACTAGAGATTGGTTGAGTTGAGTGATTCTCTGAGTGTCAATCTGATGTTGATTTCGGTCTTCAGGGTTGATATTTAGGGATTTGCTCTCTTGCCAATTTACAGTCACGGATTAGCTAATATTAAACTAATGTAAAAATTTCCCGTAGAATGCATAAGCATTGAGAAACCTGGGTCTATTGCTGGAGAAAAAGAAAGAAAAAGGATAGGCTAGTAATACACAGCAAGGACTAGTGGTGACTACTAAGTAGTAAAGGGAAAGTAAGTGGGTAGATCATGTTGTGTGGACTCGCAATTGTCTGAGATGACTAAGTCCTAAGATTCTTGGCCCATAGTAGTAGCTGTGTAGGATGTTGTTTGAGTTGAAAACAGAAAAAGCTTATTTGAAATAATTAACTTAAGTAATTGGATTAAGTCAAATAAGCTAAGAAAGCGAATAGCCTAACTAACAAGAAACAATAAATCCAGTAAGACAACAAATGTGACGTGAAAAGAAAATGGAAACCTTAAGAAAAAGATAAATAAATATGAATTTTTTTCCAAGATAAGTGGAAAAAGAGAAGAATTTTTCTTATGTGGTTGTGCTTGGATAGGAAAATAGGAAATCTTCATAGAATAGTCTTATAAAAATCCAAGTACGATTAGAAAAGAAAAACGGAGGATGTGAATTTTTCCATTTTATACCTTTTTGTAACATAAGAAATCGAATTTGAAAAAATTAGATTTTTCTAAATTTCGAATTTAATGATGGTTGGTAGGGCTTTGGATGCGACAATTGGGTGAACTATGCTCTTATTCTATAAGAGTATGGGAAAACTTGGATGAAAAATATTTTGATTTTTCAAGAATATTGCATTCATATAGAACTGCAAGTATATTTAGGATGTGAGCTTCAGGTTTTGAAAGAGTTTTTGAAATTTGCATGCATATAGATGGATCCAAATTAGGCATACATACTTTACTATGATGTATCTCACTTTGCACATGTGCACAATGTTTGCAACAATTGGATGCACACTTGATGGATGGATATTGTGAGGGATTATCTATTTTACTCTTATCGAATTTCAGGGACGAAATTCTTTAAGGGTGGGAGAATGTAACACCCCGAATTTTTAATAGAATTAAAAAAGTACATAAAGGTGTATATACATAGCTAGGTAAATAATGGTGATGTACATTGAAAATTTATTAATATATGGAAGAGAAGGAAAAATTAATTCGATAACAGTGTATGTAATAGAGAAGACAATAAAATAAGGATACTTGATTTAAATATCAGGAATTAAGTAAAACGGACATCACCATTGCGTTCGTCTCGGAATTTTTCTTGGAATAGATTCCAAGTTATCGAAAATCGGACTCCATATGGAAGAGTTATGGCCTTCATAAGATTCAACAAAAATTCAGAATTTACATAGGAAAATACCCAGGCAGGTCGACCTAGGGGTCAACCTTAGTGTCGACCTCCCCCCTGATTTTTCCAGATCTGGGCAGTGATGATTTTTGATGTGTTGGACGGACCGGATGGCTTCTAGGGCGATCTAATGGCTCTAAAACACTCTCTACACCTATAAAATAGTGCCTAGACCTAACCTAATTCATAATTTCCTTCTGAAGCCTCTATGCCGCCAAACTTCAACCAAACTTGGTCGCCGCCCCAAAACCCTAAACTAAATTGCAAGTTCTTCATCAACTTTGGAGTTTAATCAAATCAAGAAGCAAAATTCTTTATCAACGATTCAAGCTCTCCACCAACAATCAAATAAGAAGATTAAATCAGTGTTCTACATCAACAAATTGTTTATTTTCCCCAATCCAGTCAAGGTGAGTGGAATTATAATAAATTTGTTGTATAATAGTATTATTATCGTTTATCATTCCCCAGTTATTAATTTAATTCAAGATTCATGTTATAATAGTTGTTCCTTTTATCCTCCTTCCCTTTTTTTATTTTTGGATCTAGGTTATCTCGAACCTAGACGAAAATCTTATTATGCATATGTGCGGTTGGAATATGAAAATGTTGGGCATAATCTATTTTATGCAATCGAGAAATATAATCTGTAATTTGGGGTTTGTAGCATAACAATTGTTGTTGCAAATATTGGGCATAATTTATTTTATGCAATCGAGGAATATAATCTGTAATTTGGGATTGGGGCGTAACAATTATTATTGCAAATATTGGGAAAATTGGCAAATTGTATATGGGGATTATTCAATGAAATAAAGTTTGAATTGATCATTTTAGTGCTTATTTCATAATGAATCTTTGGGTATGATTTGGGAACATGAATCTATGGTGAATAGCACATAATTATGAATTTTGACTTATGATGTTAACATGAAATTGTGTAAATGTAATTGGAATTAGTGAATATGGAATGTGATTGGAATAATAGGTATAGCCTATTAACGAGATTATGAACATGCTTGCAAATTTATAATTGGCCTATGACACCTAGAATAGACATGAATTGTAATTAAGTTGAATTTGGAACACATGACATGAATTTGGGGTTTGGGTGAAAGACGATTGTTAATGAACGCCTATGACATGAGGTTAGGCGCGTTTGTGGTGTAAGACAGCCCGGAACCGCCCGGCAAATCCAGCAACTACAAGCGGACGTCTAATGTGAGAGGTCAACGGCAGGAACTAGAGGCATAACGGTCTATGACACGAGGTTAAGTGCGTTGTGGTATAAGTCTGCCCGGAACTGCCCGGCAAATCCAGCAGCCACGAATGGACGTCTAATGTGAGAGGTCATACATCGTTACGACATAATAAATAAATTAAAGAAATACTAACCGTAATAAGACATGTGGGTGACATGGGTATGGTTAGAGGATAAGTGGGTGATATAAATGACATGTAAAACATGACTATGGTAGACTTAACCGTAATAAGACATGTGTAAGACAAGGAAACTATAATAAAGGGGGTTAAGTGGGACACGGGTGACACGTGAAACAAAAATTTAGATATGCTTAACCAAATGAGACCCGTAATGGTATCACAAATTAATTGAATTGGGTAAAGGTTAAGTAACGGGTTAAGTAAATGGAAGGGTTAAGTCAAATCTAAAATTAATGACAAGAAATGGGGAATGATAAATAACCTATTATGAATAAACTTGAATAAGGCAAGAAAGGATAATAGGTGGAAATTATAACTTATGAGACAAGATAAGTTATAGGAAAAGATAAGGAAGATGGGATAACACTTAACCAATTTGACATGATATATGGGTAGGTTAAGTCAACATGAACTGGTGGATAACACTTAACCAATTTGACATGACGCATGGGTTGAATTGAATACGTGACTGGGGGTTAAGTCAACTTGGACACATGGGCAAACTTAACCAATATAACAGTATCAAAGTAAGGAAAAGTGGGGAATGATAAGATTAAATAATAGATAAACTTATCCTAGGGATAAAGAAATGAATATGACTTAAGATGTAATACAAGACTCGAAGGGTGGAACGACTTATACCATGAAATAAGTTAATCTAAGCTGGAAAGGTGGAAAAACACCCGTACGCTATCATTTGATAAAGAGAACTTAAGTCATGCTTGAATTCATTGGTAAACCTTAGTTAAAAGGAACTAAGTAACAAACCTTAGTTAAAGAGAACTAAGTAACAGAAACTAAGTATCAAACCTTGGTTAAGAGAACCAACTAATAAACCTTAGTTAAGAGAACTAAGTAAGTAACGAGAAAGAGAACTAAGTAGTAAACCTTAGTTAAGAGGACTAAGTTGTAAACCTTAGTTAAGAAAACGAACGATTAAGAGAACTAAGTAGTAAACCTTAGTTAAGAGAACCAAGTTGTAAACCTAAGTCAAGAAAGCCAAGTAGAACACGAGAAGGAGCGAACGACCGTCTAATCATGAAGAAGGCTCCAACGGTCTGGGTTACGAAGCACGCGGCTTCGAAGAGACGAGAGGGTACCCTTGGTATCCCTCTGTGAGGTTGTAGATGATCCTCCTGGGCTCACAGAGGTTAAGGTCTGCGTTAGAAGAACCAAGAGTATGCCTTGGTTGCAATATAAGACAACCTAAAGACTAGGATGGACCAGCGTGAGGCGACGATATCTAGATTTTCCCTGTGATAGCACGTCGTCGTCTACCTATCATCTTGAGTCAATCGAGCACGTGAAGTGGAAAGGAGGAGAACTCCAAAAGACTATATACTTGCTATCTACACTACACCATAATAGCCATTTTACAACACTTATTTTTTGCAATCGCCAACACTTATTTATGTTGTATGCTAGTAATGCTAATATGCGTTACCGTGCTAGAAATGTGTTGCTAAAAGTACATTTACTTGCTTTTTTTTGTGCCAACGCTTGTTATCGTTGATTGACTGAACTTTACTGGGTTGAAAAGGGTAAACTTGGGGCTTTTATGATGATGATTCATTCTCAACGCTTATAGTCAAGTCAGGCCGCTTCGGAGATAAAATCAGCTCATGAATAAAATCGAAATCATCCATCGATTTCTGAAAAAAATTAATATTAAATTTTATACGATCCAAACTCATTCGATTGTGGAGAGGTTTCTGCCGATTACTATCAGTTTCGTGTGCTCAAAATTTTCGAATCCAGGGAGGTATTGATTTTACTTTTGTTTTTTGTTCGATCTATGTTCAGGGAATCCAGGTTGACATTGATCGAAAGTTTTAAATCCAGGTTGAGAATATCCATCGCTATGCTCAGAGAACCGTGACTTATGTTTTCTTGATCTAGGGTTTTGCGGTTCGTTCGCCTATATCTCAGGTATCATATTTTTCTAAATTAGTTGTTCATATTTTTCTAGATCTAGGGTTTTGCGGTTCATTCGCCTAAATCTCAGGTATCAACATATATTTAGTGATTTAGTGTCAAAAAGAATGTTAAAGGCCTTTCCTGTCAAGCTTTATTGGGGATTGGATGGCTGGATCTTCACTACCAAGCTTTATTCGGTACGCTTTATTTATTTAATTATTCTCATTGAATGATTTGCAAAAAGCGAATGATTGTTGTGGGCTGTGGCGTTGTTGTGGTTGTATAAACCGCGGTATGATACCAATTTGTAAATCTATTCATAACCTGAATGAGTGCAATAATTGACAACAAATCATCTTAAAAGTAGACAAAAAAAGCGAATTGTTGTTGTGGCATGAAAACAGCAATACATACATGTATGTGATATGGTTGCTTAGTCCCTAATCAAATCACTAGTTTTCTTAACTTGCACATTATATATGTCTATACCATAAGTAGTGTAGGGAGAGCTTAATACAACATCAATACAAAACTTCATGTGTTTAATGGGGCTATGAAAACAATACATAGGTAACTTTAGACATTCTAGCTGATGCACATCTACAAATCTACAGTAACAGTAATAAAAAAAGGTATTGGAACTATGCATATGCAGTGAATCGTATTAGCAAAACTAAATCTATCCAGCTAATAAAAAAAATTGAAGGAGAGACACATGGGATGTTGAGTAAAGCTAAGCATGCCATTTGGTTAAAAGCAGCAGCACTATGTGAGGATATGATAGAATCATACTTCAAAAATATATCATATAATGTTGTTTCAGTTGTCAGATCCTTTTCAATCGGGAATGTTTAAGGCCTTCGCTGAAATACATTGACAATAAGTTTCCTGGTTGTACTTGCTATAGCTATTCAACAATTACATGAAACTCTGCTATGTCACAAGTCTCACTATAATACTTTGCTATTTGCGCTCTAAGCTAGGAGTTCATAGACAAATTTGCATACCTCTGAAAATGAATATTCGAACTTCTTTCTTACTTTTTCTGTACTATAAAAATAGATTGTTTATATTTTAAAAGTTATCAAATATATCAATTTGCTTTGAAGTATATTAGCAATTTAATTAGTAGGGCTTTTGGGAATTGATGAAAAATTCTATACTAAGCTTCTTATGTTATTATCAGTGCCCACTGCTTAATTTTATTCAAAGTACGCTTTCTTATTATACTGTTGTTTTCCTATTGAGAACAAGAATATTGAACTATCATCATCTTTGGTGTTTAGTGGTTGGTTAAATACTTTCATACTTCATGCATGGTACAACTATCTTATATTTTTCTCCCTCTTGAGAACAAGGATATTGAACTATCATCATCTTTGCAGCTTTATCTGCTGGTTGAATACTAAGACAAAGTCTTTCTTCATAAGCTGGATCAATAACGCAACCTTTTCAATGTCCGACTAAGCATGTAAATTTCAGTTACAAAGTAAGATAACCAATCTGTGTTTTCTCTTATTTAGCAATTTTATCGTTCGTCCTTGATAGTTTGATATGTATATTTTCTACGATATCCCCTTTTTAGTTAGTCAAACTAATTATGAATAGTAATTTATGTCGCATCATATTAACTAAGAGATCATGCAAAACTGGGCCTACGAGGCTCGGTTTTACTGAGCCTGTGGCTTAGTTTAAATAGAGCCTACAAGGCTCAGTTTACTTGACCTGAGTGGCGCAGTTTAATACTGAGCCACTCGGCTCGGGCAAATTGGAGCCTATAGGAACAGTTTTACTGGACAACGGCTCGTTTTATAGAGCCTACAAGGCTCAGTTTTACAGTGCCTACAATGCACAGTTTTACTGAGCCTATAGATGCAGTCCAAAACTAAGCCAGCCGGCTTAGGTTAAAACTGAGCCTAATGGCTCAGTTAACACTAAGTGCCTTGCACATGAAAACTACATGATTATTCTTATGGGTGCACTGTATGATTCAATATGTTTATTCTATGCAGAGGCTCTTTTGAGGTTAAATGTTGTAATTAGACACCTAGATGCACAAAGTGCAGACAATATAATGGCGTATGATAATGTTGTTTCAGCTTTCAGAAAGATATGCTTATTTCAGCGTGATGCTTTTGATGCTTCACAGGTATTTTGACAATTTTATCTACCTATACTTAACTATGTCAATGACTTTTTGATCGAAAATCTGAAAATGTAGTGTGTTTGCATTTCTCTACAAAATTTCATTTGAAAAGTTTTAGTTGAAATTTCAGTTCTGACAAAGATTTATGCAGTTTTTTTTTAACTTCTTTTAACTTGCATTCTATTTCATTTAGCTTTCTTCATATGCTGCTACTACTGTAGAATCAAATAACAGTTCTACCTACTTTCCCAATCTACTCCCTAACTAATTAATCATTTCCTTTTGAATCATGCTTGCCTTACTGCTTCTAGCAAGCTAATTATTAATATGCATGGCTATTGCCATAACATTTCTTTCCTTTTTTTAGTATTATGTGATGACCAAAAATCTGGCCAAACTTATTCCAAGAAATTATATTTAATTTTTACTGTAAAAAAATCGATGATTTTGTATTCACTTAAAATTATGTGTAGTGTAGTACAATATATTTTTAATTCTAGTTTGTTTCAGTACTTTTATATTTTAGTGGTGTTTTTAATCATTTAAAGAAATGCAAGCATCAAATGCAAAAGTTCATGACTTCTACTTGCAAGGCGTCCATTGAAGATTTGTCATTGGAAGGCTGGACACATGTGGTTTTCTCTATAGGCGATGATGCTTTACTCGTTGGATTCAACAGGTAATTTTTATTTTTTCATGCATATTGTTATGCGTTATTTAATGCTTTGTTGTCTGTTTCAGTTACATTCCCAATTGAGCTGATATCTGAAACTGTAACTCGTTACCATTTATCACAATTCCTAATCGTACAACGCTTGCATGTAAAGATTTACTTCTACAAATCTGCATTCATTGTACACAGATAGGAATTTAGGTAACTATCAATTTTATTAATTATAATGGGTTTGAACTCTGGGCATATGTATTAACTAAATTTCAGTAAACGTTTTTTTCTTTTCCTTAAAGTGTACTGATGTTGAACAAACACAAAGTTTGAATTACTAGCTCAAATGTTAGGCAACCTTGCTAATGATACTAACCTAAACCCATTTCTTTTTGTCAAATAACCCCATGAATGTTTTCATATGCTTGATTTCACTTTCATTCTGCAGAATTTATGCTATTCTATAAATGTTAGTCTACTTAAATAGATGGTTTGTTGGTAGCCATTCATGAACTCGCGATTATGAATCATATATGTCCATTTTTGATTTCCAGAACTTTGAATACTAATTAATAAATTGATTGCTCATAGAAGAATCTTATATCAATTCATAAATTTTAATCCTTGTGTTATAGCTTTTATCCATCATGTTTTGAGGAATGATGGTTTAAAAAATATGCTTGTTTCTTTGGTCACTTGGTATAAACAAGAAATTAACAACGCCTTGCATAATAGAGTTTGGCAACTCAGTTCAAAACTGAGTTTGCGCAAACTGAGTTGCGCAAACTCAGTTTTGCACTGAGTTGCGCAACTCTGTTGCAAACTGGGTTGCACAAACTCAGTTTGCAAACTAAGTTGCGCATCAGCAACTCAGTTTGCAAACTGAGTTGGCGCAAACTAGTTTGCAACAGAGTTGCGCAACTCAGTGCAAAACTGAGTTTGCGGAACTCAGTGCAACTCAGTTTGCAACTGAATTGTGCAAACTTGATGAATGTTTTTTTTTTTTTGCTTTTTTTTTTCCTTTTCGGTCTTACTAAACCAAGCGACATAGTTAATGTTATCCACATTTTCCTTTTTCTCTTCCTTTTGAAATTAAAATGTGCATTTCTTCTCTGAATTTTTTTTGTTCTTATTACGATGGAAACTATATCAATTTTATTCTTTTCATATCGGTAAAATTTACTGGTGAACCAGTTCTCCGGTTCACTCATTGTGGAAATGATTAAGTTACAATAAGGGTCTTCTGACTGTTTATTTATGAGTTACAGTCCCTACTGTCTATTTTAAACTATCCTTTTCCTTCTTCTCAATACCATGAATTTATAACTAAAATGAACTATTTTGTTTGTAGGCAAACTTCAATGACAAATTTGATTACATGCATGCTGATGAAAGTGGAAGCAAAACGGTAATATTTGTTTCATTATTATTAATTTTCATCTCTGCTCGTATTTATGCAGCATATTTAGCCATCTTAATATGATTTTGGATATTTTGAAATGCATATACAAATTGAGCAATAGGCTCAGTAAACTATGCGCTTTTCTCAGTTATAAACCGAGAAGTAAGCTCAGCTCTAAGCTCAATTTGTAAACTGAGAGTAGAGCTTTGTTCTATAATTGTGCGAGCTTGGTTTTTTAAAACTAGGGGATCTGAGTTTTTGTCTCTGCTTACATAATGGAGTGGTAAAGCTTAGTTTATAGACTGAGCGATAAAGCTCAGATTTGGTACAATTTTATTTTTAGCATAATGAAGCTTTCCTTCTGTGTTTCACAAACCGGACATTATTTTCGAATACGCATAGTGAAGCTTCATTGTGCTTTCATTAGTTTGTTTATCTACTGCATCATTCATTAGAAAGAATAGTGTAAATTTACATTGGTGTTGCTTGTATTTTAAAGATGTGCCTGTGTTTGTTATAACATCCTCATATTTATTGGAGATGTTTATGCAAGGTTGTATGGAAGGATGGTATGTAGGGTAAGAGTCGCATATTGTCTGGGAATGCATTCTGCCTAGAATTGCATGTAGCTTTATATTCAGTTAGCATTGCATGTAGCCTAATGGCTAGTTTAACTGAGCCATATAGGCTAAGTATAACTGAGCCTTAGGCTCGGTCAAACTGAGACATAATGGCTCGGTCAAACTGAGAGATAATGGCTCGGTCAAACTGAGCCAATTTGGCTCGGTCAAACTGAGCTATTGTCTCGGTAAAAACGACCTTAGACTCAGTTTAACCGAACCTTGGGCTCAGTTTAATTGAACCATTCGGCTCAGTTATACGGTACAGTAAAACTGAGTCACTCGAAGCTTACAATTTAATGTTTTTTTGTTCGTGATGCATACTCATGTTTTTTTGTTTTTAACAAAGAACTGAACTTTTCAATTTAATGTGATATTCAATGAATGCAGGCACTTCTAGAGAGGCGGAAGAAAAGAGCAAATTGGATGGTAGTTCTAATGGTGCAATAGATGATCTTGAAAATGATCCAGTGTATGGCCGGTGTTTCATATACGGTATTTGTAGAATTTCATTTATGTATTGAGTTTAGCAACCTAATTATGTATTGAATTTAACAACTTATTATGTATTGAATTTGACAATTAATTATGTATTGTACTTGTCTGTTGTTAACTGATATTTTAACAC
The DNA here is from genome assembly GCA_030737875.1 of Allium sativum. Taxonomy (NCBI): domain Eukaryota; kingdom Viridiplantae; phylum Streptophyta; class Magnoliopsida; order Asparagales; family Amaryllidaceae; genus Allium; species Allium sativum. The sequence goes on from CM060919.1 coordinate 853,880,173, forward strand.
GTTACGTGATTATGAATGTTGTCTAGAGGTATGCATTTATTTATTAATACATATTTCTGTTACTATTAAAATTTATATTAGTTGTGAAGTAAAATATTGTAACATGTATAAGCGTTGCAAACAAAAATCTACCAACGCTTATAAGCGTTGCAAACAAAAATCTACCAACGCTTATAAGCGTTGCAAACAAAAATCTTCCAACGCTTATAAGCGTTGCAAGCAAAAGTATGCCAATGCTTATATGCGTTGGAAATGAATCACCACGCCCCCATAGCAACACTAATAAGCGTTGCTGAAATTGTTTGCGACGGTTATACTCGTTGGGAATCACCTGTTTTGGTGTAGTGCTAGTTATGGGTGAGGTTGGTCAATAGTTTTGTTGGGGCATAGGGGGCCTATGTACAGTTCTCATTCTTGATTTTCTTGGGTGCCTTTCATTAGTTGAGGGAGGGGTCAAGTGGGACTATAGCCACACACAGATAAAAACAGACCTTAGCATCTGCATCGACAGATAACTTAATGCTCCCGACTGAGTTTCATGTTTCTTGATTAGCCCTGCCATAGGAATCGGGCCGCACATATAGATGACATGTGCAACTAGGCATCGATAACGATTCACGACACGTACGTGGGAAAGTCTAGGAACATATATCGCTCTGGGTAGTGTGTCCTAGACTACGGGGCATTGTTCGATAGGTAACATAATCCCTTGTTGGACCTAGGTCGCGTAAACCCTGAATCCGAGAAGCGTTCAATAGGTAGCATAAACCCTAGTGGCCCTGGGTAGCGTAAACCCTGGTAGAATCTAGGAAGCACTAGTTTAGATCTAGATGATACACGAAATCTAGCAAGATCGAGAGTGGCAGTCCAAACAATTTCGAGGATGGTGGCACTACACTAAAGTAGTATAGATTTACATGATGAAGCCCGTACGACATACGGCAAGGGACTGTATATATACATGGAAAGGATTAGACGAGTTGGGGGTATCTACATATACGTTGTATTAGGTTAACCTACTGGTGGGACATGAGTATAGCTTAAAGAGATAACATTGTTAACAACCTATTAACCAAGAAAATGTAACTGAACGGTATATGTAGGATTATACAGAAGTTTATTCTAAGTCCACTCACATAGAACTTATGTTCTGACCCCCTCCTCATTACATATTTCCAGGTTAGGTTCATGACAGAGATGGTATAGCTTTGGATATTGGTTTAGCAATATTGTTAATAAGGTAAAGCAACATTTGAATATTATACTATATTTCCTTCAGCTGTGAGATGCTTTACGAGTTCTGACATGTTTCTTTATCTCTGTCTTTTTTCTACAGGATACCAGAGCACCCAACTCGGGTTTTGATAGATTGGATTTTTGAAAAAAATTCGGTCTGTTGGAATCCGGGTTGTCACATTGGGCGACCCGCTCTAGCCGATTTTAGAATAGAAATAGCCCTAGGTTTTCAAATGATGAAATGTCCTATAGAAAATGCGGTTGACATTATAAAAGGCGATAAAAGTACTTTTAGAGAATGTTACATTATTGAGCTGCGAGAAGTTAGGAAAAAAGAAATGGGAAATAATGAGGGGATGTGTAAACACCTCGCATTTTTTAAAATAAAAAATAATATAATTTGATTATGAGCAGAGAAATTTAAGTATTTTTGGAATTGTCATAATATGGCCTTGAAACTTTTACCATTGCGTTCATGGCGATTGTTTGATTAATTTACATAGATGATAGGCTCTAAATGGAGTTCGAACGGAAAAGTTATCAACGTTCAAAGTTCCAAAAAAAAAAAAATTGTATATGTAAACGAACGAGTATATATAATTTATTTTATAAATATATAATCATGTGGATTTTAGAAATAACGCACATTTGAATTTAAAAAATTGAACGTGCAGAATAAATGAGAATTAAATGAAAAGTTAACCTTATGTAAGCATAATGTTACAGAGATATAAACAGTACTAATTTAAATGTTAATGTTATACAAAAGTAACGTTATAAAATAATGAATCAAATTCAAAAAATGTTAACTTTATATAAGCGTAACGTTACAAAATAATTAATGGAAGTTGAATAAAAATCTAAATGCACGTGCATATATCTATTTTATATAATATATATCTATAAATTCAAAAAGAAAAACACATTTGAAAATGAAAAGTTAACATGCGTCATAAACAAAATTAAATCAGGCATATTGGAAATTTATTAAAACTTAATGTTATTAGAACGTAACATTAAAAGGAAATCATACAAATTAATTCACAAATCAACACATGTTATTGTTCACGCGTATAAGACCCTATAAGTCTGTCTTGTTGACCTATGAATGGGCTAGGATGATCCATGCGCAGGTTAAAAACCACGTGATAATAACACGGTATACAAATATATTTTGATTGTTTTCAACAGATGAACGATGTTGTTTTGTCCCTCTATAAATAAACATGTAGTGTTACCCTTCAAACCCATATTTTTTTGAATGGATGCAAAAATCCTGTCAATTTCTTCCTTATCCAATTTTTTAGAAAAAAGATACTTTAGATTTAGGATTTTTGATTTACTAATTAGATAAAAAAAACTGTAGATCTAGGAAAGAGATGTCCAAAATAAGCCATCCATGTGAGGTAAGTTTTGTAGATCTGGTTTTCTAACGAGTTTATTTTATTTGTCTAGATCCAGATTTATAAATTCATGCAAATTCGGATTGTGGATCCATATAAGTTACAAAAGGGAAAGCTATGGATAGTAGAATTGGATTTGAATTAGACCTAGAACTTGGAGTTCTTTTTCCAGATGAGTGGACATAGATTATATGGTATATGACATTTTTTGTTTTTTGTTGAAATTAATTAATTGACATTGACATATTTGGACTAGATTGTGGTAATTAGTTTATGCAAGTTATTTGTATCCAAATAGTAAATCTTAAGAATTGTAATTACATGCAAATATTGTTCTTATGGAATAGAATCCAAATAAATATAAGTAATATTGGGCTTAAGAATTATAGAAAAAAACATAGGCCTAAAAGTGGAAACTTGCAGTATAAATATCAACTTACGAAATTGAATAAAAAAGGGAATTTAATATACAAACAGAGTTGGAAGTCGGTAATAGGTTAGTTGGTTGGTTGAGAAAAATAGTGTATTTCTATAATTTAATATAGTAAACGTAATTACAAGAATAAAAGCAAAGAAAACGGGGTTAGTGAAAAATAGGGATCCTACTGTGTTGTACTATCTAATAATTAAAGTCAAATAGTAAGACAAATACCTTGTACTTACAGGTTACTAGTTATATTGTTTTATATTAAAATATGAAAATAGATTTGTAAAGTTTCTATAACCAAGTAGAATGTGAATAGCTTCCTAGAATAAAACTTACAATGACGGTAAGAAGAGAAAGAAAGTAACAGGCAAGAGGTGGCAAAAAGAAACAAATATCATAATCAAGTTAAATACTTGAGAGACCTAGAAAAAGAATAAACCAGTAATCTGATTATGATCTTTCTTTGCAATGCAGATAATAAGAAATAAAGTAATCATTAAGATAAATGATTTATGACCAATAGGCACGGTTTTCAATTGAAACTGTCGTAAAATATAAGAAAGATAAAGTGACTGTAATATCATAATAAAAGAATAAAAGAAGGACAAAAGAAAGACAAGACAAAATAAACACATAAGAAAAGATTAGGCGTAGGGTCTAATAAAAAGATGAGGCGCATTTGGAGCAGTCCAAAAGAAATCTGGATGTGGGCATAACGATGGAGACCATAGCAAATCCTTCAGAGTAAGCTGATCTCATGAGGCGCATTTGTAGCAGCATTCCCATCAAGTTGAGGACTAATGGTCTCATATTTAGGATTGAGATCGGACGCGCTAGTTGGGGCAGGAAGTGGAGACTTTAAACGAGACGAGAAGGATACCTCAGGATGGCCCTCCAACGAAGGCATAGTGGAGCGGTACATTTGAGGAAGATCTGTAGTGTCCATTAAGAGGGCATGCCTTGACTGCATTTATATTATAGGCCTGAAGGGGCTATCCTTTACAAGTAGTCAAACGGTTTATGGGTGATCCGATGGTTCGTGCGACTTCTTGGAGCAGGCTTAATGGTCAATACCGATAAGGGTAGTATCCATTCGGATGCCTATCATCGTCAGTTAGTAGGGAGCATAGGGAAGATTTGAATTAAACCAACTGGCCAATGATCTTTCACTCTCGAGATGCTTGATGAGGTAGTAACACCATTTGGTTTTGTAGTGTGTTTATTGTAGGTCAAGGCCTTAACTAATTAGAAAATCTTTCAACTAGTTGACGGTTGGCTGTTGTTGACACGCTTTTTGGTCAAAGCTGTCACACGTCAAGTTCCTGGTTAGCAACGTGCTCAAGCGTCGAGAACATCGTCAAAAAATACAAAGCAGCTTGGTCGAAGTCATGTCATAAACTTAAAAAGGCCCGAGACTCCAATCAGATGACCTCTTTTGGGCTCGAGAACATCTATTTACGATGCTCTGCGCTGTAACTCCTGGCGAACTATTAGCGGGTCCAGGCGCAGCGCCCGTGGGGTTCCAGGGCCCTACAATCCCGGTGGCAATCGAACCTTCAGTTAGGTCGAACAAGTGGGCAACGCCCGATTCATTCGATTTTCTCGGAGTCGGAAGCTCGGATCCCTCTAGTTCGAACCAAAGAAATTCTGAATTCCCCCATCTCGCATCGCATCGCGCTGCATCACCCAACATTGCCTCACATCTGCTCCGCATCGCATCGCGCCACATCACCCAACATCGCCTCACATCTGCTCCGCATCACATAACGTCGCATCACCCAACATCGCCTCACATCTGCTCCGAATCTCCTCCTATAAAAAAGTCGCATCCCCCATCATCACAGTTCGCATCCCTCCGGGATGCGAAAATTCGCATCCCTCGGATGCGAGTTTTTGCATCCTTCTGATGTCGCATCCCTCGGATGCAAATTTTCGCATTTGAATGCGTGAACTCGCATCCCTCCAGGATGCTAATTTCCCTGTAATGCGAGTTTTTTAAGGGTTATGGATGCGATTTTATACTTCAACAAGGCCAGGATGCGATTTTTTGGGATTCAGTGAGTTGTGATGCGATTTTTCACACCCAAGCACCATGCGTGATGCGATTTTTTGTTTGTGGTATGTGCATGATGCAATTTTTTGGTAGTGGTCCCAAAAATTTCACCTACTCCACTACCAACATTCACCTATAAATACCCCAAGCCTTGGCCTTCATTTGGATCTTTTTCCCTTGGAATTTTGGCTTTCTAGAGCTCCAAAATCTTCATTAATGTCATCCACCTTCTTGTCTATGGCCATTGGACATGGCATGGAACATTAGAACACGGCATAAATGTTCTCCATCAACTTTTTGAAATTAACAAGCATAATTACACAGCTTTTGGACCTCTTGGACATTAAGACTAATTTTGGACATAGTTGACCAAGTCAATTCATCTCAACGAAGAAGAAAAGGGACAATTTAGTCCAATTTAGCGTTTATACAACTTTGTACACAAATATCGTCCGAACTTGTACACTAATTATAATCGACAAAGATATGATGAATAATTACTATGTAGTGGATGTAGACGTTAGTGTTGAACCACTATAAAAAGTTGTGTCTCTCGCATTTACTTTACTTTGGTGGAAATGGTTAGTGCCAGACCCTTTACTTTGTTATCTGCATGTTACTTTGGTGGAAACGATTAGTGCAATGGCATGATAAATTCAACAGAGTTGCACTATCATATGGAGTCATTGTTAATGATGCTGATAAATATATTAATATAAAATTCGGATAACAACGGTTATGTTATAATATGTTTATACGTTGATGACATGATGATATTTGGTTCTAATATATCTTATGTGATTGAAACTAAGAAGTTTCTATCTTCTAAATTTTATATGAAAGATCTAGGAGAGGATGCTGTAATTATAGGAATTAAAATCATTAGAAAAGAGGGGGAGATATTACTAACTCAATCTCATTACATTGAGTAGTTCCTGTAGAAATATAGTCATTATAGTGACAAACCGGCACCAACTCCTTTAGATCCTAGTATTAAATTAGAAAAGAACACAAGATAAACTATTTCTCAACTAGACTATTCCAGTGTTATAGAGAGTCTTATGCATTGCACTAGACCAGACATCGCACATGCTGTAAACATATTGTGTCGATTTACGAGTAATCAAGGTTACGAATATTGGAAAGCTATTTGTAGATTTTTAGCTTATTTGAAAGGAACCATTACCTATGGTTTATCTTATAAAGGATATCCTACTATAATAGAAGGATATAGTGATGCAACCTAGAACAATGTTAAATCCAAATCCAATTCTATGACTAAACGGATATTTACATTAGAAGTTGTTGTGTCTTGAGCTTCTAATAAGCAGACTTGTATATCTGACTCAACAATGTTATCAAAATTGGTTGCATTAGCATATGCATGTAAGGAAGTAGAATGGCTTAAGAATTTGTTAATGAAAATCCCATAATGGAAGAAGACATCTCTAGTAGTCTTGATTAACTATGATAATTAAGAGATGATATACAATGTCTCTAATAAAACATATAAAGGGAAGTCTAGACATGTGAGTCTAAGACATCAAATGGTTGACCCACTCACAAAAGGTCTTCCAAAATGAATAATTACTATAAAGTCAAAAGAAATGAGACTAAGGTCTGTGAATGAAGATTGATCATCCTTAACAAAAATCAAACTTATGTCTTGAAAACGATAGACAAAGTTCATTGGGTACTAACAAGTTAAGAGAATGATTATGGAACAATAAATCAATAATCCTATAGTATTTAGTGTTGGGTTCTGCAAGAACAAAGGATGGATAAATGTTCTTAAAAAGTCTAGAAACCTTAAAAGGTGCATTGTAGAAACACCTTAAGGGACTTCTCTATATAAGTATGGAAATCAGGATGTTTCCCAGGAAAGTAAGATCGCTTTCTAAAGTAGACTCATGAACCAAGATTAAAAACACATGGTCATTAATGTGTTGAGCAATAAAAAACACTTTACCTATGGAAATTAACATGTGTGATTATTTTGTTTTTATCATTAGGGATATTTGGTTCAACATTTATTCACTATAGAATCTCAGTAAGGCTTCGAATGGTTTATATTAAGTAAAGGTTCAAATCCAAAAGATTTTTTATTTAGTTATGTGTTGGTTTCCACGATGATGCAACACTTGATCTTAGAACCACATTGGACTGATCCCACTTGGGTTGTAGGAAGTTACCCTAGTGATTCAACCATCCACTTTATTTATTTTTCTTATTTTGAAAAAGGGGGGAGGGGAGATTGTTGTATATTTTCAAAATTATCTTAGGATGTTAGGTTTGTTTTCATAGAGGGAAAAAAGAATGAAAGAAGAAAAATGAAGAGATTGGTCCTACATCATGCGAATTTGAGAAACTATTCTAGTGTAAGAATAACTTTCTCATGAGGATGTTGGGGCCTTGGGATCCCTAATGTGTGTTTTGTTGTGAGGAGGGAATTCATGCACCACACATGCGCTAATCACTGCCCTCCATCCGACCGAACCGGGCCGGGTATGGGTTTTGGATTTTGGGTTTTGGGTCTGGATCGAATAAAGCATATTTTTGGATAAAATTTAAGAACAATAATGGGACGAATGGCATCCCATTACAACCTCGAAAATTGAATTTAAATATTGGCGTGAATATTTTGCAATGCTTTTTGCGGTTGGAAATGAAGGGACGCGTCGTTTGAATATAAACGGATATGGTCGTTTTACCACAGTTGCAAACAGTTCAAACAGTCGCCACGCTTGGTGAAAAGATACCACTTCCAGTGCTATAAATAGCAATGCCCAGAAATGTTCCAGATCAATCCACTTTCTCCTTCTTCCTAAAATTCTGCAAAGCCATTACCAATGCGTGGAAAGTATTGCAAATTCTCAATTTGCAACGCTTCTGAGCCATTGCAGAATACTATATTTTTCTTTGTTTTTCATTCTATTCCTTACTTGCATCATTATACATAAAAATCTAGAGTTTTCTTGGTCGGATCAAAGTAGTACAAACTTTGAATTCAATTAAGTTGTTCCAAGGCTTAATTGAATCCTGAAGTCGGTAGTTCGATAACTAGTTTGTACCCGGTAGGTTGAACTATTGCCTGAAAAATCTATTCCATAAACCTGTAACTCTGAAGTATTAAAATATCTTCCTCCGAGTCGTCTCTAACCACAAAATCCCCAACGAACTCCACTTCTACCTCTCATGTTGGTACACCACCACCCTACTATGCATTTGCCTCCAACCTAACACCCTTATAGTCATTGCATCTAACACAGTTTCTCCTATCCATGAATCACCTAACACTTCTGCTTTCTCACTGTCTAACATTTTTCACATTTATCTCCTTGACACTATTACTTATGAACTCATTCAATCTAGAATCAGACGCCCATCCTTCTTCACTAAACAACTCACATCACTTACCGTATATGACACACTAGCCATCCTATTTAACCATTCATTAAACTGTCTATATCTCCATCATTTCTCATATCAATTGAACCAACATTTTCAAAGAAAAATTTGTTATTTACCACAGGCCCCATCCCCTGGGAATCCAAGAATATAAAGCATAAAAAATGTTGTATATATCAGTCCACTGATTTAGAATTGGATATTAAAAATGATGCAGAATGTAATAGTAAAGATAACGGCTCCTCTAGAAATATCAGATCTAGCTTTTCAAGCAAGAGTAGAAACAAATCCTAAAGGTAGACAAAATCTCATCTTGGAATATTTGGGGAACTCATCTGAATATTAAACAATAGGAAGGTAGAAACCTAATCGCAGATCAGAATATTGGCTAGATAGCCTATTAGGAACATAATGCTCCCGGGATATGTTATTTTGTAACATAAAAGGTATATTGTGCCGATGCCGCTTATCGGGCTTATCCTCCTTTTTCTATAGCCTATATATACTAGACCATTATGTACATTTCACTATTGGAAAAAAATAAAGCTCTTAACATTTTTGCTATTACATTTTCTACAATTCTTTCATCTACATTAATATTTTGATATGGTATCAGAGTTATATCAATTGCCTAACAACATTAAAGATCCACTTGTCATCATCAATTGAAGTCTGAGCCTCGTAAACAGATTCAGAACTTATATGCAATCTCGACATCAATCAAAGTTGGTAGTTATTGTTTCTCCCATCAAAGTTGCTTCATCATTTGGGAGTTTTGACAGTTCTTTATCAAAACCAGGTGCCTTACCATATAAACCTAATAGTTTAGGCTGTAACACTGATATCAAAAAATAACTATCGAGAAAATCAAGAAAACCATTACAAGCAATTAAAATCTCCTTCAAGAAATCAGTTATCTCACTGGAGTCATCCTAAATCCTTCAAGAATTGGTTGCTACAGGAAAATTCATCACATTTCTTGAAGAAAAGAAAAATACCTGCAGGCTTAGCTTGATATCCAATCTATTTTGTATCTGTCTAGTCATCAGGAACATTAGTTTTCTGTTATATACCGACTGTTCTATCATCATCATCATCTGCAACGGCTGGAGGTGTAAATTCTCCAACATTCACTACAAGATATGTATCAACACAAAACTCTATCAGTCAAGAAGTCCTGAAAGTGATCATTAAGCCATAAAGTCAAATTATTACAATACGATTAATGAAATAAACTTCCTGATGTGGAAGTTTCAGATAGAAACTGCCATTAAAGACTGGCCTAAAGGAATACGTGTTCAACAATCCTGCTATTCCACCCAGATATGTTACTGACGATGAGGGAAAACTTGGCAATAACAATGAATATACCACGTATCAAAGACAAGATAATCTCATTAGTTCTTGTCTTCTATCATCTGTTGGACCAAACATATTACCTTAACTAATAGGGTGTAAGACTACTCATGAAATCTGGCTGACAATTGATAAAATTTTCAGTTCATAATCTACTGCCAACGTAATGAGTTATAGAAGGCAGTTACAAAATACCAAGAAGGGTGATATGTGTACCAGAGAATACACATTAAAGGTAAAGACTCTTTGTGATCAACTTGCTATATCAGGACATAAAGTTATAAATTATGAACATGCGATGTTCCTACTAAATGGGTTAGATAACGAGTCTAAAGTTGTTGTTGTTGTTCTATCCACAACAGAGAACTTCCACTATTACAATTTTTTCAGTCTACACTATTGTCTCATGAAGCAAGATTTGAACAAAAGAAAGTATCCATAGATTATTCTGCAAACTATATTGCAAATAATAGAAATAAAACAACAGCTACATCAACAACAATAATAAAGGCCAATCAAGTGGTAATCTAAGAGATGGATTCAAACCTAGAGGAAGAGAGGGAAGAAGGAATAACAACAATAACAGACTCAAGTGTCGAATCAGTGAAAGAATTGGTCGTGCATCCAACAAATGTTACTTCAGGGTTGATATTAACTACACCCCTTCTCAGTAAAACAACAATTCAAGAAACCCAAGTATAAATGTGGTGGACAACCAAAAAGATAACAGAAACAATTCAGAATCAAGAAGTAATGAAACTTCAAAGGCAGATGATATACCTGATGAAAGCTGGTACCATAACTCAGGAGCCACCAACCATGTTACCAACAATCTAAGCAACTTGAATCTTGGAAACAAAGAGTACAAAGGTAACAGAACTCTAACAGTTGGTAATGACAAATCCGTGAACATAACTTAAATTGGAAGTGCTAGAATTAATGGTATCAAACAACTATATCTGAATAGCTTACTAAGAGTACCATTAATCACAAAAAATTTAATGAGTGTATCTCAATTTGCTAAAGACAATAGAGTATATTTTGAATTTTACCCAAAAGTGTGTTTAACTAAAGACATACTAACCAAAGATACTATGTTGTAAGGTAAAGAACATAGGGGACTATACAGATTTGATATTGCTAATACAAGATGTACAAGACCAAAAGATAATGTTAGTAATATGTTTCAAGTTAGTCAGATTGAAAACTGTAAGTTTTGATATTTGGCATTATAAATTAGGTCATCCTAGCATGAACATTGTTAGGAAAGTGCTTTGTAATAACAATATTGATGTCAATGATATTCCTTCTAGCTATATGTGTTCATAATTTTAGATTGGAAAGAGCCACAAGCTTGCTTTCCCTAATTCTAAAAGCAAGTATTCTAAATCATAGAATTAATAGTCACTGATCTGTGGGGTCCAGCCCCAGTCAGCATTTACTATGGTTATAAATATTACATATCTTCTATTGATGCTTACACTAGATATGTATGGATATATTTATTAAAGTCAAAGTCTGAAACTTGTATTTTTGTAACCAACTTTATTTAAAATGCTAAAAGAAAAACAAATAACCTGGTTAAAGCAATACAAAAAGATGGTGGGAAATAGTTCCTACTACTAAAATAGTACTTTCAAAATAAAGGAATATCACACAGAACAACTAGTCCACACACATCTGAGCAGAATGATCATAATGAAAGAAAACATATACACATAGTGGAAACTGATCTAATCCTTTCTCAGACATCTATGCCATTAAAATTTTGACCAGATGTAGTTTCTGCTACTATATTCTTAATTAACAGGTTACTCAGTAAAGTATTGAACTATAAATGTCCATTTGAAGTCTTAACAAGGGCTAAACACGATTACAACAGTTTGAAAATATTTGGGTGTTTATGCTTCCCATATCTGAGACCATATAATACACACAAATTACAATTCAGGTCATCCTTCTGTACGTTCTTAGGGTATGCAGATGGGTACAAAGGTTATAAGCGTCTTGATAAAAATGGAATTTTTTTATATCAAGACATGTTACCTTTAATGAGTATGAATTTCCCTTTAGTAAAGTTGAAATTCAAACAACAAAAATGGTATATATTCCATAGCAATCTATACCCATTGTAACTAACACATTGGATGAAGTTATTCCTGTGAAAAGTATAGCTACAGCAGGAGATCAAGTTATAAGTAATGAAGGCGAATCAGACAATCAACACAATGAATCAAATGATGAGTTGATATAGGAATATCAATCGCATGAAAGTGATCAACCCATCAACATGGAATAGACAGAATAGAAAACTCAAACTGACACAAATCAAGGTGATACAACTTGCAGCACACCAATAGTCACCACTGAACACAAGGGGTATCATATGACAACAAGAGCAAAAAGTGAATTTTCAAACTAAAATTGTACAATATTGCAACAAATTCTGAAGGGCCAGCTAATATTCAGCAAGCCATTCAAAAGAAGGAATCAAAAAGAACTATGTGTGAAGAATATAAAGCTCTTATTAAAAACAATATACATGGAAACTAGTTCCAAAACCATGCAATAAAAATGTTATTGGATGGAGATGGACATTAAAGTTAAAAGGAATGCAGATGGCATAGTTTATAGATATAAGGCAAGATTGGTGGCAAAGGGCACAATAGTGTGGGTTTGATTTTAATGAATATTTCACCTATTTTCAAACCCACATCAATTTAAATAGTTCTAACAATTGCCTTTTCTAAACTGGGTCTTCAAACAATTAGATGTGAATAATGCCATTTTAAATGGTGATTTACAGGAAGAGCTATATATGGAACAACCAGAAGGATTCATACAGAAAGGCAAAGAAAAACAAGTGTGCAAACTCAACAAAGCACTATTTGGGCTAAACAAGCACCTAGAATGTGGTTCAACAAGCTAAAAGCGACATTGATCAACCTTGGATATTAACCAACAAAATCAGACAATTCTTTGTTCACAAAATTCTTTGACAACACTGTTACCTACATATTAATTTAATTATGTTGATAATTTTATAATTACAAGTAGTAGTGAGGGGGAGATTCAAAGGATATCAGAATTCTCAATCAAGATCTAGGTGACATTGCATACTTTCTTGGAATTGAAGTAAGCAGAAGGTCAGATTCTGAAATACACTTAAGTCGGAGAAATTATAATTCATAACTTCTCAACAGATCAAATATGGATGGGGCTAATCCCATTGCATCACCTATGATGAGTAGTCTACAACTATCAAAGTTCAAAGGGGTCACATAACTAATGAAAAGCAGTACAGAAGCATTGTTGGAGCCCTGCAATATGCTACAATAAATAGACCTGATATCACCTTCAGTGTAAATTAACTCAGCCAATATATGCAACAACCATTAAGTGAAAACTGGACAGCTGTGAAGAGAATATTAAGATACCTAAAAGGTGCACTGGACTACAAACTAAAGATTCAATTTAATATTGTACTTAACATAAATGCATATTCAGACTCAGATTGGGAAAATGATCAGGATGATCGAAACTCAACTGGTGGATACGAAGTGTTCCTAGGGAAGAATCCTGTGTCATGGTGTGCAAAGAAACAACCCACAGTTGAAGCTGAGTACAGAAGCATAGCCAGCACAATAGTAGAAATAGTGTAGATACAGTTGTTATTAAGCGAGCTGGAAATAAATATAAACAACACTATGGTGTAATAATATGAGTGCTATTGCACTTAAAGCTAATCCTATTCTTCACTCAAGAACTAAGAACATGAAATTAGACACCTACTTCGTCAGAGAGCAGGTTGACAAAGGAAAGCTAAGTGTAAATCATATACCTTCTTCATACCAAGTTGCAGATATACTTACAAAGTCCTTGTCCAAGCCGCATTTCTACAGACGTAGAAGCAAACTATGTGTAGAAGAAGCTGAGAGCTCTGAAGACATCAGATCAGCAAAGAGATAAGGCAAAGCTCATAAGAAATAACCAAATCAATGTCAAATCATCTTAGCACAGCCAGACTCTTCAAATCCGAAGCAAATTCCAACAAACTGTTGAGAATTATCCTAGATCTAAGTCTGATTAACCTCTCAGCAAATCTCCCTCAATCTCAAAGCTATTAACCTCAAGATTGCATTGATTTGCCTATCATGGAGGGTTATGGAGCGTAGTTTTTTATCAATCTAGATTTTTAGTGGCGGCACCATTATTTTTGTTGAAGAGAGAAAACCCTAATCGAGTGATAGAGTTTGAAGAGGAGTGTTAGGAGTATAATGCTTCCTAGATATGTTATTTTGTAATATAAAAGGTAAATTGGGCCGAAGCCGCTTATCAGGCCTAGGCTCCTTTTCCTATAGCCTATATAGGCCATTATGTACATTTTACTATCAAAAAAAATAAAGCTCTTAACATTTTTGCTATACATTTTCTACAATTCTTTCGTCTACATCAATATTTTGATATAGCCATTTTGGAAACCAAGCTTAATTGCATATCTCTCCAAAAGAAATTATGCAATTTAATCGGACCAGAATGGGCTTTGGTTAACAATCTTATTTCCACCTCGTATGGACATATAATTTGTTCTTTGGAACTCTAGCATATCCATTCAACCATATACAGTCACCATCCCATCTTCCAGTCAACCAAAAGAGCATTCCCAACACTTAAGCGAGAATTTGGGTGGGGAAATGCATTTGTAAGTGGTAACTCTCCCCACCATTCCAGCAGTGGGTGGGGGGACGCTCGTAATAATTTTTTTTTTTTTTAATAAAACCTAAACGGATTTCTGAAAATCATTTAAAGTTTAAACAGTTTTCTGAAAACCGTTTAATGCAAAAAGGGTTTTCAGAAAATTATTTTGTTAATTTTTTTTCTACTTGTTGTTGTTATACTATAAATTGTCGAGCGTATAAACCATGAAAATATTAGTAAAATCATGTAGACAATAATGAAGATTAAAATAAAATTTATTTATTTATATCGTTGACGAATATAAATATGTAAGTTATATATTAATTTACTTTAACGAATATAGAAATATAAGTCATAAATATATGGTCGTTGTCGGGTATAAAAATATACGTTATATACATAGAGTCGCTCTGGAATATAAAAATATAACTTATATAAATATAGCTATTGTCGAATATTAAAATATTGTTTAAATTTATAATTGTTCGCAAATATAAAAATGTAGTTAAAATTTATAGCCGTTGACAAATATAAAGATATAGAATATACCTATAACTATTACAATTTCGGATTGAAGAAGCTATAAAATAGATATAGTGTGCATACTTAGATTCACAATACAAAAATGCCTCATAATGTTTATAATGACGATGGATTTTATGAATCATATGTGCATAGTGATGATTCAAATTACTTGAACCAAAATGGTCCTGAGGATACCAACTCCGATTCTGACGAAGTCGACAAAGTGTTGGGACGTACAAATTATCTCCAGATATCTTCGGATAGCACGACTGATAGTGATGAGTTAGAACTTGTGATGCAAGTTGTTACCATTCAACAATTAAAGATTCACCCATTCCTAGCGGAAGGATCATCTAGCGGCACTAGTATTGTGGTAGTGTGTTCGGCCGGGTAGACAGACAAAAGATGCAGGATCATCAAGGAGGTACTGCAAGATTACTTAAAGATTATTTCAACACACCTAGTACATATGGTCCTGAAGATTTTGACGTCGTTTTTGTATGAGCAAGAATATATTTATGCGTATTTTCAATGGAGATATTGGACACGATAATTATTTTGTTTATAAACGTAATAGTGCTGGAACTTTAGAATGTCCACCTACCAAAAAATTATAGGCATATTACATGTTATAGCATATGCAATAGCTCCAGATGCGTTTGATGAGGTTGTTCGAATGAGTGAGAGTACTATTAGCTTAAATCTTAAAAGGTTTTGTGCAACCATCATTGTATTGTATGGTGAGGAGTATCTACGTGCTCCAACGCAAAGCGATGTCAACAAATTAAAAATGTTAGGAGCCAAAAGAGGATTCCCAGCATGTTAGGTAGTCTAGACTGTATGCATTGGGAATGGAAAATTTGTCCCATAGCATGGCTCGGTCAGTTTATTGGACATTACTCCAAAGCGATAATGATACTTGCAGTTATTGCTTCACATGATCTATGGTTTTGGCATGTATTTTGCGGATGTCCTGGTTCAATGAATGATATTAACGTACTTCACCAATCACATTTGTTTAAGAACCTTACACATAGAAAAGCACATGCACGTGATTTTAGTATTGCATGAAATATGTATGACATGGCATATTATTTAGCAGATGACATCTATCCTTCTTGGGGTACCCTCGTCAAAACTATTTCAGCTCCTGAAACAGAAAAAGAAAATGCTATGCTAAAAGGAAAGAGGTAGCGAGAAAAGACATAAAACGTGCTTTTGGGGTTCTGCAAGCAAGGTTTGTCATTGTTAAAAACCCTATCAAATTGTTTAAGCCACAGGTTTTAAGCAACATTAAGTGAGCTTGTATTATAATGCATAATATGATCACTGAAGATGAAAGAGAAAAATTTCCATCTTATTCGAGATATGATCCAGATAACACCGCAACAGTTGTTGATGATAGAAAACCAGCGACTATGAGATATTTCTAAGTCGTCTACGTAAAATTAGATCAAAAAAGATACATAATAATCTGCAAGATGACCTGGTTGAACATTTATGCATGTAAAACAGAATGCTTAGATGTAGTCTATGAATTTGTTGAACTATTTTATCGTTGTAGTAATCGATGATTGTACTGTGTTCTTTACTTAAATATATCTCATTTCTACTTTTTGTTGTAGTCAATATTCACAATTCACTAGAGGATGACCCGAATTTTTTAACTACCTCAAATTTTAATATGGGCCGACCAGGATTCAAACCATCCGAGAAATCAATTTAAAGACCACTTTAATTATAGCCACCGTGATACTAGCTAATCATGTCAGCGCTTAGTCCAATGTACGTGTCAGCATGACTTTTAATATTCATAGACTAGTCATGTCAATGTGTAGGACAATATACTCTTCATATAGCGATGAATTTTAATTAACTCTACAGATACATTCCAACATTCCAAATACATAAACCGAAAGATACCTACTGAAGGAAGCACATAATCTAATGATATATTACTCAAACTGTATAATATGATTGTACTATAACCCATACGCTTCGTGACCGACGAAGTTTGACCGGTACTTGAAATGATATAGTGAGTCGTACATCGACCGTGCCAGTTGAAAAACATCATCTTTTTACCTCATCTATTACTTTGAGGTAATTCACACAATCTGTAGTAAATAAGCATAATGCACTTCTGGTGGCTAAGTTGGTTCTCATTATTCTACAACCCAGAAGACTGTTGTGTTTTTCATTGAGGGTTGCCTAAAAATCTTGATCTACTTCTTCTTCCATATGTAGTATATCTGCTTCAATGTAAGCCTTTATCAAAATGACGTAATCCGATGCAGTCCAGTTTTCATTTGTCGTTTTGAAATGTTAAGTCAAACAAAATTTTATTTGGATTATATAGGCATAAAAAGTACAACTTTTCAAATGTTAATTCAAATAACCCTTCCCCAGATGAGTCGACAACACAATGGCAGTCACTGTACGCACGACTAACAATAAAGGAAAATAATGAATTTGTTATAATAGTTAAGACAATTTAGGCATACCAACCAAGTAATATAAACAACACGCGCACTCTAATAAATGCATAATATTACTTTTTTCGCACTTAAACAAATAAAGCATATCACTTCCTTCAAGGGAATCGGTAAAGTTGATTTGATTGAACAATTTTGTTGGTCAAGGCAATTAAATTTACCGGCATATTCAACATCTGATTTGACAACAAAGTGCAAAATAATGAATGGCTTCTTTTAATGATTAAGCCAAGTTGCGTCCTTTATCTAAATAAATATGGGGTATTGGTTATTATTTTCTTCATACTCGCAAAAAGATCTAAGTTTAAACAAACAACAATGGTCGATTCAAATAACAACAATGTCTCTGGCTATACCGATGATAACGTTGCTAATTTTACTAGTTTACTCTCTCAAGCTGAAGCCCCATCAATGATTCCATCCCCTTTTCTAACTTCCCAACAAAGTCAATATCTCCATCAATTAAACTTCACTCAGCAGTATGGTAACATGTACAGCCAAATTCCTCAAACCAAAAACTACTATGGGTCATAACCCATGATACCTAATCAAAATTTACACCAAGAGATGACTTCGCCGACCCCTGTACCTGACAAAGGACAAACGTTCTTACAACAAGCGAAAGCCAAAGGAAACTCACAGTCAAATTAGTGTGGAAGCAACTGCAAGTAGTGGTAAAATATGGAGAGCAATTGACTATAAAGTTCTAGCCAATGCATGGGTAAATGCATCCATCGTTCCGACGGTAAGTTTTCCTACCTCTTGGTTAATGATCTGTACAATGGAGATCCTGAATGGGTAACAAGAAGATCATTTGAAAGCACACAGACTGCATGGTATAATCTGAATACTGTGTGTACTAAGTACAAAGGGATAAAAGCACTAAGGGGGGGTTCGCTTAGAAGTGGTCAAACTTTCAGAGATTTAAAAGAAGATTACAATACGATCTATCGTGACAAATGTAATATTGAATTCATTGCTCATGAAGCATTGGAAATTCTTTCACTGGAGCTATGTTGGGCCAATCTATGCGAAACAGATGTTGTAGACCTTGGAGACACTGGAGGTTCTAAGTTGAGAAATATAGCTTCAAGACTTTCGATGGATTCATCCCCAGGAAATTCATTTGAATGTCCTATGGCTACAGACAGAGATGGGAACAACATTAATCTGGTGACTCCTAATTCGGGAATGCTATATGGTTGGGTTGAAATAAGGCCAGAAGGAATAAAATCAAGTAAGAGAGCATTGTTGAGAAATAAGGAAGCAACGGATTTGGCAGCGACTAGTGATAGACAAACATCGTTGTTGAGTGATATAGCACTTGCATTAGCCTCCAAAAAAGAAGACCGTAACAAACTGAAAGAGAAGCAGCTGAAGATCATGGAGATGCAGCTACAACAAGATGGTGATAGAATTAGAGCTCTCAACGTAAGAACTGATTATAAAGAGATACGTGAAAGATGTTTGATGGAAGAAAAAGAGGAGGAGTATCTAGCAAGAGATGTATCTCATCTGAGTGGAGAGGGCCTTGAGTATGCTTTAGCCAAAAAGCATAGTATTTTGAGGGCTCAAAAGAAACGATATTAGGAAGAAGAAGAAGGAAGTTCTAAGTTGTAGACGAATTCTATGTTGTTATATCCTAATTTTAATTTTCTATGTTGGCTGTCACGTTTTGTGGGTTATCAAAAAAAATTAACTAGTTTTAAGGAATTTATATATTTAATTTTGATGCGTATATGAAATTCAAACTTAATTTACAATGCTTTCAAATGTGTATACGAATTCAAAACTATATCAAAAAGGTAAATAAAATTGTGTGGTAATTATTTGATACAAAAACAAAGTTAAAACTATAAAAGAAACAAATTTAAAACTTTAAAATAGGCAATTTTTAATTCAAATAAATGTCATTGTGCTTTTTTATACAAATTAATTTAAATGTATTAAAAAAACTTCAACAAACGTTTTGAAAAAAAAAATTGTCACACATGTTATATGGTTTTCATAAAAAACGTATAACACATTAGGGATTTTATGAAAATCGTATACACGTTAAACAGTTTTCATAAAACCGTTTATACGTTAAACGGTTTTCATACAACCGTTTGTACGTTAAACGGTTTTATGAAAATTGTTTAACATATATATGGTTTCTATAAAATCGTTTACCTACCACCACTTTTAAATTGAAATGGCGATGCTCCTTGATTCCATTTCCTCCCCACGTTTGTCATCACTCTGCTGTAGCGTGAGCTACCTTTGTTTTCACCATTTTGAGTAAATTTCCCCATTGATGGGAATGCTCTAATCTTTATTTCCACCTCGTATAGCCACCATCCCATCTACTCCACAGCTTATCCACCTTCAATGCTCGCATATCCAATCTGATATCATATATGTTTTGAAAAACTAGGATAACAGGAATTCTATGCTTTTGCTATCTACAACAGCTCTGCTCACCCCTAAAAATGCCCATAGATGCTTATAGGTGAGTTTGATCGCACGTACCTCTCTCATAGGAAATATGGTGGTAGTGTACTTACGTCCCAGAACCAAGCCATTGCCTCTGACTCTCAGCATCTTTCATCCCAGTCCCCATAAACATCCAATATTCAAAAATCTGATATCCACACTCAAAATCGGTTGCAACAGGGTATACATTTTTCCTATTGTGGATTTCGGGAAGAAAAGGTTTGGAATGTGTAAACTATTGAGGCGCTTATTGAACAAACGCCTAAAATCAGGCGTTTGTTCAACAAGCGGCTAGGATAATGCCTTTGTTGAATAAACGCTTGATTCCAGGTGTTTATTCACCCGACTATTTCTTTTTCCAATTAGTTAATGTGGCCTTTGCCGACAACCTCTCTCAATCGCACCATAAAGCATGCTGTAGGCCCACTTTTTTACTTTAAACAAATGCCACGTTACATATTATACAAATAGTTCCCTACTTTTCTGTCCATTTTTTACGCATGTAGGCCTACTTTCTTACTTTAAACAAATGCTTTGCTATCACGTTACGTACTATAACAAAACGTTCCCTTGTTTTCTGCCCATTTTTTACATTTTAAAGTATGTGGCCCACATACTTATTTTTGTATATGCGATTAATTTTAATTTATTCTGGGCATTTATGTTGGAAATATTCAAATTATTGGGGCCACATATGCTAATGTACTGGCTATCTTATGACTGAGTCCGAATACGTGATCTAGTTTGAAATAAATATTGGAGGGTTTTAAGGGTATAATTGTCATGTAATATAATAATGTGTGCATACCAGAGTGATAAATTTGGTTTTTTGAAGGCCGAACAAGAAAATATCACACTACTATATATATAGGGTTATGGTCCCCGAATTACATAAGTTTTTAGTGTGTTCTCTTGCCTCTTCTATAGAGACATATTTACAGATCTGAGCTTGTGTCAATTTGGAAGATCAAAATTCAACCTAATTCAACCTATCAGTAAACATCGATGGATTCAGGTATGGCTTTCGCTGGTCTATTTAATCTTGTTCAGTTCATTCTTGATTGAGTCTATATGGTCATATATGTGTATTCAGATCCTTAGGAATTATTTTCTAGCAAGTGGTATCGGAGCCAACCATTATTGATTCTATTGGAAAAAATTTTTTTTTTTTTTTGACCATATATACATATGATGATTTTTGTAGTTTGATACATGTTGTTTTGTCATCTTACAACACATTTGTATCACGGTTTCAATTCATGAGGTTTCATGCTTATAATAGTTTTATAGTTTACAAAGTTTCAGTTCATACGGTTCCTATTAACAATGTATCAAACTGTAGTTTCTTTTTCTGTTGTAAGATGGTTGAGTGTAATTATGAGCTGATTAACCAAAAAAAAAGGTTTTTTTTCCCACATAAACCATGCAAAGTATATATATTACATTAGATATATGGTCTGCAGTGGTAGCTTTCCATAAAGATGTGCATGCATTGTAAGATTCCAACATAATATAATTATTACTTTATATTTTATATGGTTGAAATTCGATGGATTCATCATGATGGTCGCACACTATTTATTTTTAGTTTATTATTTATGATAACATCTAGAAGTATGACTTGGTCAGTAAGCATTTTTTTTAGGATCTCTACCTATTCAACAGGATTTTTTATTTTATTTTGTAAACACATTTTGGAACAATTGTTGCTCATTGTATGGACGTAAAATATTGCACATGTCACAAGTCATATTATATTAAAGCCGCATCATATTGTCCTTTGGTTTAGATATGCAGTAAATATATATATATATATTAAAAAAACATTTTTTTAGTGACCATCAAATCATATTTCAACTTATAGAAAGTTGATATTGATATTTAAGGCATATGGGTTAAGATAATATGCAAACAAATTCAAATGTATTTTTTGGTGTCTCTTTACAGCTGTAAATATTTTACATTAGTAGTGAACTAACTGAAATAATATGTCGCCAAAGTGATCTCTTTTATTTTAGTGGTTCATGAAAATGTTTGATATTTGTGTGTAGTTATTCATGCGAATACTAGTCGGCCCAAAGGAAGGCTAATGTTTGGCCGAGTCACTTACACATGTGTGATGATAAATACATGACAATTATATGGATTTAAGAGTGAGTAATTAATCGGCCCAAAGGAAGGTTGTTATTCGACTTTTATTTATTGTCAGTATTTGATCACTGCAACAAGAGTATCACTTGCAATTAATATTACTGTCCAAAGACTTGATATTAATATTTTACTAGATATCTTGATAAGAGAAATACCAATTATTTGAATTTACTAATGTTGATTTATAATGTAAGAATACTTAATTGATTTTTTCATTGATTACAGTTAATATGACTACGGTATCTGCCAATCTTAACAATATTCCTATTCTGACTGGAACAAACTTCAAGGATTGGAAAGAGAACATATTGCTTGTTCTTGGCTGCATGGATCTTGATCTTGCACTTAGGATGGGCGCACCCACCCCTTTTACGGATGAAAGTTCTTCAGATGCTATAAAGAACTTTGAGAGGTATGATCGTTCAAACCGCATGAGTCTAATGATCATAAAACGAGGCATTCAAGAGGCATATAGGGGTGCGGTGTCTGAAAAGGTAACCAATGCTAAAAAGTTCCTTGCTGAGATTGAAAAATATTTTGCCAAAAATGATAAGGTGGAGACAAGCACGCTTTTGCAATGCTTGATTTCCATGATGTATCAAAGCAAAGGAAACGTAAGGGAGTACATAATGGAAATGTCTAACATTGCTTCAAAACTTAAGGCACTTAAGCTTGAGCTTTCAGATGTTTTCTCGTACATTTGGTATTGATCTCTCTTCCTTCATAGTATAACCAGTTCAAGATCAGTTATAACTATCAGAAGGAGAAATGGACTCTTAATGAGCTCATTTCATACTGTGTACAAGAAGAAGAGAGATTGAAGAATGATACAACTGAAAGTGCTCATTTGGCCTATACTCCTAAGGGAAAAGACAAAAAGAGAAAGAAGGATAAAGAAGCTGATAAGGGTCCGACAAAAAAGAAACAACAAAAGGAAACCGATGGTTGTTTCTTTTGTAAAAAGCTGGACATCTAAAGAAAGATTGTACCAAATATCACGCTTGGCGTGTTAAGAAAGGTATGTTTTTTTTCTTTGGCCTATTCTGAAGTAAATTTAGCTAAAGTACCTAAAAAAACTTGGTGTATAGATTTTGGTGCCTCTACTCACATAAGTGTTTCTATGCAGGGTTGCCTGAGCTACCGAAATCCAACTGATGTTGAAAGATACATCTATGTGGGTGAAGGAAAATCGGTTCAAGTGCAGGCTATTGGGGATTTTAAGTTATTATTAGGAACTCAGTTTTATTTGGATTTATTTGATACCTTTGTTATATCGTCATTTAGACAGAATTTGGTTTCTATTTCTAAATTGGACAAATTTGGTAATTCTTATTTATTTGGGAATGGTATTTTTAGTTTATCAATAAATTCAACTCTTGTTGGAACTAATTCTCTTAATGTTTGCGATAATTATATATGCTTGATGTTAATACATCTTATAATGAAGCCTTGCAAGTGGAATTACATGGTACTAAAAGGAAAACTAATAAAGAAAATTCAGCCACATTATGGCACAAGTGCTTAGGTCATATATCTAAAGCTAGAATTCAAAGGCTTGTGTCAGATGGCATTTTGCAATCCATTGATTTTTCAGACTTTGATGTATGTATAGAGTGTATCAAGAGAAAACAGACCAAACATAAGAAAATAGGTGCTAATAGAGCAACCGACGTCTTAGGATTGATACATACAGAAATTATCCTGAGACATCACGAAATGGTCAACAAAATTTTATCACATTCATAAATGACTATTCAAGATATGGCTACCTATATCTTATACATGATAAATCGGAATCCTTGGACATGTTCAAGAAATTTAAGTTAGAGGCTGAAAACCAACTCAACAAAAGAATAAAAACTGTCAGATCTGACCATGGCAGTGAATATTACAGTAAATCTAACATATCAGGTGAACAATGTCAAGGACCGTTTGCCCACTTCCTAGATGAATGCGGAATAGTCCCACAATACACCATGCCAGGTTCACCTTGCATGAATGGTGTTGATGAGAGACGAAACCAAACCCTTAAAGACATGGTAAGTAGTATGATTTGTCATTCTGCCTTACCAAAATCACTCTGGGGAGAGGCATTAAATACAGAAGTTTTTATCCTTAATTGGGTGCCCACTAAAACAGCTGCCAAAACACCTTATCCGCTTTGGACAGGCAAACAACCCACTCTAAAACATTTTCATGTTTGAGGATGTCCAGCTGAGGCTAGGCCTTATAGGCTTAATGAAAGAAAATTGGACTCTAAAATAGTGAGCAGCTAATTTATTGGTTTTTCAGAGCGTTCTAGGGGCTATAAATTTTATGATCCCACACTAAGGAATTTTTTTGAGATGGGAACTCCAACATTTTTTTAGGGTGTATAGTTTGGGGGGAGAAATAAAGTAAGGAACATTGCTTTTGAGGAGGAATCATAATCTATGATATCCACTAAGGTTACTTCTTCAGATGATATAACGGTTATCATGCATGTCATTGATCAAGAAGTAATATGGAACCTCAACAAGACAATGTTGAAGAAAATCCCTTTCAAGTTGAGGACAATGTTCTACAAGAACAAACTCAACAACCTCAACTAGGATTACCATTAATAAGATCCACTAGAGATAGAAGAACCGTCATTCCGGATGATTGTGTGGTATTTATTCAAGAAATAGATGATCATAGTGGATTGGTGGAAGATGATCCTATCAACTTACACCAATCCATGTAAGATATTAATTATCAAAAGCGGATTGAGGCTATGAATAAAGAGTATAAATCCATGAAAGACAATAAATTTTGGGACCTTGTCCCTTTGCCTGAAGGTGCAAAACCCATCGGTTGTAATGGATATTTGAAACCAAAAGGGGTGCAAAAGGTAAAGTGGAAAGGTATAAGGCACGTCTTGTAGAAAAAGGTTTTACTCAAAAGGAAGGCATCGATTTTAAAGAGACTTTCTCTCTGGTTTCATCGAAAGACTCTTTTAGAATAATTTTGGTGCTTGTTGCACATTTTGACCTTGAGTTACATCAAATGGATGTCAAGACTGCTTTTCTCAATGGAGACGTTGAAGAAACAATTTATACGGTGCAACCAGAAAACTTTGTGGTCGGAGATCCAAAGAATATGGTTTGCAAATTAAAGAAATCCATTTATGGACTCAAACAGGCATCTCGTCAGTGGTACTACAAATTTCAAAATGTAATTACCTCATTTGGTTTCGAGGCGAACATTATTGACAACTATGTGTATCACAAGTTTTGTGGGAGTAAATTTGCATTCTTGATTTTATATGTTGATGACATATTGCTAGCCAGCAATGACTTGCATACATTGCATGAAACCAAGAGATTTCTTTCAAATAACTTTGAAATGAAAGATCTTGGCGAAGCTTCTTTTGTATCAGGAATCCAAATACACCGTGACCGTTCACGGGGTTTTCTTGGATTATCACGAAAGGGTTATATAGAAAAGGTGCTTGAAAGGTTTGGAATGCAAGATTGCAAAGTAGGAGATACCCCTATCGCTGAAGGAGATAGATTTTGTCTCAAACAATTCCATAATAACATCCTTGAAGCTAAGGAAATGCAGAAAATTCCTTATGCATCTATATATCGTAGGGAGTTTGATGTATGCTTAGGAGTGTACGCGTCCGGATATTGCGTACATCATAAGAGTATTGGGTAGATATCTTAGTAATCCTGGAATGGATAACTGGAAAGCAGCAAAAAGGGTTACGAGGTATCTTAAGAGAACAAATGACTATATGCTTACATACAGAAGATCAAATCAGTTGGAGATCATTGGGTATTCTGATTCTAACTTTGTTGGATGCCCAAATAGTAAAAAATCCACTTCAGGATATATATTTCTATTAAGTGGGGGGGGGGAGGGCATATCATGCAAGAGTGTTAAACAATAACTCATAGCTTCTTCCACCATGGAAGAAGAGTTTGTGGCTCGTTACGAGGCATCTAATCATGGGAAATGGCTGCGAAAATTTGTCACTGGGCTGCGCATTATTGGTAGTACTGAAAGATTGTGACAATAAATCAGCAGTATTATATTCCAATAACAATAGAAGCTCAAGCAAGTCAAATTATACTGACATTAAGTTTCTCATTGTGAAGGAGAGAGTGCGGAATGGGTTGATATCCATAGAGCATATTGGGACAAATTCCATGTTGGCGGATCCGCTTACAAAAGGATTACCACATAAGGTCTTTCGTGAGCATGTTGCTAAAATGGGCGTATCTTTTATTTAAGGATATTTGGTTCAGGGGGAGTTTGTAATAAGTTAGTTTTAGTTTTATTCTTTGATGCAAAAGGTAGTGAATCGCGAGATTCACGCCTTACATTATTAAACATAGAGACTAATACAGCATAAAGTCCAGTACAGCATACGTGTATTTACATAAATATACACATACAAAACAATACCGCATGCACGCAGGAATGACCATCATCAGCATAGAAAATATATATTATAATTACATATTACAGATAAATAATAGCTTTGAACCCAAACTTGTTGAAGCAACATCATCCCGCCTGCCACGTGCTCGACCCATGACTCGAGCAGCGATTGTATCCACAAACTTCACGCCTTCAGTGATTGAACAGAGGGAAACAAATTTGAGAATGCAGTAAATAATGGTGTTGGGCAGTTTCATTTTGCATTTAAATTTTCCTGAGTTTCTTTCATTCCACAGTATCCACACATAAGTAAAGTTCAAAACAGCAAAAAGGTTGCACATGGGTGTATTAGGGAGAGATGTAAAAATGGCATGCCAAAAGTAATGCTGATCATTGATAAAGTCCTTCAATTCTAAGTTTATGTTTAAGCTAACTAAACACCTCGTCCAAACATAGAAAGCGAAGTCACAGCTGATGAAAAAGTGAAGGTAATTCTCATCGTCTTCGTCACAAAAAGCGCAGCCTCCAGTAACGCATACCCCTTTATGTCTCAGCCTGCTAATCGTTTTAAGCCTGTTGTGCACAATCGTCCACATATAGATTTTAACTTTAGTAGGCATAGCTTTGAAATTCCACATATACTCAAATCCTACCCATCTTCGTCCTGCAAAGTTCATCGTCTTATAAAGATAGCTAACACGAAAAGATTTGTTGTTTCCGTTAAGCATCCAAACAAAAGCATCGTCCACATCATCAGAAAGATTTATATCCTCAAGCATTCTAATCAGATAGCACAACTGAGACAGAGCATTGCCAGTTACCAATCTACAAAAAGTTAATCTCCATTTGAAGTTGGTTACATCCATGTTGTACATATCTTTGACCGTGAAATTCTTATTGCAAGTGATATCAAAAAGATCAGCGAATGATCAGCGAATTCAATTCTCAGAGGAATGGGTAAGAGCCAACAATCATACCAAAACGATACGTTGTGCCCATTTTTTACGACAATGCCGCACCAATTTTAATCCAATGAATGTTACTCATTACTCCACGCCAAAAAATCGAGCAATGAGAAGCATCCGCATTCCAATCAAATCTGCCTCCACAACAAGTGCTGATAATCCAGTCTTTCCAAAAAACTTTCTTGTCACTGAGCATAGTCCACAACCATTTGCAAAAAGCAAAGCTGAGTTCATGATTTTCAAGTTTAACACTCCCAAGCCTCCTTGATCCTTAGACTTGCATACCTGCTTCCAAGACAGAAGACAACTGACTTTCTTTATATCCTTTGTTCCATTCCAGAAAAAATTATGACGAATTGCATCAATCTTCTCAATCACCCACCCGGGACGCAAGTAAAAAGATAGCCAATACAAGGGGATAGAAGTAAGGACGGAGTTCACCAACACAAGCCTGCCTGCTTTAGATAGACAGCTCCCTTTCCATCTTGCACGTCTCCTATCAACTTTATCAATAACTGGCTGCCAATCTCGCTTCAGCAATCTTTTTGGTCAGATGCAAGCGCCGAGATAATTGAGTGGGAACGAATCATCCTTGCAATTGAACATCGCAGCACAACTCCTGTTCACATCAACACTACAACCCAAGGTGTAAACGCTACTCTTATGAAAATTAATTTTTAAACCAGATAAACTTTCAAATGCATAAAGCAAAAAATTTAAGGTAGCAATGTATTTGCATTCTGGACTGCTAAAGATAATAGTTTCATCAGCGTATTGCAATGAATTAATACCCCCGATAATATGGTCTTTGCCAAAGCTCTGAATTATACCGTTAGCACTTGCCACCTGAAGGATCCGACAAAACACATATGCAGCCAAATCAAAGAGAAGAGGGGAAAGTGGATCTCCTTGCCTCAATCCCCTCTTAGATACAATAGTATTACCAGCAATACCATTCACACAAATGTTAGATCTGCTTGATGTCAGAATGTTGTGAATCCAATTTATCCATCGCACAGGAAAAACCCCTCGCTCTAAGCAATTCCATGATAAATCTCCAATCCACACTGTCAAATGCTTTGGCAAAATTGAGCTTTATAATTGCGCAAGGGACGTTATGCCAATCACAGTGGGAGATGACTTCCTGAACAAGCAACGCACCATCTAAATTGAATATTCCTTTGATAAGTGCGGTCTGTGATTTGTCAATAAGCTCATCCATTTTCAATTTTAACCCATTCGCGAGGACTTTAATGATAAGCTTGAAGCTGTTGTTCAGAAGGCTAATCGGTCGAAAATCCGTAGTAGAAACATTATCCACCTTTTTTAGTATCAAAACCACATTCATACCCCAACACATCCAATCTCAAAATGCTATCATGAAACTCCTTAAAAATATTCAAAATGTCTTACTTGATCAGACTCCAGTATTTCTTATAGAAGAAGTTTGGGAAACCATCAGGACCAGGGGCTTTGTCACTGGGCATCTCATTCAAGGCTGCCACAATTTCCTCTTCTGAGAATTCAGAATCAATGCCACTTAAAACAATATTATAAGAGTACAACTTATTCCAATCAATTGACACACGAGTCTCATTTCTTTCTCCAAATATACTCTTGTAATATTCAGTAAACGCTTCTCCCACCTTCTATTGCTCACAAATTTCTTCCCCATCTTTCCAAATGCTACAAATCGTATTCGTTCTTCTTTTGCCATTTGCAACTTCATGAAAATAACTCGTGTTACTGTCATCTAACTTCAACCACTGAATTCTTGATCTCTGTTTCCAAAAGATCTCCTCCTGATCAATCATAGTAAGGAGCTCTTTTTCTTTACTTTTTAACAGATCTCTCTCTCCTTCACCCAACCTTCTTGATTTCTCCAACGCATTTAGCTCCATAATTTCATTTTCAAGTCTTTGCTTCTTTATTCCACTTGGATAGAAATCTATGTAATAACCTCATTTTTGACAAAAGTTACTAGCAGCGTCACCATAGCTAGGAAACTCCGACCATTTCTGACGAAGCAGATCATCAAAATTCGGTTCAATACATCACATATTTTCACAGTTAAAAAAAAGTTTTCCTCTTCAAAGCAACACCAGTGTCCAAAACTACTGGGCAATGGTCGGAGATGAAGGAGGTCGGTCCTTTTTGAAGGGTCAAGGGTGTAAATCATCAAAACTAGAATTGATAAACAAACGGTCAAGACGAACCAAAGTAGGAGGGGATCTGTCGTTGCTCCACATAAATCTACTATTGGACATGGGTAAATCAATCAAGCCACATTCACCAACAAAGTCACTGAAATCTTCCATATCATCCATTCCATAAGCTTTTTCGACATTTCTCTCATATTCAGATCTTGTAACATTAAAATCACCACCGATAACCCAAGGCCCATACATAAGATTGTGAAAAACAACTCCCTCCTCCCACAAAGTATTTATGTTCTTGAATTTGTTCCATAAACATTGGAGAAAAAATACAATACATTGGTAGTCTTGCACTCAAGGGCCACATGCAGACAATATGTTTGCTTAATTTCTTGCTTAACAATCTATGATTTGCTACTCCAACCAGTAAACATGCCTCCAGAACTCCCCACGGCAGGAATATAAGCCCATTCGTCAGTTACATCCCATCCCAAACATTTAAACATAATTGATTCAGGGTTCTCAATTTTTGTTTCTTGCAACATAATTATATTAGGTTTTATTGACTTAAGATAATTCTTAACCCTAAGACACTTATCAAAAGTTCTTAGGCCTCTAACATTCCATGTGACAATTATCATGGTGAAACATTATCCCTCTCCCTTTCTTTATTTTTAATATCACGTATGACATCATCATTCAACACAAAACCATAATTACTTGCTAGAGCATGCAATTGATCACTAGTCAAAGAAATAAGAATAGCAGGAACGAAAATGCTACCTTCCATAGGGTGCCCCATCCCTCTCGCACTGCAGTGGAACATAACAACACCACCCTGATCCATAGCTCATTTTCCTCTGCCTTTAGTTGTAGAGCATTACCCTAAACTGGATGGAGCAATAGCCAAGTTGTCGGCTAGATTCAGATCCTGCGAGCTATTGTCCATGACTTGTTCGTGATAGCAGCATCTACACCACATCATCCCTAACTCTCAAATCGCTCAAGCCAATTCCATCATCCACATTAACAGGAGCTACACCACCAAAAACGGTTCCAACACCAACAATGTTCCCCCTGCATCAACTTCAACCGCAACTCCATCGTCAAAGTGGACCACCAAATTATCGTTCTTACCTTCACTTCATCATTGCTACCACCTCCTCCATCATCGGCACTATCAGTGGGAATAATAACAGGGTTGTTAGCATCACCAACCTACTCACCAGCATCTGTACCTCTATCTTTACTGCTCAGAACTTTAAGCCTATTGTCACTGCCTATAGAAAAAACCTTCTTTTTGAAGCTTAGGACATTTGTATTAGATGGTGAGTCTTCCTCACATCTCTGAATTTGAACTTCATGAAAGAAACCTTCAATTGGAATCATAAAAAATGAAGGCAACACCTTCCCAACCTCTTTCGTCATCTCAGCACGTAAACAAGTGTAATCCGCAGCATGCAGCGCCCCGAATTGCACTCTATCAACATAACCAACATCAGCCAGAGCCGATCTGAGAACATCCAACTTACGATAAACCACCGGCGCATTCTTCAAAAGTATCCAAAATGTCTCCATTTCCTTTGAAATGCTACCAAACTGCGCACTCCATCGCTTCAAATTGATGGTTCCCTTTGTCAAAATGAAGGAATAATAAAAGTTATCCATCATCAGGGAGGGAGGGAATCGAACAATAAAAATAATGCCCATTCTTTTAACATTCCAATTCCAAGAAGGTGCACGCCTTCCAAATCTATCCTTCAATAGCTCCTCGATCTGTAGAATGGAGAAAGATCCTCGCACAATAGAAATTACAACTATCGATTTGGCCCCGCTGAAAGATTTGGGGAAAAATTTGGCTGAGATTTGGTTTTTAGATTTACTTTCAGCCATGTTTAGAGAGGTTTTACGAAAGGTTTTGCAATTGAAGCCTTTATGCCCAGATTTGTGACACTTAAAACAAATAATAGGGTTTCGACATAATCATGCCCAGTGATCTGCCGATCCACACCTGAAGTAGCCATTTTTCGATTTGATATTACAAAGAAATTCATTATAGCTGTTATGTGTACGAGGAGACGGTTTTGATTGTGACTTTATAGATTTTTTTAATATTATCAGAAACTTTCTTTATAGGTGGCCAAAGGAGAATATCCTTAAAAGTAGGATTAGTAGAAACATTATTAACATTTTTATCGTTATTCGATGAGGAAATATGTGAGGAGAAAGACGACATCAGAGAAGAAAATGCAATTTTGGAATTATTCAAGAGAGATCACCAAGAGGTCGCCATTTTTGAAAAATAAGTTAGTTTTATGAGCATGTCACAAGTCACTCTTCCTTCACAGTATAACCAGTTCAAGATCATACATAACTGTCAGAAGGAGAAATGGACTCTTAATGAGCTCATTACATATTGTGTATAAGAAGAAGAGAGATTGAAGAATGATACGACTGAAAGTGCTCATTTGTCCTACACACCTAAGGGAAAAGACAAAAAGAGAAAGAAGGATAAAGAAGCTGCTAAGGGTCCGACAGAAAAGAAACAACAAAAGGAAATCGATGGTTGTTTCTTTTGTAAAAAGGCTGGATATTTAAAGAAAGATTGTATCAAATATCATGCTTGGCATGTTAAGAAAGGTATGTATTTTGCTTTGGTCTATTCTGAAGTAAATTTAGCTACAATACCTAAAAACACTTTTTGGATAGATATCGGTGCCTCTGCTCACATAAGTGTTTCTATGCAGGGTTGCCTGAGCTACCGAAATCCAACTGATGCTAAAAGATACATCTATGTGAGTGATGGAAAATCGGTCCAAGTGTAGGCTATTGAGCATTTTAAGTAATTATTAAGAACTCAGTTTTATTTGGATTTATTTGATACTTTTGTTATACCTTCATTTAGAAGGAATTTGGTTTCTATTTCTAAATTGGACAAATCCGGTTATTCTTATTCATTTGGGAATGGTATTTTTAGTTTATCAATAAATTCAACTCTTGCTGGAACTGGTTCTCTTAATGTTTGTGATAACTTATATATGCTTGATGTTAATACATCTTATAATGAAGCCTTGCATGTGGAATTACATGGTACTAAAGGGAAAGCTAATAAAGAAAATTCAGCTGCATTATGGCACAAGCGCTTAGGTCTTATATCTAAAGCTAGAATTCAAAGGCTTGTGTCAGATGGCATTTTGCAATCCATTGATTTTTCAGACTTTCATGTCTGTATAGAGTGTATCAAGGGAAAACAGACCAAACATAAGAAAATAGGTGCCATAGAGCAACCAAAGTCTTATAATTGATATATACAGACATTTGTGGGCCATTTCATGAGGCATCATGGAATGGTCAACAGTATTTTATCACATTCATAGACGACTTTTCAAGATATGGCTACCTATATCTTACACATGATAAATCGTAATCCTTGGACATGTTCAAGAAATTTAAGTTAGAGGTTGAAAACCAACTCAACAAAAGAATAAAAACTATCAGGTCTGACCATGGTGGTGAATATTACGGTAAATCTGTCGGATCAGGTGAACAATGTCAAGGGCCATTTGCCCACTTCCTAGAGGAATGCAGAATAGTCCCATAATACACTATGCCAGGTTCACCTAGCATGAATGGTGTTGCTGAGAGACAAAACTGGACCCTTAAAGACATGGTAAGGAGTATGATTTGTCATTCTACCTTACCAAAATCACTTTGGGGAGAGGCATTAAACACATCAGTTTATATCCTTAATAGGGTACCCACTAAAGCATCTGTCAAAACACCTTATGAGCATTGGACAGGCAAACAACCCACTCTAAAGCATTTTCATGTTTGGGGATGTCCAGCTGAGGCTAGGCCTTATAGGCCCAATGAAAGAAAATTGGACTTGGTTTTATAAGCATGTTGGAGATTCTGGATTTTCGTGGTGCAGAAAATCTAAAATCGAAAATTCACACCTCTAAACAGTTAGAGATGCTCTTACACTTGGAATTAAAAAAAGCATATCAGTATGAGAAATTTTAACACTTTCGACCACTACTTTTTTAACTACCACGTACACTCTCAAACTCTAGCCTACCCTCCAATTCTGCATTCCTATTCTTGTGCTGACCTTTCTGATCATAGCACCTTAATTGTCAAGTAGGGACTAGAACCTACTGAAATCATCATTGGACTAACAATATTGAATTTAATGATGTGTTTCTAGTGAAGCCATTTATTGAAGCTCATTACTAATTTAAAACACATTGAAAAACAAGTTTTTAAGGAAACAATAAAATATATAGATTAAATATAGAATTGTTACATTGTTCTAATCTTTTTCAGCTTAGATAGAGCTGAATCAGCTGATTGTAATTCACTGCTCAATCCACAACTATTAATATACCTATAATTTGGAAAGAAAGAAACAAAAATAGTGTTGAATTTGTAAATTTTATAAGCTTGTAAACTGAATGGATGTTTAGAATTGCACCAAATTCAGCAGAAAGTGGTCTTTATCCCTATGCCCCTACAAATATAAAGTTGAGCAATTGACAAGTACATTTTTTTATGATCCAAGATTTTGCTAGATTTTTCACTCCGATAATTGCTCATGCATAAGACAAGATGGTGTGTCAAGAATGTGGTAGAGGTAAAAGGTGACGTTGTCAACATTTCCTTTCAGTTAATAGTCAAAAGTTCACAAAAAATACATACTTTGTGCGTTTCCCTCAAGAGTAATGACTGACATCCAACTAGATAATCCATATATGAACATGATTCAACTCTACGCTTAATATATAAAATGTCACGGTTGAAAGGGTCACTCTTATCGCTATAACTTCGTTGCGGTACTTACTCTAGTACATTAAGTACAAACGCCTAAGGTAAGCTTGCAATTCAAAATACGTATATATAAGTATAACTACACTTAAGTAACTTCAAATGCACAAAGTATGATCTAGGGCCAATGTAGGTCTCCTATGTTTGAGTCGCTCCACCAAGAAATAAGAGTTCAATTGGACTATAATGTCAGGGTTTGGTGCACAGAGGAAGTTTGACAAAACACCTAAAAAGCAAAACGAATTTTTTTCACCCAATCACTTGTAGATGAATGTCATTGAAAAACAAACATAACAAAAACAATATCGAAAATATGAACACATGATATTCCACCCAAACACATTCTTTATTGATTCACCAAAAAAATTGTTTATAACCGATCTCTACGATCGTCACAAACAAGCACAACTTGAACCAATAACCTTATTGAGAAATAAATAGAAAATATCTAGTGGCTAAACAATTTGAGGAGAAAGGCAATGAAGAACAATGACAAATTTTCCACACATAATAAGGATGTCAACTATGCCTTTTATAGAGTGAATTGCTTCATACCAAAGTTTTCTTGACACCCAACTAAACTTGACACCCAAATTACCTTCATATATGTCAAAAAACTATTTGGATAAGCACCAAATAATCTTTGCCCTAAATATCCCATAAATATAGCAACAAATCTCTTCATTAAATCTGCAAAGATAATTTGTTGTCTACAATTGTGATTTGCATATCACAGATTTCAACATATAATTCCAACGGTCTTTTTCCTCCTTTACATATACACTCTCCACCTTCAAACACTCTACCTCACTCATTACCACCCTACTCTCCACTTTAAAACTCAAAAACGTATTTTCAATTCGATATCGACTCCGCAAGATGCAGCATTGAAAATTTCAATTTTGAAGATGAAACGGATCCGGTTGGTGGAGCATTCACTTTAACTGGTTGGACTACATCCGAGGATTACAATTTATGCTATATTTGGTTTACATTATCTTCTGATTTGATTCGAGGATGTGACCACAGTTCTGATACCTATTGGATTAGAGTTATAAAATGCTTTAACTGAAAAAATATGGATCGTAAAAGATCGCTTTCATTGGTAAAAGGTCGATTTGGAAAAATCAACCATCAGACGTAAAAATTTGATTCACAAGCGTTTAAGTTAAAGCAAACAAATCCTAGTGGATTTGGAAGTGAAACGCATTTGGTAAGTATATTTAAAATTTAACATATGTACGTAAGTTTATTTATTACTTATTTAATTATTATTTATAGAGAATGGCGGCGAATAAACTGTTTTAGACTGTTCACAAACCGGAAAATAAGAAAGCACCTCATTTTTATCAGTTCATGCACGTTTATGACCTTTTAGTCCAGCATGTTAAACGGAAATCATCCCTTTAGAAAACCGTTCAAGATGTTCAATCTAGTAGTTGTGCTCATGGCAAGGCAGCTAGATCTGGGGAAAGCTCTAGTCCAGGTAAATTGTTGGTACTCAGGGAACGGCGTCAGATGCAGGTCTAACTCCTATAGAAGATGCATATATATGATTAATGTTGGCCACGACAGCAAACAGAAATAGGCTTCTAGTAGTGATCTGCTAGAAAAAAGGAAACTACTTCTAGAATCCAAAGAGAGATACAATCATGCTATTGAACTTCGAGTTGCTCAGCATGAAGAAAAAATGGACCGACTTCTGGCAGCAAACAAGAAAAGAGATGAAGATGCAGTAATGTTCGTTGATACCTCACACATGTCCGAGGAACAAAGAGAGTACACAGAAGCTAGAAGGAGAGAAATTATTATTCGTAGACGTGAATTGGGTCTGTATTTGTATTTGCATTAGTAGAATTATTTTTAGATAGTATTTTGTTGTATGTGTAATGAACGATGTAACGTTATGAACTTAATTCAGTCAACTTAAAATTTCAGTACAAATATTAAAAAAATACAACTTAAAATAGAATTACAAACAGCAACACGACACGAAATACATTAGCAACGAAGAAAACATTACCACTATTTCGTTTACTGATTACCACACAAGTTCCAGATATGATTCACTAGATCGACTTGTAGTCTTTTGTGGAGCTGGATACTTCGATATGCCATTTGACTAGAAACATAAAACTCGAGTTCAATTTCGCTACCAATCATATCAGCGTGCCATATACCCGGAACACCTGAAGCACCCTCATATACATAGTCTTCTTCCATATTTTCTAGTCCTCTAATATCATATTATGCAAAATAACAAAAGTGTACATTATTTCTGTCATTTTAAATGGATCCCGTAGTCTGCATGGATTACTAATTATGGAAAATATTAAATGAAGTACACCAAATGCTCTTTCAATGTCTTTCCTTTGGCCTTCTTACATTGTTGCGAACTTCGATTGTTTATTACTTGTTGGAGTAGGAATTGTCTTCACAATAGTACTCCATTTAGAGTATATGTCATCGCTAAGATAATACCCATGGTCGTATGTGTTACTTCCTAAAGTAAATGAACATGAGGCTGACCTACTGGTTCCTTAATCATTAAACAACGTAGATCGTACGACTACATTTATGTCATTGTGAAAACCTTACATTCCAAAAAATGCACGCCAGATCCACAAATCATATGAAGCTACCACTTCCAGAATTATCGTTGATATATCAGACTTTCCTTGGTATGCTCCGGCATTCACCTTTGGATAATTCTTCTACTCCCGGTGCATACAATCGGTACTACCTAACATCCCCGGCCATCCTCAACTACCGTGCATCTCGGTTAATCTTACAATGTCAGCTTCGTTTGGTCTACGTAGGTATTGATCACCATAAATGTCGATGGTTGCTTGACAGAAATGCTTTAGAGATTCTAGTATAGTGCTTTCACCTAAACGTAGATTTTCATCTATAACATCTGTTGGTACTACATATGCAAGCATCCTTAGGGACGCTATCATTTTTTGTAGACCGGTAAGTCCCACTGTACGGGACTCATTTTGTTTGAAGATGAAGTATTTATCATGTTGTTGAATTGACTATAGTATCCTCGGAAACAACGGCCGACGCATGTGAAATCTTCTTATGAAATCGACATCACTGTATGTTGGATTCGAACAAAAATAGTCTTTTGTTAGTCTTTAATTGTAGACAGAATGTCTTTGGTTTTATAGATACGGCCTGGTATTGATCCTCTGTGTTTTTTACTTGATTGCCCTTGTTGAAGCATAAACAAAGCTATTGGCTTCTTTTCACGCTGGAAGTGGTCTTCCATCATTTCATCGAAGATTTCATCACTTTCGTCAAAAAATATAAGATCTTCCGCTGCCATTAATTAAATGTTTTGAACATAAACGGGTAAGGAAGATGTTTTTGTCTATCATAGAAAAGATATTTATAAAAAATAAAGCAGTAGTAATCATCATTTAGTTTAATTATTATGTCTGGTCACCAACATGGCTACAATGTGTAATTGGGGGTCACATTCCTTTACTACAAAACAAAGCACTAGTGGAACGTCTTGACAACTGCCTATTCGAATGGACAACACATATTTACAGAGCACTAGTGGTTGTTCGAATTGACTACTCTTCAATCCGGTCTTTGAAATAATCATACGAATAGTGTTTGTTATAAATAGTATTGCTTATAAATGGTTTCTTTTCTCATTCCTAACATTACGGTTAAACGTATAAGGGAAAATTTCAAGCCGTAACTGGTCTTCAGCTGAGTTACTTATACTTTTGGAAGCTTATATTGAGTTTGATAAAAGATACGAGATTATGCTGCAAAATGGTGGAAGGCGTAAGCCATGAAATGCTTTTGATTTTGATCCAAAAGGCTCACAACAACCATCACGACTACTCCTCGTGGATGCCTACTACAGAAATTCATAAAACCCATAGCGCTTTTTGGGATGATTGTCCTTGTTATCGCGAGATTATCGAGCTGGTTGAAGATGAGGATGTATTTCAAGCAAACCGTTCCACTTTCGATTCACGTTACCTATTAGAACACAGAAGAGAATTCAATGGTCATGAAGCTTATGAAGTTCAATACAGATGGCTAACATGCTTTGGATCTGATTAAGCTTTAATGGTTTGAATTAGAAGTTGGTATGATTAAGTTTTATTTATCTTAGTTGTCTCGTGAATGTATCATTATCTTAGTTGTATCGTGATTGTATCGTTTTATTTATCTTAGTTTTATTTAAGTGATCCAAACAAACCACTTGACCTTATTTGTACGCATGCGAGTGTGGTATCCCAGAAAGATAAAGATGTATCAGTACCATGTCAATGACAATTAACTTACATGACTGTGACAATGGCAATAACGTATCAATGACAAGGATGTATCACTGTCATGATACTGACTACAATGTGGCTACTGTGTGGGTATAGTGTATAGTGTACAGCGTCAGGATACAAAACTGAGCACCATTATTTCCCTTAATTATTTTGTCTGGTCAACAACGTGGGTAAAGTGTATAGTGGATATTCTCTCTCACTGACATTTTGAACAATGGTTGAGGAATCATTGTTTTGTAGATATAAATTCTAGTAACTTTGAGGTAAACCGATACACAACTTTAAATCAGCTAAAAAATTCTGATTGAGTATCCAACTTCATATGAGTACACTGACATTCTGTAAGGTCCATCAAATCCTAATCCATCTTAACCCAGAGAACCAACTTCATGGTATGTTGAAATGGAAGAGCGACAGAGAGAGCTTGAGGTAGGGATGCACCGGATGTAGATAGATCACCAGCAACAACTAGCTCTCAATGCACCCAAAGGTCATTAATTGTAATTCCTCCTTCCCAAAACGTTGTTGATGTCGACAAGGTTCAATCTACGAATGTTGTATGCTTTTGTGGTTTTGAAGCACCACTCTTAGTCGTTAAGTGTGGAAATGATGTTGGTCGCAATTACTATCATTGTCCACTACAACCAAATGGATGTAAATTTGGACAGTGGATAAATAAAAGTTTCCCAACTAAGGCCATTACTTATGCTTTTTAGTTAAAAGAAGAGATAAGGAGGCTTTGCACTCAACTCAATGATTATATGCATGCAAATTACCTCCTTCGAAATGGTTTTAGTTAGAAGTCGTTTTAGATCTATGCCTTTATTGCCTTGGTTGTATCGTTTTATTTATCTTAGTTGTATCGTGATTATATCGTTAGCGGGGGTTGTCCTCCTCTTAGTTATGTTAAGTGGTTTTATTTAAGTAAGTTAGCAGGAATCGTCCTCTTTATATTTATTTTAACGATATCCAAATGGAATCCTTTTATAAACAATATCCAAATTATATAAAAGGATCCTTTTTAATTTGTTAAATATACGTTATGGTTTATAAACGATTCCAAAGCGACTTCCTGAAAATTTGATTTGCACATAACTCAACATGTATAATATGAAATCTTGATTTTTCTCTTTCATAAGAAAATTATAATCCAATAGAATTGAACGTTTCTTGTTTCAAAGAATTCTGACTTGTATTGGATTCCTTGTATTCAATTAAAGTTCAAAACTCAATATTACGAACTACTGCGTCTTTGCGGGCTCGTATTTAATTAAATAAAAATTTATACGTATAAACTTCATTTAATCAACGAATTCTATATAAAAATCCATTAATATTTCAAATATAACATTTAAAACAAGTTCAGAACATACACTGTAGCCACATTATAATGAAACGTAGGAACAAACACTTACACAAACTTCGGTAAACATACAAAGAAAATACACTTCGAGTACATAATACATAAACGTACATTGAAAATACATGACCACATAAACATACACATACAATGAGAGAACATAATACATAAACATACACTGAGAACTCTAATAACATAAAATAATGTCAGTTAATATGAGGAGATCCATCGTCGATCGTCTTCTCGTCATCTCCACCATCACCGTCATAAGTATCATCATTTATGTCATCGAAATCTTGTTGCTGCTGCTGAAGCAACTAAATTTGAGTCTCGTACTCATGCAACTGAGTCTCGTAATGTGTTTGTTGCTGGTGCATAGATGTCTAATAAGTTTGATACATAATATGACTATACTCAAGCGTCATCCGCTCAAATGCAGCAATCACCCGTTTATCATGATCCATATACTGAGAAAACTATGATTATAACATGAAAGTTATACGTATTTTTATCCCAATGCATGTAATAAATAGAATTATTATATAAAATTTATACATACCTCATGTGGATGATACAGACCAGCGGATGGTACACCCTGGATTTGGTGTCTTAAGGAAACTGTAGTGGATAGTCTAGTCACTCACCCTGTAAGCCATAAACTCTGATGGATGCTGAGGGGGATCGAATGTGGAAGGTTGTGTATATTGAGACGACGTAGGCTCAAAGGTGGATGGTGGCAATGGAACTCTACTGGAAGTGGTACGTGAACAGATATGATCGGAGTTCAAACCCCGTATATAGTATGGTAAAGCGAAAGCTCGTGAGGGCAATGCAAGACCAATATGAATCAAAATCTCCAAGTACGGTAAAAGGCTCACCATCTACCCATCCCGCAACCCTCAATCCCAAAATATAAGTCGTGCCTACATGATTAGATCCACACATGTCATCCAATGGAAGTGGATCAGAGGGAATGCGTACTATACTACATAACTATAGCCAACAGCGCTCCCCCAAATACCATACGAATGGGCAGGTAGGGACCTGAAAGCAAACCCTATGTCTCAAAAGTCGAAAATGGTAAGTGAGTGGATGATCCGCGTCAGGATCCAGAAACTGAATACAAGCCTAACATGGACGGGTGATAGTGTTGGCGCGTCGCCTCATATCCATCTATTGTTTAGCCTCCATTAACTCATTGTGCACCCCCTGCAGCACGACGCACATGCATGGCTGAACCCAACAACAAAATCTAAGAAAATAAATATATGGTGTGATATTCGCCTCAGTGATTAGTCGTTGATGCATATTAGCCTTATACGCATAGTACCAAAAAGGAAGAATGTACCAAAAACCGAACATCGCTTTAGACTGCTGCAGAGTAAATGTATCCAATGCTAAATAGTGATAACCGAGGATGGCATTACCATAGTCATATATATGAAGCTCATCAACATCCTCCAATTTAGACAAATATCCAAGTCTAATTATGCCCTTATTGTTCGAGAAAAATGTAGACCCATACAAATATAATATAAAGGCATGAATAACAGGAATATGCATTTCCTCGGAATCCCTATAATCTGTAATATAACTTTATAAGCATGTAAGTGTAAAAAATCCCCCTCTAACATCCTCTATAGGTAAAGCGGGCAGCTGAACCAAATATGACTCAAAATCCTTGAATGAATTATGAAATGGTATCGTCATATGGTCTGGTTGGCCAACCTCTATACCAGTAAGCATATAAAAATCTATCGGAGTTACTCCTAGCTTAAAATCGAGAAAATGAAATGTCTGGGTTATAGGCCACCTTCTCTCGCTAAGTGCCAAAACTATACAACGGTCTACATGTCAAAATGGAAGTAACGGTTGAAAGTCACCAAATGGTGATGCTAGTAGTTTGGCTCTAATCGGATCAAGCAACGTGTCAAAATATTCAGTAATACACTTAAACCAACTACCGCACATAATAACGTGACCAACCTAAATAAATAATTATTTAATGTTAATAGTATACTAATCGCACTAATAATTATCAACATATCACATAAATATTAAGCACTTTGTTATGAATTACAATTATACATGTGCAGTCGCTAGTGCCACAGTAAGATGATGAGATAACGTCGGTGGCAGCTCAAGCAATACTCATAGGTCATTTCAAGTCATGTCAGCATTGGAAGTATTATGAGCCAGTCCAGCATTGTCTTCTTCTGCGTAGCAAATGGTACGCCAACCAACTATTACGCTCGTTTTGGCGGCATATCTACGTTTTAACTATTAAAAATAAGAGAAAGGGAGAAGTAAGAAAACAAGAGAGGTAATAAAGGTGAGTAAAAAATTGGTTGGAGCGCCTGATATACGCGTCTCCTTTCAGGCTCCTGTTGAATAGGCATCTAGGCTTAACGCGCCTATTCAACAGGCGCCTGATTTTTTTTTGTTCAGATGCCTGAAGCCCTTGCGCCTGTTCAACATGTACCCGAATTAGAAAACAATTGGGGTAACTGTAACACCCCGTGAATTCTATAACGTTAAGCTTCACGAATTAAAGTATAATTAATTATGAATGATGAAATCAAGGGAAATGGGTTACGCCATTGCGTTCGTCTCAAAATTCTGCTTGGGATAGAGTCCAAGTTTGCGTAAAACGGATATCATATGAAGAAGATATGGACGAACGAAGTTGGGCGAAAAACCAGAAAACGGGTCAGAATGCACTGGCGCACTTGGGAAGTGCGCTAGAACAGAAATGAACTGGCTCACTTGGGTAGTGCACCAGTACATTTTTAGCCTGGCGCACCTGCCAAGTGCGCCAAGGTCAAAATGACCTGCTGGTCAGGTTTTGGCTGGCCTGATCAGGGTCTGGTCGAATTCTGATGCTTGGCTGAGTCACTAGGGCTTACGTGTCACCTTTTGAGTGGCTCTTTGAACTTTGTATGGTCTAGATTCCTCCTATCTTCATCCGACGGCTCAAAACAATTTAAAATTCTATAAATACAACTGAAACCTAACCCTAAACTCACACAAATAATAGAATACAATAGCCGTCATGCTGCTGGAGAGGAACCAGGAATGGCCGTCAATTAGAA
This sequence comes from Allium sativum, assembly GCA_030737875.1. Taxonomy (NCBI): domain Eukaryota; kingdom Viridiplantae; phylum Streptophyta; class Magnoliopsida; order Asparagales; family Amaryllidaceae; genus Allium; species Allium sativum. Next base: position 853,923,517 of record CM060919.1, read on the forward strand.
ACCCTAGAGACAAGCCAACAAGCCTAAGAGACGAATCAAATCAAAGCTTAATCAAATCATTCAACGCAACTTTGCTACCCAAAGGAGAGCATCTCCAAATCAGAATAACAAAAATCAGAAAACAAGAATTCACCACACGTTGTAAGTATAGTGACCTTTCAAAATATGAATAAAAACTGTGATGTGATTTGATGTAAATGAAAATAGAATCGTGTTGTATAATCTTTGTGTATTGTGATGGTTCTATCATGACTTGTGTATTGATGTTTGTGGCAATAAAATTGATGCAAGCCTATTGAACAATTGTATATGAAAAACAATGGCACTTACAAGCTTGTGGCAAAAACTAGAAATTTACCCCTTTTTGTATATGTCGATGGCATGGACTATGTATATTCCCTTAGTCTAAATTAGAATTTGTGTAAACATATTATAGACCTTTTATGCCTACATGACCCAAAACCTATGATATCATCCTTATGTTTATTGGCAAGTATAATTAGATCTATGTTTGCAAGTATAATTGGATCTATGTTTCATAAACTATGCAAGTTCATGTTGAAATAGGCTATATGATTAGATGTAAAAATTGTACATTTTGATGAATATATAGCATGCTAGTTTTGTGGTCGATATTATCCCAAGTTAACATGTTTAAACACAAGCTTGTATTTGCCTAAACTATGCCATTTCATATGTCACCTACTTAGTCATACTTTGATTTGAATGCAAGTTCACATGACCCATGTTATATGTTAGTTGAATCGCCAAATTGCAAGTTCATGCGCCACACACCTTTATGTATTACATGCTCATATTGATTATGCCAAAAATGCCAAGTTTACACCTATGTCTCGTTTACATTTATGAATTCCCTTATGCTTATTTGTGTGCGCTAAATTAGTCTAGGTTTTTAGCCTAATACTATATGTTAAAAACTAAGCGAACGAATATTAGGCTAAGATTTGTTAGCCTAATATTCAAACGGGGGAACGTTGGTAATATTTGAAAATTTGACATAAAAATATATTGAATTGGCATGTTTGTCACATGCCAAAATTGGTGGCATTTAAATGGTATAAATTCTTATACCAAAAATATTAAACTTGGAATGTGAGCCATAACATTTAATTGTTGACAAATTTACATATATTCAGTAATAAAGACAAATATGTAAATTTAGAAAACACGATATGCTTAACCCTAGGTTGGATTGAGTTGTGATGTAAACCTGCCCGGACCCGCCCGGCTGTCCAGTAGTCACAACAATACCTATCCAATGTGGGTGGTTAAGCATTGAGCCCAATAAGGACCCGAGGTTAGACTGAGCTACGGTGTAAACCTGCCCGGAACCGACCGGCATATCCAGTAACCGTAGCATTACCTGTCTAATGTGAGCGGTCTGGTGCTCCTAAGAGGCTAAGGACAGATGGTAGGGTTAAGTAAACTATAACACTTAACCAAATTCAACATGTTAACAAGAATTGATGGGTAGGGTTAGGTAAATACAGACACTTAACCACTTAACATGTTTGACTAGAAAATCCTGGTAACGAAGGACCCGTTTCAGCAGTAACCCAAAGTTAGGTATCAACGGTACCCTGAAAGTAGGCAGGGTGGGGCACGATTACTGGGCTGATTGTAAGCGGTCAAACGACGGCGGTGGGTGCACAGTGCAGGTCTAACGGGGTGCGGGCGTGCACACACTCCGGAGCAGACAACCAGGGCACTGGGGACACCAGTAGTATAACCTATGTCTTCTAGTTTTGTGTCGGGGCCGCCACCATGGGTCTTGATACACCCCATGGTGGGACCAGCATAGGTATCTACAATTCTTGGGGGCCGTATGACATATGTTAACGCGAGTAGGAGCTGATCTTTAATAAGAATGGGGATCACTTCACCCCCACCATGGGGTACCAGTTGGAATAAACTCGAGTAGGTGCAGAGATATAGTATGGGTGTGATAGTACATTCGACACTTCCTTAGCCTATGACACTTTCCTATTTTAGTTTATATCCATCATATCCTTTTCTTATTCACATATTGAAGAGTTACTAGATTTACTCAGGCTTTATGTCTGACCCTGTTTTCTTTTCATCTTCTTTTCTTTCGTTCCCCCCTAGGTCCACAGGGAGGAAACAGCTCAACTCAGTCAGGCTCTTTACAAGCACCAAGAACGTAGATGTATGATTTGGATCTCTTTTGCTCAGACTATGGCTTTGGATATCACTTTGGGGATTTTTGTCACTTTATTTATGTTTTCATGTTTCTTTAATAATCAAGGCAGTTATGAGGTTGTAATGTTGAAAGTATTTTGAGACAATTATGGAAATCTTTGTTTGATACACGTATTAATGAAATAAAAGTTTTTTTGGTTTCCACTGTTTAAAATATGTGTATTTATATCTGTCTTGAGTTCATCTGTGGCTTTTACTTATAAACCTCCACCAAAGTTAAGGCATTCCCTTTATGAGTGACCTTAATGGAGGTGAGGTGTTTCACTTGGTATCAGAGCATAGGTTTACCAGAAAAGATAAAAGTTTTTAGAAATTGTTTTCAAAAAGAAAGTTTAAAGAAGCATTTTTTTAAGAAAAAGTGTTATATTAATAAAAAGACAAAATCCCCCAAAGCCATGTGCCCTATCTATCCTTCTCTATCCTTCGTTTTGAATCTTTCCTTTCTATTTCAGCATGTCTGGAGACCTTAACCTTCCGGAAGGAGTGACGATTCCCGGCTGGTTTAGGAGGTATTTAGAAGTAAGGGCCAATGGCGCAGGCCCAGCAGACATCCCTCCTCCAGTGGCCGCGGTTCCTCCTCCTCCTCCGCCTCCTCTTGGAAATGCCTTCGCAAAAACATGTAGAGACTTCAAGGCTATGGGTGGAAAAGACTTTTATAGGACAGAATCTTTTGTTGGAGCAAGAAACTGGTTAAAGGAAACTGAGGATTTGTTTGTCATCTTTGGAGTGGATGACAGGCAAAAGATACAACTTGCGGTGTGGTTACTTAAGGATGAAGCTTCCTATTGGTGGGAAGTTACTAATGCTCAGAGGGCGGTGGAAACATGGGAAGACATCAGGACAAGGTTTGAGATGAAATTCCTCTCCCAAGCCGAAAGAAGCCTGCAAATGGAAAAGTTTCTAACTCTAAAATAGGGAAGCATGACGATCAGGGAATATGTTAATCAGTTTAATCAGCTGGCTCGATTTGGGCTAGACTTAGTAAAAACCCAACACAAGAAGGCACTTCGCTTCGTCAAGGGTTTGAATGAGCCTCTACACAGCCTTGCCATGACCCATGTATCCACGGGAGCGACTTACGAAAGCTTGGTGGACATGGCATTGCTACACGAGGAAGATCACGGGAAGAAAGAAACTAAGAGGGAAGAGAAGAAAGAGGGTCTACAAGCAAAGAAAACAGACTTCAAGAAAGGAGGGAAGAACAATAAGTCCTGTGAGAAGAGAAGGTGCAATTTCTGTGGCATTGTGGGCCATATGTCAAAAGACTGCCGGAAAAGGAAGGCGAAGATGGATGGCTGCTTCCATTGTGGAGAAACTGGACACCAAGTTAAGGACTGCCCAAAGAAGAAAGGGCAGGGACAGAAAGCCGGATCCACTTCAGGGGGTCAGGTTCATGCGCTAGTGGCACCTCAGTAGGAACGAGGTAGTAATATTTTTGTAGAAAGTGTAGTCTATCTTTATGATCATCCAGTTCGTACACTTTTTGACTCTGGCGCATCGCACTCTTTTATTTCATCTGCCTTAGTAGAATCTCTGCATCTAGACACTAGTATGGTAGAAGTTCCCTTAGTAGTTTCAAATCCAATTGGGGGCTCCGCTTACTTGTCAATGGTTTGTTTGGGTTTGAAAATCTCTATTCTCAGCGTTGAGTTTAGTTGTAGTGCTTTTGTTTTGGGCTTCTCGGGATATGGTTTAATCTTAGGCATGGACTGGTTATCCAGTAATAGTGCCATTCTTGACTGTGAGAAAAGAGTAGTTAGACCATTGACTCGGCTTGGTAACACTCTAGAAATTTCTTGTAATCCCTTGAATGCTGTTATGCTTAGTTATCTAGAGTCTCTTGATGCTTCTGATGAGAATTTGCAATCAGTTAGAGTAGTCCGGGAATATCCGGATGTCTTTGAGGAAGTGAAAGGCTTACCTCCGATGCGGGAAATAGACTTCCGCATATATCTTGTGGATAACGCAAAGCCTGTAGCTTTACCTGTTAGACACATGGCTCCAAGGGAGAGAAAGGAGCTCAGTAAGCAGGTTAAAGAACTTCTCGAAAAGGGGTTCATTAGACGGAGCATTTCGGAATGGGGTGCTCCAGTGGTGTTCGCAACCAAAGCAGACGGTTCGCTTCGCCTTTGCATCGACTATAGGGAGTTAAACAAATTGACCAAGAAAAATAGGCACCCTTTTCCCCGAAATGACGATTTGTTTGATCAGCTTGTAGGTGCGACGGTCTTCTCCCAACTTGATCTGGCAACTGGGTTCCATTAGCTAAGAGTAGCCGAAGACAGCATTGATAAGACAACGTTCAGAACCCCAGATGGTTTCTTCGAGTGGCTTGTCATGCCTTTCGGCTTGACAAATGCACCCGCTTATTTTGTAGACCTAATGAGCAGGGTTTTCAGAGAATTCCTCAACAAATTTGTGGTCGTCTTCGTAGATGATATCTTAATCTTCTCAAAGAGTGAGGAAGAACATGCTCAGCATCTGAAAGAAATCATGGATGCTCTCCGTACACACCAACTAAAAGCCAAATTCTCCAAGTGTCACTTCTGGAGAAAAGAAGTAAGGTTTCTTGGGCATATAGTGTCCAAAGAAGGGTTAGCTGTAGACCCCGCGAAAGTGGTGGCAGTACAAGATTGGAGGACACCAAGAAATGCAACCGAAGTTCGAAGCTTTCTTGGGCTAGCCGGTTTCTATCGGAAGTTTATTAGGGATTTCGCGAAAATCTCAGCCCCACTCACAAGGCTAACAAAGAAGAATCTGGCGTTCACTTGGGATTTGGACTGCGAGTTTGCTTTCCAACGATTAAAAAGGGCTCTCACAACAGCCCCGGTTCTAACTCTGCCTGACGGAAGCAAAATGTTCACAGTATACACGGATGCATGTGCAACGGGACTAGGCGCTGTCCTAATGCAAGAAGGAAGGGTAGTAGCTTATGGCGGAAGACAATTGAAGGTTCATGAAAAGAACTACCCAACCCACGATTTTGAGCTGGCCGCCATTGACTTTGCACTTAAGTCTTGGCGCCATTATCTCCTAGGTGAGAAGTTTGAATTATATACTGACCATAAATCGTTGAAATGTCTCTTCTCCCAGAAGGATCTTAACTTGAGGCAGCAAAGGTGGATGGAGTTTCTTGCCTCATATGATTTTGAAATTTCCTATACTCCCGGAAAAGGCAACGTGGTAGCAGACGCGTTAAGCCGAAAGAAACTGACCCTGAGCCCTCTCTTTGTGGAAAGGCAAAACTTGGAGTATATAGCCAGTTTTAACTTTAAGCCCTCCTCGGATTTTGTACCGGGTTTGTTAGCATCTCTCGAAGTACGCCCCACTCTCTTAGACTCAATAGGGGCAGCACAACGTGAAGACCCTCAGCTTGTTGATGTGATTGATAAACTTATTAGGGGTGAGACTTTTAGTCACCTCAGTAGATACGCCATCGATGATAAGGGTTGGTTGAGACGAGATGGAAGATTATGCGTCCCACAAGCAAGGGAGTTAACAAAGAAGGTTCTCGAGGAAGCGCATCATTCTAAGATGGCTATACATCCTGGTGGTGATAAGATGTACAAGGATATAAAAAGGACTTTCTTTTGGAGCGGCATGAAGAAAGACGTGGCAGATTTCGTTTCTAAGTGCATGACCTGCCAACGGGTCAAGGCGGAACAAAAGAAGTCTGGAGGACTACTTCACCCTCTAGAGGTCCCACAGTGGAAGTGGGATAGCATTTCAATGGACTTCATTGATGGACTGCCTAGGTCGAGGAGAGGCAACACTAGCATTTGGATAATAGTGGATAGGCTTACTAAAAGCGCCCACTTTATACCTATCAAGAGTAGAAGGACCGCCTCATCTCTAGCATCTCTTTATCTCAAGGAAATAGTTCGACTTCATGGGATACCCTCCAACATTGTTAGTGACCGAGACCCTATCTTCACAAGTGAGTTTTGGCGGAGTCTGCAAGAAGTTGTAGGCACACAGTTATGTTTGAGCACGGCCTATCACCCTCAAACAGATGGCCAGACGGAAAGGGTGAATAGAGTTTTAGAGGATCTTTTAAGACTTTGCGTTCTTGACTTTGGAGGGACGTGGGAGGATCACCTTCCTTTAGTGGAATTTGCCTACAACAACAGCTACCAAGCTACCATCGGCATGGCACCCTTCGAAGCCTTGTATGGAAGACCGTGCAAATCACCGACTTGTTGGTGGGAGTCTACAGATAAGCTTATACTTGGGCCAGACGTGATTCGAGAAACTTCAAAGAAAGTGGACTTGATACGTAGGAGAATGAAGACAGCCCAAGACAGACAGAAATACTACGCTGACAAAAGAAGGACCGACCTTGAGTTTGAGGTTGGGGACAGGGTTTTCCTTAAGGTATCCCCATTAAGGAACGTCGTTCGCTTTGGATCCGCAGGAAAGCTAGCACCAAGATTTGTAGGACCGTTCCCTATCTTCGAGAAGATTGGGAAAATGGATTATAGAGTAGATCTGCCTGAAAGATTGGCTGGAATTCACAAAGTCTTTCACGTTTTTCATCTCCGGAAATGTCTACATAAATCAGTGGAAGTGGTGGAGCCAAGCATTCTAGAAGAAGCCGAAGTGGAACGCGAAGCAACTATGAGGAGAGTTCCAACCCGCATCATAGGAACTGAAATCAAAAAGCTACGCAACCGCGAAGTAAAGCTCGTTAAGGTTCAGTGGAGCGACGCCGTGGAAGACGCGACTTGGGAAACTGAGGATAGAATACGCGCGGCATACCCTTTTCTTTTTGAGGGTACATCTTTGACCTCTCTTTTTCTTAAGTTGTGCTTGTATCTATCTTTTTAGGTATATCTTCTCGATATTATCCTTTATCCTTAGGTAGAAACCCCTTTGGATGTAAACATGTATTTGAAACATGTTATGGTTGATGGCGGCAAGTGGTTGCAAGTGGTTGCTAGTGGTTGCTCGTGGATGCATACACACACACAACCTAGATCTTAGATCGGCTCAATCACTTCATACTGCATATGCATATATGTATTCTTATTTGTATATGGTTGTAAACTTGATATGCTGTCATATGGTTGTTGTATTTGTATGAATAGTTGTGCACTCATGTAGAATTATGAGTAGGAAGAATTTGCATACATAATGGATTCATGACACTTACATGATTCGCATTAAGGAGGTCAACTGAATCAGTAGACCGCCTGATTTCTGCATTAGATAAGGACATGTACACACACTATGCATATGATCATGAAGCATTAGAAGTCTTTTAAGGACATTGGATGCCTGTGTTTGTTGGTTGAGTAGATGGACTGTTGGATGGTAGGATATACATTCTTCCTAACTTGAATATTTCGGGGACGAAATCCTTTTAAGTGGGGGAGAATGTAACACCCTGTGAATTCTATAACGTTAAGCTTCACGAATTAAAGTATAATTAAATATAAATGATGATATCAAGGGAAATGGGTTACGCCATTGCGTTCGTCTCGAAATTCTGCTTGGGATATGTAACGACCCAGAAAATCTGAACCAATTTAAAAATTTTAAATTGGCTAAAATAATGGATTTTAAATATTTAAAATAAATATTTTAAACAATGGCGATGAAAACTGAGTTGAATCGACATTTGAAAACGAATATAATTAATTATAATTATATATAGAATTGAAAATGGCGCGGTAGTTCGATAATTCGATTTCAAACTTCAAATGAATATACCGGGTGCAAAAACAATCCGGATTTTAGTGAGACCAAAAACATTAGTATCTAATTGGTAATATCTTTCTAACGAATCCGACCAATCGAAATTTGATAGCAGGAATCAAAAGATATGTCCAGTTGAAAATTCTGAATAGTCGCTATAGAATTCAGGCCCTTAAAAATGGATATTTTGCAGATGACCTCGGATTTCGACGAAACCACTTTTGTTAGATCCGCAGTGTCAAGTTATTGTTAGGTTTCAAATTTCATAATTTTTCGAATCAATATGTGAGCGTGGCAAAAGAAAACGCGTTTGACCAGTTTCTGTTGATTTTAATCGACTGGAAATTGGCCATTTTTCCAACGGTCTCAGAATTCGACGAAACTAGTTTTGTTAGGACCGTATCGTCAATATGAAGCTAGAAAATATTTTTCTGGAATTTTTCTAGTTAGTATGTGACCCCGGTAATTTGAAATGTGCGTTTAAAATTCAATATAGTGATTTAAATGAAAATTCGAAAGGAAACCGATTGTAACGATCAAATCAGCTTGCGATACATATCCCATTGTGTTCGGAATGGGGGTGAAACACTATGGGCGACAGGCGGTGGGCCTCGTTTCGAGGTCGTATGTAAAAGTCAACCCTTTTGCAAATTTAAATAATAAAATAATAAAAAAAAAAAAAAAATTTAATTTCTTCTTCCCCCATCCTTTATCTTCATTGCCCCCCCCCCTTTTATTTTTCCGTTTCGATTTATACAGAGAAAGAAAAAAAAAAAAAAAACCAAAACCCTAAGTCTAAAATCGACCGCCGATCCACCGCCGAACCACTCAACCCCCACCGCTCCGCCCAGTACATCGACGCCTCCGCCTGAGCTCCTCCCCAGATCGCACGAAACCCCCGAAGCCCCCCCCCCTCGTCTCGACGTCTGCGAAGCCCCCCCCCCTTCGTCTCGACGTCTGCGAAGACCCCCCCCCCCAGAAGTGCCGCCGACGACATCTTCATCCCCCCCCCTTCTTCGAAGCACTGTAAGTTTTTTTTTAATTTTATTTATTTATTTTATTTTCGTTTTAATTCTGATTTGATTTTCTTAAGAAAAGAATGTTTTTTTTATGTATTAATACTGTTTGTTTTTTTTTATAAGTATTTAAAACCGATTTTTATAAGTGTTAAAAATCTGATTTTATAAAGATTTCAATGTTGATTTTATAAAGATTTAAAATCTGATTTTATAAAGATTTCAATGCGGATTTTATTTTAAAGTAAAAACTGAAATATTTATAAAGTATTAAAACTGAAAGTTTTAAAAGTATAAAACAGATTTTATATAAAAGTAAAAAAAAAAAACAGATTTTTTTTTATATAAAAGTAAAAACTGAATTGTTTTAAAGATTAAAACTGTTTTGTTTTAAAAAGTATAAAAACTGAATATTTTTAAAAGTAGTTTAAAACTGAATAAATTTAAAAGAAAAACTGATTTGTTTTTTTAAAAGAAATAAAACTGTTTTTGAAATAAAGAATAAAAACTGCATTTAATAAAGAATAAAAAACTGCATTTAATAAAGAATAAAAAACTGCATTTAATAAAGAATAAAAAACTGCATTTAATAAAGAATAAAAACTGCATTTTGTAAAGAATAAAAACTGCATTTTGTAAAGAATAAAAACTGCATTTTGTAAAGAATAAAAACTGCATTTTGTAAAGAATAAAAACTGCATTTTGTAAAGAATAAAAACTGCATTTTGTAAAGAATAAAAACTGCATTTTGTAAAGAATAAAAACTGCATTTTTATGAAAGAATAAAAACTGATTTAGTTTTAAAGGTAAAAGCTTTAAAATGGGAAGAAAGGTTTGAACTTTCAAAAGTAAAAATCATATTTTTATATGTTGATAGCAGAAATAAAAATCATATTTTTATATGTTGAAAGTCGAAATAAAAATCATATTTTTATATGTTGAAAGTCGAAGTAAAAATCATATTTTTATATATTGAATAGCGAAGTCAAAATTCGATTTTTATATATTGAATAACATAGTAAAAATTCTATTTTTACATATGTAGAGAATACGGGCGAAAGCGACAATAGGCGAAGATTTCTATTAAGAAGAGTCTTGGTATTGGATAGCTATTGGTGAGATTTCTGATTTAAAAATCTATATACATGTGTTGAAAATGAAAGTGAATAGCTATATATAAATATCTATATATATATATATATATATACGCCCCTCGTCCACAAACCATGGACGATATTTATTGGTTGAAATTGTGGTGAAAATTGAATGATTGTTTGGGATTGGTTGTGATTGATATTGGTTGATTGTGGTTGAAAAATACCCGTTTGTGGTTGAAAAATATTTGGTTGAAACCACATAGGATTAGTTTGTGGTAATGAAATAAATATATACATGCCGCCTGCGTGCGAACTAGATGCATGTTTCCCATTGTCAAAAACCGCGAGGTTTTAAGGTAGAGCGAGGAGCCGTACTAGGGACGGTGCCGGTGTAACTACCCTGCCGTTATGCTGCCGAAATTTTGAATAATATTGGTGTGTTTGAATTATTTTCATATGCTTAAACTATATTTATTCCTTATATAGAAAACATTCATGTGTTGAATTGATATTCATTCGTTGTTTAGAAATTCATGTGTTGAATGGTATTCATATTTTGAAATAAATTGTTCGATAATAAAAATCACATTTTTATCTATATATAGAAACTATAGAAAACATTCATGTGTTGAATTGATATTCATTCGTTGTTTAGAAATTCATGTGTTGAATGGTATTCATATTTTGAAATAAATTGTTCGATAATAAAAATCACATTTTTATCTATATATAGAAATTATAGAAAACATTCATGTGTTGAATTGATATTCATTCGTTGTTTAGAAATTCATGTGTTGAATGGTATTCATATTTTGAAATAAACTGTTTGATAATAAAAATCACCTTTTATCGACTAAATGAACTATATAGAAAAATAGTGTTTTGAAATGAATCGTTTTACAATAAAAATCACATTTTTATTGTATGCATAAATCGTTAAAATGTGAAGAGTTGAAAATAGCCACTTGTTCAAAATAAACATAGATGAGTTGAAATATTCATTAATTAGCTAATGAAATGATTTGCACCTATTTATGTAACATTAGAATGAATGGAGTTTTTAAACCAAATAGAAATCAAATATGAAGTTGAATAGAAAATGAAAAATGATATGAACTGTATATATATGTACATGCATATTCATTGAACAGGTTATAGCAAAGGGGCTAGAGAAGAGGAATAAAATTTTGTGCCCGACAAATAGGTACACATTTACTGATTTGTTTGGGTGATGATTTTGAGCCTGATTGGCTAGCCGCTTGGCTTTTTTCTTTTTCTTTTTGAGATTAGAAGGACCGGGACGCTATTTGCGATTTCCCGACGCTCCCGGTGCAGGGGAGGTTATGGCGAAATTTTTCCAAAATTTAAGGTGTTAGAAAATTTTTTTGAAGTGAAAACGATATAGAAATCATTGAATGAACTATATTTATATAACTATATAAATATAAATAAAATTAAAACGAAACGAGGCCGTGCAGTTCGTATTTTGAAACCGTGATTTCAAACGACTTGTACGGGAAATCCGACCGTTGGATTTTCCCGAAACCTCAACCGTCGGGTTCGCCTTGGAATAATCTTTCCAATGGCACCAACCTTGTAAAAATCCAACGGTTGGATTGTCCGGAATGTTTAATTCAAATTTGAAGAAAAACAGCGCCAGAATCGATTATATTTATTTATATATATAAATAAAATTATATTTAATCGAATAGCGACGCTGCAGTTCGTATTTTGAAATCGAAACTTCAAACGATTGTACCGGGAGATCCGACCGTCGGATTTTCCCGAAACTGGAACCGTTGGGTTCGTTTTGAAAAGACCTTTCTAATGATGTAAATTTTGTGAAGATCCAACGGTTAGATTTTCAGATATGTGTAAATCAAATCTGAAGAAAAACAGCGCCACGGCCGCCTTATGGCCCGAAGCGTCGTTTTGAATAAAATGGCTATTTTAAAATAAATAAAAATAGCGATAAATAGTTATAAAATATCATAAGCGATATGGAATGGAAATAGACTGAATTTGCTTGATTTATGTGATGTTTGATGGTTGAATGTGTTTGGTGTGAAAATTACATTAAAGAACAAACGTGATGTTGTCAAATAATTTAACCATTGAAATAAATCGATTTGAAATTCTAAATATACGTGAATTATTTGGAAAGGCCGAGTTAATTCTCATTTCGAATAATCGACCGACGATTGAAATTCGAAGATGAAGACGATGGTCGAAGACCGGAGATCTTCACCTCGTTTGGATGGTAACCGAGGTCCTGATTGGGAGGCATCCCGAAATATGGATAATGAGTGGTGATCGTCCGGACGTACGTGTTGGTCGAAGGATTTGCGAGGTATTTAGTGCCTCCGGTTTCGTTCAGACCCAGAACGGACTTGTAAATGGACTGTGTGTCTGACATAGGATTTATTCTGTGTGGCATGCTAAGATGCAGTGATCAGGGCTTCTGTTGAAAAGCAAAGTCTTGTGGTGATGATCAAAGCACCGCCTGTGTGGCGTAGCTTTGTGTATAACGTAAATTCGCGAGCCTCACACCCCGGTATGAACCTAAAACGGGAGGAAGGACCTCAGGGAGGGCATGCGTTTCTTTCTAGCTAGGGTGGTGTCAGTGACCTACCAGCCCTGACATTTATATACTTTTCACCTATGTGGTTGTTGCTGTTGCGAGGCGCCTCGGTTTGATCGGACGATCCGGGTCCGATGGAGTCATTCGTTGGCTCGTTTACGCCCCAAAGGGCGGGGAAACGTATGGTTCAGGCATTTTAATCCACAATCGGTGGACCGGCCCTGACGATCCAAGGGTCACTCGAGCTCTGATCCTGAGACTCGGGCTAGGCAGTCTCGAATTCGGTAAGGACTATCTTTTGCCTTGGTTCATGACGGAAATCCAATTTCCAAATACGTGACGATGCGGTTTCGATTGTATACATACATTTGGCGACATAGTGGCATGGGACGCTCATGTCGTCTATGATTGATAGTTATGATTTGAAATTGTTTTCAAAACATATAAACACTAGCAATAATATTAAATGCCTTTGTTTTATTCGTATCAAGCATATTTTGGCCGTTATAAGGTAAAAACTCTATCCTCCGGTTTGCGTTGCATTGTGTGATGGGAACTGAGTCTTATAACGGCTTCATTTTTATAAAAAGCATAGCGATGTTTAAAAGAAAGATTTGTTTTAAAGCACTGGCAATCCAATGGAGTAAACCCGTTCCACGAAAGTGGCGTGGTCCTGTGATTAGCCAATTATATATGTGTTGAGTAGATTTCTCATACCAGTCCCATGACTGACTCGTAGTTTGTTTCACTCTCAAACTCGGGTGCCCCTTTTTCTACACGGGCAGCCTTGTATTCAGGTTTAGCTGGTTCTTTCTGGATAGCTGGAGCTGAAGATGGATTCTATCATTTATTCCTTTTTATGCTGTTCAGCTCCTATTGTACATATTTTGTTTATTTCCGCTGTAGACATTTATGTATAGCTGAACTCTATTTGTACTAAGTAAGATCCTGTATACTGTGTAACTCTGATGATTACTTTTATCCAGTATATTTTGTTGTTCATTCTGGTGTATTTATTTATTTCTGTTCTGCTATTATATGTTTCTGTGTTATATTCCAAAAGATAACCTTGTTTCCGTGAGAACGGGAAATCGGGTCGTCTCAGGATAGAGTCCAAGTTTGCGTAAAACGGATATCGTATGAAGAAGATATGGACGAACGAAGTTGGGCGAAAAACCAGAAAACGGGTCAGAATGCACTGGCGCACTTGGGAAGTGCGCCAGAACAGAAATGAACTGGCGCACTTGGGAAGTGCGCTAGTACATTTTTAGTCTGGCGCACCTGCCAAGTGTGCCCAGGTCAGAATGACCTGCTGGTCAGGTCTTGGCTGGCCTGATCAGGGTCTGGTCGAATTCTGATGCTTGGCTGAGTCACTAGGGCTTACGTGTCACCTTTTGAGTGGCTCTTTGAACTTTGTATGGTCTAGATTCCTCCTATCTTCATCCGACGGCTCAAAACAATTTAAAATTCTATAAATACAACTCAAACCTAACCCTAAACTCACACAAATAATAGAATACAATAGTCGTCATGATGCTGGAGAGGAACTAGGAATGGCCGTCAATTAGAAACCCTAGAGACAAGCCAACAAGCCTAAGAGAAGAATAAAATCAAAGCTTAATCAAATCATTCAACGCAACTTTGCTACCCAAAGGAGAGCATCTCCAAATCAGAATAACAGAAATCAGAAAACAATAATTCATCACACATTGTAAGTATAGTGACCTTTCAAAATATGAATAAAAACTGTGATGTGATTTGATGTAAATGAAAATAGAATCGTGTTGTATAATCTTTGTGTATTGTGATGGTTCTATCATGACTTGTGTATTGATGTTTGTGGCAATAAAATTGATGCAAGCCTATTGAACAATTGTATATGAAAAACAATGGCACTTACAAGCTTGTGGCAAAAACTAGAAATTTATCCCTTTTTGTATATGTCGATGGCATGGACTATGTATATTCCCTTAGTCTAAATTAGAATTTTTGTAAACATGTTATAGACCTTTTATGCCTACATGACCCAAAACCTATGATATCATCCTTATGTTTATTGGCAAGTATAATTAGATCTATGTTTGCAAGTATAATTGGATCTATGTTTCATAAACTATGCAAGTTCATGTTGAAATAGGCTATATGATTAGAAGTAAAAATTGTACATTTTGATGAATATATAGCATGCTAGTCTTGTGGTCGATATTATGCCAAGTTAACATGTTTAAACACAAGCTTGTATTTGCCTAAACTATGTCATTTCATATGTCACCTACTTAGTCATACTTTGATTTGAATGCAAGTTCACATGACCCATGTTATATGTTAGTTGAATCGCCAAATTGCAAGTTAATCCGCCAAACAAATTTATGTATTACATGTTCATATTGATTATGCCAAAAATGCCAAGTTTACACCTATGTCTCGTTTACGTTTATGAATTCCCTTATGCTTATTTGTGTGCGCTAAATTAGGCTAGGTTTTTAGCCTAATACTATATGTTAAAAACTAAGCGAACGAATATTAGGCTAAGATTTGTTAGCCTAATGTTCAAACGGGGGAACGTTGGGAATATTTGAAAATTTGACATAAAAATATATTGAATTGGCATGTTTGTCACATGCCAAAATTGGTGGTATTTAAATGGTATAAATTCTTATACCAAAAATATTAAACTTGGAATGTGAGCCATAACATTTAATTGTTGACAAATTTACATATATTCAGTAATAAAGACAAATAGGTAAATTTAGAAAACACGATATGCTTAACCCTATGTTTGATTGAGTTGTGATGTAAACCTGCCCAGACCCGCCCGACTGTCCAGTAGTCACAACAATACCTATCCAATGTGGGTGGTTAAGCATTGAGCCCAATAAGGACCCGAGGTTAGACTGAGCTACGGTGTAAACCTGCCCAGAACCGACCGACATATCCAGTAATCGTAGCAATACCTGCCTAATGTGAGTGGTCTGGTGCTCCTAAGAGGCTAAGGACAGATGGTAGGGTTAAGTAAACTATAACACTTAACCAAATTCAACATGTTAACAAGAATTGATGGGTGGGGTTAGGTAAATACAGACACTTAACCACTTAACATGTTTGACTAGAAAATCCTGGTAACGAGGGACCCGTTTCAGTAGTAACCCAAAGTTAGGTATCAACGGTACCCTGAAACTAGGCAGGGTGGGGCACGATTACTGGGCTGATTGTAAGCGGTCAAACGACGGCGGTGGGTGCACAGTGCATGTCTAATGGCGTGCGGGCGTGCACACACTCCGGAGCAGACAACCAGGACACTGGGGACACCAGTAGTATAACCTATGTCTTCTAGTTTTGTGTCGGGGCCGCCACCATGGGTCTTGATACACCCCATGGTGGGGCCAGCATAGGTATCTACAATTCTTGGGGGCCGTATGACACATGTTAACGTGAGTAGGAGCCGATCTTTAATAAGAATGGGGATCACTTCACCCCCACCATGGGGTGCCAGTTAGAATAAACTCGAGTAGGTGCAGAGATATAGTATGGGTGTGATAGTACATTCGACACTTCCTTAGTCTGTGACACTTTCCTATTTTAGTTTATATCCATCATATCCTTTTCTTATTCACATATTGAAGAGTTACTAAATTTACTCGGGCTTTATGTCTGACCCTATTTTCTTTTCGTCTTCTTTTCTTTCGTTCCCCCCCTCCAGGTCCACATGGAGGAAACAACTCAACTCAGTCAGGCTCTTTACAAGCACCAAGAACGTAGATGTATGATTTGGATCTCTTTTGCTCGGACTATGGCTTTGGATATCACTTTGGGGATTTTTGTCACTTTATTTATGTTTTCATGCTTCTTTAATAATCAAGGCAGTTATGAGGTTGTAATGTTGAAAGTATTTTGAGACAATTATGGAAATCTTTGTTTGATACACGTATTGATGAAATAAAAGTTTTTTTGGTTTCCGCTATTTAAAATATGTGTATTTATGTCTGTCTTGAGTTCATCTGTGGCTTTTACTTATAAACCTCCACCAAAGTTAAGGCATTCCCTTTGTGAGTGACCTTAATGGAGGTGGGGCGTTTCAGTAACACCCCCAGTTACATTTTGTAAGCCGCATGTTTTTAATTTTAGATTAAACAATTGTTGGAGATGCTCTTAATATCGAATTCTGGCACTCTTTACCATGCCTGCTTCGTTATCTGTCTGTACTATTTTCCAATGCTTTGCAAGCTTCAACGCATGACAAGTCTTTGTATTAACACTTCTTATAGTAGGCTTGAGTTTTCCAGATGAAGAAGTTACCACACATCTTTCCACTATTATCTCAATGCTGCCAAATGCTATGTATCTCAGTATTCCAGCACCTCATCCGGGTATACCAATACCCAATGCCTCCCTATATATGAAGCCGTCATTTTCCAAACTTAACAGCTGGCTATATTCTCTTTTATCTCAAGCGAGTAGACTAACTATTGTCCCCATCTGTTGCAACAAGATGACCAGCCATTTGTCAAGTATGTTCATCATCCCGAAAATACTCATAGTCATGATCAATAAAGGGCTCAACCATTTTCTATGGCACGGGGATTGTCATTCGAGGAAACTTGTTCTGATATCATTCAAGAAACTATGCACGCAAAAGCAAGAATGACCTTAGTATTATAGATACATACATATGGAATAAAGTCGCGACATCTAAGTACGTGAACGATCAGATTAATCAAGAAGGTACAACATGGGTTGGATGCATGACGTCCAATTATCTTCACAACTAGCAACTACGGACAATGGAAATTCCTAATAACTCCAGTTGGAGCTTTAGAAGTTTTCTTAGCTTTTGTTCAGTCTTGTTGCCTCATATTATCCATAGTGTTAAGATGGATAACAAATGCTCATTTTGGAATAGCCCATGGGTTCAATGTTAGGGTTTTGTCACTTTTGTGCGCAGCGAAAAAGATAAAACACCAAAAAAGAAGGATCATTTTCACCCAATCACTTGAAGATGATTTTGATTGAAAATAACAATACAATAGATCGGAAATAATAGCAGTACAAAAGATATTCCACCCAACCAACCTCTTTATTGATTCACCAAAAAGTAATTTTAGTTTACACACAATGGATCAAAACCAAAAATAAACAAAATACAATGAATCAATTACCTTATTGAGATAGGCAAAGAATATCTAGATGACTACAAGTGTTGTTGGAGAAGAAGAGAAATGAAGAATGAAGACAAAACCTTGGACAATCTGGAGGCACCAACTACATCTTTCAGCAATAAATAGGAATAACCACTCGTAGCCCAAATTCCTACATTTTCCTCTCCAAATACGTTTACATGGTTTCTGATTATTGTCCTAATCTAACCAAGAAGGTTGCATATATAGGAGAATAGAAGACCTGGGCAAATATCAGAAATTGCACCTTCAGAATATCTCCAAAATATAATCATTTCTTTCTTTCCTTCTATGACAGAACCAATTAACCAACCAACCAATCAATCAAATCAATTAGTCGATTAATCAATCAATTAATCAGATCAATCAAATCAATTAATTGATTACATCCTCTTTATAAAGTATTTGAATCAAAAAATTCAACACTCCACCTTGATTCAAATATCACATATCTCCAACAATTCACAAACAAGTCAACCTAGCTTTTTCAACAATACCTACTCTCAATTAAAACCAACCTCGATTTCAAGGCAACAAGATACACCCCAGTCGATTTGAAAGGACTACGACCACACCTCAATTACAAACACAATCCACCGCCTGCAAAAGATGCATCTACCACCTGAGCTGCACCGCGCAAAACTAATGGTCTAAAAGTGTTTGTAGTACCATAAAGACCTTCATTTCATCTTTGTGGATTTCACAACTCGACATCCGTCTTCCGCTTGACACAATCTCTTCATCTTTGGGATCCCTCAAGCATCATCAACATCTAGACCCTTGTCGATAGTATGATCCTCCACCTTAGAACCATCAGCAGTGACCATATTAACCTCTCCACCTTGTTATGGACTAGGTTCTTCATTCGTCACCTGCCTACTTCTTTGTCTTCTTCCATCTTCCCTCATCCATATCAGAGGGTTTCTTCTCATCTTCATCAATCAGACCATTAAGGCATGGAACATCCACCATCGTAGGCTTCTAAATCCCCTAATATATGCCATCAAAAATAGTCATCTGCGAAATAAACATCATCTCCGATATCTATAATCATCAATCCAGAATCACTCCAAGCTATGCAATGAACTAAGCTCTAATACCAACCGTTGGGGGTTTTTTGCGTTGCGAAAAATTCAAAACGCCCAAAAAAACAAGATTTTTCACCCAATCACTTGAAGATGATTTTGATTGAAAATAACAATACAATAGATCAGAAATAATAGCACTACACAAGATATTCTACTCAACCACCCTCTTGATTGATTTACCAAAAACAAATTTTTGTTTACACACAATGGATCAAAACAAACAATAAACGAAATATAATGAATTAATAACCTTATTGAGATACGCAAAGAATATCTAGATGACTACAAGTATTATTGGAGCAGAAGAGCAATGAAGAATGACGACAAACCCTTGGACAATCGGGAGGCACTAACTACGTCTTTCAGCAACAAATATGGATAGCCACTCTTAACCCAAATTTCTACATTTTCCTCTCTAGATATGTTTACATGGTTTCTGATTATTGTCCTGATTTACTTAAGAAGGCTGCATATATAGGAGAATAGAAGACCTAAGCAAATATCCAAATTTTCCCTTTAAAATATCTCAAAAATATAATCATTCATTTCTTTCCTTCTATGATAAAATCAATCAATCAAATCAATCAACCAACCAATCAATCAATCAATCAATCACCAATCAATCAAATCAATTAGTCAATTAATTAATCAACCAATCAAATCAATCAATCAAATCAATTAATTGATTACATCCTTTTCATAAAATATTTGAATCAAAAAATTCAACAGCCATATCGGACTTCTATTGAAACATGAACTAAACTCTAATCAAAGATTATTAATTGGCATACCTGAAGCTTCTCTCGTTCATAATTACATCCAGAAGCAAAATCTAGCAACCCCAACATTAATGTGATATGCGATCGCATTAAACAAAATTCGTATGTTCTTAAGGAACAAAATATCACGATTGGTTGTGTCTAACTCTACCATGTATTAAAGAGTTTCAGCATTATTGATAATCATCCCAAGTACAAGCGGGTTTGGTGGAAGTATGATCATCAAAGAGACAATATGCATGTATGGAAAAAAATTAAAAGGATATTTACACCAAAGACAGATTATGCGCTCTAGGTGTTACAAACAACCAAAATTGTTATACATGTGATTTCGAGGACAAAGCTGCACACACTTATTCTTTGAATGTCAGGCCACCTACGTTCATTGTAGAAAATACTACATCACTTCGGTCTCCACAGTCCTACTCAAGCTTCACCAGATGAACGGGTTAACGTCTTTTACCACACAATGTTGAAGGACAATCCTTTCATGCATAACTCATTGTGCTCTAAAAGTTTTCACATGTATGATATGAGGAGAAAGGAACGCAAGAGCTTTCCAGGGGAAAAAAGGGAAATGTGATTTAGATGCTGAAATAGTTCTGGATATTCGCCAAAACATGAATTTATTAACTTCTATTACCCCTAATCCATAAGGGTTTCCATGGGTCAGTCATTAACCAGTGTATTTGATGCCCTTACTTTCGTTTTATTTTATTTTGTAACGTTTGGTTAGCCTTTATCTAGTATTAACGCACAACGACCGTTAAATTGTTCAATATGAAATAAAAAATATTTGTTAAAATATATTTCAAGTTAAATTTTATTTAAAAAATTATAAAGTATTCAAGTTATATTTTATTTAAAAAATTATTTGTTAACACATATGTAAATCAAGTAAAAGAATTTATGACACTTATTTATAATTTCAAATAATAGCTTCATCAAGTATGACATGATAACAATATTACATCCAGAACCACATAAATCAACCACAATTAAATCAAATAAATTAGCACACTTAGATGACAATCAAATCAAAATTTCAAATTATTTTCCACTATCTTCAGAATACTAGTTGGCAAAAACATGGAATGGAATATGTTTAGAGTTTTAAATCTCTATCTCGCTAAGATATTAACATGTGCAAGATTTTAGTCAGAGGTTCTGTCCAGAATCCGAGATTAAGAATCTAAATATACCAATTAATAGATTGTTGTTTAATGTGGTTCTTATGGGTACATAAAAATTTCATGTTAGATTTGTCAAATTCAGAATACTAAATACATATGGGAAGTTTCTGAATACATATAGGAAGGAGTTAAATGCATGTTCAGTGTTGGTTTACCTGGTAGTAATTGATGGCCGCAAGTCATGTTAATACACTGCATCCACTAACTACTGGTATCTATGTATGTATCCGCTCTTCCTTGTTTTCCTTTTGGGTTAAAATCTAGTAGGTACTATACTTTTCATCCATCAAGCATATAGTGTTCAGTGAAGACAACACATGACGAAATACTTTGGGCATGTAGTTTTTGATTGTTTGTTCATTATTCTGTGTAGCTCATTCTTGTATTGTGTTGATGTCCACTATGTCCCTATTTGGTTTTTTTCTTAGGTTCTAGAGTTTTTTTGTGAGGTTCATAGCTTGTTTGTTGATGTTCAGTGCGACTAATGATGTGGAGTTTACTGGAGCTTGGGGGTTTCAGTGTGGTCTTCTTCATGTGCTTTTGGTAATTCTTGATTTTTCGTGTATTTTTGTTGAAGAATGTTGTGATTTATGATATTCAATCACATGTATGTTAAAGACGATGATATGAACTTAGTGTTAGAGAAGAGGTGTATGAATCGATGTTTGGAGGAAGACTGTGCAACAACTCAGGGGGGCAAGTTTTGAGGTGTGCTTCAACACAGACGTCTGAGGCATCATGGGCAGACATTTGTGTTTACAGGTTTTGCAACCCGAGAGTGTGGACAGACGACTGTCAATCCTGGTCAGACGTCTACGGTGAGTTTCCTGTTGTTGACCGGTTATTTTAAGAATATATTCCTTATATATTTCTGAGGGGCAAATTGGGTATTTGCCCAGGCTTTCTATTATCCTATAAAAGCAGCGTTTAGGGTTGGATTAAAAGTATGGGATTGAGACCGAGATAATTAATCCAAGGGTTTGTCGTCATTCTTCATTGTTCTCTTTCTCCAACAAGAGTTGTAGTCATCTAGATATTCTTTCCCTTTCTCAATAAGGTTATTGATTTTTGTAATTTGTTTACTGTTAGTTGTTGAACCAGTGAGTGTAAACAAAATTTGTTTTTATGAATCAATAAAGAGGGTGGTTGGGTGGAATATCTTGTGTTTGTGGTTGTGATTTCATATCTTGTTGATTTCTATGGAAATCATCTTTAAGTAGTTGGGTTAATAAGATCCTGGTCGCTTCCGCAAAGGCGTAGTTTCCATAATAGTTGGTACTAGAGCTAGATCATCGCAAAGCTTAGAGTGATTTTAGATTGGAAATTTTGATTTTTTTTATGTCGGATATGATGGCATTTCCGAATATGACTGTTTTCGATGGAAGAAATTGGGAGATATGGAAGCCTAAAATGAAGTATGTGCTTTACCTCAATGATCTTCATGATCTGATTGACGGAGATGGGATGAAGCCCTCGGGCGTGGATGAGGGAACATGAAAGAAGATGGATAAGAAGGCGATTGCCTTGATTCGGCAGTACCTTGATGATTCGGTATCCCATCATGTGGCTAGTTGTGAATCCACGAAGGATTTATGGGACAAGTTGGTATCTTTGTATGAGTCGAGAAGTGGTGCAAGTAAGACTTTTCTGGTTCGAAAGCTTGTTCAGCTGAGATCAGATGAGGAAAAGTCTATTGCAGGGCACCTGAATTAATTTCAAGATGTGATCAATCAATTGGCAAATTTAAAGGTCAATTTTGTTGATGAGTTGCAAGCTCTTTTGTTCATGAGTTCGCTTCAGAAAGTTGGGAGACTTTGGTTGTTTTATTGAGTAATTCCAATGCCAGTGGAGCTATCTCTTTGGAAATTGTTCGAAGCATCCTTTTGAATGAGGAACTAAGGAGAAAAGGGTCGGGTTTGAAATCAGTTCAAGGTGAGACTATGGTAGCAAAGGACTCGGGAAAGATACAAGAAGAAAGAAGATAGGGATTAATGGTAAAGTTGTCATCACTTGTTATTATTGTAATAAGCAAGGTTACATACACAAAGATTGTCATGCTTATCAGAGGGATAAGAAGAAGGTCATGGATGGTGATAGTAGTAGTGATGAGGCACAGGCAGGTCTTGTTGTAGGTTCTATTAGTGATACTTCTTGTGATGACTTGTTTAGCGAAGTTAATCCTTAGAAGATGGATTCGGCATCCAGTTTCCGCATTTGTAAGGTTGTGAAATGTTTTTCTTCTTATGAGAAGAATGTTGACATGTTTAGAACAACCAATGGAGTAGAGCTACCAGTTTATGGTATTAGATCTATCCGGTTATGCATGATGGCGTAGAGAGGGAAGTTTCTGAAGTTAGACATGTAACCACTAAATCGCATAACCTCATTTCTCTCGGTCAGTTGGATCGCCGTGGTTGCACTATGATACTCGAGGTAAAGTTTTGAGAGTAAAGAAAGGTGGTCATGTTATGATGAGAGATGTCTTGGAGGCGGGAAACATATATAGATGGGTTGGTTCCGTGGTCGACTATGGAAGGCGAGCGACGGTCGAAGAACCTAGTCCACAGCAAGGTGGAGAGGTTAGTTTGGTCACTGCTGATGTGTTCGACTGGGGTCTTCATGTTGATGATGCTCGAGGGATCCGGGGTGATCGAGGAAGGAGCTCAGATCGAGTGATAGACGGGTGTCGATGCGAAAAATACACAAGGTGGAGATCCTTGTGGTATTACAAGCACTTTAGACCTTTAGTGTTGCGCGGTGCGTCTCAGGGGGAAGATGCATCTTTGACAGGCGGTGGGTTGTGTTTGTAATGGTTTAATTGAGAGTAAGTGTCGTTGAAATAGCTAGATGACTTGTGTATTGGAAGTTTGCTTGATGATGTGATTTCATATAAAGGTGGAGTGTTGTGATTTGTGATATTCAATCACATGTATGTTGAAGACGATGATGGGTGTTATGTTAGAGAAGAGGTGCGTGAACAGGAGTTTGGAGGAATATTATGCAACAAATCAGGGGGTAAGTTTTGAGGTGTGCTTTAGCACAGACATCTGAGGCATAATGGGAAGACGTCTGTGTTTACAGGTTTTGCAACCCAAGAGTGTGGACAGGCGTCTGACTAACCTTGGTCAGACGTCTGCGACGAGTTTCCTATTGTTGACCGGTTATTTTGGGAATATATTCCTAATATATTTCTAAGGGGCAAGTTGGGTATTTTCCTAGGCCTTCTATTCTCCTATAAAAGCAGCATCTAGGGTTGGATTAAAAGTATGGGATTAAGACCGAGATAATTAATCTAAGGGTTTGCCATTGTTCTCCATTGTTCTCCTTTTCCAACAAGAGTTGTAGTCATCTAGATATTCTTTCCCTTTTCTCAATAAGGTTATTGATTCTTGTGGTTTGTTTATTGTTGGTTGTTGAACCAGTGAGTGTAAACAAAATTTGTTTTTATGAATCAATAAAGAGGTTGGATGAGTGGAATATCTTGTATTTGCGCGCGTGATTTCATATTTGTGTTGTTTTCCATAGAAATCATCTTTAAGTAATTGGGTGAATAAGATCCTATCGCTTACGACAAGGTGTAGTTTCCATAACAAAGAAGGCTTATAGTGTGTTGAATATATGGCGTTCTTTTGCTTTTGAAGGCTTCTTTGTGTAGTTGAAGGCTTCAATTGTAGTGGTGTTTGTGATTTCCCTGTAATTTTGTAGTTTGGTCTTTTGGTGCAGTTTTATTGAAGTAAAGTTATCCGGTGTCATGTTTCTGGAGCTGGTTTCACCTTATGGAGTTCAGTTTGAGCTATTAATTATGTTGAATATTTAGTTGTTCAAGTGTTTGTTTGTTGTATTTTGTATGTGGTCGGTTTTTAGGGTTTGTACGTGGTGTCTTTTCTTTAGTTTGATTTGGCTTTCATTTCTATTGTAAAGAATTCGTTGTGTGAGTTGTAATATTTGTGGCCAACTCAAACTGTTTGTACCTCTCTTGTTTGTAATTAAGTACCCTTGTTTTCAAAAAATAAATAACACATGACGAAATGCTTTGGGCATGTGGCTTTGATAATGAATAGTGGAGATGTGTTTGTTGATTGACTGGATTTACCTTCTACATGGTCATACTGTTTATCATGTTTTTTGTAAGCAGCTTTTTGGCAAGTAAAACTGGAACATACTTAAACAAATTTGGTATAGCTAATTATTTAACAACCGCAAGCGCTTAAGTTTACTGCAAAATGCACTGTTTATTTACGTTAGCGAGAAACCAAGCTAAAACAAAACAAAAGATATAACAGTTAGTATTATACATGATAGTATTGTCTTACATATTTAAGTTGTATAATCGCTAGCACATGACACTCACAATATGCACACAAATCACTATGTAAAAATTCAATAAAATATGATATATGAAAACGTATTTATGTAATCTTATTGACACTTGAAACTATGGCACATCAGTGAACATTATATAACAATCAATCCCCTTTATCAGTGCCAGTGATAGAGATGGAGGTGAAATTTCACTTAAGAACCTTACTCTTTACTAAATAGTTTTCCATTCGACAATTATAAGTCTTTATTCCTTAAATTTGGTGTGTTATTTCCATTTTGAGTTACAATTACAAGTCTTTGTTTTAAAAGTAAAAAAAAAGTAAAAAAAAAGGAGTTTAGAAAAAAGGGACGCACCTCTAATTTCCACTAATCTATTTATATACTTTAAAAGTTATTAACCCATGATTATGTACAACCACGACTACACTAAACATGGTATACAAATATATGGATCCCTCTACTAGACATGAAAAAAGGAGAATCTTGCCAGTGGTCATGAATTTGTTGCAGCTATGGCTTGCAAAAATAATATTTTAAAATGTAAAAAGTGTGTACCTTAAAAGAGAATTAGGAATATCTTACTAACTAGCAACTTAGTCTTCTATGAAGTGCATCAAATATTGCTAAATAAACTATCTTACAATCAAATAATGACTTCACATATTATGTATTTCACTGTCTAAAGACAAATAAAAATCTGAATAATAACATATTGTTATCTACTTGGAAAATGACATGCTCTGTGATCAAGCCTGTCGACTGATCCTATGTCCTAAATCTTACACTCTTGGAGCATGAATCTCAATTCACCTTGGTTTGAGCATTTTAACAGCAGAAGTCAAAGAACACAGCTAAAGCAGGAGCCCTGTAGCGTGTACCTGCGATCAGCCTGGAAAACCAAAAGGAAAGAACATGAGAAAACAAAAAACGAAGAATACATTTTGAGGCAAAGATTATAATTACATATCAAAAATATTTAGGCCTATACTACGCAAAATGTGAAAGATATTATTTGCCTACTTTTAGCTTTTGAGGGCTATCTTGAATTGCAAACTTATTTCCATAGTTGAATTTTAGGTGAGCGAATTAAACAAACATAAATTCAATTTTAGACCATTTGTATTTTAATTAAGTAAATTCAAAAGATAATTTTTCATTTATGTTTTGGTAAACATTTGCCAGATTCTAGTCATATACATACAAATTATAATTATAATTGTAGTTTGCAGAAGCAAAGAAAAACTGATCTAAGGTAATAATATAAAACGAGTATTACAATCAACAGAAAATAATAATAGGACAATTAGAATACAGCAATAACAAAAAGTAAGAAATTAAACTTGGAAAAATTAAAACATATAAGACAAAGGAGAAAAAATTTAAAATATAAGGTAAGAGCGCCCCTTTCGGTTTTTAATGTTTGTTCATAGATATTGTTGTTATTCAATCCACTGTCTTTATTGAAAAAAAAATACTCAAACTAGAAATTCATACAAACAAACTTCTTTTTTTCCTTCTTGAGTTAGATTAACAGCTCACGCATATGGGTTAATGAATTTCTTAAGCCAAATAAAAGGAATTTTCACATGCTGCAAATCGCATGAATATGAAAAAAAATATTTAAATAAATAGAAGTTAAAACAGACGTACCTCGCTTGATGTGGTGAACTGACTCAATCAAATCATTTCAAGAAAATTGATTTTGAATTTAATCAAATTGATGCTTGAAGAATATAGAAGCTACAAGTAAACGGTAGATGATGATTGCTCCTTTCTGTGCTTATAAATGAGCAAGCTAAAACAAAAATCGACAAGATTTGGGAATATATTTTGAGAAATCGGAGAGGAACGAGATAAGAGGAGAAAGATGTGCGAGATCTACAATTTACAAGGATGGGAAAATATGCATGAATCAGGGAGCAATTGGTTTTGGCTTTAGATTAATTTGATTAGGCAAACCTCCCTAACGGTTGGTTCGATAATTTCTGGTAGGGGCTAGCATTTAGCCCTGCTTACCTTTGCAAAAAAAATAATTGACAAAATAATGATTATTATAGAAAATAAAATATCTGATTTCGCATATGTGACATATATATGAAAAAATGTTACTTTATAGTAAACATACATATATCCAATATAGAATGTGACAAAATCAATACATATAAGCAATGTCACCTAACTAACAATATTGTTATATATGCATAATAAAAATATGTCTAAAACAACAACAATATAAAAACAAAAAACACTTCAATGGTCATTTTAATGGCGAGAGCTATCTGATATCTGCATGCCTTGAAATTTCGTCTCTCTGAATCGATGTTTCTTTCCTCTTTAATTTCTCTTCGCCTATTTCTCCACTTACTAGCTATTCTCTGGTTGAGCTTTTGGCTTCATGCTCTCTCATCTGTTTTGATTTGCCCTAATTTGTTAGGGTTATGGATTCGATTTATCTTGGGGAGTAATTTGTTGTCATTGGCTCATTTCTAAAGCCATGTCCACCTTTCGTTGTTATTACTGCCTCAGTTTTGGCCGTCGCCACTGGTCCGATCTCTGTTGTTCATTCGGGGTTGTCGGCGATTGAGATCTGACGTTTCACGTTAAGCTCTTTTGTGGAGTTAATGAGGTACAAATTCTTAGTTGTTGATGGGTACTTTATGGAACTCTCTCCTCTCTATACTGGTGAACTGGTGTCCAAAATCTCTTTGGGGGAAAGCGTACGTCATTCACCGGTTTTGGGATTTGTAGGTAATTCGAGTTTCCCTGAAGATAACCGAGCAAATTGGGATTTCACCACCCAATTTGAGCCTCAGTTGATCTTTAGAGACTCAAGTGCCTCACATAGCTGGTTGTTCATGGTGTTTTGGTTGGTTCTTTGGTATGTGAAGGTGTTTTTGGTCCAGGATTTGGTAAGGTGGTTTCTGCTTTTGTGGGTGGTGAAGGGGATTTGATCACCCCGACTAGCCCAGTTCTGAGTGATAGCTGCTTGGTGAGGCGTCGAGCAAACGATTGTGGATAACACTCGGTCTCTCGTTGCCTCCGACGCTCTGCTCGACATCTCAAGAGAGCCAAGGTGGAAGCTTCATCACCTGTCATGCATTTTTCCATGGTTTTGTGTCTTATGCGGTTGAGCTGTCAGTCGCTAGTGGGCGGGCACCGCCTGCTCTCCTTCTGTCTAATGTTTTTTGTATGTTAGAGAATGATGATCGATCTGATGAGAGTGTGAGCAGAGCTCCCTCCTCGTCGGGTGCATCTAATTCTCTTATCAGGTTATGCATTGATGGCTTGAACGATTGTCAGGTTTGGTTTCTTGTGAGGTGCTTGTGTTGCAGGCCACTTCTGTGGGTTCCGATGTATAAGTTGATGTCTCTACTATTGTTGTTTCACGTTGCTTACTTTTGTGTGCACCTTTGGTGTACATAAACTGTACCCAGATTCAGTTTTTATGTGTTGTTTCATGCTCTGCTGCTTTCTCTTGGGGTTTAGAGTTGCGAGGTTGGTTTTTGAATAGTGTTGCTTGTGTTGCTATGAGCCACGACACGCGTAGGTGTATGCTTCCTGCAACTATATTTCCGTTTTTGGAAGTCTGTATGTCACGTCACGGGTGTGTAGACCATTTTGGTGTTTGTGCTTGGGGTCGACGTTGGTGAACAATCAGTTTTATGATTGGTTATCAACATTGTGGGTGGTTTGGGGTCTCTGTCTAGTCCTTCTCAATCGCAGGTTTTGTAGTGACTGTTTGTTGTATGGGAGAGCTGAACTCCTTTTCATGTTTGTCGTTCTTTGTTTGTTGGTTCACTCATAGCAATACTTCTAGTGTTTTAGTTGTGTAGTGCGCCGATTGTTTGTGTTTGTTGTTGTTGACGAGAGCTTCAGGATGTTAGTGCGGTTTGACTCAACTAATGTGGTGTGGCTAATTGGTTAAGACCATATAGTTGTTCTGTTGTTAGACAACTATACGGCCTTACTAATTGGTCATCGACCAATGTTGAGCAACTCATCTAACTTCTGTATAGCTTTTTCAGTCCTACCTTTGTTGATTTGGGTGCTTTCGCCTGGGTTACAGGGTGGTTCTCAGACATTACCGCTTCTACAGGATTGTTAATCCAATGACAATCCGGTATTGGTTACGTCCATACAAGAACTGATGACGCGGCTCTTCCGCATCCCGACATTTCTTTGGAGTCACCTTGTTGTTGATGTTGTTCTGTCACCCACTTCTGCAGAAGAGGTCTCCTCCTCTCCTATCGTTGTCCCCCTTCTTAATAAGGAGGAGATAGCGATCTTTAACGATCTCCTATCTCACCTTACTAAGAATTTATGTCCGTCGCGGGCTCGTGTTTTGCGAGTTGACACTTCTCGAGTGGTCCACTCTTCTTCTGTGCATCGTAGACTGAGAGCGTCTCCTCGCACTCCTCGCACCATTCACACACGCTCTATAGCGACGACCGAGAATATCGTTAGATCTACTCGACACACGCTTTATCTGATTTGAGGTGTGTTGGGAGTTTCCTATTGTGGGAGCACTCTTCCCACAGCTTTTGATCATTCCTTGTTTCCCCGATGGAGAACTTCCTTTTTTGGAATGTTCGTAGTATCGGTAACGATGCGTCGATGGCCAGAATGAAACGCTATGTTAGGAAATGTTATACTTGCTTGGTTGTGCTTCAGGAGCCTTTTATGGGTCTAGAAGAGGTCATTAGTGCAATTTTTTCTATTGGCTTTGGTGGTGCTTTGGCTAATGTGTCTAGTAAGATTTGGATCCTCTGGTCCAAAGATGTTGTGGCTCATTCTGTTTTCGATTCGTCTCAGATTCTTTCAGTGGCTTGCACAGTTCCTTCTTTCTCCTCCCCTTTTCTTTTCTTGGCAGTTTATGCGGCTATGCCAAATGTGATCAGATTGAGAGGTTGAACCTTTGGCCTAATATCGCCTCTCTTTCTGATTTGGTTTTGCCGGTTCGGCCTTAGGAGGCAACTTCAACGTAGACGCCTGCCAAGCCGAGAAACAAGGAGGCATTATCGCTAACCGTACATCGGTTGCGGATTTAAATGCTTTCATAATTGGTTCGGGCCTTTCCGAGGTTTCCTTCTTCAGGTCATCTTTTACTAGATGTAATAACCCGGATGGGCCTAACTGTACTCTCTCTAGACTTAGCAGTCTTCAGACTGGAAGGTTGGTTCAATCTTCCCTTCTCGTTCTCTATTTCTCATCTACATCAGACCTTCTTGGACCATGCTCTGATGCTCCTTAGTTGCCTCACCATACTCACTCTGGCCCTTCCTTATTTAGGTTCCAGAGCATGTGGAGATACCATCACTTGTTCCATCGATATCGGGTTGTGGAAGACTCATGGAACTCTCCAGCTTTTGTCTCCGTTGTTGTTGTTGTGTTTTCTCATAAACTTAAATGTCTCAAGGCTTGCCTCAAGTCTTGGAATGTGCAAGTTTTCGTTAATATTTCCGACCGTGTCTGAGCAGCCGAAGAGATTCTTTTTCTACCAGAAGTAGCTTTCGATGAAGAACTTTCTTCTGCTAATAAGGAGGTGTGGGCGCTGGCCCAGTTAGCCTTTTCGTCGGAGCTTCGTGTCGAAAACGACTATCTTCGCCAAAAGGCGAGGATCAAGTGGGTTGTCAAGGGAGATACGAACTCCAAGTTCTTCCACTTTTCCATTCGTAAGAAGAAGATTCAAAGCCCTAATCTCTTTGTGGCTTCCACTCTGGAGGAATTCAAAGAGACCATCATATCTCATTTCCAATCCTTCCTTGGTTCTCCCTCGGTCTCGGTCTCAGATCCGACATTTCTAGCCTTCATTGCCACGTTGATTCTACCTTCAGAGAGTGTTGACCTTGTGTACCTCCTTCTTTGGAAGAGATACGCGCTTGTGTCTTTGCTCTTAGTAAGGATAGTGCTAGTGGGCCTAATGGCTTCAATGGGGTCTTCTTTCGGAGTGTTTGGCCGATCATCCAATCCGATTTCTGCCTAGCTATTCAGTTTTTCTTCTCAGGTAAAGAGTTGCCTCAAGGATGAACTTCCACCAACTTGATCCTTATCCCTAAGTGTGAAAATCCTTGCTCGTGTGCGGATTTTCGTCCGATCATCTTGTGTAACTTCTCTAACAAGGTTATTTCTAAGGTTCTAACAACTAGGCTGGCTCCGTTTCTTCAGCATGTTATTTCCACTTCTCAAGCTGGGTTTGTTAAAGGATGTTTGATTACGGATAACATCCTTTTAGCCTAGAAGCTGGTTTCTCGGATTGATCGGAAGGTCGCGGCTCTAATGTGGTCGTTAATGGGTATGGCTAATCTTACGATCGCATGTCCTTGTTTATCATCATTAAGGTTCTAAGGGCTTTCGGGTTTCCCAAACCCCTTATTGATATTACCTGGAGGCTCATATCCAACTGTTGGTTTTTCGTTCTCATCAATGGATCAGCAAACGGGTACTTCAGGGCGGGAAGAGGACTTCATCACGGAGATCCTCTTTCGCCTACTCTATTCGTTATTGTTGTTAAGGCTTTTGTGCGTGGTTTACACTCACTTATGATAGCAAACCAGATTCATCGATTTGGCATCCCCTCGGGCTTCCCTTTGATTTCTTCCTTATCCTTCTTTGGCGACATTATCATTTTTACGAATGTCAGTTGTCGCTTAGTACGTCGTCTTGTCTGCCTCATTCAGCAGTACGAGAGGTGTTCTGGCCAACTTGTTTAACTCTGCTAAAAGTTGATTCGTCCCGGCTAGAGACTTTTCTCC